>CM060921.1:388547987-389914654 GCA_030737875.1 Allium sativum
CTTACATTAGCAAACCCGTACTTAACTCTTCGATTACCGCTTAGACCCTTCAAAAAGAATTTTCCAAACCCTGATACCAAAATAACTTCCGCCGCCCTCTACCTACACATATCTCTTTTCGCCATCTTCTAGAAAATTCATGCGTCCTCATTTCATGTCGACCTGAACCGGCTAAAATCCTATTAGCTTAATAGCTAAATCGCTACTTCTTTCGTACGTATTAAGTTTCCCCTTTGTGCCTTTCCTTCAGGTGAAGCTTTTATTTTAGTCTTCAAATTCATCAAATTCTCACTGTTAGCTTAGTCATAATATTCTTCAGTCGGTATCTATTCCCCGTGGCTTTTCATACTAGCATTGCTCTGCCTGATTCGATTGGCATCGGCTCCAATACGGGTGAGCATCTCAATCTGGGTGAGCTTTTCACGACAAATCGTAGTTTGCTTTTTGATTTTATTACTACAAGCCATCTTTTACAGCACTACAGATCATGTTAGTTTCGATTTAATTTTTTTTTCAGACTCATTTTTGACTAATTTTATTTATAGCTATTCGCTTACTTCGTTAAGAACTGTTGTTTCAATTTTCGAAATTCCTACATTTCCATGTCAGTTTCGATTTTATTTTTCTTTGGGGATTCATTTTTTGCTAATTTTCATTATAACTATTTGCTTACTTCATTAAGAACTATTGTTGCAATTTTCGGAATTTCTACATTTTTACACGTCTTATAAGAGGTTTGTTCGATTTCATTTCTACAGTAACCCATGGAAAAAAGTACAGATGCACACAAACGATTTCATTTCTACAGCAACCTGTGTTCAAATTGACCAAACTGTATTCATCATCATTATTATTTTGAGTTTTCTAACAAGACATGTTATGTGAATTTCTAATTTCTAACATTCAAATTATTTTAGAAGCTTCCATTTATTTGTTTAGAATGCATTTATTCTAACTTTATGGCGACAATGACAGTTTTAAGGTAAAGCTTACTACATTTTTGTTCCAGTGAAGATGTGGCTCTCATTAGGTTTTCCTTTCTTTTTCATGAAAATAAAATAAAAATGAAAGTAAATACAACTTCATATAGAACTTTTTTAAGCCCTATACACTAACTGGCTTATTACCATATTGTTTTGGATAGTACATAGTTGATTTGTTAGTGTGTTCTATTTTCATCTTTACGTTTTCTTTTCATTCCAATTAGAAACAAACTGAAGAATCATAGAACTAAATTCTATAAAGAAAACATGATGATTTGTGAGATTCACGGTTCTCTTCTTAAGCATTGGATCTATGCTGGATATCCCTGACCAAATATGGAAGTCGTCATGGTTCGATCAGAGATTTTGACAATATGTTTGTATCCATCATTGCTTTATTTTCCCCTATTTGAATTTTTTTTTTTTGGTTTCATAGGATAAATAGTTTGGCTTAAAAGTTCATTTGCTTATATATCAAAGTGAATATCTTCTGAACTAGCTGAATGTTAGTAGAATAATCCGCCATGTTTGAGGCTATCTTCTTATATATATGACATTTATTTTGTGTAATGAGGAAAAAGTGGATGAAAACAATTAAACATTTTTTAGTTGTTATATTGGTTTTCTATTATGAATTAAGAGAAGATATATATTAAGGTGTTTCATAACAATCGTCAAATTTTCTTGAAAGATAACTCCATACTATAAAGCCTACAAGGAGTAATTTTTTCAGATTGCATAGAAAATAGAGGTACATAATTTATACCATAGTTGAGAAACTCCAATTCATGAATTCTTTTTTTTGTCTTTATCCTTTTTTTGTTTGCTGGATTCTTGACAGTTATATAGATTAATTACTCCGAGACTAAGCATTGGTGGATTACATTAACCTTATGTGTCTCTTCTAAACGATGTTATAACTTAGGTATAAACTACAATAATCAGGAGGAACAAATGAATGTACATCCTAATGTTTCCCCATAGTTTTTTGTTAAATTATTGTTAGCTTAATTTTTTCTTTTCTTTTTAGTGCGATTTAGTTTCTACTTCATCCTTGCTGCATTATGCATTTTTTCCAGATTAAGTTGGCTGGTGCGATAGTTTCCTTTTGTCGATTGCTTCGAATTGCAAAATGCTGAGTAACATACAGAGAGGAGAAGCATTAACAGAAAAAACGAATACGTGCAACGTCTGATTTCTTCAATGTCAAAAACCAGCACACTATTAAATATTTTATCCCTTCAGCGCAAATTAACATAAAAGCAACGTCTGACAACCAACTAACAAAAATCTATTAAATATTCGTGAATAAGTGGATTTACCTATTAAATTTGTTACATATAAGTAGAGTAATGACTATAATTGATTTATATATCATCGACTACCTCCCTTAAGATTCACATCATTCACTACATCATCCCTCCTTGATCTAGTATTCATTTAACTGAATCGCCGGTTTCTTATTTTCCGACCAATAATTCCTATTGTTTTCAATGGTGCTGGAGTTCTATTTGGATCGATGTTCCTTTTCTGTTCTATCATATGTAGTTGCTGTTTAGGTATGCGTTCTCTACAAAGTCAAAAATACCTATATTCTACGATTTTCCCTGTGTTGTCTTAGGCATCTTAAAGTGAATGGCTTGGAAGTCTTGTTGTCCGTACGTTTTGCATAATTGGATTCTTAGTGCCTCATCTTCCATACTGTTGTTTATTCCGTGTTCTATCATGTACCAAGCATCCAAACCTCTTAATGAACTTTGTATTTTTATATTGTTTGCTTTTTTTACTCAATTGTGTTCCATTTTATTCTACAGGCTTGACAAAAGGTGCTTTTGTTTTATTGCTTGCACTCATGCTTGCTACATCCGACATGCATTGGACATGTAAGTTATATTGTGCTTCATTTTTGAATAATATATTTGAATTTGAGATATAACTATGGATTTGGATAAATATGTCAGTATATTACAAATAATTTCAGGTTCTGTAAAGTATGCCAATGAAGCTTTTATGCTTGCGTATTTTAAGGAATTTGTCAGATACCTATTATTTCCTAAATGATTAAGCTTTTTGAACTTTTAGGTTGATGAAGATTCCCTGTAATATGCCTTCTTTTTATTAAATTGGTACATTATATGACCAGGAAAGCTCGAGATTGAACAATAAATATTAGAAGCGAGGAGTTGCTCAGTTTCTATAGCAAGGTTCTAAATATATCTTATATTTATATATGCCAATCTTTGATCATAAATTTATGTAGGAATGTAGGGTTAAACTAAATTCATGAATCAGCTATCTATTTAAACCTATTGAAAAGAAATATGCATCGCTTTTAAGCTACCATCAAACTTGCAACCTATAATTCATAGAAGAAGAATACATGTATAAAAAACAAAAATATGTAATGTACATCATCGAAAGGGAAGGGAAGAGTGTTCAGTTGACTTTTCTACCATTTTTGCATCAAGATAGCTAAAAATTGTAGTACATCAACTTCGATAATAAAGTTTCCCATTATGGAAAAGATATGAATATTTATATCTGAGAAAAAAGGTAAAGGTTTAAAGAAGTTAAATTGTGAAAAAGGATTTGGAAGAAGGTTACAGTTATAAATTAGGTCATCTTTTATCTGTATGACAAAATTTATAAATCATGGAATCAAATCTTTAATTCTCTTTTTAACTTTACTTAATGCTTATACGATAAATTTCTCTTAATGAAAAGTAAAAGAATTGACTACATGCTGGAACAGGATTAAGGTCGCTCTCTATCCAGTACGTTTAAATAGTTACGTGCTTAGTACATCTTAATATCAGCCACATAAAAGAACGTATATGTTATCTACATGAAATGAACTATGGTTTGGATATGGATTATGGGGTGCAAGATTCTAATTAAACGGGGATGATATGTTATCGACTTTACCTACTTAAAAGTACATAAGATAACTTTGTCTCTAAAGTATTTGTTTATACAACATGTTGTTCTTTTGAACTTAATATGATTATGTGAGTTTTGTATATGTTCAATACAAAAAGTAAAGAGTTGCTGCTTTAAATGTTTGTGATGTACAAATCATCAAGTCTCCATTTGTTTCAACCCTTTGGTCGGTCGGATCACGTGACATGAACTCTAAATGAGCCTTGAATGTGTAGTTTTACAAAGACTGGTCCTGCAAATCAATGTGCAATAATAAAAAGTCATACCATAAAGCAATAAAATACTCCAATTAGATGCCGGTTACAAGTTAAAAACATACAATTTATCACATTATATATATACAACATGATTCGCTTAAAAGAGAGAACAAAGGTTTCTAAAAACAATTTCATGATGATGACTGGAGAATCAAGATGAAAGGAAATGAAAATTAATTAAAGGCAATACGTGTATATTGTCTACGCAATGCAAAGCCCGAGAGATAAGAAACTTGATATCATACATGTATTCTATTATTTGAACGTTGCATCTTAAATAACATATTGACTGTGCAAATAAATCATATGTTTAACAAGTGTATGTATATTTGGAAGAATCTTCTTATTTTTTATTACAATGGTAGTATGTTTTATTACAAAATATGCAATAATGCAAAAGTGAATCTGGAATTAAGTGGATTATTAAAGTTCCTAATATTTGGTGTTTTTCCAGTGGACATTTATCGTACTCTTTATTAGGTATTGATTTTTCAGTCATGCACTTATTTATCTAGGAACAATTGGTACAAAATGTGTGTTTGTAGTTGTAACTATACGATATCCATGTATATGATTACTTGGATATGCAGTAGTTTCTCTCATGTAATTAGTAATTAATAATATATGATACTTACGACAAATATTACTATAAGTAGCATTGATCACCACTGTACTAACATGTCTTTAAACACTTGAAATATTAAGGAAATAACAATTAACCACTTGATGGTCATTGACCACGTAATTAAGTGCATTAAAAATAATTTAACAAAGATCCGATTTTATTACATTAAAAAATCAGTTAGTCGACTCCAATGTGCATGGCATGGGTTCGCACTAATGCAGTGAAGTGTCAATGTGATATGTTGAGCATGCATATGTGAAGCAAGTGACTACAGAGGTGCTGGCTGATAGTGCAGATCATGTATATGTAAATGTTAGGTTAGTTTTGGTACCAACATGTTGTACCGTATTATACAGTCTAATTTTCTTAATCTATTACCATCGTTTGCACACTAATTTGCGTTCCTAAACAATTTTTCTTTGAGTTTCTTGCTTTACTATACCATATTTTTAGTTAACTACTATTAGGAAGAAGTATATAGTAGTATAATATACTTATCATTCTGCCTTTCTTTGATTTATAGTGCTCTATACGAAATCCACCCTCAGTCTAATATTTATTAGATTAGCATTTTCTATGTTGAAAATTCCAGTATACTACGCATTGTTCTTTGTCTTATGATGAAGCAGTGTGCCTTTTGGTGGCAAATTCTACAGGTATCAATGTTTCGGTAGTGGAAGTTCCTTATCTGGATTTTTTTTTGAAGAAGACTGGTCCAAAATAATGTAAATACAGAGATTAAGTGCTTCTTAAGTATTTAATGGAAGTTCGAGGCATTTTGTTATGTTTATTATTATCAATTAGTCGTACTAAACTTATCCATGTGTTTTGAATGTTTGGGAAGTTGCTTGATTTTAGGGAAGCATAAAGCACATTCAGTTTCAGTTTATATATAATTGGTTAAGCCAGTACACTAGAAAGGAAAAATTGTGGTAGCTGTTTGATCCTTCAAACAGCTTAGGACTGTAACTTTACTGATATTGCTAATATCATTCATTTTTATTTTGTTGTATGTTTTATTTCTAATTGGCAGATATTCTTGATAATCACACAAGATGAAAATGTTATTGCATACATATAAATTGTTGATTTATTGTGAATGGTTTCCTAAAAATGTAGTATAGATTAGGGTAAACATGAAATGTACATTAGTGCTACATACACAAATGGTCATTTTTTAAATCTTTCCCTACTTTGGAGCTTAATACAAATTAGTTAGGAATAAAGAGTACCATAGAAAACAACTAGGTATCTAAAGTGAAATGTTGGGATCATCCAGGACAAAAGTACATAATTTTTAATTAATTTATGTTTCACTACTTCGTGTTATGTATGTACTTGCTCATCCATAAAATAATAAATACTTTTGTTTGTAATTTTCATAACATATGTAAGGGGTGATCAATCCCTTTCAGCGGAAAAACCTCAATAGGATCTTGCAATGATGTGATAGAACAAATAGCTTGAAATAAATATCAATCTCAGATCACAGAAAAAAATAAAGGCAACAGAGAACACACAAATTTATAGTGGTTCCACTATCGCGAGATAGTGTATGTCCACTTCAATGGGGAAGAGATTTTATTAATATTCAAGAGATTATAGAGTTTTTAAAGTAGAGCAAAAGAAATGAAGAATACAAATGTTCTCACATATCATAGCATCCTCTATGTCTTTCTTTATATAGAGAAAAACATTTCTTGAGGATGAATTAATTTGATTTATGTAAATAAATCAAATCATGGAAGGCTAATATTCTCATTAATTTGATTGCCATATGATTGATTGATTGATAACTTTCTATTTTCTCCATCAATCAGTCCCTTTTCCAATTTTAATTTCTTTCCGTTTCTTTTTCATGAAACATGGCAACAAATTAGATGGCGAATATCTCTAATATCCCCTATTCATTAATATTCCTTCCGTTTCTTTCCATTCATTTCTTGTGCAAAACGGGTAACGAAACTACTACTAATATCTCCAAAAATCTAATTGATATTTGAAAATATTGTATCTCCAAATTCCAATAATCTCCACCTTGATACAATACCTCATGCAACCTAGAGACTCCAATGTGAATGTTTCCCAATGAGTTCCTGCAAAAGCCACCCCTCGTTGCACTTTGTAAGTGAACTCCGGCAAGGCCACCGCCCACCAACAAAGTGTTGGAAGCATTCAAAAAACAAGGTAGACATTTTGCAACCAACTCCTATCTCTTCATACAAGAAGAATATCATATCTTCTCTTGACTTCAACCAAGTCACTCTCTTCCCCGTTGTGCCACCATGTGGCACCTAGCACTTCATCAAGTGAATCAAGTTCGAGCAATGCTCGAACTTAGTAGCAGGTAATGCCTTCGTAAACATGTCTGCCGCATTTTCATTTGTGAGAATCTTTTGAAGATGAACTAGCTTCTCCTCATTCATAGAGATAAGGAAAGACTCTCTTACCTCTATATGCTTTGTTCTAGAACTGCAAGCCATATTTTCAGCTAAATGAATTGCACTTTGACTGTCACAATTCACCAAACAAGCATCTTGCATGAAGCTCAAATCACACACTAACTTCTTTAAATAAAGTGCCTCCTTAGTTGCCTCAACTGCAGTTATCAACTCTGCCTCTGTAGTAGACAAAGCAACTATAGTCTGCAGCCTCGCTCTCCAACTAATAGTTGTTCCTCCAAGTGTGAACACATAGCCTGAGGTTGATTTCCTTCTATCTCTATCTCCGGCATAGTCTGAATCACAGAATCCAACCAAGTTGAAATCCTTATTTCTGCCGCAAAAACAAGCCCATAATCTGATGTTCCTCTAAGATATCTAAAAATGTACTTCACTGCCTCCTAATGCTATTTTCCCGGATTTGTCGTATATCTACTAACTAATCCAACAGCTTGAGCAATGTCAGGTCTAGTGCACACTCCTACTGCACTGGCATAAGGCACCTTCTTCATATAGGCTGTAACAATCCGGAAAATCAAAACCAATTTAAATTTTTTATTTTGGCAATTTTAATGAATTTTGAATATTTAAAATGATTTATTTTAAATTAATCATTTTAAATAATAACGACTAGAAATTTATTTGGAATAGAATTAGAACGTATAAATTTATTTAAATCGAAGTTAGAATATAAATATTTATTTTAATTATAAAAGGAATTGAAAATGGCGCGGTAGTTTGAAAATTTGATTTCAAATTTCAAATGAATGCACAAGATTTAAAATAAACCGGATTTTAGTGAAACCAGAAATATTTGAATCTATTTGAAAATATCTTTCCAACGAATGTGAAAAATCCAGATTTCATAGCGGGAATAAAAAGTTATGTCCAGTTGAAAATTCAGAATAGTCGCTATGGAATTTTATACAAAATATAGCCCTTAAAAAAGGAGATTTTGCAAACGACCTCCGT
This sequence comes from Allium sativum, assembly GCA_030737875.1. Taxonomy (NCBI): domain Eukaryota; kingdom Viridiplantae; phylum Streptophyta; class Magnoliopsida; order Asparagales; family Amaryllidaceae; genus Allium; species Allium sativum. Next base: position 388,556,206 of record CM060921.1, read on the forward strand.
TTTCGACGTATATTCCAATTTTCATAATTTTTGGAATCAATATGTGAGTGTGGGGAATTTAAAAGTGTTTGGTCAATTCACTTTGAATTTAACCGACTGAAAAATGACCGTTTTTCAAACGGTCTCCAAATTCGGCGAAATTAGTTTTATTAGGACCGTATCGTCAAAACATAGCTAGATTTATTTTTCTGGAATTTTTGGAGTCAGTATGTGGCCCCGGTAAATTAAAATGTGCGTTTGAATTTAAAATATAATGATTTATATTTTAAATTTAGCGGAAACTGATCATAAAAGCCGAATTGGGTTACCAAACATATCCCATTGTGTTTGGAATGAGGGTAATTAGTTAGGGGCGAAAGTCGTTGGGTCTCTTTTGGTGTTCGGATAAAAAGTCAGCCCTTTTTGGAAAATAAAAGAAAAAATAATAATAAACATATATATTATCTCAGCCCCCCTTTTTATTTTCTAAACCTAAATTAAAAATTTAAAAACCCGCTCAGACCCCCTCGATCTCGCCGCCCACGCCACGGCCCACTGGAGTTCATCGCACCCCTCCCCAACCACCGCGCCACCCACCACGGCCACACCCTTTCCTTCTCTCCCCTTTCTCCTCTCCCCTTTTCTCCATTCGCGAGCCACAAACCCTTCAACCCCCAAATCGATACCCGCCGCCACTTCCACCTCACTTCGGCGCCGACCACTGCAACAAACCTCCCCCTTCCTCCACCTTTGGCGCGACATCTTCCCCCACCCCAAAATGATGTTGTAAGTTTTTTTTATTTCTTTTCATGTTTTATTTTTTTAAGGTAATTAATTTTTAAAAAAGATGAAATTAGTTTTTCTTTTATAATATAGTAAATTAAAAATATAGTTTTTATATATATTAACAAGATAAAAATAGGGTCTTTATATATATAATTTTGGAATAAAAATATAATTTTTTATTAATACATATAGCATTTTGAAATTAAAAAGATTTGATTTTTGAAATTAAAAAGATTATATTTTTAAAATGAAAAAGATTAGATTTTCAAAATGAAAAAGATTATATATTTTTTATAAGGAAAGGTTATATTTTTATATTAGGAAAGATTATATTTTTATATAAGGAAAGATTATATTTTTGTATTAGAAAAGATTTGATTTTTTTAAAATAGAAAAGATAAGACTTATAAGCAATAGAAAAATATGATTTTTCCAAATGAATAGCGATATAAAAATATAATTTTTAGTTAGATAAAACATAAATTTTATCGTATGTATGAAATATTATTTTGAATAGGATAAATGTAGAATTTTTATATATGTAGCGAAATAAAAATCTGATTTTTATTAATATATATAGTGATATAAAAATGTGATTTTTATATATATTGTAGCGAGATAAAAATGTGATTTTTAAATATAAATATCGTTGATTAAAAATATGATTTTTAATGTATAAACATCATATTAAAAATGTGATTTTTTACTATGAACAGCGTGAAAAAGGATTGCATTGACATTACAAGAAAATCCAAATGGTTCAGAAATTCAAAATAAAAACTGGAGGAGTGGATCCCAAAGGTGAGAACTTATCACTCTAATTTATTTTCTAGTTAAATATATATAGTAGGATGCAGATGGTGTTTAGTAACACACGACACTTTTATTTGAAACCATGTTTGTTTGGTTGTTTGGTTGATTGGATTATTTGTTTAAATTTGGTTGTTTGGTTGAATGAGTTGATTAGAATTTGGTTTGTACATGGCGCGAGCCATTATTAGGCGAGGGACAAGGCTAGACCTTATTCCGGTTCTAGTATCACGCTGTTATGCTGCCGAATTTTTCTAAAAATATTAAAATAATAAAAATATCATTTTTATTGTATAAATGAACTGTATAAAATATTCATGAGATGAAATAAATATTTTATAGTTAAAAATATAATTTTTAATGTGTATATGAATAAAATAAATATTCATTTACAAATCGGACGATTTGTTTATGTACATATATTTGACTGATATTGATTGGGACGATATATTTTACATCGTCCAACTACACAAATAATAATCAGTGTTTGTTGTTTGAAAACCCCACACGGGTATTGGGATGATATTGAACATACATTAATCCCAATATTTAGTTGTATGTCAATCGATGGGTTGACAGACTGTTGTAAGCATTAATTATTTATATTTAACGCTTATGCAGTTGTGTAATGCACTATGGATGATGGCTGACTGTGTTTGATTATTGTTGTGTACATGTGTGTATGAAATCCAGATAAATAAAATTATATGGTAATTGACTGTGTCTGATTCCAATTCAGAAATAACGAATATTTTAAAATAATATTCAGTAATGGATCAAAATATGATTTTTGATGTCCGATTTGGGATGGACACGAAAATATTTAAATATATAAAGCCGTATTGATTAAATTAACGCCATTTTGACATGAACGGTATTTATATCGATTTTATTCATTTTTATAATAAATATCGAAAAGGAAGTGATTTCAAAATCTAATGTTTTGAAAATATTTTCATTTATATATTAATGATATGGAATATTCAATTTTGATTTAAAATTGAATATGAAGTTGAAATCGTTTTGAAAACGAATTTAAAACGATTTATAAAAAACGTTTTAAATGGAAATCGACGAAATATATATATTTTATATATTTAATGGCCTGAATAGAACGCGTCGCGCCGCGACAATTAGCGAATTTCGACCATTGACTTTGAATGGACATTACTGGAGATCTGACCGTCAGATTCTCCTGAAATCAGAACCGTTGGGTTCGTATCGAAAAAAGCTTTCCAACGAATATAAGGAATTTGAAATCTTACGGTTGGATTTGGAATTATGTCCAAATCAATTTTGGAAAAGGTCACTGTAAGTGCAGTTTGATGACCGTTTATGGAAATCGGTTGTACGGGCTTGATAAAATTATTAAAAATATCAATAATTTATGTAAAATCATAAAAAATGGTTTGGAAAGAATTTGGGTGAAAAATTCCACGTTTGTAAAGATAAAAATATATTTTTATCAAAATGAACTAGTTATGAACTAGAATTATAATCCAATATTTTTAAATATATAAATTGGATTTGAAATGGTATTAAAAATAACCAAATTTTCCCATATATGAATTGGAATGGATTTGAATCGAAATTATCTTTGGAATATTTCGATATTGGATTCCGTGATTATACGGATATTGTGGAGGAATTTGGAAGATATATATGTCGTTATTCCCAATACGATATTTGTTGATTTCAGAATTTGATATTGAATATAAGCCGATATAATTTCTATTTAGAGCCTTGTATTTAATATTAAATTGGATTTTGGGTTTGTCATGAACTGTGTTTTAAATGACACTGTTCTTAAACCCGGTTGAAAAAAAATCTTTTAAATAAGATTTAGAAGAGGTTACCAATTAATTAATATTTAATTGGAATTGAATTGAATTGGATTTTGGGTTTGTCGTGAATGGTGTCTTTATTAACACCGTTCTTAAACCCAGTGTGAAAAGGATGAATCTTTTAATTAAGGTTATTAGATTTTCCAGTTAATTAACATTTAATTGGAATAAAATGGGATGTGAATTGGGTTTATTGTGAATTGTGTTTTTAACGACATTCGTTTTTAACCCGATTTACAGTGAAATGTGATTTGAAATTTATAAATCTTTTTATTAAGATTTAAGGGAATTTTCCAAAGTAAAGTTTTCCAATTTAATATATTAAATTAGAATTGAATGGAATTCGATTTGATAATAATCGAAATGAGCTTCTGTGGAGGAAGACTATTAATATATATGGAATTTAAAAGGCTTTGTCGTTATTCCATTTATATTATTAGTTGGATACGGAAATTGATATCGATTATATTTATTGATCTGTTTTCCGTGAGGATTCCATAATTAATGGAATGTGATTAGGGTTTATCGTGAACTGTGTTTTAAATGACATTAGTTCTTTAACCCAGTTAAAGACAGGATTACATGTCGAACATTGTATTTCGAACTGTATGGTTGATCTCTGCTAAATATATATCTGTTTGGTGGCAGAGAATTTATTCTCTTGCCTAACAACTCTTCTCTAAGACATACGAGCTTAGAGGTTATATATCGGCAGAAATCAATAGTACGGTGTAAATTGTTGATGCGACATGTTTGTGTTTTCAAAGTTAAATAATCATTAATATTGATTTTTGGGAAGATTAAAACTAAGTGGAGTTTTAATGAATCTTTAATTAGAGTGAAATGGGAATTGATAATTGATAATTTAAATTATCAAATTTGGGAAATGATCGAGAATGGAGTATCACCAGTTTTGCTCCAAGCGATAGTTAAATCTTTAATTAGATTTGAACGTGAAATGGTAATTAATTTTACCGATAACATCGTGGTGTTAGATATGGGGTATTACCAGTTTTTCTCCATGGGATGAATAGGTTGGGATTGGGAAAGATAATAAATGATTACTTCAGTAAGGTTCGCTAATCCCGACTAGTTTGGATAAACCTTAATTTGGTTTGAATTGATATCCAAAGGAGGATTAAAGAATTTATCTTTGATAAAATTAATGGGAACCTTTCCCAAAGGATACGAATATTTAAATAAAAGAATATTCAGAATTGGAATGAGGCGTATGTTGTGTTTTATAGCACTTGTTTATAATATACGCGAGTTATTCGGAAAGGTCGGGTTTATACCCATTCTGAATAACTAATTCGACGATAAGTCAACGATGAAGACGGTGGTTGAAGACTGGAGGTCTTCAAATCGTTTGGATGATTACTGATGTCTTGATTGGGCGGTACACCCAAGACAAGGTAATAAGCGGCGATCATCCAGATGTACTTGGAGATCGACCGGATATGCGAGAACCACTCTCCTGTATCGGATACGAGACGAGGAATAAGGTGCCTCCGGTTTCGTTCAGACCGAGAACGAACTTGTAAATGGATGTGTGTCTGATATTGGATTTCTTTCCGTGTTGATTGATCTCTATTAAATATATGTCTATTTGGTGGCGGAGAATTTATTCTCTTGCTTAACACCCTTCTCTGAGACGTAAGAGCTCAGAGGTTATATATCGATAGACATCAGTCGCATGGCGTGAATTGCCTTGTGGCATGCTGAGATGCAAATGATCAAGGCTTCTGTTGAAAAGCAGAGTCTTGTGGTTGATGATCAAAGCACAGCTTTAATATATCATAGCTTTGTGTATAGCGTTAATTCGCGAGCCTCACACCTCGGTATGAGTCAAAAACGGGATCGGACCGTTGGGAGAACATGACGTTTCTTTCTAGCTATGGGTGGTGTCATGGTATGGACCCAGACATTTATTATTTTTACCTATGTGGTTTTGGATTGCGAGGCGCCTCAGATATATCGGTTACTACGGAGCCGATCGATATTGAGTCATCTGGCTCAGTTACGCCCTATATGGCGGGGAAACGTGTGTTAAGGAATAGCCAATCCTCAAACGTAAGAGAGGACCGGCCCAACCGATCCAGGGTTCTCTGCGGGGAGTCATGAGACATTTGGTAGAGTGTCTCGAAGCGGCGAGGAGCCATCCCTGGCCTCGACTCATAGATGGAATCCAATTTCCATTACGTGACATTTCGGTTTTGATTGTAGAGCCTAGTATTGGCGACATGATATATGGTACCCGTGTCGTCTATGATTGATACATTTATATTTGAAGTTGTTTTATACACTATGCACTTATAATAGTATCAAATGATTTGTTTTAAACGTACCAAGCATGTTTGGCTATTGTAAGGGAAAATCCTATCCTACGGCTTGCGTTGCATTCTGTGATGGGACCTGGGTCTTGTAATAGCTTCATTTTTCCAAAAAGCATTGCGCTGTTTGTTTTATGCACTGATATTCCTGGGAGGAAACCCGTTCCGTGTTATACGACGTGGTCCCTTGATTTACTTTATTTTAAAGTAAAGTTTTAAATAACTGTTTTAGTTCTCACACCAGTCACATGACTGACCTGGAGTTTATTGTTTTAACCTAAACTCTGGGTGCCCCTATTTTCCACACGGGCAGCTAATAGTTTAGGGTTTGTAGATTTATTCTTAGAGGATCCTGGTTTACAACTGGAGATATATTCGGAAAGCTCTGTATCCGTGTATTTGTTTCAGTTGTGTTATGTATTATTTTTCAACTGCATTGTAATTTAAATCTCTAATATTTTTTTGATGTATAATATTTATTCATACTCTGTATATTCTTGTACTCTAATGTAAATTGTTGTAATAAGCAATGAAATGTTCTTCTGTTTGTGTTCTGATTTGTCATGTTCTCAGACCATCCGTTCTTTCTCTTCTCTTCAAAGACCGGGGAAGTTCGAGTCGTTATATAGGCCTTGTCCTTTTCTTAGATCGGAGAGCCCTGATTAGGAAGCTGTATATGCAAAGGCATGGGTGTACTGATAGCCTTTGCACCATCCATGCTAAACCGAGCAAGCACCTGTTGAATATATTCCTTTTGAGTAAGTCTCAAAAGTCCAAGCTTTCTATCTCTTTGGATTTCCATCACCAAAATTTTCTTTGCTTCTCCAAGGTCTTTCATATCGAATTCCACTTTTAATTTCAACTTCAATGCATCAATTTCAGCTTTATCCTTGGAAGCAATCAACATATCATTCACATACAAAAGTAAATACACCCAATTATTATTCTTTAAATGCTTAAAATAAAGAGATGCATCTTTAGTACTACGATTAAAACCATCTGAAAGCATAAAAGAATCAAACCGTTTGTACTGTTGTCTAGGCGACTGTTTTAGAACGTAAAGAGATTTCTTCAGCTTGCATACCCAATCTGACTTTCCATCTACAATAAATCCTTCTGGATGCTTCATGTAAATGGTTTCCTCCAAGTCACCATGCAAGAAAGCGACCTTCACATCAAGTTGTTCTAACTGCAAATCGTAAGCGGCAACTATTGCAAGTAGGATTCGAATTGAAGTTTGTCTAACAATCGAAGTAAATATTTCGTCATACTCTAACCCCTTTCTTTGTGAAAACCCTTTGGCTACTAATCTTTCCTTGTAACTACCATTATCTTTTACCTTGAACACCCACTTGTAACCTATGGCTCGGCTTCCTTGAGGTAGTGGTACCAAATCCTAAGTCTTGTTCTTTTGCAAAGACTGTATCTCCTCTTCCATAGCGCAATTCCACTTTGAGTTGTCACTCGACTTCATGGCTTCTTCAAGGCTCAATGGTTCATCATGAATTACATGTAAAGCATACTCAAACTGATCGTCAAGGCTCAAATTTGCATACTGCCAATCTCCATATCTAATTGGAGCTCTCTTTGGTCTTTGACTATCCCGAATGACTATATCGCTCGACTCTCCTTCAGCTCCACCATGAGCTTCACCTTGAGCTGAATCATCTCTAGCTTCATGATCATCACCATCAATACTAGAGGAAATCTGTGGACTATCATGTGATGTATCATCAACTGCTCCGTCACTATTATCAATAGTGATAGCTCTACTTCGGTTTTGAAAACTGGGGGTCTCGGTCTTTTCAGGCTTCTTATCAACTGAGTCTGAGCCCTCTGATAAACCTTCCAAAGGTTTGAACATTGCTGACTCATCGAAAGTCACATGTCTGGAATGTATAACTTTCTTCGTAATTGGATTCCAAATTCTATATCTTTTTATGCCATCTGTATAACCAAGAAAAACACATTTGGAGGCCCTAGGCTCCAACATGTCATGTCCTGTATTGTGAACATAAACTGGACATCCAAATATACGAAAATAACTTAATAAAGTGTTTTTGCCTCTCCATACCTCCTCTGGAATCTTCCCATCAATGGATGAGCACGGAATCTGGTTAATAATATGTGCTGCAGTTGAAATAGCTTCAGCCCAAAAACCCTTAGACATACCCGCAGTCAATATCAACCAACGGGCCTTTTCAAGTAGAGTCCTATTCATTCTCTCAGCAACCCCATTGGATTGCAGATCACCAGGTGTAGTAAAATGTCTTTTAATACCACGCTGTCTGCAGTAGTCGAGGAACTCTTTGGAGACATATTCGCCACCATTGTCGGATTTAAGAATCTTCAATTTCTTTCCTATTTGGTTTTCAACAAGAGCTAACCAAACCTTAAACTTCTCAAATACTTCTGACTTAGCTTTCATTACATACACCCAAACCTTGCGCGAGTAATCATCAATGAAGGAAACAAAATAATATGCTCCACCAAAAGAAGCTGTAGAGTATGGTCCCCAAACATCTGAATGCACATAATCAAGTACCCTCTTAGAAGTATGCACGCCATCACCAAAAGAAACTCTGGGTTGCTTTGCTAATACACACTCCTTGCAAAAGTCCAACTTGTTGAAGATTTCTCCCTTGATCTTTTCTTCTTACGAAGCAACTCTAAGTACTTCTCCGAAGTATGACCTAATCTCATATGCCAAATCTTGGTAGCATCCAAACTTTTAGAACTATCAACTCCAACACATTATTCTCCATGGACAGTGGTACTCATTAGTAAATACAGATTTCGCACCATAACACCCTTCATCAATACAAGTGACTCTCTAGAAACTCTCAAACCATCTTTGACAATGGTTATCTTGCATCCCAATGATGCTAATTGGCCTAATGATATCAAAGACTTCCGAAGACCTGGGACATAACGAACATTTGAAAGTATGCGAACAATCCCATCATACATGCGAATGCGAACTGAACCAACTCCCATAGACTTGCATGTAACATTGTTCCCCATAAGGATAGAACTTCCTTCTTTGGCATCGAAGGAAGAAAAATAATCCTTATTAGAAGTCATGTGAAATGATGCTCCAGAATCTAGAATTCAATGGTCTGCAACATATGATACAACCGCTATCAATAAATCGCTACCGCCTTTCTCCATCGCAATAGATGAAAAACCATCAAGTCTTCTTCTCCAAATCTGGACAGTCTCTTCTTCAATGGCCTGATTTCTTACAATTATAGCACTTTCCATCTTTAGATGTACTCCACGAATTAGGCTTCCTAGAATTGGAACGCCCTCTATTATTCTTCACTTTCTTCTCTGCTCTTCCTCTCTCTACAAATAAGCCTGAACTACTACTTCCTCCACTGCCATCACCAACACCAAACTCTTTCATTTGATCTCTCAACTCTTCACTGAGCAAACATGTCCTCACATCATCTAATTTCAATGTGTCTCTACCATAGATAAGGTTGTTAGCGAAACCAGTGTATCGCTCTGGAAGCGAACACAACAGAATCATTGCTTTTTGTTCTTCGTCAATTTTCAACTCAATAGACTTCATCTTCATCAACAGGTCATCAAACACACTTAGGTGTGTCTTAATTGAAGAACCTTCCTTTATCTTATAAGTGAAGAAAGTCTTCACTAGGATCAGATGGTTGGTTAGCGATTTCTTCATGTAGAGGTCCTCCAACTTCTTCCAAATGCCTCTAGTTGTTGTCTCCTGGCTGATTTCAAAAATTACATTTTTTTTCAAAGCAAGCTGAAGAGTAGTAAAGGCCCATTCTTCCATCTCTTCTAATTCCACTGTTGAAATATCAGCAGGCAATGTCTTTGTATCAAATACTACTCGATGAATGCGATTTCTTCTCAAAACTGCTTTCATCATCCACTGCCATTTTTTAAAATCTTCTTCACCATTCCACTTTTCTATTGTCAACTGTGATCCTGACGCCACATAGTAGCCTCTGACGTATGGAGCAACCACCGGCACTGATGTATTATTTGTATTGTTTTCATCTCCTCCTGCCATTCTACCAAACACCTTCTTTGCGAATCTCGTTCCGATACCAGTTGTAAGAGGTGATCAATCCCTTTCAGCGGAAAAACCTCAATAGGATCTTGCAATGATGTCATAAAACAAACAACTTGAAATGAATATCAATCTCAGATCATAGAAAAAATATATAAAGGAAACAGAGAACACACAAATTTATAGTGGTTCCACTATCGCGAGATAGTGTACATCCACTTCAATGGGGAAGAGATTTTATTAATATTCAAGAGATTACAGAGTTTTTAAAGTAGAGCAAAAGAAATGAAGAATACAAATGTTCTCACATATCATAACATCCTCTATGCCTTTCTTTATATAGAGAAAAATGTTTCTTGGAGATGAATTAATTTGATTTATGTAAATAAATCAAATCATGGAAGGCTAATATTCCCATTAATTTGATTGTCATATGATTGATTGATTGATAACTTTCTATTTTCCCCATCGATCAATCACTTTTCCAATTTTAATTTCTTTTCGTTTCTTTTTCATGAAACATGAAAACAAATTAGATGGCGAATACCTCCAATATCCCCTATTCATTAATATTCCTTCCATTTCTTTCCATTCATTTCTTGCACAAAACGGGTAACGAACTTACTACTAATATCTCCAAAAATCTAATTGATATTTGGAAATATTGCATCACCAAATTCCAATAACATATAGTGTTTGACTCTTAATGTACTCATGTTCCTTTTAGTATTCGATTACCAGATGTGTGTGTGTATTATTCATAACATATACGGTAATATTACGCTATGCCTCTTATATTGTAACAACCCGAAAAATCAGAACTAATTTAAAATTTTTATTTTGGCTATTTTAATGAATTTTGAATATTTAAAATGGTTTATTTTAAACAATAACGAGTAGAAATTTATTTTGAATAGAATTAGAACGTATAAATTTATTTAAATCGAAGTTAGAATGTAAATATTTATTTTAATTACAAAAGGAATTGGAAATGGCGCGACATTTTGAAATTTCGATTTCAAATTTCAAATTTCAAATGAATGTATAGGATTCAAAATAAACCGAATTTTAGTAAAACCGGATTTTTCTATGTATAACATATATAAAAAAAATGATTTTTCTATGCATAACATATATATAAAAAAGTGATTTTTCTATGCATAACATATATACATAAATGTGATTTTTCTATTCATAACATATATATATATATATATATATATATATATATATATATGTGATTTTTATAATGTAAACATCGTTATAAAAATGCGATCTTTATAATGAAAACATCATTATAAAAATGTGATCTTTATAATGTAAACATCGTTATAAAAATGTGATCTTTATAATGTAAACATATATAAAAAATGTGATCTTTATAATGTAAACATCGTTATAAAAATGTGATCTTTATAATGTAAACATCGTTATAAAAATGTGATCTTTATAATGTAAACGTCGTTATAAAAATGTGATCTTTATAATGTAAACATCCTTATAAAAATGTGATCTTATATATATATATGATTTTTAAATATATAATCATCATATTAAAAATGTGATTTTTACTGTGAATAACGTGGAAAAGTTTGCGTTGGAATTTCTGGCAAATCCAAACGGTTCAAAAATTCAGAAATAGAACTGGAGGAGTGGATCCCAAAGGTGGAAACATCGCACTCTAATTTATTTTCTAGTTAAATATATATACTAGGATGCAGACGGTGCTTAGTAGCACCCGACACCTTTGTTTGAAACCATGTTTGTTTGGTTATTTGGTTGATTGTTTTATTTGTTTGAATTTGGTTTGGGAAGTGAAATGAATTGATTAGAATTTGGTTTGTATATGGTGCGAGCCATTATTAGGCGAGGGATAAGGCTAGACCTTATTCCGGTTCTAGTATCGCGCCGTTATGCTGCCGAAATTTTCTAAAAAGGTTATAATAATAAAATATCATTTTTATTGTATAAATGAACTGTATAAAATATTCATGAGTTGAAATAAATATTTTATAGTTAAAAATATAATTTTTAACGTGTATATGAATAAAATAAATATTCATTTACAAATTGGATGATTTGTTTATGTACACACATTTAACTAATATTGATTGGGACGATATATTTTACACATCGCCTAACTGCATAAATAAAATCGGTGTGTGTTGATTAAAACCCCACACAGGTATTGGGATGAAATTTGACATACACTAATCCCAATTATTTAGTTGTATGTCAATCGATTGGTTGACAGACAATTGTAAGTGTTAATTATTCATATTTAACGCTTATGCAGTTGTGTAATGCACTCTGGACGATGGTTGACTGTGTTTGATTATTGTTGTGCACATGTGTGTATGAAATCCATATAAATAAAATTATATGGTAATTGACCGTGTCTGATTCCATTTCGGAAAGAACAAATATTTTAAATTAACGAATATTTTAAAAATGACGAATAATGAATATTTTAAAATAACTAATATTTTAAAATAATATTCAGTAATAGATCAAAATATGATTTTGATGTCCGATTTGGGGTGGACAAGAAAATATTGAAATATATGAAGCCGTGTTGATTAAATATGCGCCATTTTGACGCGAACGATATTTATATCGATTTTTTCATTTTTGTATTGAATATCGAAAAGGAAGTGATTTCAAAATCTAATGTTTTGAAAATATTATCATTTATATATTAATGACATGGAATATTCAATTTTGATTTACAATTGAATATGAATTTGAAATCGTTTTTAAAACGAATTTAAAACGATTTATAAAATATGTTTTAAATGGAAATCGACGAAATACATGTAATATATATATATATATATATATATATATATATATATATATATATTATATATATATATATTTAACGACCTGAATAGAACGCGCCACGCCGCGGTAGTTCGCGAATTTCGACCATTGACTTCGAATGGACATTACGGGAGATCCGACCGTTAGATTATCCTAAAACCGGAACCGTTGGGTTCATATCGAAAAGAGCTTTCCAATGAATACAAGAAATTTGAAATCTAATGGTTGGATTTGGAAATATGTCCAAATCAAATATGGGAAAGGTCGCTATAAGTGCAGTTCGATGACCGTTTATGGAAATCGACTGTACAGGCCTTGATAAAATTATTAAAAAAATTAATAATTTGTGTAGAATCATAATGAATGATTTGGAAAGAATTTGGATGAAAAATTCCACGTTTGTAAAGATAAAAATAAATTTTTATTAAAATGAACTAGTTATGAACTAAAATTATAATCCAATATTTTTAAATAAATAAATTGGATTTGAAATGGTTTTAAAAATAACCAGAATTTCCAATATATGAATTGGAATGGATTTGAATCGAAATTATCTTTGGATATTTCGATACGGGATTTCGTGATTATACGGATATTGTGGAGGAATTTGGAAGAAATATATATATATATATATATATATATATATATATATATATATATATATATATATATCGTTATTCCCAATACGATATTTGTTGATTTCAGAATTTGATATTAAATATGAGCCGATATAATTTCTATTCAGAGCTTTGTATTTAATATTGAATTGGATTTTGGGTTTGTCATGAATGGTGTCTTCATTAACACTGTTCTTAAAACCCGTGTTAAAAGAATAAATCTTTTAATTAAGATTATTAGTGTTTCCAGTTAATTAACATTTAATTGGAATAAAATGGAATGTGAATTGGGTTTATTGTGAACTATGTTTTAACGACATTTGTTTTTTAACCCGATTTGTAGTGAAATGTGATTTGGAATTTATAAATCTTTTTATTAAGATTTAACGGGAATTTTCCCAAGTAAAGTTTTCCAATTTAATATATTAAATTAGAATTGAATGGAATTCGATTTGATAATAATCGAAATGAGCTTCTGTGGAGGAAGACTGTTAATATATATGGAATTTAAAAGGCTTTGTCGTTATTCCATTTATATTATTAGTCGGATACCGGAAATGATATCAATTATATATTAATCTATTTTCCGTGAAGATTCCATAATTAAATGGAATGTGATTTGGGTTTTTCGTGAGCTGTATTTTAAATGACATTAGTTCTTTAACTCAGTTAAAGGCAGGATTACATGTCTAACATTGTATTTCGAACTGTATGGTTGATCTTGGCTAAATATATATCTGTTTGGTGGCGGAGAATTTATTCTCTTGCTTAACACCCTTCTCTAAGACGTACGAGCTTAGAGGTTATATATCAGCAGAAATCAATAGTACGGTGTAAATTGTCGATGCGGCATGTTGGTGTTTCCAAAGTTAAATAATCATTAATATTGATTTTTGGGAAGATTAAAACTAAGTGGAGTTTTGATGAATCTTTAATTAGATTGAAAAGAGAATGTGATAATTTAAATTATCAATTTGGGAAATGATCGAGAGTGGAGTATCACCAGTTTTGCTCCAAGCGATAGTTAAATCTTTAATTAGATTTGAACGGGAAATGATAATAAATTTTACCGACAATACCGAGGTGTTAGATATGAAGTATTACCAGTTTTTCTTCATGGGGTGAATAGGTTGGGATTGAGAAATAAAATAAATGATTACTTCGGTAAGGATCGCTAATCCTGATTAGTTTGGATAAACCTTAATTTGGTTTGAATTGATATCCAAAGGAAGATTAAAGAATAAATTTAAAGAAATTATCTTTGATAAAATTAATGGGAACCTTTCCCAAAGGATAAGAGTATTTGAATAAAAGAATATTCTGGATTGGAATGAGGCGTATGTTATGTTTTTATAGCACTGGTTTATTATATACGCAAGTTTTTCGGAAAGGCCGGGTTTATACCCATTCTGAATAACTGATTCGACGATGAAGACGGTGGTTGAAGACCGGAGGTCTTCACATCGTTTGGATGATTACTGGTGTCTTGATTGGGCTGTACACCCAAGACAAGGTAATAAGTGGTGATCGTCTAGACATACATGGAAATCGACCGATATGCGAGGACCTCTCTCCTGTATTGGACATATGGGACGAGGAATAAGGTGCCTCCGGTTTCGTTCAGACCCAGAACGAACTTGTAAATGGATGTGTGTCTGACATTGGATTTTATTCTGTATTGATTAATCTCTAATAAATATATATCTGTTTGGCGGCGGAGAATTTATTCTCTTGCTTAACGCCCTTCTCTGAGACGTACGAGCTCAGAGGTTATATATCGATAGATATCAGTCACATGGCGTGAATTGCCTGTGTGGCATGCTGAGATGCAAATGATCAAGGCTTCTGTTGAAAAGAAGAGTCTTGTGGTTAATGATCAAAGCACAACTTTAATATAGCATTGCTCTGTGTATAACATTAATTCGCGGGCCTCACACCTCGGTATGAGTCAAAAACGGGAAAAGGGACAGCAGGGAGTTCATGAAGTTACTCTCTAGCTATGGCTCGTGTCATGGTATGGAGCCTAAACATTTATTTATTTTTACCTATGTGGATGATGGATAGCGAGGCGCCTCTGATATATCGGTTACTACGGAGCCGATGGATATAGGTCCTATAGGATCGGGAAACGTGTGTTCAGGAATTGCCAATCCTCAAACGTAAGAGAGGACCGACCCTGCAAGATCTAAGGGTTTCCCTGAGTGTGCAGTCCTGAGACATTTGCTAGAGTGTCTCGAAGCAGAAAGGAGTACATCCCTTGCCTAAACTCATGACAGAAATTCAATTTCCAATACATGACTTTTTGATTTCGATTGTAGAGCCTAGTATGGCGACATGATAGATGGTACCCATGCCGCCTATGATTGATACATTTATATTTGAAATTGTTTTGTACAATATGCACTTATAATAGTATCAAATGATTTGTTTTAAACATACCAAGCATGTTTGGCTATTATAAGGGAAAACCCTATCCTCCGGCTTGCATTGCATTGTGTGATGGGACTTGGGTCTTATAATAGCTTCATTTTTCCAAAAAGCATTGCGCTGTTTATTTTATGCACTAGTATTCTTGGGGGTAAACCCACTCCGTATTATACGGCGTTGTCCCTTGATATACCTTTTAATAACTGTTTTAGTTCTCACACCAATCACATGACTGGCCTGGAGTTTATTGTTTTAACTGAACTCTGGGTGCCCCTATTTTCCACATGGGCAGCTAGTATTTTTGGTTTTGCAGATATTATATACACAGGATCCTGGTTTACAGCTGAAGCTATATTCGTAACGCTTTGTATCCGTGTATTTCTTTCAGTTGTGTTTTGTATTATATTCTGCTGCATTGTAATTTGTAAATCTCTGATATTTGTCAAATGTATATTATTTGTTCATACTCTGTATATTCTTGTACTCTGATGTAAATTGTTGTAATAAGCAATGAAATGTTCTTCTGTTTGTGTTCTGATTTGTCGTGTTCTCAACTCAATCCGGGCCTTCCCGTAAGGGCAAGTTTGGGTCGTTTCATTTTGGTATCAGAGCTTTGGTTTACAGAGCTCAAGAACAAGACATATTAGAACCAAATGAAAGAATTCATCAGAGATTGGATTAGTAATATCCAATAAGAATGACTCATTAGAGATAGGATCAGTAGTATCCTAGAATGAGCTAGAAGAGTATTTTTAGTAAAAACAAATTTTGTTTTGAAAATTTAAACCATTTTATACGTATTTGAATATTTATTTTATATTGAATTTGGACAATCGAGTATATAAAGATTTTGCATATATGCCTTGCAAACGTATATTTGAAGTTTTAATATATTGGATAGATATAGAATCACACTCTAGTCACCCGGGCATGATCCTGATGATAAAGTATACCATCACCAGTATTTATGTTCAAGTTTCGAAAGTGGGATATTTATATATTTCCAATTGACTGGTGCGAGAACAAAAACTAGATAGGGTCTATTATTGTGATTTGACATCAAAAGTGGATTTTTTTTATATATAAAAGTTATGAGTTTGAAACGATAATCAACTAATTGATTGCTGATTGTGTTGTTTGATTGATTAAAATTTTGAACCATTAAGCCAAATTGAATCAAATATTGAACTGACTTGAAAATTGATTGCAACAGCATACATGCACATGCATATACATATTGGACAAGCATAGCAAGGAGGCTAGAGAAGAGGAATAAAATTGTATGCCCGACAAATCGGTACATGTTTACTAATTCATTGGGTTTGGATGATTTTATGAGCTGATTGGCTAGCCGCTTGGATTTTTCTTTTTCTTTTTGGATGATGAAGGCCCTGCGTGGCTAGTTGAGGTTTTAAATGTCTCCCCGTACAAAGGAGGTTATGGCGAAATTTTTCAAAACTTTAGGGTGTTAGCCAAATTTTTGAAGAATTAGAAAATTCTTAGAAACTGAAAAGTTGAAGAATGAAAGCCAGAATGAAAGTTGAGTTGATTAGTAAAACAACTTTCAACTCCATTCCTTTTCGAGGACGAAAAGATTTTAAGTGGGGGAGATTGTAACAACCTGGAAACTCAGAACCAATTTAAAATATTTATTTTGGCTATTTTAATGAATTTTTAATATTTAAAATGATTTATTTTAAATAATAACGACTAGAAATTTATTTTGAATAGAATTATAATCTATAAATTTATTTAAATCGAAGTTAGAATATAAATATTTATTTTAATTATAAAAGGAATTGGAAGTGGCGCGACATTTTGAAATTTGTATTTCAAATTTCAAATGAATGTACAGGATTCAAAATGAACCGGATTTTAGTAAAACCAGAAATATTAGAATCTGTTTGAAAATATCTTTCCAGCGAATGTGTAAAATCCAGATTTCATAACGGGAATAAAATTTTATGTCCAGTTGAAAATTCAGAATGGTCGTTGTGGAATTTTATATAATATATAGCCCTTAAAAATAGCAACTTTGCAAACGACCTTTGTTTTTTACGAAACCACTTTTTTTGGATCCGGAATATCAAATCATTGCTAGATTCCAATTTTCATAATTTTTGGAATCAATAATCGAGCATGGTGAATTTAAACGTGTTTGGTAATTTCAGTTTGAATCTAATCGACTGGAAAATGAACGTTTTTCAAACGATCTCCAAATTCAACAAAATCAGTTTTGTTAGGATCGTATCGTCAAAACATAGCTAGATTTATTTTTCTGGAATTTTTGGAGTCAGTATGTGGCCCCGGTAAATTAAAATGTATGTTTAAATTAAATATATATTGATT
Organism: Allium sativum; assembly: GCA_030737875.1. Taxonomy (NCBI): domain Eukaryota; kingdom Viridiplantae; phylum Streptophyta; class Magnoliopsida; order Asparagales; family Amaryllidaceae; genus Allium; species Allium sativum. The sequence goes on from CM060921.1 coordinate 388,574,222, forward strand.
TATAATTTAATTTAAATAAAAACTGACCATAACAGCCGAATTGGGTTACGAAACATATCCCATTGTGTTCGGAATTGGGGTATTTGGTTAGGGACGACAGTCAGTGGGTTCAATTTGGAGTTCAAAATAAAAAGTAACTTTTTGGAATATAATTAAATTAATTATATATATTTATAAAACATGGTTAACTCTCTCTCTCCCTCACTTCTCTCTCCCGTCGTTATCTGCCAAAAAAAAAAAAAAAGACCGTCGCGCTCCTCCTTCTGCCCGCCACCAGCAGCCGCCGCATTCCTCCTCCCCCTCCTCTCCTCCTCCTCTTCTTCTTCCTCCTCTTTCCCTCTTTCAATTAGCAAAATCCCTAAACCCCTAATTCGAACCCCCTAGCCAAAATAGTCGCCACCTATAAACTCCGCCTCCGACGCCACACCACCCGCCATCTCCCCACAGGTCTGTGCCGCCCATCCTCACCCCCCTCCACCACCTGTAAGTCTTTTAATTATTTATTTTTATTTATTTAATGTTATTAAAAATCAGTTTATTTATTTATTTTAAGGCATGTTTGAAAATCTGAATATGATTTTTCTATGTATAACATATAAAAAAAATATGATTTTTCTATGCATAACATAGACATAAAAAAATATGATTTTTCTATGCATAACGTATATATAAAAAAATGATTTTTCTATGCATAACATATATAAAAAAAATATGATTTTTCTATGCATAACATATATAAAAAAAAAATTCTATGCATAACATATATAAAAAAAGGATTTTTCTATGCATAACATATATATATATATATATATATATATATATATATATATATATATATCTGTGTGTGTGTGTGTGTGTGTGTGATTTTTCTATGCATAACATATATATAAAAATGTGATCTTTATAATGTAAACATCGTTATAAAAATGTGATCTTTATAATGTAAACATTGTTATAAAAATGTGATCTTTATAGTGTAAACATATATATAAAATTGTGATCTTTATAATGTAAACATATATATATATATATATATATATATATATATATATATATATATATATATATATATATAAATGTGTTCTTTATAATGTAAACATCGTCATAAAATGTGATCTTTATAATGTAAACATCGTTATAAAAATGTGATCTTTATAATGTAAACATCGTTATAAAAATGTGATCTTTATAATGTAAACGTCGTTATAAAAATGTGATCATATATATATATATATATATATATATATATATATATACGTATACATATATATATAGCGATATAAAAATGTGATTTTTAAATAAATAATCATCATATTAAAAATGTGATTTTTACAATGAACAGCGTGGAAAAGTTTGCGTTGGAATTTTGGGCAAATCCAAACGGTTCAAAAACTCATAAATAGAACTGGAGGAGTGGATCCCAAAGGTGAGAACATCTCACTCTAAATTATTTTCTAGTTAAATATATATACTAGGATGCAGACGGTGCTAATTAGTAGCACCCGACACCTTTATTTGAAACCATGTTTGTTTGGTTATTTGGTTGATTGTTTTATTTGTTTGAATTTGGTTTGGGAAGTGAAATGAATTGATTATAATTTGGTTTGTATATGGCGCGAGCCATTATTTGGTGAGGGATAAGGCTAGACCTTATTCCGGTTCTAGTATCGCGCCGTTATGCTGCCGAAATTTTCTAAAAAGGTTAGAATAATAAAAATACCATTTTTATTGTATAAATGAACTGTATAAAATATTCATGAGTTGAAATAAATATTTTATAGTTAAAAATATAATTTTTAACGTGTATTTGAATAAAATAAATATTCATTTACAAATCGGACGATTTGTTTATGTACACACATTTAACTAATATAGATTGGGACGATATATTTTACACATCGCCTAACTGCACATATAAAATCGGTGTGTGTTGATTTAAAACTTACACGGGTATTGGGATGATATTTGACATACACCGATCCCAATTATTTAGTTGTATGTCAATCGATTGGTTGACAGACTATTGTAAGTGTTAATTATTCATATTTAACGCTTATGCAGTTGTGTAATGCACTCTGGACGATGGTTGACTGTGTTTGATTATTGTTGTGTACATGTGTGTATGAAATCCATATAAATAAAATTATATGGTAATTGACCGTGTCTGATTCCATTTCGGAAAGAACAAATATTTTAAATTAACGAATATTTTAAAAATGACGAATAATGAATATTTTAAAATAACTAATATTTTAAAATAATATTCAGTAATAGATCAAAATATGATTTTGATGTCCGATTTGGGATGGACAAGAAAATATTGAAATATATGAAGCCGTGTTGATTAGATATGCGCCATTTTGACGCGAACGATATTAATATCGATTTTTTCATTTTTGTATTGAATATCGAAATGGAAGTGGTTTCAAAATTTAATGTTTTGAAAATATTATCATTTATATATTAATGATATGGAATATTCAATTTTGATTTACAATTGAATATGAATTTGAAATCGTTTTTAAAACGAATTTAAAACGATTTATAAAATATGTTTTAAATGGAAATCGACGAAATACATGTAATATATATATTATATATATTTAACGACATGAATAGAACGCGCCACGCCGTGGTAGTTCGCGAATTTCGACCATTGACTTCGAATGGACATTACGGGAGATCCGACCGTTAGATTCCCCTAAAACCGGAACCGTTGGGTTCGTATCGAAAAGAGCTTTCCAATGAATACAAGAAATTTGAAATCTGTAACGACCACGAGGTTTTCGACTCCGAAAATCGACACAAAACCCAGTGTCGACTGTTCAGACATCGAGAATACCGTATCATTAATAGAAGAAATTAGAGGGTGAGATAGAAAAGATAGAACTAATAGAATAGAAGGAGAAGAACACAACTGAGCATAATCAAAGTAAACACGAATCTCACAGCGGAACGAATAAAATATATTATATAACATAACTTTTGAAATACAAATCAGTAACTTTATATACATACCATCATCAGAGCACAATAGTCATTTCTGGAACAGTTATAAACACCTGTTTCCAGATACAAACAAGGTCCACAGCGGAATATATGATAGCCTATAGCTAACCGGTGAAGCCTCCTGCTTCCAACTCCTTCAAATGAATCTGTGAAATCCCGACTACTTGACTGCCCATACAAATTTGGGCACCCAAGAGTTTAGGGAAAACAAAACAAAATAAACTCTGGGTCAGTCATGGGACTGGTGTGAGTAAACTCCAACCACTTGTTTAACTTTAAAAATCCTTTCAAAAGAAAAGATAATAGTAAGACCAGCCCACACATAAACACAGACGGTTTTTACCTTACTATAACCCAAAACACTTTGATACGCAAATCTAGTGATATTATAATAATGTCTACATCAAGTAAATAACCAAATAGCAGAACGCTTGCATCTCACGCTCCACATATATATTATAAAATCAAAAACCGCATGGCGCTTATTGGAGATTGGATTTCCAACATGACAAGGTATGGAACCACCTTCCGCTAGTGTATCTCTATAGAGGAATACACTGGGTTCAACAAGAACATCTTGCAACCCGGCCCACACATGACCGACCACTCATTTCGCTTGAGTGTATCGAATGTATATCACCAACGGTTGGGATCAGCAACCGTCTCCCGACTGGGACAAAATCGAATAGAATAAGAAATTAAATGAACCTCTAGATAGGTGATTATACATCCTAATGGGTGCGACCCACATAGCCATGCTGCCTGCCCGATTTTTGTCCTTTTCCGGTTGTTGAGGCCTGAGGCTACGAATACTTACCATTCATTGATAGCACAATCACTTTGAATGCCACATTGTCAGATCCGTTAATCACTAGTTGAGTTTGCACGAATATTCTGGATGTTATGCTAAGGGAATAAATCCGTTGCAACCATATATATTTATACAGACCAACCCATTTGATCATTGGAAATACTTTGTCAGACATTCGTCCATTTACGTTCGTTCTGGGATTGAACGAAACCGAAGGCACTATTTCTATGTAATAGAAAAAGTCCTTGCACTTTACTCCGTCTTCAATATATTCAGCATACTTGGTTCGCAACGCTTATGCCGATACGGAGTGGTTCTTCGGATAATAACCCAACCGGTCTCTCCATATTGACAACGATGGTCAAAACTTCGATAGTCTGTGATTTAACTATCGAATAAAACAAGTGTTCATCCAAACATATCAAACAAATCACTGGGCTCTTTAATTAATATTTCATTAATTAAATATCTTCTCCATTTCCTTATCAATATTTGTTAACCAAATATTTCCAATAACCATATTGGCCTTTTACGCTATTTGGAAAATATTTCCATACATCGCCTTCTTTTATTTTCTATACTTAGAAAATACCCTCTATAAATAATTGGAAAATATTCCAATTACTAATTTCTTTTACGATCATTCATTTTTATACTTAGGAAATATTTATTATTATATTTCCAAAATTTCCTTACTTAGGTTAAAACGAATGTTATGTAAAACATCTTCACAACAACCCAAGGTACTGCATTCGACTAAACCCCTTTACACATTCCTTCGAGCCTGAATCTTGCTATTTATCAGCTAATAATGAAATCAATCAAGTTGGTGTATTATTACCTCTCAGACCTTGACTGAAAATATCATCAACTTCAAAACAGACAAGACTGCCAACTCGTCTAATCAACACCATATTAAACCAATTATTCATTTTTAAAACACGTATACGCTTCTCTTTCTATTCTTTATTTCTGATTTGATTCATAGATTCCCTTTTTGATTTTTCTATTCTATTTCTAAATTCAGTTCCTTATCGAGTTCTAAATATATTGATATATGAATTTCAACTTATCAGTTTTTCTTAAAAATATTATAACTCCTTAAATTTCCGGAAAAATTCGCCATAACCTCCCCTGTACCGGGAGCATCGGGAAATTTCAAATAGCATTCCCGGTCCTTCTCATTTCAAAAAGAAAAAGAAAAAGCCAAGCGGCTAGCCGATACGGCGCATAAAACCTCATATGGAATTTAAACATGTACCTTTTTGTCGGGCACATAAATTAAAATCTTCATATACTTCATATCAAACCTGCTTACACATGTTCACCTGTTTGCAATTCAATTCAACTCAAACCAATCGTTTGAATTCAGTTCCGCCCATTTATTCTTTAATTAGCTTCTTAGCCTATTTCACTTGTTATTTGAACATATCACGTTCAAATATATATTAATTTGTTGATACAAAAATCGAATGTCATTTCTAATTCAAGCTTCATATTCGATTTCGAATATGAATTTACACACCCCTTGTCTGATTCAAAGCCCAAATTTCGATTCTAAAATTCCATTAACTAATTTCTTTAAATTAATCAATTCTAATCAATAATTAAAAATCTAATTTTTGTTTCAACAATCATCTCATTTACACCACTTGAGTTCGTATTTAATTTACAACTCAAGTCTGGATTTTTCTCATGGCAAATTCGGATTTTTTATTTCTTGAAAATCCTTTAGTTATTTAAACAAACCGTTATGGTTTTATAATGGTTCTGGCGCTGCTTTTCTGAAAATTTGGTTTTTGACATAACTCAAAATCTATTCGATGAAATCCAGATTTTTCTCCTCCATTAGAAAGCTATTATCAAATCGGTCCTGACGTTTCTTGTTTCAAAGAATTTCGACTTCAATTGAGTTCTGTATATTCAATTGAAGTTCGAATCGCCAATTTACGAACTGCAGCGCTGCGGCAAGTTCGTTTTATTTATATTTATATATAAACTTTTAAACTTTCGTTAAAATGAATCCAACTCCATTTTAACTCCATTTGAATTTCTAATATTCAAACTCCATTTGAATTTCTTGATTCAAATTCCAATCTCACTTTTGAATTCTATTTTCAAATCCTAATTCCTTTTCTATTTGATATTCAAATTCAATACTTGAATTTCTATTTCAAATCTCTATTCAAATTTCATATTCAATTCTATTTGAGTTATATATTCAAACTCAATTTCGATTATATTTGAAGTTTATATTCAATTCTTCTTTGAATTCTAAATTCAAAACCATATTCAATTCTCTTGAATTCGATATTTCAAATTTCATTACAATTCTACCTTGAAATTCTATATTCCAATTCATTTATTCAAATTCTATTTGAATTGCTATATTCAAATCCCATATTTGAATTCTATTTGAATTCTATTTCAAATTCTATGTTCTAAATTCCATTTGAATTATATAATTCAAATTCTCAAATTCTCTTCCAATTTCTATTATTCAAACCTTATTTCTACGTTAATTTGAATTCCCAAATATTCCAACTCTTTTTGAATTCCAAGTATTTAAAACTCCTTTTAACTCAAATTCCATATTGATTCTCCTTGGACTCAAATTCCATATTTAAATTTTCCTTGAATTCAAATGCCCTATTTAAATTCCTTTTGAATTTAAATACCATATTTATATCTCGTTGAATTCAAATATCATACTTTATTTTCTTGGTTTAAATTCCACTTTAATTTCTATATTCAAATCCCTTTTTTTTTATGAATATCTATATTTGAAATTCATACTTGAATTTAAATATTTAACTCCATTTGGGTTTCTATTTGAAATCCAAATATTCAAAACTTCTTTTAAATTCTATTTGAATTCAAATATTCAAACTTCTTTTCAAATTTCTCTTTATTCAAATTCCCTTTTATTTTACTTGTTTATATTTTTAAACAAAGTATCGCTTCCAATTTCCTTTGAAATAAATATTTTCTACTTTGGAAAAATAGATTTCCCCTTAACGAATTCACACTTATAATTTACTTTTGAATTGTCCAATGATGATTCTTTTCACTTCATTTAAAACTTTGTGTATAAATGAACTACTTGTTATATTCCTTTTAAAACAAGTTAAATATTTTTTATTCCATTTTAAATTCAAATTCTATTTTAGAAAAATAGAATTTTTCTCTTTTAAATCTCAAATATCCCTTCCGTGATATTTTTATAAATCAATATTCAAGCCCAGTGACATTTTAAACAATCAAATCAACCAATTTTCATACATTTGATTTTTAACACATCATATATGAATATATATGAAATCAAACAAACAGCAAACAGATAATATATTTTTGAGGAATCCTGTTGGATTCCTCCAACCTGTTTCCCTGCATCCACAGACGTTAGCACATAAATAATACCCATTCTGCTTCGTGGCAGAATATCGCGGTATAGAAGGTCATCCACTAATCATAGCGTGGGGCGTATAGGGTAATCATCCGCTATGGTACCGCGGGCATCCGCTAATGAGACTGCGGGAATCCAACCAATCAATCAACCCAATATAGATATATATAGCCTAAATAACTAATATATATAAAACAACCAGAAAGCATTCACACAAGCAACAAACAATTATTTTTAATGAAATAAAAATAATTCTAAAGGTGAGTGAGATTTACTCACCAGGATTTTTATCGTAATTTATCCCAATTTATTTCCATTTCGCAGGTGACGACAACACGAATGGCAAATTTTGTTTGCTTGAATCTGGTATCGTAAGAGATATATATTTGTGTTATAAATTTGATAAAGTTTAAATGGTCATTAACTTGTTAACTAAAAATTTATTTAATAATATAAATTACCTTAATCACCATTTTAAAACCCTTCTTCTTTCCTGCTTCACATACCAGCCTTATCTCCATCTCCAAGCAGTAGCTAAAACTCCTTTATCTTCCTTGTTTCCAATTTGAATCTGCCTAAAACCAGACCTATGTATCCTGACTTCCACAGTAATACAACTGTACAATCCCCCCCAGACTTGTCTAGTTCGAACTCCTCAAACCCTCTATTATCGATCCCCAAATTTCCTCTCCATTCCACTGCAATCCTCTAGCTCGACAGCCCCCCTTGCCATCACGAATCAACACCCAACCTCCGTACTTCCTGCGCTTCAATTCCAAAATCAGCCGCAAATCTCCCCCCTAACACTGTGTTGCGTCTCCAGGTCCACGAGCTCCTTTCCTGAATCGCGACTAAGGCACCCAACTCGACTGGTTCGATTTCAAACCTCCCCAGAAATCATCGCACCGCGAGCAGCTCATAAGGCATGACGTCGAGCTTCAGGAGGTGAGGTTTCTGAATCGTGATTTCGATTTGAAACTTTCCCCTTTTCTTGCTTGAACCCGTCGATTTTTTTTTTTGATTGAGGGATGGAGCGAGGTTTGTGAATTTAAAGGGGAAGGGTGCGGTTGAGAATTGGATTGTGTGGCCATTTTTGTTTGTGAAGCTCTCGAGATCGATTTACAGAAGAACCAGAATGAAAGAAATAAGGGGAGGAGGTGTTGCGTTTATATAATTGGAGACTACTTCAGCGCCAAGGAATCGGGGGTAGGTATCTTCTTAGGTAGGATTTTCTAGAGTAGGATTTTACCTGAGGTAGGTCTTAGCACGTACAGTGTTTATTATGGGCAGATATTAACTGGTATAGTGTTTATTCAAATTTAAAATATCCCGTGCTTGTGAACTCCTTTTTGAACAAAACGACCGACATTTCTAGGGTTATACCACTATTCCGGACACACCAGGACAAGTTTCAAAACCCCATTTGATAATATGGAGAAGATATTAATTTAACTGATATAAATTAAATTCAAAACCATTAATTGCTTGAAAATAAAATAATAATCATTATCGTTTATAATTACATAGAATTTATATTGATAATCTGAATTGTTTTGACTCCATTCTAATTTTGAAATGAATTATTTCAGTCCTCGTATTTCGATAATTATATATATAATCGTATATCGATTATAAATCGATAATTCAATATAAAAATTCTTTTATATTATCAACTGAATATTTAAAACAAATATTAAATATTTAAAATAATTTGTTCAAAAAATTTCGGGTCGTTACAAAATCTAACGGTTGGATTTGGAAATATGTCCAAATCATATATGGGAAAGGTCGCTATAAATGCAGTTCGATGACCGTTTATGGAAATCGACTGTACAGGCCTTGATAAAATTATTAAAAAAATTAATAATTTGTGTAGAATCATAATGAATGATTTGGATGAAAAATTCCATGTTTGTAAAGATAAAAATAATTTTTTATTAAAATGAACTAGTTATGAACTAGAATTATAATCCAATATTTTTAAATAAATAAATTGGATTTGAAATGGTTTTAAAAATAACTAGAATTTCCAATATACGAATTGGAATGGATTTGAATCAAAATTATCTTTGGATATTTCGATACGGGATTTCGTGATTATACGGATATTGTGGAGGAATTTGGAAGAAATATATATATATATATATATCGTTATTCCCAATACGATATTTGTTGATTTCAGAATTTGATATTAAATATGAGCCGATATAATTTCTATTCAGAGCCTTGTATTTAATATTGAATTAGATTTTGGGTTTGTCGCGAATGGTGTCTTCATTAACACTGTTCTTAAACCCCGTGTGAAAAGAATAAATCTTTTAATTAAGATTATTAGTGTTTCCAGTTAATTAATATTTAATTAAAATAAAATGGGATGTGTATTGGGTTTATTATGAACTATGTTTTAACGACATTCGTTCTTTAACCCGATTTGCAGTGAAATGTGATTTGGAATTTATAAATCTTTTTATTAAGATTTAACGGGAATTTGTCAAAGTAAAGTTTTCCAATTTAATATATTAAATTGGAATTGAATGGAATTCAATTTGATAATAATCGAAATGAGCTTCTATGGAGGAAGACTGTTAATATATATGGAATTTAAAAGGCTTTGTCATTATTCCATTTATATTATTAGTCGGATATGGGAACTGATATCGATTATATATTAATCTATTTTCCGTGAAGATTCCATAATTAAATGGAATGTGATTTGGGTTTATCGTGAGCAGTGTTTTAATTGACATTAGTTCTTTAACCCAATTAAAGGCAGGATTACATTCTAACATTTTATTTCGAACTGTATGGTTGATCTCTGCTAAATATATATCTGTTTGGTGGCGGATAATTTATTCTCTTGCTTAACACCCTTCTCTAAGACGTACGAGCTTAGAGGTTATATATCGGTAGAAATCAATAGTACGGTTAAATTGTCGATGCGGCATGTTGGTGTTTCCAAAGTTAAATAATCATTAATATTGATTTTGGGAAGATTAAAACTAAGTGGAGTTTTGATGAATCTTTAATTAGATTGAAAAGAGAATGTGATAATTTAAATTATCCATTTGGGAAATGATCGAGAGTGGAGTATCACCAGTTTTTCTCCAAGCAATAGTTAAATCTTTAATTAGATTTGAATGGGAAATGGTAATTAATTTTATCGACAACACCGAGGTGTTAGATATGAAGTATTACCAGTTTTGCTTCATGGGATGAATAGGTTGGGATTGGGAAATAAAATAAATGATTACTTCGGTAAGGATCACTAATCCCGACTAGTTTGGATAAACCTTAATTTGGTTTGAATTGATATACAAAGGAAGATTAAAGAATAAATTTAAAGAATTTATCTTTGATAAAATTAATGGGAACCTTTCCCTAAGGATAAGAATATTTGAATAAAAGAATATTCTAGATTGGAATGAGGCATATGTTGTGTTTTTATAGCACTGGTTTATTATATACGCGAGTTATTCGAAAAGGCCGGGTTTATACCCATTCTGAATAACTGATTCGACGATAAGTCGACGATGAAGACTATGGTTGAAGAGCAGAGGTCTTCACATCGTTTGGATGATTACTGATGTCTTGATTGGGCTGTACACCCAAGACAAGGTAATAAGTGGAGATCGTCCAGACGTACTTGGAGATCGACTGGATATGCGAGGACCTCTCTCCTATATTTGACATATGGGACGAGGAATAAGGTGCCTCCGGTTTCGTTCGGACCAGAACAAATTTGTAAATGGACGTGTGTCTGACATTGGATTTTATTCTGTGTTGATTGATCTCTATTAAATATATATTTATTTTGCGGCGGAGAATTTATTCTCTTGCTTAACGCCCTTCTCTGAAACGTACGAGCTCAGAGGTTATATATCGATAGACATTAGTCGCATGGCGTGAATTGCCTATGTGGCATGTTGAGATGCAAATGATCAAGGCTTCTGTTGAAAAGAAGAGTCTTGTGGTTGATGATCAAAGCACGACTTTAATATAGTATAGATTTTTGTATAGCATTAATTTGCGGGCCTCACACCTGGTATGAGTCAAAAACAGGATAAAGGACCGCAGAGAGTGCATGACATTTCTTTCTAGCTATGGGTGGTGTCATGGTATAGAGCCCAGACATTTATTTATTTTTACCTATGTGGATGATGGATAGAGAGGCGCCTCAGATATATCGGTTACTACGGAGCCGATGGATATAGGTCCTATAGGACCGGTAAACGTGTGTTCAGGAATTGTCAATCCTCAAACGTAAGAGAGGACCGGCCCTGCAAGATCCAAGGGTTGCCCAGAGTGTGCAGTCCTGAGACATTTGCTAGAGTGACTTGAAGCCGAAAGGAGTACATCCCTTGCCTAGACTCATGACAGAAATCCAATTTCCAATACGTGACATTTTGGTTTTGGTTGTAGAGCCTAGTATGGCGACATGATAGATGGTACCCATTCCGCCTATGATTGATACATTTATATTTGAAATTGTTTTGTACACTATGCACTTATAATAGTATCAAATGATTTGTTTTAAACGTACCAAGCATGTTTGGCTATTATAAGGGAAAACCCTATCCTCCGGCTTGCGTTGCATTGTGTGATGGGACCTGGGTCTTATAATAGCTTCATTTTTCCAAAAAGCATTGCGTTGTTTATTTTATGCACTGGTATTCTTGGGGGTAAACCCGTTCCGGGTTATATGGCGTGGTCCCTTGATATACCTAACTTTAAAATCAAACTAATAACTGTTTTAGGTCTCACACCAGTCGCATGACTGACCTAGAGTTTATTGTTTTAACCTAAACTCTGGGTGCCCCTATTTTCCACATGGACAGCTAGTAGTTTTGGTTTTGCAGATATTATATTCACAGGATCCTGGTTTACACCTAGAGCTATATTCGGAACGCTCTGTATCAGTGTATTTCTTTCAGTTGTGTTTTTTTTATTTTCCGCTGCATTATAATTTGTAAATCTCTGATATTTGTTAAATGTATATTATTTGTTCATACTCTGTATATTCTTTTACTCTGATGTAAATTGTTGTAATAAGCAATGAAATGTTCTTCTGTTTGCGTTCTAATTTGTCATGTTCTCAACTCAATCCGGGCTTTCCCGTAAGGGCAAGTTTGGGTCGTTTCATATATTGCACGTGAATCCCCCTCTGAATACAAGCTACTCATTTTGATTTTAATATTCATTTGTTCTGTCTTTTTCCACTACACTATATTATTTAAGTGGAAAGAAAGAGAAAGAATATATATATATATATATATATATATATATATGTGTGTGTGTGTGTGTGTGTGTGTGTGTGTGTGTGCGCACGCGCGCGCATGCATGTTTTCAGGATTTTAATGCAAATTTGGGAATAATCCTATAATATAAACATGAAATATATTTTGTACAGTATGTATCTATCACCAGTCAATTACCAGAATTAATGCTTACCGAGCAAATGAAATGAAGGATGTCACCATATACTTTTAATACCCATTTGTGCACAATGCAGGATATTAGGTAATTATTGTTTTATTTTGCATTACAGTTTTGTTTCAACTGTTATACAGTTTGCACATTTATATCCATAATTTTCATGTACAAATTTATTATTACATTTGCTGTTGGTGTTATTGAATTATCCTTCTATTTTGCATTTTTATGTAGGTCAAAGTGTTGAACTGCACAGCTAGCATTAGATTCCATGAAAATGACAAAGTTTAATTTACTTTTTGGAAGATATAGTAGAATATGTTGCTAAATAAATTTGTAATATTATATTGTTATGCACCTAAAGTTGGATCCGTTTGTATTTTTGTTTATGCAGATTGCTTTAATTTGTTGTACAAGACATACTTGAAAATAGTGCAAACACTTAAGGTTAGATGAATTTTTTTGTACCATTTGTAATGTACATAAGTTGTTATACGCAATGAGTTAGCTTTTTAACAAAGCACTTTATTTTAGCTAATTTAGTGTTCATAGATATGTCTACTTTCTGCTTTGTAGTTTTTAGTGTCATGTTGTGTAGTATATGCAATAAATTTATCTTTTAGTATGCATGCAGTGACAGCTTTTAGTATTAGAAAATAAAATGTTATATTGTATTAGAAAGTAGTGTAAACAAACTTAAGGTTCGCACTAGTGTGTGTGTATATATATATATATATATATATATATATAACAAGTAGAACAAATTTATAGATAAGGGTATTGAGTTAGAAAACTCACTCAGCCAAAAGCTATTATAAATTTCATATCTCCACTTCAACATGCAACCATCCAAATGTTGCAAAGATATTTCACCTTCAATTGCCAACACGGCCAGTCTCCACCTATCGTGACATGCACGCACAACCCTTCTACGCAATCGCTTGCACCAAAATGCCAGCCAGATTAGATTGCATAACTCCTTCTCGCTCAGATCACTTTATCAGTATGTCGCTCGCCACATCAACATTGCACGGTCCAAATCCGACACTTTAAATCGTGTGCGACAATTAGGGTTTCCGCTTCAATCAACAGTGCGACCGTCGATATGGCATCGCAATCGCTTGATGCGACCATCGTTTTACAATACTAAAATTTGGCCATTGATGTTATCCTTCACACGAAGTTATTGGGCAAAACTTCACATGAGGGAAGTTGGGGTTTTCTTTTAAGTACATTTTGAATTTTTTTTATAATTATGTCTTAGTCTAACTTAAATTAGTGTATACATCACTGTGCTATTTTAATCACAAACAATTATTCATACTTATAAAAGTATTATATTCAATTTCAACATGTTTTATCAAAAATAATTTTTTAATTTAATTTATGAAAACAACATCACTTATTGAATATAATTTATTCAAGTAAAATTTATTTTTATAAATAACAATTATTAAAATCAGATTCAAACATATTATTTTTACTTCAGTTTATTTTTTGTTGTTACAACATAAAAAGTATTCTCAAATGATATAAACTATTACACATAATCATCAAGATCTTCTATTTGAATTTATTTTTGATCTATATGAGACTCCTGATGATTCATTCTCTAATTGCTCCAAACAACTACAAAACCCAATGACAATGAATAATTCACCGTTCATCGTATGAAGAGCGCCCTGTATTCTAATCTAAACAAATATATTGATATCATGTCATCGATACATCTTAACTAGGAATATTTAAGAATATGTATTTATTAATCTAATACTCATGCTTACGAACAATCTACATATTCTTTTCCAAAATGGCTTTTTATTTAAATACATTTAATGCATTTAAAATATAACTTATATCCCAATACAACAGATATACAACCGAAATAAAACCAAAACGTACTAAATTTCGATGAACATTCGTTAGAAGACTTGTTATATGATAAAATTAGAGTTGTTAAGTAATTAAATTATACGACTATCCCTAAGATATGCTCGTAACTCTATTACTCACAATAATGCTTGTTGGGGTAATTGAATGCACTGCTCTATTTTGGAGCACTATACTCGTAGGGGTTTTGAACCTCCTTTACCATGGTGTTCCCTTTATCCCTCCTAGAACTCTTTTTAATGTTTTTTCCAAGTGTTTGTGCCTTATCACTCACGTGTAAGTCATCATTAACATGGCTCCCTCGCTGGTCCGAGCGTCGAGTTCCTTATAAGGTTAGATAATGCTCAGTATTGACTAAGCTTTGTCTCATTCCGCATGAGCTGAGGTAAGGTGGGTATAAACCGCATCACAATGCATAAACCACCCAGACCAGACCGTAAAAATGGTGCGGAAATCCGATTCGAATCCCCTTTCTAAAACAAATACCTCAAACTGAATTGACCCACAATGATATGGTTCGATTGTGGTTTGAGCTGTTGATCCAACCGTATAAAACCAAACCGAACCGAATACCTACATTAATAATCTTTTGATAAAAATAAAACTAATTCCTACTTAATTTTTTATTTTAACGATGTATATTATATTTTCAGCGCACGTTGTTGTTACATTAATAATAATCGTTATCACAAAGGAAATTTTTATAGTTTTATAATAGTTTTCGTATCATTTTTTGGATAAAGCTGGCTATAATCTTATTTGAGTTATCTTACTTAATGTTTATGCATTAATTAACACCGATATTTGGTTGATATACTAAAACAATTTTACTTTTTATTAATCGTAAAAGGATGGTTTGGACCGACGCTTTTTCTGGATAATGTTGCTTTGTGCTATGGGCCCCTTTGGTTTCGGGGTACTTGCCGCCTTCAGCTATTTGTCTTCATTCCAACTGATGGCCTTACGCTATTCTCCGAGTTCGTCTTGACTTAGAGTTTTAGCTCTCCTTGCAGCTCACTCCAAAGGCTGCTTCTGAGAGCTTGTTTTTACCTTTTCTGATTTTTTTTAGGCTTTGTATTTTATGTTTTTTTGGTGCAGATTTTGTAGTTGTCCCTTAACTATAGTTCTATTCTTGTTCGCCTTTGGAGAAAGACTATTATTCCCATTTTTGTTATATATATTTACTTCTGTTAAAAAGACCGTAAAATAGAAGTACTCATGCAGTTAGAAACTAATCTTTCAATTCAGGATTACACTGTGTGTTTTAACCTTTAAGTGATAATGTCACACAATTATAAATTGATTGTTAATGGAAGTAATTCTCTTATTTTATATTTAATATGGCTTCAAGCCGGACTGAACCAAAACTGGATTGTATTACAATAAAACCGAACTGAAACTGAGCCGTTTGAATGATTAGTATAATAGTTTTTATTTTTGACCAATCGTTTGATGCGGTGCGGAAGAGGTTTGGGCTACAAATCGTACTAGACCGAACCACACCCATCCAAAGCCGAGGCATTCTGATTATGTGTCACACCAATCACTGAGCTGTTGTCTAGAATTTTGTTTCGCCACATGGTTTCGGTTGTGATTTGATTTGAAAATGTGTAGCGTTAGATTGGATACACGTGTCGTCCATTCTTAAAACTAGTGTGTAACCCATGCATTGCACACCATAATATTATAAAATATAATTTTTAAAATTTTAATGTTAAAACGAACATTATTATACAACATATGATAAATCAGGTAAAATAAATATAATATTAATTATTGTTATTGTTTATATATGGTATGGGTTATGTAACTTATACTTCTTTGAAGTAAAACAACAATGCTATATTCTTACTACTATAAGCAAGTATTCTTGTTGAAATTGACATGTTTTGATTATTTTAGATGAATTAATAAATATAATTTAAATTATTTCTTTTATATATGTTAAATATGTAATTGGTTAAAATAAATCGACTTAAGAGTGAGTAATAAGAATAAAATGAGAAGGATCCTATAAAAAATTGCAGAAATTTAATACGGAGTTGTTTGAAGTTAAAAGTGGATTTTTTTTAATAATGGGTATGATAAATTTATTGTTTATGTACATAAAATGATTATAGTTTATTTACAAATGAACTTTATGGTTATTGTTTATGTACATTAATTTATGTGTGCGACCTATATATTTATATAATTAAAAATATATTTTACTGTTATTTTTATTAGTATGTGTGTGCATACATATACGACTAATATATAGATTATATTAAAATACTTTAGATTTGAGATTTCATAAGTAGTTTAAATACATGTATCTAAACATGAAAGATTAGGAAACAATTGGGGAAATTATACATAACCATATAAATGTTAAAATATGGATATTTGAAGTTAAAAATAGAATTCTACAATGTAGATAAACTTATTGAAATAAATGAATAATAAATTAGTTTTGTTAATTTTATATATATATTATTTATGATATTTAAATTGCAAAATTGCCAAATCATGCTCCCTTGATTGGCTGGTTCAGGGGACCAGGGGATTTGGGTCTAGATGATCAGCCCTTCGTGTCAACCATCATTTAACAATGCAATACTCAAACTTAAATAAGCTTATACCTATTCTAACTTAAGTAAGTAATAAATATACATGTAGCCTGGATTCACCATATTCTGCAATATTCACATACTATAACAACCCAGAATTTTGTGGCCAATTTAAAATTTTTATTTTAGAAATTTTAGTGAATTTAGAATATCTAAAATAATTTATTTTAAATAATAACGACTAAAAATTTATTTTAAAACGAATAAATTTAATTTAATTATAAAAGGAATTTGAAACAGCGCTGCAGTTTGAAAATTTGAACTTTGACTGAATGTACAGGATTCATTTTAAGTCAGAATTAAGTGAAACAAGAAATATTTAAATCTGTTTAGCCATATCTTTCTAACGAATCTAAGAAACTGAAATTTAACTTTATAATTTAAAAGTTATGGCAAGATTAAAATTTAGAAAAGTCGCTGTAGAATTTATATATATTTTAATTAAATATAGTGGCCTTAAAATAGTCATTTTGCAAACGACCTCTGTTTTCGACGAAACCACTTTTGTTGGAACCAGAATGTCAAATTATTGCTGAGTTTAATTTTGCATAATTTTTCGAATTAGTATTTGAGTGTGGCTAAGGAAAACGTGTTTTGTCAATTTTAGTCAAATTTAATCGACTAGAAAAAGACCATTTTTCAAACGGTCTCAGAATTCGACGAAATTAGTCTGGTTGGAACCGTATCGTCAAAACAAAGCTAAATATAATTTTTCTGGAATTTTAAGAGGTCGTATGTGGCCCCGGTAAATTTAAATGTAAGATTGAATTAATTAAATTAATAATTTAAATATTAAGTTAAATAAAACAGGCCGGAGATGACCAAACGGGCTGACAGGACTTTATTCCATCGCGTCCGGAACGGGGGTATTTGCCTAGCAACGTTCTTCGTTGGGCTGAAATTGAAGCAGAAATGGGTTAACGGGCTTAATACGATAATTAAAGAATTAATATTATTATAAATAG
The DNA here is from genome assembly GCA_030737875.1 of Allium sativum. Classification (NCBI taxonomy): domain Eukaryota; kingdom Viridiplantae; phylum Streptophyta; class Magnoliopsida; order Asparagales; family Amaryllidaceae; genus Allium; species Allium sativum. The sequence goes on from CM060921.1 coordinate 388,592,342, forward strand.
CCTAAACTAATTAAACCCTAACCTAATTCCCATTCAAACGTACAGCCGCCGCCATGTCCATTTCAATGGCCAGAAATTTCGGAACTTCTTCCTCCATTTTCTCTTTATCCACTCAATCGATTTCAGTAATTCCAAAACCAAATCGAAGAGCTTCCTGAGCTCTATAAGTTGTACGGTGGTGATGGGTTTAGACTCACGGATTAGTCAGATTTGGCCTTGAAAGGCGGTGCGTTTTGGCTCGGTTTCCGTGCAATGGGGACCACCGAGCTCGGCCTCGGTCTTGGCGTGGGTGGCTCGCTCGATGGCGCTCGGCGTGGTGCAAGTTGATGGTGGTTCGGTGGTGTCTGCGGCGGTGCGTTCGTGGTCAACGGTGGTAGCATATGGGTTCGATTTCAGCTGTGAAGAGAACGAAGAAGACACGGCCTGTTTTGGCTTAACCAATGTAGTTAGTGTGTTAATTAAATTTTAATTAAAATAAATATGTAATCAATGTATGAATCATCATAACTGAAAGCGTTGGAACCGTCTGGACCTGATCTACACAATCGTACAGACCAGGACTGAAACGGTGACTGTTGAAAATTCAGACAAATAACAATGTGAGATTTCTCTTTTAAATATTAATTAAATTATTATTTTCTTTCCATTTGAAATCAATATGTATATGTGATAAAATCAGATCTGTGATTTGTGGATTGAAATTTGTTTGATGTTGTGATTGATTTGCGATGCTCATATTTTGTTTGATCAAGTAATGTTGACATAGAAATATCATAATTGGTTAATCTAATCACATAGTAAATTGACCATAACTCGCTCAAATTGAAATAGAATTTGACGATTTTCAGAGCGTTGGAATCCTTGAATCGAGATCTACGCAATGACGCTAACCAGATCTGAAAAGGAGCGTGTTGAAAATCAGACAAAATCAAACATCGATGTGAGAAATCCTCTTCCTCTTTCTTTTATATAATTAAAATTTCTTAGTCATGAAACATATCTTGAGTTGATGTTGTTCTGTGGATTCTCGTATGTGATTTGGTCGATGGTTGTTGTGATATTAGATTTGTTAATTAATGATTGTGTTAATTAGAAAAATAGTTAAACCAAACCATCGTGTTGAGTTATTAGATTTGTAAATTATCATTTTGTGATTTGTCGACTCAAAGGTTAACAATGGTGTTGATTAGAAAGATAGTCAAAACAAAATTATCATTTATGTTAAATTTGAATTGACAACATATAATTGTTATTTATGGTTTAATTAGAACAGACAAATTATACATGTCACCTTTGTTTAATTAGAATTCAAAGAAAAATGTTAACATATGAAATATATTTTTTATATGTCATTAGAATACTTAGAAAATGAAAATTAGAATAAAAAGTACATTTTTGCTAGAAAATGAATATTAGAATAAAAAGTACATTTCTGTTAGAAAATGTAAAATAAAATAGAAATGATATTTTTGTCATATTAAAAGGAATTTATTAGAAATGATATTTTTGTCATATTAAAAGGAATTTATTAGAAATGATATTTTTTGTCATATTAAAAGGAATTTATTAGAAATGATATTTTTTTGTCATATTAAAAGGAATTTATTAGAAATGATATTTTTGTCATACTAAAAGGAATTTATTAGAAATGATACTTTTGTCATATTAAAAGGATGAATTAGGAATGATCATTTTTGTCACATTAAAAAGAATGAAGTAGAAATACACATTTTTTCATTTATAGAAATGAAAATCACATTTTTGTGAAAACCTGATTATAGAAATAAGAATATAAATTTTGGTCAAAACATGTTTAGTGAATAAGAATATACATTTTTGTCAAAACATGTTTAGTGAATAAGAATATACATTTTGGTCAAAACATGTTTAGTGAATAAAAATAACATTTTTTGTCAAAACTTGATTAGTGAATAAAAATGAACATTTTTATATATTAAAAAGAGTTGCACCAAAATAATCATTTTTGGTCATTAAAATGTAAAAATAAAGAGTTTAATCAAAATAATCATTTTTGTGTCATTAAGAAAGGATTTAACCAAAATATACATTTTGGTCATTAAGAAGAAAGATTACATTTTGATCATTAAGAAGGATTAGACAAAATTTACATTTTGTTTATTTAAAAGAATTAGACAAAATTGTCATATTTGTTTACATTAAAAGAAAGGGACAAAAATTAACATTTTTGTACATTGAAGAAAAAGAGTTAGATAAAAATATACAATTTTGGTAATTAAAATGATTAAACCAAAACATACAATTTTTGGTCACTGATAAGGATTACACAAAAGATATGAAGGATTAGATTTTTATTGTCATTGTTCACAATAAAAAGAATTGAAAATATACGTCTGTGATGTTGAATTGTACGATGTGTTAAATATAATGTTAGTATATTCAAACTAAATATTACACTTCAATTTACAAGTTACCCGACTTGTTTATGAGATTGGGACGATAATTTTTACACATCGCGCAAGTGCACAAATAATTTATTATTTGGTTCTTGGATGAAAACCCAACAAGGGTGTTGGGATGATATTTGATCTACACTAGTCCCAATATTTAGTACAGAATCCGCTTTGGGTGTTATTTGGATGCTTGATAATTGTTTGTCATGATTATTGACTACATGCAATATATGGTTGTTGATTGAGTCATATTCCAATAAAGAATATTCTAGAAAAGAATACTTTAGAAAATATCTTAGAAAAAGAATATATTTTAGGAAAAAGAATATATTTTAGAAAAATATATTTTTATTGAAACGAACTAGTTATTAACTAGGATAAATCATTAAATTTAGATTTAATGAAGTTTCCCAATTTGTTAATATTTAATTGAAAATTTAATTGAATAAATTGGATTTGGGTTTTGTAATGTCCCGCATTTTTAGCGATTTATATTTGAATATTTAAATCAGTTTAAATATTGAATTTTTAATATAAGTGGATTTATATATTAATTAAAACGAAGATGAACGTATAAAAATATATATTTAATATAATTGAGCTAATAACGACGCTGTAGTTCGTAATTTAATGTTCTGAACTTCAACAGAGTGTACATGACTCGTTTTAAATTGGATTTCCGCAAAATGAGAAACGTTGGAATCTGTTGAACTGTATTCTTCTAATAGAGGTGAAAAATTGAATTTCTGAATTATATATTGCAAGATATATCCAAATCAAATTTTCAAATAGTCGCTATAGAATCGTTTATCGACCGTAACGGTTTATTTGATATAACTAGATATCGGTTTCGAATTTAGATAAGGTTCTTTTGAGGCGTAGTAATAATTTAATTTTTAGAATTTTACTGTAATTTTTAATTAATTAAATACGCAACCTTTTTATTTAGAGTATTTTGCACCCTATATCGGTATTTCGGGGTTTCACAATATGAATTAACCTACCGATATTATTATATTTTTGGGATCGTGTCACCTCGTCGGATATGACTGTATTTTTATTTCTGTCCGGGGTGACTCGTACGCAAACTAAATTTTGAATAAATGGATAAATACACGTGTTGGTCCAAACCAGTGCTGATGACGTTGCCTTCTTTCTCCTATTTAAACTAGTAAGGCCATGTTCTTTCGAAAAGTGGAAAAAGAAAGTTTTAAACTAAAAACAAAGCTACTGCTTTTCTTCTACAAAATTTCCGTGAATTCCAAATAAAAATTTAAAGTGTAGTCGTATTCAAATTAATGAATGCCATACCTTCCCATACACCCATACTGATGCAAGCCATTTTGTCAAAATCAACACTTATGACCTACCCTATCGCTTGAAAAGCTGGTATGTCTTGGCTATTCACAATCCTTTCATTTGAAAACACAATACTGTAGCATATGTATTTTCAATTTCTACGCTACCCTAAGGCTACTGCCATGCTTCACATGGAAGACTTAAGGTGTTTTCAAATCAACTAGTAGTTATCCTAGGAAATGAAAATACAAAGCAGGACTAAAATAAAGATGAAGTGAATGGCTCGTCTCTGCGCCATGCCAAGAAAAAAAACTTGCAACTTTACTTCTACCAGGCAACCTACTGCTGATTCCTTGGCCATCAAGGTTCAGGGATCTATAAATACACTGCGTATATTTTTATTTGCAGCTAAAAACCAACAATTAAGTTTTCTATGGCTTTCAGGATCAAATACAAACTAAAATCTCCCTTAAAAGTCACGATACTTTTACAATTACAATACATAAAGCGATCTGATCTCTCTCATGTAAAATCCATGCGGCTCGACACAAGTTTGCTGAACACAATTTTCGAACAGTGGTGTCGAGTCTCGCTGGCGATGAAGTGGCGGAGTTCGGGCCGTGAGTCAAAGTCAGGGACGTACTCACATGAGGATGCTCAGATCATCCACCGGTGAGGTACATTTTGGTTCTGTTCTGTTCATTTTGGAACAAGCATAGGGATTGATGTAGGAACGATGGACAACAGTAAACCAGTGGATCGAGTAATCAACCAAAGACGTGGTAAAAGGAATTAAGTTGGGCGCAGGTGATGACGTTAACCAATGGTACTCTGGTGGTGGAGTTTCCGAAGGTTTTGGAGGAGGTAAATAGTATAAATAGATTACTGTTTAATTTAATGAACTACTTACCTATATGTTGGGGAAGTAACGTACTGTTTTGGCGAAAAGAGGATGGGCTGGTACAAATGGAAGGACATACATGCGGCTAAGGAAGGGTTCTTCATTGGAGAATGTTGTGTATTCATGGGTGGTAGGAAAAATGTAGTGGGCGTGGTTTCAAAAGGGTGGGGACATGATCCAACAAAGAAAAGGGTGGGTACAACCGTGCAAGAACAATCAAAGGGAGGAGTCACTGGTATTAAGGGCGGTGAAAGATGCGCGGACGAAATCTGAAATGGGTGAGAACATTTATTGGTGCCATGAGAACTGTTATGGGAATGAAGAAGCGAGCAAAACAGGAAGCATTCAAAACGCACCAACGAAAACTACAAGTTCATGAAATTTAAAGTGATTCGGAGCTCGCCTAAATTTATGCCAATTTAACGTCTGATCCGGTCTACTGACGCAAATCGTTATTTAACGGTTAACGCGCAAAGGTGAGTAAATTCACTGACTTTGATCTGTTTTTAAATATTATAATATTGGTTGAATGCTGTGTGATGGTCGCTTCGGTAGATTACAATTAAATTGGTTGGAGTATATATCGTTGCATATATACACATCATTGGTTGGACTGATTCCATCGATTATAATATTTCCTGGTATGGAATCAGTGTTGATTGTTGACTAACATCAGTGGATGCAGGAAACCGGTTGGAGGAATCCAACCGGATTCCTCAATATTTATATGTACTGTTTGTTTTATATAGATTCACTGTTTGAACCCAAATGACTTTTGAAACCTTGTGTTGATATTAGCGTTGAATGGAAATTCAAACGTTATTTTGATTTAATCAATAAATGATATCGATTAAGAAAGTGGCAACAACCAACCATAAATGTATCATTTGTTTTAACCGTTATTGTTTTACCAAAATCCCACCGTGTGCGAAGCACGTGTTTCACCATACTTACTAAATGATTTAGTAAAGTGGATTCTTATATTAATAAGATTAATAAGTAAGTAGGCGGAGATTAACTTGATGATTAATAACAAGAATTTATTGTTTTAAGAACAATTAAATGAGCTATTTACAAATAGATTATGGTTGATTTCATATTAAGTAAGATTAGTTAGAATCGATTATTGTTTATTTAATAGTAAATGAGATTATTTAGAAATAAATTATTATTTTTATAGTAATCGATACAAGTGAAATTATTTGGATTAATAAATGTTATTTATTTAAAATGAAAAGATTTGTTAGAATTGATTAGTGGGTTAATCATGGCTAAATATTTACCAAGCAAACTGTTTTGATCAATAATTGGTTATTTAATTAAATTAGATTGGGATGATTAATCTAATGTAATAAATTAACGAATAGTTGATTTAGTTTAAATAAGATTTTAAATTATAAGGGATTTGTCTAAAGAAGACAAAGCGAAGAGGAATGTTTAATAAGGGATTTGTCTAAGAAAGACGAAGCGGAGAGAAATGTTTAAAAATGAATTTGTATAAGCTAATGTAAATAACCGAGTTTTCAAAATAAGGATATGGCATCATAAAACCATATTTAAAATACAGCAAGAAGCACGTTTACGGATTTTAAAGTATAAGGGGTTAGAGTTACGAACTTCTATCTATTCTAAGACAAGAATGTTGTTGATCAAGGTCTGAGAGGTAATTAAAATACCCCAACTTGAACGACTTCACTATTATCGAAGGATGGTATTTTTTGTAACGGAAAAAGATGTCAAGATTTTTTTAACGGAAAGAGATCTCAGGATTTTTGTAACAGAAAGAGATGTCAAGATTTTTGTAACGGAGAAAGATGTCAAGATTTTTGTAACGGAAAGAGGTGTCGGGATTAGTTATAAAGTGGAATATGGCAGCGTATTGCAAGTCTTAGAACTATAGCGATAAAATAACGCTGTTGACTGGGCTTAAACGTGACTGTTATGTCAAGATTAGTTAAAAGGGAATATTACAGCGTATGACAAGTTTTTAAATTATAACGATAAATTAGCGTTGTTGATCAAGCTTAAGCGTGATTTTAGATATAGCACTACTCCCTAAGAGATAAAGAACGTGAAAATGATAGAAATGTTTTGAACATTAATAACGTATATTTTTTGGAATATGGGAAGTAGAAATTAATATAAAGGGGCCAGTGATTGTTGATGCTTAGCTGTAAATTTGAATGGATGTTCTTTTTACTTCGATAGTTAAATAACCGACTATCGAAGTGTTTTGACATCGTTGTCAATACGGAGAGACCGGTTGGATATATTATCTGAAACCACTCCGTATGGGCATAAGCGCTGCGAATTATGTTATGCTGAAGACAATTGAAGACGGAGTGAAATGCAAGGGTCGTCCTGTTCCAGAATGGTGTTTTCTGTTTGTCCAGTCCCAGGACAACTTGTATGGACGAATGTCTGACAAAGTATTCCTAACGGTCACATAAGACGATCTTTTCAAGGTATTGCGTCTGGTGGCGAAGAAATTCGTTTCTCTTAGCTTTTATACCCGTAATATTTTTGGGACGATCAACTAGTGATTTGATGGGTTTGACGATGTGACATTCAAAGTGTATGGCGGCCAGATGTTCTAAAAGGATAGACGTAGCCTCAGGCTTCACAACCGGGAAATGACAAAAAACGGGCAGGCAACATGGCTATGTGGGTCGCTCCCATTAGGGTGTATAATTACCTATCTAGAGAAATTCCTTTTACTTCTGTAATCTATTTCGATGCTGTCCCTTTTCGGGAAACGGTGGTTTGAGCCCAACCGTTGGTGATATACATTCGATACACTCAAGCGAAATGAGTGGTCGGCCATGTGTGGGCCGGGTTGCAAGACGTTCTTGTTGAACCCAGTGCATTCCCCTCTAGAGATACACTATCGGTAGGTGGACCCATACCTTGTCATAGTTGGAATCCAATCTCCAATAAGCGCCCTGCGGTTTTTGATTTTATACTATGTATGTAGAGCGTGAGATGCAAGCGTTCTGCTATTTGGTTATTTACTTGATTAGACATTATTATAATATCACTGGATTTTGATATCAAAATGTTTTGGGTTATAGTAAGGTAAAAACCGTCCATGTTTATGTGTGGGCTAGTCTTACTATTATCTTTTCTTTTAAAAGGGTTTCAAAGTTAAACCGTATGGTTGGAAATTACTCACACTAGTCCCATGACTGACCCAGAGTTTATTTTGTTTGTTTTCCCTAAACTCTTGGGTGCCCAAATTTGTACGGCCAGTCAAGTGTTTCAGGCTTTTACAGATACACTTGGAGGAGCTGGAGGTAGAAGGCTTCACCATTAGTATTTAGAGATTATTTCCGCTGTGATATGATGTACTGTACTCTGATAATGGTATGGATATACAAAAAGATTTGTATTTCAAAGTTATGTTATATAATATATTTTATTCGTTCCGTTGTGAGATTCGTGTTTACTCTGATTTTGTTCAGTTGTGTTCTTCTTCTTCTATTCTATTAGTTCTATCTTATCTTTCTCACCCTCTAGCTTCTTTCTATTAATGATCTGAATTTCGTGCACTTTGAGTTGGATTTGTATGGTATTTGGTCGACTCAAAGGGCTCAAATTTGCGGGTCGTTACAGTTGGTATCAGAGCTGAAGGTTAAGTGATTACCTTGGCTCTGTGGCGTAACTCAATAAAGATGGGGTTAGTAATACCCTAGATTTAGTATGAGTGTATATATATGAACTCGTATTTGTAAATTGGTATAAAAACTAATTTATATTATGTTGGTTGGTTTGGCGAGTGGTTTATGAATTCTGGTCGATTTTGGATTGCAAACTGTATCGATAAGTGTTTCTAAACTCTTGAACAGAGTAACTCGACACAGTATTGTTTAGAAAAAGGGTAAATAAAATAAATTTTGCCCAAATATATTTTGATATAAAAAGAAGTATATATTTTGAGATTATCAGAATATATATATGGATGTATTGGATGTTATTATAATCAAATAAGATTATAAAGTGAAATGGTTATAAATAACCAATCAGAATTCATATAAAATTAGATAGAATAAATCTGAATTTAAACCAGAATTTGAATTAAACTCTAGAAACTTGTAAAAGATTTGGAAATAATGTTTGGATTAAATATATGGGAATTTTAAAATCCTGGGGGATTTGAAATTGTTTTCTAAGTGCGGTGAAAGATATTTGGAAGAAAAATTCAAACTAGAAAATTCTGAAAACAAGTTTTGAAGTGATATAGTATTGAACTCACTTCGATCACTGGAAATTAATTCTGATGATGCTGGCCACATCATCAGTGTCATTTTCGAGTTTCCAAGTGACAGATTACTACCGAAGGTTTTGTTTTGAGTTGTTTGAGGAAATAAGTGTTTAGAAATTCAAACGTTTTGAATAATATATGATTTCAAACTGATTTGAAATAAACCCCAGGAATTTGAATTCTGAATTTTAAAACTTACTTATGAAGTAAATAAATAAAGAATTTAACTAAGTTGAATAAAATTGGAGTTGAAGTGAAGCCAAGTAAGTGGAAAACGTACTAGAATAAAGATTTGACTTGGCAAAGTAGTTGAGTGGTGAATTGAGATCGGGAATGGAACCGAACTTGGTCGGGAAATTTGATTATTTGGAATTGGAATTGAACTGGAGTTTGGAAAAGAAATTTGAGTTGGGATGTAAGAGAATTATTGATTGAGGATAAACTGACTGGAGATCATTTGGAGATGCATTTGGGTATGCTGAATGGATTGCAAATGGAAGCGAGAAAGTCGGATGCCCGATAAAGGGAGAAGGCCCATAGTGGCGTGTGGTAGTAGTACCGAATGAACCGTGCAGCAGAGAGGCTGACGAAATTTTCCGAAAATTAAAGTGTTAGATAATTTTCAGAATTTTGAAAATTTTCGTTACAAAGAAAGGAATTAATATTTAATTGGAATAAATCAGTTCAGTTGAAACTGAAATTATGAAGTAAACCAAAAAGATTTTTAACCTGTTATATTAAAGATTGTAGCATTTTTCTTATCTTAGCAATTTCGAGAACGAAATAATTTTAAGGGGGAAGGAATGTAATGTCCCGCATTTTTAACGATTTATATTTGAGTATTTAAATCAGTTTAAATATTGAATTTTTAATATAAGTGGATTTATATATTAATTAAAATGAAGATGAACGTATAAAAATATATATTTAATATAATAGAGCTCATAACGACGCTGCAGTTCGTAATTTAATGTTCTGAACTTCAAAAGAGTGTACAGGACTCGTTTTAAATCGGATTTCCGCAAAACGCGAAACGTTGGAATCTGTTGAACTGTATTCTTCTAATGGAGGTGAAAAATCAAATTTCTGAATTATATATTGCAAGATATATCCAAATCAAATTTTCAAATAGTCGCTATAGAATCGTTTATCGACCGTAACGGTTTATTTGATATAACTAGATATCGGTTTCGAATTTAGACAAGGTTCTTTTGAGGGGTAGTAATAATTTAATTTTTAGAATTTTACTGTAATTTTTAATTAATTAAATATGCAACCTTTTTATTTAGAGTATTTTGCACCCTGTATCGGTATTTCGGGGTTTCACAATATGAATTAACCTACCGATATTATTATATTTTTGGGATCGTGTCACCTCGTTGGATATGACTGTATTTTTATTTCTGTCCGGGGTGACTCGTACGCAAACTAAATTTTGAATAAATGGATAAATACACGTGTTGGTCCAAACCAGTGCTGATGACGTTGCCTTCTTTCTCCTATTTAAACTAGTAAGGCCATGTTCTTTCGAAAAGTGGAAAAAGAAAGTTTTAAACTAAAAACAAAGCTACTGCTTTTCTTCTACAAAATTTTCGTGAATTCCAAATAAAAATTTAAAGTGTAGTCGTATTCAAATTAATGAATGCCATGCCTTCCCATACACCCATACTGATGCAAGCCATTTTGTCAAAATCAACACTTATGACCTACCCTATCGCTTGAAAAGCTGGTATGTCTTGGCTATTCACAATCCATTCATTTGAAAACACAATATTGTAGCCTATGTATTTTCAATTTCTACGCTACCCTAAGGCTACTGCCATGCTTCACATGGAAGACTTAAGGTGTTTTCAAATCAACTAGTAGTTATCCTAGGAAATGAAAATACAAAGCAGGACTAAAATAAAGATGAAGTGAATGGCTCGTCTCTGCGCCATGCCAAGAAAAAACTTGCTACTCTACTTCTACCAGGTAACCTACTGTTGTTTCCTTGGCCATCAAGGTTCAGGGATCTATAAATACACTGCGTATATTTTTATTTGCAGCTAAAAAACAACAATTAAGTTTTCTATGGCTTTCAGGATCAAATACAAACTAAAATCTCCCTTAAAAGTCACGATACTTTTACAATTACAATACATAAAGCGATCTGATCTCTCTCATGTAAAATCCATGTGGCTCGACACAAGTTTGCTGAACACAATTTTCGAACAGTGGCGTCGAGTCTCGCTGGCGATGAAGTGGCGGAGTTCGGGCTGTGAGTCAAAGTCAGGGACGTACTCACATGAGGATGCTCGGATCATCCACCGGTGAGGTACATTTTGGTTCTGCTGCGTCCATTTTGGAGCAAGCATAGGGATTGATGTAGGAACGATGGACAGCAGTAAAACTGTGGATCGAGTAATCAACCAAAGACGTGGTGAAAGGAATTAAGTTGGGCGTAGGTGATGACGTTAACCAATGGTACTCTGGTGGTGGAGTTTCCGAAGGTTTTGGGGGAGGTAAACAATATAAATAGATTACTGTTTAATTTAATGAACTACTTACCTATATGTTGGGGAAGTAACGTACTGTTTTGGCGAAAAGAGGATGGGCAGGTACAAATGGAAGGACATACATGCGGCTAAGGAAGGGTTCTTCATTGGAGAATGTTGTGTATTCATGGGTGGAAGGAAAATGTAGTGGGCGTGGTTTCAAAAGGGTGGGGACATGATCCAACAAAGAAAAGGTTGGGTACAACCGTGCAAGAACAATCAAAGGGAGGAGTCACTGGTATTAAGGGCGGTGAAAAATGCGTGGACCAAATCTGAAATGGGTGAGAACATTTATTGGTGCCATGAGAACTGTTATGGGAATGAAGAAGCGAGCAAAACAGGAAGCGTTCAAAACGCACCAACGAAAACCACAAGTTCATGAAATTTAAAGTGATTCGGAGCTCGCCTGAATTTATGCCAATTTAACGTCTGATCCGGTCTACTGACGCAAATCGTTATTTAACGGTTAACGCGCAAAGGTGAGTAAATTTACTGACTTTGATCTATTTTTAAATATTATTATATTGGTTAAATGTTGTGTGATGGTCGCTTCGGTAGATTACAATTAAATTGGTTGGATTATATATCGTTGCATATATACACATCATTGGTTGGACTGTTTCCATCGATTATAATATTTCCTGGTATGGAATCAGTGTTGATTGTTGACTAACATCAGTGGATGCAGGAAACCGGTTGGAGGAATCCAACCGGATTCCTCAATATTTATATGTACTGTTTGTTTTATATAGATGCACTGTTTGAACCCAAATGACTTTTGAAACCTTGTGTTGATATTAGCGTTGAATGGAAATTCAAACGTTATTTTGATTTAATCAATAAATGATATCGATTAAGAAAGTGGCAACAACCAACCATAAATGTATCATTTGTTTTAACCGCTATTGTTTTACCAAAATCCCACTGTGTGCGAAGCACGTGTTTCACCATACTTACTAAATGATTTGGTAAAGTGGATTCTTATATTAATAAGATTAATAAGTAAGTAGGCGGAGATTAACTTGATGATTAATAACAAGAATTTATTGTTTTAAGAACAATTAAATGAGCTATTTACAAATAGATTATGGTTTTTTTCATATTAAGTAAGATTAGTTAGAATCAATTATTGTTTATTTAATAGTAAATGAGATTATTTAGAAATAAATTATTATTTTTATAGTAATCGATACAAGTGAAATTATTTGGATTAATAAATGTTATTTATTAAAAATGAAAATATTTGTTAGAATTGATTAGTGGGTTAATCATGGCTAAATATTTACCAAGCAAACTGTTTTGATCAATAATTGGTTATTTAATTAAATTAGATTGGGCTGATTAATCTAATGTAATAAATTAACGAATAGTTGATTTAGTTTAAATAAGATTTTAAATTATAAGGGATTTGTCTAAAGAAGACAAAGCGAAGAGGAATGTTTAATAAGGGATTTGTCTAAGAAAGACGAAGCGGAGAGAAATGTTTAAAAATGAATTTGTATAAGCTAATGTAAATAACCGAGTTTTCAAAATAAGGATATGGCGTCATAAAACCATATTTAAAATATAGCAAGAAGCACGTTTATGGATTTTAAAGTATAAGGGGTTAGAGTTACGAACTTCTATCGATTCTAAGACAAGAATGTTGTTGATCAAGGTTTGAGAGGTAATTAAAATACCCCAACTTGAACGACTTCACTATTATCGAAGGATGGTTTTTTTTTGTAACGGAAAAAGATGTCAAGATTTTTGTAACGGAAAGAGATCTCAGTATTTTTGTAACAGAAAGAGATGTCAAGATTTTTGTAACGGAGAAAGATGTCAAGATTTTTGTAACGGAAAGAGGTGTCGGGATTAGTTATAAAGTGGAATATGGCAGCGTATTGCAAGTCTTAGAACTATAGCGATAAAATAACGCTGTTGACTGGGCTTAAGCGTGACTGTTATGTCAAGATTAGTTAAAAGGGAATATTACAGCATATGACAAGTTTTTAAATTATAACGATAAATTAGCGTTGTTGATCAAGCTTAAGCGTGATTTTAGATATAGCACTACTCCCTAAGAGATAAAGAACGTGAAAATGATAGAAATGTTTTGAACATTAATAACGTATATTTTCTGGAATATGGGAAGTAGAAATTAATATAAAGGGGCTAGTGATGGTTGATGCTTAGCTGTAAATTTGAATGGATGTTCTTTTTACTTTGATAGTTAAATAACCGACTATCGAAGTGTTTTGACATCGTTGTCAATACGGAGAGACCGGTTGGATATATTATCTGAAACCACTCCGTATGGGCAAAAGCGCTGCGAATTATGTTATGCTGAAGACAATTGAAGACGGAGTGAAATGCAAGGGTCGTCCTGTTCCAGAATGGTGTTTCTGTTTGTCCAGTCCCAGGACAACTTGTATGGACGAATGTCTGACAAAGTATTCCTAACGGTCACATAAGACGATCTTTTCAAGGTATTACGTCTGGTGGCGGAGAAATTCGTTTCTCTTAGCTTTTATACCCGTAATATTTTTGGGAAGATCAACTAGTGATTTGATGGGTTTGACGATGTGACATTCAAAGTGTATGGTGGCCAGATGTTCTAAAAGGATTGACGTAGCCTCAAGCTTCACAGCCGGGAAATGACAAAAATCGGGCAGGCAGCATGGCTATGTGGGTCGCTCCCATTAGGGTGTATAATCACCTATCTAGAGAAATTCCTTTTACTTCTGTAATCTATTTCGATGCTGTCCCTTTTCGGGAAACGGTGGTTTGAGCCCAACCGTTGGTGATATACATTCGATACACTCAAGCGAAATGAGTGGTCGGTCATGTGTGGGCCGGGTTGCAAGACGTTCTTGTTGAACCCAGTGTATTCGCCTCTAGAGATACACTATCGGTAGGTGGACCCAAACCTTGTCATAGTTGGAATCCAATCTCCAATAAGCGCCCTGCGGTTTTTGATTTTATACTATGTATGTAGGGCGTGAGATGCAAGCGTTCTGCTATTTGGTTATTTACTTGATTAGACATTATTATAATATCACTGGATTTTGATATCAAAATGTATTGGGTTATAGTAAGGTAAAAACCGTCCATGTTTATGTGTGGGCTGGTCTTACTATTATCTTTTCTTTTAAAAGGGTTTCAAAGTTAAACCGTATGGTTGGAAATTACTCACACTAGTCCCATGACTGACCCAGAGTTTATTTTGTTTGTTTTCCCTAAACTCTTGGGTGCCCAAATTTGTACGGCTAGTCAAGTGTTTCAGGCTTTTACAGATACACTTGGAGGAGCTGGAGGCAGAAGGCTTCACCATTAGTATTTAGAGATTATTTCTGCTGTGATATGATGTACTATACTCAGATAATGGTATGGATATACAAACAGATTTGTATTTCAAAGTTATGTTATATAATATATTTTATTCGTTCCGTTGTGAGATTCGTGTTTACTCTGATTTTGTTCAGCTGTGTTCTTCTTCTTCTATTCTATTAGTTCTATCTTATCTTTCTCACCCTCTAACTTCTTTCTATTAATGATATGAATTTTGTGCACTTTGAGTTGGATTTGTATGGTATTTGGTCGACTCAAAGGGCTCAAATTTGCGGGTCGTTACAGGTTTGTCGTGAATGGTGTCTTCAGTAACACCTTTCTTAAATCCAAGTGAGAAAAGAATAAACCTTTTAATTAAGATTATTAAAGTTTTTCAGTCAGTTAGTAATTGGAATAAGATGAAGTGTGAGTTAGGTTTATTGTGAACTGTGTTTTTAAGCAACATTTGTTCTTTAACCCAACTGACAGTGAAAATACGATTTGGAATTTATAAATCTTTTATTAAGATTTAAATGGAAATTTTTCCAAAAGTAAAGTTTTCCAATTTAATATATTAAATTGGAATTGAATGGAATTCGATTAATAATAACTTGGTATCAGAGCATGGCGTGAATTGTCAATGTGGCACGCCAAGATGCAATTGATCAAGGCTTTTGTTGAAAAGAAGGGCCTTGTGGGATGATCAAAGTATAGCCTATTACGGTATAGCTTTGTGTATAGCGTGACTTCGCGAGCCTCACACCCCGGTATGAGTCAAAAAGGAGATATGGACCGTAGGGAGTGCACACGTTTCTTTCTAGCTAGGGGTAGTGTCAGTGCTTAAACTAGCTGGCATTTTACTTATGTGGATGATGGATTGAGGCGCCTCGGGATTATAGGCCGTTAGTGGTCTTATGGAGGTCCAAAGGGACCGGGAAGCGTGTGTTCAGGCATAATTAATCCACTACCGTTAGGTGGGGACCGACCCTACCATTCTAAGGGTTTCCCATAGGTGTGATCCTGAGGCATTTGCTAGAGTGTTTCGAATCGGAGAGGACGATCCCTAGCCTCGATTTCATGATGGAAATCCAATTTCCAATACGACACCATGCGGTTTTGATTGTAGAACTAGTATGGCGACATGATATATGGTACCCATGCCGTCTATGATTGAAATGTTTTTGAAATATATATGTACCCATAGATATACACACTAATATTAAATCCGTTTTTATCGTATCAAGCATCTTTTGACCATTATAAGGTAAAACTCTATCCTCCGGTTTGCGTTGCATTGTGTGATGGGACTTGAGTCTTATAATGGTTTCATTTTTTTTCTAAAAAGCATTGCGTTGTTTAACGATTTACTTTATTTTATGCACTGGCAATCCAATGGAGTAAACCCGTTCCGCGTTAGCGGCGTGAACCTGTGATTAGCCTTATTATTAGTTAAATTAAGATTTCTCATACCAGTCCCATGACTGACCTGTAGTTTGTTTCACTGGCAAACTCGGGTGCCCATAATTTCCACATGGGCAGTCGAGTAGCTTTTTGCAGATATTTACAGGATCCTGGTTTACAGCTGAAGCGATATTCAGAAAGCTCTGTATCCGTGTATTCCTTTCGGTTGTGTATTTGTAATGTTTTTCCGCTGCTATTTAAGTATAATTTAAACATCTGATATTATTGTATTTCTTTGTGTAATGGTTATTCATACTCTGTGATATTCTTATACTCTGATGTAATTGTTGTAATCAGCAATAAAATGTTCTTCAGTTTATGTTCTGATGTGTGTTGTTCTCTAAGCAATCCAGGCTTTCCTTTACGGGGAAGTTTGGGTCGTTTCAGTTGGTATCAGAGCCTTGGTTTACAGAGCTCGAGAACAAGACACATTAGAACCGAACGAAAGAATTCATCAGAGATTGGATTAGTAATATCCAATGAGAATAACTCGTTAGAGATAGGATCAGTAGTACGAGTGTAAAGAGTATTATTTTCTTTAAAAATAAAAGTAAAAACAAATTTAGTTTTGAAAATTTTATCTAAAAATACGTATTTGAGTATATTATTATATTTTAATGTGGGCAATCGAGTATATAAAGATTTCGAATGTACGAGTAATTAACGGGTATTCGAAGTTTTAATATACTGGATAGATATAGAATCACACTCTAGCCGCCCGGGGATAATTCTGATAATGTTGCAGCATTATCAGTTTTTATTTTCGAGTTTCGAAAGTGGTATATCTATATATTTCCATTGACTGGTATGAGAATCAAAACTTAGTTAGTACACATTGCTGTGATTTGAAATAAAAATATGATTTTTGATTATATATAAAAGTTATATATATTTGAAAAGTTAATCACCTAATTGATTGCTGGTTGTGATGTTTGATTATTAGTTTAACTAATAAAAGTATAGAAATGATAATTAATTTAACTAACAAAATTATTGAAACCAATAAATAAAAATTTAATTAAGTTAGTTAATTAAACAACTTTTAGCTATGTTCCTTTTCGAGGGCGAAAAGATTTTAAGTGGGGGGCGATTGTAACAACCCGAAATTTTGTGGCCAATTTAAAATTTTTATTTTAGAAATTTTAGTGAATTTAGAATATCTAAAATAATTTATTTTAAATAATAACGACTAAAAATTTATTTTAAAACGAATAAATTTAATTTAATTATAAAAGGAGTTTGAAACAGCGCTGCAGTTTGAAAATTTGAATTTGAACTTTGACTGAATGTACATGATTCATTTTAAGTCAGAATTGAGTGAAACAAGAAATATTTAAATCTGTTTAGCCATATCTTTCTAACGAATCTAAGAAACTGAAATTTCACTTTATAATTTAAAAGTTATGGCCAGATTAAAATTTAGAAAAGTCGCTGTAGAATTTATATATATTTTAATTAAATATATTGGCCTTAAAAATAGTCATTTTGCAAACGACCTCTGTTTTCGACGAAACCACTTTGGTTGGAACCGGAATGTCAAATTATTGCTAAGTTTAATTTTGCATAATTTTTCGAATTAGTATGTGAGCGTGGCTAAGGAAAACGTGTTTTGTCAGTTTTAGTCAAATTTAATAGACTAGAAAAAGGCCATTTTTCAAACGGTCTCAGAATTCGACGAAATTAGTCTGGTTGGAACTGTATCGTCAAAATAAAGCTAAATATATTTTTTCTGGAATTTTAAGAGGTCGTATGTGGACCCGGTAAATTTAAATGTAAGATTGAATTAATTAAATTAATAATTTAAATATTAAGTTAAATAAAACAGGCCGGAGATGACCAAACGGGCTGACGGGACCTATTCCATCGCGTCCGGAACGGGGGTATTTGGCTAGGAACGTTCTTCGTTGGGCTGAAATTGAAGCAGAAATGGGTTAACGGGCTTAATACGATAATTAAAGAATTAATATTATTATAAATAGCCTAAACTAATTAAACCCTAACCTAATTCCCATTCAAACGTACAACCGCCGCCATGTCCATTTCATTGGCCAGAAATTTCGAAACTTCTTCCTCCATTTTCTCTTTATCCACTCAATCGATTTCAGTAATTCCAAAACCAAATCGAAGAGCTTCCTGAGCTCTATAAGTTGTACGGTGGTGATGGGGTTTAGACTCACGGATTAGTCGGATTTGGCCTTGAAAGGCGGCACGTTTTGGTTCGGTTTCCGTGCAATGGGGACCACCGAGCTCGGCCTCGGTCTCGGCGTGGGTGGCTCGCTCGATGGCGCTCGGCGTGGTGCAAGTTGATGGTGGTTCGGTGGTGTCTACGGCGGTGCGTTCGTGGTCAACGGTGGGAGCATATGGGTTCGATTTCAGTTGTGAAGAGAACGAAGAAGACACGACCTGTTTTGGCTTAACCAATGTAGTTAGTGTGTTAATTAAATTTTAATTAAAATAAATATGTAATCAATGTATGAATCATCATAACTTGTTCGTATTAGATCGGAATTCAGCGAAACTGAAAGCGTTGGAACCGTCTGGACATGATCTACACAACCGTACAGACCAGGACTGAAACGGCGACTGTTGAAAATTCAGACAAATAGCAATGTGAGATTTCTATTTTAAATATTAATTAAATTATTATTTTCTTTCCATTTGAAATCAATATGTGTATGTGATAAAATCAGATCTGTGATTTGTGGATTGAAATTTGTTTGTTGTTGTGATTGATTTGCGATGCTCATATTTTGTTTGATCAAGTAATGTTGACATAGAAATATCATAATTGGTTAATCTAATCACATAGTTAATTGACCATAACTCACTCAAATTGAAACAGAATTTGACGATTTTCGGAGCGTTGGAATCCTTGAATCGAGATCTACGCAATGACGCTAACCAGATCTGAAAAGGAGCGTGTTGAAAATCAGACAAAATCAAACATCGATGTGAGAAATCCTCTTCCTCTTTCTTTTATATAATTAAAATTTCTTAGTCATGAAACATATCTTGAGTTGATGTTGTTTTGTGGATTCTCGTATGTGATTTGGTCGATGGTTGTTGTGATATTAGATTTGTTAATTAATGATTGTGTTAATTAGAAAAATAGTGAAACCAAACCATCGTGTTGAGTTATTAGATTTGTAAATTATCATTTTGTGATTTGTCGACTCAAAGGTTAACAATGGTGTTGATTAGAAAGATAGTCAAAACAAAATTATCATTTATGTTAAATTTGAATTGACAACATATAATTGTTATTTATGGTTTAATTAGAACAGACAAATTATACATGTCACCTTTGTTTAATTAGAATTCAAAGAAAAATGTTAACATATGAAATATATTTTTTATATGTCATTAGAATACTTAGAAAATGAAAATTAGAATAAAAAGTACATTTTTGCTAGAAAATGAATATTAGAATAA
This sequence comes from Allium sativum, assembly GCA_030737875.1. Taxonomy (NCBI): domain Eukaryota; kingdom Viridiplantae; phylum Streptophyta; class Magnoliopsida; order Asparagales; family Amaryllidaceae; genus Allium; species Allium sativum. The sequence goes on from CM060921.1 coordinate 388,611,971, forward strand.
AAAGTACATTTCTGTTAGAAAATGTAAAATAAAATAGAAATGATATTTTTGTCATATTAAAAGGAATTTATTAGAAATGATATTTTTGTCATATTAAAAGGAATTTATTAGAAATGATATTTTTTGTCATATTAAAAGGAATTTATTAGAAATGATATTGTAACACCCCGTAATTTTATAACATTAAAATTCACAAATTAAAGTATACTTAATTTTTAGAAAAGAATTAAGTGAAATGGGTTGCGCAGAGAAATATATATATATATATATATATAAATTAAAAATTAAATAAATAAATATGCGAAAAAGTTCAAAACAGCGAATTGGGAGGAGGAATAACCGAATCAGCCCATTTTTGAGGTCGACCCGAGCCCCGTTGGGTTGACTAGGGGTTAATCCAGGGTGTTTGGCTGTCAACCCGTGGGCCGATTCGCTCAAATGCAGATTTTGCATTTGATTGGTTCTCATGGTTCAGGGTTAATCTAATGGTCCTAAATAACTTCCTACACCTATAAATACATCCTAATGCTAACCCTAAACCTAATTAAAATAGAATAATTACCGTCATACCATCGCCATGGAAATCAATGGAGCCGCCGCCAACTAAGAAAGAAGAAAAGCAAATTCAATTCTAATTCTCTCAACCCTAAAGCAAAGAAAAACTCTCTCTTTTCTTCTCTAAATTGTGAGTATGATGATCTTAACAAGATTATTATCATTTTAATTAGGTTGAGTTATGAATTGATTATGAGTAGATGATGTGAATTATCATATATGTTGTTGTAAACCCCTTTTGCTATCATGTATATTGTAAATCCAATGTTATGTGATGATGATATCTCATATGTTGTAAATCATGCTATGATGATGTTATGTATGTTGAAAGTTTCTATGCTAAGTTGTGATGAATCATACATGTTAAAAAGGCCATGATGTTACCATCTATGCTAGTTAGTTCATATTAATTAAATCATCATGTTTGGGTTATGTTGATCTATATGACAAGTCACATATGCAAGTTAGATTGATTAGAAAAGTTATGAACATATACCAAGACATCTATTATGACATCTAGAATTATGCTATGACATATGTGATATCCTATGCTAGTTCACACCATCATTATGTTGCCTAAAAACCCCATATGCAAGTTTATGTATAGATTTGGGCTATGATCATATCATATAAATTGAGACATTTAACAAGTTGACACCTTTTGATCCTTAACATGTGTAGTTTATGCAAGTTTCACCCCTATTATGATTAGATTTATTTTAATTGTCTATATGTTGTGATAATTTATCTTTGTGCTAGGTGTTATACTATACAAGTCTAGCCTATATTATGCGTTGAATAAGCGAACGTATAAACGTGGGGTAGGGGTAATATTAAGGATTTAATATTAAAAGGTTGGGGTGCAATTGATATGATTTTGCATGCCATAAGTGGATGGCCATAATTGAGTCAATTATGGACATCATTAAAAGTTGACTTAATTAATAATTTGAATAGGGAATTATTAAAACTAGGGTAAAAGATTTTAAGTGTTAATCAATGCTTAGGACACGAGGTTGGACTCGTTTGTGACGTGAACCTGCCCGGACCCGCCCGGCAAATCCAGTGGTCACAAATGTCAGCCCAAAGTGAGAGGTCCTAGGCCTAAACTAAAGCATAACGGTTGTAAAGACACGAGGTTAGACTCTTTTATGGTGTAAGACTGCCCGGACCCGCCCGGCAAATCCAGCTGCCATAAATGCCAGTCTAATGTGAGAGGTCTTTATGAGGTTATGGCCTGAATGAATTAAGAAATACTTAACCAGATAAACATGTAAGGTGGGACATAGGGGTTAAGTAGGTGCCTTGGGTGGCATGAGGAATATATGGGGTGCCCTTAGTGGCATGTGAAATACGATTAGTAAGACTTAACCAAACACACATGTAAATGAACATGACTAAGAGGGTTAAGTGGGATATACTATTGACAAGCTTAGGTGGGTAGCTTGTGGGGGCCCTTTCGACCAGTATCCCAAACGTATCTTTGTGGGCTCGACCCAAGTCGAGGACGGGACACACATGCTGGGTTTGACTGTAAGAGGCCAAAACGGGGAGCGGTGGCAACGCAAGTCCAACGGGTTTCGTATGCGTGTGTGGACCCGGGCTGGTAGGTAAGACGTTGTTGCATCATGTAGGTATAAGCCGTGCATTCTCAAGTTATATCGGGTTGCCACTTTAGGGGAGTGATACACCCCATTGTGGGGCCAGCATGGGTATCTACGAGTAGGGAGCCGATCGAAAGTGGGTAGTGGGGTACACCTAGTGGAGATATGGGCAGACGGCACCTATGTAGTCAGCTAGGGGTACGTAAGGCTATTTATAAAGTTTCTGTGTGAAGCAAGTGGGATCAAACAATAGGGTGACTGGTGTGGTGCAGTGTAGTAATGTGCGGTGCAGTGTAGTAATCATTCGTTAGTAATTAGGTGTGCCTTTACCATTATCTTTAACGTTATCTTAAACGCTATCTTTATCTTCCTAAGAGTTCATAGACATTTACTTGTCTTCCAGCTTATGCCTTAGTCTAGTTATCTTGATAATAGTATTGTTAGAATTATCATACTCGCTAGACTTTATGTCTGACCCCCTCTATTTCTATCCTTTTTCCCCCTCCAGGTCCTCAGGTTGGGCCCAGCTCTAGTGGAGTTTGATTGAATTGCTTCATCTCTCTTTGGAAAGCTTGGACCGTTGAAGTAAAGTCCAGCTTGTTATCTTTTTATTGGCTATTTGTGTAATGGGATTATGTATTTTGTTTTATGAAGATGGATAATGTACTTGACTCTGATTAATGGTTTTGTGATGTAATAAACATGTTTCCGCTGCAATAAAAATGAAGCTTTGTTTTCAAGTACTACTTATTATCTGTCTTGTTGTAATTTTTTTGTTATATATTCACTTATAACCTCCATGGAAGTTATTGCATTCCCTTTGTGAGTGACATTAATGGACGTGGGGTGTTACACGTGGTATCAGAGCTTAAGGTTACCAGAACAGATAAAAATACTTTCGAAAAATAGTTACTTTTGGAAAGAAATGTTTTCAAAAACATATTTTGATGAGAAATTTAAAGAGGAAGTTTTTATGAAAAACATAATCCCCAAATAGCCATATATCTTTATCTTTCGAATTCTCCATTTTGAATCTTTCCTTTTTCATTTCAGCATGGCTGAAGATCTTAACCTACCTGACGGTGTAACGTTACCAGGATGGTATAGGAGGCTATTGGAGGCTAGGGCCGCTGCAGGTCCAGCCAATGTTCCTCCACCACCAGTTGCACCCGTTCCTCCTCCTCCTCCTCCTCGCGTAGATACTTTTGCAAAGACGTGCAAGGAATTCAAGGCTATGGGTGGAAAACCATTTCAAGGGTCAGAAACGTTTGTGGAAGGTAGAGATTGGCTTAAGGAGGTGGAAGAATTGCTAGAAATCTTTGAAGTAGAAGAAGGGAGGAGAGTTCGTTTAGCAGCTTGGTTGATGAAGGGAGAGGCCTCGTTTTGGTGGGAGGTCACTAATGGGGAGCGTCCTGTTGACTCTTGGGCGGATTTCAGACGTAGGTTCGAGGCGAAGTTTCTCTCAAGGGCGGAAGAAAATCTATATATGGAAAGGTTCTTGACATTGAAGCAAGGAAGCTCATCAGTGAAAGAATATGTCAATAAATTTAATCAGTTAGCAAGGTTTGTCTTGGACTTAGTGAACACGCCGGAGAAGAAGGCGCTGAGGTTCGTAAATGGCTTGAATGAACCATTGCAAGGGTTGGCTATGACCCACATCCCGATGGGGGCCACCTTTGAGAAGTTAGTAGAAATGGCGCTCATGCATGAGGAGAAAAGCGCTAAAGCTGATAAGGCACCCGAGAAGAAGGGGGATCAGAAGAAACCACAACAGCAAAACAAGAAGGGTGGTAAAGACAATAACGGCAAGGGAAAGAAGAAATGTTTTAACTGTGGGACACCAGGCCATCTCAGCAAGGATTGCCGAAAGAAAAAGAAGACAGGCTGTTTTCATTGTGGCGATGCGGGACATTTAGTGAAGGACTGCCCAAAGAAGGGGCAGAGGGCAGGAGCTACCTCGGGAGGACAGGTGCAGGCTCTTATGGCACCAGGGCAGGCAAGGGGACAAGTTCAGGCTCTCGCGGTCCCACCGCTGCAAGAACGAGGTAGAACCATTTCTGTTGAAAGCTTAGTTTTTCTGTTTGATCATCCTATCCGTACCTTATTCGATTCAGGCGCATCACATTCGTTTATTTCTTCATCATTAGTTGAATCACTGCACTTAAACACCAGTTTAGTAGAGGATCCCTTAGTTGTTTCGAATCCAATTGGGGGCTCAGCTCATTTGTCCATGATGTGTTTGGATTTGAAAATTTCTATACTTAGCGTTGAGTTTCGATGTGATGCTTATGTGTTGGGCTTCACGGGCTATGGGCTAATTTTAGGAATGGATTGGTTATCCAGAAATGGGGCCGTTCTTGATTGTGAAAGGAGAGTAGTTAGGCTCGTGACTCGCCTTGGCAACACTCTCGAAATCTTTTGTAATCCCATAAATTCCGTTATGCTAAGTTATTTAGAATCGCTTGAAGCGTCTGAGGAAAATCTATGATCTGTTAGAGTGGTCCGAGAGTATTCGGATGTGTTTGAGGAGGTGAAGGGCTTACCTCCGAAGCGGGAGATAGATTTTCGAATATATCTTGTGGATAATGCGAAACCAGTATCTTTGCCAGTACGCCACATGGCTCCACGTGAAAGGAGGGAACTCGATAAGCAAGTGAAGGAGTTGCTTGAGAAGGGGTTCATAAGACGAAGTATATCGGAGTGGGGTACTCCAATAGTATTTGCCACGAAGGCGGATGGGTCCCTTAGACTTTGTGTGGACTATAGAGAACTTAATAAACTTACTAAGAAGAACAGACACCCACTACCGAGGATTGACGATCTCTTCGATCAGTTAGTTGGCGCCTCAGTGTTTTCGCAGTTGGACTTAGCCACTGGGTTCCATCAGTTGAGAGTGGCTGAGGATAGCATAGACAAGACTGCCTTTAGGACTACGGACGGTTTCTATGAATGGCTAGTGATGCCCTACGGTTTGACAAACGCCTCAGCATATTTTGTTGATTTGATGAGTAAGGTGTTTAGGGAGTACCTTAACAAATTCATGGTAGTCTTCGTAGATGACATCTTGATCTTTTCTAAGGATGAAGAAGAGCATGCCCTACATCTTAGGGAAGTGTTGGAGACCCTACGAGCGCATATCCTTAAGGCTAAATTTTCTAAGTGTCACTTCTGGAGGAAGGAAGTACGGTTCTTGGGGCACGTGGTTTCCAAAGAAGGGATAGCTGTAGATCCCGCGAAGGTGGTGGCCATCCAAGATTGGAAGATCCCTAAAAATGCTACTGAAGTGAGAAGTTTCTTGGGGTTGGCTGGCTACTATAGGAAGTTTATCAAAGACTTCACAAAGATATCAGCTCCATTGACACGCCTGACGAAGAAGAACCTAGTTTTCAGATGGGACGTAGATTGTGATGATGCGTTCCAACGGTTGAAGAGAGCTTTGACTTCAGCCCCAGTCTTAGTACTGCCAGACGGGAGTAAGCCATTTTCTATTTATACCGATGCTTGTGGGACGGGACTAGGCGCAGTCTTAATGCAAGAGGGTAGGGTAATAGCCTATGGTGGAAGGCAGTTGAGAGCGCATGAGAAGAATTACCCCACACATGACCTAGAGTTGGCCGCTATTGTTTTCGCGCTTAAGTCTTGGCGTCGTTATCTTCTTGGCAAGAAATTCAAATTATTCATTGACCACAAGTCTTTAAAATACCTATTCTCTCAAAAGGACTTGAACTTAAGGCAGCAAAGGTGGATGGAGTTCTTAGCGTCCTACGACTTCGAAATAGCCTATACCCCTGGCAAGGGTAACGTGGTGGCAGACGCCTTAAGTAGAAAAAGATTATCCTTAAGTCCTTTGTTTGTTGAGCGGCGAAGTTTAGAATTCATTTCGATGTTTGACTTTAGACCTTCCGTTGACTTCGTACCCGGTTTGCTAGCATCCTTGGAGGTCAGACCTACGCTTTTGGGACGGATTGGCGAGGCACAGCGAGACGACCCGCAGTTGGTTGAGTTAGTAGAAAAACTCAAAGGAGGGGAGTCATCAAGCCATCTCCGTAGGTATACCCTAGACGATAAGGGTTGGTTACGTAGGGACGGTAGACTTTGTGTACCAAAAGACGATGACCTAAGGAAGACTATTCTTGACGAAGCACATCGTTCGAAGATGACCATTCATCCCGGCGGGGACAAGATGTACAAAGACATGAAGAGAGTTTACTTTTGGGCCGGCATGAAGAAAGATGTGGCCGAGTATGTCGCTAGATGCTTGGTGTGCCAACAAGTAAAAGCGGAGCAAAAGAAACCTGGTGGGTTGCTTCACCCATTGGAGGTTCCACTATGGAAGTGGGAAAGTGTCTCGATGGATTTTGTGGATGGATTACCAAGATCGAGGAAGGGTAATACGGGTATTTGGGTTATAGTAGATAGACTTACTAAAAGCGCCCATTTCATTCCCGTAAAGAGTAAGAGGACTGCTCCATGGTTAGCCTCCGTATACGTTCGAGAGATAGTTCGTTTGCACGGTGTTCCTTCTAGCATAGTGAGCGACCGCGATCCTATTTTCACTAGCGAAATTTGGAGAAGCTTACAAGAGGCGGTAGGGACTCAGTTATGTTTGGGCACCGCATATCATCCTCAGACGGACGACCAGACCGAGAGGGTGAATCGCATTCTAGAGGATCTGTTGAGGCTGTGTATCCTAGACTTTGGGGGTACGTGGGAAGAGCATCTTCCATTGGTGGAGTTCACATGTAATAATAGCTTTCAGTCCAGCATTGGTATAGCACCATTCGAAGCTCTATATGGACGACCTTGTCGTTCACCTACATGTTGGTGGGAATCTACGGATAAGATCTTACTTGGGCCCGATATGATTAGGGAGACTTCGGAGAAGATCGACTTGATTCGAAGGAGGATGAAAGCAGCGCAAGATAGGCAGAAATCTTATGCGGATAAGAGGAGGACAGATCTCGAGTTTGAAGTTGGGGACATGGTCTTTGTCAAAGTGTCTCCATTACGAAATGTTGTTCGCTTTGGGTCCGTTGGGAAATTAGCACCAAGGTTTGTAGGGCCGTTTCCTATTAAGGAGAAAATTGGACAGATGGCGTATAGAGTGGAGTTGCCCGAGAGACTTAGTGGTGTACACGACGTATTCCATGTGTCACATTTGAGGAAGTGCTTGCACGAGACCGTGGAAGTGGTAGAGCCGAGCTTTCTTAGAGAGGCGGAGATAGAGCGTGATGCGACAATTCGACGAGCTCCTATGCGCATTCTTGGGTCGGAGATCAAGAGGTTGAGGAATCGAGAGGTTAGACTAGTCAAAGTGCAATGGGGAGATGATGAGAGCAATGCTACTTGGGAGACAGAAGAGAAGATGCGTTCACGATACCCTTTTCTTTTTGAGGGTATGTCTTTTAATTTCTCCTTTATCGCTTAGCTTGTACTTATCTTATCTTTAGTATATCCTCTCGCTAGTATCTTTGACCTTTAGTTAGGATAATCCTATGGTTGAAACATGTGTTTGAGACATGTTATGTATGGTGGATGTAAAGTGGATGCAAGTGTTTGCTAGTGGTTGCTCGTGGATGCATATACACACACTATTAGGCACCAGATCGGCTCAGTCACTTCATATTGCATATTGCATATTGCATATATATGGATGTATTTAGTAAAATGGATGTATAATGGTTGTATTATCATATAGTTGCTGCATTCGGGTGGATGGTTGTGTACGCATATAGAATTAATATGTATCATTAGGAATCTTTTGCATACATATTGGACGCATGGCACTATCATGAATTGCACTAAGGAGGTCGAATGAATCAGTAGACCGCCTAATTTTGCATTAGATATGGACATATACACACAATGTGCATATAAACATTAAAGCATTAGAAGTCTTTTAAGGACAATGGATGCTGGTGTTTGATGGTTGAGTAGATGGACGATTAGATGGTAGGATATACATTCTTCTTGACTTGGAGATTTCGGGGACGAAATCCTTTAAGGAGGGGAGAATGTAACACCCCGTAATTTTATAACATTAAAACTCACAAATTAAAGATACTTAATTTTTAGAAAAGAATTAAGTGAAATGGGTTGCGTAGAGAAATATATATATATTGATATATATATATATATATAAATTAAAAATTAAATAAATAAATATGCGAAAAAGTTCAAAACAACGAATTGGGAGGAGGAATAACCGAACCAACCCATTTTTGAGGTCGACCCGAGCACCGTTGGGTCGACTAGGGGTTAATCCAGGGTGTTTGGCTGTCAACCCGTGGGCCGATTCACTCAAATGCAGACTTTGCATTTGATTGGTTCTCATGGTCCAGGGTTAATCTAATGGTCCTAAATAACTTCCTACACCTATAAATACATCCTAATGCTAACCCTAAACCTAATTAAAATAGAATAGTTATCGTCATACCATCGCCATGGAAATCAATGGAGCCACCGCCAACTAAGAAAGAAGAAAAGCAAATTCAATTCTAATTCTCTCAACCCTAAAGTAAAGCAAAACTCTCTCTTTTCTTCTCCAAATTGTGAGTATGATGATCTTAACAAGATTATTATCATTTTAATTAGGTTGAGTTATGAATTGATTATGAGTAGATGATGTGAATTATCATATATGTTGTTGTAAACCCCTTTTGCTATCATGTATATTGTAAATCCAATGTTATGTGATGATGATATCTTATATGTTGTAAATCATGCTATGATGATGTTATGTATGTTGAAAGTTTCTATGCTAAGTTGTGATGAATCATACATGTTAAAAAGGCCATGATGTTACCATCTATGCTAGCTAGTTCATATTAATTAAATCATCATGTTTGGGTTATGTTGATCTATATGACAAGACACATATGCAAGTTAGATTGATTAGAATCGTTATGAACATATACCAAGACATCTATTATGACATCTAGAATTATGCTATGACATATGTGATATCCTATGCTAGTTCACACCATCATTATGTTGCCTAAAAACCCCATATGCAAGTTTATGTATAGATTTGGGCTATGATCATATCATATAAATTGAGACATTTAACAAGTTGACACCTTTTGATCCTTAACATGTGTAGTTTATGCAAGTTTCACCCCTATTATGATTAGATTTATTTTAATTGTCTATATTTTGTGATAATTTATCTTTGTGCTAGGTGTTAGACTATACAAGTCTAGCCTATATTATGCGTTGAATAAGCGAACGTACAAACGTGGGGTAGGGGTAATATTAAGGATTTAATATTAAAAAGTTGGGGTGCAATTGATATGATTTTGCATGCCATAAGTGGATGGCCATAATTGAGTCAATTATGGACATCATTAAAAGTTGACTTAATTAATAATTTGAATAGGGAATTATTAAAACTGGGGTAAAAGATTTTAAGTGTTAGTCAATGCTTAGGACACGAGGTTGGACTCGTTTGTGACGTAAACCTGCCCGGACCCGCTCGGCAAATCCAGTGGTCACAAATGTCAGCCCAATGTGAGAGGTCCTAGGCCTAAACTAAAGCATAACGGTTGTAAAGACACGAGGTTAGACTTTTTTATGGTGTAAGACTGCCCGGACCCGCCCGGCAAATCCAGCTGCCATAAATGCCAGTCTAATGTGAGAGGTCTTTATGAGGTTATGGCCTGAATGAATTAAGAAATACTTAACTAGATAAACATGTAAGGTGGGACATGGGGGTTAAGTAGGTGCCTTGGGTGGCATGAGGAATATAGGGGGTGCCCTTAGTGGCATGTGAAATACGATTAGTAAGACTTAACCAAACACACATGTAAATGAACATGACTAAGAGGGTTAAGTGGGATATACTAGTGACAAGCTTAGGTGGGTAGCTTGTGGGGGCCCATTTCGACCAGTATCCCAAACGTATCTTTGTGGGCTCGACCCAAGTCGAGGACGGGACACGCATGCTGGGTTTGACTGTAAGAGGCCAAAACGGGGAGCGGTGGCAACACAAGTCCAATGGGTTTCGTATGCGTGTGTGGACCCGGGCTGGTAGGTAAGACGTTGTTGCATCGTGTAGGTATAAGCCGTGCATTCTCAAGTTGTACCGGGTTGCCACTTTAGGGGAGTGATACACCCCACTGTGGGGCCAGCCCTGGTATCTACGAGTAGGGAGCCGATCGAAAGTGGGTAGTGGGGTACACCTAGTGGAGATAGGGGCAGACGACACCTATGTAGTCAGCTAGGGGTACGTAAGGCTATTTATAAAGTTTCTGTGTGAAGCAAGTGGGATCAAACAATAGGGTGACTGGTGTGGTGCAGTGTAGTAATGTGCGGTGCAGTGTAGTAATCATTCGTTAGTAATTAGGTGTGCCTTTACTGTTATCTTTAACGTTATCTTAAACGCTATCTTTATCTTCCTAAGAGTTCATAGACATTTACTTGTCTTCCAACTTATGCCTTAGTCTAGTTATCTCGATAATAGTATTGTTAGAATTATCATACTCGCTAGACTTTATGTCTGACCCCCTCTATTTCTATCCTTTTTCCCCCTCCAGGTCTGTAACACCCCGCGAATTCTATAACTGTGGAATTCACAAATTAAAGTATAATTAATTTCAAATCAAAGAACTAAGGGAAACGGGATACGCCATTGCGTTCGTCTCGGAAAAATACGCGAAATAGAGTCCGAGTTTTCGAAAAACGGAGTCCGTATGAAGAAGATATGGCCTTCGGAAGTTTCTAAATCAAGTTTAAATTCGAATATGGGGCCCAATGGGCCAGGGCGGAAAAACACCCGCCTGACGCACCCAGGTCGACTGGGCTGTCGACCTGGTCTAACCAGGTCGACAGGGCTGTCGACAGGCATGTCGACCTGGTCCAGACCCAGGTCGAGCCCAGTCTAACCTGGTTGGCCTATTCTATGTTGGTCGATTTTCTGTGGTCTGCTTTGTCATTAGGGCTAGGTGGCAGGCTCTAATTGGTCTCTCTTGCGAATGAATGGCTACGATCAATCCAAGCAACATCAATGGTCCTAATCAGTTCATTACCCCTATAAAAACAACCCTAGACTAACCCTAATCTATTCATTCAAAAATAAGAACAAAGCCGCCATGTTGCTGAGGAACGACTAGGGGTAGCCACCAATTGGAGAGAGAATTAGGAGGCAAATTCTAAGGCATAAAGCAACTCAATCAAATCAAACCGCATCTTCAAATCCCTAAATTTGAGAATTCGCCTCACCATTGTAAGTAGAGTATTACTTTGGTATGAACAAATAACTGTGTTGATTTGTATACTTGGTTGTGGTAAATAATTCATAATTTGTGCGTTAATATGATTCTTATCGATTTGGAATATTGTATACGTTTGGATATTCACGAATTATGTTATTCATTATAAAGAACTACATGCGGTAGTTCTATGCAAGTATACGTTTGGAATATTCGCAAATTATGTAATCCATGTTGAAGCTAAATGTATGTAGTTGATTGAAATTCATGCAAGTTTGGGGCTTTGCTACTATGCCATCATAATGTGTATTTTTATACAAACATCATTTTGAGAAGTAATTGGAATAAGTTTGGATTATCATAATCCATATGAAATTATGTTGAAAATTTGGCATCATGTATTAAGCCATGCTTTTGTACTAGAAAACCTATTTGCCAACTTATGAATATGACTAGGCTATGATTGATAATTTGCATAATTGAAATTGTTAACAAGAATTATATGATGACATATGTGGTACATAGCTAGGTTAGGTTCAAAAATCCCTTTTTGCAAGGTTGCATGACTAAAGTAAAAATCATGATTTCATGTTAGAAATATTTATGCCATGGTTATGTGAACAAATTTAACTATACTTATGTCATGCTTATGTTTGACATTATGCCATGCTTATGTTTGACATTATGCCATGCTTATGTTAGAAATATTTATGCCATGCTTATGTTTGACATTATGCCTAAATAAAAATATAGGTTCATGTGTCAATAATGATACCCAATTTAGATTCTTATCTCAATTACAAGTTCACATGCTTTGATTCATGTCACCTATGCTTTATGACCAAAGTATATGTTACCACTATGCAAGTACACCAGTTTCTATTTTGTAGTTCCAACGTTATGTTGCAAGTTCATGCGCTCACCTTCCCCTTTTTGTGTATGTAGTCACGCTTTAAGCCTCCCCTTTTCGCATGGCTAAGTTGGGCTTTAAAAGGCTAAGCCCAACATGTATATAATAAACGGACGTGTTAAACGGGGGAAAATAACGTTGGGTTAAAATTACTAATAAATGAAAATATAAAATAGAAGGGCCCAAATTCAAGTATGGGTTGGGCCCATGATTGGTGTAACCTTTACACCATTAACTTAATAATTGGCCGCAAATATTTACATATAAGAAAATAAAGAAGAAAGACAAAATATGTAAATGTAGAAAATACGATGTGTTTAACCCGAGGTTGGATTGAGTTGTGATGTAAACCTGCCCGGAACCGCCCGGCTGTCCAGTAGTCACAACAATACCTATCCAATGTGGGTGGTTAAACATGGAGCCCAATAAGGACCCGAGGTTAGACTGAGTTGTGGCGTAAGACTGCCCGGAACCAACCGGCAACAGGCAGCCACAACAATACCTGTCTAATGTGAGAGGTCATGGCCTTAATAAGACAATTAAGGCTGAGTCAGGATTGTTAGGATTAAGTGAACTAAAGACTTAATCAAAATGGAACATGCTAAACTAAACGGACTGGTGGGGGTTAGGTTAGAAAACACTTAACCAACTTAGCATGTTGGCTAGAGATAGAAAACCTAGTAACGGGGGACCCTTTTCAGCAGTAACCCTAGAAGGTGTATCAGGATACCCTGAAACTAGGCAGGGTGGGGCACGATTACTGGGCTGATTGTAAGAGGTCAAATCGACGGCGGTGGTGTAGCAGTGTAGGTTCTAACGGGGTGCGGGCGTGCACACACTCCGGCGCAGAAAAATAAGGCACTGGACACCAGTAGCATATCTGTGCATTCTAGGATTGTGTCGGGCCGCCACTATGGGACTTGATACACCCCATGGTGGGACCAGCATAGGTAACTACAACATCGGGGGCCGTAAGACACATGTAACTATGCGAGTAGGAGCCGATCATCATAGAATGGATCACATCACCCTGATTATGGGGTGCCAGTTGGGAACTAGTTTATATGGGTTCAGAGATTTACATGGGGTACGATAGTATATTCGACCCTAGACAACTTAACCAAGTTTATAGTGCTTGCCCACTTCTTGTTTATACTTATCATACCCAGTTCTTTATTCATAGACAGAATAGTACTAGACTTACTCAGGCTTTATGTCTGACTCTACTTTTCTTTCGTCTTCTTTTCTTCCGTTTCCCCTCCCCCCCCCCCCCAGGTCCACAGGGAGGGAACACAGCAGCTTGACCAGCCTTACCATCCAGCTTGAAGAAGAGAAATGTATTGCTTGGACCTTTTCGTTTGAACTATGGCTTTGGACAATCACTATGGGCTTTTGCAGTTTCTCTATGTTTTATTTATGCTTCTTTAAATAATGTACTCAAGACAGATTATGAAAGGGTTATGTTATGTTTTTGGAAAAAGATGTAAGACAATCATGGTGATGTTGTTGTAACACGTATTTGACTTTATGAAATAAAGTTTGTTGTTTTTCCGCTGTTTACAAATATGTGTTCTCATATCTGTCTTGTATATCTGTGACTTATACTTATAAACCTCCACCAAAATTAGGGCATTCCCTTTGAGAGTGACCCTAACGGAGGTGGGGTGTTTCAAGGTCCTCAGGTTGGGCCCAGCTCTAGTGGAGTTTGATTGAATTGCTTCATCTCTCTTTGGAAAGCTTGGACCGTTGAAGTAAAGTCCAGCTTGTTATCTTTTTAATGGCTATTTGTGTAATGGGATTATGTATTTTTTTTTTATGAAGATGGATAATGTACTTGACTCTGATTAATGGTTTTGTGATGTAATAAACATGTTTCCGCTGCAATAAAAACGAAGCTTTAGTTTTCAAGTACTGCTTATTATCTGTCTTGTTGTAATTTTTTTGTTCTATATTCACTTATAACCTCCATGGAAGTTAATGCATTCCCTTTGTGAGTGACATTAATGGACGTGGGGTGTTACAGATATTTTTTTGTCATATTAAAAGGAATTTATTAGAAATGATATTTTTGTCATACTAAAAGGAATTTATTAGAAATGATACTTTTGTCATATTAAAAGGATGAATTAGGATTGATCATTTTTTTCACATTAAAAAGAATGAAGTAGAAATACACATTTTTTCATTTATAGAAATGAAAATCACATTTTTGTGAAAACCTGATTATAGAAATAAGAATATACATTTTGGTCAAAACATGTTTAGTGAATAAGAATATACATTTTGGTCAAAACATGTTTAGTGAATAAGAATATACATTTTGGTCAAAACATGTTTAGTGAATAAAAATAACATTTTTTGTCAAAACTTGATTAGTGAATAAAAATGAACATTTTTATATATTAAAAAGAGTTGCACCAAAATAATCATTTTTGGTCATTAAAATGTAAAAATAAAGAGTTTAATCAAAATAATCATTTTTGTGTCATTAAGAAAGGATTTAACCAAAATATACATTTTGGTCATTAAGAAGAAAGATTACATTTTGATCATTAAGAAGGATTAGACAAAATTTACATTTTGTTTATTTAAAAGAATTAGACAAAATTGTTATATTGGTTTACATTAAAAGAAAGGGACAAAAATTAACATTTTTGTACATTGAAGAAAAAGAGTTAGATAAAAATATACAATTTTGGTAATTAAAATGATTAAACCAAAACATACAATTTTTGGTCACTGATAAGGATTACACAAAAGATATGAAAGAAATTGATTTTTATTGTCATTGTTCACAATAAAAAGAATTGAAAATATATTTCTGTGATGTTGAATTGTACGATGTGTTAAATATAATGTTAGTATATTCAAACTGAATATTACACTTCCATTTACAAGTTATCCGACTTGTTTATGTGATTGGGACGTTAATTTTTACACATCGCCCAAGTGCACAGATAATTTATTATTTGGTTCTTGGATGAAAACCCCACACAAGTGTTGGGGTGATATTTGATCTACACTAGTCCCAATATTTAGTGTAGAATCCACTTTGGGTGTTATTTGGATGCTTGATAATTGTTTGTCATAATTATTGACTACATGCAATATATGGTTGTTGATTGAGTCACATTCCAATAAAGAATATTCTAGAAAAGAATATTTTAGAAAATATCTTAAAAAAAGAATATATTTTAGGAAAAAAAAATATTTTAGAAAAATACATTTTTATTGAAACGAACTAGTTATTAACTAGGATAAATCATTAAATTTAGATTTAATGAAGTTTCCCAATTTGTTAATATTTAATTGAAAATTTAATTGAATAAATTGGATTTGGGTTTGTCGTGAATGGTGTATTCAGTAACACCTTTCTTAAAACCAGTTGAGAAAAGAATAAACCTTTTAATTAAGATTATTAAAGTTTTTCAGTTAGTTAGTAATTGGAATAAGATGAAGTGTGAGTTGGGTTTATTGTGAACTGTGTTTTAAGCAACATTTGTTCTTTAACCCAACTGACAGTGAAAATATGATTTGGAATTTATAAATCTTTTATTAAGATTTAAATGGAAATTTTTTCAAAAGTAAAGTTTTCCAATTTAATATATTAAATTGGAATTGAATGGAATTCAAATTAATAATAACTTGGTATCAGAGCATGGCATGAATTGTCAATGTGGCACGCCAAGATGCAATTGATCAAGGCTTTTATTGAAAAGCAGGGCCTTGTGGGATGATCAAAGTATAGCCTATTACGACATAGCTTCGTGTATAACATGACTTCGCGAGCCTCACACCCCGGTATGAGTCAAAAACGGGATATGGACCGTAGGGAGTGCACACGTTTCTTTCTAGCTAGGGGTAGTGTCAGTGCTTAAACTGACTGGCATTTTACTTATGTGGATGATGGATTGAGGCGCCTCGGGATTATAGGCCGTTAGTGGTCATATGGAGGTCCAAAGGGACCGGGAAGCGTGTGTTCAGGCATAATTAATCCACTACCGTTAGGTGGGGACCGGCCCTACCATTCTAAGGGTTGCCCATAGGTGTGATCCTAAGGCATTTGCTAGTGTGTTTCAAATCGGAGAGGACGATCCCTAGCCTCGATTTCATGATGGAAATCCAATTTCCAATACGACACCATGCGGTTTTGATTGTAGAACTAGTATGGCGACATGATATATGGTACCCATGCCGTCTATGATTGATACATTATGATTGAAATGTTTTTGAAATATATATGTACCCATAGATATACACACTAATATTAAATCCGTTTTTACCGTATCAAGCATCTTTTGACCATTATAAGGTAAAACTCTATCCTCCGGTTTGCGTTGCATTGTGTGATGGGACTTGAGTCTTATAATGGTTTCATTTTTTCTAAAAAGCATTGCGTTGTTTAACGATTTACTTTATTTTATGCACTGGCAATCCAATGGAGTAAACCCGTTATGAGTTAGCGGCATGGTCCTGTGATTAGCCTTATTATTAGATAAGTTAAGATTTCTCATACCAGTCCCATGACTGACCTATAGTTTGTTTCACTGGCAAACTCGGGTGCCCATATTTTCCACACAGGCAGTCGAGTAGCTTTTGACATATATTTACAGGATCCTGGTTTACAGCTGAAGCGATATTCGGAAAGCCCTGTATCTGTGTATTCCTTTCGGTTGTGTATTTGTAATATTTTTCCGCTGCTATTTAAGTGTAATTTAAACATCTGATATTATTGTATTTCTTTGTGTAATGACTATTCATACTCTGTGATATTCTTATACTCTGATGTAATTGTTGTAATCAACAATAAAATGTTCTTCAGTTTATGTTCTGATGTGTGTTGTTCTCTAAGCAATCCAGGCTTTCCTTTACGGGGAAGTTTGGGTCGTTTCTGTTGGTATCAGAGCCTTGGTTTACAGAGCTCGAGAACAAGACACATTAGAACCGAAAGAAAGAATTCATCAGAGATTGGATTAGTAATATCCAATGAGAATAACTCATTAGAGATAGGATCAGTAGTACGAGTGTAAAGAGTATTATTTTCTTTAAAAATAAAAGTAAAAACAAATTTAGTTTTGAAAATTTTATCTTAAAATACGTATTTGAGTATATTATTATATTTTAATGTGGGCAATCGAGTATATAAAGATTTCGAATGTACGAGTAATTAACGGGTATTCGAAGTTTTAATATACTGGATAGATATAGAATCACACTCTAGCCGCCCGGGGATAATTCTGATAATGCTGCAGCATTATCAGTTTTTATTTTCGAGTTTCGAAAGTGGTATATCTATATATTTCCATTGACTGGTATGAGAACCAAAACTTAGTTAGTACACATTTCTATGATTTGAACTAAAAATATGATTTTTGATTATATATAAAAGTTATATATATTTGAAAAGTTAATCACCTAATTGATTGTTGGTTGTGATGTTTGATAATTGGTTTAACTAATAAAAGTATAGAAATGATAATTAATTTAACTAACAAAATTATTGAAACCAATAAATAAAAATTTAATTAAGTTAGTTAATTAAACAACTTTTAGCTACGTTCCTTTTCGAGGACGAAAAGATTTTATGTGGGGGCGATTGTAACAACCCGGAATTTTGTGGCCAATTTAAAATTTTTATTTTAGAAATTTATTGAATTTAGAATATCTAAAATAATTTATTTTAAATAATAACGACTAAAAATTTATTTTAAAACAAATAAATTTAATTATAAAAGGAGTTTGGAACAGCGCTGCAGTTTGAAAATTTGAATTTGAACTTTGACTGAATGTACAGGATTCATTTTAAGTCAAAATTGAGTGAATCAAGAAATATATAAATCTGTTTAGCCATATCTTTCTAACGAGTCTAAGAAACAGAAATTTCACTTTATAATTTAAAAGTTATGGCCAGATTAAAATTTAGAAAAGTCGCTGTAGAATTTATATATATTTTAATTAAATATATTGACCTTAAAAATAGTCATTTTGCAAACGACCTCTGTTTTCGACGAAACCACTTTGGTTGGAACCGGAATGTCAAATTATTGCTAAGTTTAATTTTGCATAATTTTTCGAATTAGTATGTGAGCGTGGCTAAGGAAAACGTGTTTTGCCAGTTTTAGTCAAATTTAATCGACTAGAAAAAGGCCATTTTTCAAACGGTCTCAGAATTCGACGAAATTAGTCTGGTTGGAACCGTATCGTCAAAAAAAAAAAGCTCAATATATTTTTTCTGGAATTTTAAGAGGTCGTATGTGGCCCCAGTAAATTTAAATGTAAGATTGAATTAATTAAATTAATAATTTAAATATTAAGTTAAATAAAACAGGCCGGAGATGACCAAACGGGCTGACGGGACCTATTCCATCGCGTCCGAAACGGGGGTATTTGCTTGGGAACGTTCTTCGTTGGGCTGAAATTGAAGCAGAAATGGGTTAACGGGCTTAATATGATAATTAAAGAATTAATATTATTATAAATAGCCTAAACTAATTAAACTCTAACCTAATTCCCATTCAAACGTACAGCCGCCGCCATGTCCATTTCAATGGCCAGAAATTTCGAAACTTCTTCCTCCATTTTCTCTTTATCCACTCAATCGATTTCAGTAATTCTAAAACCAAATCGAAGAGCTTCCTGAGCTCTATAAGTTGTACGGTGGTGATGGGGTTTAGACTCACGGATTAGTCGGATTTGGCCTTGAAAGGCGGTGCGTTTTGGTTCGGTTTCTGTGCAATGGGGACCACTGAGCTCTGCCTCGGTCTCGGCGTGGGTGGCTCGCTCGATGGCGCTCGGCGTGGTGCAAGTTGATGGTGGTTCGGTGGTGTCTACGGCGGTGCGTTCGTGGTCAACGGTGGGAGCATATGGGTTCGATTTCAGCTGTGAAGAGAACGAAGAAGACACGGCCTGTTTTGGCTTAACCAATGTAGTTAGTGTGTTAATTAAATTTTAATTAAAATAAATATGTAATCAATGTATGAATCATCATAACTTGTTCGTATTAGATCGGAATTCAGCGAAACTGAAAGCATTGGAACCGTCTGGACCTGATCTACACAACCGTACAGACCAGGACTGAAACAGTGACTGTTGAAAATTCCGACAAATATCATGTGAGATTTCTCTTTTAAATATTAATTAAATTATTATTTTCTTTCCATTTGAAATCAATATGTGTATGTGATAAAATCAGATCTGTGATTTGTGGATTGAAATTTGTTTGTTGCTGTGATTGATTTGCGATGCTCATATTTTGTTTGATCAAGTAATGTTGACATAGAAATATCATAATTGGTTAATCTAATCACATAGTTAATTGACCATAACTCGCTCAAATTGAAACAGAATTTGACGATTTTCGAAGCGTTGGAATCCTTGAATCGAGATCTACGCAATGACGCTAACCAGATCTGAAAAGGAGCATGTTGAAAATCAGACAAAATCAAACATCGATGTGAGAAATCCTCTTCCTCTTTCTTTTATATAATTAAAATTTCTTAGTCATGAAACATACCTTGAGTTGATGTTGTTCTGTGGATTCTCGTTTGTGATTTGGTCGATGGTTGTTGTGATATTAGATTTGTTAATTAATGATTGTGTTAATTAGAAAAATAGTGAAACCAAACCATCGTGTTGAGTTATTAGATTTGTAAATTATCATTTTGTGATTTGTTGACTCAAAGGTTAACATTGGTGTTGATTAGAAAGATAGTCAAAACAAAATTATCATTTATGTTAAATTTGAATTGACAACATATAATTGTTATTTATGGTTTAATTAGAACAGACAAATTATACATGTCACCTTTGTTTAATTAGAATTCAAAGAAAAATGTTAACATATGAAATATTTTTTTTATATGGCATTAGAATACTTAGAAAATGAAAATTAGAATAAAAAGTACATTTTTGCTAGAAAATGAATATTAGAATAAAAAGTACATTTCTGTTAGAAAATGTAAAATAAAATAGAAATGATATTTTTGTCATATTAAAAGGAATTTATTAGAAATGATATTTTGTCATATTAAAAGGAATTTATTAGAAATGATATTTTTTGTCATATTGAAAGGAATTTATTAGAAATGATATTTTTTTTGTCATATTAAAAGGAATTTATTAGAAATGATATTTTTGTCGTACTAAAAGGAATTTATTAGAAATGATACTTTTTTCATATTAAAAGGATGAATTAGGAATGATCATTTTTGTCACATTAAAAAGAATGAAGTAGAAATACACATTTTTTCATTTATAGAAATGAAAATCACATTTTTGTGAAAACCTGATTATAGAAATAAGAATATACATTTTGGTCAAAACATGTTTAGTGAATAAGAATATACATTTTGGTCAAAACATGTTTAGTGAATAAGAATATACATTTTGGTCAAAACATGTTTAGTGAATAAAAATAACATTTTTTGTCAAAACTTGATTAGTGAATAAAAATGAACATTTTTATATATTAAAAAGAGTTGCACCAAAATAATCATTTTTGGTCATTAAAATGTAAAAATAAAGAGTTTAATCAAAATAATCATTTTTGTGTCATTAAGAAAGGATTTAACCAAAATATACATTTTGGTCATTAAGAAGAAAGATTACATTTTGATCATTAAGAAGGATTAGACAAAATTTACATTTTGTTTATTTAAAAGAATTAGACAAAATTGTTATATTGGTTTACATTAAAAGAAAGGGACAAAAATTAACATTTTTGTACATTGAAGAAAAAGAGTTAGATAAAAATATACAATTTTGGTAATTAAAATGATTAAACCAAAACATACAATTTTTGGTCACTGATAAGGATTACACAAAAGATATGAAAGATTAGATTTTTATTGTCATTGTTCACAATAAAAAGAATTGAAAATATATGTTTGTGATGTTGAATTGTACGATGTGTTAAATATAATGTTAGTATATTCAAACTGAATATTACACTTCCATTTACAAGTTACCCGACTTGTTTATGTGATTGGGACGATTATTTTTACACATCGCCCAAGTGCACAGATAATTTATTATTTGGTTCTTGGATGAAAACCCCACACGAGTGTTGGGATGATATTTGATCTACACTAGTCCCAATATTTAGTGTAGAATCCACTTTGGGTGTTATTTGGATGCTTGATAATTGTTTGTCATGATTATTGACTACATGCAATATATGGTTGTTGGTTGAGTCACATTCCAATAAAGAATATTCTAGAAAAGAATATTTTAGAAAATATCTTAGAAAAAGAATATATTTTAGGAAAAAGAATATATTTTAGAAAAATATATTTTTATTGAAACGAACTAGTTATTAACTAGGATAAATCATTAAATTTAGATTTAATGAAGTTTCCCAATTTGTTAAAATTTAATTGAATAAATTGGATTTGGGTTTGTCGTGAATGGTGTTTTCAGTAACGCCTTTCTTAAACCCAGTTGGGAAAAGAATAAACCTTTTAATTAAGATTATTAAAGTTTTTCAGTTAGTTAGTAATTGGAATAAGATGAAGTGTGAGTTGGGTTTATTGTGAATTGTGTTTTTAAGCAACATTTGTTCTTTAACCCAACTGACAGTGAAAATATGATTTGGAATTTATAAATCTTTTATTAAGATTTAAATGGAAATTTTTCCAAAAGTAAAGTTTTCCAATTTAATATTTTAAATTGGAATTGAATGGAATTCGAATTAATAATAACTTGGTATCAGAGCATGGCATGAATTGTCAATGTGGCACGCCAAGATGCAATTGATCAAGGCTTTTGTTGAAAAGCAGGGCCTTGTGGGATGATCAAAGTATAGCCTATTACGGCATAGCTTTGTGTATAGCGTGACTTCGCGAGCCTCACACCCCGGTATGAGTCAAAAACGGGATATGTACCGTAGGGAGTGCACACGTTTCTTTCTAGCTAGGGGTAGTGTCAGTGCTTAAACTGGCTGGCATTTTACTTATGTGGATGATTGATTGAGGCGCCTCGGGATTATAGGCCATTAGTGGTCATATGGAGGTCCAAAGGGACCGGGAAGCGTGTGTTCAGGCATAATTAATCCACTACCGTTATGTGGGCACCGAACCTACCGCTCCAAGGGTTGCCCATAGGTGTGATCCTGAGGCATTTGCTAGAGTGTCTTGAATCGCAGAGGACAATCCCTAGCCTCGATTTCATGATGGAAATCCAATTTCCAATACGACACCATGCGGTTTTGATTGTAGAACTAGTATGGCGACATGATATATGGTACCCATGCCGTCTATGATTGATACATTATGATTGAAATGTTTTTGAAATATATATGTACCCATAGATATACACACTAAGAGAATCTCTAGCAGCACCCATTTATCCAAAAAAAAAAAAGAGAAAAATCAACGATTTGAATGTGGAAAAGGAATTTGATCAGGGTTTCCCTTTTCTTCTAAGCGACATTATAATAACGGGAATTTGATTCCCATTTAGTTTCTAAAAAGGAAAAAAATACCCTTAGAAACTTCTAAACGGGAATCAAATTCCCATTTAAAGCTTTACTAAAAAAATTTGACCTTTACTGTTGAAGAAGCAGAACCAAAGATACATCACATTTTTTTCCTTTATCCCCCAGTTTTTTGTATGGTGCTAGAGACGCTATGAGAGGAGAACTATAATAACAGTAGAGAACATGAACAATTACCTTGTTTAGTCAAACGTCTAACAGAATTGCCTTTTTTCTCCCCTTATTCTATTAACAATGATTTTCCAATGTAGTTTATGTTGATTTGGAAACGTATATAAGAATCTGTATTGGTATTAACAAATGTGAATACACCTGTTCATGCTTTGTCAAAAATCAGTACCAAGTGAAATCACACTGAGGAACTGGGATCCGATTACTGAATATAGTACGCAAAATGACGCATTTAAATTAATAAAAAGGGATAAAAAAATCTATTCAATTATAACAAAACTAACAGAATAAAAAATAGTTGCTCAGTTAGCAAGCTTTTATGAACTAGTAATAACTATAATATAAACAAAACACATCATAAAATTAATAATATGCATTTAGGGTATAGATAACAGTTATGAGTTTCACGATCATAGCCATTACCTTATTGCATTCAATTAACGACAGAATAGACATATGCAAGGAATTAAAAGGAAAAAAATAATAGCTATAGAGCAAAACACGTCTGGTTATAATATACACTGGTAAATGTTGTATATTAATGAACCACGCATGCTACAACTCATACTGTAAAGTTAAAACAAAAAATAAGCAAAGATATTTATTAGAACATCACAATAAAAAATTAAGGAATAGAAGATATGCACACTAATTTCCCCAGCTAGTAAATTTCTTATTTCAGTACAAAACAAACTAAAGAAGTAAGAAAAGCGTAATCTAAGTTTAGTAGCTAAAGTTTAAATGAGAAAATAGATGATTTATATTTTCAGTAACAAAATGGGTATGCATATTACAATTTCAATGCCACTGCCATTTTGAGAACCTAGAACATAAGTTAATCACTGTATTAACTTCTATCCATATGTTAAATTTAAATTAATACTTCATTAGTTATGAATCGCTTATGTTGGTTTGAACACAGCCAACATTACAGGAAGGAAAATAAATTGGAATAAAGTTGTTGGCACCAATCACAAAGACATACAAAAGGAATAACATTGTCTAAGAATCAACTAAGTACTAAAAAAAATGTCCCTATTGCAAATAGGCTATGGGTTTAATAATTTTTTTTAACATATAAAGTATGATAGACAAAGTTAGGAAAGATTAGCTGAAGTTGTGTTATGTTCATTATTTGGACTGGTGAAGATAAGTTTTGGATACAAACGAATAAGATAAATGGAATATTCACAGCAAAAAGCAAGCATTTAGCCGGGGAAACATGTGAGTAACGTGAGGCAATAATCTTTTACAACTAAGTTCCCAAAATAACGAATATTTTCTTTACTTTTTTCTGCTTTCCCTGCTTAACGTAAAAAAATTGAATCTTTACTAAAATAAGTCAAGCTAAAGGATTTGTCTTATTCGTTGTGAGTGATAGACATACATTAGTAACTGGTATTACATGCTATTTTTTATAAAATGTGAATAGCATAACCCATTAATAATAAAATTTTATTAGAGGGAAAAGGATTATCAATCCTTGGTAATAACTTGAAATGTATATATGTTTATCTGAAATGGAGATAACAGAAATATGATGTAAGTTTATATCTTACTATCGCATAAATTAGATAGAAACAAATGGAGAAAAATACATAACAAAAGCAAGCATAGGTACTAAAAAAATGTAATAACTAATAAGTTATTTTTGATAATAGAAACATTTAATTTATTCTGTTATATAGCTGGTGAGATTTTAACATTTCCTTGAAAATTTTCCAGTTGACATATTATATATAAAAAGAAGCAATTTTACACTCTACTGATGTTCCTAAAATTGTGTCAATGGACATGGGAAGGTTGCATTAAAGCTCCTGTACCCTCGCTTAAGCATGTGTAAAAAGTAGATAATTGTTTCAGATTCAACTTTATATTTCATATTTCTACTAATTAGCAATTATAACAAAAACAGCGGTAAAAGAAACAAAAATTATAATAATTATAATTATTAATGTAATCAATACTAAAAGTTAACGGTGACTTAATTTTCCCGATAACTTGAATACTTCTACACCTGTTCTTAATGATTATCTGCTTTATGTCATATCGCTTTTAAGTTTAGAAAGCACTCTTTGAAATCAAAATATCTCCAAGTCTCAACACAGTAAAGCTCCTTTATTAATCAAAGTACGACAAAATACCTATGGAGCAAAGATTGTGCCTCTTATATAGTGACCGTAAAACACCGCTATAATTTGGATTACTTAGGCTAAATATAAAACCGCATATGTTGCACCATAATAGGTGCAAGAAATTTGTGTCAACAATTGCTAAGGTGTTTTATATGTATTTTACGAATACAATACAAAAAAGATTATTATTTGCAAGATGTTTCATAATAGTTAAAATTATTATGGTTATTCGAATTTTAACTATTATGGTTTCAGTAACAACACATTTTACTTTAACTATGATGAAACATATTTGCAGAACAAAACTATTTTCATAATTGTTTAACACATGAAATTACGATCGTTATGGTTAGATAAGAATATGTAAACTATTACAAAACTATTACGAAAATGCGTGATAGTTTACATATTCTGATTTAGTAATGTTAAACACGTGAAATGGTGAATCAGAAATATGTTATTTGCAAGTATTCTTATTCTTATATAGTAATAATGTCTGTAATTATTGTTATTTTTTTCATTTACAGTAATATAATGTATTGTTATTCTTCTTATTTCTTATAAAAATCTATGGTAATTTTTATTCTAATCCATAGTTTTAATAAGTTAATCCACCATTTTGCTTTAATAAATTAATCCACAACTATTTTGTAAGTTAATCCACGAGTGGATTAACTTAAAGATTTCACTCTATTATATATCTAACAATCAATTTTGTGCTTCTTGTTTCACAATTCTGCGTTATTTCACAATTTCCATATCAGATTAATAATAATAATCCAACAAGCCTAAAATCAAGATCTCATACCAGATTAATTATGTGAAAAAAATACACATTATATCGTAATATGACATAGATAACATATAAATCTACTTTATGCAACATGTTTCTTATATAAATTATACCGACATGTCAATTTATAAGATTTTCATTTGGTAATCAAGTTCTCTTGCTGTATATGTTAACCTGTGCAGCCACTCATACTAGTCATTCATACATGCTAGTATACGCATGCATAAAAATCCAAATGATGTGGTGAGGGACAAAGAAGAAATCCTTGCTATAAATAAACAGATCATGGAGCAAAACATCAATAGGTTCATCAAAAATGAAGCTAACAATAAACAAGTCCCTTTAGCAATTTAAGTACCTGAAGCCTATTACTTTTACTCAGGAAAATATGTAAAAGTCATATAGAAAAGTCATATATATTTCCAGAATTACACAGACATGGGATTAAAAGTCATACACGCCTTTTAAGTTCTAATAATCATGGGATTAAAATGCTTCTTGATATCCAAATGAACATATAAGCCACATTAATCTGACTTTTAACACTCAACACAATTAAAGCAATACATAAAACATAATACTCTTAACCAAGCCTTTTGAATAACACTTTGAAACAAGCAATCTATCGTCTGACATTTTTTTCAATAACATTTTGAATCAATACCAAGAAAGATATCTACATTTGAAACAAGCAACGTATCTTCTGAATTATTATTTTTCAAAAACAAGCAATGTATCTTTTGAAATATCATTCTTCCACTTCTTAAATAACAAGCAATGTATTTTTTTTAGGATTTCCGAAGGTTGTTCTAAATCATCCATCATGTTTTTGTTTTCTTCTTTCACGGCTTCAACTAGCCACTCGTCATCATCATCATTATTTATTAGTCTTGAATAAAACCCTTAATTTCCTATAATTTCCTTAGTAATGTAACAACCGTCTCCCTCATCAAGATGTAAACGGCTTCTCTTCTCAGCCATATTTCTATCAATTTTTCAAGATTTCAGAAAATAACTAACTACAATTATATGTGATATTAAAAAAAAAATACAATTTTGTATACAACTAATCAACTAAAAAAACTGCTTACTATTATGTTGAATTACTCCGCTTAACGTTTAAGCTTGAATTTAGATGCTAAGATTCCAGAACCGGGAAGACGACGAAAAACGCACGGAAGAAGAAAATGCATGGAAGAAGATTGAGAAGAAGAGAATACGTACAGTTCTTTTTGGTGGATGTACTGATTAAAATTAAAATTTTAGTAAAAGTCAAAGATCATATAAAATAGGGTGGATTAACATACTAATATTGTGGATTAGAATAAAAATTACCAAAATCTATTTAAACACGATATAACAATCTTTAATGACAATTATGAATCTGAATATTTTGCAATTCCTAAGACTCGTTAATCGGCAATTCTCTTAGACACAAAAGAGGTATTAAGTTAAGAGTAATTTAGTTATAAATATAATTCCTAATATAAACAAAATATGATAAATTAATTAGAGACATGGTATTAACTAAAAAGTTTATGATTCAAGTAATGCGGAACAAACTGACCTAAAGATGGTAATAGTAATATAATTCAATCTTCTGTTACAGTAAGCTTTCATCATGATAGGATAACATGATTTTTATTAAACCCAAATTATTAATGGTTTATGTATAATCGTTCGTTTTGTGAGCATTTTCAACAATGCATACAATAATATCTTCATTTTAGATTATAATATTACTTTATATTTCTACCTAATGGGCAATAGGTCCAACAAAATAAATATGAAATTGGTTCGTTGAAATATAAGATTTCCTGATCAAAGCAAGGCAAAATAAAAAGGAAAAAAAATGGTGTTATCTAGTTCATGCAAATAAAATGATTATTATCAGGGAACTGAAGAGTGAATAAATAAATTCAATTCAAATAAATGTTTACCGAAAATGGTGATGACAGTAGCAAGATCTCCAAAATCATAACAATTTCTTCCATGCTTCATATCCAAATACCATTCAAACGCCAGCACTACAGCTAATTCATTAAATCTTATAACCAGCAATAAACCCAAATTCCAAGTATGAAATTTTTAATGAAATTAAGATCTAATAGATGAATTGAACAGAGATTTTTATATTTGATATTTGGTTAAGAGGATGACAATCAAGTTAAAGACAATCTATTCAAACATTCAAATTGATTGATGTCATAGATGATAATAACATTTTTTCTGAAAAAATGGCGGTAAGAGAGATGACTATTCTAAATTTGATACCGAAAGAGTTCTAGGGCAGTCAGAGAGTTGAGAAAGATGAATCGACTTTGGGATTTACTAAAATTAACGATGAGTAGAATAAGAGATGTTATTGGAAACAAAGAATAAAGTGGTAGTTAAATACAAAAGCTAAATCAAAGTCAATTGGAACCGAGCATAAGAATTGAGAATGAATAAGAGGTAAGAATATGAATAGTCAATTCATTTTGGGTGCTACTATTCACACCCCAGTTTACACTTCCAGCCACCTTTCTAAATTTAAT
Organism: Allium sativum; assembly: GCA_030737875.1. Lineage (NCBI taxonomy): Eukaryota > Viridiplantae > Streptophyta > Magnoliopsida > Asparagales > Amaryllidaceae > Allium > Allium sativum. The sequence goes on from CM060921.1 coordinate 388,640,377, forward strand.
ACAAATTATTATTTTTTACATTCTTCTGGCCACCATATATTATTCCTTCACTCAGTTATTCACCACTATACTTCTCCTATGAAAACATGTACTTCTCTACAATTTCAAACCTTAAACCCTAACAAAAACAGATATTCTTTGTGTCTAATAGAGATGTTAGACGAAGATAAAAAAGAGATTAGAATTGCTTGATTTTTATTATGTTATAGAACATGTTGTTAGGTTTTTTTTAATGATTAGGGTTTTCCATTGCGTTTTACGTTTTTTTTTCGCTTCATTGGAAATTTCAAGCTTGAAGAGCCAACTCCGATGATCTTCTTGGACCCGCCGCTTGGTTGACTAGAGGTTGGCTTCTTCACTGAAAGAAGTGGATGTCTTGTAAGTGAGGATGGAAGTGTTCGTTTAGATGAAGGTGCTGGTGGCCTCACCATTTTTACGTTATTAATTTAGACGGTGGCCAGTAGAGGAAAATTGAATAATTTGGGGTGCTTTTAGTTTTGGTGACCGGAAGTGTAAACCGGGGTGTGAACATTAGCACCCTTCATTTTAATTGTAAGAAATATTTTACTATCCAATTTGAACAAACAATTTAAAATTCTAGAACATAATAATGCACATAACGCACATGAAATAGAGGTTGCTTTAGAGGCCAAAAAGTTAGGACCCACAGTATCCACATCATACTCACCTTCTCAATCCCGAGGGACCACATAATGAAGTATACTAGACCTCTTGCGTAAACCAAATGAAAACAAATCTTTATGCTGGAGGGGTAACTGCATATATAAACTATAACCATTTGATGTGCTTCCAAGATACATAACAAAGGAAAGTTTCTTATTAATAATCAATTTTCACATCAGATGAAGCTCACAGAAAAGCTGCTTCAACAGTAAATTAAATTTACTTTAACTTCCTCAAGCCTACTAAGTTCTACTCATTTTAAATTGTTAACCTAAACTGCAACAATTAAAACTAAGAAAATGTGCTAAATACATAAAAAAAAGGTGGTTTACATGTAGACTTGAAAAATTGACGTAATTACTTTGTATGCCAAGGGATTATCGACATGATGATAACTGACATATGGATTTGAATAACATACATGTTTGTAACTCATTTGATTAATGACATAATTAATTAAATAGTAAAGGATCTTTAACATAGGTGATAATTTAACAAACTAAGTGACTACTTTTGTAATCCATTGCACTTTTAGAAGAACTTTATTTGATCTACACTAACTGGTGTTGCACTATTTTCCAGAACTATAATTGCATCCTTAAGAGCTTGGTTATATGTAACATACACAGTTAATAGAAATAAGCTATGCTTTGCCAATAATAATAATAATAATAAATAGAAATAAGATATCACTTTTTCAATCCAGAGGGACCATACTAAAGTATACCAGACCTCTTGTGTAAACCAAATGAAAACAAATCTTTATGCTGGAGGGGTAACTGCATATATAAACTATAACCGTTTGATGTGCTTCCAAGCTACATAATAAAGGAAAGATTCTTATTAATAATCAATTTTCTCATTAAATGCAGCTCACAGAAAAGCTACTTGAACAGTATCCTAAATTTACTTTGACTTCCTCAAGCCTACAAACTGCTTTCCATTTTACATTGTTAACCTAAACTGCAAGAGTCCAACCTAAGAAAATGTAACGGCCCGAAAATCCGTACCAATTTAAGCTGACTAATATCCTACACATTCAACTCAAAGTGCACGAAAATAAAGGTCATTAATAGAAGAAATTAGAGGAAGAGAAAGATAAGATAGAACTAATAGAATAGAAGAATGAGAAGAACATCAGAGTCAGAGTAAACACGAATCTCACAGCAGAATGAATAAAATATATATAACATAAATTTGAAATACAAAACTGTATTGTATATACATACCATATAAGAGTATAACACTTATACATCACAGCGGAAATAATCTCTAAATAACTAGTGGTGAAACCTCCTGCTTCGAGCTCCTCCAAGTGTATCTGTAAAAGCCTGAAACACTTGACTGCCCGTACAAATTTGGGCACCCAAGAGTTTAGGGAAAACAAACAAAATAAACTCTGGGTCAGTCATGGGACTGGTGTGAGTAAATTCCAACCATATCGGTTAACTTTGAAAATCCTTTAAAAAGAAAAGGATAATAGTAAGACCAGCCCACACATAAATATGGACCGTTTTTACCTTACTATAACCCAAAATATTTTGATATCAAAATCCAATGATATTATAATAATGTCTAATCAAATAAATAACCAAATAGCAGAACGGTTGCATCTCACGCTCCACATACATAGTATAAAATCAAAAACCGCAGGGCGCTTATTGGAGATTGGATTCCAACTATGACAAGGTATGGGTCCACCTCCCGATCAGTGTACTCTAGAGGGGATACACTGGGGTTCAACAAGAACATCTTGCAACCCGGCCCACTCATTTAGCTTGAGTGTATCGAATATATTGTCACCCACGGCTGTTGGCCATCCAACTGTAATCTGAAGATACAGAAATAAAAGAAGAACAAATATGAATTTTCTCTAGATCGGTGATAATGCACCCTGCTTGGGTATGTCCCAACTAGCCATGCTGCCCGCCCGATTTCTGTCATTTCCCGGTTGTGAGGCTAGAGGCTACGTCTATCTTCAGAACATATGATCACCATTCACTTTGAATGTCACATAGTCAAACCCGTCAACTCACTAATTGATTTCCAGAAATATCACGGGTATAAAAAGCTAAGAGGAATGAATTCCTCCGCCACTAGACGTAATACCTTTAAAAGATCAACCATACATGATTTGTTAGGTATAATCTGTCAAACACTCGTCCATACAAGTTGTACTGGGACCGGACAAACAGAAAACACCATTCTGGAATAGAACGGCCCTTGCATTTTACTCCGTCTTCAATTATCTTCAGCATAATCTAATTCGTAACGCCTATGTCTATATGGAGTGGTTTTCGGATAATAAATCCAACCGGTCTCTCCGTATCGACAATGATTGTCAAAACACTTCGATAGCGGTTATTTAACTATCGAAGTAAAAACAAACATCCATTCTAATGTATAACTAAACATCATACAATCACGGGCACTTTTTATTTAACATTTATTTTCTAGTTTCCCATATCTTCCCAGAAATTTCCCAAAACCTGTTTAGCCCTTCATATTTCTTGGAAAACATTTCCAGTTATTATAAACCTTTATTCTTCCATATTCCAGAAAATATACGTTATTAACGTACAAACATTTCCATTCTATTTCGCATTCTTTATTTTCTATACTTGGATAATATACCCTACTTACATTGGAACAATATTTCCAATTTCATTAACGTTCACTTTTAAAACATTATTCACTTTACAATGTGCATATCATACCTATTATAGAAATCTGAACACCTTTATCAAGTAACTTTTTATTCGAGTGATAAATACCCTTATCTTGTTTACCGAAATCTCTTTCATAATTTATATTCCCATTCCACTTTATAAACTCTGTTTCTAAGTCAACTTCTTGTTAAATCAACATCAAGTTTATGACTAAATATTGATCACATAACCTATTATAATTTATTGGTTTAAACTAAATATTAACTATCCTATCAGATTATAACTCCTAAAAATAATTTACTTTAATACATTCGACATCGTCGAATTATAGTTCCAATTCCTAATAGTGTTTATTTGGTTCTAATCATATTCCAAACATCGAAATGATGTTATCGTTTTATGAAACGATTCTCCAATCCTCATTCTAAACTCATTCTTATATTTCTTTAGACAAACGTCGTTACTTATTACTTTAGATTATGGATTTCAACCCAAAATGTTTCCATTTCCTAGGGGGTAGTGCTATATATAAAAATCACGCTTAAGCTTGGTCAGCAACACTAATTTATCGTTATAGTTCAAAAACTTGCAATAAGCTGCTATATTCCTTTTATAACTAATCTTGACATCTCTTTTCGTTACAAACTAATACCATCCCTCGATAATAGTGAAGCCATTCAAGTTGGGGTATTTTATTTACCTCTCAGACCTTGATTGACAACATTCTTATCTTAAAATAGATCTGAGTCCGTAACTCTAACCCCTTATTATTTCTAATCTTAATCAAACTGTATTTCTTGTTTCCTTTTTCAATATAACGCATATACTTATTTTGAAATCTCTTTTGTTTATTTCTATTTTTATTAAATATTAACCCATCACTTCAATCTCGTTATACAACTCCATTTATAACTCCTTTCCCAAAACTCTTTAACACTCTTTGCCTTCTGTTAATTCTCTTTCATTCGAATTATTTAATTCAGGTAAAACATCTCATTACCAACTTAATACCATCTTAAATGAATTCCATTTAAGAAATAACTATTTTAATTAAAATAATTAAATAGTAATTAACTTCATCATTACTGAAATAAACAGTTTACTTCATACAGATTGGTTGCTTAAATAAATAATAAGTATCTGTACTCAGATCCATAATCATTTAGACTTCATTAATTGAAAAGTAATTAATAAGAAATCTTATTAATTTTGATCAATTTCTCGTTAAGTCATTAGCACTAGATTAATTGAAAATCAATTTATCAAGTAATCAATTTTCAAATCAACTTCAAACCATCAGTTAATTCGTTAACTGATTTTAAATACTTCTTACCATTAGATTAATAAAATTAATCTAAAAATGTTGCTTTAATTTTGAAAATATAATTTTTATAACTTAACTTCGTTGATTTGCCAGATGGCCAATCAACTTCTTAACTTAAAGATGGGTTTATGGTCGACTGCTGTCACTTTCTTAATCGATATCGTTTATTGATTAAATCAAACAAATGTTGAATTTCCATTCAACATCAATATCCGCACAGGGTTTATAGTGTCACTTGGGTTCAAACAGTGCATATATAAATAATATAAAACAAACAGTACATATAAATATTGAGGAATCCGTTGGATTCCTCCAACCGATTTCCTGCATCCATCGATGTTAGCCCATACAATTAATACTAGTTCCATACTAGGGAATATTAAAATCGATGGAATCAGTATCCAACCAATGAGGTGTATATATGCAACGATATATCTATTTCAACCAATTTAATTGTAATCTATCTAAACCGACCATCACATAGCATTCAACCAATATTAAAATAGTATTTTAAAATAGATCATAGTTAGTGAATTTACTCACCTTTACGCGTTAACCGTTAAATAACGATTTGCGTCAATCGATTAAACCCAGCATTCAATTCTGCCATAAATTCAAACGTGCTTCAAATTGCTCCAAACCGACTTCATAGCGTCGCCAACTTCCGTGCGATTTCAAAGTGACCATTTCTGTTTGATACTTTAATTCTAAATTTACACCACCATTCTTTCCACCGCTTGCCACGATGTTGACGCTATTCATCTTTGGTTCGCTTACTCTTTCCGCCACAGTTCACCATTCGAACTTCATAGCACCAGGTCTGCTTAGATATTCAGCACCATTTCGCAACTATCCATTATAACTTCTTCCATGATTTAAACTCCGGGCACCGCTCTTCTTTATTTCCACGTTGCGACTACATTATTTTAACGCACCAATATTCGAATGTACAGGTTGCTTCTTCATTCTTCAAACCAACCGTTTACCCCTTGCATCACCCGCAATTCATTCAAACTCAACTGATCCCCTACCAAACTCTTGTATGCTCACCACTTTTTCTCTTCTCTCCCACTGGTACAATGTTTAACCATTAAAACAGAGAATACCATTCCTCCCCAACGCAAATATACCCCTCTGCTTCACGTGTAACTCGTAGTACCAAACCCATACATGTACCAGCATACACAGCCTACTTGCGCTACACATTTTCATCCCCTCCAAAACTGAAACTTCGCTCCAGACCATTCTTTCATGCCCAAAACTTCACCCCATTTTGCATGTTTCCTCCTCTCTTCAAACTATCCTTCTATATACCCACACCACCACACATTGCTCCTCTATACACCCCCTCACTATTGATTTGTGTCCCTTTCCTCCTCTATTAGCAACCTCATTCACTTCATGATACCCACTTCATACATATTAAAACATCACACCCTTCCAAATCTCGCACACCACATCGCTCATTCCCCCACGCACATACACATGTCTTTCCCTGCGTGACGGCCTTCCTCTCCCCTTCACGAGTGCACAACATCCATGTTTAGCTTGCCTCCTTTACCTTTCTTTTTTCCCAGCTTTTACTGATTCTGTCCCCTCCTCTCAACAGACCAGCCTCCGGGAACTACACCACCGCACCACCTCCTGCCACTGACTCGAACACATCCCCCTATGACAGCGCGCTTCTCGACGCTGGCCTACACCCATCCTTATAGCAAAAATATGGCGCCAATATCGAGTACACGGATGGGAAGCTCTTGAGCTCACGATCCAAATGGATCTAAGAACGAGTGATTTTGTTTTGCTTCTGATTTTAAATAAATATTTGAAGTTTCCGGATTATAATAAGTTGTTGTGTATTTTCGGGAAGAAGTATTGCTTTTCAGTTCCAAGAAATGGAGACCGCGCAAGTGTATATATATTGAATGGGTTCCTTGGTACCCAAGGAGTAGGTAGTGTAGCAGCTGTTAATAGCCATGATCTAAACAATATGTTTGTGTACTATTGCGTTGAAATTTCTGCTGAAGTATGTATTTGGGACAGCTAGCGAAAGTGACAATTCATGCAAAAGAACTGTAGTGAGTAGATATTTTGATTAATATATAAATGAGAGCCTTAACATCTAAGGAATAGAAAGTGTGAAGTGTACACAGATCCACTGTACAACCAAAATTTAGGTCGGTCATATATTTTATATTTTCAAAGTTTGGTTCACCCCGTTACGTAAAATTCGGTTCACTTACGGGCTGCTACCGACAAAAATAAAAATACTGTTGAGACAAGCAAGGTGCCACGATCCCAAAAATATAATAATACCGGTAGATTAACTCATATTTTGAAACCCCAAAATATTGATATAGGGTGCAAAATACTTCAAATAAAAAGTTGCTTATTTAATTAATTAAAAATTGCAGTAAAATTCTAAAAATTAAATTATCACTACGTCTTAAAAGAATCTTGTCCAGATTTGCAACTGGTATCTAGTTATATCAAATAAACAGTTACAGTCGATAAACGATTCTATAGCGACTATTTGGAAATTTGATTTGGACATAACTCACAATCTATAACACGAAATCCTAGTTTTTCACTTCCATTAGAAAAATACAGTTCAGCAGATTCCAACGTTTCTTATTTCGTAGAAATCCGACTAACAATGGGTCCTATACACTCAGTTGAAGTTCAGAACGTTAAATTACAAACTGCCGTGATATTACGGGCTCGATTATATTTAATATATATTTTTATACGTTCAACTTCGTTTTAATTAATGTATAAATCTACTTATATTACAAATTCAATATTTAAACTGATTTAAATATTCAAATATAAACCGATAAAAATGTGGGACGTTACATTCCTTCCCCCTTAAAAAAATTTCGTCCCCGAAATTACCAAGGTAGGGAAAATGCTACAATTCTTATCATAATCAGGTTAAAAATCTTTTATTAAATTTCTTAAATTTAGTTTCAACAGAACCAATTAATTCTAATTAAAATATTAATTTCTTTTTATTAACAAATACTTTTAGAAATTCTGAAAATTTCCTAATTGCTTAAATTTTCGGAGAATTTCATTAGCATATCCTCTGCACGGCTCAATCGGTACTACTACAACTTGCCTCTCTGGGCATTCTCTAATCCAAAAGAAATTAAAACCGCCAAGCGGCTTTCCAAAGATAGCTCATCAATCTCATACCCAATATAAACGTGTACCTTCTCTATTGGGCATTCAACTCTATCTCTGCCATTCGCTATCACTTTAGCATATATCCAAGCATCCTTGGTTGATCTCCCATCAATTCATTTTCAAACCAATCTTTCGCTTTTACTAAGCCAAATTTTCAGTTCAAACTCCCAATTCCATTCTCAATTCCAACTCTTAATTCATCAATTCAATTCCATTCCAGATTTCCACTTAACTGTCTTCCAATAAATTTCAATTTTATTTAACTAAGTTTTTAAGTTAACTTCTAATTTATTTATGCACTTTTACTAGTTCAATTCATTTCACTTCATAAGTTAAATTTTAATTTTGGAATTCAAATCCCTAGGTTTTATTTCAAATCAGTTTGAAATCTAAATAAAAATTCAAAACATTTGAATTTCTGACAACTTGTTTCCTCACAATAATTCAAAAACAAAATCTTTGGTAGTAATCCGTCACTTAGAAACTCGAAAATGAACACCGATGATGTCGCGATCATCATCGGAATTATTTCCCAGCCATAAAAGTGAGTTCAATACTATATCACTATCAAAACTTATTTTCAAACACTTTTATTTTTGAAATTACTTCAAAATATCTTTCACGACACTTGGAAAACAATTTCAAATCTCCCAGGATTTTAAAATTCCCATATATTTAATCCAAACATTCTTTCCAACTCTTTTCTAAGTTCTAGAGTTTTATTTCAATTCTGGTTTTAAATTCAGATTCAGTTCATCTGATTTTGCATATTATACTTATATAATATTTTGATTTGTTATTTATATAACCAACTCAATTATAAATCTCGTTCGATCATAATTTCAACCAACACATTCAATATATTTTAGATAATTCCAATATATATGTTTTCTTTATATCAAAATATATTTTAGGTAAGATTATTTCATTTACCCTCTCTTCAAATCATACTGTGTTGGATTACTCTGTTCAAGAGTTTAGAAACACCTATCGACACAGTTTGCATTTCTGTTTTGATCAGAATTCATAAACCACTCGACTGACCAATCAACACAATATAAAACAGTTTTTTTATATTAATTTACAAATACGCTCTCATATATATATATATATATATATATACACACACACACACACACACTCAAACTCAATCTAGAGTATTACTAACTCCATCTCTATTGAGTCTCGCCACAGCGCCAAGGTAATCACTTAACCTTAAGCTCCGATACCAACTATAATGGCCCGACGATTTCGGTAGGCTTTTCAACCATCCCTCCACCCCCAAGCAGTAGGATAATATCCCACCGTGGCTTGCACTGGTACCTCAGAACTGCTTTTGCGGCCAGGCTCGCGACTAGACCAACCCACATTGTCAGGAGATGTAGGGGTAAGAGTCTCCCGTTTGCTACCTAACGCAAAGCGAGAACCCCCTATCATCTGTACCAATTAAGCAACCAGCTCTGATACCAACTGTAACGTACCGGTATTATTATATTTTTGGGATCAGGGCACCTCGCTGAACATGACTGTATTTTTATTTCTGTCTGTAACGGTCCGAAAATCCATACCAATTTGAGTTGACTAATATCCTACACATTCAACTCAAAGTGCACGAAAATACAGGTCATTAATAGAAGAAATTAGAGGAACATAAAGATAAGATAGAACTAATAGAATATAGAAGAATAAGCAGAACATCAGAGTCAGAGTAAACACGAATCTCACAGCGGAACGAATAAAATATATATAACATAAATTTGAAATACAAAACTGTATTGTATATACATACCATATCAGAGTATAACACTTATACATCACAGCGGAAATAATCTCTAAATAACTAGTGGTGAAACCTCCTGCTTCGAGCTCCTCCAAATGTATCTATAAAAGCCTGAAACACTTGACTGCCCGTACAAATTTGGGCACCCAAGAGTTTAGGGAAAACAAACAAAATAAACTATGAGTCAGTCATGGGACTGGTGTGAGTAAATTCCAACCATATCGTTTAACTTTGAAAATCCTTTAAAAAGAAAAGGATAATAGTAAGACCAGCCCACACATAAAATGGACGGTTTTTACCTTACTATGACCCAAAATATTTTGATTTCAAATTCCAATGATATTATAATAATGTCTAATCAAATAAATAACCAAATAGCAGAACGCTTGCATCTCACGCTCCACATACATAGTATAAAATCAAAAACCGCAGTGCGCTTATTGGAGATTGGATTCCAACTATGACAAGGTATGGGTCCACCTCCCGATCAGTGTACTCTAGAGGGGATACACTGGGGTTCAACAAGAGCATCTTTCAACCCGACCCACACATGACCGACCACTCATTTAGCTTGAGTGTATCGAATATATTGTCACCCACGGTTGTTGGCCATCCAACCGTAATCTGAAGATACAGAAACAAAAGAAGAACAAATATGAATTTTCTCTAGATCGGTGACAATACACTCTGCTTAGGTATGACCCAACTAGCCATGTTGCACGCACGATTTTTGTTATTTCCCGGTTGTGAGGCTAGAGGCTACGTCTATCGTCAGAACATCTGATCACCATTCACTTTGAATGCCGCATCGTCAAACCCGTCAATTCACTAATTGATTTTCAAAAATATCATGGGTATAAAAAGCTAAGAGGAACGAATTCTTCCGCCACCAGACGTAATACCTTTAAAAGATCAACCATACGTGATTTGTTAGGTATACTATGTCAGACACTCGTACATACAAGTTGTCCTGGGACCGGACAAACAGAAAACACCATTCTGGAACAGAACAGCCCTTGCATTTCACTCCGTCTTCAATTATCTTCAGCATAATCTAATTCGCAACGCCTATGTCTATACGGAGTGGTTTTCGGATAATAAATCCAACCGGTCACTCCATATCGACAACGATGGTCAAAACACTTCGATAGTCGGTTATTTAACTATTGAAGTAAAAAAAAAAACATCCATTCTAATGTATAACTAAACATCATACAATCACGGGCACTTTTTATTTAACATTTATTTTCTAGTTTCCCATATCTTCCCAGATATTTCCGAAAAACCTGTTTAGCCCTTCATATTTCTTGGAAAACATTTCCAGTTATTATAAACCTTTATTCTTCCATATTCCAGAAAATATACGTTATTAACGTTCGAACATTTCCATTCTTTTTCGCATTCTTTATTTTCCATACTTGGATAATATACCCTATTTACATTGGAACAATATTTCCAATTTCATTATAAATATTTTGATCTGCCAAACGTTCACTTTTAAAACATTATTCACTTTACAATGTGCATATCATACCTATTACAGAAATCTGAACACCTTTATCAAGTAACTTTTTATTCGAGTGATAAATACCCTTATCTTGTTTACCGAAATCTCTTTCATAATTTATATTGCCATTCCACTTTATAAACTCTGTTTCTAAGTCAACTTCTTGTTAAATCAACATCAAGTTTATAACTAAATATTGATTACATATCCTATTATAATTTATTGGTTTAAACTAAATATTAACTATCCTATCAGATTATAACTCCTAAAAATAATTTACTTTAATACATTCGACATCGTCGAATTATAGTTCCAATTCCTAATAGTGTTTATTTGGTTCTAATCATATTCCAAACATCGAAATGATGTTATCGTTTTCTGAAACGATTCTCCAATCCACTTTCTAAACTCATTCTTATATTTCTTTAGACAAACGTCGTTACTTATTACTTTAGAATAAGTGGATTTCAACCCAAACTGTTTCCATTCCCTAGGGAGTAGTGCTATATATAAAAATCACGCTTAAGCTTGGTCAACAACGCTAATTTATCGTTATAGTTCAAAAACTTGCATTACGCTGCTATATTCCTTTTATAACTAATCTTGACATCTCTTTTCGTTACAAACTAATACCATCCCTCGATAATAGTGAGCCCGTTCAAGTTGGGGTATTTTATTTACCTCTCAGACCTTGATTGACAACATTCTTATCTTAGAATAGATATGAGTCCGTAACTCTAACCCCTTATTATTTCTAATCTTAATCAAACTGTATTTCTTGTTTCCTTTTTCAATATAACGCATATACTAATTTTGAAATCTCTGTTGTTTATGGCTATTTTTACTAAATATTAACCCTTCACTTCAATCTCGTTATACAACTCCATTTATAACTCCTTTCCCAAAACTCTTTAACACTCTTTGCCTTCTGTTAATTCTCTTTCATTCGAATTATTTAATTCAGGTACAACATCTCATTATCAACTTAATACCATCTTAAATGAATTCCATTTAAGAAATAATTGTTTTAATTAAAATAATTAAATAGTAATTAACTTCATCATTACTGAAATAAACAATTTACTTCATACATATTGGTTGCTTAAATAAATAATAACTATTTGTACTCAGTTCCATAATCATTTAGACTTCATTAATTGAAAAGTAATTAATAAGAAATCTTATTAATTTTGATCAATTTCTCGCTAAGTCATTAGCACTAGATTAATTGAAAATCAATTTATCAAGTAATCAATTTTCAAATCAACTTCAAACCATCAGTTATTTCGTTAACTGATTTTAAATACTTCTTACCATTAGATTAATAAAATTAATCTAAAAATATTGCTTTAATTATGAAAATATAATTTTTATAACTTAACTTCGTTGATTTGCCTGATGGCCAATCAACTTCTTAACTTAAAGATGGGTTTATGATCGACTGCTGTCACTTTCTTAATCGATATCGTCTATTGATTAAATCAAACAAATGTTGAATTTCCATTCAACGTCAATATCCACACAGGGTTTCAAGTGTCATTTGGGTTCAAACAGTGCATATATAAATAATATAAAACAAAAAGTACATATAAATATTGAGGAATCCGGTTGGATTCCTCCAACCGATTTCCTGCATCCATCGATGTTAGCCCATACAATTAATACTAATTTCATACTAGGGAATATTAAAATCGATGGAATCAGTATCCAGCCAATGAGGTGTACATATGCAACGATATATCTATTTCAACCAATTTAATTGTAATCTATCTTAAACGACCATCACACAACATTCAACCAATATTAAAATAATATTTTAAAATAGATCAGAGTTAGTGAATTTACTCACCTTTACGCGTTAACCGTTAAATAACGATTTGCGTCAATCGATTAAACCCAGCGTTCAATTCTGCCATAAATTCAAACGTGCTTCAAATTGCTCCAAACCGACTTCATAGCGTCGCCAGCTTCCGTGCGATTTCAAAGTGACCAGTTCTGATTGATTCTTTAATTCTAAGTTTACACCACCATTCTTTCCACCGCTTGCCACGATGTCGATGCTATTCATATTTGGTTCGCTCACTCTTTCCGCCACAGTTCACCGTACGAACTTCATAGCACCAGGTCTGCTTAGATATTCAGCACCATTTTGCAACTAACATTATTACTTCTACCATGATTTAAGCTCCGGGCACCGCTCTTCTTTATTTCCACGTTGCGACTACGTCATTTTAGCGCACCCATATTCGAATGTACAGGTTGCTTCTTCATTCTTCAAACCAACCGTTCACCCCTTGCATCACCCGCAATCCATTCAAACTCAACTGATCCCCTACCAAACTCTTGTATGCTCACCACTTTTCCTCTTCTCTCCCACTGGTACAATGTTTAACCATTAAAACAGAGAATACCATTCCTCCCCAATGCAAATATACCCCTCTGCTTCGCGTGTAACCCGCAGTACCAAACCCATACATGTACCAGCATACACAGCCTACTTGCGCTACACATTTTCATCCCTTCCAAAATTGAAACTTCGCTCCAGGCCATTCTTTCATGCCCAAAACTTCACCCCATTTTGCATGTTTCCTCCTCTCTTCAAACAATCCTTCTGTATACCCACACCACCACAAACTGCTCCTCTATATACCCCCTCACTACTGATTTGCGTCCCTTTCCTCCTTTATTAGCAACCTCATTCACTTCATGATACCCACTTCATACATATTAAAACATCACACCCTTCCAGATCTCGCACACCACATCGCTCATTCCCCCACGCACATACACATGTCTTTCCCTGCGTGACGGCCTTCCTCTCCCCTTCACGAGTGCACAACATCCACGTTTAGCTTGCCTCCTCTATCTTTCCTTTTTCCCAGCTTTTACTGAATCTGTCCCCTCCTCTCAACAGACCAGCCTCTGGGAACTACACCACCACCTCCTGCCACTGACTCGAACACATCCCCCTATGACAGCGCGCTTCTCGACGCTGGCCTACACCCATCCTTACAGCAAAAATATGGCGCCAATATCGAGTACACGGATGGGAAGCCCTTGAGCTCATGATCCAAACAGATCTAAGAACGAGTGATTTTGTTTTGCTTCTGATTTTAAATAAATATTTGAAGTTTCCGGATTATAATAAGTTGTTGTATATTTTCGGGAAGAAGTATTACTTTTCAGTTCCAAGAAATGGAGACCGCGCAAGTGTATATATATTGAATGGGTTCCTTGATGCCCAAGGAGTAGGTAGTGTAGCAGCTGTTAATAGCCATGATCTAAACCATACGTTTGTGTACTATTGCGTTGAAATTTATGCTGAAGTATGTATTTGGGACAGCTAGCGAAAGTGAAAATTCATGCAAAAGAACTGTAGTGAGTAGATATTTTGATTAATATATAAATGAAAGCCTTAACATCTAAGGAATAGAAAGTGTGAAGTGTACACAGATCCACTGTACAACCAAAATTTAGGTCGGTTATATATTTTATATTTTCAAAGTTTGGTTCACCCCGTTACGTAAAATTCGGTTCACTTACGGGCTGCTACCGACAAAAATAAAAATACCGTTGAGACGAGCAAGGTGCCACGATCCCAAAAATATAATAATACCGGTAGATTAACTCATATTTTGAAACCCCAAAATATTGATATAGGGTGCAAAATACTCTAAATAAAAAGTTGCTTATTTAATTAATTAAAAATTGCAGTAAAATTCTAAAAATTAAATTATCACTACGTATCAAAAGAATCTTGTCCATATTTGCAACCGGTATCTAGTTATATCAAATAAATTGTTACGGTCGATAAACGATTCTATAACGACTATTTGGAAATTTGATCTGGACATAACTCACAACCTATAACACGAAATCCTGGTTTTTCATTTCCATCAGAAAAATACAGTTCAACAGATTCCAACGTTTCTTATTTCGCAGAAATCCGACTAACAACGGGCCCTGTACACTCAGTTGAAGTTCAGAACGTTAAATTACGAACTACCGCGATAGTACGGGCTCGATTATATTTAATATATATTTTTATACGTTCAACTTCATTTTAATTAATATATAAATCTACTTATATTACGAATTCAATATTTAAACTGATTTAAAAATTCAAATACAAACCAATAAAAATATGGGACGTTACAGAAAATGTGCTAAATACATAAAAAAATGGTGGTTAACATGTAGATGTGAAAAAATGATGTAATTACTTTGTATGCCAAGTGATTATCAACATGATGATAATTGACAGATGGATTTGAATAACACGAGTTTGTATCTTATTTGATTAACGACATGATTAATTTGACAGTAAAGGATCTTTAACATATGTGATAATTTAACAAACTAAGTGACTACTTTTGTAATCCATTGCACCTTTAGAAGAACTTTATTTGATCACCAACAACTGGTGTTATGCTATTTTCCAGAACTATAATTGCATCCTCAAGAGTTTGGTTATATGTAGCATACACAATTAATAGAAATAAGCTATGCTTTGCCCAAAAAAATTATAGAAATAAGCTATCACCTTCTCAATCCAGAGGGACCATATTACCTCTTGCGTAAACCAAATGAAAACAAATCTTTATGCTGGAGGGGTAACTGCATATATAAACTATAACCATTTGATGTGCTTCCAAGTTACATAATAAAGGAAAGTTTCTTATTAATAATCAATTTTCTCATCGGATGAAAATTCAAATTCAACATAAGAAATTTGTTTAATTTACCTCTGGTGATGAGCTATTCCATTCCATTTTTTTTCCTCACTGAGATTTAGAAATGTGAAGGGGTATTACTCTTTATAGTCAACTGAGCTATCATGTTTCCTGTGAATTTTGTACCAAATTATTTATTTCAAAAAAATAAATAGACTTAGGAAAAACTTTACCAAGAAAATGAGTATCGAAGGAGAAATGAATTCATGTACTTGAATAAAACACGAGTAAGACATGGTAAAAATTGTAGGTTAAGGAAATGACAATCTGTTCTTCGTACACTGTCAATTAATTATTTTGATCCAGTGAAATTGGGAAATAAAAGCTAGGATGTGTATGTGTGCGAACGTATGTAAATGTATTTATGTGTTCATATTCCAAGCATCCATTTTCTTTAGTAATTAAAAAAGAAAATAATTAAACAAATAGAAATAAAGTATAAAAGATGAAAGTGTGACACAAAGTTGTCATAGGAACATTTACCAGTATAGTAACTGTAGATATTCATAAGTATAATGCAACAGGTAAATACAATTTTCTTTGCTAAAAAAGAAAAAGAAGAACCTTGTTGCATCATGCCATATTCATTGAAATGCAATGCATTTTCCATCATTTGAAAGCATATTACAGTTATCAAACAGTTTGTAGATTAACAGAAATACAAAAATAACATTACTGAACTAATTTAGTAGTTCATAAATGTCTATTTTTCTATTATAAGAATAGCTTTTAGAACTACGTCAGCAAACCTACCATAGAATTCATTTTCGAACTTTATAGAAAGATGACAATTGAAATGAGTTATGAAATTAGTAGACATGGAAAATAAGTTCACCTTTCATTATCAAACCCAGCAGTCAAAGAAAAAAATCACAAGTAAAACACAGTAAAATGAAATAATCAAATGCAATTAAATGTTGAAACAATTTTGCAGGAACAAAAAGTAACCGATGAACAGAAGAAGTACAGAGTAGAAAAATAGGAGAATTCGAACTGGAAAGAAAACAGACAAAAATTAAAATAAACCTGCAAGAGGAAACAATTTACAAAGAGGCTAATACCAATATATGCCTTAATCAGAGACTTTGAATGTCAATTGAAGATCTGAATAGCTGAATGTTTGATGCTTATTGCCCAATGCTTGCTTCTGAATGCTGAATGCAGAAATGTTGTTTGTTTTATTTTTTGACTATTTTTATTAAGACGTAATAAAAAAATACGAACTCAAATGTAATAGCAGATGTCAATGAAAAGAAAACAGACTATTATGCCTTTGACATGGACGCAAGATCATACGGTATGTTCATCCTATTGACAACAGATTTTACCAAACACTTACAGACAAAGCAATTGAAGTCAGATAAACATCCAAAATTCATGCTAACAGATGTACAGAAACACAACAAAAATTCATCCAAAATTCAACTGAAATTAGCACTCAAACTGAAATACTTACTGAATTTTTTTGGAGAGTAGCTAAAATCTGGAATAGGTGCTACTGCGATGGTAGAGAAAGAAATTTTGTTGCGGATGAGAAGTGCAGTGGGGAGAGTAGATTTATAAAGGCGGAGATCTGAATGGTAATCTAGCTGAAAAATATCGCTGAAAAATTGCTGAAAACCAGGTCTTGCTTAATTTACTTTTTCAAAACAAACATCCTTCTTTGTTTTGGTCGCTGAAAATTTTCAACATTCTCCTCTATTACAATCATATGAGTAATCAATGAGAAGATGATACCTATGATTGATATAAAGTTGTCTGCATCTACATTCACATGCTGAATTTGGAGTTGTTAAACGTCGGCTGTGGATCGAAATTGATATAAAAATGGAAGGCTAAACCGGTCCAATCTCACGGATAACCATTGAGAATTATACTTTTGAGTAGAATCAAATTTGCAATTTCAGAGTTAAAAATGCATAGGGTTGGGACTGAGATGAAAAAAGCCGAACAGTTATGAAAAAGTAGGGAGAAGTGGATTTGATTTCAACGAAGCAGTAGGTGTGAGAATAAAATATCTAGAAACTTTCATGGAGAGAAAGAGGAAATATATAAAATTAAGGGAAAGCTTGAAAACTTCTGTTTTATAATTATTTAATAGCTTTGTACTGATGTATTATTTTGATTTTAATAAAATTATCTCTAGAGTTTTAAGGAGAATTTTGTATTATTTTGATTTAATAAAAGTATCTTTAGAGTTTTAATGAGAACCGAGAAAATTGAGAGAATTAAGGATAATTTAGAGAATTGAGAGAATCAAGGAGAGAGCAAGAAATTCTTCTGCTTTACCATTATTTAATAGATTTGATAGAACTGGATTAGAATTGTTAGAAATCGGCGAAGTTCCGAGTTATTTTTCCAAGGTGTTAGAAGTCGACGACGTTCCAAATTAGAAAGGCGGGAAAATTATTTTCCAAGGTGTTAAATTAAAATTTAAGTGATTTTTTTTGGGGATGGGCACAAGCTTTGCCCGACGCACACCTAAACTCCTACCTAATGCAGATTCAATGTGAATCCAGCTATACACCGAATGGTCTCATTTTCCTACAAAACCATAAAAACTCATTTTTTACCGATTAGTCCTTTGAATTTGAAGAAAAAACAAAAAACCCTTCCACACATTAAGGCAGTGTTCTTTTTCCAATCAAAGCAATTCACGTTGACGTTCGCTTGGGATGTATCATGCGCGGATCCCATCGAATTACCCATTTAAAATGAACAGTGAAATTTTATCCATTCACGTCTATGTCCTAAGCGTCTAATTCGAATAGATACAATTCCAACCATTTTTCCTCTTTCACGTTGTCCCTTTATAAAAAGAACGCATTCTCCTTTCATTAGCTTGCCCCTTCAATTTTCTCTATTTGGTTAAAAAATGCACCCTAACTCCTCACGGTGCCCTCCTTCAAGCACTACATAGTAGCCATTAAGGTACAATATAGTGGCCCTACCTAGACAAATGTGTAATGGACTGGAAATAAAATAAAAAAAATAAAAAAAGGCATTACTGCTGTAATGTCCCCTGTTTTAGACTAAATATTTCTAAACCCATAAATCGATTAATTTCATTAATATCTAATTTAATTAATGAGATTTAGCCATTCATGAAAAGAGAAAATAAGAAAAAAGTAATTAATTTTTTTCTATACACTTATATATTGGCATATGAGAATTTTTCCATTTCTTTTGTATACATATCAATAGTAGCAAAACACTTAGATTATACACTAAGTAAATCCGATTTGTTTAAGAACAAGTTTATTAAGTAAATTGTTAATAATAATTTCATCATACATATGCACCCCTATATGAAGAACAAACCTGCACATACATGTCATTTAGAATATGTAAGCACTCCTCTTCATAAGCATATTAAGCATGTATAATTAGGAACTAAAATACTTAGGTAAGATCCTTAAGAATTCCTTCATGCTTAAGAAAATGTGACATGAACATAACACTTGAGTGTTAGAACAAGATTGATGGACGTTTGGTTTGCTATCTATCATAGAAAGACATGACACTATTTGATCTCAAAGCATTTAATGCAAGTTTAACTTCACAACTAAGTTTGTTTTTAAAGTAAAAACATATTAATAGGTGGAAAACAATTCCCTGCCGTATGATAGAAAGAAATGAGTAGAGCATCTTATTGTAGAGAGAACAATCCAAGTTGTTCCATCTAGTATGTAAGAGGAATTTAAATTTATTGCCAAAGGACTCTTGCATTTAATGTTTATGTTAAAATAAACATGTGTTGTGTGTTTAAGTACATGGAGCCAAACTTGCGCAGGGTATTTTTGACAAAACTAGGCATCAAGATAGATATCTTTCCATTTGAACATACCTGCACATAAACATAAGCTTCTTTTCTCTACTAGCATTTAAGACACCCCTTATTTTATATTATTCTCAAGTCTATAAATAGGAAGCATATTTACTTACTTTTTGCGCACAATATTTCGAGCTAAACAAAAAGAAAGGAAAAACAGGAAACTTTGTGTAACAACAGAAAAGGAAGTGAGTAAACACTAGTTGTTTTCTCTTTTAAACCATGCAAGTTGATGAATGATTTTATATGTTTGTATTGCTGAACCATACCACTGAATTATGTTTGTTTGATTTAAGACACCGTGAACATTCCTGTTAAATGCCACTATAAACTGTGAATACATGTTAAACATTACTGTGTTCTGTAGGTTGCTCTGTTAATGATTCATGAAATGTATATTCAAGGTTGTAAATGACATTAGACTTTACTATATCTGCTGTTACCCTTCCTTGTTGAACCAACACTTAAGACCTTCCTTGTTAAGTGAAACTGTGTAACCACTTTGTGAACACATGGCTCTATTTGATTCCATTACGCATAGATGTGTTGTTAGAATGAAGACCAGACACTAGTTCTTCATACAAATGATCCGTCCATGGGTATAAGTAACATTAAAACAAGTTAGTAGGATATATACCATACATACACATCCTGTATGATATAACAGTAAAGAAACTGTTAAAAACCAATATTTGTCGACCAATTCAGTTATGAGATTTAAGCATATAAACATGATTGGGTTAAGAAAATATGATTTTTGAAATAAACATCACAATTTTTAATGAAGGGGATCATGAGAAAATGAGTTTTGGCCAAAATGGTGTTCATGGATTTTGTGGATGATCCAAGTGATGATAAATTATGGAATCAAGTATGTAGGGGCATAACGATCTCTAGAAGCTGGGAAAAATATCAAAGAATTTTTCTAACATATAAAAATGGAGTTTGAATCAATCACAGGGTTTTTGTTTGGTTTTGGGTTGCTCGAGTTTGGTGATGAACTGCGCCGACTTGGTGGCTGTGGAGACTTGCGCACCGGGGGGGGCAACCTGACGTGGGTCGTTGCCAGTGGGTGGCCGGAGTAGGGTAGGTTCCGGTGGCCAGAGGTGGAAGCAGGAGGGGTTTTCTTGGATCGGGGTTAGAAGGGAAGGATAATACAGTGATCTGGTAAGTGATCGGGCTGATGTTTTAAAGGTGACCAGGGGATTTGGCACGATGACTGGAGACTTGGCAACTACTAGATTTGGCAAGGTGATCGGGCAAGGTTTGGCATGATGTCTGGAGTGATCTGGCAAGCGAAACCCTGGTGTTTTTAGACGTGGTACTTTGGCAAACTGGTAGTGCCACATGGTACTTTGGCTGAGAGGAAATCATGGGTTGCGGCATGGGATTTTGGCACCGGAGCACGGTGTCTGAAGGTTTGGTACTTTGGCAAACTGTTAGTGGAAAGTGGTACTTTGGTGGTTGGCAAATGAAGGTGGGGGCACGGGATCTGGAGGTGATCCACTATGCACAGCACAGGATTTTGGGGATTGGTACTGGTACTTTGGTCAAACGCTAACAAAAGAGATTTTTGAAAGAAGTTTTAAATTAAAAACAGTTTAATTTAAGAATAGAAAATAAATAAAATAAAGAAAAAAAATTAAATAAAAAGAGAAGTTTTATTTAAAAATATCATAGACAAGTGGAAGGAAGACAATAAGAGAAATACGAAGTGCAGAACTTGACTGTAGAAGGTCAACAAGTTGAAATTTATAATGTAAAAGAAATAATTTAAATAAATTATAAATATCATTTATTTATTAGAAGTAAGAAAACGATTTACAAGAAGAACAGAAATATTAAACATCGTATAAAGACAGATGACAAACGAAGTAAAATACCGTGTGCGACGCACACGCTTTATTGGTTCAAATTTAAAGGATGTGTAAAATAATCATGTTAGGCTGATAATTTAGTATCAGTTGTAAAAGACATTACGTATATCGTTTCGAAGAGACCGGAATAAATATTCCACTTCAATTCGATTTCTACGTTGCAAGTCGAAGATTATCAAGGATAATAAAAGACGAAGTTATGAAAGAATTGTTTTATAAATCTAGGTAGAAATTGCCTAAGATGGGTTTATAAAATAATGTCTTCGGTTTGTCCAGTCCCAGGACAACTTGTATGGACGAATGTCTGACAGGGTACTCCTAACTAATCACGTACATTGATCTTTTCAAACGTAGTTATGGGTGGCAGAGGAATTCGTTTCTCTTGCTTTATACTTGTAATATATTTTTGGAGAAGTCAATTAGTAAATTAGCGGGTTTGACGATGTGACGTTCAAAGCAAATAAAAAACGTGTGTCAAGGTAAGTTTAGCTTCAAGCTTCATTACCAGGAAATGACAAAAATCGAGAAGGCAGCATGGCTATGTGGGTAGCTCCCATTAGGGTGTATTTTCACCTATCTAGAGATATTCCTTTTGTTCTTATTCTATCAATGCTGTCCCCATTCGGGAAATGGTTGCCGTACACAACCATTGGTGATATACATTCGATACACTCAAGAGAAATGAGTGGTCGGTCATGTGTGGCCAGGTTACAAGAAGTTCTTGTCGAACCCAGTGTATTCCTCTCTAGAGGTACACTATCGGAAGGTGGTTTTATACCTTGTCATAGTTGGAAATCCATTAACCATAAGCGTTAAACGGTTTTGTTTGTATAATATATAAGCAGAATGTGAGATGAAAGCATTCTACTAGATTCTAAATTATTTGTGGAAACCCTAGACATTATCATAATATCTTGTTTAAATATACAAACTGTTTTGATTCTCATTAGGTAAAAACCCGTTCCGTATTCATGGCGTGGTCTTATGAGTATGATTTTATTTCTTGAACTTGTTTTAAAATCGTCTACTCACACCAGTCCCCGACTGACCTAGAGTTTATTTTTCTGTGTTTTCTTTAAACTCTTGGGTACTCATAACACTTGTTATGAGTAGACAAGTGATCCCGGTCTTGGCTTAACTTTTGGAGTAGCTGAATGGGAAGGATCTGAATGTTGGCTTATCTATGTATAATTATCTGCAAGTTGTTTTATCCATGATGTTATGTATAATCATCTTCAAGTTAGTTTATCACAAATGTTAAGTATGTAAATTTGTGATGAAATGTATCTGTATGTATGAAGTACTCTAATGTACTTGACTTATGATATGTAATATTTTGGGTTGTTATGTAATGATCAAGTTCCGCTGTGAGATTCTGATGTTTACTGTAGTTTTACCTTCTATCTATCTTTTATTCTTATATAATGATACAACTTCCGAGGTGTTCGAAAGTTGGGTCGTTACAACTGCATTTAAACATTTTTGTAAAAACATAGACGACTACCGAAACCAACTTATGTGGCATTTGAATTCGTGACTGGGCAGTTTACGTTAGCGTCGGCGTCTAACGCATCAGACGAGTCGAACGTGGGTCCCACCACTTTGCCTAGTCAAAGTGAACGGTTGAAAAGCTGGCTTTAACGTCTGACGCATCATACGTTAAAGTTACTGCCAATTTCTTTTCCCCTATATATCTCCATCCTGTTCCACCACTCATTCACTCTTCACAACTACATCAGAAAATACAACGCCGACGATCAATATTTTATGCTGTATGATGACGACCCTGATTTAGTGCCAAAGGAATATATCGATGAGTATTACAGTATATCAAATCGCGAAAATAGAGACCGAGAAATCGCCAAAACAAAGACCGAGAACTCGTTCAAAGAACCGGAACAACATCCACCATGGTAGTTGTTTGAGACAATATACGAAACGAACTAGTTGCCGCTGGAATGCATTAAGAAGGTTCACTATATTGTGTATTTTATATTAGCATTTTAAATTCTACAATTCGTATTCCACAATTACGTAATTTAAATTTTGTAATTGTATGTAATTTAAATTCTGCAATTTGTATTCTGCATTCAACTATTCTGTCAACAATAAACACACACAAACACAAACGCAAACGCAAACAATAAAAATAATAAATAAGGTCAGATTAGAATGAATAAGAGGTAAGAATATGAAAAGTCAATTCATTTTAATTGTTAGAAATATTTTACTATCCAATTTGAACAAACAATTTAAAATTCTAGAACATAATAATGCACATAACACACATGAAATAGAGGTTGCTTTAGAGGCCAAAAAGTTAGCACCCACAGTATCCACATCATGCTCACCTTCTCAATCCCAAGGGACCACATAATGAAGTATACCAGACCTCTTGCGTAAACCAAATGAAAACAAATCTATATGCTAGAGGGGTAACTGCATATATAAACTATAACCATTTGATGTGCTTCCAAGCTACATAATAAAGGAAAATTTCTTATTAATAATCAATTTTCACATCAAATGAAGCTCACAGAAAAGCTGTTTGAACAGTAAATTAAATTTACTTTAACTTCCTCAAGCCTACTAATTTCTACCCATTTTAAATTGTTAACCTAAACTGCAACAGTTCAAACTAAGAAAATGTGCTAAATACATTAAAAAAAGGTGGTTTACATGTCTTTATGCTATACTTCGCAAATAATAATAATAAATAGAAATAAGATATCACCTTTTCAATCCAGAGAGACCATACTAAAATATACCAGACCTCTTGCGTAAACCAAATGAAAACAAATCTTTATGCTGGAGGGGTAACTGCATATATAAACTATAACCATTTAATGTGCTTCCAAGCTACATAATAAAGGAAAGTTTCTTATTAATAATCAATTTTCTCATTAAATGCAGCTCACAGAAAAGCTACTTGAACAATATCCTAAATTTACTTTCACTTCCTCAAGCCTACTAACTGCTTTCCATTTTACATTGTTAACCTAAACTGCAAGAGTCCAAACTAATAAAATGTGCTAAATACATAAAAAAAAAGGTGGTTAACATGTAGATGTGAAAAAGACGTAATTACTTTGTATGCCAAGTGATTATCAACATGATGATAATTGACAGATGGATTTGAATAACATGAGTTTGTATCTTATTTGATTAACGACATAATTAATTCGACAGTAAAGGATCTTTAACATACGTGATAATTTAACAAACTAAGTGACTACTTTTGTAATCCATTGCACTTTTAGAATAACTTTATTTGATCACCAACAACTGGTGTTATACTGTTTTCCAGAACTATAATTGCATCCTCAAGAGTTTGGTTATATGTAGCATACACAGTTAATAGAAATAAGCTATGCCTTGCCCCAAAAAAATAGTAGAAATAAGCTATCACCTTCTCAATCCAGAGGGACCATATTACCTCTTGCGTAAACCAAATGAAAACAAATCTTTATGTTGGAGGGGTAACTACATATATAAACTATAACCATTTGATGTGCTTCCAAGTTACATAATAAAGGAAAGTTTCTTATTAATAATCAATTTTCTCATCAGATGAAACTTCGAATTCAACATAAGAAATTTGTTTGATTTACCTCTGGTGATGAGCTATTCCATTCCTTTTTTTCCTGACTGAGATTTAGAAATGTGAAGGGGTATTACTCTTTATAGTCAACCCAGCTATCATGTTTCCTGTGAATTTTGTACCAAATTAGTTATTTCAAAAAAATAAATAGACTTAGGAAAAACTTTACCAAGAAAATGAGTATCGGAGGAGAAGTGAATTCATGTACTTGAATAAAACACGAGTAAGACATGGTATAAATTATAGGTTAAGGAAATGGCAATTTGTTCTTCGTACACTGTCAATTAATTATTTTGATCCAGTGAAATTGGGAAATAAAAGCTAGGATGTGTATGTGTGTGAACGTATGTAAATGTATTTATGTATTCATATTCCAAGCATCTATTTTCTTTAGTAATTAAAAAAGAAAATAATTAAACAAATAGAAATAAGTATAATAGATGAAAGTGTGACACGAAGTTGTCATAGGAACATTTACCAGTATAGTAACTGTAGATATTCATAAGTATAATGCAACAGGTAAGTACAATTTTCTTTGCTAAAAAGATAAAGAAGAACCTTGCTGCATCATGCCATATTCATTGAAATGCAATGCATTTTCCATCATTTGAGGGCATTTTACAGTCATCAAACGGTTTGTAGATTAACAGAAATACAAAATTAACATTACTGAACTTATTTAGTAGTTCATAAATTTCTATTTTTCTATTATAAGAATAGCTTTTAGAACTACGTTAGCAAACCTACCATAGAATTCATTTTCGAACTTTATAGAAAGATGACAATTGAAATGAGTTATGAAATTAGTAGACATGGAAAATAAGTTCGCCTTTCATTATCAAACCCAGCAGTCAAAGAAAAAAATCACAAGTAAAACACAGTAAAATGAAATAATCAAATGCAATTAAATGGTGAAACAATTTTGCAGGAACAAAAAGTAACCGATGAACAGAAGAAGCACAGAGTAGAAAAATAGGAGAATTCGAACTGGAAAGCAAACAGACAAAAATTAAAATAAACCTGCAAGAGGAAACGATTTACAAAGAGGCTAATACCAACATATGCCTTAATTAGAGATTTTGAATGTCAATTGAAGATCTGAATAACTGAATGTTTAATGCTTATTGTCGAATGCTTGCTTCTGAATGATGAATATAGAAATGTTGTTTGTTTTATTTTTTGACTATTTTTATTAAGACGTAATAAAAAAACTTACGAACTCAAATGTAATAGCAGACGTAAATGAAAAGAAAACAGACTATTGTGCCTCCGCCTCTGACATGAACGCAAGATCATACGGTATGTTCATCCTGTTGACAACAGATTTTACCAAACACTTACAGACAAAGCAATTTAAGTCAGATAAACATCCAAAATTCATGCTAACAGATGTACAGAAACACAACAAAAATTCATCTAAAATTCAACTGAAATTAGCACTCAAACTGAAATACTTACTGAAATTTTCTGGAGAGTAGCTAAAATCTGGAATAGGTGCTACTACGACGGTAGAGAAAGAAATTTTGTTGCGGATGAGAAGTGCAGTGGGGAGAGTAGATTTATAAAGGCGGAGATCTGAATGGTAATCTAGCTGAAAAATATCGCTGAAAAATTGCTGAAAACCAGGTCTTGCTTAATTTACTTTTTCAAAACAAACATCCTTCTTTGTTCTGATCGCTGAAAATTTTCAACGTTCTCCTCTATTACAATCTTATGAGTAATCAATGAGAAGATGATACCTATGATTGGTATAGAGTTGTCTGCATCTACATTCACATGCTGAATTTGGAGTTGTTAAACGTCGGCTGTGGATCGAAATTGATATAAAAATGGAAGCAAAACCGGTCCAATCTCACGGGTAACCATTGAGAATTATAATTGTGAGTGGAATCGAATTTGCAATTTCAGAGTTAAAAATGCATAGGGTTGGGACTGAGATGGAGAAAGCCGAACGGTTATGAAAAAGTAGGGAGAAGTGGATTTGATTTCAACAAAGCAGTAGGTGTGAGAACAAAATATCAAGAAACTTTCATGGAGAGAAAGAGGAAATTTATAAAATTAAGGGAAAGCTTGAAAACTTCCGTTTTATAATTATTTAATAGCTTTATACTGTTGTATTATTTTGATTTTAATAAAATTATCTCTAGAGTTTTAAGGAGAATTTTGTATTATTTCGATTTAATAAAAGTATCTTTAGAGTTTTAAGGAGAACTGAGAAAATTGAGAGAATTAAGGATAATTGAGAGAATTAAGGAGAGAGCAAGAAATTCTTCTGCTTTACTATTATTTAATAGATTTGATAGAACTGGATTAGAATTGTTAGAAGTCGGTGAAGTTCCAAATTATTTTTCCAAGGTGTTTGAAGTCGGCGACGTTCCAAATTAGAAAGGCGGGAAAATTATTTTCCAAGGTGTTAAATTTAAATTTAAGTGATTTTTTTGGGGATGGGCACAAGCTTTGCACGACGCACACCTGGACTCCTACCTAATGCAGATTCAATGTGAATCCAACTATACAACGAATGGCCTCATTTTCCTACAAAACCATAAAAACTCATTTTTTACCGATTAGTCCTTTGAATTTGAAGAAAAAACAAAAAACCCTTCCACACATTAAGGCAGTGTTCTTTTTCCAATCAAAGAAATTCACGTTGACGTCCGCATGGGATGTATCATGCGTGGATCCTATCGAATTACCCATTTAAAATGAATGGTGAAATTTTATCCATTCACGTCTATGACCTAAGCGTCAAATGCGAATTGATACAATTCCAACCATTTTTCCTCTTTCATGTTGTCCCTTCATAAAAAGAACGCATTCTCCTTTCATCAACTTGCCCCTTCTATTTTCTCTATTCGGTTAAAAAAACGCACCCTAACTCCTCACGGTGCCCTCCTTCAAGCACTACGGAGAAGCCATTAAGGTACAATATAATGGCCCTACCTAGGCAGATGTGTAATGGACTGGAAATTGTTAGCCTGCTTTGTGACCAGGCTACCCAAAGCAAAGATCATGTTGACACACCTCTGGGTAAATGTTGTCTCATATGGAATCTCTGGATAACATCGCTCTCTGGCATTGGAAGCATCGTCAGAAGACACAAGGCAGTTTGGTCAAAATCACAACATCAGTATAAACTGGACCGAAACCCCTATTAAATGACCTCATTTGGATCTACTTACCACATACACTTGTAGCCCTTTGAATTAGCTTCAGTTTGAGCTTTGGTTTGGCTCAATCGGCCTTACGATTTGAAAGTTATGCTCGTTTCCGTGAATAGGTGTAATCTAGCATCGAAGACTCAGGCCATCGCATCGGATCGCTCCCATCAGCTCGCCCTCGATCGGATCGCCCCCCTCGGATCGCCCCTCACGCGTCATGATCTGACTCGTCACCACCCTGCTCGCTCCCTCCGACCACGACCCATTCGTGGTGCGTACCGTGACCACGATCCAATCCCATTACCACGATCCGACCACCGAACCTGCAGATAAGCGCACTGTTTTGACCTATTCTTAAGGCTATTCCTGCTCCTACTTTCATGGATCGCCTGCCACGTGTCCTACCACGACCCAGTCCTCCCAGGAACTTTCCTACAGCTATAAATACACCTTCAGATGGCATTTTCAGAGGACTTTTGGCATCTCAACTTTCATGGCTGCCATGGCCAACACTTCTCCATGAATAACCACCATTTTCCTCAATAAATTCAATGGATTCGGAGAGAATTATTCATTGAATTCAAGTGATTGAAAGACAATATTCATTGTAATTGTAATATATGAGTGAAATGGGAAAATATGAAGTGGACGTAGGCTCGTTAACGCCGAACCACTATAAAAATCCTGTTGTCTTGCTTTTTCTCTTATTTTTCAGTTATTCCTTCATATCATATGCGCGAAATACGATGATTTGGGTGTTAGAGCCAAATTTTGGTCTAACATTTTGGTGCTTTCACTGAGAACCGAATTCTCAACCTATCGGATTGTTATTCTACTATTTGGATTTAAAAGTTCGAAGAAAACAGTCCGCGTTTCTACCATTTTTGAATATTTCGTTGTTTTCAGAAAATCAGAGCTTCATGCCTTCGAAAAAAAGCTAAGGGTTCACAAGCTTCACGACCAAAAGAAGATAATAAAGAAAATGCACAGGAGCAGGTTAGAGCAGGTGGCTGGTTCGCGGTTCGCGGTTCGCGGATCGCAGGGGGTATCACGATCCGTTTCGCGGTTCGCGGAACAACCTCCATGAACGGAGCCCAAAGAGCCATCACGATCCGCGGAACGACCTCCATGAACGGAGCCCAAAGAGCCATCACGATCCGATTCGCGGTTCGCGGAACAACCTCCATGAACGGAGCCGAAAGAGCCATCACGATCTGATTCGTAGTTCGCGGAACGACCTCCACGACCCGGGCCCAGAGTGACCTTCACGACCCGACCTGGTGTAGGATCCGCGATCCGATCCGAAGACATTGATTAATTGACGATCCGAGCCATGAACCAGACGACAGTAGCGAACCGCGACCAAGAAAAGTGGTGACGAACAAGGGTCGCAATCCGACCCAAAAAAGTGACATTTTTCGGAAAAAAATGTAATTTTCAGATCATTTCAGAAAAGGCTCTATCTTCCAAAATCGAAAAAATCGTGCGGTGCCGAGGCTCTATCTTCCAAAATGTTATTCCGCGCCCAGAGTGACCCCCGCCGGCGCTGCGCCCGGACCCGCTGACGGCCTCGCCTTCGGCTCGGAGCACGGCTCGCCTTCGGCTCGTAATACGTTTTGGCGTACAATTATCACAAATGCTTAACAACCAAGATTCAGTAGATAGCCTGAGGAAATCGACAGCAAATTGGCAACAACGAGAGTTCTTCCTAGAGCCATAACACCTATATACTGATGTTATTCAATGTGAGGAGATATAGAAAAGATTCAGCATGCTGGCTATGATGGTATACGAGGTAAAGATTATCTCCTGGCAACCTCCTCTTCTAGAGCTCCGATGGTGTATAGATTTCACCAATGCAACCGATGATGTTCCTGAACAAGTGGTGATCACCTAGTTATGCGGCTTAAACATGTCCAACAGGCGGAGTCCCAGATGCCATTGACATAGAACGATCCAAACACTACTCTAAAGGTGACTCAGAAGATCCCAATGGCCATGATTCTCAATGATGGGATATCCAATAGCAAGAAAGGATCCTAGCACTACAAAGTTACCCTTCGCTTGAATGGCGTGGTGAAAAATATATGTCCCACAGTTCACTCCTTGAAAAGCTTAGCTAACATTTGCCATGCCTATTTGTCGTCAACCGCATCAAGGAAGACAGATTTCCATAGAATGAAGGGTAGATCAATGTACTTTGGTGCCCAGAGTTAGGTACCAATTGAACCACCGTGGGCCATGATCGGGCATATGGATCTTTGCCCGGGCGATAGCAATTTGACTGCTCACCAGCCACCATACGATCTCGGTTGAGAGATGAGAACTTGAAATCAACACAAATATGAACCAACCATTAGCTATCTACTTCATACAACAGTTATGATAGAATGTATGAACATTACCTGAAGCCTTGCAAGCCATGCTATTGCATTCAAGGTTATCTGACCGTGGTCTCAACCAACCAGGTCTAGCGGAATTCAGAGCTTACATAGCATCTTGGTGTTAACCGTCAAATATCCCTACCAAAGACGGAGTGAGACTGGTCTATGGTGACCAAATTATTGGAGAAGCCGACTGATTAGGAAGGATGGAATATGCTACGCAACAGAGATTGTGTGAAACCCAAAGACGCTTCCCCTCCAGATGAAATGGAGTGTGAAGGAGGTGTCAATGTTGCGAATAATGGGAGCATCGCAAAAGGAATTGCCAAACGACCTGCCCGAAGACATAGATTCCTGAGAGGATGGTGATTCGGGATGAAGAAGGGTGACATCTAATAACGCAACTGCATGTGTTCCGACTGGTGACTTATATGCTTTCTGTAGGCGAGCTTGGATGTGTTCGTTTGGACCAGTGCTAATATTTGCGGAATTTTATCCAAAATTATGAGTCATTTCTTGAGTATAAACCTGAAGTGTGCTCCTGTCAAGCAAATAAGATGTATGCAACGATGCAAGAAATGATCGGCAATCCAACGCCGAAGTTTTGCAGATAACCCCCCGAAGGACGACTCGAAAGGAATTCCAGTCGGAGAAACTACAACTCGCAGCTTACCTAGAATGGGCAGAAGAGTTGTTAGATGGATTGAAACGTTACAACATACCTCATATTTCATACACAGAAGATCTAAAGTCGAATCATCTGGTCGAATAAGAAAGTTCCGATAATCCAGAAAAGATAGAGATGATCCCCATCAAGACACTATGAAATACAACCACTGATAAAATGGAAGTTGATCCAACGTTGGAGACCAAACCCGGAAGAGAGTCATGGTTAACTCCATGATAAACTTCCTACAGCACATAATGCATCTAACAAGGTAAAGTGAAAGGCGTGCAATCGTTCTTTATGCCTCGAGATATGACATGCAATTCGACATTGCCTATTTCTCTTGGAAGGTTGTCCCAAAACAAACACCAACGAGTGCAACTGCCGAATTCACCGCCCTGAATGATTCGACCAAATCACCAGTCAGCCACCCATTAGATGGGAGATGTACATGAATGAAACTTCTGGTGAACGGCGTTCTGAAGTTAGAAAGTGAAGATTCATACTTCCACTCTTTTCATCGATTATCTGCCAAGTGACTCACTCCCCTAAGCCTGGGGGCAACTACAGATTTGAGCATAAATTGCTCGAGATTACATCATCTAATTCGGAGCTGATACATCAAGAATTTGCCTGGCCAATTGACTTAGTTAGCGAGTTGAAGATCTAGAATGCTTACGCATGAATGCTGGTTGATTGTCGGCGCACCAACCCTTGTCCCCGATATGGGATCGAGGGTATATCAGCAAATTTATGTGATATGATTATCCCACCAGCAGTAATATCCTATTTCCTAGCATGGAAAGTGCAAAAATTTCTATAAGCATGAATCCATTGTTCTCATGCTAATTTACAACCTAACACCAATGCAAAGATGTGCTACCATTAGCAATCCAGTCATGACTTCCTGACACTCTATCCTTACCCTCAGCACGGGGGCAAAAAGGCGATTTGAAGGAGATGCGACCTCATCACTCGCTTATAGTACCTACCTAGCCGCCTTTGCCATCTCAAGACCCCGATCAAGCCCTTTATTGACAGAGATAGGGCGAAGCAAAATGGACCTGCAATGAATATGCAACGCCATTTTTTCACTCAGAATGATACTCGTTCCTTTAACAGGATTATTCTATAACCATGACTCTTATATTTGCATGATTTATGAGTTATTGATGTGATTAACTCAGATGAATTAATATGTGGATGGTGTAGGTATCCAGGATTTGCTACCGATCAAACTTGTAACACCCGCATATAGAGCCATAGAGCAATACTATAACGAGCTCGACTGAACTGCTCGATTACAAAGCCACGCTCTTCGTCTAAAGAATGTTGTATAGCTCAAGGTGGATCCGGGATGAACATCCAATCCTTGGCTCACACGTGGCAGACCACAAGACAATTGAACATAAATCATTGAGTTACAAAGTCATAGTCCGACTCCAGATGGACGCGGTGTGACCGCCTACATGGCTCGATCCTATGCTCGACGCCACCAAATTACATGAATTCAAATAAAGGAGGCAACACTGCCTCTTAATTTGCTTACTTTTCAATCATAAAATTTGCTTTCACATGCTCTCTGAGTTACTGACGTGACTAATTCGTGCGGTGTGAATAATGCAGGTACCCGAAGTCTGGTGCCAACCACTCCTCCCGTAGACTGTTCGGAGGAACTCAAAGCCTTGGCAAATGCTCCAACTGCTTTTCCGACTGGTTTTAATCCTCGGAGCTTGGATTAAAATGTAAACCTAGGACGAGTTTGATGAGCGTGCATGATTGCAGACCGCTTGATCCGTGACTCTAACTCTCCAGAGCTGAGAGAAAGTATAAAGGACGCAAAGATGACGTCCACAAAGCATGGCGGTGTACCATGATCGGAGCCGCCTGAGCAAAAGTTTAACCTTGGCGACCCCCAGGAGAATATAAAAGCGTCCATGATTTGGCGCTGAGAAAGGACTCTTACCCCGCTGAAGGATCGGGGAGCGATGGAACAGCTGAGTCCCAACTCTAACTCTCCAGAGTCGAGAGAGAGTATAAAAGCATCTATGATTTAGCGCTGAGAACTTCTGCTCCGCTGAAGGATCGTTGAGCAGATCATGAACCGAGCTCGTACTCTAACCCGCTGAAGGATCGGGAGAGTATAAAAGCGCTAGAGATTCAGCGCCCCAGCAACTCTAACCCGCTGAAGGATCGGGAGAGTATAAAAGCGCTAGAGACTTAGCGCCTTGGGAAAATTCCTCCCCCGTTAAAGGATCGGGGGGCAGGATGGAACCTGACCCCAAATCCTCCATGTCCCGACATGGGGGCAACACAGTTATGGTCCTAATCAATCCTCAACAAGACCTGGCCAGGCACTAAGTTAATGATTGATTGGGGGCATGCCTATACATACATACTACTTTACAGTACTTTCACTTATAAGTTGCACTGATAACTTATAATGTTTCATGACTTGTTTGCTTATTTGCGTTTCAAATGTTTAAATGCATAACTAATTATGGAATGCTCGCAGGTACAGGATAATGCGAAAGGACTCTCACCCCGCTGAAGGATCGGGGAGCGACTGAACAGCTGAGTCTGAACTCTAACCTTGGCGAACGCCAGGAGAGTATAAAAGCGTCTCCGATTGAGCGCTGAGAAAGAACTCTTACCCCGCTGAAGGATCGGGGAGCGACAGAACAACTGAGTTCGAACCCTAACCTTGGCGACCGCCAGGAGAGTATAAAAGCGTCTATGATTAAGCGCTGAGAGAGGTGTTGGAGACTCAGCACCCCCCATAATTTCTGCTCCGCTGAAGGATCAGGAGAGTATAAATGCATGACGACATATGCCACTCAAGGGATCCTATCCCGTCACACGACTGGGACCAAGAATGAAAATTGGAGCTCGAACCACTCGTTTCCGGGAATGGGGGGCAGCACATGAACACAGCAGTACAAAAAGAAATGGAATTTCATTCACTAAGTACAGGCTCACAAAACAAAGCTGGACAAAATGCGAGATCCGAACTCGTACAACAACAACAGACCAGTAGGGAATAACTAAAGGGCCGCGTCCAGAAGGATGACGTAGGCGTATAATTCTAAGCTGCCTGTGCGACTCACGGCGACGACAAAAAAAGAAGCCTGGATAGTGAATTGTTCAGCGACATGTTATACAACTTCGTACTTGCAACTGGAAGGACCTGGCAAGGCCCTGAGATTTTTTGATGTCTACCCTACCTTAGCTTCTTGTACCGTCCCAAACACGTCCTACTCCATGCTTGGATAGTATGATCGCTTGAATTCTGAAAGTGACTTCCTCTTCTCATGTATACATGTCTGAATTCGAAAGGGAAGTGATCCGACCGCATGTCTTTCGCACTTACCCTATAACTGGGGCCATGGCTATTGAAAATATTTACAAACGACATAACTTAAGTGCCTGTGTTTAACTTGTGTTGTGATCCTAACAGGCTCCCTTGAGGACCAAGAAACAAATGCAAAGAGAATGTCCATCTGTTGATCCCAACCGACTTCTAGAATGGGAAGCTCATATAAGGCTGGATATATCCCATACAGCAATTGGACAAGATGCAGCTATTTCGCCTCCAACCTCTCCCTTCATGTAGAAAGCAAGTGGGAACACCCGAGATGAACACGAACCAATCAGCAGTCACACAACGTGCCGCTTCGATTCAGAACGTTGTAGATGGAAACATGGGCGATGGAACGGCTACCTGCAACTTCCTAGATGAGAATGCAAGAATCACAATGAACTTAGGTCATGCACGACTAACTTCAGCTCCAGCTCGAATGGGTACTCAAGCGCTAGAGTACGCTCAACTCCAAGATGGAACGCAACAATTCGAAAAACAGAAGACCGGTCGAGTCGAATGACTCGACCCGTGACTTGGGAGTAACATCGATGCGAAAATAAGAAATTCACAAAGGCCCACTTGTAATTTCAGATTCAATACTGGGGGCACCAGCCAGGATCTTGATAATGTGCATCAATTCTTTGATGGCAACCTGCTCGCTATTCGGCGCCTCTCGAGAGGCGGCACTTCTCGAGATGATATGGATAACAACAATTACAACCCTCACACGTGGGACGTCAGGATCCCCTGTTATTCCCCCGGACTTTAAATTTTCTCTCTAACGAGAGTTGTTTAGAAGCTTTGATGAATTCAACCCTGAGGTGGACATACTTCTATGATAAGAAGGTGTTAATGTCGAGATAGAAAATCTCAATGCTTTTATGATAAAGGATGGAGCATCATCCGACTCCCGAACTGATAAGGACAAAGGAAAAGCCCTGAAAAACAATGACAAGAATGTGCAATTCCAAGGTGAATCTATACCATTTATTGAGCCCATGATCTTATTTGTCAAGAACAATTGAACCGAGCATGGGAAAGAGACTCAATAAGACTGTGATAACCATTTCGGACTAGGCTAAAGCATAAACGGTGGGGCCCAACTAACTTCATAACGACATTTATTCATTTGCATTCAACAACCTTACTTGACTCAGCAACTGATCTGATGAGAGTAACCGAAGTCGTTGATGCGCAATGAGGCAATCCTCACTATTTGACTAAAGAGAAGAGATGATATCAAAGCAAACGTGGTTCAACCATTTGCATATATTATTCCGATTTTTGCTAAATTGAGAAACAGTACCGAATGATCTGGGTCGGCTAAGATTGCTGAACCTGCAACTCTTACCAGATGCAACGACAGGAAGTATAAAATCTTCAAGATTAAATGCCTTATTGACTCAACTCAACCCCCGTCGATACTGGGGGCATAAGTACTGACCTCGCTTATCCTCCGATGGCACTGGGAGCACAAGTGTCGGTTCATAGACTAACTTTGAAGACAATCCTGGCATGAAATGCGATTCAAAACATGTATGTGATGCCTCCGGAGTACAATCTTACTCATCTTTGCCGACCAAGCGAGCTAGCTTGTGGATCGAATGTGAACTTAAAGACTCAAACTATACCAAATGGAAGGTGTGACAAACCTATCTACTGCCTCGCGATGGTGACGATCCTATAGGCATTAGTCCACATAATTTTAACAACATCCCTTACTGACTACTTCATATGTGAATATTGGATTAAGAAATGATCCGTAACAATTGTGGATTTCTCGACTACGATCCAAAGTGATCATGGCTTTTGAATTCCTTACTGTCACGATTCAATGCAATTTTAAGATCCTGGATTAATATCAAGATATCAAGATAGTTCGAACTTGAGTACAAATGACAAATTCATATGTTGATTCTGATGTGCTTTATCCCAACAGTCCAGTTGTTAGCTTAGAGCCCAAAGATTCTTACATCGCCCCATGATTTGGGTGACTACTTCATTTATTGACTCATATGTAAAAGAAAGTCCAACCCTACCACGCGCTTGGCTTGCATAAAGCGATGATGTTGTTTGGCGACGACCTATGCGTGTAGGATCACGCTCGGGAGCCGACAATTTAGCATGACTTCTGACGGATGAATTAGACCTTTTGATTTGACAAGGTTTAAACAATTTCTTGATCGTCTCGAATACTCCTCTCATAGAACTTAGCCTGATTAGCTCCAATGGAAGCAATGCAACAATTGGATAAAGCCTTCTCAAGGATAAACGACGTCCCAGAGAGATTTAGCCCAACATATTCAAAGCACATCTCATCTTCGATAAGATGTACTTTGAGGGGCAAAATGTTAGCCTGCTTTGTGACCAGGCTACCCAAAGCAAAGATCATGTTGACACACCTCTGGGTAAATGTTGTCTCATATGGAATCTCTGGATAACATCGCTCTCTGGCATTGGAAGCATCGTCAGAAGACACAAGGCAGTTTGGTCAAAATCACAACATCAGTATAAACTGGACCGAAACCCCTATTAAATGACCTCATTTGGATCTACTTACCTCATACACTTGTAGCCCTTTGAATTAGCTTCAGTTTGAGCTTTGGTTTGGCTCAATCGGCCTTACGATTTGAAAGTTATGCTCGTTTCCGTGAATAGGTGTAATCTAGCATCGAAGACTCAGGCCATCGCATCGGATCGCTCCCATCAGCTCGCCCTCGATCGGATCGCCCCCCTCGGATCGCCCCTCACGCGTCACGATCCGACTCGTCACCACCCTGCTCGCTCCCTCCGACCACGACCCATTC
Organism: Allium sativum; assembly: GCA_030737875.1. NCBI lineage: Eukaryota > Viridiplantae > Streptophyta > Magnoliopsida > Asparagales > Amaryllidaceae > Allium > Allium sativum. The sequence goes on from CM060921.1 coordinate 388,677,953, forward strand.
GTGGTGCGTACCGTGACCACGATCCGACCACCGAACCTGCAGATAAGCGCACTGTTTTGACCTATTCTTAAGGCTATTCCTGCTCCTACTTTCATGGATCGCCTGCCACGTGTCCTACCACGACCCAGTCCTCCCAGGAACTTTCCTACAGCTATAAATACACCTTCAGATGGCATTTTCAGAGGACTTTTGGCATCTCAACTTCCATGGCTGCCATGGCCAACACTTCTCCATGAATAACCACCATTTTCCTCAATAAATTCAATGGATTCGGAGAGAATTATTCATTGAATTCAAGTGATTGAAAGACAATATTCATTGTAATTGTAATATATGAGTGAAATGGGAAAATATGAAGTGGACGTAGGCTCGTTAACGCCGAACCACTATAAAAATCCTGTTGTCTTGTTTTTTCTCTTATTTTTCAGTTATTCCTTCATATCATATGCGCGAAATACGACGATTTGGGTGTTAGAGCCAAATTTTGGTCTAATAGAAATTAAAAAAAGGCATTACTGCATTTAAACATTTTTGTAAAAATATAGAGGACTACCAAGTAATTTTCAGGATTTGAATAGAATTCGACCAACTTATGTTGCGTTTGATTTCATGACTGAGCAGTTTACGGTAGCGTCGGCGTCTAACGCATCAGACGAGTCGAACGTGGGTCCCACTACTTTGTCTGGTCAAAGTGAACGGTTGAAAAGCTGGCTTTAACGTCTGACGTGTCGGACGTTAAAGTTACTGCCAATTTCTTTTCCCATATATATCTCCACCCTGTTCCACCACTTCTTCGCTATTCACAACTACATCAGAAAATACAACGCCGACGATCAATATTTTATGTCGTATGATGATGAACCTGATTTAGTGCCAAAGGAGTATCTCGATGAGTATTACAGTATATCAAATCGCGAAAACAGAGACTGAGAACTCGTTCAAAGAACCAGAACAACATCCACCATGGTAGTTGTTCGAGACAATATACGAAACGAACTAGTTGCCGCGGGAATGCATTAAGAAGGTTCATTGTATTGTGTATTTTATATTAGCATTTTAAATTCTGTAATTCGTATTCCACAATTATGTAATTTAAATTCTGCAATTTGTATTCTGCAATTGTATGTAATTTAAATTCTACAATTTGTATTCTGCATTCTACTATTTTGTTCGACAATAAACACACACAAACACAAACAATAAAAATAATAAATACAAAAATAATAAAATAATAGCTCTGCCCCTTCTAATTTGCCTCTTTCGTAAAAAAAACATATTCACCGTTCAAAACAATTCTCCTTCAAATACCCCTACCCGTTCAAAATCAAACGCACCCTTAAATTTTATTTTTTTCATGAGTTTGTAGTGTGTTTTCTTGCCATGTAGCTGATGGAGTAAAATTATGAGGACTGCTTTGCATAGTCGCTCATGCGACTGTGCAAAAGCACTCGCGGCCCCCTGAGAGTAATTTAGGGGGCCCATATTACTATTTTTTAATTAAGTGTGCCCCACTACTCCTTTGTAGTGGGACCCGGGAGTTATGCACAGTCGTGCATGGTACTTTCCTTAAATTATTTAAGTGCGTTAGAGTAAAAGTAAGTCAACGGGTTCATATTAGAGATGCTCTTGTTTGCTACAATAGACGTGTCCAAAGCAGATAGAATCTTTGTTTATATTTTTAAAGTAAGATTTAGCACCCTTGTAAAGAAAGCAGAGTTGATGCGGGTCAATATGATATTTGAAGTCCAAACAACTTCTGCATCGCATTAAACGGTTGATTAAAAACACAAACCATCATAATAGTCATTTAAACGGCTCAATTTCGATTTGATTTAGTGTAATACGATCTGGTTTTGATTCAGTTTGGTTTGAACCTGTATTAAAAATAAAATAAGAGAATTACTTACATCAACAATCAGTTTACAATTGTGTGATGTTGTCACTTAAAGGTTAAAACATACGGCGTTATCCTAAATTGAAAGATTAATTTTTAACCGTATGAATAATTCAATTTTACATTTAATAAAAACTAAAACTGTTTTAGTACATTAACCAAACATCAGTGTTATTTAATGTACAAACATCAACTAAGATAACTCAACTAAGACTATAATTAGTATAATTAAAAAAAAAATGATATTAAACTATTATACTGAAATAATAAAATTTTCCTTTGTTATAAGGATTATTATTAATATAAAAACAACATACGTTGAAAATATAATAAACAACATTAAAATAAAAATAAAAAATAAAAAGATAATTAATTATATTTTTATCAAAAGATTATTAGTGTAGGTATTCGATTCGATTTAATACGGTTGGTTCAACAATTCAAACCGTAACCGAACCGTATCAGTGTGGATCGGTTCGATTTAGGGTATTTGCTTTAAAAAAATATTCGTTCGGTTTTATCGTCGTTTTTACGGTTCGATCTGAACGGCTTTTTATATTACGGTGTGGTTTATGCCCGTCCTTACAAAGAAAAAGAATGTGTTCTTAACAATTAAGAAATATTTTATATCAAATCCTGCTCCTTACCATGTTGGGCCCCGCCAGCACAAAAAATTCGGCTCATGATTAAGAGGTAGGCAAGGAAAAGGATGAAGCAGTGTGCTATTTTCAACTGTTGGCCAAACAGTCTACTGTATGATTGATTTAACCGTGGATTCTATTATCCAAAGTGGTCATTAAATTAAGTTAATTAACTAAAAAAGAATGAAATCCTTGCTTTTTTGCACCGTTCGTGTGACATTATTCTCTGCTGCACCAACTTCCTCTAGAACAGGGATCCCCTTTATTTTTTGCTCTCCCCAATATGGAAAGCTTTTGTTTTTTTAAATCTTGCTTTCCAATCGCATACCACATTTATACGCTCTAAAAACACGTAGTTTTGTTGATTTTGTATTATTCTTTAATCCGTCACAGTCGTGTAACATCGTACTCTTGTTCTTTTTTACTGTAATAACGAATGTTTACAGGTATCATTTGTATATTTAAAAGACGGACGCATCCAATTATAATTCACAGTTTTAAGTGAACGCCGGAAACAAAGAGAATGGAATTAGTAAAACCATGATCTGATCAGAATAGAGAACGGATTTGTTTATTCACCTTTTAATAAATTAACTTGGAAGTGGTTCTGTATTTGGATATAGTTCAAGTTACGGATACAGATGTTTTTAAACATCAAAAACAGTGTCCATCATGAACAAATAACTTTCTAATTGCAAAGGAAAAAAAAACGTTTTACACATCCGTTGTCAATTACCATTACAAACTAGTCAATAGCTAATGGAAGTAATTATTACATACATGTAACCAGATGCAATAATTATAAGCTATTGCAAGGAAAAATTAGGGGTGTAAATCGGACCGGACCAGGACAAATACATGTAACCTGAGCCAATTTCAAGGTTGACTGTGGCTGATGTTACAACTGGATACCTGAACAAACTTTTTTTTCCTTAAGAGATGCGTCATATTGCAAATTCTAAAATTTGATTCAACAATCTTTATTCTATAACTTCATACAAATTAATACCTGATTTCAACTCTAACCCCCTTATGGAAAGAAAGTTATATAACATCTTAACTCTAATCCTGATCAATGTTACCATTTTGTCAGAATACCTGACTCCCAATAATTGAGAGAGCAGAAACCATTGTTGTATCCGCCATATTGTTCATATAATCATGATGAAGACTGCATTCTGTTCGTCAGGGTTATAGTCGTTAGCTAAACTAAAATGTCATTAAGACCGTAATTTCCATTATAATCAATACTTCACAAGGATGTATAAGGACCATGCTTTACCAGCTAAGCTAATCAATAAGAAGGATCATATTCATATTCTTAATATTAATCAATCACGCATTCTCCTAGTATACTCTTGCTCAACCTGAATTATTCAACAAAAATTCAACCTTAGCTATCAAATGATATTATCATTAGTTCCAACGTATAGATAGCATCAACTGTAGGCACAGCCATTTAATTTTAATAATGTTACATTAACCAATAAGTACACTTGGATCCACCAGCCTGGTCAAAGAATCCGATCCGAGCACAATTAAAGAAAAAGGTCATAAAGTTTGAATTACTTCTGCATACTATAATATAGTTATATACTACCAAACAATGTACCTTGTAAGCCTTTGCCCAACTATATATACATATCACCCATCCACTGCCATAGCATAAACACAAACCATACCCCCAAAAATGTCAGCCCTTCAGTGCACCGATATAGAGGGAGCTAGAGTTCAAAAACAAGAGGATAGTCACATCAGAACTGGTTAGGGAAAAACAAGATGACAAATTTGCATGATGCATCATCATTTCATGTGTTCTGACTGTTTTGCATGGTTGTGATATATAGGAACTCTATGGAGCTGTGTTGCTCATATAATAACTGCAGTCATTGGCTCCGGTGTTCTGTCTCTTGCATGGAGCATAGCACAACTCGGGTGGATTGCAGGAACCATTTCCTTGATCAGTTTTGCAGTTGTCACATACATATCAGCCCATCTGCTATCAGAATGCTATCGATCTCCTCACTCAGTCACTGGAACAAGAAACTGTTGTTATATGGATGCTGTTAGAGTCACGTTAGGTAATGCAATCTTTTATTTATGCATGTTCGCAGAGCCTTTGGGTTAAGACTGTACATGCATACAGGTAAAAAGAGGACAATAGTGTGTGGTACTATTCAATACCTTTGCTTGTATTGCGCCTGTATTGCCTTCACCATCACTACTTCAGTTAATATGAGGTGCAATCTCTACTTTATCATCTATAGTTTATTACGTATGAATTGGTTATATAAGGTGCTTCTGTATTAAATATTATAGTTTATAAATGCAGGGCAGTGCTGCAGAATTATTCCTACCACAAGGAAGGGAGGAATTCTTCATCAACATATGGAACAATTATGTTCATGCTATTATTTGGAGCAGTCGAAATAATATTGTCACAAATACCAAATTTCCACAATTTGCGGTGGCTATCTACTATGGCTGCAGCCATGTCATTTTGTTACTCAATCATTGGATTTGGACTCGGGGTTTCAAAAGTCATAGGTGATGTACAAATTTTTTTATATAACATCCAATTATTGTGTTAAGTAGAAACGCAGGTTCAAAAACGTCAAACAAAATGAAACATGGAAGTGAAATTTCACGATATATCAAAATATTCAACAACATTATCTGATATCATTTGAATTTATATGACTTCAGCTAACGGAACAATAAAAGGAGGAATTGGAGGTGTCTCAAGCAGCACATATAAAAAAGTATGGTTAGTCTCCCAAGGAATTGGTGACATCGCATTTGCCTATCCATACTCGTATATTCTACTAGAAATCCAGGTAAAATTCGTGTAAATGACCTATTTTTCCACCCAAAAAGATGGTTAGATAATAAATTTCTTTGAATGTGTTTTCAAATGAAGGATACACTGAAATCGCCACCAGCAGAGAACAAAACAATGAAAAAAGCGTCAATGATCTCTATTTTTGTCACTACTTTTTTCTATCTTTGTTGTGGAGGTTTTGGATATGCAGCTTTTGGAAATAAGACACCCGGCAATCTACTTACTGGATTCGATGAACCATTCTGGCTAGTTGACTTTGCAAATGTTTGCATTGTCCTTCACCTTTTGGGAGCCTATCAGGTAACCCCCTCCCCCCCCCCCCCCCCCCACAAAAAAAAAAAAAAAAATCCCAAACATGTATGTAGAAGTTAAACTTTATTTATCAATGTTAACCCTAAGACACTGACGTAGAAAGAACGAATATACCTACCATTGTGAGATGTAATAACATTCCATAATACTGTACCACCATGGTATTTTCAGGGAATGGTGAATATATCATTAAAAATATAAAAGTAGATGCACACAACATTCAACCAAAATAGTTTTCCACCAGTGTTATCTCCGATTCAATTTTTCCCTATTTTTGTACATATGGAATAGACAAAAAAACGAAGAAAAATATATTAATTAGCACGGTGAGTAAGCCAGCTATAACAGAGTTAAAAATGGAAATCTCTTTAAAAATGCAGTCTAAAAATCAAGAATAGTCAAGATAAGATAGAATAATATGCAGAACACCACTTATTCCAAAATACATACTGGTTAATTGAACAACCTAGACACCCCTTAACTTGACACATTTCAATGGTCAGGTTTGGCATTTTTATATATGGTTATACTACTAATTTTCAAATGCAAAATTTTGAGAATGATAATTTATTAAGCTACCTAAGATAAAATATCTGTACTGATCACTGAAAACCATCGATTTTGTTTACGATAGATCCCCTGTAATATTGTGTATGTAACAAGTTGTTGCAAACATAACTACCTGCTTAATCTTTACATATTATTTACAATGGTATTTCGCAATAGTTTCCAACACTTGAGTCTCAAATCCTAAATACTGAATTATTTCCTTACTATGAAACAGATGTGCAGCCAGCCAATTTTTGCATTTATCGACAGATGGTTAAGCAAAAAGTTTCCTTGTGGACGATTTCCAAATGATTTTTACACAATTAAACTCCCAATATTACCATCTTACAGATTAAATCTCCTTACCCTATGCTATAGAACACTCTTTGTGACATCAGCTACGGCCATAGCAATGATACTACCCTACTTCAATCAAGTGCTGGGAGTCATCGGTGCACTAATGTACTGGCCGATGTCAATATATTTTCCTGTGGAGATGTATTTCGTGCAAAAAGAGATAAAACCATGGACAAAAAAATGGATTGTTCTTAGGATTTTCAGCGTTGGAAGCTTCTGTGTCAGTGTTTTTGCATTGTTTGGCTCACTTGCTGGGATCTTTATTCAGAAAGTGGGCTAATTATTAGTATTTACTTTTAAATTTCATAACTGCTGCTATGTGCCAGATGTACTTTTACGGTGATGATGGATCCACTAATGTGATCTATACCAAGACAATAAAAATATGCAGCAAGGCCAGTTGTAAACCTCATAATATTCAGTGGACATGTTGTCATTTTATGCACATTCTCAACAGAAATAATTAAGAAACTGTCATATTAAAAAAAAAGGAGACAACGAACAAAACAACATCACCTTCTTACAGGGGCGGAATCACATGACAGCTGAGAAGGTCATGTGACCCCACCAGGAATTAAGAGAAAAAATATCAGTTATTCTTTTGACAGCTCAATAAACCCTAATCTTTTTTGCACTACAACCTCCCAAAATTCATTCATGGCAACAATGTTTTCATCTGGCGCAGCAACCACAGTAATATTCCCCGATTTCGTTTCATGGTTACCCACTTTTATGTTTTCAATGTGAATTCGAATTTATTTAAATTCGAGGAACTAGTTTGCAAATTGTATCCGTAGTATAACCAAAGTTTTGATATTTGAAAATCAGTTTTAATATTCGATTAAAATCTGCAGTGGAATTTGTTGCTTTAACATGTTTGAATTTCATAATGAATCATATAATTTCTCTTATTGTTCATTGCTTGTTCCTCCATTATTTAGTTAGTGGGTTCTTCATTAATTGATTTCTGATCAAATGTTGCTATTGATATAATGATTTGCCTAGCTGGTATAGACTGAACTAGTACAAATTGATTAACCTGATCAGTGTTTAATACGTGAACTAGTTAAAATAAATATAACAGATTTACATGGTTGACTTGACTGGTTAGAAAATAAGATAATGATGCCAACTTGGTTTACCATACAAAACTGAGTTAGAAAATGAAGTATACCATACAATGTGCTACGTGATTCACCTAGTTGATTAGCAAAATATGAGCTATTGTCGTAAACTGTCATTTTAATCAATGTCATACAATCAGTGGATAGAATAAAATGAGCAGAAGTAGGAATGATGCATAGCGATCTATTTTACAAGTTTATCGGCAACTATTATGGATTGTTTCAACCGTTTCTATAACAAATAATTATTATATTGACTATTTTGTAATGGCCAAATAATTTGCTGTGAATTCTTCTGTAAACATTTCAATGATTGGGAGAAAAAAACAAAATCTATCATCCCCTAATTATTTCAAATCGCGACATCGCCAACATAAAATCCTGGCTACACCACCACTGCCTTCTTACATAACCATTTTATACTATTTCAAAACTTCAACCTCCCCCTTGATATAATGATAAGAGTTAACATCACTTCATCTTAGACACTAAACAAATCTTCATCTTCCATCTATGATTTAGTTCACTAGTGTTAAAACAAGGACTCTGATATTTGCATTGACTTAATTAACATTAGATTGACTTACCTCATTTTTGAAAGAAGCATGATCATATTTAATCATGGTTGTGTTTGTGTCACTTCCTCTTGCTTGAGAATATCCCTGCATACCAAAGGAAGAAAAACGTAAAAAATAGATATAATAAAATTACAAAACATGAATGATAATATGTGATATAATGGTTAACTATTGCAAAACATGAATGACATCTTGTATTTGATAGTGAAAAAAAGCAATAAAATGATTGAACTTGGATCAAATAGGTATACTTCCAGAGAAAAAAATTAGTCATGAAATTACAAATGCTTCAAGTCATATAAATCTATATTATGCTGGCACAATATAATTTGACTGTCAAACTAAAATCTCAACCCACGCTAACTTATAATATGAAACATAAAACGAATCATAAATAAAAATCTACCCATAGATCAAAATCATGTATACTGGATTAAAAACATATGTTCTGAAAAAAATGCTTATAAAAGTTACTCTCCAGCAAAATATCATGTATAAGTGGATTTCTTGGCATTTGAAGCAAAATGATATCAGCAGTAACACGCACGTGCGCATGCAAAAAGAAAAAGAAGAAGAAGAGGAGAAAAGGAGAAGAAGTTGTTCGTGAGGCAGTTATCGTTATAATATCACAACCAAATCTTTCCATTGGAGCACTGCCCTTTTGTTATTCCAAACTGCTGACAGAAAAAACGGATGAAAACAATGATGCAATAAATATCAGCAGGTTAAAAATATGGTTAAATAGTGAATTACTGATAGCCAGCTGACTTGCTTATAGAGTTTCAATTCAAATAACAATCGCTATAAATCATGTTCAACAACGTTCAATATGATACTGCTCCTTTACAAGCTACATATAGTCAAAGATGGATACAAAATATGAGAACTGGTGCTTATGTCCAAGCTTGCTATTCAGTGTTCTAGGCCTTGCATTTTTATGCGATAAAGATATTCAACTTCGTATATTTAATGCCATTGATATATCACATTTCCGGACATCAAATGGTTTTCTTTTTTCCACTTTTTAAATATCAGTAAAAATGTCCGTCGGCGGTATATTTGGATACATCGGTGATAACCGTGATATTTGCTGATATATCAGCGATTTCAGACCATTGTTTTAGGGGTGAACAATCTTCGTCAAACTAAATAAACCAAACCAACTCATTTTGGCCAGCTTGGTTTGGTTTTAAAACTATATTGGTTTATAATATGCGCGTAGAAAATAAATAGCTTGGTTATCAGTTTAACCAAATTAACCAAACTTTTACAATATTTTCAAAATTAGTGATGTTATAATAAAAAAAATTAGATTAGTTTAGTGATTTAAATAAATTTATTTATTGTATATGTAACAAAATTACTATTAGAAAGAATAAGAATGCTAAATAAGATTAATTTAAGCATCCTATGTTTAGCTTATATTTCAAATTATAAATATTCTAAACATAAAATGTGAACCATTTTCAGTTCCATAAATTGGATAATCTACCGTACTTAATTTGGTTGGTTTGATTTTATTTTCATTTTTATTGGTTTTAGTTTGGTTTTAATTGTGCAAGAGAACAAAACAAGGAAAACCAGACAGGAAAAATATAGCAAAAAATTAATGATGATCATATAAGAAACAACGTTTAAAGTGTTCATGCATGCACAAATGCATACACGAGCATGCATGCGTGCGCGCACATGTGTGTGTATGTGTGTATTGTGTAGCACAAACTAGGTATATTTGAGGCTCATAAGCAAATAATTTATTAAACAAAATACAAATATCGATTACATACCAGCTCAAACTTCAGCTGCTCTATAGTTTCCAGCTCGCTCATGTGTTGACTAAGGGCCTACATAACAGTATGAGATATAAATCGGTGACTCGCAAAACTATGAGGTTCACTTGCAAGATGACACAGCATAACTTTAATAGCATATGAATACAAACCTTGTGTCTTTGGTTTGCAATCACATGCTTCAATGCATTGGATTTTGTCAAAATACTTTTAAGCCTAAAACAACAGGGTCGTTTATAATTTTTTCCCCGGAAATAAACAAGAGCAAAACCTTTGGGAACCCTCTCAATTGCAATCAGAACTCCACCGCTTTCATATTCTAGTATTCGTGCAAAATTCTCAACAAATGATAGATTTTTCTGCTTTGAGATTAATTTTACCAACTCTCTGTGTTTCCAATGCAGGTACATATTTTCGACGATACCATCATAACCATCACGAATACCTAGTGAATAAGATGCAAAATTTTCACCCGAGTGTTCAACTTATGTGAATAATTTCTCAAGCTATTTCTAGATTGGGGGAAAAAACACTCACCAAGAGCTAAGTATGATTTCATTTGTAACCCAATCCTCCGGAAAATGGATTGCTCTTCATCACTTAACATTTTCCCAGCAATAGATGGATTAATTGGAACCATTGATGCTTCTTCTTTAGCTAGTAGTTTCACAGTTCTCGACTTCTTCGACTGGGCCAGTTCGATTTATATTAGAGAAAGTCGTATTCAAATAATGAACATGTTGTTATCTTTATGAAAAGGAAAGTGAAACCACAACTTACACTATGCAATAATACATTGAAAACCTGAATATCACAGCAGGTAAGAACGAATAAAGATGTCATACTAGATTAGAAACTAAGTCGCAGAGCAATACATTATATTAGACTGTATGTGGAAGCAAAATATCTACAAGCAACATAAAAACTGTTATTAATCTGAAAAAAGGATGGCTATAAACAACAAATTTGAAACTTTTTCATCGGTTCAATATTCAAACAAAACATATGGTGCTCAAAATCGAAAAGAGAAAATAAGTAAAACAAATTTGAAATATATTGCAGGTGTAATGCAAATGAACTGAATAAACAGCAAAGATATCAGAGAGAAAAATATGCAAACTAATTTGAAATATATAGCAGGCCGGGTAGTGGCTGTTAACCTGCCTTTCTGCAAGGCGGTTACACGTTGGATTTTGACTTACTAAGCTTCAATGTTATAAAGGCAGGAGACCTGGTGAGATAACCACGGGATTTGAAAACTAAAGTGCAACCGGATATCTTGGAACCTAGTGAAGGCAGCGCCAGAAAAAATGCAACAATATCCCTAAGTAAAAGTGATCGGCACTGACCCCTAACCTACGGGGATCGGTACCGATCCCTCCACCACCTTATAATGGAGCTCCGGCTCCAGCTCCAGCTCCGCTGATTGATTAGATACTACATGCTGCCTTCACTCAATTCACACACTCTCATTTTGAATCTCATGCACTTACATTGGATCATCATGGCTACAACCGAGGATAGGGATCGTATCGTCACCACGTAACCAAATACAACACACTTAAACTCAACGGAAACCTCTCAACCACTCACATCTAGGCAACTTCACAAACTAGCATTGGAAACCCGAAGTAAAAGCAAAGAGGAGCACGTCGGAGAAGTCACAATACCCGATTCTCAATTACTGGAGATCGATATTGATCGCCATGTTATAGGGATTTGTACCAACCTCTGATTGTGGGCCCAGATGGACGCACTTTCTAGAGGGTTGCTCGACTTCGTTAGGTAGTCTTCCAGACGAAATTTCAATTCGATGTGATTTGCTCTACGCTGTCTTCTACATGGAGAAATGTATCTCCTGATTTGAAAATTATGCTAGATTCTTCTATTTTTCTTCCTCAAACTTCAATCATTGTAATTGTAATATCTCTGCAGTATAAATAAAAAGATCTTCTCTGAAGTGGACGTAAATCGGAGAATTGCCAAACTACTATAAATCTTGTGTCGTCTTGGGTATAGATTTATTTTGTATATATTTATTTTTTCTTCTTCAATTTATTTCTTTGTTGTATTATCCGTGTTTGGGTTTGGATTTGGGATATTGGTGCTTTCAAAACAAATTGGATGTTTTTGACCATTTTTGACGCAAGCATTTGATATTTTCACTGAATGGTACTAGCATTCGCTGACTGGAAGAGTTTTGAAAGGGTTCTACAATGGTTAGGCCATCAACAAGAACACTAACTTAGGGAACTAGATGAGTAGGAAGTCATAAAGCTTCTTCTGGAGAAAATAATATATTTATCCATATCACTAGAGAGGAGATGTTGGCTAGGCATGAGGAAATGATGAAGACTTTCCTCCAAATGATTGGATAAAATGCAGAAGCTGGAATGTCCGAAATCCAAATCCAAGAGCATGAAACTAATCAGGACAGACAGATAGAGAGATCTCAGCAACCAGGGTCGACTCCCGGACAAGTACCGGGGATCAGTACCGATCCCTTCAGGGAGATTGGTGTCGATCACATTATAACCGGAGCACTACTCCGACTAACCTTAGTGGAACTACAGATGAACCTATAGCTGGAACTGGACTTGAATGCAAATTGGGCTAAATAATATGTACTGGAATTTTCTTACAAACTCAGGGGGAGGTGGAGGGGAAGGGGCTATGAATGTGAATTGGGGATAACCTGTTAGAACTAAATACTAGTAAAGGCAATCAAACATGTGATGAGAGGAGGATTACCGAATATGAATCTGAAAGATGTGAATAGAAGTCCATTCACTCCTAATATCAAAAATGACAAAAATCCATCAGAATTCAAACAACCAACCATAGACACATATGACGGAAAGAAAGATCCTACAATGCACTCAATGAGATGCATCAGACATATGGAAGTACTTATGGGATCACATGAGGTTATGACGAAGTGATTTTCCTATGTACTTAACGAAAATAGTTCCCTTTTGATTTAAGCAACTGGAAAGCAGTTGGATTGGAACATAGAAATGTGTTAAATCGTCGATTTATGAGGCAATTTCGGTTTCACATCTCTATATCCAAAAACGTGATGATGTTAAAGACAATGAAGAAAAGGACAGATGAGCTCCTTAGAAGTTTTCTAATAAGATTTAAGGCGACAGCTGCTTCAGCGGATTGGCTGGAACCGTCAATGATTTCAATGTAAGTTTTTTCTGTAATTTTGGATGGTACCAAATTCAAAACATCTCTGGAACAGAATCCTCCTAGGAATCTCGGAGAATTTTACCACCAAATAGAAAGGTACTTGCGACAGAAAGACGAGCAAGCTGATAAAAAGGAAAAAGTGAATGTTGTTATGGATGAAGGATCATCAGAAGATGGACTGAGAAAGGACAAGGGAAAGACAAGTGGATAATGGACGTGATGGCTCAAAAAGGAATTTAAGGAAATCAAAGTTTTTCTTCATACAGGATTTAACTGTCTGATTGGAAAGGATTTATATTGATAATAGTGGGCAACTCCCTTATCGAAGACCGGCTCTGAGGGAGTCCATGGAGCAGGAATGGATATCAAGAAAGTATTGCATATATTCCATGAACTGCATGGAATACTACAGACTAGTGCAAACAAATGAAGGATTTGGTGGAGGAGCATGTGAGAAGTGGACAACTCCCATGGTATGTGGGAAACAAGCAACAGTGCCGGAACAGGAGCGACCATCATCCGTTGCAAACTAGAGCATACCCAGCTCAAAGGAAAATGTGAGATGACATGAAACTAAATAAATTGTAATCGCCTCAATACAACTAAGTCACTTACACATGTATGAAACGAGATCAATCCCTAAACATGCTCTAAGACGATGATAAACCATCATGTCCGAAGAGGTAGCCTTAGATTTTTTTTTTGGTTTTTTCTGAATTGTCGGATTGTCTTAGAACTCTTATTTAATTATGAACTTTAAATAGTAAATCTGCATCAAACGAGATCAATCCCTAAGCATGTCGCGGTTGTTTTGACGGGAGAGACGTGGCAATAACCGCAAGATGCGATTCTCTTCATCGGAGGACGACAAGATGAGTTCGTACATCAGTGATCAAACCCTCAATTGGAGAGCTGAGGCCGAAGAAAGGAAGTTAGTACACAATTGATCGTGTTTGCCACTAACTGAAGAGTCGGGATCGGAGAGCAAAAATAAGTTGCTTCGTGTAAGAACAACATGATCAACTTACTTAAACGCTATGCTCTCACTTCGGAGAGTGGGCATTTGGAGTACAGTGGAAGCTTGGAGAGACCGGATCGACCCAAAAGAGTTATGAGATCACTTTATATTTTAGGACATGAAACCATAATGCAGGAAGTAACGTCGCTTCGTCGGAGAGCGACAGGATCGGCTTGGTTGTCGTTGTTCCTTCTTCATTGGATAGTGACAAAACAAGGTTCAGTTAGGGTCTGGAGTACTCGGATCGACTAAGAAGAGCTACAACATCATTAGATGTTCCAAGACTCTTGGGACTCGGATGCAAGGAGTACGATGCTTCATCGGTGCACACGACATGATTGAATTACTCATCATTGACCCCTTTTTCACCGAAGAACGACTGGATTATGTTTAGAAAGGGACTAAAGAGACCATCAATCGATTTAAATAGAGCATGAACTAGAATTTAGTACTGATTTTCGATGGAGATGGACGTGGATAACGATCTGAAGATGTCACAGATTTGGACGGTACTTAAGGGTGAGCATTATTTGATTAAACCAAATAAACCGACCAAACCAATTCATTTTGGTCAGTTTGGTTTGATTTTGAAATTAAATCGGTTTGTAATCGGTTCGAAAAAATATTTAGTTTGGTTATCGGTTTAACCAAATTAATTGAACTTTTGTTATATTTTCAAAATTATCGGTATTGTAATAAATATTTTATGTTGGATTGTTTATCCAAGTAAATTTTAATCATCGCGTATGTGTCAAAATTACTTTTAGAAAGCATAAGAATCATAAATAATAATACTCTAATCATAAATTCATGATTTATTTTAAATTATAGTTAATATTACAAACATAAGGTCTAAAATATTTTTAGTTCGGTTAAAACGGATAACCAACCAAACTAAGTTTGGTTGGTTTGGTTTGATTTTCATTTTTATCGGTTTTAGTTTGGTTTGACAATTTTCAGTATCGGACGAACCAAACCAACCAAACGCTCATCCCTAATGGTACTAGCTCTAAACAGCTATGAATTTGGATTACAATACAACGAAACCACATAACTCAGCTACCAACTAGAAACAGATTGGGTTAATTCAAAACACATCTTCCTATCTGAAAACACGTTTTGGAAGACAAGTGTAACCCGTCTTTTTACAAGTCAGTTACTTATCAGATTTTAGCAGACAAAACTTCAACGTTATCAAGGTATGATGCCCTCAGAGATAACCATGAGATTTGAAAACTTAATTCCAACCGGATATCTTGGAACCAAGTGGAGGCAACGCCAAAAAAATGCAACAATATTCCTAAGTGAAAGGGATGATGCAGACCCCTAACCTATGGGGACCGATATTGATCTCTCCACATCTTATAATGATGCTCCGGCTCCGCTAATCGATCTGATACTTCATGCTACCTTCACTCAATTTACACGCTCTCTTTCTGAATCTCATGCACTCCAAACAACTCGTCCTCAACACCGAATCATCATGTCTATAACCAAGGATATGGACTGGATCATTGCTACTTAACCAAATTCAACACACTTCAACTTAGTGGAAACTACCCAATTACTCAAGATTTCACTTTGGCGACTTCACAAACTAGCACTATAAACCTGAAGTAGAAGCAAAGGGAAACCCACTGAAAAAGTCACAGCCCAATCCCCCCCGGGCTACACCTATAAATACATGGTCTTCTGCATGGAGAAAGGGATCTTTTTTTTGAAAAATTAGGCTAGACACTACTATTTTTTTGTCTCTTTTTTGATGTGGTAGTACACGGTATTACAAGCTTTAGGTAGTACATAACATATTACGTGTCGATAAATGTTCAAAATACAGGAGGCAAGTTTCGAAACCGTTACATCTTGCACTAAAGTCCAAGTTCCTAAATCCTTGGGACATTAATACTTGTTATTCTTCTTATAAATTCATGGTCTTCTTGTAATAATGGTGATTACATTTACTGGTGACTTGATAAGAGTATAAAATACACTTCTAAATCTATGTATAAGTTCATTAATTTTACAGGTATTTTGATTTTAAAATTTAAGTTTATTTGGAAGACAAATGCTCCAACCTAAAGCCAAATTGCATATGTGGCTGATTATCCATAAGAAATTAAATACTGTAGAGCAATTAAGAAAGAAAAATATTATTTTTGATTCTAAGTGTTGTTTCTGTAGTATATCTGATGAAAGTGTTGATCATTTATTTTTCTCTTGTACTAAAACTTTCTATACATTAAAAATGGTTTTAAGAATATTTGTTTTTAACTGTTTCAATATTTTTAGGAATTGTGATTTTTATTGGAATTGTTTTAGATTTGATTTTAATTTTAAATATAGATATGTACTAGATATATTAATAACTGTTATTAGTTGGTTTGATAGAAATTAGAGAATGTTTCATTCTAATTCTGATAATATAGATAAATTAATTATTAAGATCGTAACTTTTTGTCTAGATTGGATGTCTAACCCTCAGTATAAATTAATTAGGAATTCTATGTTTGAAAGATTTCTAGTTAAAGTTAGAAATAACTTGAGTTTGTTTATTAGGATTAATAAGTATTTTAGTTTCAATATAATTTGCATATATTATTGATATCTGATTTTTATGAGTATTATCTTATTCACATATATATGGATATATATATTACATATATATGTCTGTTGTTAGCTTAGCTTTGTTTAGTAATTTTCAGGTTACAGGTAGTTGATTTATGCTATGGAGCTTATTGGAAAGCAGATCTGGAGAGTCTTTTCTTTCATTGTGATGTTCTGTTCACAAGTATTTTTTTTTGTTATATTTTTTGGAGAGACTAATATATTGTGTAGGAGTAGATATACTTCATCATCGGGTGGTGGTCATGCCGGAACTCGATTTTGAAGTATGAAGGGCGGTGCTTTATCCGGAGCTCATCTATTCTACCATCATATACATTTGGTCATAGCTTGAGTTGGTTATGTACTTTTGGTTATCTGCCAGGCATGTTGGCAGCTATTGTAGACTTTATGTTTTCTTTATATATATATATATATATATATATATATATATATGTGTGTGTGTGTGTGTGTGTGCGCGCGCGCGCGCGTGCATGCTCCCTTCTTTTTAGAAGATCACACATTTTTGTTTTCAAAAAAAAAAAAAACTTGTTATTCTTCTTCATTTTATTTCTCTACATCATCTGTGTCTGGATTTGGATTATAGGTTGTTTCACAACAAATTGGGTGCTTGTGACCATTTTTACGCAAATCCGGCCGATTGGTCTACTGGTAAAATATATACCAAATGACAGATAAAATGCAAAATGCAGCAAGTGGAAAAAACCCTGTCAAACTAAAAGCGAACTGGATAATTAGGTGGCTTACAATAGCAAATTTGTGTTCAAGCTCTCGGAGAAATATTGCAGATTGATCTCTAGAAGTTTCTTCATTCATTACCATTTGCTTTTGTGCAGTCCCTTTTCTTCCCCGATGTATTTGAGCCTGTTGAAATCGAGCAAATGTACCAACGAGCGAAGTTCTTTCTTTCACTTCCACACAAGGCTCGGTGATTGAACTGAAACGTGTTTCTTCTTCAACTGTTGGAAAATCTCTTGCCGAATCATCTTCGAAAAGAGCAGTAGCCACGGCTGTAGGAAGAAAATCCTTGCCACGATACATAACAACGTAATATTTGTTCCGAAGAAGCAAGATGCCTCCTGTCAAATTCTATCATAAAGGAAGACCAAAAAAAAGGCTTAGACTTTAAAGCCTGTACATTTCAGAAATTTGTTTCAACTTATTATAGGAAATACAAATAACTAGCTGTCAAACTGTACGGTCTGAAATTTTTATTTCACATGCAAATAACAATAATAATATGACACTGAATGCTTTTAATGTTATCAAAGAATAAGAGCATCCCCAACACTGCACCACTAACTCACCCTCAACAGACACGGTTCAATCTAGTGTGCATAAAAGGTGGAAATTTTGAACCAACTTACGTGGCATTTATAAATCCAGTTAACTATGACTAATTCACTGAAACCAAGCATATGAAACAGCACTAAGAATGCTGGCTAAGAAGCAACACTCCCTGTTGCTTTAGCAACGCGAAGATTGTTTCAATTACTTCTAGTTCAAGCAACTGACTTCCCATTGGTGGTGAGTTGGCAAACAACCCAGCCTCTATTGGAAATACTCAAAGGGAGTTCATAGCTGATAAAAGATATTACTCAATATGGAGCTCCCGGCCTAATTGTCATATGTCTGTAAAAAAGATGAAGCATGTACAGTTCACAAGTGCATGTATGGCTTAGGGATGAATATTTACCTTCAATTCATCAGCCATTAATTTACTATTTGTGTTCTGGATTCCTGGCTTGATAGCAATTTTCACAATTAAACTCTTCTCCCAAAGCTTCAAAACAGCAGATGCCAAGCCCTGATGGTTCCTATTTCTCCCTTAAAAAAAAAAAAAAAAAAAAAAAAAAAAAAAAAAAAAATAAGAACACAAACTGAAGTACACAATTTTGAAAGTAGCTGTAATAGCGTAATTAATACCAAGCGCAAAATGGCAGGGAAGTTTCTTTGCAAGCTTTCTCAAACTTGTCATCTCTGCATTCGTAAGCTGTGGCATCATTCCATTTGGTATCATTCTTAAGGGCACTCTGTAACCTGAGATAGTCTGAGGGAGCAAATCAGCATCAACAGGTAATAATCCAGTACCCCACCAACCAACAAATCTTGGCCCCAGTCCATTAAGCATTTCATCAAATTCTTTTTCCTCTTCACTGATGCTTTCAGAAAACTGGGTGTCAAGTGACAATGACATTTTGTTTTCAACCATTGCTTTGGTTTCTTTGTAAGCACCTGACACACCAGGTATGCACAGTGTGTCATGTTCACTGGAAGGCCGTTTATAGTTGGTTCCTCGGTAGACAACCATAAAACATCCTGATTGCCATATAACTAGTCCACCAGTCCGCCGCTGCTCAAAACTTAATGGCGTTAATGGTGATATATCAAGTATTGTATTATCTTCATTATCCATCAAAGACAATATGTTCGACCGAACTTTTTTTAGATATAGTTCCATAAAAGATATGGTATGTACGGTGTGTGGCCAGACGACTGACTTTCGCTTCGTTTTAAGGAATTTAAGTCTTCTTTCAAGTGGTGTTTCATGGAATTAAATCTTTCAAGCAGCGTTAAGTAGAACTTAAGTTGGAAACCAGTATACGGAAAATAATTAATATACAAATTCACTTAAATCATATATTTCCAACTTTATATATATATATTTTTTTTTAATCCTATATTTTGTGAATGAAAGCAAAATTACACAATCAAGTGAACTATGAAAATGATGAATGCATAAAATCATACTCCATATCTCAAATAATATCATAATTTACTATAGTTTTCAAGTTATTAAGCCATAACAAATCGTTAAATACTCTTCATACAAACCAAAAATGCTTGATTGTTAAATGCATAACATCTAAAAGTGTACATCACTATAAATTAATAGGCCAAACATTCATCGCTAGAACAGACTCATTCATTTAGGCATTCATTGTTAGTGTTTTCAATTTTCATATCCAGATAATTTATTAGTCGTATTTTTTCTCTTTAACTTTGACTTTATTGCATTTTTGACTTCATTGTATCTCTCTTTTTATACATAATTCGCTAATACATTATACCGATCTATAATTTTATCTTGACAGCACTAAAGACTGAGTTGACTATGCTTAGAGTACAAGTGCAGCTTTAAATCACATTAAATATCACTAAAGCATTGTGCGTTGTTTTGCTTTTTAACCCCAATAAGCTTAAAAGTAATACATCTTGCTTAATCAACACTTGTGCATACTTTTAAGTAACCACATCACAAATCGGAAAAGATAAGGGGTCAACTTGCAATATGCATTTGAATCAGTATAATTTAAATTCTTAGTTATGAATGATATGACAAAGACAATTGATGCAGTTATTGTATGATTAGGTATATTAATGAGTCAACATAAGATGTTAGTTGGATCTAATCTACTGGAGGAAGGGTCACATTTTATGATAAATTTAGACAACTTCTAACACATTATTGTTTGAATTTGGACATGTAATGTTCAAATTTACATTTGAACATGTTTTACTACTCTGTTAACAACGAAATGTATTTGCTAAATTAGCTTTGAATAGAGATAAAAATTCGACATGGGTGTTGATATCAATTTCAATGTTATAAAAAATAAAAAATAAACTTATTTTGTTCAATTTGGACTTTTCGGCAAGAGTTTCAGCTTTTTATAATTAATCGTCACAATTCATCATTTTCTACCAACTACACGGCTCCCGCTTAAGCATGGTTTGACAGAGTCAACGTGTAAGTAAACTACCCGCATTGCTAGAAAGATAATCTCTGAAACTTGATCTCCAAGCCCAACACACGTAACTTTAAATCCAACAATGCATGAATAAAGTTCAGAGTATACTGCAAATTTAAAACAAACTGTGTCGTATATAGCATGTTTTTACTATCTCTTCGTAATGACTGATGTCCAACTAATTAATGTAATTAGACATACTTGCATCAACGTAGTTTCAACTAATTAATGTAATTAGACATACTTGCATCAACATAGTTTCAACTAATTAATGTTAAATTTTCCAACTAAATTTAATTAATCACGTTAATAGCTAACAATAGTTAAAAGCAAATGATATTTTAGGTCCAATTCAGTAAATTATGATGTCCCGATTTCAAGTTAAACTTGGCACACCGTAAAACAAAGTAACAATTATAATACTATAACATAGAGTGTGCTAGTTGGAATTGTTTCTTCTCTTATTTCCGTCTTCTTGTTTATTGAAAGTTGATGGCAAATGATGAAAACAATGGCAGGTCACTATGTTTAATACTTTATGTTTTACTTGCAGCTTTTTGTCACTTTAACCTCTTTTTGCCTTTTTACCTCTCAATGTATTATTTCATTGTTTTTTCTCTCCAATTTTTAATCTTTTTCTTCAATTTGTATCATTTATTTATTTTTGTTTAAATAACTGTTTGTTTATGTTTCAAAAAATAAATAATGATGATAGTTAGAATCAAGATTCATGTTTATGATCGAAATAGAACAAGGTTTGTTGGAGTCTTAAAATGAAATAATGATATATCGATCAGCGTTTTCCCAATATCAGACTGATATTAGTGTAATTTATCAGATAATATGTTAAATATCATCCATTATTTTCATTAATGGAAATAAGGCGAAATTAAAATCTTCTAATTATTTTTATGTTGTTTTATAGGAAAGCAAACGGTATTGATTTAATCAATAAATTTTTCCATCATTACGCTATATATTAGCTTGCTTCATTCTGTCACCACAATGAATATTCGTCATTATTATCACATAATGAAAGCTCTGGTTCTTTAAAGTTCAACAGTTCAATCTATATGACTTTTTATCAATGTATTAAAAAACGCACCTGAGGCGCGCCTCGAGGCGAGGCGGTGCCTGAAACGCCTTCAGGCGTGGTTCAAAAGGCGGTTTCCCCCTGAGGCTTACGCCTCAGGGGTTTGAGGCGTGGAAATCGCCAAAAACGCACGCCTCAGACCCTCAACTATCTGAGGCGTGCGTTTATATATATATATATATATATAAAACCTAACTTACCTTTCACTTTTACTTTTACGCTGCTTCCGTCGGTTTGAGGCATCGAAATCGATTCCTGGAATCGAATTTGAAAGAGCATTTTTTTTAAGTGTCCAGACTCGGTTGAAAAACTGCTATGCAGTGGTTTTTGAAAAACTGTTGCGCAGTTATTTTGAAAACTGCTGTGCAGTGTTTTAAAAACTGTTCTGCTTCTTTTAAAAACTGCTGTGTGCAGGTTTTTTTTTTTTCTTTTTTTGGTCTTTTTTTTAAGCTTGTGCACTATTCTTGAGCAATTTTAATCATGTGTTAATGTCCAGACTCGTTAAGATATGAGCAAGCGGGATATTGCATGGAAGTGGGCTAAAGATATACCGAATTCTACCAATTCAAAATATTTTCTTTGTGGATTTTGTGATCATAGATGCACCGGAGGGATTGCTCGTTTTAAACAACATTTAGCATGCACTCATGTTGGGATTGTTACGTGTCCAAAAGTCCCACAAAATGTGAAAAATGAATGCATTGATGGTCTAAAAAAAATTAAACACGTTAAACAATCAAAACTTGATATGCTTCGTGAAATTGGTAGGAGTGAAAGCGTTGGAGATGATGATGATAATAATTTTGAATTTGAAAGTGGAAGTGGTAATGTTCCTAAGCCTAGAGGTGCAATAGATAAGTTTGTCAATTTAAAGGCAAAGCAAAGTACATTGAATAATCGCTATAAAAAAGATGAAAAAAAGAAAGCTTGCAAAAAAATTGGATTATGGTTTTACACTAGTGCTATTCCATTCAATGCGGCGAACACTCCATATTATCAAGTGGCAATGGATTATGTTGCAAGATATGGTCCCGGATTTAAGCCACCTTCTAGTCATGAGTTAAGGACTTGGATCCTTAAAGAAAGCGTTGAACAAGTTGACAACATGACTGGAGCTTACAAAAAAGATTGAGAGAAGTATGGATGTACAATTATGTCCGATGGTTGGACGGATGGAAAGAGTAGGGTAATTATTAATTTTCTAATTAATAGCCCGAAAGGTACATGGTTTTTAAAATCCACTGATGCATCGGATACGATAAAGAATGCGGATTTGTTGATCGGATACTTCAACAATGTTATGGATGAAGTTGGTGAGGATAATGTGACTCAAATTGTTACCGATAATGCTTCTAACTATAAAAGAGCCGGTAATCTTCTAATGGAGGAAAGAAAGAAATTATGGTGGACTCCATGCACGGCTCATTGCATTGATTTGATGCTTGAAGATATTAGTAAATTGACGGTGTTTAGTCAAATAATTCAAAAGGCAAAATTTGTGGTGAAATTCATATATGGTTATTCTTGGGTTCTTGCTTTGATGAGGAAGTTTACCAAAGATAAAGAGTTCATTCGTCCCGCGGTCACTAGATTTTTCACCTCTTTTCTTACTCTTCAAAGTTTATACATGCAAAAGGAAGGTATTCCAAAGAATGGGCTAAAGGTTCATTTGCTAAAAAAGTTGATGGTATTCAAAGTAGAAAATACGTACTATTTGATGGTTTTTTTGGCAACATATGGCTTATTGTGTGAAAGTGTTCTCCCTCTTGTTTGTGTTTTGAGAGGTTGATGGAGAAGATAGACCCGCCAAGTATACATATATATATACACACACACACACATATGAGTTGATGGATGCGGCGAAAGAAAAAATTGCAAAAAATGTTAGGAACAATGAGAAAATATACAAATCTAATTGGAGTCGCATAGATAGGCGGTGGGAATCACAATTACACCAACCATTACATGCGGCGGGCTACTATTTGAATCCACAATTTCGTTATGAAGATACTTTTTCTAATGTGGAGGAAGTAAGGAAAGGTTTGGATGCTTGTATGGATAGAATGCTTGGTAGTGATAGCCAAGAACGTCTCATTGCGGATTGTCAATTGGACTTGTATGATCGTGAAAATGGTTTATTTGGACATCCTATGGCAATTAAGAGTAGAAAGTTAAGAAGTCCGGGTTAGTAATTCAATTGTTAATAATGCATTTTATAATAAAATATGAAGTACTAAACATATAATTTTTCATGTTTTATTGATTAATTAGTGTATTGGTGGGAACGCTTTGGGAAAGATACAACCGTGTTGATGAATTTTGCAATTCGGGTACTAGGTCTAACTTGTAGCGCATCTGGATGTGAGCGAAATTGGAGTACATTTCAATGGGTAAGTCACTTAAAAAACGTTCTAGCAAATCATTGTAATTTTATTTGCATGTTGAATAAAATTTATCTTGTTTACACTAGGTGCATGCAAAGAAAAGAAATAGACTTGAGCATAAAAGATTGCATTCTTTGAATAAAATTACTTATCTACATTGAACTTCTTTCTAACATGCAAGTATGCAGCAATGGATACTTCTATGACTTTACTGTCATAATTTTCATGTTTATCAAAGAATATAATTTGTACAAAATGATACTTGGGAGACCATTTATTCAAAATTGTATTGTTTTTGACAATATCTACCATATGAAAATGTTTTTATAGAAATAATAGTGGTATTGTTACCCTTAAAGATATTTGGTATACTACATGCTATAATTGGAAAGGAAATTTGTTGCATGCATATTTTATGACACATGCTAGGCTACACAGCCTTGGGATAAAGTGTATTTCTTTGAGAAATAATTATGTGAATAATGAGGTATCTCACATTTCTGGATACCACATATCAATCTACACTGACATTACAATACTTTTGACATTTGTGGTTTGACTAATATTATTGTCGGTATTTTTGTACCAAACTTAACAGGTGTTGATATTAACAATTTAGCCAAAAACAATATCATTGTTGACGTGGAAAATTGTTGTGGACTCAACGCACGCCAACACCCAAGTGTATGTGTATTAGCAACACACTAATCCAAATGTAAAGTAATGAAATGCATGGAGAACACATCTTTTTATAGTGGTTCGGCACTAACACCTACGTCCACTTTATAATAAGCATTAATCGTATGTATCGATTACAAGAGTTGTACAAGTCCGAACAATATTTGTGTACAAAGCGCTACAATAGAATGACAAAATGTATGTTAATCCTAAACTTTGTCGAAATGTCCGTCTTCTTCTTCGTTGAGTGAAAAGAGTGTTAACTCGGTCAACAATGTTCAATTTTAGCTTCTATGTCCCAAAAATCCAAAAATGTTAAAAATAGTCCAAAAGCAGTGTAAAAGTCCTTGTAAATGTTCAAAAGTTGCTGGAAAACGTGTATGCAATGTTTTAGTGGTCCAAGTTATGTCCAATAGTCTTGGGGAAGAAGATGGAAGTCATGAATGGTGCATGAGAGCTTCAAGAGTGAAAAAAATCCAACCCCTTCGAATGTCAAGCTTGGGGGGTATTTATAGGTAGTGGGTTAGATAGGAGTAGGTGAGATTTGGGGACCACACAGCAGAAAATCGCATCCTACACCACGGTTAAGTACGAAAAAATCGCATCACATCCTTCGAATTCAGAAAAATTCGCATCTTGGAGGGATGCAAGCCTGTGCACTCGCATCCGAGGGATGCGAAAACTCGCATCCGAGGGATGCGAGCTATGGCGAAAGCGCTAGATGCGAGGGGAGGGATGTGAGTTTTTGGAGGATGCGGCGCGATGTTGGTGATGCGAGATTCTAGAGGCACGGTGGAGGGATGTGATGCAATGGAGGATGCGAGATTCTTGAAGCGCGGTGAAGGGATGCGATGCGATGTGAGCCTGTACAGGGTGATGCGATATGTTACTTTGTGAGGAGTTGTGAGGCCATACCCAGGGAGCCCAAGAACCTGCCGAATACCGTGAAGACATTTCTGCGCATGCTCATGGAAACGGGTGTAACTTTCAAACCGTTAGGCCGTTTGGACCTAACGAAAGCTATACCTTAAGCTAATTCAGAGGGCTACAAGAGTTACCTTGCGAGGCACCGTAATTCATGTTTTCGGGCCAAAAATAGGTCATCTAAAAGGGGTCTTGGGCCATTTTATGTCTGCGTCGCGACTTCGACCAAATAGCTTTGTGTTTGCTGACGATGTTATTGACGTGTGACAGCTTCGACCAAAAAGCATGTCAACAATCATGAACAATTATCTCATTTGATAAAAACTCGAGATAAATGTGATTTATTGTAGAACAAAAAACTAGTGTTGAAATAATAATATATCATTACAAAAAAATTGTTCTTTATATTTGTGAACTGATAATGATACAAACTGCATCATAATTATTAGGGGATCAAACCAATAAATGATTTTCAATATGTATTTGATCCAAATATCCCCTTGACGCATGGATTCTGATTTCATTATTTGAACCGTAATCTATGTAACATCACCTGCTTCGACGATGGTTTGACAGGATCAATGCTAATCTAATCTATCGATAATATGTATTGCTAAAAATATTCATATTAAAAAACCATAATATTATTATTCACGTTATAATTTTTATAATAATAGCAATATCTATCAATATATATACATATGTTGTCCACAGTAGAGTGGAGCTTCAATTACTAAAACGCCTTATAGTCCAGGAAGAGGTCGAACGAAATAAATATTTGGTAGATAAATTATATATATATATATATATATATATCGGGGAGGTTATATAGCACCCCTCTTTCTTGGCATCCCAATAGTGACCACTCATTTATAATTAAATAAGTTAGTGGGGGAAGAGAGAATTAGTGGGAAGAGAGGAAAACAAGAATGTGGTGAAAATCAGAAGGCTATAGGGGTGCTACACCATTTGGGGGTGCTCTTGATCCTCTCTCTCTCTCTCTCTCTATATATATATATATATATATATATATATATATATATATATATATATACACACACACACACATATATATATATATATAGAGAGAGGGTTCCGCTACAGCTCTTATATTGCACGTGAACTCTTCTCTTTAATCTCCACCACCCATTTCCCCGCTTATTCTCTCTCTTCTCATTTCAATATTATTTCTTAGTGGAAAGAGAGAGAATGAGTGATGGAGATTAAAAGGGAGAATTCACATATGTTTCATATATATATATATATATATATATATACATATATACATATATGTATATATATATTAGAAACATATGTGAAGCACAGTGAGAGTGAGACCTCGAGACAACTTCATTTTATCCCTAAGGTGTATATGAGGCATGCATCTCAGGTTGTTAAGGAATAAGCCTTAGAAGTAAAAGAAATTCAAGCATGTATAATATATTATGTCACAATAGTATTATGATAGGTTCGTTCGAAGTTTCAAAAAAAAAAAAGTTAAATGATAACAATGTGTTGTTTTTCAAAAAAAAAAAAGGATAATTTGCTAAATTGAGTCCCGTCAAGGAATCAGTTTTTAAAATCAAACCCAGGTTCAAATAGAAGTCAAGTGAATCTATCTTGGTTGGATATTTTTGGAACAAGAGAAATCAAAGAAGAAAAAACAAAATTACTTGTTGCTTTTGTTTAGCTTTAATATTGGATGAATACGGTTTATTACAAATGAAACATTGAGCTTTTTATTTTAAACTACACTGAATGGTGTGTTTACGTGTGTATGAGTGTGTGTAAAAATAACAAACAATGTATAAGTAAGCAACTTTTAAAACAAAATGTTTAACGTTTAATATTCTGTATTTAATTTCTTTAAATACGTCATGTGTGTAGTAATGTTCACCCAAAAAAACTAAGCTCCAAAGCCTCAAGGCTTATGCTGTCATAGGATTTTGAAGCACCAAAACATCTAGTATATGCCACCTTCTAAAACATTGATATACACATACACATAATATCTCCGTTTCATACTAAATAATTATAAGAGCAATAAATATGCATAGTTTAATTTGGAATTTACCGGTCCGTCGGGTTCTCCTTGGGTATACTCACAAAACAATAAATATGCATCGTCCAAAATCTCTTGATTAGATCACCATTCATTTACTATCTTATCGCGAGTGAAGAAGCATATATTATTTCATCAATGAATAAACCCACAAAAAAAAAAAAAAAAAAAAAAAAAAAAAAAATCAAACAGAAGCATAGTTTACAAAAGTAACACAATTTGTGCATAATTTATATCATAAATACGATCAAATATGTGTCCATATCATCAAGAAAGCTTCAAAATATAAATGATGATTATGATGAGAAATTTGATTATTTATTGATACAAGCTGCTTTAGTTTACACGCGAAAAGTTAAAAATATACAAAAGAAGAATTTGATTGACAAACATAAACTAGATAAAAGTGAAAAAAGCATTAAAATCATTTTAAAAAATGTGAAAAATTAAAGAATTATTTTGGGACTACTTTATTTTGAGTTAGGGAAATAAATGGTTCTTGAATAATTGCATATATAATCTGAAATGAAATATACAAAGAGGAACAAAAATCCAAAACATTACTAAATTTTGGAAATTTTCAACATACAAAGAAAGTGATGGACTACTCAACTGAAAAAACCTAATATATTAACACACAAAGAAAAAATTAGTACATTGATGCCATCTTAGATTCAAAGAAAGATAAAGCACCAAACGTCAACGAAGGGAATTAAAATTTTAAAATAGCATCGTGATGGCACCCCCAATGGTATAAATATCCGAGCAGTAAATAAAAAGCTGAAAAGGGTAAGAAAAATAAGAAGTATACAACAAATTTCTATAATAATAAGTTAATGACTGGAATATGTATAGAAGCCAAAGCAAATTAGTACATTCATGATGGTATCATCAATCTCCCATACTCTAGCAACCCTATAAAAAGGAATCTTTGGAGAGAGCTGCAACAATTTTTTCTTCCATCTATTCTTGAGGAAAAGCATGTTTGGTCTAGCAATGCTTTAGCCACTCCTGAAGCAACTGCTAAATAAGTTCGGGGAAGAGGGATCTGGAACTATAACAACCTTCAGAAACATGATTTCCTTTTGTGGAAGGTGATGAAGAATGTTATACGCACTTCTAGTAACGTGGTGCACAGAGGTTAATTTGTTCCAAATAGCTGCATTTTCAGCAATGACAAAGGGGAAGACATTAGGCCTGAGGCTTTTTTGAGCCTTGGGCTTTTTTGTGTGCCTTTTATATGAGTTTGATCTGCTATTTTACTAACTACAAATTATTTTTTAAACCATATTTTATAATTCAGACAATTATTTACATATTTTATTAATGAGATTTAAATTTTAAACCATATTTTATATTTTATTGAACAATTAAATTATTTATTTAACTATATATAAACAAATTCTTGAATTTAGCAAAAAAAAGCGCCTCAAACCGCAGAAAGGCGCACTGAAACTGCAAAAAGGCGCAAGCCTTGGGCTTTTTTGCGCTTAGGCGCGCCTAGGCGCGCGCCTCGATAACTATAGGTAAACTATATGAAAAATGATTGTAAACATAAAACATGCAATGGTATTTCTTCTGTATACCAAGCATTACTTTTGCAAGATACTTTGCATGTAAAATATAATATATTCATGTTTATAAACAGAGCATGACTCGGTGAAATATTATATTCAAGAACGAACTAGGTTATGTTGCTTATTATAGACTATCCATACTTTTGCTGTTACTTTACATGCTGAAGTGGACATCCCATTTTTTCTTTTTAAATTTATATAATAAAATCCCTTTATACAAAAACAACAGACAAAGAACAGTATAGATCTTAGTGCAAGCAAAAAAAAGGTTTCATGCTGTCAAAATTTTGTTGCCCATCCATTTTTATTTTATTCTTTCAGGCTGAGTGCATGCACTCGGTTTATACTAATGATACTCATGTTGCATAAATATAGCAAACGATAATCTTAGTTGCATGTTTTGTTTAGCACTATAGAGAAATCAAACTGACTCATGTTGTCAATAAGTTTAATGTTGACTAAATTATCTATTTCCAACGTATTATATTGTGCATTATGTTAAGAAATTTATAGATCCGTGCCATCGGCACGGGCTACATACTTAATTATCATATGATCCATGCTCTATAGAAAATAAAAGTTGCAGTTGATTATGATTGACTTTTTGACAATCAGTGTAGTCAATGACGAATAGCGCAAAATAGCGCAAGGCTTGCGCTATGCGCTATAGCGCACGCTATAATGTTAATTTTTTTTACAACTAATCGAATTATCATACATAACTAAAATGTAATGCTTTGTTGCAGATTTTGTACCATATCCAAGACGTTCAAGGCTCCCAATGCAATGCTAGCGTACTTCATGCATATGTTATCTTGATTAAATGTTAAATCTAATTATGTTTGAGAAAATTTAATAATTTCATATTGTACATTCAAAATTATTGATGGATATAACATATTTATGTCTTCCACAATTTGAAATTTATTCTTAAATTAGTGACTTATGATGAAATTTATTCTTGTTTGCGAGTTATGATGAAGATTCTACCAAAAAAATGCATGAAAATTACAATTCACATAAAATATAAAAGATCCCAGAAAAAAGTTAACATAGGAAAAATGTATGAAAAATACAATTCACATAAAACATGTACGTTCATCTGGAAAGTAGGAAATAATTTTTTTTTCTTAAAAAAAAATCTCAGCAAAAGATAAACATAGGAAAAAAACACAAAACAAAACTTATATGCTCAAAATATTTCCAAAAAAAAAAAAATTTGAAACTGCGTGTTAAAAAAGAGACCTGTATGTCCATCTAGAAAGTAGAAAGTAGTTAAAAGGAGGAAAAATATCTCAGAAAAAAGATATGGATAGTTTTAAAATTCAGATTTGGAGAAGGAGAAAACAAAAGTAAAGCCAATCACGAAACCAAATGAATAAAGCAATAAACAAAATTGTATGTCTGGTTGAAGTCACTTCAATATTTCTAGCAGTAGAAATTGATTTGAAGAAGAAAGTAATTTTGCCTTAGGTTAGAAGTTGATTCACCTGTTATGTTATTGTCGAAATAGAAAACAAAATGGACCTCTTACGTTATTATTCAAATTAAATGGGCCAGACCGCGCTTCTTTACACACTCTCCAAACCTTAAAAAGAGAAATGAAAAATAGCGCGCTATTTATCGCTATGCGCTATGTTGCACTATGATAAAATAGCGTGTTATTTCTGCGCTATAAGGAACCCCTGCACTATAAGAAGTAGAATAGCGCAACCTATGCGCTATGCGCTATTTGGCGCTATAGCGCGCGCTTTGATAACACAGTTGACAATGGCATTTTGATGAGATATCGTTCTCAAAACTAGCCATCCTAATTATTGCCTTCCAAGATTACAAGTTTATAACAAATGTATATGTGGTTCAAACTTCAAAGTAACCAATTAGAAAATATTGACGTCCAATGTTAAAACAGCTCCATCTTGTAATGGAAATGAATGGTTGAATAGTGCTTATAATTTTATTTGGGCATTGCTATTGACACTCCAAGTATTGTTAAGGGGAGGTCAAATTTTAAAAATACTCCAATCATTAAAAAAATGTTAGGGGGTGTCACGTACTTAATATTTTACGGTCCAATTTTACCCTGTTAATAACATCAGTTACTGTCCCAAACCCCAACGATTTCAAATGCAACAAAAAAAAAACCTAAATTATCTATAAACAAAAAAAAGCGACCATTTTTGTTTGACATGAACGGCGTAGGTCTGCGGTATTATATATTTTTGTTCGACATTGTTCATCGTTTTTTAAATCTGTATTCGTTGTCGGGTTGGCAAAGTAGGAGAAATGGGGTGTATCGACAAATTCGGTAGTGTGATACCGTATAAAAAAATTGTTTGTATCGATTTCCTATGAATGATATATTTTCATTTGATCTGATGTATATCGACAAATGAGATTATTGATAACTTGGTAAAAAACCTGATGCGTTTTGACTAATATACCGTATAAATTGTTTTTTATTAACAACTAAAAAAGAGATTATTGTAAAGAAAGCTAATTTAGTAAAATAAATATTATTTGTTAAGGGGGTGCTCTTTGCATGGGTACTCCCCTTAACAAAATATTTATAAAAAAAAATTGATCCTTCTTAACAATACTTGGAGTGTCAATAACAACCCCCATTTATTTTGCATTTCTCTTGGTAGATGCTCCAAAACTGGCGTTGCATGCTTATCTTTGTATCAGATGCACTTGTCCAACATTCATATCTGTCCTATACGTGTACATAGAAAATCTGTAGACAAACCCGAATTGAACAGCCTAAGCTTTAAGCATAACAGCAGTTAACTCGGACTAACCTGGACAAGAACATGCGCGGTTTTCATGTCATGAGCCAAATCCTCGTGAAACTTCAACTTAACAACCTCCTTTTCTTTCCAAACCCCGTGAATCTTATCAAGCACCGCAGCAGTAAGTCCTGCCTTCGGAACAGTGACCTTCTCTTTCAAACCTTTTCCAAGCCTCCTCAGATTCATTAACTCCTTATCCTCAACCGTTAACTCCGCCAATGTTGGAGCCCTAGTTCTCTTCCTCTTCCCGACTTCCATCTCTATATTTCCCTTTTTTCCCACTGAACTCATCAAATCTGGTCGGCTCCAATCTCTTTGCAGCAACTCACCCATCTTTCCATTTTCGTACAATGCAGAAGCTTCCTTTACAGGAATCTCCTCGTCTTCTTCCAGTTCCGGTTCGAGGTCGCGGAGGCGGTGAACGATGCGTTCTATGGCAGATGGGGATTTGATGGGTTTGGTTTGCTGTTCCTGAGGTGGAGGTGGTGGGTCCCAATGGTGTAGCCATGTCGCGGAAGGGAGTTCTTTGTAATCAGGGTTAGGGCTTTGAGGAGGGGAATTGGAGGAAGAAGAGTAGCAGGAGAAAAGGTTCAGGTGAAAGCAGAACGGAAGAGAAACGAATTGTTTTGGAATAGAAAGTCGGCGGAGCATTGTACCCAACGCCATACTTGAACAATCGAGTTTAAAGCGCCCAAACGGGGGTCGTTAGAGCATCTCCAGCACTCTGGAGAGTGCTGGAGATGCATTAAAATGGACCGGTCCTCGTTTTATTCCTCCCTCCAAGGCTCTAACGGTGGAATCTTGCTGCTGCGCCCGAAACTTTTTTTTTTTCAGAAACTGCGAATTAGGCGAATGTGTTTAATTCACGGGGGTAGTATTGTAATTCTGCAACAAAACATGGGCATATGTCAGCAAATCATGCGGCTAGGATGATTTCGCTGGATCTGACAAACACCGTTTCCGGGTAAATTAGCAATATCGCTAACGGTGACATTTGAGTGTGGAGAAGGAAATAAAAAGGGACTTTGGCCCTTTTTTTAAGGGGATTGTTAAAGGGACTCCATTTTTTGTTAAGGAGGGAACATTTTGAAGGGGACTCCACTTTAAAATAAAATTGTTAAGGGAGGATTTGGTTTTTTTATTTTCAAATAAGCATGGACTTAATTGTCCCTCGTAACAACGACATCTTCTCCCCTTTATTGTCGTTCTCTTCTATTTTATCGAAACATACCTTGTTATTTATTAGAAAAAAAAACCCAAACCCAAATCCCTTGTTGTGTCAAGTTTTTTTCCCGATGCTCAACACTATGATTTATAGTGGTCTCATTAATTTTACATTATGTTTTTATGCAACATGCCACATATTCAGTCCCTACGGTCAAGTTTTGTTCTTTGCAGCTTCAGTTTCTGGTTTCTAAATAAAACTATGCATGTTTTTTCAATTAGCATGCACAATTTATATACACATCATTTCATTTCCTTCTAAATCTTAGTATAAAGTAGTGTGTCAAAGCGAAGTGGGAATTTGTCAAAAAAATAATGAACTCCCTGATTCAAGTGATTTGGCAAAACATTTGGATGCTAAATTGAAGAAACAAGGTTTCATCGCACCTGATTGTTGATATGGTGAATCGTGGTTTGAATGCATGTCTGCTCAGATAGCTTCAGCCATCTTTGTACTAAACAAAATCAAGGTCCAGTTTTACCGTCTCATTATTGGATTTTCAAGTTTTTTTGCATAATTTCATGTTTGTATATCAAATTGTTCTTCTATAATATAAATGACATAAGCATATTAAAACTGTAACAGAGCACCATTGATTTCACGACAAAAACAGCAATGAAAGGACGTATAGTTTCAGGAAGATTTCAAATTTGTTCAGACGGTGAGTGGGTAGGTAGCGTTTATTATTTCATATAGTCATTAATTAAGATTTAGGTTTTAAGGTACAAGAGGATCATATGGATAGTATTAGAATTTTTAATTATATTGTTAAGGGAGGGCTAACTTATTTTGTCCCCCCTTAATAATTCATCAAAAATTAAAAACTTGTCCCTCCCTTAACAAAAAATGGAGTCCCTTTAACAATCCCTTTTTTAAAGCATTGATCCGTAGGATCATAGATGAGAAACATATTCTCGTTTATAGATCAAACGACATTTTCTATATCGTTTATGCTATAAATGGTAATCTATTTATCGTTACATATTTTCCTTCTATATTAAAAAAATATACATCGTTAAATGAGATTTAAAAACTCGTTTAGCACTTAAACGGATTTCAGAAACCCGTTTAGCGAAAAGAAAAAAAATTATTCGAAAGTAGAAAAAAATGAAAACAAAACTGTCGCTTGTTGCTGGAGGAGCGTGGATTCTTAACGCTTTATTTGTCTCTCCCCATGTCCAAAATCGATTTGGTGTTGGAGATGCTCTTATAATGCGCTAGACGAAAGAGATGGTACAATAATCCTCGGAAGATTAACCGCGTTCACCAAAAAAAAAAAAAAAAAAAAAAAAAATAAACAAAGAAATTTTACTAAGTTATGTATCTTTTTAAAAAATATTACAAAAATTAGGTTACTTCAGAGAACAATTACACAAATTGATCTATTTTGAGTACATTAATGTTTTGCTGGCAATTTGTTGTCAACTAAAAATTCACGTTCAATTGCATATGTAGTCAAAATTGACTTATATGTGTAAATATTTTCAAAAATTATCTATTTTTGTTATATTATCTAAAGGGGATTGTTAATGATACTCCAATTATAGTTAAAGGGGTCATTTTTTTAAAAAGTTATTATTTGTTAAGGGAAGTACCAATGAAGAGAGCAGGCCTCTAACAAATAAAATTAATTTTACCGTCATACCCTTTTAAGTTAAATTTATCTGTTCTGTTCATTGAAACCGAACGAAAAAATACATTACAACAATACTCTACCGAACAAAAAAATAAATTACAGCAATACTCTGCCAAACAAAAACAAGAACTACGGCCGTCCACCTCTGAAACTAACATTTCACCTTTCTTTACATAACTCGACAACCCAACACCGAATAAAACTTAAAAATACGATCAAGCATGTTGAAAACATAAATTTAATTCGGCAACAAATACTCCATTCATGTCAAATAAACCATTTTTCACAAGTTCGATGATAGCGGATCGAACAAATACACCCAAAACAAACAAGCCATTTTCGAATACATCTGTAAACCCTAATTCAATCAAACGATTAACCCTAAAATTGATTGGGTGTACCTGTGCAATGCCTTCTCCACTAATTTAGGATTTGGTTGTGATGAGCGTTTCACGTTTTTCGTTCTGGCCATTAATTATCTCATGTTCGTGATGAAGAAATGTAATCGCATGCGAAGTTGAGTTTGCTCGAAGTGCTAGCACCAAATTTGATTTTTTAATTGATTTGGGGTTTTGCGTATTAGTTTATTGGGACGGGGTAATATTGGAAGACAGAAGAGTGTAAAATAATAAGTCTGTACGCCCCTTAACACTTTTATAAACAGTGGAGTGGTTTTAAAAAATGGTCCCCCTTAACGATAGTTGGAGTGTCAATAACAATCCCCTATCTAAAATAGACCTAAATGTGCAATATTTCCATGAAACGGTATGGTAAAATGATATTTTGCATCGAAAATTAATGTGAACTTATGTTATTCTTATGAATGTCATTATCAAATATGGTTATTAAAAGAGTACACTAAGTTATTCTTGTTGCTCACTTTTCAACATAATTAATAAGATAATTTTGATAATGAGTGTAACTACAAACATGCACCGAAAGCATTAATGGTTCACAAAGAACCTAGTGAAGATTGATAAATTTTGGACTAATCACTGATCAAACACAATGAATTTCTTATCAAAAAAGCTGTTAAATTAAATGCCGGATGGAAACAAAAGAAACCGTTTAAACTTTTTGAATGTATTAATATTATTTTGTAGTAACACAAACATTTGAATAAAATAAGAATATATCTCGTTAACTAGTTGAAAATTGGACTAGTTTTTTCCTTTTTTTAAGGAAAATATATAAGTTAAAACCCTAATAAGTTCAACACAAAGTAGTATGAGAGTTGATCCTACTATTCCAACAGTCGTATATTGTAGGGGAGCTAGTACAGGAATCGCTTTTGCTTTCTTTTAGTTCTTTTCTATTATATTTAGTATTAGTTAATGATCTCGGCTCAGTGGATCCCTTCCTCCGTGATGAACTGTCAACCCATATTGAATCAAATCAGAAAATAAAGTCTAGACCTATAGAAAAAAATTGGTTAAGCGAACCAAAAGGAATGATGATTTTGGGTTGTACCAAGTTATTTTCCAGTGTATACTACTATTGCGCATTTATCACTGCAACAATGCAAATGCATAGAAAACTTCAAACATAACTTGGAGTTTTTTTCATAGCAGTTGTGAAAGCATAAACAAAAAAAGCTAATAGCACAATATAATATCAGTATGACATTACGTGTATCTATGAATTCAAATATATCATTATCGGAAAAGTAGTCAACAAAAACCAAATATTTTTATTTTTCCTGTAATTAACAATTGACTTCATCAGTTGTGAGCTGGAAACCTACATGCATTTGTCGATCACATCAGTTAACATATTATAGCCAGTATGCTCATGTTGATTTTTTTTTTTTTTTTTTGGTATATCGTATCGTAGCAAGCGGTAGTGTACTAGTATTTGAATTTGATGTTGTGCTTATAAAAGCATGGTTTTGTGAAAAAATGATTTACAATGAAATTTTATGAAAGCAAAAGTATTTAACTACAATCTATGTATATTTTGAATTTTTCTCTAAATTCATCAAAGTAATTTATTGTATTGACTTGAGATGAGCTACAAGCCTTTAAGTGATTAATGTCAAAGAGTCATATATGGTTCTATACATTTCCTTGTATGCAACCACATAGTTTTATGATTCATTAACAACTTTTCATGTATGTCCCCCACACCAGGAACTAGACTATATTATCATGTCATGGAGAAATGCCTTGTTAAACTTATGGGAATTGGCTGAATTTTATAACCAAAATCTTTTTTGGTATGTAACGACCTGCATTTTTGACCGTTTCAAGTCGGTAATTAAACCAACGCGAAACGTTCACAAAGATAGATTATTAGCACTTATCACGTTTAAACAGAATAAATCACATAAAATCACAGAACAGAATAAATAACACAGTATCTCACAATGGAATATTTTATTTAAAAACTAGAGTTTACAAATTTTACAGGAAGATTAAATACATACATAAGATTTAAATAAAAATAAATATATACAGAAGGACGAACCAAAGCGAACGCGTCTTCACGTGCCTCAAGCTTCGATAGCTGAAATCTTTAAATCTACAACACTCGGGTCAGACCCAAGCGTTTCTTGCAAAACACAAAACATCTGAGTCCGGATTAACTTTATTCAAGTAAATCAATTTCAATAAAATGTTAAAATACCTAAATTTTGAGTGTATGTCAAATGCTAAGTATACACACGTGTAGTATCTGTTTTGTATCAGTTTTCAAAGGCGTATAGTATTTGTTCTATCAGTGTTTCAGTGACGGGTGCTCACAAGGTCAAACCCGGGCCAATGATTGGATTCAACTCAAGTGCAGTACACATATCAAGCTCAAAGGTCATAAATCACACATATATGCATGTGTACGTACACATGTATATATATGGATGTATACATGAATTTAATATAGCTCGATACAAGTACTCAATGCCAAGTAGTGCACAATAGTTCTTGGGGAGCGACTACAATGGACCAAGCTCAACACAAGTAGATATGCATGCAAGAGCAAGTACAAATCAACCGGCCAAGAATGCAAATGATATAAAAGTGTGTTACAGGTACACAGTGCAATACAGCAATCCTAACATGATAAATCCAGGTTCATGTGGCACTAAAGAGCATATTACTTATGTGTGTGAACTGTATAACTACTAGGTTTCGGTTCGGGTTCAAGGCTAAAGCATGAATTCACGTTTTCAAACCAGTTAGCTGACTCACATTGCTCAACTACATGCGGTTCAAGTTTCAAACAACACAAATATGTCCGGGCAGAGCACGCATTAGGAATGCAATACATGGAACAACATATTCAAATTTATAAAGTGAACATAATAGGTTAAAGTTCGGGATAGGCAAATCTATATAGAAGAACCAACCGAAATGCTTTAGATTTTAATGGTAAGTCACAAGTAATATA
Organism: Allium sativum; assembly: GCA_030737875.1. Taxonomy (NCBI): domain Eukaryota; kingdom Viridiplantae; phylum Streptophyta; class Magnoliopsida; order Asparagales; family Amaryllidaceae; genus Allium; species Allium sativum. The sequence goes on from CM060921.1 coordinate 388,716,382, forward strand.
TTAATGTGGCTGACACCAGGCCAATAGGCCAGAAGGGATAGTTCACATACACAACAGAGCAAAGAAACATAAACAAGGTAAGGCACATTAATTTCTATATTGATTCCGAGTCTTATACCACTTTGTAACGACCTGGCTTTTTGAACCCTTCAGGTCGGTAATTAAACCAACTTGAACCGTTCACAAAGACATATTGTTATTTGGTTTACGGGGTTTAAACAGAATATACACACAGAATCACAGAATAAATAGATAACACAATATCTCATAGCGGTGATTTTTAGCTAGTGTGTATCATCTTACGAAAATACGGTATGGTATAGATAAGCCGGAAGAGGTATGCATAAAAGTATTTGCCCAAAGAAGTAATCCTAGAACCCCGTCTGTTTTCTGGATTTGGAGAAGTGCCGATTTTCACACATCCTTTCTTTCAATTTTTAGAGCAACATCCAATAAAAAGAATAACTGGGATTATGGTATCAAATTCCTTAGTAATAGTATTTATTAGATATGAATTCTTTTCTGTAGTGGACCAATTCATTAACATACCACCGAACCAATTTTTTATTACAAAATCAGAGTTAATACAATATTTTGTTATAGATTTAATTACAAAAATTTCTAATAGAATAAAATTTTATATTTTCAAACCAGATCACGCATCGTCACCACTCTCTAACTTCTATAGCCGAAATATTTAAATCTGCAACACTCGGGTCTGACCTGAGCGTTCCATGCAAAAATAAAAAATACGCGAGTTAGGATTAGCGTTATTCAAGTAAATCAACTTCAAATAAACACTAAAATATAATAGTTAATCCTAACATCAATTATAAGTCATACACAAAATATTCAGATATGTAGGGTCTACCTATATCAGTTTATTTTTTTAGGGATTGTGATCACAGGAGCCTGCATATACACAGATGTACATGTACATGTGTGCACTGCCTCAACAACCCGGAAACGAACAAGACACAAGTTCAACGTTCAAGATATATGTTGCACATTCAAGATCAATATAAAGATGCAGCAGGTTTTAAAACATCAAAAGAGGCATCTACACACACACACATATATATATATATATTATATATATATATGTGTGTGTGTGTGTGTGTGTGTACATATATGCAGCAGGTTTCAAAACATCAAAAGAGGCATCCACACACACACACACACACACACACATATATATATATATATACATGCAACATAAAGTCAGTGCCAACAAGACTAAGGCAGTATCAGGTTACACAGCATCAAGGAAGGTGCAAGAACAATACTTGTTCTTAAAAGTTTCGAGCATGGAACATGGTACTACAAGTGTGTGGATGACATAGTAAGACTTCGAATATATGTTCAATTGCAATAACAAATGCCAAAGCAGTCCAGCAGCAGCCGATGTGACCCTCTCCAGCAAACTGCGCCTTCGTCAATGATTTTCCCTTGGAAAACACAGTAGTTGGTGAGTACCCTCTCACGATTTTCTTTATTTCAAGTAATTCGACTTCATTATAAACTAAAATATAATAGTCAAGTTCATGCTTGTTGATGCTTCTTGATATTGTCTGGATCTGCCTCATTTCAGTATTTTTGTTCACCACAACTTCATTTGCATGCTTCATTTAACATTGTTGCTTGCTATAGCCGAAAAAGTGTACCATGTTGCCTTGTTAGAACTTGAAATACATTAATTCATGCATTCTGGCTTTGTTTGATGGCATGTAAAACCTGAAATTTGTCATGATCCTGAATATGATCATTTGAAATGTTGCTTAATGGGCTTCTATGCCAATGATAGCCTATTGTGCTTGATGTGTGAACTTCTGTTTCATCACCTGCTACACACATGATTACGACCATAAAGTGGTACATGCATTTGTATATTTTGTTTATTTATGTGTTGAGCTGGAGCATTGAAGAGTGTGTGTGTGTGTATGTTGACACCCTATGTGTATATATGCATTTATATGGATATATACAGAGAATTGATACACGTACGTATGTGTGTGTGTGTATATATATATATATAGAGAGAGAGAGAGAGAGAGAGAGAGTATGTTAGTTATTGTAGCCTCATTAACCTATAGCTGATTTAAAGCATCTTGTTTGTCAGGTTATACCCATGTTTGCCTAAAACCTGAACTGTACCATTTATAAGTGTCTTGCCAATAAAACTTTGCTATCCAGGCATGAGTTCCATCATATGTATACATGCATTTACATGCATGTACACACACACACACACACACACACACACATATAGATATATATATATATGTGTGTGTGTGTGTGTGTGTGTGTATTGATACCCGTGTATAGAGTATTGGGTTGAGTATTGAATATATGTTAAATCGTTGAAATCTGAAACGTATTTCTGGTTGAAATGAAGTTACCATGTTGCCAGTGTTGTATATGGTTATGCTGGGCCTATCCTTGCTGAAGTGTGTTTCACTTGTGTATTTTATATATGCATACATATATAGGTATGTGTGTGTATTTTATGTTGTGCCTTAAATTATCTATGTGTCGTGACAACATATGTGTATATGTATATGTATTTATGTGTATATACACTAATATACATGCGTTGGCTCACGAGTATACTTGAGTTTTTGTAGGAGATTTGGATTTAGTCATGTTACATCGAAATGTAACTGTAAACTTCATGCTTGGCTCCTATAAAATTTGAATCTAGCCACACCTAGTTTTGTTTGCATGTTAAGCTAGACCCTTTTAAAATTATTTCACTACGCAAGCTACTTATTTTGTGGAATTTAAGTATAAATGTATTTAGTAGTTTGTATTTCTTGATATTCCATGTTGCAATCTTGCACTTGTACCACTACCATGTCCATATTCATTATGTCACAACTGTGTTTGCTTCCCATGTCTTATTAACTGTTGTGCCTAAACCTGAAGTTGTTTTCATGCGTGTCTTGCATGCTGGTAGTAGTTGTTCCATACTATTGAAAATCTGAGCTTGTACATTTGTGTCCTGACCCGGATATATCCAATCATGTTTTGTTGTTTGACAATGTCTTGTTGCACACTGCCTTGATTATTTATGCTTTCAGTTTGCATATTTATGGTCAATCACGTTTGTTTCTAGAAGTTGTGGTTGTGCACATGTACACGTGTGTACATGCAGGCTCCGGTGACCTCTACACTTGATCTATATACCGATATAGAACAGACACTATATAACTGTATATTTCGCGTATGACATATAATTTATGTTAGGATTAACTATCGTATTTCGGTATTTTAATGAAGTTGATTTACTTGAATAAAGAATCCTGAGAGGGTATTCACTTATTGCTGTGTTTTCCTAGGTCAAATCATTGACGAAGGCGCGATTTGCTAGAGAGGTCGCGGTGGCTGCTGGGACGAAGGGTGGTGCAATGCTTCGATTAGGCGAGGGAGGTGGTGCTGGGCTTTGACGAAGGAGATGGGGTGAAGGGAATTCGATGGTGATTTGGTGGAAGCCATTAAAGAGGGATTGGGGAAAGTTTATTTCGGCCGAAGATGGAAAAAGGAAGAAGGAGGTAACGATTTTTACTGTAGGGGAGGAGATGACGATTTTGGTGGTAGCCATTATTTTGATTTCCGATTTGAGGATGTAGTTTTTCGGGTAGGAATAACGAAGGGGTGAGGTAGTAAGGAAATAAAAGGAAAGGGACGGTGGTATTAAACTAAACAAGGACAAGTGTTAAATTTTCAGCACAAATTGAACAAGTGTAAAGAATTTCAATCCAAGATTACAAGTGCAAGGTTTATTAAATAAATAATTTTAACAAAAGTATATACTATTATATTATACTAATTGTAAATACATTTACATTTTCAAATACTCTAAACTAAAGTAACCAAGTTCAAATTTAGATTAAATAAATTATAAATAAATCTCAAGTTAAAATCAAAATTTACAAATACTCAAACAACTATATTTAAAATAGTTTAAAATATTATTAGCATTAATGTTTAACTAAACTATTAAATTCAAATATTGAAATTTAATTCAAACTTACAAACTAATTCAAAACCAATTTAATATAGACTAAATTCAAAATTATAAACAAATTAATATAAACATTGATTTTAACTATAAAACTAAATTAACCGCATATTTTAAAAATGTCGAAAAATCCGGGTCGTTACAAACTCCCCCTTAAAACTTTTCATCCCCGAAAAGGAGAGGTTGCTAAAATCTACTTATGTAAACAACAAATACATATACAACAATTCAATTAAAATATTAATAACATTTAAATTTTAATCAAAACATTAAAAACATTGAAATTAAATTTAAATTTACAAAACGTATTCAAACCCAAGTTAAAATAGACTAGATTTAAAATTCCAAATTAAATTTCTTAATACAAATATTAATTTATATATTAAATCTAAATCAACTACATATTTTAAAACACCAAAAATCTTGGGTCGTTGCAAGATTCAAAGTTATCAGGTTCTTAGTTCCTTTCAGATATTTGGCACAAAGGGGTATACATACATGGATAAAGGATCATAATTCCGGTGTATCGAATTCGTGTGCTCAAGTCAAGTCAAGCCAAGCAAAAAGGTTTAGCGTCAAAATACAGCAGTACCATGGTGGTTCAAGATTAAGATACTCGCCCCAAGATAAAAACTATGAATGACACTACTCAAGAACAAATAATTCAGATTTAAATAAGGCTAAGTTGGAAAAGTCATCATGGGCTACTCAATTAAATATTTTCTTCGGTAAGAATCTTAATCCAAATTCATTTTCAATGTATTATATGTCATTATTTGTTAAGAAATTTCCATTTGATTAACTCAGTTCCAATTGGGGAAATTAGTCTTCTCCCCCACTCAGATATTTGTTATAATTTAAATTACCTTATATATGATTTCTCAAACAAAAAAACTTATTTAAGTTAGTGTTTCAAAAGTTCATTTTCAAAAATTCATTTCCAAATTCTTTAAGTAAGATTCAACTTGATTGCTATAGTATACCCTTTAAGCTTTTTGACAAAACAGTTTAGTTTGCGCCCATCACTTACAACCCATGTTAATTACAGGTTCAACTTAACATTTTCAAACACTCCTTTGAAGGGTTTAAGTAGTTCAAATAACATCTTTGATTAAAACTTGTTAGACAACAAATCATGTATTTATAACTCGATTTTTTTTAAATCTAAAGGTTTGAATTCTTTTATAAAACTTTGATTTATCAAAATATGAAATTCATGTGGGAAATATTTGTATTTATATTATTCCAAAGTTGTGGACTTGAAAACCTTTTAAAAGCCTCTTCCTTAATTTATTAGATTAGGTAAATTTTAATTTTTGATTATTGATTTGATATTTAAAGTTCGAAAGCATCTAATAACTCGAAGTTTGACAAGTTATTGTCGTTTTCACAGGTGTTAGGCATACGCTGGCCAGACGCACGAATAAATCTCCAAGTACTTAATATACTTGTTTTAACTTCTAGTGAAAGTACTTAAAACAATTTTTTTTAAATAGATATGGAAAATACTTCCCCCATGGATCATAGACACGCGGAGGTTACGTTACTATCCTAGTAGAATCGCTTGTTCCTATAGGTATCACACCTCGCGAATTTCGCTATGGTTGTTTGCCATAGATCGCAGTTATGTGGCGATTACGCCACTGTCCCAGTGGAATCGCTTGTAACTGTCGGCATCACTCCCCATCGAATTACCCTATGGCGTCTAGATTGCAGTTACTCGGCAGTTACGCCACTATCCCAATGGAATCTCTTGTAACTGTAGGGATCGTTTTCCTCGAATTACGCTTGAACATCTTAATCATAATATATTAAACATGGTCTCATTGAGTGAGATTGTGATTTCAACGGACATTCCACTCAATGGAGTTCCAACGTAGCTATGATTTTCAATGGACCCATGGTCCCAAACATTACCTACCGAGTAGACACACACTGGAAGGTACTTCCCCATATCTTTGGTTTTGAAAACATAAGATACTATATATACATATAGTACTTCGTTTCATGTTTCGCATATAGCACACTTATGTTAATTTACATAAGATTTTCTTTCCAAATCAGGTTTTCAAACATATCATTTTTATATAAATCCCATTATATAAGATTACATTTCAAATCAACTACCTTCCAAATCAATAGTTTTCGAATTAATCATCATTCTTATATAAATATTCCATATATAAGGTTCAAAAACTTCATATCAAATATTCAAAATCAAAGATTCTCGAAATTCCATTTCAATACCAATTCAGTTTTGATTTCACAATCAATTTAGATAGTCAATATTATTTCAAATTCCAATTCGTATTCATAAATCAATTCATTATCAAAACTTCACATTCAATTTGGATTACACTAAAGTCAGGCTTTGATCATTTATGGCACGTTCACTTAACATGTCACATTATCAATTCATAGCACATAACTGATGTCCATCAATATATAACCTCTGAGCTCGTACGTGTAACACCCCGTGACCATTAATGTCACTAACAAAGGGAATGCATTAATGTCATGAAGCGTTATAGTAGTATAAAACAGATAAATTACAAGAGTAAATAAATAAAACACAGCGGAAGATAAAACTTATTTCATAGCATCATAACTTCAAAACAAGCTTACATAAGTAGTCTCCAAAACCATTACAACAGGATCAATTGTCTTTTCCAAAAACTTCAAAGTACATAAAGAAGCAAATACTTAAATAACATAAATGCAAAAATCCCCACTGAGCATAAGCAAAGCCATAAAGATGAGAGAGTCCAAAGCGATACATCTACTCTCTTCAAGCAACTGAAAGAAATCGGCACTAAGCTGTAGTATTCCCTCCTTGCAAACCTGAGGGGGGAAAGGAAAGAAAAGAGGTGGAAACAAAACGGGTCAGACATAAAGTCTGGCGAGTCCAGTAATTTTAACAAATAATAGGTAAGGTAAATGATCAAGACATAAATAGGCATCATGATATGGCTGTAACATAGATAAGGTAGATAAAAAGGATGGACAAGATGATTCTGTTCCTAAGTACTAAGATAATCCTACACCTTGGCTAAGCGAACAACCCTCCAAGTACTAACCCCAAAGACCGAAGTCAACATCAGACTAGCACCCAAAGGACTATCCAACTCAACCAACATGTATTTCGTTACACCGCACTTTTGCTAAGTTACACCACATTACTTAATTACACCGCACATCTACTAGTCTCTATTTACTAAAGGTTGATCCCTTCCCACTAACTATACCCACATGACAAACTTGGTAGTTACTTGTACCTAGCTGTTATCGTAGGTGTCGGCTTGCTCCTACCACCTCTAAGGTACCCTTACCCTACCCATTCAATCGGCTCCCTAAACCCCGTAGGCACCCGTGCTGGCCCCATAGTGGGGTGTATCACTCCCCAAAGTGGCAACCCCGATACCAACATAAAATGCACGGCCATACCTACACGATGCAACAACGTCTTACTTACCAGCCTGGACCCATGCACGCACATGAACCCGTTGGACTTGCGTTGCCACCGCTATTCACGTTTTGACCTCTTACATTCAAGTCCAGTAAGCGTGCCCCAACCCCGGCCTAGTACCGGGCCCAATTAGATACTCAAACGGGTTACTGGTTGAAACGGGTCCCCCATCTGACACAAGCCTCCCACCTATGCTTGGTCCCCACTAGGTTTTTCTCCCACTTAACCATTTTAATTTAAATGTCCATGTCTTACACATGCTATGGTTAAGTCCATACTTACATGTCATAATTTACATGTCTTATCTTATTCCGGTTAAGTCCATATTTACATGTCACCCCACTTAACCCTCTAACCATACCCATGTCTTATTATGGTTAGTATTCCTTAATTCATTCCTTATGACGAACGGTGCATGACCTCCCACATTAGACTGAACGCTTTGTGGCCGCTCGATTTGTCGGGCGGTTCCGGGCAGTCTTACGCCACAAACCGGGTCTAACCTCGTGTCATTAACCGTTGCGCCTACAATTCATTCCTTTGACCTCTCACATTAGACGTCCAATTGTGGCAGCTGGATTTGTCGGGTGGTTCCGGGAAGTCTTACACCACAATTGCGCCAAACCTCATGTCAAAGGTTTATTAATAATCGTATTTCACCCATACCAAATTTTCATGTCATGTATATCCAATTAAACATATAATCATGTTTATAATATTGCCTATTCCAAATTGTCACTAATTACATATTAATTAGCCTCAATTACAAATTTACAATTATAGGCAATTTCATCAATTCCATGTAATTCATACCCAAATATGCCAATTTCACATATTATCCAAAATATCCAATAATATCCAGTTTTCCATATTTCACATATTCCCATCGTTCCCACGTATTCGCATTTTCGCGTATTTTTAACATAGGCTCGAAGGTAGCCTAGATCCAAAAATAAAAGGAATAGGGATAAGAAGAGAGAATCAAATCACAGAAAATTGGAATTAACACAACATCATGAAATAAAGGGGCATGTAAACTGGCATAGAGGCATAATAACAGATTCAACATGAATAAACTGATAAAAGGTATGAACTTTACATAGAAACATAGGCATATGATGCCATGAATCAAAAAGGTGAAGACTTGGATGAGATTTAAATTACATACATACATATGAATCCTCTTTACAACTTCATCATGTTACTTTTAATCCCATTATATTGTGAAAATCACCATACTCACCTTTCGTGGTTAAAGAATAGAATTATGCACTGAAATTGGTGTAGAAACGTTGCGGTGTTGCTGATTTATCTTCTTGAATTGTTGTAGAAGCTCTAATCTTTAATTTGAGTTGAAGTTGAACACTTGAGATTTGATTTAGAGGCGGCCGCTATGGTTTAAGAGAGAATTTGACAGCATAATGGTGTCATAGATGATATTTATGAATTAGGATTAGGTCTTAGGGTGTATATATAGGTGTAGGAAGTTATTTAGGCCTTAGGATTAACCCTAGAACTGATCTGGACCACTCAGATGTCATATCAGCCCTTAGGGCGAATCGGACCACATGTTGGCAGCCAAACACCCTGGATTGACCTCTAGTCGACCCAGCGGAGCTCGGGTCGACTCCAAAAATGGTACGGTTCGGCTATTCCCCCTCTCGATTCGCTGTTTTGAACTTTTTATGAATATTTATTTATTTAATTTTTATATATATCTATCTATATATTTCTCTCATATGCATACAAAGTTCATGGCTTAATAATTTCTTCATAATTAACCATTTTCACCCTAAACCACTTTTTGAACTGCGTTCACACTAAGCCACTTTTTAGCCATTCCCCTAAAACAAAAATATGGCGCTAGCGGGGATCGAACTCTGTACCTCTTGTATGCAAGTCACATGTTCTAACCAAATGAGCTACTAAGTCTTTTGCTTACAAACCTTTGAACAATGCTAAACATCATTCTTTTCTCATTCCTCTTTTTCAAATAAATTATTCTTTAATTTGTTATTTTAATATTCTCAGAAAATACGGGGTGTTACATTCTCCCCTACTTAAAGGATTTCGTCCTCGAAATCTCTAAGTCAAGAAGAACGTATCCTACCATCCAATCATCCATCTACTCAACCATCAACCACTAGCAACCATGGTCCTTAAAAGATTTCTAATGATTTTCATGTACATATGCATAGTGTGTGTATATGTCCGTATACTAATGCAAAATCAGGCGGTCTACTGATTCAGTCGACTTCCTTAATGCAAATAATGATAGTGCCATGTATCCATCATGTATGCAAAGAACCCTATACATATCATTACTACATGTGTGCACAACCATTCATTTAAATGCAACATACATATGATACACACATTCAACGTACATTCATTTTAATAAATACATCCATTTATATGCAATATGCAATACGAAAGTGACTGAGCCGATCTAGTGCCTAAAGTGTGTGTGTATGCATCCACGAGCAACCACTAGCAAACACTTGCATCCACATGCATCCACCATACAAAACATGTCTCAAACACATGTTTCAACCATAGGACTACCTTATCTAAAGGTCAAAGATACTAGTGAGAGGACGTACTAAAGATAGAACAAGTACAAGCTAAGCGATGAAGGAGAAATTAAAAGACATACCCTCGAAAAGAAAAGGGTAAAATGAACGCATCTTCTCTTCCGTCTCCCAAGTAGCGTCGCTCTCATCGTCTCCCCATTGCACTTTGACTAGCTTGACCACTCGATTCCTCAACTTCTTAATCTCCGACCCAAGAATGCATGTAGGAGCTCGTCGAATCGTCGCAACACGCTCTATTTCCACCTCTCTAAGCAAGCTCTTCCAAAACTCGCTAATAAAGATAGGATCGCGATCGCTCGCTATGCTAGAAGGAACACCGTGCAAACGAACTATCTCTCGAATGTATACGGAGGCTAACCATGGAGCAGTCCTCTTACTCTTCACGGGAATGAAATGGGCGCTCTTAGTAAGTCTGTCTACCATGACCCAAATCCCCGTATTAACCTTCCTTGATCTTGGTAACCCATCAACAAAGTCCATCGAGACACTCTCCCACTTCCATTGTGGGACCTCCAATGGGTTAAGCAACCCACCGGGCTTCTTTTGCTCTGCTTTTACTTGTTGGCACACCAAGCATCTAGTAACAAACTAGGTCACATCCCTCTTCATACCGGCCCAAAAGTAAACCCGTCTCATGTCCATGTACATCTTGTCCCCGCCGGGATGAATGGTCATCTTCGAACGATGTGCATCATCAAGAATGGTCTTCCTCAAGTTCTCGTCTCGTGGTACACAAAGTCTACCGTCCCTACGTAACCAACCCTTATCATCTAGGGTATACCTACTGAGATGGCTCGATGACTCCCCTCTTATGAGCTTCTCTACTAACTCAACCAACTGTGGGTCATCTCGCTGTGCCTCAGCAATCCGTCCCAAAAGTGTACTTCTGACCTCTAAGGATGCTAGCAAACCGGGTACAAAGTCAATGGAAGGTCTAAAGTCAAACGTAGAGATAAACTCTAAGCTTCGCCGCTCAACAAACAACGGACTCAAGGACAATCTTTTCCTACTTAAGGCGTCTGCCACCATGTTACCCTTGCCAGGGGTATACGCTATCTCAAAATCGTAGGACGCTAAGAATTCCATCCACCTTTGCTGCCTTAAGTTCAATTCCTTCTGAGAGAACAAGAATTTTAGCGATTTGTGGTCTGTGAACAATTCGAATTTCTCGCCAAGAAGATAATGGCGCCAAGACTTAAGCGCGAAAACAATAGCGACCAACTCTAGGTCATGTGTAGGGTAATTTCTCTCATGCACTCTCAACTGCCTTCCTCCATAGGCTATTACCCTCCCCTCTTGCATTAAGACCGCGCCTAGTCCTGTCCCACAAACATCGGTATAAACGGTAAATGGCTTACTCCCATCTGGCAACACTAAGACTGGGGCTGTGGTCAAAGCTCTCTTTAAACGTTGGAATGCATCATCACAATCCACGTCCCACGTGAAAACTAGGTTCTTCTTTGTCAAGCGTGTCAATGGGGCCGATATCTTTGCGAAGTCCTTGATAAACTTCCTATAGTAGCCAGCCAACCCCAAGAAACTCCTCACCTCGGTAGCATTTTTAGGGACCTTCCAATCTTGGATGGCCACCACCTTCGCGGAATCCACAGTTATCCCTTCTTTGGAAACCACGTGCCCTAAGAATCGCACTTCCTTCCTCCAAAAGTGACATTTAGAAAATTTAGCTTTAAGGTTATGCGCTCGAAGGGTCTCCAACACTTTCCTAAGAAGTAGGGCATGCTCTTCCTCGCTCTTAGAAAAGATCAAGATGTCATCCACAAAGACCACCACGAATTTATTAAGGTACTCCCTAAACACCCTACTCATCAAGTCAACAAAGTATGCGGGGGCGCTTGTCAAACCGAAGGGCATCACAAGCCACTCATAGAAACTGTCCGGAGTCCTAAAGGCAGTCTTGTCTATGCTATCCTCAGCCACTCTCAATTGATGGAAACCAGTGGCTAAGTCCAACAGAAAAAACACTGAGGCGCTAACTAACTGATCGAAGAGATCGTCAATCCTCGGCAGTGGGTGCCTATTCTTCTTAGTAAGCTTATTAAGTTCTCTATAATCCACACAAAGTCTAAGGGACCCATCCTCCTTCGTGGTAAATACTACTGGAGCACCCTACTCCGATATACTACGTCTTATGAACCCCTTCTCAAGCAACTCCCCTACTTGCTTATTGAGTTCCCTCCTCTCACGAGGAGCCATGTGGCGTACTAGCAGAGATACAGGTTTTGCATTGTCTACAAGATAAATACGAAAGTCTATCTCACGTTTTGGGGGTAGACCCCTCACCCCATCGAAGACATCAACATATTCACGGGCTATACGAACAGAATGTAAATCATCATTGGATGCGTCAAGTGACTCAAGATAACTAAGCATCACCGATCCTCTAGAGTCACAAGAAATATCAAGGATCTTTCCACTACGAGTCGACAATTTTACTACCCTTCGTTCACAATTTAGGATGGCACCATATCTGGCTAGCCAATCCATCCCTAGAATCAACCCATAGCCCATGAAACCAAGCACAAAAGCATTACATTCAAAACCAACGCCTAAGATAGACAATCTAAAATCTCTACAAACCATGGATAAATGAGCCGACCCACCAATAGGATTTGAGACTATAATGGGATCCACAACGAGACTAGTATTTAAGTGCAGTGTTTCAACTAATGATGTAGAGATAAACGAATGTGATGCGCCAGAATCGAATAAAGTACGGACATGATGATCAAACAAGAAAATCAAACTTTCGACAGAAATTTTTCTACCTTCTTCCTTCCCCGGAGCCATGAGAGCATGAACCTGCCCTCCTGAAGTAGAACTTACCCTCTGCCCTTGCTTCTTAGGACAGTCCTTGACAGCATGACCTGGATCACCACAATGATAACAAGCGAACTTCTTCTTCCTACAGTCTTTCTTCAAATGGCCGGGTATCCCACAGTTGTGACACTTCCTCTTTTCTTTACCACCTTTCTTTTGTTGTTGGGCTTTCTTTGGATCCTCCTTCTTATCTGGCGGCCTAAAAGTACTTACGCCCTTCTCTTCTTCATGCATGTATGCCATATCAACAAGCTTTTCATACGTAGCCCCCATTGGAATGTGGGATATAGCCAAACTGTGAAGCGGTTCATTTAGGCCCTTTACAAACCTCAAGGCCTTCTTGTGAGACATATTCACCAACTCTAGCCCAAATACCGCCAACTTATTAAATTCGGTCACATACTCCTTTACGGTCAAGTTTTTCTACTTCAATGTCAAGAACCTCTCCATGTACATACTCTCCTCAGCTTGAGAAAGGAATTTCAACTAAAACCTTCCCCTAAAATCTGCCCACGTCTCTACAGCACGCTCTCCATTAGTAACCTCCCACCAAAACGAAGCTTCGTCCTTCATCAACCAAGCAGCCAATTGGACCTTCTTACAATCGTCCAAATCGAAAATACCAAACAGATCCTCCACTTCTTTCAACCAATTTCTAGCTTCAACGAACGTTTCAGACCCACTAAAAGGTTTTCCACCCATCGAACGAAAGTCTTTACATATCTTGGAGAAAGCATCTCCACGCGGAGGAATGACTGGAGCTGGGGGAGGAGGAGGAGGAATGTCGGCCGGACCCGCGGCAGCGGCCCTAGCCTCGAGATATTGACGAAACCAACCGGGTACATGAACACCCTCTGGTATCTCAGATGCTCCAGACATGCTGAAAAGAAAAGGAAAGAGTTTGAAAACAAGGGAAGCGAAAGAGAGATGTATGGCTTGCAGGGATTATGCTCTTTAAAGCAAACTTTCCTTGAAAATAGCTTCTTTAAAACAAGTTTTTGAAAATACTTTCTATAAAATAATACTTTTGAAAACACTTTTCAAAACTTTTTATCTGTTCTTGTAACCTTAGCTCTGATACCACGTGTAACACCCCATGGCCATTAATGTCACTCACAAAGGGAATGCATTAATGTCATGAAGCGTTATAGTAGTATAGAACAGATAAATTACAAGAGTAAATAAATAAAACACAGCGGAAGAAAACTTATTTCATAGCATCATAACTTCAAAACAAGCTTACATAAGTAGTCTCCAAAACCATTACAACAGGATCAATTGTCTTTTCCAAAAACTTCAGAGTACATAAAGAAGCAAATACTTAAATAACATAAATGCATAAATCCCCACTGAGCATAAGCAAAGCCATAAAGATGAGAGAGTCCAAAGCGATACATCTACTCTCTTCAAGCAACTGAAAGAAATCGGCACTAAGCTGTAGTATTCCCTCCTTGCAAACCCGAGGGGGGGGGAAGGAAAGAAAAGAGGTGGAAACAAAACGGGTCAGACATAAAGTCTGGCGAGTCCAGTAATTTTAACAAATAATAGGTATGGTAAATGATCAAGACATAAATAGGCATCATGATATGGCTGTAACATAGATAAGGTAGATAAAAAGGATGGACAAGATGATTCCGTTCCTAAGTACCAAGACAATCCTACACCTTGGCTAAGCGAACAACCCTCCAAGTACTAACCCCGAAGACCGAAGTCAACATCAGACTAACACCCAAAGGACTATCCAACTCAACCAACATGTATTTCGTTACACCGCACTTTTGCTAAGTTACACCACATTACTAAATTACACAGCACATCTACTAGTCTCTATTTACTAAAGGTTGATCCCTTCCCACTAACTGTACCTACATGACAAACTTGGTAGTTACTTGTACCTAGCTGCTATCGTAGGTGCCGTCTTGCTCCTACCACCGCTAAGGTACCCTTACCCTACCCATTCGATCGGCTCTCTAAACCCCGTAGGCACCCGTGCTGGCCCCATAGTGGGGTGTATCACTCCCCAAAGTGGCAACCCCGATACCAACATAAAATGCACGGCCATACCTACACGATGCAACAACGTCTTACCTACCAGCCCGGACCCATGCACGCACATGAACCCGTTGGACTTGCGTTGTCATCGCTATTCACGTTTTGACCTCTTACATTCAAGTCCAGTAAGCGTGCCCCAACCCCGGCCTAGTACTGGGCCCAATTAGATACTCAAACGGGTTACTGGTTGAAACGGGTCCCCCATTCGACACAAGCCTCCCACCTATGCTTGGTCCCCACTAGGTTTTTCTACCACTTAACCATTTTAATTTAAATGTCCATGTCTTACACATGCTATGGTTAAGTCCATACTTACATGTCATAATTTACATGTCTGTGGCTGCTGGATTTGCCTGGCGGTTACGGGCAGTCTTACGCCACAAACTGGGTCTAACCTCGTGTCATTAACCGTTGCGCCTACAATTTATTCCTTTGACCTCTCACATTAGACGTCCAATTGTGGTAGCTGGATTTGCCGGGCGGTTCCGGGCAGTCTTACGCCACAATTGCGACTAACCTCGTGTCAAAGGTTTATTAATAATCGTATTTCACTCATACCAAATTTTCATGTCATGTATATCCAATTAAATATATAATTATGTTTATAATATTGCCTATTCCAAATTGTCACTAATTACATATTAATTAGCCTCAATTACAAATTTACAATTATAGGCAATTTCATTAATTCCATGTTATTCATACACAAATATGCCAATTTCACATATTATCCAATTATCCAAAATATCCAATAATATCCAATTTTCCATATTTCGCATATTCCCATCATACCTACGTATTCGCATTCGCGCGTATTTTAACATAGGCTCGAAGGTAGCCTAGATCCAAAAATAAAAGGAATAGGGATAAGAAGGGAGAATCAAATCACAGAAAATTGGAATTAACACAACATCATGAAATAAAAGGGCATGTAAACTGGCATAGAGGCATAATGACAGATTCAACATGAATAAACTGATAAAAGGTATGAACTTTACATATAAACATAGGCATATGACGCCATGAATCAAAAAGGTGAAGACTTGGATGAGATTTAAATTACATACATACATATGAATCCTCTTTGCAACTTCATCATGTTACTTTTAATCCCATTATATTGTGAAAATCACCGTACTCACCTTTCGTGGTTAAAGAATAGAATTATGCACTGAAATTGGTGTAGAAACGTTGCGGTGTTGCTGATTTATCTTCTTGAATTGTTGTAGAAGCTCTAATCTTTAATTTGAGTTGAAGTTGAACACTTGAGATTTGATTTAGAGGCGACGGCTAGGGTTTAAGAGAGAATTTGACAGCATAATGGTGTCATAGATGATATTTATGAATTAGGGTTAGGTCTTAGGGTGTATATATAGGTGTAGGAAGTTATTTAGGCCTTAGGATTAACCCTAGAACTGATCTGGACCACTCAGATGCCATATCAGCCCTTAGGGCGAATCGGGCCACGTGTCGGCAGCCAAACACCCTGGATTGACCTCTAGTCGACCCTTCCAAAAATGGTGCGGTTCGGCTATTCCCCTTCCCGATTCGCTGTTTTGAACTTTTTTTGAGTATTTATTTATTTAATTTTTATATATATCTATATATATATATATATTTCTCTTATATGCATACAAACTTCATGGCTTAATAACTTCTTCATAATTCACCATTTTCACCGTAAACCACTTTTTGTACCGCGTTCACACTAACCACTTTTTAGCCATTCCCCTAAAACAAAAATATGGCGCTAGCGAGGATCGAACTCTGTACCTCTTGTATGCAAGTCATATGTTCTAACCAAATGAGCTACTAAGTCTTTTGCTTACAAACCTTTGAACAATGCTAAACATCATTCTTTTCTCATTCCTCTTTTTCAAATAAATTATTCTTTAATTTGTTATTTTAATATTCTCAGAAAATACGGGGTGTTACAGTACATCTCAGAGAATGGTGTTAAGCTAAGAGAATAGTTTCTCTGCCACCATACCGATATATATATATATATATATATATATATATATTAATAGAGATCAATTGTTATGCCATAATTTACAATGTCAGATATACAATCCATACAAGTTCGTTCTAGGACTGAACGAAACCGAGGGCGCGTTAATCCTCGTCTAATAAAGGAGAGAACTGTTTATCAAGATTCCAAAGTACCTATGTCAAATACTTTCATTAAAATCCATGGATTTATAATTTTAACACTTTTATTTGACTTGATTAAAAAAACCCTTTTTATAAAATTGTTGGGAGGATTTCCAAAACACTGGTTAAATAACCAATTCATTAATTCACTTATATTTTCTTCGGTAATTTCGAGCAACTTGACGATGGATTTTCGAACAGAATCGAGATTCAAATCTAAAGAGGCCTTATCGAAAAGGGTTACCGATTCAAAAAGCATTTTTTTCCAAAATACTTTATATTTTCAAAATATTTTCTTCTTCAAAATACGCTCTCTATAAAGCGATTCTAGTGTCAATTCCACTCATTCTAGGGTATTGCTACCCTATCTCCAATGAGTTTTTAAACCCGATAAGCTAAACTTTGTCAAACAAAGCTCTGATACCACGTTTTGACGACCTGTCTTTTTGACCGCTTCAAGTCGGTAATTAAACCAACTCGAAATATTTACACAGACATATTGTTATTTAGCTTACAAGCTGGTTTAAATAGAATATACAACAGAATCACGGAACGGAATAGACAGAATAATGCCTCACAATGGAAATTTTTATAACAAAAAATCAAAATTTTACAATATTCATTACATAGAGGAAGATTTAATACATAAGTTTAAATAAAATAAAATTTATAGATAGACGAACCTAGAGCGAGCGTCTTCGCTACTCTAACTTCGATGGATGAGATCTTTAAATCTGTAACACTCGGGTCTGACCCGAGCGTTCCATGAAAAAACATAAAACGCTCGAGTTAGGATTAACTTTATACAAGTAAATCAAATTCAATAAAATACTGAAATACAACAGTTAATCCTAACATCAATTATATGTCATATGCAAAATATACAGTTATATAGTGTATGTTATATCTATCACGAATTGTATGGATACACGTGCATATACTTAACATTTGTAACGATCTGTCTTTTTGGCCACTTTAAATCGGTAATTAAACCAAAACATTCATAAAGGCAGATTGTTATTGCTTACAGGGTTTAAAAAGAATTAAACACTGATACAGAACAAAAAGATAACACAATATCTCACAATGGAAGCTTTATTACAAAATCAAAGTTTACATAATATTTTTATTTTATACATCGGAAGATTTAAATACATACATAAGATTCTAAATATAAATAAAATATATAGACGTACAACCCAAATAAGCCTGAGTGTCTTCACCACTCTCAAGCTTCGATAACTAACGTCTTTAAATCTGCAACACTCGGATCTGACCCGAGCGTTCCATGCAAAAACACAAAACACTCGGGTCGGGATCAACTTTATTCAAGTAAGTCAACTTCAATAAAACAATAAAATAGAATAGTTAATCCCAACATCAACTATATGTCATACGCAAAACATACACTTATATGTTGTTTGTTCTATATCAATGTTTAGATCAAGTGTAGCATCTACGCATATCAAATTTATTTTTCAGGGATAAGTGGTCATAGGAGCATACATATACACGCGTGTACACATGTGTATTGCCTCAGCATCCCAGAAACGAACAAGACACAAGTTCAACATTCAACATATATGTTGCATATTCAAAATCAAGTTGCAATAGGTTTCAAAACATCAAAAGAGGCATCTGCGCACACACACACACACACATATATATATATACACACATATATATATATATGCAACAGGTTTCAAAACATCAAAAAAGGCATTTACATACACATTTGTTTGCCAACTTGATTACATTAGTTGGTGCCAACCTGAAATATAACCCTGGCAGTTGCCTGTTGTTGTTGTTGACCCTATATATATATATATGTGTGTGTGTGTGTGTGTGTGTGTGTGTGTTTGCCATAACCTTGTTATAAGACCTTTTCATTGTTCCAGTATCATGACTGCCTATATTGCCACGTTAGTTGAGACATCCTTATATTTCAATGGCTATGTTTTATGAGCGTTATACCCTGTTGCATATTTGGATAAGGCTACTAACTCTACCTTGTATATTCGTAGTATATGACACTCCACATCCCTTAACGTCACCCATATGAGGAAGCGTTAAGTTTTGTGAAGCTCTTGGGTATAAAGTAACAACATAGAGACTAAAATTCACGAGACAGAAATGTAAAACACAACGAAAACTTTTAAAGCATTTATTAAAATAAGCAAACCAAGTCACAACATTTATTACATTTCAAAATAAAGATAATCATCATAAAAGTAACATACTGTATCGTGGAAAATATTAGAGTACATAAAAGCTATCCCTCTCATAAGCCAATACAATAATCAAAAGACAAGAAATGAACTAATACATGAAGGAGTAAAGAGTTTGAATCTGAGATGAACTAAATAGTCAAGAATCACTGCTGAGACCCTCAACTATGTGAACCGGGGGTGGGGAGAGGGGGAAGGAAGAGAGTAGGAGAAAAACAAACTAGGTCAGATATACGTCTGGTGAGTTCTAGTAATTTTTAGCATCAGCATAAGATAAGGAGATATTTAGACAGAAGAATAGTTTTAAGAGTAACGGACAAAAAATATAAGTGAAATAGCAGAAAGATAAACGCTAATAAAGATAGACTTCTCATTCATATCCGAAATTCGTTGCACTGACTACCGAAATATTATAATTAGGCTTTACCTAATTTCTGCCCGTTGATCGACTACTTTTCCCAAATGTGAATAACATGCGCCAACTATGGAATTCAGGGTTATCAATCCCAAAGCCATCAACTAAAAGGACACGGTCGTTAATCACAGGTGTTACAGCGTCTTATCTTCCCCAATCGTAATGATGCACGCTCATCGTTCAGCCGGAACGTTCCCGAACCCACCTCTTTAAGCCAACTATCCAGTTTATTAGAGCGTGCCCTAGCCTATATATAGTGCAAGACTTCGTGATAACATTGGGATACTGACTGATACATGTTCCCAAAAAAAACATTTGACACAAGTCACCCCTAGACTTAGCCCCCAATTTATAACTAGGATTCACGAGCACCTTGTATCCCCAACTGGAATGGACCCCCCTGGTTTTAGCTTATTATTCTCATAATTTAAACTTAACACGTTTAAGTTACTAATAAGCCTAATATAACCACATGTTATATTCCTAGGTTGTAATTAACATTTCTAGTTAATGTAATCTTTTTATACAACCTTTTCCCATGTCACTTAATATCTAGTTAAGTCCCATCTATTTTAGTTTACATGTTTTCAATTACATGTTACTAGATGTCCAATTAATAGCAATTTATTCAAATTCATAAATTTGAATATTTTTCAGTCAAGATTTATCCTAATTTACAGTCCATTATTGAATATAATATTACTAATTTCGAACATGCCCAAAATCTTCTTTTTAGTTTACATTCAATATTATCCCAATTTTTTACGCAAATCAATCGATAAAGGCCTAGGCTCGACGCAAAAATAAATAAAAAGAAGGAGAACTGGTCCAGGCTGCTTGTAAGGCCTAGATTCGGAAATGAACAAAATAAATAAAGAGTAAATTGCAAGATTGTAAATAAAATCACAACTGAATAGGGAATAGATAAGAAGAATTGCTTGCAACAAATGAACAACTGAAAGGGAATGAACAATACACAGTAAATAGGTTGTAACAACTTGCAGAAAACAAACTTATAAACACTGTAAATATCAGACTTGTAGATTCATACTATTTTACCGTCAAATATTTCCTATAAAATTAGTTGATCTAAAAATCACATAAAATTCACAGGGAAAAGATTGCAAATCCAGAAAAGGCTTTGGAAGAAGAAGAATCCTTCAGATCTACAATTTGATAATATTCCCACTTATCCACCAATTTCATTTCAATTTAGGACATAATTGGAGTGGAGGCTGAGAGAATAACGAAGAAGAAGCGTGGGGGAAAAGTGAGGAGTACCTATCAATTTATAGGTGTAGAAGGAAAATATAAGCCTTAGGATTTTAGATTTTTAATCTCATCTCTTAAAAACACATCAACAAAGAAGTCTCTATAACACACAGCGGGTTTGATATCGTTCCCTCGATATGGGTCGAGCCACCTCCTATGTAGGTCGACACATGGGTCGACCCATATAGGTCCTGCGTCGACACAGGGGTCGACCCAATTATGGGCTGGGTCGCCCAATTGCACAAGTGATTATGTTTGGTTATTTATTTGATTTCCGGTTTGAATTTCAAACTTCAAATTATCATAACTTGTCTATTTTTTGTCCGTTTAACGCAAACTAAAGGTCAATCCATACCGAAATTTCGTAACGGACGCAGCATTGAAATCCAATTTACCAATTCTTAATATATTTTTATTAATATTTGTTTTATTACTCTTTTCTATTTAGTTATTGTTTATTAAAATTCAGGGTGTTACATTCTCCCCTCCTTAAAGGATTTCGTCCCCGAAATCTCCAAGGATGGAAGAATGTTATGAATGTTATCAACCATTATCTACACCCATCTCCTCAACCATCAACCAATAACATCCATTGTCCTTAGATTTTCTAATGCTTTTCATGAACAAATGCAAAGGTGCCGTGTATATGTCCCTACGCTAATGTGAAAATTAGGCGGTCTATTGATTCAATTGACCTCCTTAATGCAATTTATGTTTGTGTCATGCATCCAATATGTATGCAAAGGAATCCTAATGATATATATAAAATTCTATATGTGTGCAACGACCATTCACCAAAATGCAACATCCAAGTGATGATTCAACCATTTTCATCCATATTTAAAATAAATTAAAATGCGCACACGTCCATATGCAATTTGTAAGTGTCCTAGTCCTACCAATCCCCAATCTAGTGCCTAGTGTGTGTATATGCATCCACTAGCACTCACTTGCATCCACATGAATCCATTCAACCATTACATGTTTTAAACCATTTCCTACTATCTGTAGGCTTCTACCTAAGATTTATGATTCAAATGATAGGAAGAATAGATTCGAATCCAAAGCTTAGGAAAGGAATAAGAGCGTACTCTCAAAGAGAAACGAAAAAAAGCGCGAATCCTATCTTATGGTTCCCAAGTCGCGTTGTAGCTATCTTCTTCCCATTGAATCTTTACTAGATCGATCTCTTTATTTCGTATCATTTTAACTACAGATCCTAGTATCCTAGTCGGAAATCTCCTAATAGATGCCTTCCTATCTACCTCGATGTCCTTTGGGGTACTTGGCTCAACTACCACCGTGGAATTATGTAGACACTTCCATAAGTGTGAAACATGGAACACATCATGAACTTTTGCCAATCTCTCTAGTAGTCTAACTCTGTAGGCCATTTGACTAATCCTCTCTGCTATAAGGAATGGCCTTACAAACCTCGAAGCCAACTTCCCCACCGAGAAGAACCGGACAACATTCCTCAAAGGTGACACATTAACAAAAACCATGTCTCCTATCTTGAACTTTAGGTCTGTCCTCCGCCGATCTGCATACGACTTCTTCATGTCCTTGGCTACCTTCATTTACCTCCGAATAAAATCTATCTTCTCTCGGGTCTCTCTAACCATATCAGGTCCAAGTAGATGTCTATTCGTGGATTCCCACCAATATGTAAGTGATCTGCAGGGTCATCCATATAATTCCCCAAAGGGAGTCATACCAATACTCATCCGATAAATGTTATTATATGCAAACTCTACTAACAAAAGATGCTCCTTCCATGTCCCTCCGAAGTTATTAACCCTCTCCATCTGTCCATTTGTCTGAGGGTGGTGTAATGACCATGGATTTTCGACCCCGAAAATCGACACAAATCATCATGTCGACTATTCAAGCATCGGAAACACCGGATCGTTATTAGAACGAAATTAGAGGGTGAGATAAGAAAGAAAGAAATATTAGAATAGAAGAAGAAGAATTAACAACACAACACAAAGTCTCACATCGCAGCGGAACAAAATATAATATAGGAATAAATCTTTATAGAGAGCTTTAAGTAAAAACTTGCAATCATGAAAGTACATCCACACATCTAGACAGTTATATTAATCTGTCCTCATATACAACACAGAGCGGAATAAATACTAGATATCATACGTCTGAACACCTTCAGCTCGTCTCTGAACTTCGCAACATCCGATAATTTGTGTAACAACCCGAATTTTAATAACGTGTTAAAACCATAAATCAAGGCAGAATTAATTTTTAAAATAAGAATCGGGGGAAACGGGTTGCTCCATTGCGTTCGTCTTGAAATTCTTCTTGGAAATAAGTCCGAGTTTTCGAGAATCGGAGTCCGTATGAGGGAGATATGACCCTCCGAAGTTTCAGAAATTTTCAGAATTGAAAACAGCTCGAAATTCGAATTCGAATTCAAACTCCAGCACAGACTGGTTGGGAATTTTCCCGCCCAAGACCAGGTCGACCTAGGGGTCTACACTATGGTCGACCTCCCAGGGGCCAGGTCGACCCTATGGTCGACCTGGGGGTCGACCCTATGGTCGACCTGGGGGTCGACCTGCCTCTCGAACCCAGTTTTTGAACCTGATGCATTCTGATGTATTTAGACTCGTTTCGTGACCAGATTCATCCGCCTAATCCTATATAAACAGCCTCCTAGCCTCATTCTCTTTACACCATTCTTCTCTAACCTTATGCTGCACAAATTCTTGATGGACATGGCTTCTTCTTCTTCCTCTAAATTAAATTAAGATAAATTAAAATAAAACACGAAGACTAATTCTTGAAGACTACGGCTAGGAATTGCATATTGGGGATTTGCTTCTACAATCAAATCAGAATTCATCGATTCAACTATTCGACGACTAGTTTCTAGACTTGACTTCTGCATCTCAATTTCTTAGACCACGATCTGTAAGTTCAAGTTACTTTTAGATAAAAACTATAAACTTAATACGGACATGTTATAAATTGGAATTGGATTTATGTATGATAACTGATTCATATCTATTCTTGTTCGTCTTGGATCTTGACTTTTGGGAATATTGCTATGAGATTAATTTGGGCCTATTCATGTTATAAATTGGAATTGGATCTATGTATGATAATTGATTCATATCTATTCTTGTTCATCTTAGATCTTGACTTTTGGGAATATTGCTATGAAATCAGTTTGGACCTATTCATGTTGTAAATCAAATCCTCTCATGTCCATAATATTATCATGCCTGTGATGTTGAATCATTTATTATTCACAAGTTTGGATTATCACCTTAATCTTGACTATCACCTTAGTATGCTAGATCTGTAATCCTAATGTTTTGGGATTATTATTCTTTATGCCAGTGATGTTGTAACCAATTATCTCAAGTTATGTCATGCTAATCTTGTAATCCCTTTTATCACTTTATGCTCGTCCTTTGTGCCTATCATAGTTGTGACGTTATTCCCTTTGTTTCTGGATTTGGATTTACTTGTAATTTAGATCGATTCGCGTTTACATACGACGGGAATACGATTTGGGTAGATTAGGCAAAACATGAATTGGTTATGAATATGAATCATGAACTTGATAATAGGCATAAATTGAAACATGAACATTGTTATAACTTGAATCTGGATATGGACATGAAACTTGCCTTGAAACTTGACACGAACTTGACATGAAATTTGAACATGGACATGACACTAGAATAAACTTGAAAAATGGCCAACTCGAGGTTGGGTTGAGTTTGCAGTGTAATTCTGCCCGGAACCGCCCGGCAAATCCAGTTACTGCAAACAATAGGATCCAATGTGAGTAGTTGGTCATATCGCACTTGAAAACCCGAGGTCAGAATGAGTTGTGGTGTAAATCTGCCTGGAACCACCCGGCATATCCAGTGACCACAACGACAGGTCTGATGTGAGAGGTTGGGGTGCATTAATGAATTAATGCCACATAATAGGGTTAAGTCATGAACATGAAAGACAAAACTTAACCAACTTGACATGCTAGACTGATAAGGGTTAAGTCACGAACTTAAATGATAACACTTAACCTATTGGACGGAAACCCTAGTTACGCGGTCCATTTCAGCAGTAACCCACTAGATGTATCATGGTACCCTGGAACTAGGCAGGGTGGGGCACGATTACTGGGCTGATTATAAGTGACCAGAACGACGGCTGAGTTGGTGCGCCAGTGTAGGTTCAGGTGGGCTATGGTCGTGCACGTAGTCCGGAGTTGAAAAAGCAGGCATTGGGCATCAGTAGGTTTACCTGTGCATGCTTGATTCGTGTCGGTGGTTGGCATCCTAGGGCTTGATACACCCTATGGTGGACCTAGCACAAGTGACTACATTCGTGATAGGGCCGTATGACACAGACACAAGACGAGTTAGAACTTGTAGGGAGCCGATCGATTAGTGGATCGTTACGTTGGACCAAGTAATGGGTTATTTCATGATATTGGGCCAAGGGATCATTTCATGGCTAATATATGACATGGGTTTGGGATACTAGTACAGTTGGTGTAGCGAACCTTGAACATGCGGTGCTATTCTTGATCTATACTTGAATTATCATGCCATCTTAGTCTATCTTGCCCATCTTGACAGCATTCTTATGTTTACTTTCAGTTTATACATGTCATGTTACCTTTACCTGTTTTTATGCTGAAAGTCACTAGGACTTACCAGTCTTTATGACTGACCCGTTTTCTTTCGCCTCCTTTTCTTTCGTCCCCCCCAGGTTCTCAGGGAGGAAACTCTAGCACTTAGCTTGGATTTCTCTTGCTTTCGGTTCAGCTTATGTACGGTTTTATCTTGAGCTATGCTATGGCTGCATTTCTGCTACCTTTGGGGAATTAAGCTACTTTTGTTGTTTCAAGTTTATGCTTCTTTATTTATGCAAGACAGAATTTGTTGTATTGGAAAATAATGACTTTGGCTATTTGGTACTTCGGATGTAAAAAGGTTTTGACTCTTTTTGAAAGTAATGAAATTTAGCTTTTGATTCTTCCGCTGTTCTATTTATGTTCTGTCTTGTAATAATTCTGTGATTGTTTACCTCGATAACGCTTCTCCAAAACTAGTACATTCCCTTTGTGAGTGACCCTAGCGGAGGTGGGGTGCTACACTTGGTATCAGAGCAGAATGTTACCTGACTGGGCAAAAGTTTTTAAAACCTTCTAAAACTATTTTCAAAACCGTTTACAAAGAAGCATTTTTTAAGAAAAGTCTTGTTTTATTTAAAGGCTATTACCCAAAAGCCATTAGCACTATCCTTTGTTTCCTCGTTTTGAATTTCTTCTTTTTCATTTCAGCATGTCTGGGAATCTTAACTTTCCAGAGGGCATGCCAATACCTGGCTGGTTCAGGAGATACTTAGAGGCTAGGGCCAATGATGTAGGCCCAGCAGATATTCCTCCTCCAGCTGCAGCGATTCCTCCTCCTCCGCCCCCCTCGTGCAATTGCTTTCTCAAAGATCTATAAAGATTTTAGGGCCATGGGTGGAAAGGATTTCAAGGGAACTGAATCATTCGTAGAAGCGAGGAACTGGCTCAAAGAAACCGAGGATCTGTTCATTATCTTCGAGGTGGATGATAGGCAGAAGGTACAGTTGGCGGTATGGTTGCTCAAAGACGAAGCTTCCTATTGGTGGGAAGTCACTAATGCCGAGAGGCCGGTTGAAACATGGATGGATTTCAGAATATGGTTTGAGACGAAATTCCTCTCGCAAGCTGAACGAAGTTTACAGCTGGAAAAGTTCTTATCTCTTAAGCAAGGAAGTATGACTGTCAAAGAGTACGTCAATCAATTCAATCAGCTGGCCCGATTTGGACTGGACTTAGTGAATACCCCTCATAAGAAGGCTCTCCGTTTTGTCAAAGGATTGAATGAGCCACTTCACAGCCTGACTATGACCCACATACCTATGGGGGCTACTTAAGAAAAGTTAGTAGACATGGCGCTCTTAAATGAAGAAAACAAGAATGGCAAGAAGGAGGTCAAGGCGAATGAGTCTCAAAACAAGAAGGTAGACTCCAAGAAAGGAGGCAAGAACAACAACAACAATAATGATAACAAGACACGTGAGAAAAGAAAATGCCACTTCTGTGGTATTGAGGGGCATATAGTCCATGATTGTAGAAAGAAGAAAATGAAGATGGGAGCATGCTTTCAGTGTGGTGATACTGGACATATCAGCAAGAACTGCCCTAAGAAGCAAGGGCAAGGACCGTAGGCAGGACCTTCTGGGGGTACATCTTTAACTTCTTCTCCTAGATGCTTTGTTTTATCTTGCTTATCTTCTCAATCCTATCTTGAGAACCTTAGGTAGAACCCTTTTGGATGTAAACATGTGATTGAAACATGTTATGGTTGATGTTTGCTAATGGTTGCAAGTGGTCGCAAGTGGTTGCTCGTGGTTGCATAACACACATTAGGCACTAGATCGACTCAGACACATTTTCATATTGTATATGCATGAGTGTTTATACTTGTTTATGGATGAAATTGAATGTGTTATCATGTGAATGTTGCATATGGATGGATGTTTGTGCACACATATAGTGTTTATGTGACTAGGACTATTTGCATACATGTTGGATTCATGACACTAAACATATTTTGCATTAAGAAGATCAATCAGGCCTGATCATTTGCATTAGATAAGGAACATATACACACACTTTCTGCATATGTTCATATAGCATTAGAAATCTTTTAAGGACAATGGTTGCTTGTGGATGATAGTTGAGAAGATGGTTGATTGGATGATAGGATGCATTCTTCTTAACTTGAAGATTTCGGGGACGAAATCATTTAAGGAGGGGAGAATATTACAACCCGAATTTTAATAACGTGTTAAAACCATAAATCAAGGCAGAATTAATTTTTAAATAAGAATCGGGGAAAACGGGTTGCGCCATTGCGTTCGTCTCGAAATTCTGCTTGGAAACGAGTCCGAGTTTTCGAGAATCAGAGTCTGTATGAGGGAGATATGGCCCTCCGAAGTTTCAGGAATTTTCAGAATTGAAAACAGCTCGAAATTCGAATTCAAACTCCAGCACAGACTGGGCGGGAAATTTCCCGCCCAGGACCCGGTCGACCTAGGGGTCGACACTATGGTCGACCTCCCAGGTGCCAGGTCGACCCTATGGTCGACCTGGGGGTCGACCTGCCTCCCGAACCCAGTTTTTGAACCTGATGCATTCTAATGTACTTAGACTCGTTTCGTGACCAGATTCATCCGCCTAATCCTATATAAACAGCCTCCTAGCCTCATTCTCTTTACACCATTCTTCTCTAACCTTATGCTGCACAAATTCTTGATGGACATGGCTTCTTTTTCTTCCTCTAAATTAAATTAAGATAAATTAAAATAAAACACGAAGACTAATTCTTGAAGACTACGGCTAAGAATTGCATATTGGGGATTTGCTTCTACAATCAAATCAGAATTCATCGATTCAACTATTCGACGACTAGTTTCTAGACTTGACTTCTGCATCTCAATTTCTTAGACCACGATCTGTAAGTTCAAGTTACTTTTAGATGAAAACTATAAACTTAATATGGACATGTTATAAATTGGAATTGGATCTATGTATGATAACTGATTCATATCTATTCTTGTTCGTCTTGGATCTTGACTTTTGGGAATATTGTTATGAGATTAATTTGGGCCTATTCATGTTATAAATTGGAATTGGATCTATGTATGATAATTGATTCATATCTATTCTTGTTCATCTTGGATCTTGACTTTTGGGAATATTGTTATGAAATCAGTTTGGACCTATTCATGTTGTAAATCAAATCCTCTCATGTCCATAATATTATCATGTCTGTGATGTTGAATCAGTTATTATTCACAAGTTTGGATTATCACCTTAATCTTGACTATCACCTTAGTATGCTAGATCTGTAATCCTAATGTTTTGGGATTATTATTCTTTATGCCAGTGATGTTGTAACCAATTATCTCAAGTTATGTCATGCTAATCTTGTAATCCCTTTTATCACTTTATGCTCATCCTTTGTGCCTATCATAGTTGTGACATTATTCCCTTTATTTCTGGATTTGGATTTACTTGTAATTTAGTTCAATTCACGTTTACATACGATGGGAATACGATTTGGGTAGATTAGGCAAAACATGAATTGGTTATGAACATGAATCATGAACTTGATAATAGGCATAAATTGAAACATGAACATTGTTATAACTTGAATCTGGATATGGACATGAAACTTGCCTTGAAACTTGACACGAACTTGACATGAAATTTGAACATGGACATGACACTAGAATAGACTTGAAAAATGGCTAACTCGAGGTTGGGTTGAGTTTGCAGTGTAATTCTGCCCGGAACCGCCCGGCAAATCCAGTTACTGCAAACAATAGGATCCAACGTGAGTAGTTGGTCATATCGCACTTGAAAACCCGAGGTCAGACTGAGTTGTGGTGTAAATCTGCCCGGAACCGCCCGGCATATCCAGTGACCACAACGATAGGTCTGATGTGAGAGGTTGGGGTGCATTAATGAATTAATGCCACATGATAGGGTTAAGTCATGAACATGAAAGACAACACTTAACCAACTTGATATGCTAGACTGATAAGGGTTAAGTCACGAACTTAAATGACAACACTTAACCTATTGGACGGAAACCCTAGTTACGCGGTCCATTTCAGCAGTAACCCACTAGATGTATCATGGTACCCTGGAACTAGGCAGGGTGGGGCACGATTACTGGGCTGATTATAAGCGACCAGAACGACGACTGAGTTGGTGCGCCAGTGTAGGTTCAGGAGGGCTATGGTCGTGCAAGTAGTCCGGAGTTGAAAAAGCAGGCATTGGGCATCTGTAGGTTTACCTGTGCATGCTTGATTCGTGTCGGTGGTTGGCACCATAGGGCTTGATACACCCTATGGTGGACCTAGCACAGGTGACTACATTCGTGATAGGGCCGTATGACACAGACACATGACGAGTAAGAACTTGTAGGGAGCCGATCGATTAGTGGATCGTTCCGTTGGACCTAGTAATGGGTCATTTCATGATATTGGGCCAAGGGATCATTTCATGGCTAATATATGACATGGGTTTGGGATACTAGTATAGTTGGTGCAGCGAACCTTGAACATACGGTGCTATACTTGATCTATACTTGAATTATCATGTCATCTTAGTCTATCTTGCCCATCTTGATAGCATTCTTATGTTTACTTTCAGTTTATACATGTCATGTTACCTTTTCCTGTTTTTATGCTGAAAGTCACTAGGACTTACCAGTCTTTATGACTGACTCATATTCTTTCGCCTCATTTTCTTTCGTCCCCCTAGGTTCGCAGGGAGGAAACTCTAGCACTTAGCTTGGATTTCGCTTGCTTTCGGTTCAGCTCATGTACGGTTTTATCTTGAGCTATGCTATGGCTGCATTTCTGCTACCTTTGGGGAATTAAGCTACTTTTGATGTTTCAAGTTTATGCTTTTTATTTATGCAAGACAGAATTTTTTGTATTGGAAAATAATGACTTTGGCTCTTTGGTACTTTGGATGTAAAAAGGTTTTGACTCTTTTTGAAAGTAATGAAATTTAGCTTTTGATTCTTCCGCTGTTCTATTTATGTTCTGTCTTGTAATAATTCTGTGATTGTTTACCTCGATAACGCTCCTCCAAAACTAGTGCATTCCCTTTGTGAGTGACCCTAGCGGAGGTGGGGTGTTACAATTTGAACCTGTACAACCCGGTCTAACCCGAGCATTACAAACACCGGGTCAGTCTGGTGAACTAGAGTGAGAAAAACACATTAAGTTTAAAGATATCACACAACTTGATTTTAAAGTCAAAATCTTTTTGAAATAAATGGATAATCGTAAGACCAATCCATACATAAACACGGACGATTTTTACCTTACGATAACCCAAAACATTTTTGAAATCAATATCTTTTCTGGTATTATAATAGTGTCTAAATACAAATAAATAATAATCTAGCAGAACGCTTGCATCTCATGCTCTACATATATAGTATACAATCAAAACCATGGGTACTTATTGGAGAATGGATTTCCATGGCAAGGTATGGGCAACCACCTTTCCGACAATGTACCTCTGGAGATGAATACATTGGGGTTCAACAAGAACATCTTGCAACCCAAGCTAAACATGACCGGCCCCTCACTTCGATTGAGAGTACCGAATATATCGTCACCAAGGTTGGGGGCCAGCCAACCGAACCGATAGCATGCATACAATTAAAATAAAAAGGACAACTGAAGGCATTTGATTTTTCCAGATCAGGTAATGATATACCCTTTTGATGGGTGAGACCCATATAGCCATGCGACCTACCCGATTTTACACCATTTCCTGGTTGATGAGACTAGAGGTCAAGATTATCCTTCAGATCAATATATGTCCATCCACTTTGAATACCACATCGTCAGATCTTCCAGAAAATCACTTAATTGATTTCCACAAAAATGCTTTAGTTGTTATGCTAAAGAAGTTTCCCTTCTGTGCCACCAACTTGGTAAGTTTGAAGAAATCAATGTACACGATCCCTTTCGGAAAAACTCTGTCAAACATCCGTCCATACAAGTCATCCAGGTACAGAATGAACTAAAGGCACCCTCCTACCATATCCTATATAGGTATCACCCCAATGATCAATAGCGAGTAGTCATTGCAATCCGAGATTTCACTCACGACAGAATCACTGCCGAAATATCTATGGTCGCTAAACCAAAGAAATTCAACAATTGGTTCTTCCGTTTATGAAGATCCACGGTCTTCGATGCTCCATCTTCAATTAACATTTTCCACGTATTAGCTGGTTGGAATGGTTTTCGAATATTTTTTATCCCGGTCTTTCTGTACCAACAATTGTATATGGCCAGATTTGATAGTCGGTTATTTAACTATCAAATAAATAATCATGTGAATGAAATGAGTTTACTGATTCAGTGCTCTACATTACTTGGCCTCTTTTAATTAAACATCTGTTAATTATATTCTTTAAATCTTCCAATATTTGGAGTTTACCTTTTTATTCTTATTATAAATAAGAATATATAAAAATCATTTCATTCGCTTATAAACCTTTTGAATACAATTTATAATATTATTAACGGAAATCATAACTTATGTTTCCCTCAATTATCTCTCGTTTATAAACTAATACCATTCCTGGATAATCGTGAAGTCATTCAAGTTGGGGTATTTTATTTACCTCTCAGACCTTGGCCAACAACATTCGTATCTTTAGAATAGATAGAAGTTCATTAACCTCACATTTTCCTTTGAAAATCTTATTTAAATCTCAGCAACATTTACTTAATTATTATAATTCTCTATTAATCTTTAATAATCCTTTCGAATATTATACTCAAGTTTCAATTCCATTATACATAGAATCCTTTATAAAATTTCTTAAATATTCTTCAAACAACAATACTACATTTGGTTTTAAATCATACATAACTATTTTAACCAATCTAATATAAATATCTTTACCAAAAAAATCTTAACAAATCTTACATTTATATCTTTTATAACTCTTATATTGACATTCCTTACGAATCCTTATATTTATTTTTGTCAAAACAATTTCATTTATCATCTGTAATAAATGTGTAATAACCCGGAAATCTGAGCCAATTTAAAATTTTTATTCTGGCAATTTTAGCGAATTTTTAATATTTGAAATGAATTATTTTAAATAATAACGACAAGAAATTTATTTCGAATAGAAATAGAACATATATATTTAAATAGATCGTCGTTAGAATATAAATATTTATTTATATATATAAAAGGAATTGAAAATGGCACAGTAGTTTGAAAATTCGATTTCAAATTTCAAATGAATGTACCGGGTGCAAAATAAACCGGATTTTAGTGAAACCAAAAATATTTGAATCTAATTGAGAATATATTTCCAACGAATCTGAAAAATCAAAATTTCATAGCGGGAATCAAAAGATATGCCCAGTGGAAAATTCATAATAGTCGCTATGGAATTCCAGCCCTTAAAAATGGGATTTTGCAAACGACCTCGGTTTTCGACGAAACCACTTTTATTGGATCCGTGATGTCAAGTTATTGCTAGATTCAAAAATTCGTAATTTTTCGAATCAATATGTGGGCGTGGAAAAGGAAAAAGCGTTTGACCAGTTTAAGTTGATTTTAATCGACTGGAAAATGGCCATTTTTCAAACGGTCTCAGAATTTGACGAAATTAGTTTTGTTAGGACCGTATCGTCAATACGAAGCTAGAAAATATTTTTCGGGAAATTTTTCTAGTTAGTATGTGGGCCCGGTAAATTGAAATGTGCGTTCAAATTCAATATATAGATTTATATTTTGATTTTGACGAAAACGGATCGAAATAGTCGAATCAGTCTGCGATACATATCCTAT
Organism: Allium sativum; assembly: GCA_030737875.1. Classification (NCBI taxonomy): domain Eukaryota; kingdom Viridiplantae; phylum Streptophyta; class Magnoliopsida; order Asparagales; family Amaryllidaceae; genus Allium; species Allium sativum. Next base: position 388,749,855 of record CM060921.1, read on the forward strand.
TGTGTTCGGAATGGGGGTAATTAGCTATGGACGACAGTCAGTGGGCTCGTTTTAGGGTTCGAAATAAAAAGTTGCTTTATTGAATTAATTAAACCAATAAATAATATATATATATATATATAATATTTCCTCCTTTTCCTTAACCCCCTTCCCTTTTCTTTTATTTCCACGCTCAGAAGAAAAAACCCTCTTCCACCCTCGTCGTTCACCGCCCCCCCTTCTGTTCATCGTCGACGTCGGCGATAGCCCCCCCTCTCCGGTGTCGTGGCCTCCCTCTCATCCTCTCTTCGCTCCCCTCCTCTTCCACGAGACCCAAAACCCCCCCACAACCGTTGACAACCGTCGGAGCCCCCCCTCACCGATGGCGTGGCCGCGACCCCCCTATACCTCCCTCTCCGTCGATTTAAACCCCTAGCCCTCCAAATCCACAAAACAACCACCACCGCCCAATGCTCCTCCACCTGAACAACGGCGAACCCCTTCCTTCGATTCAATCAGTAAATTCCCCCTTTGCGCTGTAAGTTCCTCTTTATCTTTACTTTCTTTATTGATTTAATAAATTCAGTTTTGTTTATAGCAGTTTTTTTTTAAAAAAAAATTTGAATCAGTTTTTATATAGTAAAGGTTTTGATTTTTATATAGTAAAAGTTTTGATTTTTATATAGTTAGAGTTTTGATTATAGAAAAGAAATTTATTTTGATTATAGAAAAAGAATTGATTTTTAAAATAAAAAGATAGGATTTTTAGCGCTACGAAGGTTTGATTTTTTTTTAATATGAATGTCGCTATAAAAATTTGATTTTTATAAATATAGCGAATTGATAAAAATGCGATTTTTATCCATATAGCGTTGAAATAAAAATATGATTTTTATATTATAGAAAGAATAAAAATATGATTTTTATATCATAGAGATCATAAAAGTATAATTTTTATATGATGTGAAGAATAAAAATATAATTTTTATATAGTAGAGACAATAAAAATATGATTTTTATATAAGTAGTGGGTTAAAAATATGATCTTTATTATACGAACACCGGTATAAAAATAGAATTTTTATCTATATGGTAGCAGTATAAAAATGTGATTTTTATATACATGGCAACAATATAAAAATGTGATTTTTATATATGTAGTGGCTACGGTCAACGAAAGCGATAAAAGGCGAGTGGCGAAGATTTCCTACATATGAATAGTCGCGGTGTATTGGTTTAGCTTGTCGGTGAGAACTCATCACCTTTAATTTATTTCTTGTTTGAAATATATACTAGGATGCAGACGGTGCTTAGTAGCACCCGACACCCGTCGTCCACAGACCATGGATGACTTGTATGCTTGTTTGATGTGTTGTGAAGTTTGTTTGTGATGTTGATGTGAAATGGATGATAAAACCTTCATGTTTTGAAATAAATTAATATAGTTAAAAATATAATTTTTAATGTGAAAGTGAATAAATAAATATTCATTTACAAACCGGACGGTTGATTTATGTACACCTATTTGAAGGACATTGATTGGGACGATAAATTTTACACATCGCCCAACTGCACAAATAATATTCAGTGTTTATGGATTGAAACCCCACACGGGTATTGGGATGATATTTGGCGTACACTAATCCCAATTATTTAGTTGTATGTTGATCGATTGGTCGATAGATTGTGTAAGCGTTAATTATTTATATTTAATGCTTATGCAGTTGTGTGGTGCACTCTGGATGATGGTTGATGATTTATCGTTGCTGTTATATACATGTGTTGTAGAAAATCCATATAATTAACATTATATGGTAATTGATTGGGCCTCATTCCAGTTTAGAAAATAAATTCATGTGTTGAATTGAAAATAAATTCATGTGTTGAATTGAAAATAAATTCATGTGTTGAATAGAATAAATATTCATGTGTTGAATAGAATAAACATTCATGTGTTGAATAAAAGCCGTGTTGATTAGATTGACGCCATTTTGACGTGAACGATATTTATATCGATTTTATTCATTTTTAAAATGAATATAGAAAAGAAAGTGATTTCAAAATATAACGTTTAATTTGAAAATATTATCATTTGTATATCGATGATGTGGAATATTCAATTTTGATTAGAAATTGAATATGAAGTTGAAATCATTTTGAAAACGAATTTAAAACGATTTATAAAATACATTTTAAAAGGAAATCGACGAAATATATATAATATATATATAATGGCCTAAATAGAACGCGCCGCACTGCGGTAGTTCGCGAATTTCGACCATTGACTTCGAATTGACGTTGCGGGAGATCCGACCGTCGGATTCTCCTAAAATAAGAACCGTTGGGTTCATATCGAAAAGAGATTTCTAATGAATATTAGAGATTTGAAATCTAACGGTTGGATTTGAGATTTAATCCATAACAATTTTCGCACTGAACCCATAAATTTTTGTAAATCGACTGTACGGGCCTTGATAAAATTACTAAAAATAGTAATAATTTGTGTAAAATCATAAGAAATGATTTATGAAGAATTGGGGTGAAAAGCTCCATATTTGAAAAGATAAAAATAGTTTTTTTTATCGAAATGAACTAGTTTTGAACTAGAATAATAATTTATTTATTTTTAAATAAATAAATTGGATTTGAAAGGGTTTTAAAAGTAACCAGGAGTTTCAATAATGGAATTGAAATGGATTTGAGTCGAAATTGTCTTCGGAATATTTCGATGTTGGATTTCGCGATGATACAGATATTGTTATGGGAATTTGAAAGATATATTAATATCGTTATTTCCAATATGATTTTTGTTGGTCGTAGAATTTGATATTGAATATAAGCCGATATATTTTCTATTCAGAGCCTTGTATTTAATATCAAATGTGATTTGGGTTTGTCGTTAATGGTGTCTTCATTAACATTGTTCTTAAACCCAGTTGAGAAAAATATTAAATCTTTTTATTTAGATTTAATGAAGTGTACCAATTAAATGGTATTTAATTGGAATTGAATTTGAATTGATTTTTGGGTTTATCGTGAACGGTGTTTTAAATAACACTTGTTCTTTAACCCGATAATTAATGGAATGTGATTTTGGGTTGTTGTGAACGGTATCTTCAATAATACTGTTCTTAGACCCAACTGAGTTAAGAAAATCAGAAAACTAACTGGAGATTAGTTATGTTGAATGGTTTCTTGGGTATTGATCTAATGTTGGTTTCGGCCTTCGGGGTTAATACTTAGGGAATTGCTCACTTGCTATTTTACGGTTAAAGGCTGATAGAATGGAATGTGATTTTGGGTTTATCGCGAATCGTGTTTTAAATGACATTGATTCTTTAACCCAGTTAAAGACAGGAAGATTGAAACCAAGTGGAGTTTTAATGAATCTTTAATTAGATTGAAAAGTTCGAGAATGGAGTATCACCAGTTTTGCTCCAGGCGATAGTTAAATCTTTAATTAGATTTGAACGTGAAATGGTAATTAAATTTACCGATAACACCGTGGTGTTAGATATGAAGTATGACCAGTTTTACTTCGTGGGATGAATAGGTTGGGATTGGGAAATAAAATAAATGATTACTTCGGTGTGGTTCGCTAATCCCGACTAGTTTGATTTGATATTCAAAGGAAGATTAAAGAATAAATTTAAAAGAATTTATCTTTGATAAAATTAATGGGAACCTTTCCCTAAGAATGTGAAATTTAGAAACTAACTGTCGGTTAGCTAAGAAGAATGGTTTCTTGGGTATTGATCTGATGTTGGTTTCGGCCTTCGGGGTTAATATTTGGGGAATTATTCTCTTGCTAATTTACGGTTAGTGACTGATGAATTGGAATGAGGCGTATGTTGTGTTTGTGTAACACTTGTTTATTATATACGCGAGTTATTCAGAAAGATCGGGTTCGACCCATTCTGAATAACTGATTCGACGTAGTGTCGTGGATGAAGACGGTGGTCGAAGACCGGAGGTCTTCACGTCGTTTGGGTGATTACTGATGATCTTGATTGGGCCGTACACCCAAGAGGAGGGAATCAGTTAGTGATCGTCCAGACGTACTTGGAGATCGATGGATATGCGGGGTACTAGGTGCCTCCGGTTTCTTTCAGACCAAGAATGGACTTGTAAATGGACTATGTGTCTGACATTGGATTTTATTCTGTGTGATTGATTTCTAATGAATATATATCTGTTTGGCGGCGGAGAATTTATTCTCTTGCTCAACACCCTTCTCTGAGACATACGAGCTCAGAGGTTATGTATTGATGGATATCAAATGCATGGAGTGAATTGCCTGTGTGGCATGCCTAAGTGGCAATTGATCGAGGCTTCTGTTGAAAAGCAAAGTCTTATGGTTGATGATCAAAGCACCGCCTGTGTGGCATAGCTTTGTGTAGCGTGAATTCGCATGCCTCACGCCCCGGTTGTGAACCAGAAACGTGAGAGGACCTCAGGGAGGGCATGCGTTTCTTTCTAGCTAGAAGTGGCGTCAGTGGTTTTACACGCCCTGACGAGTTTGACTTATGTGGTTGTTGCTGTTGCGAGGCGCCTCGGATATATCGGTGACTATGTGAAGCCGATGGAGTCATTCATTGGCTCATTTACGCCCCAAAGGGCGGGGAAACGTAGTGTTCAGGCATTTTAATCCACATCGGTGGACCGACCCTGTCGCTCCAAGGGTCACTCGAGCTCTGATCCTGAGACCCGGGCTAGACAGTCTCGAATCGGTAGAGGACTATCTTTTTCCTCGGTTCATAGATGGAAATCCAACTTCCAATACGTGACTTTGCGGTTTTATTTGTAGAGCCTAGTATGGCGACATAGTGGGATGGGGCGCTTATGCCGTCTATGATTGATACTTATGATTTGAAGTTGTTTTATACACTATGCACTTATAATAGTATCAAATGATTTGTTTTTAAACGTATCAAGCATTCTTGGCTATTATAAGGTAAAAACCCTATCCTCCGGCTTGCGTTGCATTGTGTGATGGGACCTGGGTCTTATAATAGCTTCATTTTTCTCTATTTAGCATTGCGCTATTGTTTTATGCACTGGTATTCTTGGGAGGAAACCCGTTCCGTGTTATACGGCATGGTCCCTTGATTTACCTAACTTTAAAATAAAGATTAATAACTGTTTTAGTTCTCATACCAGTCACATGACTGATCTGGAGTTTATTGTTTTAACCTAAACTCTGGGTGCCCCTATTTTCCGCACGGGCAGCTAGTAGTTTTGGTTTTGCAGATTTATATTCACAGGATCCCGATTTACAGCTGGAATGATACTCGGAAAGCTCTGTATCCGTGTATTACTTTCAGTTGTGTATTGTATTATTTTTCCGCTGCTATGTAATTTATTGTAATCTCTGATATTTATCGAATGTATTTTATTCATTCATACTCTGTATATTCTTGTAATCTGATGAATTCTTGTAATTAACAATGAAATGTTCTTCTGTCTGCGTTCGTTTGTGTGTTGTTCTCGAAGTTTCCGGGCTTTCCTTACCGGGGAAGTCACGGGTCCTTACAGTTGGTATCAGAGCTTTGGTTTACAGAGCTCGGAGAACAAGACACATTAGAACCGAACGAAAGAATTCATCAGAAATTGGATTAGTAATATCCAACGAGAATGACTCGTTAGAGATGGGATCAGTAGTATCCTAGAACGAGTGTGAAGAGTATATTTTTAAAATAAAAACAAGTTTTGTTTTGAAATTTAAATCGTTTTATACGTATTTGAATATTTATATTAAATTAATTTGGACAATCCAATATATAAAGATTTTGCATATACACCTTGCAAACGTGTATTCGAAGTTTTAATATACTGGATAGATATAGAGTCACACTCTAGTCGCTCGGAGATGATACCGATGTTAGCACGTGCATCATCAGTATATATGTTCGAGTTTCGAAAGTGAGATGTTTATATATTTCCATTAGATTGGTGTGAGAACCAATATTAGATAGGGCTTATTGTTGTGATTTGGCATCAAAAATGTAAATTTTGACTATATATCAAAGTTATGAATTTGAAATGTTAATCAACTAATTGATTGATGGTTGTGTTGTCTGATTATTGTTTGATTAATTAAAAGTTTGACCATTTAGCCAAATTGTATCAAATAGTGAATTGTATTGAAAATTAGTCGCATTTGCATGCATGTACATGTACTTACATTGAACAGGTCATTGCAAAGAGGCTAGAGCAGAAGAATAAAATTGTTTGCCCGACAAATAGGTACATGTTTACCATAATTTACTGTTTTGTTTGAGTGATGATGATTTTATGAGCCGATTGGCTAGCCTCTTGGCTTTTTCTTTTGGATTGAAGAAGGCCATGGGAGGCTATATGAAATATCCCGAAGTCCCCGGTGCAGGGGAGGTTATGGCGAAATTTTTCGAAAATTTAGGGTGTTAGCCAAATTTTTGAAAATTTTGAAAAGTTCGTAGAAACTAAAAAGTTGAAGAACTTAAGCCATAAAGAAAACAATGGAAGTTGAGTTGATTAGTTAAACAACTTTCGGCTTCGTTCCTTTTCGGGGACGAAAAGTTTTAAGTGGGGGAGATTGTAATAACCCGAAAATCTGAGCCAATTTAAAAAATTTATTTTGGCAATTTTAGCGAATTTTGAATATTTAAAATGAATTATTTTAAATAATAACGACGAGAAATTTATTTCGAATAGAATTAGAACATATATATTTATATAGATCGTCGTTAGAATATAAATATTTATTTATATATATAAGGAATTAAAAATGGCGCGGTAGTTTGAAAATTCGATTTCAAATTTCAAATGAATGTACCGGGTGCAAAATAAACCGGATTTTAGTGAAACCAAAAATATTTGAATCTAATTGAGAATATCTTTCCAACGAATCCGAAAAATCAAAATTTCATAGCGGGAATCAAAAGATATGCCCAGTGGAAAATTCATAATAGTCGCTATGGAATTCCGACCCTTAAAAATGGGAATTTTGCAAATGACCTCGGTTTTCGACGAAACCACTTTTGTTGGATCCGTGATGTCAAGTTATTGCTAGATTCCAAAATTCGTAATTTTTCGAATCAATATGTGGGTGTGGCAAAGGAAAACGCGTTTGACCAGTTTCAGTTGATTTTAATCGACTGGAAAATGGCCATTTTTCAAACAGTCTCAGAATTTGACGAAATTAGTTTTGTTAGGACCGTATCATCAATACGAAGCTAGAAAATCGGGAATTTTTCTAGTTAGTATGTGGGCCCGGTAAATTGAAATGTGTGTTCAAATTCAATATATAGATTTATATTTTGATTTTGACGAAAACTGATCGAAACAGTCGAATCAGCCTACGATACATATCCCATTGTGTTCGGAATAGGGGTAATTAGCTATGGACGACAGTCGGTGGGCTCGTTTTAGGGTTCGAAATAAAAAGTTGCTTTATTGAATTAATTAAACCAATAAATAATATATATATAATATTTCCTCCTTTTCCTTAACCCCCTTCCCTTTTCTTTTATTTCCACGCTCAGAAGAAAAAACCCTCTTCCACCCTCGTCGTTCACCGCCCCCCTTCTGTTCATCGTCGACGTCGGCGATAGCCCCCCCTCTCCGGTGTCGCGGCCTCCCTCTCATCCTCTCTTCGTCCCCTCCTCTTCCACGAGACCCAACCCCCCCCCCCCCCACAACCGTTGACAACCGTCGGAGCCCCCCCTCACCGATGGCGTGGCCGCGACCCCCCTATACCTCCCTCTCCGTCGATTTAAACCCCTAGCCCTCCAAATCTACAAAACAGCCACCACCGCCCAATGCTCCTCCACCTGAACAACGACGACCCCCTTCCTCCGATTCAATCAGTAATTTCCCCCTTTCCGCTGTAAGTTCCTCTTTATATTTACTTTCTTTATTGATTTAATAAATTCAGATTTGTTTATAGCAGTTTTTTTTTTAAAAAAATTTGAATCAGTTTTTATATAGTAAAGGTTTTGATTTTTATATAGTAAAAGTTTTGATTTTTATATAGTTAGAGTTTTGATTATAAAAAAGAAATTGATTTTGATTATAGAAAAAGAATTGATTTTTAAAATAAAAAGATAGGATTCTTAGCGCTATGAAGGTTTGATTTTTTTTTTAATATGAATATCGCTATAAAAATTTGATTTTTATAAATATAGCGAATTGATAAAAATGTGATTTTTATCCATATAGTGTTGAAATAAAAATATGATTTTTATATTATAGAAAGAATAAAAATATGATTTTTATATTATAGAAAGAATAAAAATATGATTTTTATATTATAGAAAGAATAAAAATATGATTTTTATATCATAGAGATCATAAAAATATAATTTTTATATGATGTGAAGAATAAAAATATAATTTTTATATCGTAGAGACAATAAAAATATGATTTTTATATAAGTAGTGGGATAAAAATATGATCGTTATTATACGAACACCGGTATAAAAATAGAATTTTTATCTATATGGTAGCAGTATAAAAATGTGATTTTTATATACATGGCAACAATAGAAAAATGTGATTTTTATATATGTAGTGGCTACGGTCAACGAAAGCGATAAAAGGCGAGTGGAGAAGATTTCCTACATATGAAGAGTCGCGGTGTATTGGTTTAGCTTGTCGGTGATAACTCCTCACCTTTAATTTATTTCTAGTTTGAAATATATACTAGGATGCAGACGGTGCTTAGTAGCACCCGACACCCGTCGTCCACAGACCATGGATGACTTGTATGCTTGTTTGATGTGTTGTGAAGTTTGTTTGTGATGTTGATGTGAAATGGATGATAAAACCTTCATGTGTTGAAATAAATTAATATAGTTAAAAATATAATTTTTAACGTGAAAGTGAATAAATAAATATTCATTTACAAACCGGACGGTTTGTTTATGTACACCTATTTGAAGGACATTGATTGGGACGATAAATTTTACACATCGCCCAACTGCACAAATAATATTGTGTTTGTGGATTGAAACCCCACACGGGTGTTGGGATGATATTTGGCGCACACTAATCCCAATTATTTAGTTGTATGTCGATCGATTGGTCGACAGACTGTGTAAGCGTTAATTATTTATATTTAATGCTTATGAAGTTGTGTGGTGCACTCTGGATGATGGTTGATGATTTATCGTTGCTGTTATATACATGTGTTGTAGAAAATCCATATAATTAACATTATATGGTAATTGATTGGGCCTCATTCCAGTTTAGAAAATAAATTCATGTGTTGAATTGAAAATAAATTCATGTGTTGAATTGAAAATAAATTCATGTGTTGAATAGAATAAATATTCATGTGTTGAATATAATAAACATTCATGTGTTGAATAGAATAAACATTCATGTGTTGAATAAAAGCCGTGTTGATTAGATTGATGCTATTTTGACGTGAACGATATTTATATCGATTTTATTCATTTTTAAAATGAATATAGGAAAGAAAGTGATTTCAAAATATAACGTTTTGAAAATATTATCATTTGTATATCGATGATGTGGAATATTCAATTTTGATTAGAAATTGAATATGAAGTTGAAATCGTTTCGAAAACGAATTTAAAACGATTTATAAAATACGTTTTAAAAGGAATTCGACGAAATATATATAATATATATAATGGCCTGAATAGAACGCGCCGCACTATGGCAGTTCGCGAATTTCGACCATTGACTTCGAATTGACGTTGCGGGAGATCCGACCGTCGGATTCTCCTAAAACCGGAACCGTTGGGTTCGTATCGAAAAGAGCTTTCTAATGAATATTAGAGATTTGAAATCTAACGGTTGGATTTGGGATTATGTCCAAATCAAATTTGGAAAAGGTCGCTGTAAGTGCAGTTCGATGGCCGTTGATGGAAATCGACTGTACGGGCCTTGATAAAATTGTTAAAAATCGTAATAATTTGTGTAAAATCATAAGAAATAATTTGTGAAGAATTGGGGTGAAAAACTCCATATTTGAAAAGATAAAAATAGTTTTTTTTTATCGAAATGAACTAGTTTTGAACTAGAATAATAATTTATTTATTTTTAAATAAATAAATTGGATTTGAAAGGGTTTTAAAAGTAACCAGGAGTTTCAATAATGGAATTGGAATGGATTTGAGTCGAAATTGTCTTCGAAATATTTCGATGTTGGATTTCGTGATGATACAGATATTGTTATGGGAATTTGAAAGATATATTAATATCGTTATTTCCAATATGATATTTGTTGGTCGTAGAATTTGATATTGAATATAAGCCGATATATTTTCTATTCATTGCCTTGTATTTAATATCAAATGTGATTTGGGTTTGTCGTGAATGGTGTCTTCATTAACACTGTTCTTAAACCCAGTTGAGAAAAAGATTAAATCTTTTTATTTAAATTTAATGAAGTGTACCAATTAAATGGTATTTAATTGGAATTGAATTTGAATTGATTTTTGGGTTTATCGTGAACGGTGTTTTAAATAACACTTGTTCTTTAACCCGATAATTAATGGAATGTGATTTTGGGTTGTCGTGAACGGTATCTTCAATAGTACTGTTCTTAGACCCAACTGAGTTAAGAAAATCAGAAAACTAACTGGAGATTAGTTAAGTTGAATGGTTTCTTGGGTATTGATCTGATGTTGGTTTCGGCCTTCGGGGTTAATACTTAGGGAATTGCTCACTTGCTATTTTACGGTTAAAGGCTGATAGAATGGAATGTGATTTTGGGTTTATCGCGAATCGTGTTTTAAATGACATTAATTCTTTAACCCAGTTAAAGATAGGAAGATTAAAACCAAGTGGAGTTTTAATGAATCTTTAATTAGATTGAAAAGATCGAGAATGGAGTATCACCAGTTTGGCTCCAGGCGATAGTTAAATCTTTAATTAGATTTGAACGTGAAATGGTAATTGAATTTACCGATAACACCGTGGTGTTAGATATGAAGTATGACCAGTTTTACTTCGTGGGATGAATAGGTTGGGATTGGGAAATAAAATAAATGATTACTTCGGTGTGATTCGCTAATCCCGACTAGTTTGATTTGATATTCAAAGGAAGATTAAAGAATAAATTTAAAAGAATTTATCTTTGATAAAATTAATGGGAACCTTTCCCTAAGAATGTGAAATTTAGAAACTAACTGTCGGTTAGCTAAGAAGAATGGTTTCCTGGGTATTGATCTGATGTTGGTTTCGGCCTTCGGGGTTAATATTTGGGGAATTATTCTCTTTCTAATTTAAGGTTAGTGACTGATGAATTGGAATGAGGCATATGTTGTGTTTGTGTAACACTTGTTTATTATATACGCGAGTTATTCAGAAAGACCGGGTTCGACCCATTCTGAATAACTGATTTGACGTAGTGTCGATGATGAAGACGGTGGTCGAAGACCGGAGGTCTTCACGTCGTTTGGGTGATTACTGATGATCTTGATTGGGCCCTACACCCAAGAGGAGGGAATCATTTAGTGATCGTCCAGACGTACTTGGAGATCGATGGATATGCGGGGTACTAGGTGCCTCCGGTTTCGTTCAGACCCAGAACGGACTTGTAAATGGACTGTGTGTCTGACATTGGATTTTATTCTGTGTGATTGATTTCTATTGAATATATATATGTTTGGCGGCGGAGAATTTATTCACTTGCTTAACGCCCTTCTCTGAGACGTACGAGCTCAGAGGTTATGTATTGATGGATATCAAATGCATGGAGTGAATTGCCTGTGTGGCATGCCTAAGTGGCAATTGATCAAGGCTTCTGTTGAAAAGCAAAGTCTTGTGGTTGATGATCAAAGCACCGCCTGTGTGGCATAGCTTTGTGTAACGTGAATTCGCGAGCCTCACGCCCCGGTTGTGAACTAGAAACGGGAGAGGACCTCAGGGAGGGCATGCGTTTCTTTCTAGCTAGAAGTGGCATCAGTTGTTTTACACGCCCTGACGAGTTTGACTTATGTGGTTGTTGCTGCTGCGAGGCGCCTCAGATATATCAGTGACTATGTGAAGCCGATGGAATCATTCATTGGCTCATTTACGCCCCAAAGGGCGGGGAAACGTAGTGTTCAGGCATTTTAATCCACATTGGTGGACAGGCCCTGTCGCGCCAAGGGTCACTCGAGCTCTGATCCTGAGACTCGGGCTAGACAGTCTCGAATCGGTAGAGGACTATCTTTTGCCTCGGTTCACAGATGGAAATCCAACTTCCAATACGTGACTTTGCGGTTTTATTTGTAGAGCCTGGTATGGCGACATAGTGGGATGGGGCGCTTATGTCGTCTATGATTGATACTTATGATTTGAAGTTGTTTTATACACTATGCACTTATAATAGTATCAAATGATTTGTTTTTAAATGTATCAAGCATTCTTGGCTATTATAATGTAAAAACCCTATCCTCCGGCTTGCGTTGCATTGTGTGATGGGACCTGGGTCATATAATAGCTTCATTTTTTTCTATTTAGCATTGCGCTGTTGTTTTATGCACTGGTATTCTTGGGAGGAAACCCGTTCCGTGTTATACGGCGTGGTCCCTTGATTTACCTAACTTTAAAATAAAGATTAATAACTGTTTTAGTTCTCACACCAGTCACATGACTGACCTGGAGTTTATTGTTTTAACCTAAACTCTGGGTGCCCCTTTTTTCCGCACGGGCAGCTAGTAGTTTTGGTTTTGCAGATTTATATTCACAGGATCCTGATTTACAGTTGGAATGGTACTCGGAAAGCTCTGTATCCGTGTATTACTTTCAGTTGTGTATTGTATTATTTTTCCGCTGCTATGTAATTTATTGTAATCTCTGATATTTATTGAATGTATTTTATTCATTCATACTCTGTATATTCTTGTAATCTGATGAATTGTTGTAATTAACAATGAAATGTTCTTCTGTTTGCATTCGTTTGTGTGTTGTTCTCGAAGTATCCAGGCTTTCCTTACCGGGAAAGTCACGGGTCCTTACAAAATGTTACAGATTCCATTTCAAAAAAATTCAATTTCCTTTATTATACTCTTTTCAACTCATTCTGACAACTTATGCGTTGTCTATAATCATGTAGCGATCTTTTTAAAGATCTTCAGCTCATAATTCAAATAGTTCAATTTATTTAAAACAATTGTTACAAATTCATTTTCCAGAAACTCTTGCTTCATTTACAAATTCCATTTGATAATTAATATTTTGATTTCATTTCTAAACTCTTAATTTCCATTTACATAATCGTTTGTAAACATTCACGATAACTTATATTCGTTGCCCTTTCCAAAACCTTTTACTTAGCTCATACTCTCATCTTCGATTAGCATTACGAACTTCGGAACATAACATTCCGAATTTCAGAATAATTTCAATTCCGGTTAACATTCCAAACCTCGGAATATCACATTTCGAACCTCGGAATAAATCTCACTTCATTATTTCATGCCATTTCCCAATTTCTAAATTTCCTTTTTCTAACTTCAAATATTCAGTAAATATTTGATTTAAGCTATCAGATTCGCTAAAAAATCCTTTTATAATTTCATTATATAAACTCGGGTTTGATAATAAAACCCATTCATAACTCCTTTCACAATTCAATTCGATTCATTTCACTTCGATCACTTTTTAAATGAATTTCAATTAAAAAGTAATCTCCTAAATTATTATTAATTAAATAATAATTTACTTAAATCATTAACTACAGTAGCAGTAGTTAACTTCTTAATTAACCAAAATAAGTAGTAAATTTCTTTTTAAAATATTATTAAGATTAAAACAAATAATTATTAAACCATTTCATTAGATTGATTCAAAACAAATTAATTTAATAATTAATCCAGTTAAAACGGTTGACTTTGGTCAATTCCAAAATACAGTTATCTCGTTAACCAGTTCCGATTAGTCCTTTACTTAAATTAATTAATAATATAATTAATTTAAATAATTCCATTTAATTGTTTATTAAAAACAATTATTCAAATCTTAACCGTTTGGTTAATTTTCTGCACTCTGCTTACAAATCTGATTTTAAATCATGATTTGCTTTATAAAATCATTTAATAATCACTTATAAATTTAGAAAAAAATTATTTTCTTTTAACAAACTTTTATTCAAAATAATAGATTTAACAATCTATTTTCAGTTATAAAATAAATTTTATAACTTTATTCCCGTCGATTCACTTGACGGTAAATCCATATTTGAAAAACGATTGATTTATAGGCCATATGATGCCAATTACTCAACCAATACTACTCATTGGTTTAAACAAAATAAATTGTTGAATTCCAGGTCAACGGTCATTAATCAAATTAATCGTTCAATTAGAACAGTTCATATAATTATAATATGAAAATAAATAACATTAAATATATTTGAGGAATCCCATTGGATCCCTCCAACCTGTTCTTCCCTATATTAAAATAGATTATCTCAAATAAATTTATTCAGTTCAATTTAACTGATAATTTCCATTACAGTAAATAACGGCTACATAGCATCAACCAATCAACAAATCAATTCAAACAATTCAACACGTTTATTTTACAAACGTGGCCAATAAGGTAAGTTACCTTCATTGGATCCAATCATTAAAATAACGATTTGGTTTTTCACTGAAATTAAAAAACGTTTAATTTCAGAAATTCAACCAATATATGAATATATAAATAATAAACAATCAACCATTAACGACCATAACACACAATGATAAAACTCGACTTATATAAAATATAAGTGGGAATAACTGAGTGAGTTTAACTCACCTCGATCCTATTCCATGTTTTAAATGGCTTGTTTCGGTTAAATTAAACAAGCGTTTAATTTAACTGAGAAATCTAGTTGATTCCAATCACGTCCAGTTATGTTCCGTAATGTTGCATTCGACGATACAGTCCTACATAGCTTCTTTTGTTCATTTCTATCAATATACGTGAGAGTTACAGCAATTATGATTTATACAATTTAATATGAAAATAAATAATTTTCTTAATTCATTTTTAAACTAAATTACTTTATTAAACTAGATAATAGGCCGATCAAGTTTTACTCTTTTGTTTTGGTCCGATCTGATAACACGATCACACGCTAAAAATTCAATATGGTATCCTCTTAAGTAAATTAATATTATTAATATCTAAAAATAAATAAATAATTTGTTTACTTAATCCTTATAGTTTAAACCCGATTAGCCCATTTAACATTATATTTGCAAACGTTGCAGACCACATATATTTCTTTTCTATATCGTTCTGTTTAAAGTTGCTCCAGTGAACCCAAATTCATGAATATTGGATGTGGAAAAATCGAAATATAATTATTGGGCATTATACTAAATTAGATTAGGCATTTCGTAAAACATGGTTAGGCATTGTTTAAAGGCAATTATTAATAACCACGTCGGTCAAAGATGCTTCTTCAACTACCTGTATTTACGCAAGCCATTCAAAACTTGATCCCCAGATTTTCATTTTATCACGCAACTTCAGTATTCCTTCATCGCCCATTTCTGCTGCCCTCTTGCCATTCAAGCTTTAGAACCCACCACCGTACCTCGTTACGGTTCCTGGTCTTCAAATGCCCCCACGTACAGTTCGACATATGACCCTCCTTTTGTTCCACGTTATTCCCATACTCCTCTGCTCTACTTCCCGAAATTGTCCTCCTGAACTCCCTGCATCCAAATCCAGCGTGCACGGTTTAAAGGTGATACCCCTCTTGCATGGTATCGCTCCCGTCCTTATTGTTTGGTTTAGTTTCTAGTTCCTATTCGTATTCCCTTACAAACAACAGCACTCAACAAATGAGAAACGAACTCACGCACAAACTTATCCTATATCGTTGCGCCAATGAGAGATCACCGGACGATGATCGCTGACCGCCACGAGCATCGCTTGAGCTACCTCTCCCTTCGACACCAGTTGCGATCAACTAGAGGCCCCCAGTCCACTCGAGTTTGACTTTGACTTCCAGTTGTTCTAGCTAGAATTCCGACCATCGTGAAACACTATACAAGATCATTGCAGTTGGAATTAAGGATCGTGAAGTCCTCTTTGATTTTGCAATAGAAAGTTTTGTGAATCAATGAATAAATGTTGAGATTTTTGAGGGAGGAATTTGTGAAATTTGCAGCCATTGATTTCGAGTTGAGGCAGCCGCCTTATTCATTGACCACAATGAAAGTTTCTAAGGTTATTACCATACACGTTATATATAGGAATAGGAAATGGGACTAATTTTATTAATATTTTATTATGTGAAACTTAGCATTGAAGTATCAGTTTAAAACAAATCCATACGATCTCCTTTTTTGACAAAATAATGTAATATTGGAATAAAAAAATATTTCGGACCCGATGGGACAGGTTTCGTCGAATTCCGAGGTCGTTTGTGAAAAGTCCTTTATAATTATCGATGAAAAATCAAGGGTTTAAAATTCCTATAATTACAGAAAAAATTGAAACCTTGACATTTTACTAGACCTCTTCCTTATGGATCCAATGAAATTTATTTTGTTAAATTTGGAGTTTGTTTGGCCAGACGTTATTCCTTTAAAGTTACCACTGTCAATAATATAACCAATTAAATAAAAACTAGGGCGTTTGACGCTGCCACGATCAAACGGTAAGTCCGATTGACACCAAGATCGAAACCATACAATAATTAACTGATATGATTCCAACGACACCCAGTTCATCTCATTTCGAGACTGTTCCATGTACGCTATTTTTTTATACGCACCACAATGCTATTTTGGACATTAAATTAACCGGTCTCCAAAAATAACAAACTATATACCTATCCTGGTTCTAAATGTCGATACGAACTCAACGGAACTGGTTTCGCGGCTTAATTCAGTCATCTTCTCAAGTTATACACAAATACCCCTCTATTAAATCAAATAAATTTAATTACGCGCTATAGAAAATGACTGGGCATTTATGGCTATCGTTGGCACATACGACGTTGGTTTGCCATGAATTTTAATACCGTATAATAATTTAACGTTACGGTTTCAATGAAACTAATTTCGTTGAAAACTGGGTCCATTTGCCAAATCGCTATTTTTAAGGCCTATAATAATATTAATAAAATATTATTAAATTTCAGAATAATCAAATAAAATAATAAAAAATTATTATTATCGTAAATACCCAATCAGATGTATTATATAGCTTCAAATATAATTAACACAACTCAATATTATCATCTTTGAGTTAAACGATGTCCAAGTTATATTAAAACCTTTTAAATATATTAAATAAATGATATAATTTAATAACGATTTCCATAGCGACTATTTTATAATTTGGTTTGGACATAACTAACAATCCATAACACAAAATCTAGATTTTTCTATTCCATATGAAAATTATAATCAACAAGATTCCAACGTTTCTTGTTTCTCAGAAATCCGACTTATATCGGATCTTCTATATCAAATTGAAGTTCAAAACTCCATATTACGAACTGCCGCGCCATTTCGAGCTCGTTTTAAATAAATTATAAATTTAACTTTCTAACTTCGTTTTAAATAAACAAATTCAATATTAAATCGATTAATATTCCAAATATAATATTTAAAATAATAAATTAAATTAAATATTCGGCTACCAAAATACGGGACATTACAGGTGGTAGGCAGTATTAAGTCATAGCTGTGTCCCCAATGCCTCCTGCAGGCTCCTCCAAAACTCGCTCGTGAAGATGGGGTCTCGATCATTAACAATACTAGAGAATACTCCATGAAGTCGGATGATCTCTCTAAGATACACAGATGCCAACCAAATTGTCATCCGCTTATTCTTAACCGAGATAAAGTGAGCGCTCTTAGTCAACCTATCGACTATAATCCAAATACTAGAATTACCCTTCCTCAATCTAGGTAAGCCATCTATAATGTCCATCGAGACGCTCTCCCACTTCCATTGTGGCACATCCAAGGGCTAAAGCAATCCACCAGGCTTCTTCTGCTCAACCTTCACTTGCTGACAAGTAATACACCAAGCTACATACTCTACCGCATCCTTCTTCATCCCTATCCAAATAAAAACCCTCCTTATATATCTGTACATCTTATCACAGCCCAGATGGATAGTCATCCGAGAATGATGAGCCTCCTCCAAAACCGATATCAATAAATCATTAACTTTAGGAACACACAATCTCCCATCACAATGTAGCCATCCTCTCTCGTCCATAGAATACCTTGCAAGGTGATTAGAGGTCTCTCTTTACTAAGTCGGTCAATGATGTCTGTTAACCACTGATCCTCGCGCTGACTAGATCCAGTGCGCTCTAAAAGAGTAGGTTGCACCTCCAACGATGCCGTAAATCCGAGTACCAACTCCGTAGATGGTCTAAAACCGAACAATGAAATGTACTCCAAACTTTGTCATTCTACGAATAATGGACTCAAATTCATTCTCTGCCTACTTAATGCGTCTGCTACCACGTTCCCCTTCCCCGGGTATAAGGTGTCTCGAAGTCATAAGATGAAAGGAACTCCACCCAACGTTGTGACACAAATTAAGATCTTTTTACGAGAATAAGTACTTGAGCGACTTATGATCTGTATAAAGCTCGAATCTCTCACCTAATAAATAATGTCTCCAAGACTTGAGCGCAAACACTATCGCTGCTAACTCTAAATCATGGGTAGGGTAGTTCTTCTCGTGTACTCTCAACTGCCTACTCCCATACAGACAACCCTACCTTTTTGCATCAAAATTGCACCCAAACATGTACCGCAAGCATCCATATAAAAGGTAAACATATTCATACCATTAGGAAGAGTTAAAACTGGAGTTGATGTAAGAGCTTTCTTCAACCTCAAGAATGCA
The DNA here is from genome assembly GCA_030737875.1 of Allium sativum. NCBI lineage: Eukaryota > Viridiplantae > Streptophyta > Magnoliopsida > Asparagales > Amaryllidaceae > Allium > Allium sativum. The sequence goes on from CM060921.1 coordinate 388,768,654, forward strand.
TCCTTGCAATCTATATCCCAAGCAAAAAATGGGTTCTTCTTCGTTAGGCGGGTAAGCGGAGCTGAGATCCGCGCAAATCCTTAATAAAGTTTTGATAATATCCCGCCAAACCCAAGAAACTCCTTACCTTTGTCGCATTCTTGGGGGCTTTCCAATCTTGAGCCACGACAACTTTAGCTGGGTCTACCACTGTACCATCATTAGAGACAACATTCCCTAAGAACCTTACCTCCTTCCGCTAGAAATGCCACTTAGAAAACTTTGCCTTTAGCTGATGTGCACGAAGAATATGGAGAACCTCTCCTAAATGCAAGGCATGCTCTTCCTCGCTCCTCGAGAAAACCAATATATCATCAAAGAACACCCTACAAACTTGTTCAGGTACTCCCTAAACACTCGGCTCATCAGATTCACAAAGTACGTCGGTGCATTGGTTAGCCCAAAAGCCATAACCAACCACTCAAAGAATCTATCGGGAGTCCTCAAAGTAGTCTTGTCAATGCTGTCATCCGCTATCCTAAGTTGATGAAATCCTATAGCTAAATCCAACTACGAGAAAACCGAAGTGCTCATTAACTGGTCAAACAAGTCATCTATTCGTAGGAGTGGGTGTCATTCTTCTTAGTGAGTTTGTTCAACTCCCTGTATTCCACACATAGATAGAGAAAGCCGTCCGCCTTGGTCTCGAAGACGGCTTGTGCTCCCCACTCAGAAATGCTCCATCTAATAAATCCTTTTTCACACAACTCACCTACATGCTTACTAAGCTCCCTCCTCTCTCTCGAAGCTATATGGAGCATTGGTAAAGCGACAAGCTTAACATTCTCCACCAAGTATATCCAGAAATTTATCTCGTGTTTGGGAGGCAGTCCTCTCACCTCCTCGAATACGTATGAATAGTCTCTAACTATGGGTACCAAACCGAGATCGTCGACAAAAGCATCTTGGGAAACTAAGAAACTAAGCATGACTGACCCTCGCGGGTCGCAAGATATCTCGAGACTCCTACCATGGCATGTCAAAAGCCTCACAACTCTCCTCTCACGGTCAAGGATGGCCCCATACATCGCTAGCCAATCCATCCCTATAATATGCATGTAACCCATAAAACCCAATACATATGCATCGCACTCAAACTCAATGCCAAGAATAGAAATCCTTGAACCCATACATATCATAGATAGGTAAGTCGTACCTCCTATGGGGTTTGAGTCAACTACTAGATTAGAAACTATAGAAGTATCCAGATGCAGACTATCAATAACTGAACTGGATATGAAAGAATGAGAAGCACAAGAATCAAACAAGGTCCTAATGGGAAAGTCGAAAAGAGAATCAAACCTTCTACAGTGACCTTCCTACCTCTATCCTGACTACTACCACTAGTCAGAGTCGCCTCAAGCGCATGAACCTGTGCTTCGGATGACCCTGCCCCTACTTCTGAAGGCATTGCTTGCTGTAGCGTCCCATCTGCCCACACAAAAAATAAGCACCTTTCTTAATCCTCCTACGGTCTTTGATTAAGTGTCTCGTCATACTACAACCATATCACTTAACTTCCTTCTTGATCTGTGCTTTCTCAGGCTTCTCTCCCTTCTTCAATGCACCCTTTTTAGGCCTCCACTTTTTCTTTCCATTATTTGTCTTGGGCTCCTCAGTCTTTTCCTTTTGCTTATTCACCTTTCCTTCCTCGTGCATAAGAGCTATTTCTACCAACCGCTCAAACGTGGCTCCCATCGGAATATGTGTCATCGCCAATCCTTGGAGGGGTTGGTTCAGTCCCCTCGCAAATCTCAAAGCTTTCTTGTGTGTGGTATTAACTAAATCCAAGCTAAACCTTGCTAACTCATTGAAACTTTTTACATACTCCTTAATTGACATACAACCTTGTTTTAGACTGAAGAAATTTTCCAATTGCATCCCTTCTTCAACTTGTGATAAAAACTTCTTTTCAAATTTATCCTTGAACTCATCCCATGTCTTGACTACATGCTCGGCCTCAGTTACTTCCTACCAATACGTCTCTTCTCCTTTCAGTTCCCAAGCGGCTAACTGAATCCTCCTCCGTTCATCGAGCTCTAATAATCCAAATAAACGATCGATCTCTCTTAGCCAATTACAAGCATCCAAAAAACTCTCCGGCCCAAGAAATGTCTTGCCGCCTATAGTAGAAATGTCCTTATAGAGCTTAGAGAAATTAAGCGGTGGATAAGGTGGAACTACCCCGGCTACAGCTGGAGCATTTGCTTGTCCTTTGGCAGGTGTCGTAGCTTCAACATATCTACGAAACCATGTCAGAATGAGAACGCCCTCTGGAAAATTGGGAGCTCCAAACATGTTGGAGGGAAAATAGTCAAGTATTCAAATAAAAGAAGGACCAAAGGAATGTTGTAATTGACTTGAGGGGATATTTTTTTCAAAAATAAGTTTTACTTGAAAATTCTATACTTTCGAAAACATTTTTTCAAAAAAATTTCTCTGATCTTGTAACCTTAGTCTCTGATACCAAGTGTGAAATCCCACATCCCTTAATGTCACCCATATGAGGATGCGTTAAGTTTTGTAAAGGTCTTGGGTATAAAGTAACAACACAAAGACTAAAATTCACAAGACAGAAATGTAAAACACAGCGGAAACTTTTAAAGAATTTATTTAATTAAGCAAACCAAGTCATAGCATTTATTACATTTCAAAATAAAGATTATCATCATCATAAAACTAACATACTGTCTCATATAAAATATCAGAGTACATAAAAGTTATCCCTCTCATAAGCAAATACAATGATCAAAAGACAAGAATTGAGCCAATACATGAAGAAGTAAAGAGTCCGAATCCAAGCTGAACCAAATAGTCAAGATTCACTCTTATGACCCTCCACCCTATGAACCTGGGCGGGAAAGGAAGAGAGAAGAAAAAAAAAACTAGATCAGGCATACATCTGGTGAGTTCTAGTAATTTTTAGCATAAACATAAGATAAGGAGATGAAAAACACCATCATATTTTAAAGTAGCCTGGTCTAATTCAAAATTTTCGCCTAATTATGCACGCCTAGCATATTTTTTCATAGTAGCAAGATCACTATAATTGAATCCATTGAGTTTGCTACCATTTAGACAAAAGAATAGTTTTAAGAGTAATGGACAAAAAAACATTAGCGAAATAGCAGAAAGATAAACTCTAATAAAGATAGACTTCTCATTTATATCTGAAATTCGTTGCACCAATTACCAAAATATCATAATTAGGCTTTACATAATTTCTACTCGTTGATCGACTACTTTTCCCAAATATGAATAACCTGTGCCAGCTATGGAATTTGGTGTTATCAATCTCGAACCCATTAACTAAAAGGACACAGCCGTTAATCACAGGCGTTACAACATCTTATCTTCCCCAATCGTAATGATGCATGTTCATCGTTCCACTGAAATGTGGCCGTACTTACTTCATTTGAACCACTTACTATCTAGTTTAGTAAAGCGTGTCCTAGCCTCTACCTAGTGCGAGACTCCATGATAACAAAGGGATGCTGACTGATATGGGTTCCCAAAAAAAATGTGTTTGACACAAGTCACCCCTAGACTTGGCCCTCAATTTATAACTAGGATTTCACAAGCCCTTTGTATCCCCAACTAGAATGGACCTCCTCGGATTTAGCTTATTATTTTCATAATTTTAACTTAACATGTTTAAGTTACTAATAAGCCTAATATAACCATATATTATATTCCTACTTTGTAACTAACATTTATAGTTAATGTAATCTTTTTATACAACCTTTTCCCGTGTCACTTAATATCCAGTTAGGTCCAATCTATTTCTATTTACATGTTTTTCAGTTACATATTACTAAATTTCCAATTAAGTGCAATTTATTCAAATTCATAAATTTGAATATTCTTTAATTACGATTTATCCCAATTTACAGTCCATTATTGAATATAATATTCACCAATTTCCAACATGCCCAGAGTCTCCTTTTTAGTTTACATTCAATATTATCCCACATTTTTACTCAAATCAATCAATAAAGGCCTAGGCTCTCGTTGGCATAGGCTTGGCACAAAAATAAATAAAAGGAAGGAGAATTGGTCTATGGTACTCGTAAGGCCTAGACTCAAAATTTAAAAAATAATAATAGGAAATTGCATGACTGTAAATAAAATCATAGTAGAATAGAGGATAAAGAAGAAGAATTGCTTGCAGTAAATAAACAACGGAAAGGGAATGAACAATAGACAGTAAATAGGTTGTAACAACTTGTAGAAAGCAAACTTATAAACACTGTAAATATAAGCATTGTAGATACAAACTATTTTATTGTCAAATCTTTCATATAAAATTAGCTAATCTAAAAAAATCACATAATACGTACAGTTAAAAGATTGCAAATCCAGAAAAGGCTTTGGAAGAACAAGAATCCTTCAGATCTACAATTTGATAGTATTCCGACTTATCTCCTAATTTAATTTCAATTTAGGACATAGTTGGAGTGGAGGCTGAGAGAATGAAGAAGAAGAAGTGTGGGGGGAAAGTGAGGAGTATCTGTTAATTTATAGGTGTAGAAGGAAAATATCAGCTTTAGGATTTTAGGTTTTTAATCTTAGCTATGAAAAACACATCAACAAAGAAGCCTCCGGAATGCACAGCAGGTTCTACATCGTACCCTCGATGTGGGTCGACCCCCCCACTACAACAGAAATAGTCTTTTATAGCGGCATATAACCGCTATTAAACAATACTATAGCGGCCCGAAAAGCGCTCTATATCGATATGTTATAAAAAATAATTGAATAATTATAACACAGAAACTGCCGCTATAAAAGGGGATAATTTTATAACGGCTATATGTCACTATGATACGTAAGGATAGTAGCTCGCTATTACTGCTATAAAACATGCCATTCTTCATGAAAATAATGAATTTATATAACATCGTATTATTTTATAGGTACCTCCTATGTGCGTCGACACATGGGTCAACCCATGTGGGTCTTGGGTCGATACAGGGGTCGACCCAGTTATGGGTTGGGTCGCCCAATTACACCGCTGATTATGTTTGGTTATTTATTTAATTTCTAGTTTGACTTTCAAACTTCAACTGATCATAACTTATTCATTTTTCGTCCGTTTAACGCAAATTAAAGGTCTATCCAAACTAGCATTTCGTAATGGACGCAACGGTGAAATCCTCATTACCCAATTCTAAATATTATTTTAATTAATATTTGTTTTATTACTCTTTTCTATTTAATTATTGTTCATCAAAATTTGGGGTGTTACAAATTATATATATATTCGGCGAATATATATTATATGCTGCCTTGGCACTGATGTTTAAGTATATTCACCTGCATTTTTTGTTGCTGCTTCGCTGAGCTTTCCATATTTTGCTTCATTGCATGACCTGCACTATTACATACATGCGTATGTATATATATACATATGGATATATATATATATAAACCTGTATGTGTATACACAAAACGTAACAGTGCTCCCTTCATACAAAATTTATATTGTAATTTCCCTATGAAGTATATAACTATACCTTCCCTGTTTTGAACTCGTGCCACCTTAAATTGGCATGCTTGCTGTTACGTTTTATACCATGTTCGCAGCCCATGATTTCTTCAAATTTTGTCAAAATATTGGCTGATTGTTAATCCATGTGGCATGTGTTGATTATATTTCATCTTACTGCTTTAAGCATGTTTCCTTGAATTTTTTTGTCGTGCCTTGAAACCTTGGGTGATTTGGTTTTATGACCAAATATATGTTGGTAGTGGTTACTTGAATATTTTGGCGCACATTCTAAATTTGTAAATCGCATATATGTTAGGATTATTTATTATATTGTTTTATTGAAGTTGACTTACATTTTGGAAAGTGATATAAATTAAAACGCAGTCAAAAAGTGAGGCCATTATATTCTAAGAGCTCGTTGGAATTTGTGCTAAAATCAAATGTTTGTTCGGATTTAGTGCAAATTATACCGCTTTAGCTGTAATGACCCGGATTTTTAGCGACTTTGGTTATCGACATAAGCTCGATGTCGATAACCAAAACATCGAAAAATCCTGGTAATTAGTGAAAGAAATTAGAGGGTGAGGAAAGATAAGATAGAAAATTAGAATAGAAGAAGAAGAAGAACACAACATCAGAGTAACACGAATCTCACAGCGGAACGAATAAATATATTTCATAACATAACTTTGAAATACAAATCTGTACTTGAATATACATATCATTATCAAAGTACATCACTTACAACACAGCGGAAATAACTATAGCTATATGATCCTGAAGCCTCCTGCTCCAGCTCTTCCAATATATCTGTAAATCCCGACTACTTGACTGCCCGTACAAATTTAGGCACCCAAGAGTTTAGGGAAAACAACACAAAATAAACTCCGGGTCAGTCATGGGACTGGTATGAGTAAAACAGTGTAAAAACAGTTCGAACAAGTAAACGATATCTCATAAGACCACGCCGCATAACAGAACGGGTTTTTCCCTTATGAGAATCCAAAATAACTTTATATCAAAAACCTTTTGATATTATAATAATGCCTATCAATCACAGTATATATAATCATCTAGCAGAAATGCTTTCATCTCACGTTCTACATATATAGTATACAACTCAAAACCGCAAGCACGTATTGGGTAATGGATTTCCAACTATGACAAGGTATGGAATCACCTTCCGCTTGTGTACCTCTAGAGAGGAATACACTGGGTTCAACAAGAACATCTTGCAACCCGGCCACACATGACCGACCACTCATTTCGCTTGAGTGTATCGAATGTATATCACCAACAGTTGGGATCAGCAACCGTTTCCCGAATGGGACAGCATCAACAATAGATTTTTAGAAGTAAATGAAACTCTAGATCAGGTGATTATACACCCTACTTCGGTGCGACCGACTTAGCCATGCTGCCTGCCCGATTTCTGTCATTTACCGGATGATGAGGCTAGAAGCTACGCTTTATCATCACACCAGATTCACTTTGAATGCCACATCATCAAATCCATCCAATCACCGATTGACGTCCTCAACAATACATTATGTATTAGCTAAAAAAAGTTTCCTTCTCTGCTTCCACTCTTGGTACGGTTGGAGAAATCAATATACGTGATCGTCTGGAAATACTCTGTCAGACATCCGTCTATACAAGTCATCCAGGAACAGGATGAACCGAAGGCACTATTCTGTAAACAGGATAGCCCTTGCATAACTCCGCCTTCAGTTTCCTTCGGCATATATGATTCGCAATGCTTATACTAATACAGAGTGGTTCTTTGGATAATAATCCAACCGGTCTCTCCATATTAACAACGATAAAATGGTCAAAACTTCGATAGTCTTTGATTTAACTATCGAATAAAAACAAGTGTGCAAACAACGATATTATTTCCAAATGGAAATTATATCGATCAAACATCATTCAACATTTATCTCTTAGTTCATTTTTCATCTCATGTTTCCCTATATTCAACATTTCTTATTTTCTAAATTTAGAAAATATACGTTATTAACAATGGAAAACATTTCCATTTCTCGTTTTCTTTATTTGAAAACATTTCTGGTTTCTTCTTTGGAAAATATTTCCAAAGCTTCTTCATTGGACTTAGACAGATGTTTAAACAAACATCGCTATGCCAACTCAAACCATTTCCTTTACTACCGAACCTTAACTATTCCCTAGTTAAAACGAAGCCAATCAAGTTGGGGTAGAACTACCTCTCAGGCCTTAACTGAACAACATTTCTAACCTTGAAATAGACAAAGTTCACTTGATATCCCTTTAACTAACTTCCTTACTTAACTCTCATTCGAATAAATCTCTATTCGATTTATTCTATTTGATTTACTCTTTTTGATTTACTCTATTCACTTAACCCCTTTCGAATAAACTATATTCGATTTACTAACTTTATTCGAATAAACTATATTCTATTAACTCCTTTTACTTTAACTCTAATCGATTAAACTAACATCGATTAACTTCTTTTATCTTTAACTCTAATCGATTAACTAACATCGATTAACTTCTTTTATCTTTATCTCTAATCGATTAACTAACATCGATTAACTTCTTTTAACTTTAACTCTAATCGATTAACTTACATCGATTAACTTCTTTTAACTTTAACTCTAATCGATTAACTAACATCGATTAACTCTCTTTACTTTATCTCTAATCGATTAACTAACATCGATTAACTTCTTTTATCTTTAACTCTAATCGATTAACTAACATCGATTAACTTCTTTTATCTTTATCTCTAATCGATTAACTAACATCGATCAACTTCTTTTAACTTTAACTCTAATCGATTAACTTACATCGATTAACTTCTTTTAACTTTAACTCTAATCGATTAACTAACATCGATTAACTCTCTTTACTTTATCTCTAATCGATTAACTAACATCGATTAACTTCTTTTAACTTTATCTCTAATCGATTAACTAACATCGATTAACTTCTTTCTACTTTAACTCTAATCGATTAACTCTCTTTACTTTATTCGAATAAATTATTCATTTATAAAGATTTACTTTTAGTAACAGTTCTTCACTTTACAAATGATTTCCCTTTTTTTTAAACTCTATTCGTTTTAAAAACATTTTTCCCTTTTATTTACTTTCGAAATATTCCTTTTATAAAATCTGTTGATTTTATAAAATCCCTTTATTTCAATATACATTGAAATAATTCTTTTTACATCCTAGGGTCTTTATGATATTTAAAATATCGAATAAAAATGATCAACATCATTCCAACACCCATAATCCATAACAGATTATATAACACATCATATATCACAATATACGAAAACAGTAAAATAAATGTTGAGGAATCCAGTTGGATTCCTCCAACCTGTTTCCCTGCATCACAGATGTTAAACAATATATATAACATCACTTTCAGTTCTATATGGTACATTCTGTTAAACAGAATCAATATAGAAATTCAACTAACTGACTAGCAGTTCAATCAAACAGTCAATACACAGTCAATCAGACAATATCTAACAGTTCTAAAAATACAACATGAAATTATAAACTGTTCAAAGTTAGTGAGATTTACTCACATTGGACGATCATCGTTAAAAACGATTAATTGTCTTTGATTTAGACGGACAATTTATTTTGCAATAAATTGTAACGAGCTCGGATTCACTCCCAGTCAGTCTCATTGTGTTGCTCCCGTCCATACGATCCCAACGCAACGTACGGTTCGTCAATCTGATACCGTATGTTAAAGATATGTATTTAAGAAGTTAACATACACTTTAATTAAAATAAAAACATGGACTTTATTTAACTGGGCTTTAACCTTTCTTTGCCGGCATACTTTGCTCCCACCGAATGAACAGTACTCTTCCCCAAAATGAACAGTACTATTTTTCCACCATTTCCGTGTCCCTTTCAATTTGAAGCCTTGCGTTCACAAGTATGTACACCATTTGCCCCACCCTGTAGCAAATGCAAAACTGACCCACGCTATATACACAGTCATGCACCTTGTCTTTCTTCCATTTCTAGTCCTCCCATCGCTCATTTCTTCTACCCATTTTTCTCGTATATGAGCTTTAGTATACTTCCCTTTTATGTTAAAACCTTCAGCCACTTTTGCTTCCATCCCACTTCACGGTTTCATGTTACCCAGAACTCATCACGTTTGAGATATTGTTCAATCCTTTAATTTAAAATAAGACAGAATAACACAAACCACCTATGCAAGCAAATGACGCCAGCTCTCACATGTTTTCTTCGTTCTAATTTAAAACAGGTACTCACGCCTTCTTCATTTTTTAATATACACCGCATGTCTCCAGTCTTTCCTTCCTGACGTTGTGCGACAGCTTTTGGCCCCTCCTTCTTTGATTTCTAAACTTTCATTTTATTTTTGTTTGTGAGGAACTGGCGGCTACGAATTTTATGCAGGAAATTAGGTTTAGGTCGGTCATTATATAGAAGATTTGGTGAAGGACGTGGAGTGTTTTGGTACCGTAGGTTTGCGGATTGGGCCGACATGCATAGCCTAGACGTTGCAAATGTATGCTGTACAAATAACTTACTAATGAAGGAAACTCGTAATATTCTATTTTATGTTTGTATACTTAGACGCTAAGGTAGGTATAACGTATGGTGCTGAGGGAAAATGTGCAGGGGCGTGACCAAAACATTGTTTGTACGTGGCCTCTCATTCTTATCACAATTAAATTTGCAATTTTAGAAAAAGGAATATTCCTAGAATATTCTTTTGTTGATTCGTTTCACGTTTAAAACTAACACAATTTTTTTTCTAAATTTAGATCTAATACCTATCCCTAGCATAAAAACACATTCCGGATCCAATGGGACAGGTTTCGTCGAATTCCGACACCGTTTGCGAAAATCCTTTAGAAAATATCGATGAAAAACACCGAGCAATAATTCCTAACAATTTCAGAAAAAATCCTAAAAATATGAGGCCTTGACGTTTCACTAGACCTCTTCCTAAGGTTTCGTATGAAACTTGTTTCGTTGAATTTCGAGTTCGTTTGACCAGTTAACCATTCAGTTTAGTTTGTTTTAAGTTAAAAACATAATGTACCGTACTATGAAATATTTTGTTCACGTAGAGACTGTTATGGACAGAAACAAAAATACCATTGAAATGAGTGATGTGCTCTGGTCCCAAAAATGTAATAATACCGGTAGATGGACTCATATTGTGAAACCCCGAAATGTCGATACAGGGTGCTAAATACTCCAAAAAAAAATTGCTTATTTAATTAATTAAAAATTACCATAAAATTCTAAAAATTAAATTATCACTACTTCCCAAAAGAACCTTGTCTAAATTCAAACCCGATCTCTAGTTATATCGAATAAACCGATATGGTCGATAAACGATGCTATAGCGACTATTTCAAATTTTGATTTGGAGATAAAACAAAATTTACATGACGAAATCCCGATTTCTCTCTTCCACTAGAAAGATATACTCCACCAGCTCCACCCGTTTCTTGTTTCACAGAAATCCGGCTTAAAATGAATCATGTACATTCAGTTGAAGTTCGAATCGCCAATTTACGAACTGCAACGCCATTTCGAGCTCGTTTATAATTATATTATAAACTATACGTTCAACTGTCGACGATTGAATATATTCGTTATTCAAATTCAAATTCCAAGCTGAATGAAATATCATAGATGATCCGGTTCACACCATATCGCCATTTCAGCCAATTCTAATTATTTCAGAATTAAATATATTATTTAATTTATTATTTTAAATTAAATATTCACCATTTTTTAATTCCTCGACCATTTAATTCACTATATCACCATTGATATAATAAAATAAATTAATCATAATACCTCTGCCAATGCGGGTCATTACAATCTTCCCCACTTAAAATAATTTCGTCCTCGAAATTGCTAAAAAGTAGGGGACGACCCTATCGACTGGTTAGAACATAATTGTTCACTTCTTAACTTCAGTTTCAACTGAACCAGTTTAATTTTAATTAAATTTATTAATTAATTCTTACCAACGAAAATTTTCAAAAATCCTGAAAATTTTCTAACACCTAAACTCTTCGAAAAATTTCGCCAGCACCTCCTTTGTACTGGTCAATCGGTCAAACTCCCACTTCGCCTCTTTGGGCCATCTCCAACCCAAAAGAAAATCAAACAGCCATGCGGCTTGCCAATTCGGCTCATAAATCTTATATCCAATAGAAATATAAACTTGTACCTTTTGTCGGCATATCATTATATTCTTTCCACCTGTTATCAATTCAGCGGATACAAGGGTCACCTCAATCAAATTCCAATCTGCATTTATCCACAACACAACATTTCGCTCATATCCGAGCCAAATATCTTTTTAACTCGAGTTTCTTCTCGATTCCCAACTCTTAACTTGATTATCACATTACACTTCAAATTTGAATCTCACAATCCAATTTGTCTTGATATCATTCTGATTCAACCTCAGTTACCACTTTACTGGCTTTACTTTAACTCAAATTTGCTTTTACAAATTCCTATTTCATTTGGTTTTAATTCAACAGTCTTTCCCTGGGAGTTTTCAAACAGTTTACTCTTTTCAAAAATCAAAATTTCCTTTTTGAAATTAACTGAGCATATAATCAATATTCCATTAGTTAAATCACTTCTCTATTTCTTTATCAATATTTGTTAACCAAATATTTTCAATAACCATATTGGCCTTTTTATGTTATTTGGAAAACATTTCCGAATATCGCCTTCCTTTATTTTCTAAACTTTTAGAAAATATATGCTATTTATAATTGGAAAATATTCCAATTACCTATCTCTTTTCCGGTCTCGTTTATTTCTATACTTAGGAAATATTCTTTATTATATTTCCAAGCTTACACTTATTTGGGTTAAAACGGATGTTGTGTAAAACATCGTTACGACAACCCAAATACTATATACAACTAACTCTTATTCAACATTGGTCTTCGAGCCTGAAATCTTACTATTTATTGGTTAATAATGAAATCAATCAAGTTGGGGTATAACTACCTCTCAGACCTTGACTGAATAACATTTATAATGTCAAAACAGATATGACTACTTACTCGAATAATCAATACCATACAACTACTGATTCACTTTTAAACACGTACACTTTCTCTTTCTATTCTTTCGAGATTTTATTCTTATACTTCCTTTTTGATTTTACTATTCTATTTCTAAGTTCGTTTCCTTATCGACTTCTATCTATATACATCGATACGATGATTTCTAACTATCATATTATCTTAAAAATATTCTAACTTCTTAAATTCACGGAAAAATTCGCCATAACCTCCTTTGTATCGGGAGCATCGGGATATTTTAAATAGCCTACCATGGCCCTCACCAATCCAAAAGAAAAAGCCAAGCGGCCAGCCGATACGGCGCATAAAATCTCATCTATGAATTAAACACATACCTTTTTGTCGAGCATTCTATTTATATACCTTCATACTATATTCCAAACCTGTCTCCTGTACATCTATACCTGCCCAATCTATTTTAACTATACCAATCGTTTTAACTCAATTCTTTAATTACTTTGTTAATTAATTCTTTAGTCTATTTCTCTTTTATATTTGAACATGACATGTTCAAATATATTTTAACTTGCTTATTAACTAATTTGAATCCAAATTTCAAATTTTAGTTCTATATTCGATTTTGAATATCTATTTACAAATCCAATCCACCTTTCAAAGTTCAACTTCAAATTCACAACTCGATTAACTAATTCCTCTTCGACTTAGTTAATTCTATTCAATTTCTATTCAAATTTTATATTTGAATTTCGTTTCAATTCTATTTGAATCTTCTATATTCAAATTTCATTTTCAATTCTATTTGAATCCTCTTTATTCAAATTTCATTTTCACTTTCGATATTCAAATCCTATATTTGAATTCCTTTATATTTTCTATATTCAAATTCTATATTTGAATTCCATCTGAATTTCTATATTCAAACTCTATTTCAATTTCATTGAATTTCATATATTCAAATTCCCTTTTGAATTTTCTATATTCAAATCCTCTTTGCATTTTCTTATTAAAATTCTATGTTTGAACTTCCTTTATTCAAATTCCTTTAAATAAGTCTCGGTTTCAATTCCTTTTGAAATCGATATTTCTATCTTTGGAAAATAGATTTCCCTTTCTATTTCATACTTGTATTTTTTTATTTCTGAATTATCCAATGATAATTCTTTTCATTTCATTTATAAACTTCATTTATAAAAGAACTATTTATAAACTTCGTTTATAAAGGAACTTCTTGTTTTATTTCTCATAAAACAAGTTAATATTTCAAATTTATTTAAAAATTCCAATTCTATATTTTAAATCCCATTTTGAAATTCAACACAACTTGACTTTCGCAAAACAAATTCAAAACAGTATCTCTGGTAGTAATTCGTCACTTACAACTCGAAAATGAATACTGATGATGCAGCTGCCATCATCAGAATCTATTTTCCAGCGATCGAAGTGAGTTCAATACTATAAAACCATTTCTAAACATTTCCACTTTGAAATTTATTTCAAAATATAATTCACACTGCTTGTAAAACAATTTAAAATCTCCCAGGATCTTAAATTTTCCCCTTTTTTTTATCCCAATCCATTTACAAACACTTATCCAATTCTCCAGAGTCTTAACTTCAATTTCTGGTCTGAAATTTCAGATTTAACTCATCTGATTTCACGTATTTCACTTATATGAATTCTGATTGGTTATTTACATAACCATTTAATTTATAATCTTACTCGATTATAATAACAACCATTATATCCATTATATTATCAAAATATACGTTGGGTAAACTATTTTCATTTACCCTTTTTTCAAAACATATCGTGACGGTTCATCGTATTCGAGTGTTTACAAAATCCCTACCGATACAGTGGATCAAACTGATCTACCAGAACCCATAAACAACTCAACCAATAAATCTCCACACTATAAAACAATTTTTTATATCAAATACAAATACGTTCACTCGTATATATACACTCAATCTCAGTCTAGGGTATTACTAACCCTATCTCTACCGAGTCACGCCACAAAGCCAAGTAATTCTTAACTTAAGCTCTGATACCAACTGTAATGACCCGGATTTTTAGCGACTTTGGTTATCGACATAAGCTCGATGTCGATAACCAAAACATCGAAAAATCCTGGTAATTAGTGAAAGAAATTAGAGGGTGAGGAAAGATAAGATAGAAAATTAGAATAGAAGAAGAAGAAGAACACAACATCAGAGTAACACGAATCTCACAGCGGAACGAATAAATATATTTCATAACATAACTTTGAAATACAAATCTGTACTTGAATATACATATCATTATCAAAGTACATCACTTACAACACAGCGGAAATAACTATAGCTATATGATCCTGAAGCCTCCTGCTCCAGCTCTTCCAGTATATCTGTAAATCCCGACTACTTGACTGCCCGTACAAATTTAGGCACCCAAGAGTTTAGGGAAAACAACACAAAATAAACTCCGGGTCAGTCATGGGACTGGTATGAGTAAAACAGTGTAAAAACAGTTCGAACAAGTAAACGATATCTCATAAGACCACGCCGCATAACGGAACGGGTTTTTCCCTTATGAGAATCCAAAATAACTTTATATCAAAAACCTTTTGATATTATAATAATGCCTATCAATCACAGTATATATAATCATCTAGCAGAAACGCTTTCATCTCACGTTCTACATATATAGTATACAACTCAAAACAGCAAGCACGTATTGGGTAATGGATTTCCAACTATGACAAGGTATGGAATCACCTTCCGCTTGTGTACCTCTAGAGAGGAATACACTGGGTTCAACAAGAACATCTTGCAACCCGGCCACACATGACCGACCACTCATTTCGCTTGAGTGTATCGAATGTATATCACCAACAGTTGGGATCAGCAACCGTTTCCCGAATGGGACAGCATCAACAATAGATTTTTAGAAGTAAATGAAACTCTAGATCAGGTGATTATACACCCTACTTCGGTGCGACCGACTTAGCCATGCTGCCTGCCCGATTTCTGTCATTTACCGGATGATGAGGCTAGAAGCTACGCTTTATCATCACACCAGATTCACTTTGAATGCCACATCATCAAATCCATCCAATCACCGATTGACGTCCTCAACAATACATTATGTGTTAGCTAAAAGAAGTTTCCTTCTCTGCTTCCACTCTTGGTACGGTTGGAGAAATCAATATACGTGATCGTCTGGAAATACTCTGTCAGACATCCGTCTATACAAGTCATCCAGGAACAGGATGAACCGAAGGCACTATTCTGTAAACAGGATAGCCCTTGCATAACTCCGCCTTTAGTTTCCTTCGGCATATATGATTCGCAATGCTTGTACCAATACAGAGTGGTTCTTTGGATAATAATCCAACCGGTCTCTCCATATTAACAACGTTAAAATGGTCAAAACTTCGATAGTCTGTGATTTAACTATCGAATAAAAACAAGTGTGCAAACAACGATATTATTTCCAAATGGAAATTATATCGATCAAACATCATTCAACATTTATCTCTTAGTTCATTTTTCATCTCCTGTTTCCCTATATTCAACATTTCTTATTTTCTAAATTTAGAAAATATACGTTATTAACAATGGAAAACATTTCCATTTCTCGTTTTCTTTATTTGAAAACATTTCTGGTTTCTTCTTTGGAAAATATTTCCAAAGCTTCTTCATTGGACTTAGACAGATGTTTAAACAAACATCGCTATGCCAACTCAAACCATTTCCTTTACTATCGAACCTTAACTATTCCCTAGTTAAAACGAAGCCAATCAAGTTGGGGTAGAACTACCTCTCAGACCTTAACTGAACAACATTTCTAACCTTGAAATAGACAAAGTTCACTTGATATCCCTTTAACTAACTTCCTTACTTAACTCTCGTTCGAATAAATCTCTATTCGATTTATTCTATTTGATTTACTCTTTTTGATTTACTCTATTCACTTAACCCCTTTCGAATAAACTATATTCGATTTACTAACTTTATTCGAATAAACTATATTCTATTAATTCCTTTTACTTTAACTCTAATCGATTAAACTAACATCGATTAACTTCTTTTATCTTTAACTCTAATCGATTAACTAACATCGATTAACTTCTTTTATCTTTATCTCTAATCGATTAACTAACATCGATTAACTTCTTTTAACTTTAACTCTAATCGATTAACTTACATCGATTAACTTCTTTTAACTTTAACTCTAATCGATTAACTAACATCGATTAACTCTCTTTACTTTATCTCTAATCGATTAACTAACATCGATTAACTTCTTTTATCTTTAACTCTAATCGATTAACTAACATCGATTAACTTCTTTTATCTTTATCTCTAATCGATTAACTAACATCGATCAACTTCTTTTAACTTTAACTCTAATCGATTAACTTACATCGATTAACTTCTTTTAACTTTAACTCTAATCGATTAACTAACATCGATTAACTCTCTTTACTTTATCTCTAATCGATTAACTAACATCGATTAACTTCTTTTAACTTTATCTCTAATCGATTAACTAACATCGATTAACTTCTTTCTACTTTAACTCTAATCGATTAACTCTCTTTACTTTATTCGAATAAATTATTCATTTATAAAGATTTACTTTTAGTAACAGTTCTTCACTTTACAAATGATTTCCCTTTTTTTTTAAACTCTATTCGTTTTAAAAACATTTTTCCCTTTTATTTACTTTCGAAATATTCCTTTTATAAAATCTGTTGATTTTATAAAATCCCTTTATTTCAATATACATTGAAATAATTCTTTTTACATCCTAGGGTCTTTATGATATTTAAAATATCGAATAAAAATGATCAACATCATTCCAACACCCATAATCCATAACAGATTATATAACACATCATATATCACAATATATGAAAACAGTAAAATAAATGTTGAGGAATCCAGTTGGATTCCTCCAACCTGTTTCCCTGCATCACAGATGTTAAACAATATAGATAACATCACTTTCAGTTCTATATGGTACATTCTGTTAAACAGAATCAATATAGAAATTCAACTAACTGACTAGCAGTTCAATCAAACAGTCAATACACAGTCAATCAGACAATATCTAACAGTTCTAAAAATACAACATGAAATTATAAACTGTTCAAAGTTAGTGAGATTTACTCACATTGGACGATCATCGTTAAAAACGATTAACTGTCTTTGATTTAGACGGACAATTTATTTTGCAATAAATTGTAACGAGCTCGGATTCACTCCCAGTCAGTCTCATTGTGTTGCTCCCGTCCATACGATCCCAACGTAACTTACGGTTCGTCAATCTGATACCGTATGTTAAAGATATGTATTTAAGAAGTTAACATACACTTTAAATAAAATAAAAACATGGACTTTATTTAACTGGGCTTTAACCTTTCTTTGCCGGCATACTTTGCTCCCACCGAATGAACAGTACTCTTCCCCAAAATGAACAGTACTATTTTTCCACCATTTCCGTGTCCCTTTCAATTTGAAGCCTTGAGTTCACAAGTATGTACACCATTTGCCCCACCCTGTAGCAAATGCAAAACTGACCCACGCTATATACACAGTCATGCACCTTGTCTTTCTTCCATTTCTAGTCCTCCCATCGCTCATTTCTTCTACCCATTTTTCTCGTATATGAGCTTTAGTATACTTCCCTTTTATGTTAAAACCTTCAGCCACTTTTGCTTCCATCCCACTTCACGGTTTCATGTTACCCAGAACTCATCACGTTTGAGATATTGTTCAATCCTTTAATTTAAAATAAGACAGAATAACACAAACCACCTATGCAAGCAAATGACGCCAGCTCTCACATGTTTTCTTCGTTCTAATTTAAAACAGGTACTCACGCCTTCTTCATTCTGTAATATACACCGCATGTCTCCAGTCTTTCCTTCCTGACGTTGTGCGACAGCTTTTGGCCCCTCCTTCTTTGATTTCTAAACTTTAATTTTATTTTTGTTTGTGAGGAACTGGCGGCTACGGATTTTATGCAGGAAATTAGGTTTAGGTCGGTCATTATATAGAAGATTTGGTGAAGGACGTGGAGTGTTTTGGTACCGTAGGTTTGCGGATTGGGCCGACATGCATAGCCTAGACGTTGCAAATGTATGCTGTACAAATAACTTACTAATGAAGGAAACTCGTAATATTCTATTTTATGTTTGTATACTTAGACGCTAAGGTAGGTATAACGTATGGTGCTGAGGGAAAATGTGCAGGGGCATGACCAAAACATTGTTTGTACGTGGCCTCTCATTCTTATCACAATTAAATTTGCAATTTTAGAAAAAGGAATATTCCTAGAATATTCTTTTGTTGATTCGTTTCACGTTTAAAACTAACACAATTTTTTTTCTAAATTTAGATCTAATACCTATCTCTAGCATAAAAACACATTCCGGATCCAATGGGACAGGTTTCGTCGAATTCCGACACCGTTTGCGAAAATCCTTTAGAAAATATCGATGAAAAACACCGAGCAATAATTCCTAACAATTTCAGAAAAAATCCTAAAAATATGAGGCCTTGACGTTTCACTAGACCTCTTCCTAAGGTTTCGTATGAAACTTGTTTCGTTGAATTTCGAGTTCGTTTGACCAGTTAACCATTCAGTTTAGTTTGTTTTAAGTTAAAAACATAGTGTACCGTACTATGAAATATTTTGTTCACGTAGAGACTGTTATGGACAGAAACAAAAATACCATTGAATTGAGTGATGTGCTCTGGTCCCAAAAATGTAATAATACCGGTAGATGGACTCATATTGTGAAACCCCGAAATGTCGATACAGGGTGCTAAATACTCCAAAAAAAATTGCTTATTTAATTAATTAAAAATTACCATAAAATTCTAAAAATTAAATTATCACTACTTCCCAAAAGAACCTTGTCTAAATTCAAACCCGATCTCTAGTTATATCGAATAAACCGATATGGTCGATAAACGATGCTATAGCGACTATTTCAAATTTTGATTTGGAGATAAAACAAAATTTACATGATGAAATCCCGATTTCTCTCTTCCACTAGAAAGATATACTCCACCAGCTCCACCCGTTTCTTGTTTCACAGAAATCCAGCTTAAAATGAATCATGTACATTCAGTTGAAGTTCGAATCGCCAATTTACGAACTGCAACGCCATTTCGAGCTCATTTATAATTATATTATAAACTATACGTTCAATTGTCGACGATTGAATATATTCGTTATTCAAATTCAAATTCCAAGCTGAATGAAATATCATAGATGATCCGGTTCACACCATATCGCCATTTCAGCCAATTCTGATTATTTCAGAATTAAATATATTATTTAATTTATTATTTTAAATTAAATATTCACCATTTTTTAATTCCACGACCATTTAATTCACTATATCACCATTGATATAATAAAATAAATTAATCATAATACCTCTGCCAATGCGGGTCATTACATTAGCAATAACTAAATCAAGGTGAATTTACTCACTCACGACTAGCATTTACATTTCGTAAATTAACACTTTAAAATGATGCATGAAGTGATATATACCCGACCATTGTATTGATTTTTGAAAGTAAAATTGAAATTTATTTTATTATGAAGTAAGATCTTTATTTGAACTTAAACTTTTAGTTATAAAATAAAGGTTGAAATTAAAAAAAAAAGTATACGATGTCTTAAAATATAATAATGTGATTTAATAACGAAAACTTAAGGATAAAAATTGTGAAATCTAAATGGAAGTGAATTTGAATTCCAAAATGAAGAATGAGTCGAAATTTGAAAAGCAGACATATGGGTTGGATTGGATTATTTTGGATTATGTTAGATTTCTATTATTTATACCAAAATATCTTACTTAAAAAAAACCTAGAATCAATCTGAATTATTAAGTCCGAGGTGATAATTTTTTTATTACAACTATATAATCTTAGTGATATGAAATCCGAAATTGAAACTTGAATTTATAAGGAATTATTTGATAATATAAGGATAGAACTCCGAAAAATTAATCCAATACAAAATTATTTGAATAAATGATCGTGAACCAGTACTCGAATTTCGAACTTGTTTAGACAAGTTAATCTCCATATAAGATATGATGATGAGATCAAATAAATAAATGGAATCGTTTAAGTCAACAAATGTCAAAATATATTTAAGGTTAATATTTCGAGTTTGGGAATAAAATACATCGAGTTGGATGAAAGTGGATATTCAAATTTGATACAGACATTAGATAAAGAAATGTTAAATGAATTTGTGTAGTCAATGGTTTGAATCGAAATATAAGTATAAAAGCGTATTGATTAAAGGTAAACAGGATTTGTATATGAATTTCCATGGATCCTAAGAAAATGAAATCTTATTATCTTTTATGTTATAGTGTAATTCTATGAAAATTTATCTTAAGTAAATTTACTTAGATGAGAAGTTAGTTCTAATCTGAGTGTTTTGTGTTTTTTTGCATGATACTTGGGTCAGACCTCGTATAATAGTTTGAGATTTGCATTTGGCATAGCTTTAGATTTGGGAAGAACTCTTGCATGTTCGTTACTCCTGTCATTTCATATGTATTTATGAAATTTATGTATTAGTTTTCCACTGTATTAATTTTTGTAACTCTAATAAAAGTGTATTATTTATTCTGCTGTGAGATATTGCATTATATTTTGTGTTGTGATTCTGTATTGATTTTGATTCAACCTCATAAGCTATAACAATCTGTCGCTTTGAACGATTCGAGTGGGTTTAATTACCGACTTGATGCGGTCAGAAAGGCACGTCATTACATTTGGTATCAGAGCAACCAGTGGTTCGGTTTAAAAATGTATTATTTTCAAAATATTTTTTTTTCGACGTTTTAAAGTATGTAGTTGATTTAGATTTAATATCTAAATTTATGTTTATAGTAAGAAATTTAGTTTGGAATTTTAAATCTAGTATATTTTAACTTGGGTTTGAATCTATTTTGTACATTTAAATTTAATTTTAATGTTTTAAATGGTTTGATAAAAATTTAAATGTTATTATTATTTTAAACTAAATTATTGTATAAGTATTATTTGTTTACATAAGTATGATTTCAACAACCTCTCCTTTTTTAGGATGAAAAGTTTTTAGGGGGAGTTTGTAACGACCCAGTTTTTTCGACATTTTAAAATATGCAGTTAATTTAGTTTTAGTATTGAAATCAATGTATATATTAGGAAATTTGTTTATAATTTTGAGTATAGTCCATTTTAAATTGGTTTTGAATTACTTTGCAAGTTTGAATTAAATTTCAATATTTGAATTTAGTAATTTTGTTAAATTTAAATGTTACTAATATTTTAAACTATTTCAAATATAGTTGTTTAAGTATTTCTAAATTTAAATGCATATGTACCAATGACATGCCTTTTTGAATATGTACCTCATGATTATGTGTAATAGTGTAGGTCATGCAATGAAGCAAATATGGAATGCTCGACGTAACAACAACAACAAATGCAGGAGAATATACTTGAACATTAGTGTCGAGGGAGCATATAATATATATTTCTAGAATATACACACTTCGAATATACAAGGCAGAGATAATAGCCTTTTCCAAATATGCAACAGGGTATAACGCTCATAAAACATGGCCAGTGAAATAAAAGGACGTCTCAACTGACTATGGCTGTATAGACAGTGATGGTACCGGTACATTGAAAAGGTCTTACAACGAGGTTATAGCAAACACACATACGCATGCACGCGCGCACACACGCACACACACACACACACACACACACACACACACACACATATATATATATATATATATTCAACATCAGCAGAAGGCAACTGCCAGGGTTATATTTTAGGTCGGCACCAACTAATATAATTAAGTTAGCGAACAAAAAGGTAACAGGAGGATATATTTAAACATTCAGTACCAAGGATGCATATAATATATATTTGTTGAACATGTATATTTCGAGTATCCAGGGGCAGCTTAAGCTTGCGAGTCATAACATTTAAAATGAGAACATATTCAATTAAGGTAATATCAACAGTGCAAGTACATGAATTAAGAAAATCATCCAGGCAGCCATATATATATATATATATATATATATATATATATATATATATATATATATTCAAATTTAAGAACGAGGCAACATAGGTATGCTCCAAACAAAACGGATTTTCGAAAGTAACAATGTAACTCCATTTCAAATTCTAGTGCCAGGCAGCAAGTGATATAAATTAAAAGGGTGACTTAGTAAATTAAAACAAGGAAGGCAACAGGGTATACTGCACACAAACGACCATAGTGTTAGGTTTTTTAAAGCAAGGCAGGTCATGGTTCAAGCAACTACATGCCAAAAGTACAAACATAGGTACAAACACAAAGGGAAATATGGCATGCAAACACATTCAATTGTATTAGTAATATGAACAAAGTCTAGGACTTCCAAGTTTAACAGGAAATGAATAGGGCAAGCAGGTTACATGTTCGAACCAAACATGCATACCTATGAGCCAAATCTCACGTGTATATACACATATAAATACATATGTGGTCATGACACACCACTAGTTTAAGGCACAATATCAATATACACACACATACATGCATATGTATAAACATACATAAATCGAGCGTGTGTACATATGCAGCAAAATAGGGTTAGGGCAGTGAATCATACAAGCGAAGTATCAATGCAAAAATTGACAATGAATCAAAGTATACAGTTCAACCAGTGATAGTAAAACATGGTACATAAGCAAATCTGAACATTCCAGACAATGTAACTCAACGACCAGGTTTAACTATTATATTTAGCTTTAAATTGTGGTTAAAATGCTTGAACAAAGTAATCGTGAGATTAACTCACCTTAAACAGCATTGAAACAAGCAGGCAATGGCTTCAGACTTGGAGGAGCGGTGATTTGGGTGCAGGAAATTGGCACGAACTGGAGGCGTACGACTTTGGTTTTCCGAGATGCCGAAGCTTTTGGGAATTGCACGGTTAATGATGAGGCGAAAAAAAATTGGGAGGAGCAATTTAGTGGAATGATGGAGGGAAGAGATTAAGGGTGGAGGCGGCCATGGATTTCGATGAGAAAGGATTTGGTGGGAACTTTTGATTTCGGTTGAGGGAATGAAAAATGAAGACAAAGATAGAATAAAAGGGAAAAAAACTTTTGATAACCTTAAATTTTGTAACGATGGACAAGTGAAAGTTGACAAATAAAGTTTATAAAGTAATTTGGAATAGTTTGTAATACATAAATCCAACTCATGCTAGGAATTTGGATTTTGGAAGAGAATATTTACCTGAGTACTTGTTTATGAATTTTTTTGAAATCAATATCTAATGTTTGGAATATTGGGAAGCAATGCTATTTTGAAATATGTTCAGAGTAAAGTGGCAAAAGGATGATGGTATTTTCATGTTTAAATGAATATTTCTAACTAGTTGAATAATGTAACCATTTCAAATGAAACTAATATCCAAAACGAGAATGAATAAAAATCCAATATTATATGTGTGAAGGATTTTTGAAATATGATACATTTTGAAAAGGAAGGATATTCGACTTTATGAATCGTAAATGATTTCTAAGATATTGATTCAGACTCTTAAAAGATTTTATCTTATGTGAATATAGAATTATTTGGAATGAAATTTGATGCAAAGAAATTAGATTTGACATCTAAGAATTTTAAACGATTTTTTGAAGCTTTTGATTTGGAATTTGAAAACCATTAAATTGGTACGATACTTGTTTTGAAAGATAGAAAAAAATCGTATCGATCAAATTTAGATTTCCAATGATTGAAAAAGGAAATTGATTTTCTAAGTTATTTGAATACGATGAATAGTTTATAAAAGTGGTTTATAAACAAAGAAAATTTCTATGACTAGAATCTCGATAATTGAATTTTTTTAAAGACAACAATACTATGATTTTGGTTTTGAAACACTGAAGTAAATCATGAGTCGATATGAAAGAAAAATAAAGTATTTCAATGATTTGAAAATAAAACCAGGATCTTAAGTCAAAGAGATTATTTATGCTTTGATTTAAAGTTTTAAATCCTATTGTTTATTTTGTTTAAACAAAATTTTTTATTAGGAAAGTATTTTTTTGTATGTATAAGTGATTTTAACAACTCTCCTTTTCGAGGACGAAAAGTTTAAAAGAGAGGAGAATGTAACGACCCAGGATTTTCAATTTTTAAAATATATAGTTAATTTAGATTTTAGTGTTGAAATTAATGTTTATACTTGAAATTTGTTTTTAAATATTAAGTCTAATCTATTTTAATTTGATTTTAATTTAATTAAGATACGTATTTGAAATGTATAAAATATGCTTGCATTTATTATATACTTGGTATAATACAAGTGTACGTACATATGGGAGAAAATAAATGTTTAATAGATTTTTCCACTTGAGAAGATAATTATTTACTAAATTAAACACTTGGGAAATCTTTGTTGAAAATCCAACACTTGTTCGTTTTCTTCTTTATTTGTTAACATGTGTTAGCATTGCTCTGAGAAAACATCACGGGTCCTGCCACTCATACATAACCCTTATCTCCTTCCCTTCCCTTTATCCTTTCCATAGCCAAGAAAAATTTCACTTTCCCCTAGATCAATGGCCACCGCGTTGCCTCGTTTCTCTTCTTCAAATCGAAACCACCTTTTACCCTTGTATTAAAATCGGAATCGTTTCCGCCTTTCTTAAGTCACCAGCAGTACCACCCAACTGCAGCGGCACCAAAACCACAAAGCTTCCCCAGTTCAACTCCGACTACAAATTAAAATCTCCAGCGACCAACAGTTGTCCTTCGTCAAATTACCACGTTTCCATCCCCTTGTCCGCTACTTTAAGGTGAGTATATCTTCACGAATGCTTTAATTCAAGTATGTCGACATCAATAATAAGTTAAAAGATAATAGTTGTCTTGTTAGTCATATTGATATTGTTTATTGGGTTGTCACTGCCACATTTTTTGTTCAATTGTTTGCCTACCCTATCCTGTAAGACTGAAATAAGTATATACGCACACTGATTGGTTGAGGAAAACTTGGACATATCTTTGTCTTACATTAACTAAATTCTCATATGTATATACATATCTATATGTAAATATGCAGTAACACTAGTATTATAGTTGTGTTGGTACCCTATTATGAAGTCAAACACATATGGGTATTAATGAATACCCTGCTTATTTTCCTTAAGGCTAGAAAAGAATACCACAATTTATATTCTCATTCTTGTATATGTTCATTATCTTGACTGTTACGGTATTATCTAGTAGCTTGCCTCTCTTGCGATGACTTACTACCTTCCACTTACATACTTCTATTTTGGCTTTACTTACACTTGGACTATTAAGGCTTTAAGTATACATAAGTTGAACTTTCTTAGATGTTGCCTTGATATTGTTCTATGTCCCTTTTTGAAAAGCAAAGCTTAAACACAGTGGTTTTGGGATGTCATGGTATTTGTTTAGTTTCATATTTGTGCTGTTAGTTCATAACTAAATGGTCCTCATCTTGACCATTGGCCTGTGAAGTTTGCTGCCATGTCATATCTCCGGTTGCAGCAATATGGTACATTTGAGTTTTAGGCCTTGTCATTTATTCTTCTATGTTTTTGGTTGTATTCCATTGATCTTTCTTTGTATGTTTACACACTTTCCTTTAAATCCATTTTGTGCCTGTTATCACTTGTCCATTTATGTACTTGTATGTGTTATAATGGCCTTTACGACTTGCTACATTAGCTTTTGAACTCGGCTATACTTGTATATTTTCCTGGCTACTTGACACAAATTGCTTGGAATTTAACTTAGTGAGGTACACATTTGTACACATGTTGATCTACCTGGTTCACAAGTTAGGAACACGTATTGTTGATATATTTGGCAAATTGAACTCATATGTTTAGAATTTTTGTAACTGCTCATTGAAGTTAGGATTAACTATTATATTATATTGTTTATTTTATATTGATTTACATGAATAAAGTTAACATTAAAACGAGTGTTTTGTGTTATACATGAAATGCTTGAGTCAACCTGAGTGTTGCATATTCAAAGATCTCAACTATCGAAAATAGAGAGGGATGAAGACATTCACTTTAGTTCGTCAATTTGTTAAATTGTTGTAAATTAATTTTACTAGAAATCAATGTATTAAATTCCACTACGTAAAAAAATTTGTGAACACTTTTTTTCTAATAAAATATTCCATTGTGAGTTATTATTGTCTATTATGTTATGTGATTCTATGTAATTGATTCTTTTTAAACCCGATAGGCGATAATAATATGTCTTTGTGAACGTTTCGGGTTGGTTTAATTATTAACTTGAAGCGGCCAAAAGGGAGGTCATTACAAAGTGGAACAAGTTCTTATGTAAATATTTTGTTCAAAAAGGCAAGTTGCTGCCTTGGCACTAATGTTCAAGATGTAATCTTAGGTACCTGTTTGTTAGGTTTCCTTGTTCCCTTCATATGCCTCTTCATTTATCTTCACCATTCCCTTTATTTTTATCATTTTTCCTTCAGTCGAAAAAAACCCTTCCCCTAAATTCGATAATGGCCCCCCCAAATTCATCCCTCCTTCACTCAAACCGAAGCCATCACTCCTCAATCTAGTCAAAGCTTCTAGCAATCAACTCGCTGCCAAGACCACCAAACCGCCACCATCCCCTTTTTCCTTCGAATCGCAAGCCGCCACCACAACCTCCTCTGAGCCTTCCACTACTATGTTAAAGGTGAGTTACTAGTTCACGATTTTCTTTTGTATGCATTATGGCACTAAACAATAGGGAAACTAACAAACAAGTATAAACCAACATGTACAACCAAACACAGCAAAGTGTGAAGGATGTGCCACCCTTTTTAGCTACAGAAGTAATCAATTCAATAGAAATAAACTTTAAGCAAATGAAGCAACAAAAACTAAGAAGATCAAGCATTTACCCAAGATTTCATGCTGTAAGTATAGCATGATCATGGCATGATAATTTAGATGATAATTGTCCAAAAAAATCAACATGTAATGGTAGAGACCAAGCACGACAAAACATGGTAGATTCAAGTTCGATAAGGCAACCCATGTATTTTAGTTTTACATAGCAAGTGTAACACACCGTAATTTTAAAAACATGACATAAGAGATAATTAAAGAATAATTAATTCTCAAAAGAAGAATTAGGTGAAACGGGTTATGCCATCGCGATCGTCTCAGAATTCTGCTTGAGATAGAGTCCGAGTTTGCGTAAAATGGATACCGTATGAGGAAGTTATGGATGATAGAAGTTGGGCAGAAAAATCATAAAATAGGCTGGGATAACTGGCGCACTTGTGAAGTGCGCCAGAACAAAAATGCACTGGCGCACCTGGGAAGTGCGCCCATGCTGAGACCAAATCGACACAAAATTCTGGAGAGTTCTCTAATGATGTGTCCTTCGGGGATTGGCTGGATGACGTGTCTTTTGAGATGTGTGGTTCTGATGATCTCTAATCTAATCTAAAGGCCCTAATTCACCTAATACATCTATAAAAACACACCTAGACCTAACCCTAATTTCATTACACTCATCCATGATGCCTCCATGCTGTCCTAATCTAAATTAAAACTAGCCTCTCTTCTCTTCTCCAAAGCAAATCAGGATAGGAGTATTCAAATTGGAAGATAAGGATCAAATTCTACAACAACAGTTTAGCTAATCGAATTCAGAATTCAGAATTCAGAACTATTCTCTATTCTAAATCCCGTCGCTATAAGTCCACGTTACTTTCACGTATAATTAAATTAAAAGTGATTGTGATAAGATTGTAAATTGGATTTTATGAACATGCCTGTAAGATGAATCATATCAAGTTGTGTAAATTCTTACCTTTCAGATTCATACCCAAAGTTCTGTTATCATATGCCTATTAGATCTATTTCATTGTTCTATGCCAGTTCATATTCCATATGCCTATTTATTTTATTGTTCTATGCCAGTTCATATTTCATATGCCTTTCTGATCCAGTTTATCGTTTATGTTTCATTTGTCGTTCGTATGTTTACGCCAATTTTGATATTGATTCTCTTCTCCTCTTTATTTTATGAGATTAGGCTAACTTCGAGCCTAATATATTGCATTGAGATTTGCGTACAAATAATGTTTGAACGACTGGGAAAAGTTGGGGAAATATGTAATAAAATGAGATTATTGGCATAAATCAATTTGGGCATAATTGTGTATAAATTGTATACAAGAGATTTGGCATAAGTTGGATTGGGCATAATTGGATATAATTTGTATAAATGAGGTTTGGCATAAATTGTTAATAACAATGAATACAAATTAATTTGGGGCGTAATTTGGCATAACATGTATACATAAGATTATAGGCGTAATTTGGCATAACATGTATACGTAAGATTATAGGCCTAATTTAGATTAAAATTATAAACATAATTTAGATTGGAAATAATGGGTAATTGGAATATATTTTAATCCAAGATTTAAAGTTGGGACTTGAATCAAGAAAGTGATAATGAACGCCTAAGACACGAGGTTAGATTCGAATTGCGGTATAAGACTGCCCGGAACCGCCCGGCACATCTAGCAACCGCAATTTGGTAATCTAATGTGAGAGGTCAAAGGCAGAAATTAGATACGTAATAATGCAAAGATACGAGGTTAGATTCGGATTACGGTATAAGACTGCCCGGAACCACCCGACATATCCAGCAACCGAAAAACGACAATCTAATATGGGAGGTCTTGCAAGATTACGATTATAATGAATTAATGAACACTTAACCAAGCTGAGACATGTATTAAGACATGGTAATAGTAAAGGGGTTAAGTATGTGACATGGATAGCTTGTGAAACACAATTGAAAACACTTAACCAAGATAAGACATGTGGGAAGACATGGGAACAGTAAAAGGGTTAAGTGGGTGACATGGGAAGCATGTATTGCATGGGTAGCATGTATAACATAAATAATAAGCACTTAACCTAGATAAGACATGTGGTAAGACATAAAGGGTTAAATAGGTAACATGGGTAGCATGTGAAACATAATAAAAGCACCTAACCAAGATAAGACATGGGGATAAAGAGAGGTTAAGTGGGAATTCCTAGTGGGGACCAAGCTTAGGAGGGAAGCTTGTGTCAAATGGGTGGACCCTTTTCAACCAATAACCCATTTAGTATCTATGTGAGCTCGAACTAGGTCGAGGACGGGACACGCTTACTGGTTTGATTGTAAGAGGTCAAAAGAGTGAAGAGCGGTGGCAACGCAAGTCCAACGGAGTCGTGTGCGTGCGTGGGTCCGGGCTGGTAGGTAAGACGTTGTTGCATTGTGTAGATATAAGCCGTGCATTTTAGTAGTATCAGATTGCCACTTTAGGGAGTGTTACAGCCTAGCGTAGGACCAGCACGGGTATATACCAGTTAGGGAGACGATCGAATGGGGAAGTTAGTGGGTACAACTAGTGGAGATAGGAGCATGCGGCACCTATGACAGCAGCTAGGAGTACACGAAACTACCGTTATTATTATTATTATGTCTAGTAAAGGGGTAGAACTAGTGGAGATAGGAGCAGGCGACACCTATGACAGCAGCTAGGAGTACACGAAACTACCACCACCACCACCACCACCATCATCATCATCATCATTATTATTATGATTAGTGGGGAGGGTACAACTAGTGGCGGTGGAAGCAAGTGGGGCACCTACGAGAGCAGTTAGGAGTACATAATCGAACAAGGAGGATAGTGGGTACATCTAGTGGTGATAGGTGCACAAAGGTTACCTATGATGGCAGCTAGAAGTACACGAAACTATCATCATTCTATTTAGCCAAGAGGGAACATCTTTTAGTATGAAACTAGTATCGGTGCGATGCAGAGAATATCTTACAGTGGTTAGAAGCGCAGTCAATATTACATCTTGTCTGTCTTGTTACCTTGTCATATCTGCTTATGATTACAGTCATCTCTTATATCCAGTTTATGTTCTTATCATGTTGCTTTACTAATTATATTGTCAAAGCCAATGGACTAGCCAGACTTTATATCTGACCCTTTTTGTTTCGCATCGTTTCTTTCCTCCCCCCAGGTTTTAAGGGTGGGCACATTGAAGCTTGATTCAGACTTTCCTGCGAAGTGCTGAAAGTAATGCTTAGCTTTGTTTCTCTTTCATATGGGATTTTAGATTAGGGGTTATGGTTTTGAAAATTATGTACTTAGATGGCTTTTCAACAAGACTGATATTATGTACTGGGTTTTGGTAAGATGGGTTTGAAGATGTAACCAAACTTCTTTCTGTTTCCGCTGCAATAAAGTTATAAAATTTTCAAGTACTATTTTATGCATTTGGCTTGTAATATTTTGTTCTGTTTACTTATAACGCTCCACTAAACTTAATGCATTCCCTTTGTGAGTGACATTAACGGACGTGGGGTGTTACACGTGGTATCAGAGCTGAAGGTTACCGGATCAGATAAAAGATTTTGAAAACTGGTTTTAAAACGGTTTTAAAAGAAGTATTTTCAAAAGAAAAGTTTGTTTTGAAAGACATATTCCCCAAAAGCCATATGTACTATCTTTTGATTTTTCTATTTGAATCCTTGTTTCCTTCTTTTCTGAGTCTCCGGGACTCCTGGCTTTCTGGGAAGTAACCTCATCGCGACACAGTTCTGTAGGCATGATGAGACTACGACGCCTGTCGAAGGGCAAAGAAGTGCCTAACCTCCGTCTGTAGTTGTAACGACCCGGGTTTTTGCAATCCTAAGTAACTGACATAAACTTAATGTCGACTATTCAAGCATCGGAAATACCGGATAGTCCATGAAAGTAAATAGAGGGTAAGAATAGATAAGATAGAAACTTAGAATAGAAGAAGAAGAACATACAACATCAGAGTAAACACGAATCTCATAGCGGAACGAATAAATATATTTCATAACATAACTTTGAAATAAAACAGTATCTGTATACAATGCCATTATTATAGTATAATGAAAAGTCGGGTGTGCACACGACTTGTACAGGATCTATAATATGGCTATGCGGAATGTATGTGATAACTTAAGCTATTCAATAGTTATGCGAATAAATATTCGAAACAATATATATATCACAAATAATTATAAATGCAGTAAAGTAAAGTAAAGTAGAGTAACGACACCAAGATTTTTATACTGGTTCGGACCTTCAGTTCTACGTCCAGTCCCGAAGCTCCTCTTCGGCTTTTCACTAAACAACACCCTCGCTTCACCCGGAGGAACAGGTTCACAACTACTTGATTTACGGGCTACAAGTTTACCCACTTGATTTCACGGGCTACAAGCTTACCCACTTGATTTCACGGGCTACAAGCTTACCCACAAGACAATTACAAGAGTTTGACCTTGAATGTGTTCTTTCTTCAACACTGATTAGTCAATGATTGAGTACAACCTTCCTATAATCTTATCCTCAAGTATATGAATTGAATGCGAAGATTTGAAGGAAGTTAAGTTGCTTGTTGAATCAAAATATGAGAAATATTATCAAGGATTCAATAAGTAACTTGAATTTGGGAGCTTTTTAGAATGCAAGAGTCTTTAGAAAGTAAGATCAGAAATTAGAGCAAGAATTGGTGATTTGAAAGTATGATTTCAAGTCTATTTATAGTGTACAATAGTTGCATTCCTTCATGAAGAGTTTCTATAAAGAGTTGTGTCTGTTTCTCTTGAAATTGAATAGAAACCTCTTCACAAAAAGAAGCATCCTTTCAGAAAAAATTACAGCAAGAAAAAAGGTCGACAGGTCGAAATTAACAGGTCGACAGGAATTTGAAAAAATAGCCGTTATGCACAAAAGACAACAGGACCGGTCGACAGGTCCTTTTTGGGCGGTCGACCGTTTTCTGGCTGTGGACCGGAGAACCTCGGTCCACAGTCTATATCACTCTGCACTCTTTCCCGGTTGAAGCCTGGACCGTTTGGGCTTTTTCTGTGACTTTTCAATTCCTCAAATATACAGATTTCAGCCCCAGCTAATTTCAATTTCTAAATTGTTTTGTGCATTCGTGTTATACTTTGAGGATAGATTTTAACATAAATCTAACACGACTCCATACCTACATATATATAATCTTAGCTCCATGTCATGATTTCCATTGATCTTCACTATGATCTTCATTGATTTCCACTTTGATAAATATGAATTTAGCTCGTCAATGATCTCTATTTCTATGTTGTCATTAATCAAAATCTTGTGTATCAACATTCTCCCCTTTTTGATTGATGACAATATCTTGCATATATTTTTGAGATACTGAGTAGCTCCCCCTGAATATATGCTTATATATTTTTATCTCCCCCTGTCTAAAAGCTTTCTGCACATTTTGTTAGTATAATAAAAACTTACTGTTTCCTGTAACAAAATGTTAGTGCATATAAAATGAATATTTATATGAAACATGAATATATATATATATATATATATATATATATATATATATGCATATTTCTCCCCCTTTGTCATCGATTAAAAAGAATAAACATCATGATAGAACAGTAATCGAGCATAAGACATAAATTAAAGTACGTTCGGGAGATATTGGATCATGTGCAATTTGATAAACTGAATTTTGTTATCAGAGACATTTGGAGAAATCAAAATCGCCTTCCTTTTATTGTGGTGTACCTGCAAAAAAGTAGAATATATATACTTTGGTACCCACTTGCTTTGTTTGGGTCCATGGGTTAGATGGAAGGTAACCATACCCAAGTGGGTTTAACGGAACCTTTAAAGATAAAATTTTGGTTATTAACTACCGAATCAAAATAATCATCGATATATTTTTCTCTGTTTTTCCAACTTACAGGAACCCAAATACTTAAGTAATCTCTATTGATATTCCTTTTCGTACTTCTAGATCTTTTATACAGATCTCTAGTCATAGAAGTATTCGAATTTCTATAATAATTGGATCTAGGATGAGCATTAGTACTAGCAGTAATATTTTTATTGTACATGAAAGCATATCTAGTACTATTTCTAAGATTAGTTTTATTATATCCTAAACCACTTTTGTCATGTAAAGGTCGAGATCTAGATAAAATCATATTTAAATCATTTTGACCTTTATTAAATTTTGCGAACTTATTTGCACTTTTATCAAATTTATTTCCAAAGTCGCTATTGACATTTTCAAAAGAAATTTTGTTATTCTTTAAATCATCAATTTCCTTATTTAATTCAGAATTTTTCCTTTTTAAAGTACCATTCTCAGTTTTGAGACCTAAAATTTGAGATTCTGAATTATCTAAAGAGGATTGTAACTTTTCAAAATTTTCTTTTGAGTCAGAAATTTCATTTTGCAAAATATTATTATTCACCTTTAAAAACTCACATTCTTTAGATAGTTCTAAATTCTTTTCAGTTAAAGCTCCATTCTCTTTTTCAAGAGACGAAATTAAAGAACTAGAATTATTTAAAGAATCTTCTAATGATATATTTCTATTTTGCAAAAGATCGATTTCCTTTAAAAGAACATTGTTTTTATCTTCTAGTTGCTCATTTTCTTTTTGAAGGAAATCTTTTTGAGAAACAAGCTCTTCTAAGGTATCTTCAAAACATTTGGCTTGTTTTACCAAACGATTGTTTTCTTCTTTTAATTTGGAATTTTCTTCCTTGTACTTTTTTGACATAGCTAAAACGACTGTATTGAGTTTCAATAATTTTTCATGGTCTAACAAAAGATCTTTAAATAATGAATCTACACATACCGATTGTGATCTGACTTTAGCCATGAGACATTTGCTTCCTTGTTCTCTTGATTCGGCTTTGTTGCTCTTCCACTTTCTAATCCCCTGACTAGATTTCTTTATAGCCATTTGTTCTAGGATGTTGTTACGATCTCTAGAACGTCAGGCTCTGATACCAATTGAAAAGTCGGGTGTGCACACGACTTGTGCAGGATCTATAATATGGCTATGCGGAATGTATGTGATAACTTAAGCTATTCAATAGTTATGCGAATAAATATTCGAAACAATATATATATATCACAAATAATTATAAATGCAGTAAAGTAAAGTAAAGTAGAGTAACGACACCAGAATTTTTATACTGGTTCGGACCTCCAGTCCTACGTCCAGTCCCGAAGCTCCTCTTCGGCTTTTCACTAAACAACACCCTCGCTTCACCCGGAGGAACAGGTTCACAACTACTTGATTTACGGGCTACAAGTTTACCCACTTGATTTCACGGGCTACAAGCTTACCCACTTGATTTCACGGGCTACAAGCTTACCCACAAGACAATTACAAGAGTTTGACCTTGAATGTGTTCTTTCTTCAACACTGATTAGTCAACGATTGAGTACAACCTTCCTATAATCTTATCCTCAAGTATATGAATTGAATGCGAAGATTTGAAGGAAGTTAAGTTGCTTGTTGAATCAAAATATGAGAAATATTATCAAGGATTCAATAAGAAACTTGAATTTGGGAGCTTTTTAGAATGCAAGAGTCTTTAGAAAGTAAGATCAGAAATTAGAGCAAGAATTGGTGATTTGAAAGTATGATTTCAAGTCTATTTATAGTGTAGAATAGTTGCATTCCTTCATGAAGAGTTTCTATAAAGAGTTGTGTCCATTTCTCTTGAAATTGAATAGAAATCTCTTCACAAAAAGAAGCATCCTTTCAGAAAAAATTACAGCAAGAAAAAAGGTCGACAGGTCGAAATTAACAGGTCGACAGGAATTTAAAAAAATAGCCGTTATGCACAAAAGACAACAGGACCGATCGACAGGTCCTTTTTGGGCGGTCGACCGTTTTCTGGCTGTGGACAGGAGGACCTCGGTCCACAGTCTATATCACTCTGCACTCTTTCCCGGTCGAAGCCTGGACCGTTTGGGCTTTTTCTGTGACTTTTCAATTCCTCAAATATACAGATTTCAGCCCCAGCTAATTTCAATTTCTAAATTGTTTTGTGCATTCGTGTTATACTTTGAGGATAGATTTTAACATAAATCTAACACGACTCCATACCTACATATATATAATCTTAGCTCCATGTCATGATTTCCATTGATCTTCACTATGATCTTCATTGATTTCCACTTTGATAAATATGAATTCAGCTCGTCAATGATCTCTATTTCTATGTTGTCATTAATCAAAATCTTGTGTATCAGCATATAACACTTACAACATAACGGAAATGATAATAGCTATATAATCCTGAAGCCTCCTGCTCTAGCTCTTCAAGTATCTGTGAACCCTGACTACTTGACTGCCCGTACAAAATTGGGTATTTCCCCAAAAATACCACGGGTATAAGCTAAGAGAAACGAATTCCTCCGCCACCAAACGTAAATATGTTTGAAGAGATCAACTTACGTGATCTATCAAATATACTCTGTTAGACATCTTCTATACAGGTCTTCC
The DNA here is from genome assembly GCA_030737875.1 of Allium sativum. Taxonomy (NCBI): domain Eukaryota; kingdom Viridiplantae; phylum Streptophyta; class Magnoliopsida; order Asparagales; family Amaryllidaceae; genus Allium; species Allium sativum. The sequence continues at coordinate 388,804,729 of CM060921.1, forward strand.
TGGGACTGGACAGACCGAAGGCACTATTCTGTAAATAGGACAGCCCTTGCATAACTCCGTCTTCAATTATCTTCATCATATTTGATCGCAACGCTAACGCCCATATAGAGTGGTTTTCAGATAATGAATCTGATACCGGTCTTTCCGTATTGACGACGGAAAAATGGTCAAAACTTCGATAGTCGGTGAGTTAACTATCAAAGAAAAACACATGTGCAAACAACGATATCATTTCCAGATGGAAATTTTGTCGATTAATCATCAATCAACATTTATTCATTTCCCCATTTCTCGTTTCCATATACTCATCAAATCCTTATTTTCTAATTTTAGAAAGTATACGTTATTGACTTTGGAAAACGTTTCCATTTCTGATTCACACATCACTATCTTTTCACATATATCAGTCTCTAACTGTGAACTAGTAAGAGAACAACTTCCTAAGTGTAAATTCCGAAGGCCAAAACCAACATCAAATCAATACCCAGAAAGCCATTTAACTCAACTAATTTCCAGTCAGTTTCTAATTTCAGTAATTCCATTTAAATTCCTAATTCAAACCCCAAATTCCTTTATAATATTTTATTTGCAAAATATTTACTTCAAATCAATATCATGTTACACCTGTGTGCGAAGCACGGGTCTAAACCTACCTAATGTAAAATTCTCTTTTTATAAAACTCTATTCATTTTCCAAACATTTCCCTTTTATAGTTCTATTTGTTTTCTAAATAAATATTCCATAATTATATTCCTTTTATAAAATGCTGTTTATTTTATAAATATTTCCTTCTATAAAAATTCTATTTATTTTCTAACTAAATATTTCTTTTTCAATATAACATTGAAAATTTCCTTTTTAACATTCCAGTATTCCTAATGGTATTTAACGTACCATATAACAATGATCGTTATCGTTCAAACATACAAAATCAGCAATAAATTTCGTATCACATCATATAACACAATATATGAAAAACAGTAAAATAAATGTTGAGGAATCCAGTTGGATTCCTCCGACTTATTTCCCTGCATCCACAGAAGTTACACAATATAATTCACATCAATTCATTTCAATATGAAATATTCTGATAAACAGAATCAATATTTGATTAACGATATATATATATATATATAACTATATCGATATTTTCAACCAATCAATTAGCAGTTCAACCAAACAGTCAGCACACAACAATCAATCATCATTTATCACTTTTAAAAATACATTATAAAAATATGAACTGGTAGAGTTAGTGAGGTTTACTCATATTGGACGATCATCTTTAAATAACGATAACGGTCGATTGATTCAGACAAACAATTTATTTTTCTATAAATTATAACGAGCTCTGATTCACTCCCAGTCAGTTCCATTTCGTAGCCCTCGTCCATACGATCCTAACGGATCATGTTTCGTCAGATTCTGATTTTTTATGACAAAGTTATAAATTTTATAAGTTTATATATATTCAGCAATTCTTAACTATAAATTTATAATTAGTTAAAATCCTAAATACATTTTTAAATCACTAATCACCTTAACCATGCACTCATATTAAGCAGATGGTAATAGTTAATCCATTCATATAGTCAATTACCGAGCCAGTGGTATTTGAACTTCTACTTTAAGGATAACTATGGTACAGCAACTCCTTTTAAATCATTAACTGAAAAACGAGATTGGGTTTACTTTTTATACTTTGATACTGTTTTTGTTATTGTATTTGTTGTGACCACTAAATCCAACTTATAATCTACCACTTCTAAATGGTAAACGCACACCATGTTTTAAGATGAAAAGCAGGACTTATTGACACCGAATATACACAAAAATTTGTTATTAATTAAAGTGTTAACACCCCATTACTCACGTTAAATAGTCGCTCATCCTCCTTCTTCTACAAGCTGCACATCCGTTCCCAGACATCTCACATACTTTGACCTCCAAACACTCCTCCTCCCATCCATTAAAGTCCAACAAAAATCACTAAAATTCCTATCTTCCCTTACTCTTCACAATCATCCCCTCAACGTAAAACTTGTCGTCCCTTCTCCCTTTCAGACGATCTCCACTAAACCATTTGTCATTGCCGTATTTTAGAAAATCACTGCTACTTCGATACTTTGTAATAATCCAAACTGAAATCACCGTTCACCCTCTCATCAACTCCTCTTCCTCCTCCACTCGACATAATTCAACTCGACATCACTCCCTTTGTTGCGCAACTTCTTCCAACGATGCTATGTTGAAAGACAACGAACACTTTGTGCTCGAACTCGTCCAAAAATTCACATCCATCCTCTACTCGAACATCTAAACCCTAATACATAATTTAAATCTCCAAACAACAACCTTATTTCGAGAAAATCTAAACCCTAGATGCTCACCGACCCTCGCTGGAAAATTATGGAGTTTGATAACCCATATCGCACACTATGAAAATCATACGGGAAGGATGGGAATCTCACAAGGGATTCATATTTATAAGTTATGAGATTTATCGATTTTATTTGGATTTAATATGAATTTTGACAATAACCGTTTATTGTTTGCTGAGGAAAGCGGTGGATTGTTTTGACAAGTGAATGAAGAAGTTTATGGTTTATAAATGGTGAGGGTATTTTATAGGATAAATAAAATATTTTTATATTCAATTTTATATTAATTTCTATTGGAGCGTTAGTTCAATTTATCGTTTAGAAATTCATATAATCACATACGAATCTTGTTTTCTGTGAAAATTGACGTGCAACTATGGTTTGACATTACGGACCCAACGAAACCGGTTTCGTCGAATTCTAACTCCATTTGCTCACACAGCGTATTTTTAACCATTAAAATACTGATTGTTTTTCACATTAAAAATTTGTATGACCACATACTACTCCAAAAATCATGAAAATTGAAATCTAACAATAATTTAATATTGCGGATCCAACAAAATTAGTTTCAGCAAAAACGGAGGTCATTTTCAAAACTGACTATTTTTAAAGCTCTAAATAATCCATTTAAATATATAAATATATTTAAAAACAATTAAATTAAATAAAAATAATTTAATATTATCGTATATATATCCATATAAAATATCATACATCTATGAAATAACATTTTTGGATTTATATCTCCGTATTTCAAATCCAGAGTTAAATCGATATTCAATTTATATTGAAAAACCGTTTAAATATAAAAAAATCGTTGTAAAATTATAAAGGAATTCCATAGCGACTTTTCTAAAATTTGATTTGATCATAACTCAAAATTTACACGATGAAATCTTAATTTTTCTCTTTCATTAGAAAAATATCATTCATCAGCTCCGAACGTTTCTTGTTTCAAAGAAATCCGACTTAAAACGGATTCTGTATATTCGTTTAAAGTTCGAATCGCCAAATTACGAACTGCCGCGCCATTTCGAGCTCGATTATAATTATAATATAATTATACATTTAACGGTCGTTTATATAATATATTCGATAATATAATTCAACTCTAAACTAATATATATATATATATATATATAAATGATCCAATTCACACAATATTTTGAATTCCACTATTTCTGACTATTTCAGAAATTAAATATATTATTCTATTATTTATATTAATTAAATATTCAATATTATTTAATTAAACAACCATTTAAATCTCTACTTCAGTATTTAAATAACTAAATAAATTAATTATTATACCGTAAAAATACGGGACATTACATTCTTCCCCCCCTTAAAATAATTTCGTCCTTGAAATTGCTAAGGTAGAAAACAAACCCTATAACATGGTTAAAATTATTCGTTTACTTCTTAACTCCAATTTCACTGAACCAATTTACTTTAATTAAATTAATGATTCATTCCTTCTAACGAAAATTTTCAAAAATCCTGAAAATTTTCTAACACCTTAACTTTTCGAACAATTTCGCGAGCACCTCATTTGTACTGGTCAATAGCTCAAACTCCACCTCGCCTCTCTAGGCCTTTCTCAACCCAAAAGAAAATCAAACAGCCAAGCGGCTTGCCAATTCGGCTCATCAAAATCTCAAACCCATATATAATATAAACCGGTACCTTTTTGTCGGGCATATCAATATATCCTTTCCATGTGTTACCAATTCTGCATATATCAATGTCATCCCAATCAAACTCAAATCACTTTTATCTCCAACACAACCATTCGTTTATCCAAGCCAAATTCCATTATCAATCACAAGTACCATTCTTGATTTTCAGTTTAGTTTCACGAATTTCCATCTAATTTGTTTTAATTCAAACAATCCGATTCTGGGAGTTTTTAAAAACTTTGCTCTTCAAAAATCAAATATTCATTTCGGAATATCAAAACAACTTGTTTTCTCAAAATATTTCCAAAAACAATATCTTTGGTAGTAATCCGTCACTTACAACTCGAAAATGGACACCGGTGATGGTCGACTTCATCATCGGAATATATTTTCCAGCGATCGAAGTGAGTTCAATACTATATCTGTAACGACCCGCATTCTACGCATCATAGGATCGTAGAATATTTATTTCTTTCACATACGAAGTCGTATGGTCACGTAACTTTGGGGGACGACTATTGGGGTCATTTCCCATGTTCGTGATTTTTCCTGATTTTTAAATGACCATTTTACCCCTAGTTGGCACTGTTTTGGCCATAACTTTTGACTGGAAAGGAATTTTGACTTGAAACCACTTCCATTGGCTCCGGATGATGGTTTCTCTTTCCGTAGAGTGGTCACATTAGCCAAACGGACTCACCGTTTGGGAGATATGGCTGAAACAAGTTTCAGATGGTGAAAAACAGTTTAATTGGGCTTAACCGGGTGATTAGCAGCTAGGCCCAGAGGGGAATTTCGGGTTTAGAGGTATAGGAGGACTGATTAGGGTTAGGTTATCACTTTCATTTCAGTTTTGAGCCGCCACAAACCTTCTTGAAACCTTAGTAATGGCTTCCACCCTCTAAAACCATCCCAAAACACATTTTTAGTGAAGATTAAGCCTAAACTACATCGAAACAAGGCCAAATAGCAACAAAGCAAGGTTGGAGTTGCTGCTATACATAGGAATTCGACCCAAACAGAGAATATTTCAGATTTGGTGTTTTATTTTGTGGCCAAGGTGAGTGATTTGCATAGTTTTTGCACTAATTACGGTAATTAAGGGTAATTAGTGAAGATTAGCGAATTTATACACTAATAAATTCTGGAAAAATGTTTAGAAATTCTTAAATAATGTTTTATGCCTCTGGTTGAAATTTGGTTCGATTTGATTAAGTTTTGTTAACCCTATGATCAGTTTTACTTAAACATGCTTAAGGGAAAAATAAGGAGTTTTGGCCACTTTTGATCCATTTTGATTCATTTGAATGGTTGTTTGCTGTTGTGGTTGCTATTACATGTTGCTATGACTCTATGGTGTGTTTTATGATTGATTAGAAGTGTTAGATTTGTCAAAAACGCCGTCGAATGGCGTAAACTGCTCGCTGGAAGAACTGCAGGAAATCATCCGAACCGGATCGGTGGGAGTGAGGGCGATCCGATCCGATGGCGCGACCCGATCCGCTGATGGTTGAAGACCCCGATCCGATGGTGCGATCCGATCCGATCCGTCTCTCGTGAGCATGAGCTACTCCGACCCGAACCGATCCACTTCAGAAGCTCACGATCCGAACCGATGTGCCTCCACGACTGAAGGGAAGCGCCACGAGCTATGGAGCACGACCCGAACCAGTGGGAGTGCCTCGACCCGATCCGACCTGGTGAAGGCGATGCGATCCGCGAACCGATCCGAGGTGGAGCACGATCCGACGATGGCGACCCGACCTGGAGAGTGTGCCACGATCCGAGCTGGGGAAGGAGGTTACTCACGATCCGACGGCGATGACTACGAACTGAATGAAGACCGATCCAGATGAAGATGATGACCAAAACCCGAGATGCAAAAGTAGTCCAAATGAGAAGCTAGAGCTCAAGATCCAGATGGGAATCAACGAGTTCGCTTCATGATTGGGCTTTGCTGCGGGACGAGTGTTAAGGGGTTATCGACGTCTATAGCTTTGGACCACTATGGTAGGAGGTACGAAGGCGGATTCAGGGCCATTATGGCATCGGTAAAACCAAGGGCTACGACCAATGAAGTGGGTCATTGAAATGTTTGGTCATGACTCTAAGTGTTTGGCTTGGTCACAGCAGGGTTTCTACAAGTCGGGATTCGTCGTTACCTCATTTTGTCTAGTGTTCCAAGGTGGTAGATATCGTATACTTTACGCACTGAGTGAGAGACGTAAGGATGGTTGCTATGCTTGATTGTTTGACATACACACCCCACCCCCGTATTCTTACACTATTTATTATGGCACCTTAGAGCATTGTACGGTATGTGGTACTAACTCTTTGGTTGCAGGTCCAGGTTCAGGTATGGTTTAGTATACCTGTTATTATTCTGTTTAGATGCTTATCGCTCATACCAGGCTTTATGTCTGACCCAGAGTTTTATGTCTCCTCTTATTACTCTGGGTGCTCACACGAGCAGACTAGAGACAGGTTAGCTGGTGATGCACGGGTAGATGATCCGGAGACGAGCAGGAGGCTTCCACGTAGTATATATATATAGTATTCTCCCTGTGTTGTTGAAGATCACTGCTTGGGCATTAGTGGTGCATCTTCTACTTTAGCTTTATTTTGTTTAGAGACAGTAGATTTTGAAAAGTTGTAATAAGCTGTATTTGGATTTCCGCTGCTCTGATGTTGACATTTATTATTAGTTATCAGCTTATGCACTGTCTCACCTGTTTTATGTCAAGTATGTTATTATTATATTTTATCCCATGCGCTCTGAGACATTCTACAGGTTCCTTGATTAGTTCATTCCCTTCTTTTCTTTCTTCTGACGACCGTCCCGTGCTAGTCGGGCACGTATACAGCGCACTTTCGGAGGAAATGCTGACTGGTACGGAGCGGGCCGTTACAATATCACTTTTCAAAACCATTTATAAACATTTCTATTTTGAAATCAATTCAAAATATTATTCATCATGCTTGTAAACAATTTGAAATCTCCCAAGATTTTTAAAATTTTCATATATTTAATCCAAATCCGTTTACAATCACTTTTCCAAACTTTGGGAATTTCAATTCCAATTCTGATTTAAAATTCAGATTTACTTTATCTTATTTCATATATTATATTCATATGAATTCTTATTGGTTATTTACATAACCATTCCAATTATAATCTTATTCGATTATAATTACAACTAACACATTCAATAATAATATCAATATAAATCATTTGTTTATATAAAAATATATTTTTGGTTATATCATTTACCGTCTTTTCAAAACATATAGTGTCGGTTCATCGTATTCGAGTGTTTATAAACCCTTGCCGATACAGTGGATCAAATTGATCGACCAGAACCCATAAACAACTCAACCAACAAAACTCCACAATATAAAACAATTTTATATTGAATAATAAATACGCGCTCATATATATACACTCAAACTCAGTTTAGGGTATTGCTAACCCTATCTCTACTGAGTCACGCAACAGAGCCAAGGTAATAACTTAACCTTCAGCTCTGATACCACTGTAACGACCCGGGTTTTCGCGATCTTGAGTAACCGACATAAACTCAATGTCGACTATTCAAGCATCGGAAATACCGGATAGTCCATGAAAGAAAATAGAGGGTGAGAAAAGATAAGATATAAACTTAGAATAGAAGAAGAAGAAGAAGAAGAAGAACATACAACATCAGAGTAAACACGAATCTCACAGTGGAACGAATAAATATATTTCATAAGATAATTTTGAAATAAAACAGTATCTGTATACAATACCATTATTATAGTATAACACTTACAACACAGCGGAAATAACAATAGCTATATTGACACAACCCGAACTTCCCCAGTAAGGAAAGCACGAATTGCTTTGAGGACAACACACATCGGAACGCAAACAGAAGAACATTTCATTGTTTATTACAACAATTCCATCAGAATACAAGAATATACAGAGAATGAATAAATATTACACAATTGACAGAGATCAAAGATTTAAATTACATTTAAATACATCGCAGCGGAAAATAATACCAAACACAACTCGAAGTAATACACGGATACAGAGCTTTCTGAGTATCGTTCTAGCTGTAAATCAGGATCCTGTGAATATAAATCTGCAAAAACCAAAACTACTAGCTGCCCGTGTCGAAAATAAGGGCACCCAGAGTTTAGGTTAAAACAATAAACTCCAGGTCAGTCATGTGACTGGTGTGAGAACTAAAATAGTTATTTAAAACTTTACTTTAAAAGAGAGTAATTCAAGGGACCACGCCGTATAACACGGAACGGGTTTCCTCCCAAGAACACTAGTGCATATAACAAAACAGCGCAATGCTTTTCTGAAAAATGAAGCTATTATAAGACCCAGGTCCCATCACATAATGCAACGCAAGCCGGAGGATAGGGTTTTCCCTTATAATAGCCAAACATGCTTGATACGTTTAAAACAAATCATTTGATACTATTATAAGTGTATAGTGTCAAAACAATTTCAATCATAAATATCAATCATAGGCGGCGTGGGTACCATCTATCATGTCGCCAATACTAGGCTCTACAATTAAAACCGAAATGTCACGTATTGGAAATTAGATTTCCGTCATGAGTCGAGGCAAGGGGCAAGCTCCTCTCCGCTTCGAGACACTCTAGCAAATGTCTCAGGACTACACACTCTGGGTAACCCTTGGATGCTTCAGGGCCGGTCCACATTTATGTTAGTGGATTAGTATTCCTGAACACACGTTTCCCGGTCCTAACAGACCTAAAATCGAGGTGCCTCATTCCAACAACCACATAAGTAAAAATATATATAAATGTCAGCCAGTTTAAGCACTAACACCACCCATAGCTAGAAAGAAACGTCGTGCTCTCCCTGCTGTCCTTATCCCGTTTTTGACTCATACCGAGGTGTAAGGCTCGCGAATCAACGCTATACACAAAGCTGTGCCACTTAGTCCGTGCTTTGATCATCAACCACAAGACTTTGCTTTTCAACAGAAGCCTTGATCATCTGCCACTTAGGCATGCCATACAGGCAATTCAATCCATGCAATTGATGTCCATCGATATATAACCTCTGAGCTGGTACGTCTCAGAGAAGGGCGTTAAGCAAGAGAATAAATTCTCCGCCGCCAAACAGATGTATATTTAATAAAGATCAATCAGCACAGAATAAATCCAATGTCAGACACACAGTCCATTTACAAGTTCGTTCTGGGTCTGAACGAAACCGGAGGCACTTTCCTCGCATATCCATCGATCTTCAAGTACGTCTGGACGATCACCAACTGATTCCCTCCTCTTGGGTGTACATCCCAATCAAGATCATCAGTAATCATCCAAACGATGTGAAGACTTCCGGTCTTCAACCACCTTCTTCATCTTCGACATATCGTCGAATCGGTTATTCAGAATGGGTATAAACCCGGCCTTTCCGAGTTACCCGCATATATAATAAACAAATGTTACACAAACACAACATACGCCTCATTTCAATTCATCAGTCACTAACCGTAAATTAGCAAGAGAACAATTCCCCAAATATTAACCCCGAAGGCGAAACCAACATCAGATCATTACCTAGGAAACCATCCTTCTTAGCTAACCTACAGTTAGTTTCTAAATTTCACATTCTTAGGGAAAGGTTCCAATTAATTTTATCAAAGATAAATTCTTCTAAATTTATTCTTTAATCTTCCTTTGGATATCATTTCAAACCATGTTAAGGTTTTCCAAACTAGTCGGGATTAGTGAACCACACCGAAGTAATTATTTATTTTATTTTCCAATCCAAACCTATTTATCCCATGGAGAAAAACTGGTAATACTCCATATCTAACACCACGGTGTTATCCGTAAATATTAATTACCATTTCACTTTCATATCTAATTAAAGATTTAACTATCGCTTTGGAGCAAAACTGGTGATACTCCATTCTCGATCACTTTAATCTAATTAAAGATTCATTAAAACTCCACTTAGTTTTAATCTTCTCAAAAATCAATATCCTGTCTTTAACCCCAGTGTCACTTAAAACACAATTCACGATAAACCCAAAATCACTTTCAAATTCAATTCCAATTAAATATTATTTAATTGGTACACTTTATTAAATCTAAATAGAAAGATTTAATCTTTTCTCAACTGGGTTCAAGAACAGTGTTAATGAAGACACCATTCACGACAAACCGAAATCACATTTGATATTAAATACAAGGCTCTGAATAGAAAATATATCGACTTATATTCAATATCAAATTCTACAACCAACAAATATCGTATTGGAAATAACGATACAAATGTATCTTTCAAATTTCCACAACCATATTTGTATAATCACGAAATCCAACATCGAAATATTCCGAAGATAATTTCGATTCAAATCCATTCCAATTCGTATATTGGAAATTCTGATTATTTTTAAAACCATTTCAAATCCAGTTTATTTATTTTAAAAATATTGATTTTATAATTCTTGTTCAAAACTAGTTCATTTCGATAAAATCTATTTTTATCCTTTCGAATGTGGAATTTTTCATCCCAGTTCTTTCCAATTCATATATTATGATTTTACACAAATTATTAATATTTTTAATAATTTTATCAAGGCCCGTATAGTCGATTTCCATCAACGGCCATCGAACTGCACTTACAGCGACCTTTTCCAAATTTGATTTGGACATAATTCCAAATCCAAAAATTAGACTTCAGATTTATAATAATCATTGGAAAGCTCTTTTCGATACGAACCCAACGGTTCCGGTTTTAGGAGAATCCGACGGTCGGATCTCCCGTAATGTCCATTCGAAGTCAATGGTCGAAATTCACGAACTGCCGCAGCGCGGCGCGTTCTATTCAGGCCATTATATATAATATATATATATATATATATTATATATATTCCATCGATTTCCTTTTAAAATGTATTTTATAAATCGTTTTAAATTCGTTTTCGAAACGATTTCAACTTCATATTCAATTTCGAATCAAAATTGAATACTCCACATCATCGATATACAAATGATAATATTTTCAAAACGTTATATTTTGAAATCACTTCCTTTTCTATATTCATTATAAAAACGAATATAATCGATATAAATACCGTTCGCGTCAAAATAACGCATCTTGAATCAACCCGGCTTTATATTTTTCAATAACTTCGTTATTCTATTCAACAAATGAATATTTATTCTATTCAACACATGAATCTATATTTCTTTCAACACATGACTAATCTCAACACATGAGTACTATCAACACATGAATATTTTTGTTATTTAATATATTTTATAAAATTATGATTTCTATCATTTAATTTTTAATCAAACTCCAACCATAAATTAGTAAGAGAACGATTCCCTAAATATTAACCCCGAAGGCCGAAACCAACATCAGATCAATACCCAGGAGACCACACATCTTATCTATTTTCCAGTTAGTTTCTAATTTCATATATGATAAAGACGTAAATTTTATTGTTAAAATATTTTACTCAACAAATGAATATTTTCAACACATGACTATATTTCTTTCAACACATGAATAATCTCAACGCATGAGTACTGTCAACACATGACTATTTTGTTTATTCTTTGTTTTCCCAATTGGAATGAGTCCCAATCAATTACCATATAATGTTAATTATATGGATTCCATACAACACATGTATATAATAGCAACGATAAATCATCAACCATCATCCAGAGTGCACTACACAATTACATAAGCATTAAATATAAATAATTAATGCTTACACAGTCTGTCGACCAATCGATCGACATACAACTAAATAATTAGGATTAGCGTACGCCAAATATCATCCCAACACCGTGTGGGGTTTTAATCCACAAACACTGAATATTATTTGTGTAGTTGGGCGACGTGTAAAATTTATCGTCCCAATTAATGTCCTTCAAATAGGTGTTCATAAACAAACTGTCAGGTTTGTAAATGAATATTTATTTATTCACATTCACGTTAAAAAATATATTTTTAACGATAAATTAATTTATTTCAGCACATAAATGTATTCAACACATGAATATTTTATTACCTATTTCACATCAACATCACAAACAAATTTCACAACACATCAAACAAGCATACAAGTCGTCCATGGTCTGTGGACGACGGGTGTCGGGTGCTACTAAGCACCGTCTGCATCCTAGTATATATTTTTAACTAGAAAACAAGATTTAAAGTGAGAAGTTCTCACCGACTAGCTAAACCAAACGCCACGACTCTTCATATGTAGGAAATCTTCGTCGTGCTCGCCTTTTGTCACTTTCGTTGCCCGTATTCACTACATTTATAAAAATCACATTTTTATATTATCACTTCATGTATAAAAATTATATTTTTATTTCCACTCCATATATATATATAAAAATTGAACCTTTATCTTCACTGTTTATATATAAAAATCGAATTTTTATCTATATAAAAATCTCAACTTATATTTTAAACAAAATCACTTCTTTATATTGTTAATTCGCTACAACACATATAAAGATCGTATTTTTATAATCTCTACTATATAAAAATCATATTTTTATATCGCTCTTTTCATTGTTAAAAATCACTACTCTTTCGCCTTTAAAAATCATAACCTCTCATGTTAAAAATCACTACTCTTTCTAACTCGATGTAATGTAATAAAAAAAATCATTCCTTTTCCATATTTACAAATCTGAAGATCACACATTTTTTTCAGCTAATCAGGTAGAAAATAAATAAAGAAATTAAATTAAAAATAAATAAACTTACTGTTGTAATCTCAGAGGGGGGTGTAGATGTTGGTTGAGGCATGGAGGGGGTTGCAGTTGGCGGAGGGCTCAACCGGCCGGCGGTGGGCCAAAGGGGAGGTAGAAGCGGCGGTTTTTGGCTGTGGAGGGGGGGGGGGGGGGGAGGCTCGCGCGAAGCGTTGCGAGAGCGGAGAGGAGGGAGGAAGAAGAAGGATCGGACGGGGGGCGCCATCACCTGGGGCGGAGCGACGGTGGGGAGGCGCCTCGCGCTGCGGCGACCTGGGCTAGGGCTTCGTGCCCTTCTTCTTCTTTTTGTTTCGATTTGAACTGAAGGAAGAAAGGGAAAGGGAGGGGCTCTAAGGAAACTATATGTTATTTAATTATTTATTTCAAAAAAGGTATCTTTTTATTTTGACCTCGAAATCGAACCCACTGCCTGTCGTCCATAGCTAATTACCCCCATTACGAACACAATGGAATATGTATCGTAAGGTGATTCGATCGTTTCAACCAGTTTTCGTCAAAATCAAAATATAACTCTATATATTGAATTTAAACGCGCATTTCAATTTACCGGAGCCACATACGGACTCTTAAAATTCCCGAAAAATATTTTCTAGCTTCGTATTGACGATACGGTCCTAACAAAACTAATTTCATTGAATTCTGAGATCGTTTGAAAAATGGCCATTTTTCAGTCGATTAAAATCAACTTAAACTGGTCAAACGCGTTTTCCTTTGCCACGCTCACATATTGATTTGAAAAATTACGAATTTTGGAATCTAGCAATATCTTGACATCACAGATCCAACAAAAGTGGTTTCGTCGAAAACCGAGGTCGTATACAAAATTCCCATTTTTAAGGGCCAGAATTCCATAGCGACTATTCTGAATTTTCAACTGGACGTAACTTTTTATTCCCGCTATGAAATTTCAATTTTTCGAATTCGTTGGAAAGATATTCTCAATTAGATTCAAATATTTTTGGTTTCATTAAAATCCGGTGTATTTTGCACCCGGTACATTCATTTGAACTTTGAAATCGAATTATCGAACTACCGCGCCATTTTCAATTCCTTTTATAATTAAAATAAAATATTTATATTCTAAGACGATTCAAATATATATATATATATATGTTCTAATTCTATTCGAAATAAATTTCTCGTCGATATCATTTAAAATAATTTATTTTAAATAATCAAAATTCATCAAAATTGCCAAAAAAAAATTAAATTGGCTCGGATTTCCGGGTTGTTACAATCTCCCCCACATAAAACTTTTCGTCCCCAAAAAGGAACGAAGCTGAAAGTTGTTTAACTAATCAACTCAACTTCCATTATTTTCTTTACGGCTTAAGTTCTTCAACTTTTCAGTTTCTTAGAACTTTTCAAAAATTTCAAAAATTTAGCTAACACCCTAAATTTTCGAAAAATTTCGCCATAACCTCCCCTGCACTGGGGACTTCGGGATATTCATATAGCCTCCCATGGCCTTCTTCAATCCAAAAGAAAAATAAAAAGCCAAGCGGCTAGCCAATCGGCTCATAAAATCATCCAAACCCAAAGAAATACAATAAATATGTACCTATTTGTCAGGCAAACAATTTTATTCTTCTGCTTTAGCCTCCTTGCTATGGCCTGTTCAGCAGATATACATGTATATGCATGCAATTGTAATCATTTTTCAATACAGTTCAACATTCGGTTCCATTAGGCTAAATGGTTCAAATTTTTAATTAATCAAAACAATAATCATACAACACAACCATCAATCAATTAGTTGATTAGCTCTTCAAATTCATAATTTTGATACATATATACAGAGAATCATTTTCTTGATGCAAATTTCAACAATAATCCTATCTAGTTTTGGTTCTCACACCAGTCTGATGGAAATATATAGATATCTCACTTTCGATACTCGAAAATAAATATTGGTAATGCTACAGCATTATCAGAATCATCCTCGGGCAACTAGAGTGCGATTCTATATCTATCTAGTATATTAAAAGTTCGAATATACGTTCATGACGCATATATGCAAAATCTTTATATACTCGATTGTCCAGATCCAATACAAATAAAATATTCAAATACGTATAAAACGACTTAAATTTCAAAACAGATTTGTTTTCATTTGAAAAATATACTCTTCACACTCGTTCTAGGATACTACTGATCCTATCTCTAACGAGTAAGTCTAATTGGATATTACTAATCCAATATTTGATGGATTCTTTCGTTTGGTTCTAATGTGTCTTGTTCTCGAGCTCTGTAAACCAAAGCTCTAATACCAAACTGACACGATCCGAACTTCCCCGGTAAGGAAAGCACGAATTGCTTTGAGGACAACACACATCGGAACGCAAACAGAAGAACATTTCATTGTTTATTACAACAATTCCATCAGAATACAAGAATATATAGAGAATGAATAAATATTACACAATTGACAGAGATCAGAGATTTAAATTACATTTAAATACATCGCAGCGGAAAATAATACCAAACACAACTAGAAGCAATACACGGATACAGAGCTTTCTAAGTATTGTTCCAGCTGTAAATCAGGATCCTGTGAATATAAATCTGCAAAAACCAAAACTACTAGCTGCCCGTGTCGAAAATAAGGGCACCTAGTGTTTAGGTTAAAACAATAAACTCCAGGTCAGTCATGTGACTGGTGTGAGTACTAAAACAGTTATTTAAAACTTTACTTTAAAAGAGAGTAATTCAAGGGACCACGCCGTATAACACGGAACGGGTTTCCTCCCAAGAACACTAGTGCATATAACAAAATAACGCAATGCTTTTCGAAAAAATGAAGCTATTATAAGACCCAGGTCCCATCACACAATGCAACGCAAGCCGGAGGATAGGGTTTTCCCTTATAATAGCCAAACATGCTTGGTACATTTAGAACAAATCATTTGATACTATTATAAGTGTATAGTGTCAAAACAATTTCAATCATAAATATCAATCATAGGCAGCATGTGTATCATCTATCATGTCGCCAATTCTAGGCTCTACAATCAAAACAGAAATGTCACGTATTGGAAATTGGATTTCCGTCATGAGTTGAGGCAAGGGGCAAGCTCCTCTCCGCTTCGAGACACTCTAGCAAATGTCTCAGGACTACACACTCTAGGTAACCCTTGGATGCTTCAGGGCCGGTCCACACTTATGTTAGTGGATTAGTATTCCTGAACACACGTTTCCTGGTCCTAACAGACCTAAAATCGAGGCGCCTCATTCCAACAACCACATAGGTAAAAATATATATAAATGTCAGCTAGTTTAAGCACAGACACCACCCATAGCTAGAAAGAAACGTCATGCTCTCCCTGCAGTCCTTATCCCGTTTTTGACTCATATCGAGGTGTGAGGCTTGCGAATCCACGCTATACACAAAGCTGTGCCACTTAGGTCGTGCTTTGATCATCAACCAAAAGACTTTGCTTTTCAACAGAATCCTTGATCATCTGCCTCTTAGGCATGCCACATAGGCAATTCACTCCATGCGATTGATGTCCATCGATATACAACCTCTGAGCTCGTAGGTATCAGAGAAGGGCGTTAAGCAAGAGAATAAATTCTCCGCCGCCAAACAGATGTATATTTAATAGAGATCAATCAGCATAGAATAAATCCAATGTCAGACACACAGTCCATTTACAAGTTCGTTCTGGGTCTGAACGAAACCAGAGGCACTTTCCTTGCATATCCATCAATCTCCAAGTACGTCTGGACGATCACCAATTGATTCCCTCCTCTTGGGTGTACAGCCCAATCCAGATCATCAGTAATCACCCAAACGATGTGAAGACTTCCGGTCTTCAACCACCGTCTTCATCTTCGACATATCGTCGAATCGGTTATTCAGAATGGGTATAAACCCGGCCTTTCCGAATAACCCGCGTATATAATTAACAAATGTTACACAAGCACAACATATGCCTCATTCCAATTCATCAGTCACTAACCGGAAATTAGCAAGAGAACAATTCCCCAAATATTAACCCCGAAGGCCGAAACCAACATCAGATCAATACCCAGGAAACCATCCTTCTTAGCTAACCTACAGTTAGTTTCTAAATTTCACATTCTTAGGGAAAGGTTCCCATTTATTTTATCAAAGATAAATTATTCTAAATTTATTCTTTAGTCTTCCTTTGGATATCATTTCAAACCATGTTAAGGTTTTCCAAACTAGTCGGGATTAGCGAACCACACCTAAGTAATTATTTATTTTATTTCCCAATCCCAACCTATTTATCCCATGGAGAAAAACTGATAATACTCCATATCTAACACCACGGTGTTATCGGTAAATATTAATTACCATCTCACGTTCAAATCTAATTAAAGATTTAACTATCGCTTTGGAGCAAAACTGGTGATACTTCATTCTCGATCACTTTAATCTAATTAAAGATTCATTAAAACTCCACTTAGTTTTAATCCTCTCAAAAAATCAATATCCTGTCTTTAACTGGGTTAAAGAACCAATGTCACCTAAAACACGATTCACGATAAACCCAAAATCACTTTAAAATTCAATTCCAATTAAATATTATTTAATTGGTACACTTCATTAAATCTAAATAGAAAGATTTAATCTTTTCTCAACTGGGTTCAAGAACAGTGTTAATGAAGACACCATTCACGACAAATCCAAATCACATTTGATATTAAATACAAGGCTCTGAATAGAAAATATATCGGCTTATATTCAATATCAAATTCTACAACCAACAAATATCGTATTGGAAATAACGATATAAATATATCTTTCAAATTTCCACAACCATATCTGTATAATCATGAAATCCAACATCGAAATATTCCGAAAATAATTTCGATTCAAATCCATTCCAATTTGTATATTGGAAATTCTGATTATTTTTAAACCATTTCAAATCCAGTTTATTTATTTTAAAAATATTGAATTTATAATTCTTGTTCAAAACTAGTTTATTTCGATAAAATCTATTTTTATCCTTTCAAGTGTGGAATTTTTCATCCTAGTTGTATCCAATTCATATACTATGATTTTACACAAATTATTAATATTTTTAACAATTTTATCAAGGCCTGTACAGTCGATTTCCATCAACGGCCATCGAACTGCACTCACAGCGACCTTTTCCAAATTTGATTTGGACATAATTCCGAATCCAGCCGTTAAACTTCAGATTTATAATATTCATTGGAAAGCTCTTTTCGATACGAACCTAACGGTTCTGGTTTTAGGAGAATACGACGGTCAGATCTTCCGTAATGTCCATTCGAAGTCAATGGTCGAAATTCACGAACTGCCGCAGCGCGACGCGTTCTATTCAGGCCATTATATGTATAATATATATATATATATTATATTCCGTCAATGTCCTTTTAAAACGTATTTTATAAATCGTTTTAAATTCGTTTTCGAAACGATTTCAACTTCATATTCAATTTCGAATCAAAATTGAATATTCCACATCATCGATATACAAATGATAATATTTTCAAAACGTTATATTTTGAAATCACTTCCTTTTCTATATTCATTATAAAAACGAATACAATCGATATAAATATCGTTCGCGTCAAAATAGCGCATCTCTAATCAACACAGCTTTATATTTTTCAATAACTTCGTTATTCTATTCAAAACATGAATAATTATTTTATTCAACACATGAATCTATATTTCTTTCAATACATGACTAATCTCAACACATGAGTACTGTCAACACATGACTATTTTTGTTATTTAATATATTTTATAAAATTATGATTTCTATCGTTTAATTTTTAATCAGACTCCAACCGTAAATTAGTAAGAGAACGATTCCCTAAATATTAACCCCGAAGGCCGAAACCAACATCAGATCAATACCCAGGAGACCACTCATCTGATCTATTTTCCAGTTAGTTTCTAATTTCATATATGATAAAGACGTAAATTTTATTGTTAAAATATTTTACTCAACAAATGAATATTTTCAACACATGGCTATATTTCTTTCAACACATGACTAATCTCAACGCATGAGTACTGTCAACACATGACTATTTTTGTTATTCTTTGTTATCCCAATTGGAATGAGGCCCAATCAATTACCATATAATGTTAATTATATGGATTCCATACAACACATGTATATAATAGCAACGATAAATCATCAACCATCATCCAGAGTGCACTACACAACTGCATAAGCATTAAATATAAATAATTAACGCTTACACAGTCTGTCAACCAATCGATCGACGTACAACTAAATAATTGGGATTAGTGTACGCCAAATATCATCCCAACACCCGTGTGGGGTTTCAATCCACAAACACTGAATATTATTTGTGCAGTTGGGCGACGTGTAAAATTTATCGTCCCAATCAATGTCCTTCAAATAGATGTTCATAAACAAACCGTCCGGTTTGTAAATGAATATTTATTTATTCACATTCATGTTAAAAAATATATTTTTAACGATAAATTGATTTATTTCAACACATGAATATTTTATTATCTATTTCACATCAACATCACAAACAAAATTCACAATACATCAAACAAGCATACAAGTCGTCCATGGTCTGTGGACGACGGGTGTTGGGTGCTACTAAGCACCGTCTGCGTCCTAGCATATATTTTTAACTAGAAAACAAGATTTAAAGTGAGAACTTCTCACCGACTAGCTAAACCAAATGCCATAACTCTTCATATATAGGAAATCTTCGTCGTTCTCGTCTTTTGTCACTTTCGTTGCCCGTATTCACTACATATATAAAAATCACATTTTTATATTATCACTTCATGTATAATTTTTTTTTTCTACTCCATATATGTAAAAATTGAACTTTTATCTTCACTGTTTATATATAAAAATCGAATTTTTATCTATATAAAAATCTCAACTTATATTTTAAACAAAATCACTTCTTTATATTGTTAATTCGCTACAACACATATAAAGGTCGTATTTTTATAATCTCTTCTATATAAAAATTATATTTTTATATCGCTCTTTTTATTGTTAAAAATCACTACTCTTTCGCCTTTAAAAATCATAACCTCTCATGTTAAAATCACTACTCTTTCTAACTCGATGTAATATAATAAAAAAAATCATTCCTTTTCCATATTTACAAATCTAAAGGTCACATATTTGTTTAGCTAATCAGGTAGAAAATAAGTAAAGAAATTAAATTAAAAATAAATAAACTTACTGTTGTAATCTCAGAGGGAGGAGTAGATGGCGGTTGAGGCGTGGAGGGGGTTGCAGTTGGCGGAGGGCTCAATCGGTCGGCGGTGGGCCAAAGGGGAGGTGGAAGCGGCGGTTTTTGGCTGTGGAGGGGGGGGGGGGGGCTCGCGCGAAGCTTTGTGAGAGGGGAGAGGAGGGAGGAAGAAGAAGGAGAAGGATCAGAGGGGGGCGCCATCACCTGGGGCGGAGCGACGGTGGGGAGGCGCCTCGCGCGGCGGCGGCCTGGGCTAGGGCTTCGTGCTCTTCTTCTGCTTCTTTTTTTATTTTGTTTCGATTTGAACTGAAGGAAGAAAGGGAAAGGAAGGGGCTATAAGGAAAATATATATTATTTATTTATTTCAAAAAAGGTATCTTTTTATTTTGACCTCGAAATCGAACCCTCTGCCTGTCGCCCATAGCTAATTACCCCCATTCCGAACACAATGGGATATGTATCGTAAGCTGATTTGATCGTTTCGACCAGTTTTCATTAAAATCAAAATATAACTCTATATATTGAATTTGAACGCGCATTTCAATTTACCGGGGCCATATACGGACTCTAAAAATCACCGAAAAATATTTTCTAGCTTCGTATTGATGATACGGTCCTAACAAAACTATTTTCATCGAATTCTGAGATCGTTTGAAAAATGGCCATTTTCTAGTCGATTAAAATCAACTGAAACTGGTCAAACGCGTTTTCCTTTGCCACACTCACATATTGATTCGAAAAATTACGAATTTTGGAATCTAGCAATATCTTGACATCACGGATCCAACAAAAGTGGTTTCGTCGAAAACCGAGGTCGTTTGCAAAATTCCCATTTTTAAGGGCCAGAATTCCATAGCGACCATTCTGAATTTTCAACTGGACATAACTTTTTATTCCCGCTATGAAATTTCAATTTTTCAG
The DNA here is from genome assembly GCA_030737875.1 of Allium sativum. Classification (NCBI taxonomy): domain Eukaryota; kingdom Viridiplantae; phylum Streptophyta; class Magnoliopsida; order Asparagales; family Amaryllidaceae; genus Allium; species Allium sativum. Next base: position 388,825,707 of record CM060921.1, read on the forward strand.
ATTTGTTGGAAAGATATTCTCAATTAGATTCAAATATTTTTGGTTTTGATTAAAATCCGATGTATTTTGCACCCGGTACATTCATTTGAACTTTGAAATAGAATTATCGAACTACTGCGCCATTTTCAGTTCCTTTTATAATTAAAATAAAATATTTATATTCTAACAATGATTCAAATATATATATGTTCTAATTCTACTCGAAATAAATTTCTCGTCGATATTATTTAAAATAATACATTTTAAATAATCAAAATTCATCAAAATTGCCAAGAAAAAAAATTAAATTAGCTCGGATTTCCGGGTTGTTACAATTATAATCTTGAAGCCTCCTGCTCCAGCTCTTCAAGTATCTGTAAACCCTGACTACTTGACTGCCCGTACAAAATTGGGCACCCAAGAGTTTAGGGAAAACAAAACAAAATAAACTCTGGGTCAATCATGTGACTGGTGTGAGTAAACTCCAATCATTTGTTTAACTTTTAAAATCCTTTCTGAAGAAATAATAATCGTAAGACCGATCCACACGTAAACACGGATGGTTTTTACCTTACGATAACCCAAAACATTTCTTAAAAATCAATACTCTTCTGATATTATAGTAATGTCTAAATCAAATAAATAGCAATCTTGTGGAAACGCTTTCATCACACGCTCCACATATATTATATACAATCAAACACCGCGGGCGCTTATTGGGTAATGGATTTCCAACTATGACAAGGTATGGAACCACCTTCCGATCAGTGTACTCTAGAAGCGATACACTGGAGTTCAACAAGAACATCTTGTAACTCGGCCACACATGACCGACCATTCATTTCGCTTGAATGTTCCGAATATATTATCATCTTATGGTTGTTATACCAACATAACCGTTCCCGGGAGATATAGAATTGGAAAAAGTAACAAATATGAATATTCTCTAGATGGTGACAATATACCTACTTGGGTGCGACCCACTTAGCCATGCTGCCTGCCCGATTTCTGTCATTTCTCGATTGATGAGGCTTGGGGTCATATCGTATCTTTTAACATATCACTCTTTTAATTACTTTGAATGCCACATCGTCATATCCATCAAATCACAAATTGATTTCCCCAAAAATACCATGGGTATAAGATAAGAGAAACGAATTCCTCCGCCACCAAATGTAAATATGTTTGAAGAGATCAACTTACGCGATCTATCAAATATACTCTGTCAGACATTCTTCCATACAAGTCGTCCTGGGACTGGACAGACCGAAGGCACTATTCTATAAACAGGACAGCCCTTGCATAACTCCGTCTTCAATTATCTTCATCATATTTGATCGCAACGCTAACGCCCATACATAGTGGTTTTCAGATAATGAATCTGATCCTGGTCTCTCCATATTGACGACGGAAAAATGGTCAAAAACTTCGATAGTCGGTGAGTTAACTATCAAAGAAAAACACGCGTGCAAACAACGATATCATTGCCAGATGGAAATTCTGTCGATCTATCATCAATCAACATTTATTAATTTCCCCATTTCTCGTTTCCATATATTCATCAAATCCTTATTTTCTAATTTTAGAAAATATACATTATTGACTTTGGAAAACGTTTCCATTTCTGATTCACACATCACTATCTTTTCACATATATCAGTCTCTAACTGTAAACTAGTAAGAGAACAACTTCCTAAGTGTAAACCCTGAAGGCCGAAACCAACATCAGATCGATACCCAGAAAGCCATTTAACTCAACTAATTTCCAGTTAGTTTCTAATTTCAGTAATTCCATTTAAATTCCTAATTCAAACCCCAAATTCCTTTATAATATTTTACTTGCAAAATATTTACTTTAAACCAATATCATGTTGCACCCGCGTGCGAAGCACGGGTCTAAACCTTCCTAATGTAAAATTCTCTTTTTATAAAACTCTATTCATTTTCCAAACGTTTCCCTTTTATAGTTCTATTTGTTTTCTAAATAAATATTCCTTAATTATATTCCTTTTATAAAATTCTGTTTATTTTATAAATATTTCCTTTTATAAAAATTCTATTTATTTTCTAAACAAATATTTCTTTTTCAATATAACATTGAAAATTTCCTTTTTAACATTCCAGTATTCCTTATGGTATTTAACGTACCATATAACAATGATATGTATCATTCAAACATATAAAATCAGCAACATATTTCATATCACATCATATAACACAATATATGAAAAATAGTAAAATAAATGTTGAGGAATCCAGTTGGATTCCTCCGATCTATTTCCCTGCATCCACAAATGTTACAAAATATAATTCACATCAATTTCATTTCAATATGAAATATTCTGATAAATAGAATCAATATTTGATTAACGATATGTATATATAACTATATCAATATTTTCAACCAATCAATTAGCAGTTCAACCAAACAGTCAATACACAACAAATAATCATCATTTATCAGTTCTAAAAAGACATTATAAAAATATGAACTGGTAGAGTTAGTGAGGTTTACTCACATTGGACGATCATCGTTAAATAACGAAAACGGTCGGTTTATTCAGACAGACAATTTATTTCGCTATAAATTGTAACGAGCTCTGATTCACTCCCAGTCAGTTCCATTTCGTAGCCCTCGTCCATATGATCCTAACGGATCATGTTTCGTCAGATTCTTATTATGTATGACAAAGTTATAAATTTTATAAGTTTATATATATTCAACAATTCTTAACTATAAATTTATAATTATTTAAAATCCTAAATACATTCTTAAATCACTAATCACCTTAACCTAATCACCTTAACCATGCACTCATATTAAGCAGATGGTAACAGTTAATCCATTCATATAGTCAATTACCGAGCCAGTGGTATTTGAACTTCTACTTTAAGGATAAATATGGTACTGTAACTTCTTTTAAATCATTAATTGAAAAACGAGATTGGGTTTACTTTTTATACTTTGATACTATTTTTGTTATTGTATTTGTTGTGACCACTGAATCTGGCTTTAATCTACCGCTTCTAAATGGTAAAGGCACACCATGTTTTAAGATGAAAAGCAGGACTTATTGACACCGAATATACACATAAATTTATAATTAATTAAAGTGTTAACACCCTATTACTCACGTTAAACAGACGCTCATCCTCCTTCTTCTACAAAGTGCACATTCGTCCCCAGACATCTCACATACTTTGACCTCCAAACACTCCTCCTCTCATCCATTAAAATCCAACAAAAATCACTAAAATTCCTATCTTCCCTTACTCTTCACAGTCATCCCCTCAACGTAAAACTCGTCGTCCCTTCTCCCTTTTAGACGAACTCCATTAAATCATTTGTCATTGCCGTATTTTAGAAAATCACTGCTACTTCGATACTTCGTTATAATCCAAACTGAAATCACCGTTCACCCTCTCATCAACTCCTCTTCTTCCTCCACTCGACAGAATTCAACTCGACATCACTCCCTTTGTTGCGCGACTTTTTCCAATGATGCTATGTTGAAAGACTGTGAACACTATGTTCTCGAATTCGTCCAGAAATTCACATCCATCCTCTAGTCGAACATCTAAACCCGAATATATACCTTAAATCTCCAAACAACAACCCTATTTCGAGAAAATCCGAACCCTATATGCTCACTGACCCTCACTGGAAAATTATGGAGTTCGATAACCCATATCGCACACTATGAAACTCATATGGGAAGGATGGGAATCTCACAAGGGATTCATATTTATAAGTTATGAGATTAATCGATTTTATTTGGATTTAATATGAATTTTGACAATCATCGTTTATTATTTGCTGAAGAAAAGAAAATGTGGTGGATTGTTTTGACTAGTGAATGAAGAAGTTTAGGGTTTAGAAATGGTGAGGGTATTTTATAGGATAAATAAAATAATTTTATATTCAATTTTATATTAATTTCTATTGGAGCGTTAGTTCAATTTATCGTTTAAAAATTTCATATAATCACATACGAGCTCCGTTTTCAGTGAAAATTGATATACACGTAAATGTGTATATTTTATCCGCTTATTTATCTAGTTTTCTATTTAAAATAATTAATATTGTGTATTTATAGCTGTGTTTTCAGATTGTTGATAAAAAGCTTGGTTTAGAGCATTTGATGGATAAAGCATGAAAAATTGTCTTAAAAATAGTGAAGTTTGAAATTGCTAAAGCTTGAAGAGTTTAAAGCTTGAAGAACGGTTGCAAACAGAGTTCATTTAGAAAGATTTGGCTCAGTGAATACTCATGCCGTGTTCACATTAGCTCCTTTGAAATGCCACTTACTCATGTTGCGTTCACATTAGCTCGTTTGCAAGACCACTCACTCTACAGCTGCGTTCACACTAGCTTATGTGTTATTTGGACTAATTCTTTAGTCCCACATTGTGTAATTTTCCAAGTAGCCTTTGTCATATCAGCTATAAATACACTTTATCTCATTCATTGTAAAACACACTTAGTTTTATTCTGTAATTCTCTTCTTGGAATAAAACTCTTCTCCCTTTCTCTCAGTTGTTATTTTATTTTATTTATGTTCATGTCTGTTATTTTCTTATTTTCATTTCTTTTAGCTATGTCTAGCTAATCCTCTTTGATTAGGGGGTGATGACGCTAATAGATATGATTCCAATATGAATCACATAGCCAAAAGATTAGAACTTCATGTATGTAGATCTAGATTTCAACTAAGGGTTAGATCTGAACCTTCATACCCTGTGTCGTTTAAGAGCTGTGATCCTTCACAGGGTATATTCGAGTTTGGTCTAACACTTATCAGATTTAGATTTAATATTTAGGGTTTTAGAAATAAAATAGTGAATCTGTCCTGATAGCCTATGGTTGTTTAAGAGCTGAGCTCCTGCATAGGCTATACTTGTTGTTATTTACATATTTGTTTCTAGAAACCTAATTATCGTTGATTCATGTTTCTGACAGAAACATGAATTAGATCTGATTTATTCGATTGGCTATTGATGAATATTAATCTAATCTATGTCATTACTCCCTAATTACTTTATTTATTGTTAAAAACTCGCTTTTTGTTTATTTTCTGTCAATTTGCAATCAATCAAAATTCTGGAATAACTTGATTGGATTTATTAATTAAAATATTTTTGGTCCCAGAGTTCGACACGCTCTACAACAATCCTTGTTGTTTAGGAAAGCCGAACGGATTTTACAGTTGTTTACAATTGCAAAATTTGTTCGCAAACAAATTTTGGCGCCGTTGCCGAGGACCAATTTTTTTTTTTAAGTAGATCCTTCGGGTTATATTTTAGTTTTTCTTATTTTTTTTCCATATAAAAAAACAAAAATATCTTTTCCTAGTTTTATTTTTATTTTCCTTTTATTTGCTGATTTTCTAATTAAAAAAAAATTGCCAAATTTTCTTTATTTCTTTCCTTTTGTTCTTCAATCGTTTTCTTTTCTGCCAATTTCTTGCCATTCACTTTCTAAAATTTCTTTCACTTATTTCTTTCCACTTTTCTACTATTCTCTTTCAGTTTTACAATTCATACAAAAAAAAATCCCTTTGTAATTTGCTTTGCCTTCTCTGAGTTTTTTTTTCTCTGACCATCTTTTCCCATAACATCTTCTCCACTACCCAGTTCTTCACCAACAGTCCAGCCATACATCGACTTCAGTCCCATCTGTTTTCACAAACAAGCCCGAACGCCTCATCGGTACGACCAAAATCCGCAGTTAGTCCGGATCATCAAATTGCACCATACTTGCCATATTTGCCTTTCATATCACCACCCCCAAGCCATAACTCATCTCATTCAACTTTCACTTTAAAACAATTACTGCTTTCTACATCAACCGTAGATCACACTCCCATAGCCAAAATCCTCCCACCTCCATATTCCATTCATCACAAAACCACAGTACGAACATTAACCGTACATCAGTGCTCATCCACAAAGAAAAAAAAACTCTCCTCGTACCCAATCCCATCCACCACGCAAACAGCACATTCCATCAAACCCACGATTCACAGTCCCACCAACCACGTTTTCTCTCATACCCATCATCTTCATCTCTCACCAACTTCCCCTAAAAAACCAAGCTTCATCCTTGCACTGATCAACAGCTCCTCACTATCACCCAACATCAACCATCCCTTCACCAAAAACCGCACCTTTCAAGTGAAAAAAAAAATAGCAACATTTCAGAAAACCATATCCGATCACATACTCCACTCGACAAATCAGGCATCGCATCCATCCTCAGTACACACCTCCACCGTTCAGACTGCTTTTACCCCATAACCACTCTCCATTACCGCAAGCTTCAAACAATTTGAAATCCCAGTGCCTGAATCAGCAACATACGGCATCATCCTTTTCATACTAGCATCATCATCCACGCACAAAAATCCTTTCTCTTCACCAAACATCACCTTTCCCTTCAAACTCAACCACACTTCAACCCTTCAACCGTAGGCCAAAGTCAGCAACCGCCCTCAGCATTCAAACCTCAAATCGCATCATCATCCTCACCCCAAACACCAAAATCGCACAAACTCCCTTGCGCCTTCCTCAAATAGCAACAAAATCGATACCAACCTCTTCCTAAACCCAGTTCGCATCTCAGCGGCCACCAAAACCGCCGATGAATTCTTCTGCAAACCCATATCCGATTATCCAAACCCGAATCCGTAGTATCCCAATTGATACCCAGCCATAGGATTCGAGCTAAGCCGTTAGAATTAAAAAAAAAGATAGCGTGCCTTTGATTTGTTTCTTTTTGCTTTCTGGGATTCGATGTGCTTTTGCAGAAGAGGGGTGCGATTTTATTTGGGCTCGTGGGGTATGCTTTTGGGCCGGATTTTAAAAGTTTTGTTCATTCGTTTGATATTTATTTAGAAGTGGCTTTGTGTGGGAGATATTTTTGGTTAAGCCTTCTTTTGTTAATACCTATAAAAAAAAGGAGTTTTAGTTCTTCCATCCAAGATTCATTTGGCCTTCGTTTAGTTTTGATTTGCTTTGGTATTAGATTTTGAAGTTTAAAAGTTGTTGAGCTTTCGCTTATCTTTTCCTTTACTTTTATTCTAAAAAAAAAAAGTTTGAGGGATTTTTCGTGCCGCAGCGCAGTCAAACAATTAATAGGAGGCGACAACTACCGAATGCGACAGATAATTCAGGGTTGGAGCGGTTGCACACCAAGTGGGGTGTGAACGCGCTAGCACGACTCAATTGCACTGGACGGACTGCCAATTACTGTAAAAATTTCTAAACCCTACAGGTGCTCTACTGCAAAGAAAAATATATAGACATTGCTTGTAAAAAAATTCTACAGGTGCCGCGGCTTGCTTGTAAAAAAATTTATTTCTGCAATTTATTATTCTGTGTCTGTTCTGTGACTGAATATTTTTCCTGTTGATGTGTGGCTTAAAATTTTAAAATGAACGTGGGATTAATTGAAAGGTTTATTTTTGAAATCGAATCTAGGATTCCCCAAAGCTCATAGGACAAAATATTGGTTAAATTGGCAATTAGGATTGATACTCTCTGAGGTGTCTAAGGAACGGTAAAGTCTAGAACTCAAACAGGTTCTTAAACCTTCAGTCGTGTTTCTACGGTGATTCGTGGCACACTCATAATTCCTGTCCGAACCTGGCCCAGACTTGTATTTATATAATCCGAAGTTGTTGATTTTAACATATTTTTTAGGAGCTTCTTTAGAGCCACAACTTTGCAACCGATTTTTCGATGAAAAACTCACTACTTCTAGTACATGCGCGCTTGCCCCATGTACAACCAAAAATGCAATTCTTTTCAAACTTTTAACGATTTTGGTTTTCACCAATCTCATCAAACGGTTGTACCCCAATATGAAAACTGCCATTCTATGATTAATGAGAATTTATCTGAGGCGAGACGACTATTAGCGCAAATGGCGAAGCAAAGTGCTGAAAATCAAAACAATCACAACACGGGTTTTAATGAAATTTTTGAAAACCAAAATGATTTTCATAATACGAGTGAATGTCGAATGTTGGTTATCGAGCATGAAAAATGTGTTGCGAACAAGCTAAATTTTTGGCGATGTTGGTTTTGGAAAATAAATAATGGACGACTTATAAGAGACGAGGTGGATGAATTTTTAAGGTCAACCAGTGAGGAACACATAGAAACGACGAATCTAAAAAATAACATTTTGAAGTCTGGTTTGTTTACCAATTTGATAGAAGAGAGCCTAAGTGAAATTGATCAATTAATGCATGACATTTGGAATTGTCGCGAGGACATCAAGGAATGGGCACGAATTTTAGATGAAAAACAAGCTTCTGAAAATAAAGATATTGAAAACAAGCGTATCATTGAACAACTGACTCAATACACTATTGAATTTTGGCAAAATCTTGAAAAACAGTTACTTGAGGGAATTGATGATGTTGATGACTTCGAGGATTCCATGAAACTTGGCTTGACTTACATCGAAGAACTGGCTCAAAGAATGGACAATAGAGAACAAGTTTCTTTTCGGATTGTTTATCAAATTTCTCTTCTTCAAATGGAAGTTACAAACTTGTTCAACAACTATAAATCTCAATCTAGCAAGAAACAAGTTTCTGCCAACGTCTCTTTTGAACCAAATAATCAGCCAGTAACTTCGTCACAACATTACATAACGATTATTGATGATTCTGATGATATGACCGATTATGAAAATTTTGGAAAATCTCTTGTGCAAAACATTGATTTCCGCGAAATAGAAATTCAGACTCAAACTGATGCTTCTTCTGAAAATTCAACTCTTACTGAAATCGAAAATTTTCAATTAACAACTTTTGAAATTGATGAAAATCTTAATGAAGTTGTTGAAAGCTCTGTCATTGATTTGAATTTAAATTCTCTTGAAAACAAAGACGTCAATCTTCAATTTGATCTTCCTATCTCAAATTCTGAAAATTCCGAAAAGTTGGCAACTTTAGATTGTCAACATGACAAAAATGATGAAGTTGTTAACAACTGTTTAGGTGGGTACGACTTTGATGAGCGAAAACTTCTTGAACTGATTGACGATAATGTTGTTGGGTCTGAAACCGAAAATAAAAAATTTGAAAACTTTGAAATTCTTGTGGTTGAAAACAACGAAACTGCTGAATGTGATCTCAAGCACAATGACATTTTTTCTGAAACTGTTGAAACTCCTTGCGACTTGATCATTTCAACTGAACCTCACTTTGATCACTTGTTTTTCAATGATAAAGTTTTGCAGTATATGGACTCTTTTTGGAATAACACTGTTTTTGAGAAAACACGATTTCGAAATTTACTGAAAATTCATTTGTTTGGTTTTGACTTTAGGTTTACGAATGAACCTTTAGTTAACAAAATTTCAAATATCAAAGCAAAACCGAACAATATTTCTCAAAACAAGTGTGGGGGTGAGAATGATGCACACGTCTCTCAGTTTATACATCATCTGAAAAAATCAAATTTTGTTTTTGAAACTTTTACTGAATCCCAGCTCGATGACCTCTCTTTAGTTGCTACAGAAATTCAATTTGATTTTAGGATCAATTGTAAGCTCAAAATTTTAAAATTAGCAACTCAAACTTCTGAAAAAACAAGATTTGTTTTTCCAAATCTGACACGTAATATAAAATCCTTTATGATTTGGTTTTCTATGCTTCAGCCGTGTCTCATAATCTTGATGAGGCTGATCCATTGGTCCATTGTGGATCGGTTCATCTATTCGATGACTGCGTATTTTCTGCACGTGTACCCGGTAAGCCGTGCTGACCCTCTTATTTTATTTCCCTTTCACTAAGATATGTCTGATTAACGACTGTGAGGACACAGTCACACTCAAGTGTGGGGCTGAATGTACATTACATCAGCAATCAAATTTTATGAAGTAGGTTATTCATTGAACAAGGATTAACTTAAATTCATAAATAACACCTTGGTTCTTGTTTGATAAGTTGAATTGTTGGGTGATGAGAATGAACATTATTTATTCATTGAATCGTAATGTGTCTTTTTAAGATGCTAGCTTGAGACTGTGCAGACGTTAGTCGTGTTCTGGAGTAAGCGTGTCAACCCTTGTTATACATGTTAGAATGTGCAAGTAAAAATAATCAAAAAAAAAAAAAAGAGTTTGCACCTACATATGTTGGAATTTCTGAGTTCGTTTTCATGCATAATATTTCTCTCACTCAAATTTTCACACTTGTATGTTCTAAATTCCACTTGGCCCAATTAAGGAGAAATGACTCATTGTAGCATTCTTCTTCGATACCCCACATTATTCAAACCCAAGTTTTAGTCGATTTACATCCATGTTTCGATAAATTTTTCTTATATTGGTATACTTAAGAACCTTGTACTGATTTATTTTCAAAGGTTAAATACGTCACTTTATATACCAATATTACACTACCCATTCCGTACTTGTTTTAAGGTAGGATAACCATATACCACATCTTATTTTATATGGGTTAACTATCTTATGAAGCTTTGTTTATCATTCCTTTCAGCTTTTTGTATAACATCAATCCAGACTTGTGTGTTGAATTAAGGTTATAGAAGTAGAATAACTAGGGCACAAAACTTTCCTTTCATGAAGTGTTGGTTTAGTAGAGGTGGAATCAAATGAAATAATGTACGGTATCATTCCATTCCATCTCCACTCATCATTCATCACGCAAAAAAAAATGAAAAAAATGAAAAAAAGAAGAAGAAAAAAAGGAAAAGAAAAGAAAAAAAAAGAAGGAAAGAAAGAAAAAAAAAAGAGAAAAAAATGAAATAAAGAGAGAGTCTCTCTGAATAAAATAGTCATTCATCATTCTTGACTATATAAGCATTCAATTCCATTCCATCCACATCCATTCTACCGTACTTGGAAGTGAGGATTGTAGTAGAGGAGATGAAAGGAAATAAAAATGTTCATATGTGCCTTAGTATTACTTTATCTTTTGTAGCTTGAAATTCAACTAATACACTTGCCCTCTTATCTAGAATATTTTTTGAACTTGCAAAATTTTCCTTCATCTATGCATAACTCATATCCAATACATTACAGTTACGTTGGTGCAAAAATATTAAAAAAATAAAGAAATGATTGGGTGCACGTTGTCGATGTGTAGAACTTTGGTTGACACCACGCTCTTAATCTTCAAGACAATTACAGTGTTATCAAGGAGTTACGATTCAGCTTGAAAATTTTTGTTCATTTTTGCACTAATTATGGGATGGACAATTTGGGGCTAAACCGTTATTATTGAAGTTAGGTGAAATCCTTGGAATGTGAAAGACCTTAAATATATTGTTTGATTAATCCGCGTACATAAGACGCTTCGGATTTTGTGGGTAGTATCCGCTGAAAACCCTCACGAGACAACACTCGTCCTACTGGGGACACCCAGAGGTTTAACGGCTTGTTGCATACGCTAAATGCAATCGTGTTTCCTACGAAAGTGTGACATATCTTAGTTTTGTTTATTCGAGGATGAATAAAAAGATAAGTGTGGGGGTATTTGATATACACGTAAATGTGTATATTTTATCCGCTTATTTATCTAGTTTTCTATTTAAAATAATTAATATTGTGTATTTATAGCTGTGTTTTCAGATTGTTGATAAAAAGCTTGGTTTAGAGCATTTGATGGATAAAGCATGAAGAATTGTCTTAAAAATAGTGAAGTTTGAAATTGCTAAAGCTTAAAGAGTTTAAAGCTTGAAGAACGGTTGCAAATAGAGTTCATTTAGAAAGATTTGGCTCAGTGAATACTCATGCCATGTTCACATTAGCTCCTTTGAAAGGCCACTTATTCATGTTGCGTTCACATTAGCTCGTTTGCAAGACCACTCACTCTACAGCTGCGTTCACACTAGCTTATGTGTTATTTGGACTAATTCTTTAGTCCCACATTGTGTAATTTTCCAAGTAGCCTTTGTCATATCAGCTATAAATACACTTTATCTCATTCATTGTAAAACACACTTAGTTTTATTCTGTAATTCTCTTCTTGGAATAAAACTCTTCTCCCTTTCTCTCAGTTGTTATTTTATTTTATTTATTGTAACACCTCACACCCGCTAAGGTCACTCACTAAGGGAATGCCTTAACTTCAGTGGAGCATTTTAAGTGAATATAGAACAGAAAAATTACAACAAGACATATATAAATAATACTTGAAAATCTAAAACATCATTTCATTGCAGCAGAAGGTAAACATGTTTAGTTACAACACCATAAAAGAGTCAAGTATCAAATATCCATCCTGATAAAAACATAAGTACATAATCCCACTACATAACTAATAGCCATAATAGAAAAGATAAGCTGGGCTTTACATCACGGTCCAAGCTCCAAAAGATAGATAAAGAAATCTGATCAAAGCCCACTAGTGCTAGGCCCAACCTGAGGACCTGAGGCGGAAAAAGATAAAAACAACGGGGTCAGACATAAGTCTGAGTGAGCCCTATAACTTTAACAATACAATCATTAAAGTAATTAGGGTATGATATAAACTTGGTACGGTGATGACTGGGGATAAATGACTACACTAAGCAGCCAACTAGACATAGGATGAACTAAGATAACGGTAAAGACGCATCTACCCACCCAAGGGTAATTACTACACTGCACCACACCAGTCATTCCTACTTAAAGGTTGATCCCACCCAAGGACTTAGAAAATTTACCCAGTAGTTTCGTGTACCCCTAGCTGACTACATAGGTGTCGTCTGCCCCTATCTCCACTAGGTGTACCCACTACTCCCCAAGCGATCGGCTCCCTACCGTAGATACTCGTGTTGGCCCCACAGTGGGGTGTATCACTCCCCAAAGTGGCAACCCGATACAACCAACGGTGCACGACTTATACCTACACGATGCAACAACGTCTTACCTACCAGCCCGGGTCCACACACGCATATGAAACCCGTTGGACTTGCGTTGCCACCGCTAACCCGTTTTGGCCTCTTATAGTCAAGCCCAGTACGCGTGTCCCGTCCTCGACATGGGTCGAGCCCAATAAGATACATATGGGTTACTGGTTGAAATGGGCCCCTACAAGCTACCCACCTAAGCTTGTCCCTTTTTTCTAGTGCATCCCACTTAACCCTTTAATCATGTTTAATTACATGTTTCCACTTGGTTAAGTATTCTAATCGTATTTTCTATTGCCACCCAAGGCAACCCACTAGATTTCCACATGCCACCCAAGGCACTTACTTGATTTCCACATGCCACCCAAGGCACCCACTTAACCCCTCATGCCCCACTACATGCTTATCTGGTTAAGTGTTTCTTAATTGAATAAGAACGTAACCGTTGTAAAGACCTCTCACATTAGACTATCTTTTATGGCAGCTGGATTTGCCGGTCGGGTCCGGGTAGCCTTACGCCATAGCCGAGTCTAACCTCGTGTCTTTACACTTGTCACGTATTTAGTTTATTCCTAAGACCTCTCACATTGGGCCAATCATTTGTAGCCGCTGGATTTGCCGGTCGGTTCCGGGCAGTCTTATGCTACAAAAGGGTCCAACCTCGTGTCTTAGTCGATTAATTACACCTAATTAATCACCCCCATAATTTGTATTAATTATCCTTAATTAATTACAAATTTAACGATGTACATAATTGACTCAATTATGTCCATCCACTTTATGGTATGCATAATCATGCCAACTTCACACCATTTTATTAACATGAATATTAACCCCATCGTTCCCCACGTAATTCACTAACATGACATACTTAAAAGGGAAGATTCATCACAAATACAATGGGTTCAACTTGCATAACATTAGCATCAACATGGGTTTCAAAGGTGTCAACATGAATATAGCATCAAACCCAACTAGCATAAATAATCAACCCAAACTTGCATGAATCACATATGTCATAAAGAGGGTAACTTGCATAAGCTACTTATGTCATACAAAGGGGTAAACTTGCATATGTATATATGACATACCAAAGGGGTTAACTTGCATATGTATGCATATCATACAAAGGTGTAAACTTGCACATGTTACTTGCATATAATCAAACACCAAACTTGCATAACATGTCATATATGAACTTGCATATAATCAAACACCAAACTTGCATAACATATCATATATGAACTTGCATATAATCATACACCAAACTTGCATAACATATCATATATGAACTTGCATATAATCATATACCAAACTTGCATAACATGGTGTCATAATGGATCAATGTTTATCATAGCGATTTGCATAACTAGCATCATGAACACATAGCCTAAAACTTGCATAACATCATGATCACATAGCATATGACTTGCATAACTTGCATAACATCATGAACATATAGCATATGACTTGCATAACTTGCATAACATCTTGAACACATAGCATATGATAACATAACTTGCATTGATCCACATTCATAGCCATAAACTCATTATATCCTATCATAATCATTTCAAAAATTGGTCATTAAGGCTATAGTACTCACAATTTGTTGATTAGCACTCCTAAGAACAAGATTAAGTTGCTAGAGTTGATTAGAAGTTGATTTGAGAAGCTATCTTCCTCTTTAATTTGTTGGTGGCTCCTTCTGGTTGCATTTTGACGGCATAACGACGTTGTCTCCAATTTTAGTATGAATTAGGGTAGACTTAGGGTGTATTTATAGATTAGTTAAGTGTTTTAGGCCATTAGATTAACCCTAAATCAGATTAGAGCCGTCAGATCTCGTCACTAGCCACCAACCATAGCCCAAATCCCAAATCAGTGCACCCTGGTCACACAGACCGACAGGGGGGGGGTCGACCCCTGGGTCGACCCCTTGGTGGGGGGGGGGGGGTCGACACCCATGTCGACCCCTGAGTCTACTCCCTCAGTCTGGCGGGAATTTTCCCGCCTCTTCTGAAACTTGAAATTTTTATATTTAAATCTGTTTTGAATTTTTCTGAAAACTTCTTCGGGCCTTAACTGGGTCATACAGACTCCAATTTTCGAAAACTCGGACTCTATTTCGCGTATTTTTCCGAGACGAACGCAATGGCATAGCCTGTTTCCCCTGATTCAGATTTTAAAATTTAATTCTGCCCTGATTTATATTATAACAAGTTATTCAACATACGGGGTGTTACATTCTCCCCTACTTAAAGGATTTCGTCCCCAAAATCTCCAAGTTAAGAAGAACGTATCCTACCATCCAAACAACCATCTACTCAAACCATCAAACACTGGCATCCATTGTCCTTAAAGTTTCTAATGCTGTATGAACATATGCAAAAAGTGTGTGTATATGTTCCCTGTCTAATGCAAAATCAGGCGGTCTACTGATTCAGTTGACCTCCTTAATGCAAACCTTGATAGTGCCATGCATCCAATATGTATGCGAAAGAACCCTATCGACACATACTATTTCTACATGTGTGCATAACCATACACCAAAATGCATCATCCATATGATAACACAACCATTATACATCCATTAATATAGCTACCTACACACAATTATATGCAATATGCAATATGAAGTGACTGAGCCGATCTAGTGTCTAAAGTGTGTGTATATGCATCCACGAGCAACCATTAGCAACCACTTGCATCCACACGCATCCATTAATCATAACATGTCTCAAACACATGTTTCAACCATAGGTTTACCCTATCTAAAGGTCAAAGATACTAATGAGAGGACATACTAAAGATAAGATAAGTACTAGACAAACGATAAAGGAGAAGTTAAAAGACATACCCTCAAAAAGGAATGGGTACAGTGAACGCATCTTCGCTTTTGTCTCCCAAGTAGCATTGCTCTCATCCTCTCCCCATTGCACTTTGACTAGTTGAACCTCTCTGTTTCTCAACTTCCTAATCTCTGACCCAAGGATGCGGGTAGGTGCTCGTCGAATCGTCGCATCACGCTCTACCTCCACTTCTCTAAGCAAGCTCGGCTCTACCACCTCTGCGGTCTCATGTAGGCACTTCCTCAAATGTGACACATGGAATACATCATGTACCCCACTAAGTCTCTCGGGTAAATCCACTCTATATGCCATCCGTCCAATCCTTTCCTTAATAGGAAACGGTCCTACAAATCTTGGTGCTAACTTCCCAACGGATCCAAAGCGAACAACATTCCGTAATGGAGATACTTTGACAAAAACCATGTCCCCAACATCAAACTCCAGATCCGTCCTCCTCTTATCCGCGTAAGATTTCTGCCTATCTTGCGCTGCTTTCATCCTTCTCCGAATCAAATCAATCTTTTCCAAAGTCTCTCTAACCATATCAGGCCCAAGCAAGATCTTATCCGTAGATTCCCACCAACATGTAGGTGATCGACAAGGCCTTCCATAAAGAGCTTCGAAAGGAGCCATACCAATACTAGACTGAAAGTTGTTATTATACGCGAACTCCACCAATGGAAGATGCTCTTCCCATGTACCTCCAAAATCTAAGATACAAAGCCTCAAAAGATCTTCCAGAACACGATTCACCCTCTCGGTCTGGCCGTCCGTCTGAGGATGATATGCGGTGCTCAAACACAACTGAGTCCCTACCGCCTCTTGCAAACTCTTCCAAAACTCGCTAGTGAAGATAGGATCTCGATCGCTCACTATGCTAGAAGGTACACCATGCTACCGAACTATTTCTCGAAGGTAAACTGAAGCTAGCCATGGAGCAGTCCTCTTACTCTTCACGGGTATGAAATGGGCGCTCTTAGTAAGTCTGTCTACCACAACCCAAATTCCCGTATTACCCTTCCTCGATCTCGGTAACCCATCAATAAAATCCATCACGACGCTATCCCACTTCCATTGCGGAACTTCCAATGGGTGAAGCAACCCACCGGGTTTCTTTTGCTCCGCTTTCACTTGTTGGCACACCAAGCATCTAGCGACATACTCGGCCACATCTTTCTTCATACCGGCCCAAAAGAAAACTCGCTTCATGTCTTGGTACATCTTGTCCCCACCGGGATGAATGGTCATCTTTGAACGATGCGCATCATCAAGTATAGCCTTCCTCAAACCCTCGTCTTGCGGTACACAAAGTCTACCGTCTCTACGCAAGCACCCCCTATCGTCTAGGGTGTACCTACTCAAATGGCTGGACGACTCCCCCCTTATGAGCCTCTCTACCAACTCAACTAACTGTGGGTCGTCCCGCTGTGCCTCGCCAATCCGTCCCAAAAGAGTAGGTCTGACCTCTAAGGATGCTAGCAGACCGGGTACAAAGTCAACGGAAGGTCTGAAATCAAACATCGAGATAAATTCCAAGCTTCGTCGTTCCACGAACAATGGACTCAAGGACAACCTTTTTCTGCTCAAGGCGTCCGCCACCACGTTACCCTTGCCAGGGGTATACGCTATCTCGAAATCATAGGATGCTAAGAACTCCATCCACCTTTGCTGTCTCAAGTTCAAATCCTTCTGAGAAAACAAGTACTTCAATGATTTGTGGTCAGTGAACAATTCGAACCTCTCTCCAAGAAGATAATGGCACCAAGTCTTAAGCGCAAAAACAATAGCGGCCAACTCTAAATCATGGGTAGGGTAATTTTTCTCATGCTTTCTCAACTGCCTTCCACCGTAGGCTATTACCCTTCCCTCTTGCATTAAGACTGCGCCCAGTCATGTCCCACAAGCATCGGTATAAACAACAAATGGCTTACTCCCATCTGGCAACACTAAGACTGGAGTTGTGGTTAAAGCTCTCTTTAACCGTTGGAACGCATCATCACAATCTACGTCCCATGCGAAGACTAGATTCTTCTTTGTCAAGCGAGTTAATGGGGCTGATATCTTCGCGAAGTCCTTGATAAACTTCCTATAGTAGCCAGCCAACCCCAAGAAACTCCTCACCTCGGTAGCATTCTTCGGAACCTTCCAATCTTGGATGGATACTACCTTCGCGGGATCCACAACTATCCCTTCCTTGGAGACCACGTGCCCCAAGAACCGCACTTCCATCTCAAAGATATCTATCAACTCTTCCACCTCCTTAAGCCAATCCCTAGCTTCCACAAAAGTTTCTGATCCTTGAAAAGGTTTCCCTCCCATAGCCTTAAATTCCTTACAAGTCTTAGCAAAAGTATCCGTGCGAGGAGGAGGAGGGGGAGGAAGATCGGGTGCTACTGTTGGTGGAGGAACATTTGCTGGACCCGTAGTGGCGGCCCTAGCCTCCATCAACCTCCTATACCATACTGGTATCGCTACACCCTCCGGAAAGTTAAGATCTTCAGCCATGCTGAAACGAAAGAGGAAAGATTCAAAACGGAGAATTCGAAAGATAAAGATATGGCTATTGGGGATTATGCTTTTCTTTCAAAAACTTTTCTCTTAAAAGACATGTTTTTGAAAATACTTCTTCCAAAAATGTTTTTAGAAAAATAGTTTTCTAAAAATTTTATCTGTTCCGGTAACCTTCAGCTCTGATACCACGTGTAACACCCCACACCCGCTAAGGTCACTCACTAAGGGAATGCCTTAACTTCGGTGGAGCATTTTAAGTGAATATAGAACAGAAAAATTACAACAAGACAGATATAAATAATACTTGAAAATCTAAAACATCATTTCATTGTAGCAGAAGGTAAACATGTTTAGTTACAACACCATAAAAGAGTCAAGTATCAAATATCCATCCTGATAAAAACATAAGTACATAATCCCACTACATAACTAATAGCCATAATAGAAAAGATAAGCTGGGCTTTACATCACGGTCCAAGCTCCAAAAGATAGATAAAGAAATCTGATCAAAGCCCACTAGTGCTAGGCCCAACCTGAGGACCTGAGGTGGAAAAAGATAAAAACAACGGGGTCAGACATAAGTCTAAGTGAGCCCTATAACTTTAACAATACAATCATTAAAGTAATTAGGGTATGATATAAACTTGGTACGGTGATGACTGGGGATAAATGACTACACTAAGCAGCCAACTAGACATAGGATGAACTAAGATAACGGTAAAGACGCATCTACCCACCCAAGGGTAATTACTACACTGCACCACACCAGTCATTCCTACTTAAAGGTTGATCCCACCCAAGGACTTAGAAAATTTACCCAGTAGTTTCGTGTACCCCTAGCTGACTACATAGGTGCCGTCTGCCCCTATCTCCACTAGGTGTACCCACTACTCCCCAAGCGATCGGCTCCCTACCGTAGATACTCGTGCTGGCCCCATAGTGGGGTGTATCACTCCCCAAAGTGGCAACCCGATACAACCAACGGTGCACGGCTTATACCTACACGATGCAACAACGTCTTACCTACCAGCCCGGGTCCACACACGCATATGAAACCCGTTGGACTTGCATTGCCACTACTAACCCGTTTTGGCCTCTTATAGTCAAGCCCAGTACACGTGTCCCGTCCTCGACATGGGTCGAGCCCAATAAGACACATATGGGTTACTGGTTGAAATGGGCCCCCACAAGCTACCCACCTAAGCTTGTCCCTTTTTTCTAGTGCATCCCACTTAACCCTTTAATCATGTTTAATTACATGTTTCCACTTCGTTAAGTATTCTAATCGTATTTTCTGTTGCCACCCAAGGCAACCCACTAGATTTCCACATGCCACCCAAGGCACCCACTTAACCCCTCATGCCCCACTACATGCTTATCTGGTTAAGTGTTTCTTAATTGATTAAGAACGTAACCGTTGTAAAGACCTCTCACATTAGACTATCTTTTATGGCAGCTGGATTTGCCGGTCGGGTCCGGGCAGCCTTACGCCATAACCGAGTCTAACCTCGTGTCTTTACACTTGTCACGTATTTAGTTTATGCATAAGACCTCTCACATTGGGCCAATCATTTGTAGCCGCTGGATTTGCCGGTCGGTTCCGGGCAGTCTTATGCTACAAAAGGGTCCAACCTCGTATCTTAGTCGATTAATTACACCTAATTAATCACCCCCATAATTTGCATTAATTATCCTTAATTAATTACAAATTTAACGATGTACATAATTGACTCAATTATGTCCATCCACTTTATGGTATGCATAATCATACCAACTTCACACCATTTTATTAACATGAATATTAACCCCATCGTTCCCCACGTAATTCGCTAACATGACATACTTAAAAGGGAAGATTCATCACAAATACAATGGGTTCAACTTGCATAACATTTGCATCAACATGGGTTTCAAAGGTGTCAACATGCATATAGCATCAAACCCAACTAGCATAAATAATCAACCCAAACTTGCATGAATCACATATGTCATAAAGAGGGTAACTTGCATAAGCTACTTATGTCATACAAAGGGGTAAATTTGCATATGTATGTATGACATACCAAAGGGGTTAACTTGCATATGTATGCATATCATACAAAGGTGTAAACTTGCACATGTTACTTGCATATAATCAAACACCAAACTTACATAACATGTCATATATGAACTTGCATATAATCAAACACCAATCTTACATAACATATCATATATGAACTTGCATATAATCATACACCAAACTTGCATAACATATCATATATGAACTTGCATATAATCATATACCAAACTTGCATAACATGGTGTCATAATGGATCAATGTTTATCATAGCGATTTGCATAACTAGCATCATGAATACATAGCCTAAAACTTGCATAACTTGCATAACATCATGATCACATAGCATATGACTTGCATAACTTGCATAACATCTTGAACATATAGCATATGACTTGCATAACTTGCAAAACATCATGAACACATAGCATATGATAACATAATTTGCATTGATCCACATTCATAGCCATAACCTCATTATATCCTATCATAATCATTTCAACAATTGGTCATTAAGGCTATAGTACTCACAATTTGTTGATTAGCACTCCTAAGAACAAGATTAAGTTGCTAGAGTTGATTAGAAGTTGATTTGAGAAGCTATCTTCCTCTTTAATTTGTTGGTGGCTCCTTCTAGTTGCATTTTGACGGCATAACGACGTTGTCTCCAATTTTAGTATGAATTAGGGTAGTATTAGGGTGTATTTATAGATTAGTTAAGTGTTTTAGGCCATTAGATTAACCCTAAATCAGATTAGAGCCGTCAGATCTCGTCACTAGCCACCAACCATAGCCCAAATCCCAAATCAGTGCACCCAGGTCACACAGACCGACAGGGGGGTCGACCCCTGGGTCGACCCCTTGGGGGGGGGGTCGACACCCATGTCGACCCCTGGGTCGACTCCCTCAGTCTGGCGGGAATTTTCCCGCCTCTCCTGAAACTTGAAATTTTTATATTTAAACCTGTTTTGAATTTTTCTGAAAACTTCTTCGGGCCTTAACTGGGTCATACGGACTCCGATTTTCGAAAACTCGGACTCTATTTCGCGTATTTTTCCGAGACGAACGCAATGGCATAACCTGTTTCCCCTAATTCAGATTTTAAAATTTAATTTTGCCCTGATTTATATTATAACAAGTTATTCAACATACGGGGTGTTACATATATGTTCATGTCTGTTATTTTCTTATTTTCTTTTCTTTTAGCTATGTCTAGCTAATCCTCTTTGATTAAGGGGTGATGACGCTAATAGATATGATTCCAATATGAATCACATAGCCAAAAGATTAGAACTTCATGTATGTAGATCTAGATTTGAACTAAGGGTTAGATTTGAACCTTCATACCCTGTGTCGTTTAAGAGCTGTGCTCCTTCATAGGGTATATTCGAGTTTGGTCTAACACTTATCAGATTTAGATTTAATATTTAGGGTTTTAGAAATAAAATAGTGAATCTGTCCTGATAGCCTATGGTTGTTTAAGAGCTGAGCTCCTGCATAGGCTATACTTATTGTTATTTACATATTTGTTTCTAGAAACCTAATTATCGTTGATTCATGTTTGTGACAGAAACATGAATTAGATCTGATTTATTCGATTGGCTATTGATGAATATTAATCTAATCTATGTCATTACTCCCTAATTACTTTATTTATTGTTAAAAACTCGATTTTTGTTTATTTTCTGTCAATTTGCAATCAATCAAAATTCAGGAATAACTTGATTGGATTTATTAATTAAAATATTTTTGGTCCCAGAGTTCGACACCCTCTACAACAATCCTTGTTGTTTAGGAAAGCCGAACGGATTTTACAGTTGTTTACAATTGCAAAATTTGTTCGCAAACAAAAATTGACATGCAGATATGGTTTGACATTACGGACCCAACGAAACTGGTTTTGTCGAATTCCGACTCCATTTGCTCATACAGCGTATTTTTAACCATTAAAATACTGATTGTTTTTCACATTAAAAATCCGTACAGCCACATACTGACTTAAAAATCATGAAAATTGAAATCTAACAATAATTTAATATTGCAGATCCAACAAAATTAGTTTTGTCAAAAACGGAGGTCGTTTGCAAAAGTGACTATTTTTAAAGCTCTAAATAACCTATTTAAATATATAAATATATTTAAAAACAGTTAAATTAAATAAAAATAATTTAATATTATCGTATATTTATCCAAATGAAATATCGTACAGCTCTGAAATAACATATTTGGATTTATATCTCCATATTTCAAATCCAGAGTTAAATCGATATTCAATTTATATTGAAAATCCATTTAAATATAAAAAAATCGTTGTAAAATTATAAAGAAATTCCATAGCGACTTTTCTAAAATTTGATTTGATCATAACTCAAAATTTACATGATGAAATCTCGATTTTTCTCTTTCATTAGAAAAATACCATTCATCAGCTCCGAACGTTTCTTATTTCAACGAAATCCGACTTAAAACGGATTCTGTATATTCGTTTAAAGTTCGAATCGCCAAATTATGAACTGCCAAGCCACTTCGAGATCGATTATAATTATAATATAATTATACATTCAACAGTCATTTATATAATATATTCGATAATATAATTCAACTCTAAACTGAATTATATATACTATAAATAATCCAATTCACACAATATTGTGAATTCCACTATTTCTGACTATTTCAGAAATTAAATATATTATTCTGTTATTTATACTAATTAATTATTCAATATCATTTAATTAAACAACCATTTAAATCTCTACTTCACTATTTAAATAATTAAGTAAATTAATTATTATACCGTAAAAATACGGGACATTACAGTAGCCGCAGCAATTTCTCCTGCGACTAATCTTCTTTCAAGCTTCGTAGGGTTCTCCGTGCGATGGAGGCAGCTTCGAGAGACTTGTTAACATGTTACACAAGGATGGTAAAAATGAGAATGAGGTAGTTTAGGCTAAGGAGCACAACCCAAGGATGAGAAACTTGTTGATATGGCTTTAATCCACGAAGAAGGTAAAGGTGAAAAGAAAGTGGAAGAATCACAAAACAAGAAAGTAGAACCTAAGAAGGGTGGAAAGAATAATAAACCCCGTGACAAGAGGAAGTGTCTTTATTGTGGTATAACGGGCCATGTAATTAAGGACTGTAGTTGCTTTCATTATGGTGAGGCAGGACATCTGATTAAAGACTGCCCGAGGGGGCAAGGACAAGGGCAAGGACAGAGCCTACTTCTGGAGTGCAGGTTCATGCTCTCATGGCACCAGGACAGGAGAAAGGTAGAAACATTTCTGTCGAAAGTTTGATTTTTCTTTTTGATCATCCTATTCGAACTTTGTTTGATTCTGGTGCTTCACATTTGTTTATATCTACTTTGTTACTTGAAACACTGCACCTAAATACTAGTTTAGTTATGGATCCCATTGTAGTCTCAAATCATATTGGTGGTTCGGCTCATTTATCTCTGATTGTCGGGATTTGAGAATGTCTATCTTGGGTGTTAAGTTTGAACGCAATGCCTACGTTATTGGTTTCATCGGATATGGTTTGATTCTAGGGATTGTCACACCCCACCTCCATTAAGGTCACTCACAAAGGGAATGCCTTAACTTTGGTGGAGCATTTTAGTAGACAGAACAGAAAATTTCAAGACAGATAAACAATACTATAACTTTATTACAGCGGAAAACAGAAATCAGTTTGGTTACATCTTTACCAAAAACTCAAGTACATAAATATCAGTCTTGTTCAGAAAATCATCATAGTACAAAACTTTAAAATCATAATCCCCATAGAACAGAAGCTATAAAGAGCCAAGCCATACTTTAAGCATTTCAAGCAGAAGGAATCCGGATCAAGCTAAAGTATCCCCTCCTTGGAAAACCTATGGGGGGGGGGGGAACGGAAGAAAAAAGGGCGAAAACAAGCAAGGTCAGACATAAAGTCTAGCAAGTCCAGTGACTTTCAGCATACGAACATATAATAATAATAATGACATGAAAATGAAACTGGACGCGAGATAACGATAACACGAGTAGCAGATATACTTAGGTTAAACAGAAAAAGAACAGAATAATGTAAGCTTTTGCTTTTCACTTCTCTGCACTAATACTAGTATAACAGGATTAGGTGTCACCCTAATGTCTAAACTGAAGCAGAAACAGGAAAAAAATAATTTCCATAGAAACAGAAAGCTAATAATGGGCCTTTACCCCCCGAACAGAAACAGACAGAAGCAAAATGCTGATAATGGGCCTTTACCACCCGAACAGAAACAGACAGAAACAAAATATTAATAATGGGCCTTTACCACCCGAACAGAAACAGTCAGATTAATCACTAAGGAAACAGAATGTAGAATTAGGTGTACACCAGTAATTGGGCTTTTACCACCCGAACAGACGGTACCACGCAGAAACAGACGGGTGTTGCCACTCAACAGAAATGGACGGTACCAACAGAAACAGACAGAACTAAGTGTACCCTAAAACCCTACCCCAAGAGATCGGCTCCCTAAACATAAATACCCTGTGTCGGCCCCACAGTAGGGTGTATCACTCCCTAAAGTGACAACCAATTGGCACAGACCTATTTACAGATGTCACGGCGTCTCACATCCACAGAGGCAGGCCGGGATCCATGCACGCACATGACCCGGTTGGAATGCACCATCAACACCCCTCGCCATTATCAGAATGAACCACTAATAATTAGTTCAGTAAGCGTGCCCGGACCCTACCTACTGTTGGGTCAAAGTTTTGATACCAGAAAGGGTTACTGACTAATATGGGTCCCAAACAACAGATGACACAAGTAATTTCCCTCCTAACCTTGTGTCCCCATACTAACAGATTTCAGATTAACTTGTTTACAAGTTCAGACATACAGAATTCAGATCAACCAGTTCACAGATTAGACAAGTTTTTAGACCAACGGATCATATATACGGATTTAACAGACTTACAGATTAACCGGTTACAGATTAACAGACTTACAGATTGTCTAACTTTGCATTGGGCCTACAGATTCATGAGATGGGTTTATTAATTTCATCAGTCTAGTTGGTTTAACCCTATCCACCCAACATATTTTAGACATCATATTTATCCAGATTTTCATTAATTAAATATTAATGCCCAGACCTCTCACATTAGACTGACCGTTTGCGGCTACTAGTTAGGCCGGTTGGTTCCGGGCAGATTTCTGCCACAAACTGAGTCTAACCTCGGGTTTCAAGCACGTTATGACTAACTTCTCACATTAGAACCTATTTTTTGCGGCCATTGGATGTGCCGGGCGGTTCCGGGCAGAATTACGCCGCAAACACATTCTATCCTCGAGTTAGCCATGTTTGTCTTTGCGGCCAATTAATTAATAATTTACCATTTATGCCCATGCCTAGTATACATGTCAATTATTAATAACTATAGCCAATTCAGATTATGTCAATAACATACTAAATATATCAACTCAACAAACATGGCAGATAACAGATTTCGCAGATTAGGCGACTTAACGGGTTTAGTAGATTAAACAATTTAGCAGATTTAGCATATATCAGATTAGGCATTTTCAGCAGACTTAGCAGATGACAGATTTAGCAGATGAACAGATCTAGCAGGTTAGGCAATATAACAGAACTAACAGATTTGGCAATATAACAGAACTAGCAGATTAGGCAATATAACAGAACTAACAGATTTGGCAATATAACAGAACTAGACGATTAGGCAATAAAATAGAATTAGCAGATTCGGCAATATAACAGAACTAGCAGATTAGGCAATATAATAGAACTAGCAGATTAGGCAATATAACAGATTTAATCATTCCTTAAAGTTTCATCAACATATCTTGCCTAATTGTAATTTTGGCCTAAATTTGCATGCCTAAATAGTTGTTATGATTCATAATATGATCATATACCCCGTGTTTGCATTGAATTTACATGGCACAGATTATGGTCATAATTTACCATATAACACATGTTCCAATTTAGTTAAACTTGCCTAGTACCAGAGATTCACATATAAATTATACCAAATATAGCCATCAATCTCAATGCATGTCATATATTAAAAAATCTCCCACTTAGGTATTATTCACATTTAATAATTATCAAATCTTAATATAAACCTTCACACCTAAGTCATGTTCTCTTTTTATCCCAAATCATGAATTGTTATATAAACAATATGCCCAACAATCTAGAACTTTAAATTATACAGATCTTAATTCAAAATATGTGTTATGTCAAAGTCTCAAGTCATACGTTAACATACAATGGTTCCTCTTCTTCCAATTCACAGAATATGCATAGATCTAAATCTAGTTTACAACCTATGTCCTTTTAGTCACAGATTAGCCATGTCCAATTATGCCATCGTACATTATTTGTCCCAAAGTTTAGCGTTTGTGCGTTAATCTCTTATGAGATTTGGCGCAGGCTCGTAGTAGCCTGGCTATAGAACAGGAAAAAAAAGAGATGTTGAATAAAATAGATCAGAATAGAACAGAACAGACATAACCTCAAATTCAGATTTACAGTTCATGTCACAATCATAATTAATGTTTATAGCGGAAAATAACTGTACTTGCCTTGATTGGATTAAAGAAGAAGAAGAGTTGCAGTTGTTCCCTTTTAGTTTTAATCAGTTTGGAAGAAGATGCTTTAGTCCTAGTTCCAGTTCATATTTCAGCAGAGTAGCGACGCTATTTTTATTTTAATTAGAACAGAGGCAGAGCATAGGTAGAATGAAACAGTGTGGAGAGAAAGTGAGGTCTGGGGGTGTTTAAATAGGATTAGGCGGACGAATCTAGATAGAAAACGAGTCTAAATACATCAGAATGCATCAGGTTCAGAAAGTGGGTTTCGGGAGGCAGGTCGACCCCCAGGTCGACACTATGGTCGACCTGGTCTGGGGGAGGTCGACTACCCAGTCGACCTGGTCAGGGGTAGGTCGACTACCCAGTCGACTTGGGTCCTGGGCGGGAAATTTCCCGCCCAGCCTGCTTCTAGGTTTGAATTCGAATTTGAATTCGAATTTTGAGCTGTTTTCGATTCTGAAATTCTCTGAAACTTCGGAGGGCCATATCTCCCTCATACGGACTCCGTTTCTCGAAAACTCGGACTTGTTTCCAAGAAGAATTTCGAGACGAACGCAATAGCGCAACCCATTTCCCTTGATTCTTATTTAATAATTTAATTATTCTCTGATTTGTGACTTATACGATTACATAATATACGGGGTGTTACATTCTCCCCTCCTTAAAGGATTTCGTCCCCGAAATCTTCAAGTTGAGAAGAATGTGTCCTACCATCCAGTCATCCATCTACTCAACCATCATCCACAAGCATACATTGTCCTTAGAAAACTTCTAATGTTGTATGAACATATGCAAAAGTGTGTGTATATGTTCCTTATCTAATGCAAAGATCAGGCGGTCCACTGATTCAGTTGACCTTCTTAATGCGACCTATGTCAGTGTCATGAGTCCAACATGTATGCAATCTTCCTATTTGATACATATTATTTCTAAATGTGTGCGCAATAATTCATCCAAATGCAACATCCATGTGATGAGTCAACCATTTTGCATCCACAAAAATTGAAAATGCTCACACATCCATATGCAGTATGAGAGTGTTTTCGAGCCGATCTAGTGCCTAGTGTGTGTATATGCATCCACGAGCAACCACTAGCAACAACTTGCATCCACTTGCAACCATCAAACATAACATGTCTCAAACACATGTTTACATCCATAGGATTCCTATCTATAGGTCGAAGACTCGATCAATAGGATACAGTCGAATGATGGAAGCGAGTACAGATAAAACAGAAACTTGGTTTCCATTAGACCTTGGTTGAGAGACAAACTCCCCTAAGTATCAACCCTGAAGACCGAAATCAACATCGGGTTGACACCCAGAGGATTTCCCTCAATGTCAAAACTGGAAATATCAACCTTATCAGAAATATCCAGATGCTTACAGACTACTAGTACAAATCAGATTATCGAATGATTCTTAGAAAACTAAGCATGGGAAAATCCCACTATATCCCTCAAAACCCAGAATGTATGCATTACAATCGACTTGATGCCTAACACAGATACCCCCAACCTATTACCAACAGATGAGTCATAACCCTTATGGGTCTGAGTCTACAGCGGAATCAGAAACAATACTAGTATTAAAGTGCAGAGTATCGGTTACAGAATCAAAATGCCAGAATCAGAAAGAGTTTCAACTCAACAATCAGATAAAGAAATTAAACCACCTACAGAAAGTTTTCCTACTTCTATCCTATCCACTAGCCTCGAGAGTGTTTGCCTGCCTTCCAGAAGTTGGTCCTGCCCTCTGCCCTTGTCCTCGTTTCTTCGGACAGTCCCTAGTGAAGTGTCCCATCTCGCCGCAGTTGAAGCAAGTGCCATTCCTTTTTCTGCAATCCTTGTTCAGATGAGTCGAGCTTCCACAAGTAAATCACTTTTTTTCCTTCTTATCTTCAGACTTTTCACCCTTCTTTTGTGTTTCCTTTTTTGGGCCATGCTTTCTTGTTCTGTGGCTCTTCCTTCTTTGCCTCTTCTTTCTTTTCGTTGTCTTCCTCGTGCAGTAGTGCCATATCCACCAATCTCTCGTAAGTCGCTCCCATGGGTACATGAGTCATGGCTAGGCTGTGCAATGGCTCGTTCAATCCTTTAACAAAGCGGAGAGCCTTTTATGGTGGGTGTTGACTAAATCTAGTCCGAATCTAGCCATTTGGTTAAACTGATTGACGTATTCCTTGACCGTCATACTTCCTTGCTTAACAGATAAGAACTTTTCCAGTTGTAGACTTCGTTCAGCTTGCGAGAGGAATTTCGTCTCAAACCTTGTTCTGAAATCCATCCATGTTTCAACCGGCCTCTCGGCATTAGTGATTTCCCACCAGTAGGAAGCTTCGTACTTGAGCAACCATACCGCCAATTGTACCTTCTGCCTATCGTCCACCTCGAAGATAACGAACAGATCCTCAGTTTCCTTGAGCCAGTTCCTCGCTTCTACGAATGATTCAGTTCCCTTGAAATCCTTTCCACCCATGGCCCTAAAATCTTTACAGATTTTTGAAAAAGCAATTGTACGAGGAAGGGGTGGAGGAGGGGGATCATTTGCTGGACCTGCGGAAGCGGTCCTAGCCACAAGATATTGACGAAACCAACCGGGTACATGAACACCCTCTGGTATCTCAGATGCTTCAGACATGCTGAAACGAAAAAGGAAAGATTCAATACAAAAAGGACCGAAGGAAAGATATATGGCTCTTTGGGGATTATGTTTTTCAAAGCAAACTTTATTTTTGAAAATACTTCCTTTTAAAACCTTTTTGAAAATAGTTTTCAAAATTTTTACCCAGTCTGGTAACCTTCAGCTCTGATACCAAGTGTAACACCCCACCTCCATTAAGGTCACTCACAAAGGGAATGCCTTAACTTTGGTGGAGCGTTTTAGTAGACAGAAAAGAAAATTTCAAGACAGATAAACAATACTATAACTTTATTATAGCGGAAAATAGAAATCAGTTTGGTTACATCTTTACAAAAAAATCAAGTACATAAATATCAGTCTTGTTCAGAAAATCATCAGAGTACAAAAATTTAAAATCATAATCCTCACAGAACAGAAGCTATAAAGAGCCAAGCCATACTTTAAGCATTTCAAGCAGAAGGAATCCAGATCAAGCTAAAGTATTCCCTCCTTGGAAAACCTGGGGGGGGGGGGGGGGGAAACGGAAGAAAAAGGGGCGAAAACAAGCAAGGTCAAACATAAAGTCTGGCAAGTCCAGTGACTTTCAGCATATGAACATATAATAATAATGATGACATGAAAATAAAACTAGATGCGAGATAACAGTAACAGGAGTAGCAGATATACTTAGGTTAAACAGAAAAAGAACAGAATGATGTAAGCTTTTGCTTTTCACTTCTCTGCACTAATACTAGTATAACATGATTAGGTGTCACCCTAATGTCTAAACTGAAGCAGAAACAGGAACAAAATAATTTCCACAGAAACAGAAAGCTAATAATGGGCCTTTACCACCCGAATAGAAACAGATAGAAGCAGAATGCTGATAATGGGCCTTTACCACCCGAACAGAAATAGACAGAAACAGAATATTAATAATAGGCCTTTACCACCCGAACAGAAACAGTCAGATTAATCCCTACGAAAACAGAATGTAGAGTTAGGTGTACACTAGTAATTGGGCCTTTACCACCCGAACAGACGGTACCACGCAGAAACAGACGGGAGTTGCCACCCAACAGAAACAGACGGTACCAACAGAAACAGACAGAACTAAGTGTACCCTAAAACCCTACCCCAAGCGATCGGCTCCCTAAACATAAATACCCTGTGTCGGCCCCACAGTAGGTTGTATCACTCCCTAAAGTGACAACCAATTGGCACAGACCTATTTACAGATGTCACGGCGTCTTACATCCACAGAGGCAGGCCAGGATCCATGCACGCACATGACCCGGTTGGAACGCACCATCAACACCCCTCGCCATTATCAGAATGAACCACTTATAATTAGTTCAGTAAGCGTGCCCGGACCCTACCTACTGTTGGGTCAAAGTTTTGATACCAGAAAGGGTTACTGACTAATATGGGTCCCAAACAAAAGATGACACAAGTAGTTTCCCTCCTAACCTTGTGTCCCGAGACTAACAGATTTCAGATTAACTTGTTTACAAGTTCAGACATACAGAATTCAGATCAACCAGTTCACAGATTATACAAGTTTTTAGACCAACAGATCAGATATACGGATTTAACAGACTTACAGATTAACCGGTTACAGATTAACAGACTTACAGATTGTCTAACTTTGTATTGGGCCTACAGATTCATGAGATGGGTTTATTAATTTCATCAGTCTAGTTGGTTTAACCCTATCCACCCAACACGTTTTAGACATCATATTTATCCAGATTTTCATTAATTAAATATTAATGCCCAGACCTCTCACATTAGACTGACTGTTTGCGGCTACTGGTTAGGCCGGTTGGTTCCGGGCAGGTTTCTGCCACAAACTGAGTCTAACCTTGGGTTTCAAGCACGTTATGACTAACTTCTCACATTAGAACCTATTGTTTGCGGCCACTGGATGTGCCGGGCGGTTCCGGGCAGAATTACGCCGCAAACTCATTCTAACCTCGAGTTAGCCATGTTTATCTTTGCGGCCGATTAATTAATAATTTACCATTTATGCCCATGCCTAATATACATGTCAATTATTCATAACTATAGCCAATTCAGATTATGTCAATAACAGACTAAATATATCAACTCAACAGACATGGCAGATAACAGATTTCGCAGATTAGGCGACATAACAGATTTAGCAGATTAAGCAATTTAGCAGATTTAGCATATATCAGATTAGGCATTTTCAACAGACTTAGCAGATGACAGATTTAGCAGATGAACAGATCTAGCAGGTTAGGCAATATAATAGAACTAGCTGATTTGGCAATATAACAGAACTAGCAGATGAGGCAATATAACATAACTAGCAGATTTGGCAATATAACAGAACTAGTAGATTAGGCAATATAACAGAACTAGCAGATTTGGAAATATAACAGAACTAGCAGATTAGGCAATATAACAGAACTAGCAGATTAGGCAATATAACAGATTTAATCATTCCTTAAAGTTTCATCAACATATCTTGCCTAATTGTAAATTTGGCCTAAATTTGCATGCCTAAATAGTTGTCATGATTCACAATATGATCATATACCCCGCGTTTGCATTGAATTTACATGGCACAGATTATGGTCATAATTTACCATATACCACATGTCCCAATTTAGTTAAACTTGCCTAGTACAAGAGATTCACATATAAATTATACCAAGTATAGCCATCAATCTCAATGCATGTCATATATTAAAAAATCTCCCACTTAGGTATTATTCACATTTAATAGTTATCAAATCTTAATATAAACCTTCGCACCTAAGTCATGTTCTCTTTTTATCCGAAATCATGAATTGTTATATAAACAATATGCCCAACAATCTAAAACTTTAAATTATACAGATCTTAATTCAAAATATGCGTTATGTCAAAGCCTCAAGTCATATGTTAACATACAATGGTTCCTCTTCTTCCAATTCACAAAATATGCATAGATCTAAATCTAGTTTACAACCTATGTCCTTTTAGTCACAGATTAGCCATGTCCAATTATGCCATCGTACATTATTTGTCCCAAAGTTTAGCGTTTGTGCGTTAATCTCTTATGAGATTTGGTGCAGGCTCGTAGTAGCCTGGCTATAGAACAAAAAAAAGAGATGTAGAATAAAATAGATCAGAATAGAACAGAACAGACATAACCTCAAATTCAGATTTACAGTTCATGTCACAATCATAATTAACGTTTATAGCGGAAAATAACTATACTTGCCTTGATTGGATTAAAGAAGAAGAAGAGTTGCAGTTGTTCCCTTTTAATTTTAATCAGTTTGGAAGAAGATGCTTTAGTCCTAGTTCCAGTTCATATTTCAGCAGAGTAGCGACGCTATTTTTATTTTAATTAGAACAGAGGCAGAGCATAGGTAGAATGAAATAGTGTGGAGAGAAAGTGAGGTCTGGGGATGTTTAAATAGGATTAGGCGGACAAATCTAGACAGAAAACAAGTCTAAATACATCAGAATGCATCAGGTTCAGAAAGTGGGTTTCAGGAGGCAGGTCGACCCCCAGGTCGACACTATGGTCGACCTGGTGTGGGGGAGGTCGACTACCCAGTCGACCTGGTCAGG
Organism: Allium sativum; assembly: GCA_030737875.1. Taxonomy (NCBI): domain Eukaryota; kingdom Viridiplantae; phylum Streptophyta; class Magnoliopsida; order Asparagales; family Amaryllidaceae; genus Allium; species Allium sativum. Next base: position 388,858,792 of record CM060921.1, read on the forward strand.
GGTAGGTCGACTACCCAGTCGACCACCCAGTCGACCTGGGTCCTGGGCGGGAAATTTCCCGCCTAGCCTGCTTCTGGGTTTGAATTCGAATTTGAATTCGAATTTCGAGCTGTTTTCGATTCTGAAATTCTCTGAAACTTCGGAGGGCCATATCTCCCTCATACGGACTCCGTTTGTAACGTCCCACCTTTTGACCGCTTCATATTGGTAATTAAACCAACTTAAACGTTCAAATCGACGGAGCGTATTTTAGCTTACAGAGTTTATAAACAGAATGAACACAGAAATACAGAATAAATAAAAGACACAGTATTGAACAACGAAATAAATCTTTTATATATATAATCAGAAATTTCTCTTTGATACAAGAGCATTTTCTATACAGCGGAACTTTAAATAGTTTGAATACCGAAAAATCTTTACTGTTTGTAATCTTCAGAGTGCGCCGTCTTTTGAAATCCCCAGTTCTTTTTGCCAATCTTTGAATCCGCCATTGCAATATCTAAATCTGAAATGCTCGGGTCTGACTCGAGCATTCCATGCAAAAACATAAAAATACTCGAGTCAGGATTTATCATAGTTCAAGTAAATCAATTTCAATAAGAACTGGAACATAATAGTTAATCCTTACGTCAATCGTATGCCAAAAAGTGATGCAAGTACCATATCTGTTTTATTTCAGGGACAAGTTGTCGCGGGAGCCTGCATAAGCACACATGTACAGGTACATGTGTGTGCTGCCTCAGCTTCCCACAAACAAGAAAGAATGTGATGAAAGTCACAAAGTCTGCACGAATATGCAATCAACATCGGCAGCAAGTGTCAAGTTAACCGGGTGAAAAGTCACGAAGTGGGTATAACACCATACAGACATTTTTTTTTTGTTTTTTCTTCCTTGCAGGTGGGAATTAACCATACACTCAGCATGTATGTCACATGAAGCATGAAAGAAATAGGGAGGGCTCATGTACATGGATTGGCTCGATCACTCAAAGCAGGTTGCGGAAATGACAGTCAAGAATACAAGGATTTAGCATAGCCCAAAACATGGTCCAGAACAAAAGCAAGATTTATGGTTCAAATATAAACTGAACTGTATATAAGTGTGTTCATGCATGTGCTGTCAGAACGACCCGCAAGTGCTCATGATAAGTGCATCCCACACAACAAATGGCCGGTTTCAGCAACCCCAAACTTAAGTGAAACAACAATGATAATAGGTACTGTCATAACATGGTGTGCACATGCGAGATATTTCAAGTGAGTGGCACAAGGTGGAGTATCCAGTCAGTTTATGGGTCCAAATAACGTATGATTCAACATGTAAATTCAAGTTTATCAGATAGGATAGCAAAGTTTAATTCTCTCTATCCCAACACATCCATCCCCATATGCAAGTCTGGACACTAAACCGAACAGGCAGTGAGCATCAATGTTACATTTCAGCAAAATGGTGTGACCTTTTAATAAATGCAGAGAAAGAAAGAACTGTACAGATTGTAAAAATAGCAGACTGCTAAGTCGTGAACCATTAAGCCTAACATGAGACCCTATGTGCCTAAAATTTCACTGTTAATACTCACATATTTATTCTTATACACCAATTTATCACTAACCTGAGATACAACAAGCAGCTTATTAAAGAAAGATAGAGCACACAAGTACAGCATGTTATTTCAATTCTTTTTTTTTTGTTTGATTTTCTTTCTTTCTTCCTTTCTTTTTTTTCCATTTACAACAGGGTAAAACAAAAGTGTTCATTCATGCATGCAAAATTTGCATGTAATAGTGCCAGTAGCATCATAGGGGTGCTACTTCAACAAGCATCAAAAAGGGAGTACTTGAAAATAGTTATGTTCATGTTAATAAAACATAATTACACATCAGTTATCAGAGGGTATTCGGCCAGCATTCTGATTTCAGGATACCACTATATGGGAATCTCAAGGATTAAGTTTACTGATTATGTTTAAAATAAAAATACTTATGAAAAATTGTATGCAGCAAGGTAAGTATGTCAACTAGTTTATTTTCAGAGTCCAAACCCTGAACCGAGGTGAATGGCATACACAACTGGACAAGTATCAAGGAAAAATCAACTTTTGAGATCCCAATGGGTTCAAGTATAGCAAGGCGGCACTGACATCTAGTAAACCAAGTAGCCGAAACAATCAAATAAGGTTGCACCACTAACTATGCAGGTCAAAGCAACGGTGTCTTCTCGTATATATATGTATGCCGAATTGGTATGTATATACATATACAAAATACATGTATATACATATCCGAATTAGCCTCCACATATATGTACGGTTCAGCTTCTAATCATCAGACAACAAAGAACAGGGATACGCACTAACAACGACAGCAACAACGAGCATGGGTTTGACTAATATATTTAGCTTATACTGAAATCGAATTACTTGAAAATAGGATAAATCGTGAGTGAATTTCTCACCTTTACTGCTGTGTTGGTCCTAGACAAGGCAGCGCTCGGCTTCAACGTTGCCACTGAAGGCTGCGACTTCCGTGTTGTCGAGATCCAGAAAAACAAACGCTGATGGTCACGATTAAGAAGGCGACGGTGCTTGATTTCGAAGTGAAGGAGAATTATTGGAAGACAGTTTGGATTTGGAGGAGCTCCAATTTTAGGGGAAAGCAAATGAGCGTCGGCCATTAAAAGAAAAAGGGTTTCGATTGTTTGCTGAAGGAAATGAGGAAGAGGCTGTGGCTTTTATAAAAGAAGAACCGTGGCATCCAAGGCAACGTGGGGAGCACGGCATCACATGGTGTGCGCAACAAGGAACTGCTTTATTTATTTAATCTATATTTAAGGGTTCGTTTTGTACCGCTATTTATGTCTATGCTTTATTTTTGCCCTCTCACAAACGAACTCCTACCGCAACGAAATTTTGACGCGCTGCAATGCCTTTATGTTCTGATTCCAATTAAATTATCGTATTCTAATTTTATTTGCATACGCCGTTATTTATTTTCAAATCATTTAAACGTTCACCAATTTTATTTCGTTTGTCCATCCTCAGCTCCGTTCATTTCACAAATTTAGAACGCTAAAATCCGATTCACCAATATACACATATGCCAATTTCCATTCAACAAATAATATTTTCTAATTTGTTGATAACGTTTATTTTAAACTCTACCATCAATACTTCTCCGTCAAATTTCAATCTAATTCAAACTTAGTTCAAATACTCAACAATACATATTCGATTCCAATCCACCAAATTGAATTAAGTATTCAATTCAGTTCAACTCAAAACACATATATTCAATTTTCGATTAGTCATTCTGAAATCGAATTCAAATGCTTATTCGAACCAATAAACTTTTATTCTCGAATCCAAATATAAAATTTATCATTTATCGTGAAATCCTTAATAAATTTCTATTTCAAATTGCCGAAATTTCTGGGTCGTTACAATCTTCCCCCCTTTAAAACTTTTCGTCCTCGAAAAGGAGTGATCTTTATAATTCTGCCAATGTACACTTCAAATTTCATATCCGTGGGTAATTTCCCCACAACTCATTTAAATATCGATATTTAAATCATCGATTTTTTCGTTATTTACCATCATATCCAATTAATTCGGGAAATCACGTTTCCTTTCAAAATTTATCTCCTCTTAAATTTCAAATTCTGCAAATAATCCCAAATTTCTTTATAATCCTCTCTGTTAATATTTACTATCCATTATCCCACTTATTTCTTACAATCTCAGTTCAACGCATTCAATCCATTCAATTTTGCCCGAACTCTCACTGTAGAGTGTAAATAACATTTCCTCTTCAAGCTACATTATAAATTTGAAAATTTCCATAATTCAAAATCTTTTGTAACACAAAATTCGAGCAAAATTATTTGTGTTATTATTCCAAAAATCTCTTTCTTAACTTATTTAGTTAAGTATATTTTAATTTGATTTTTAAAAATTATTTGATAACTCGAGGTCTGATAAGTCTATTGTCGTTCTTACAGATGTTAGACATACGCTGGCCAGGCGCACGACTAAAATCTCCAAGCACTAAATATCCTTGCTTCAACTCCCAGTGAAAAATATTTCAAAAATCCTTTAAAAACAGATACGGAAAGTACCAATGTGATATTGATATGTTGATTGTTCATGAATCGCAGATACACAATGGTTTCGTCTGGATCCCCCAGAAAACATCCGGATCCGTAGGAATTCTCTTCCCTGCGAATTTCGTCATGGACAGATCAATAGATAATATTTTAAGAATCAAAAGACATTCTGATGTCACTGAGCGTTGATTGCTCTGTCTCAGAATCACGGAACAAATCAGGAAATTATGAATATACTTCAAGTCACGGGAACAAAACAAGTCCCAAAGACAAATCAGGTCACGAAGACCAATCAAGTCACGAAGGCTAACTGCTGCATCAAACAGGTGGCTCACTATCACTAAGATATCTCAAATACTGTGGACCGCAGGTACACAATGGTTACGCCTGGGTCCCCCAGGAAACATCCATACCCGTAAGCTTTCACAGCTCTGCGGATTACGCCCTTACAATTCGACTGTAGATCGCAGCCGTCACAATGGTTACGCTTGGTTCCCCCAAGAAACATCCGTCCGCCGTAGGCTATCTGCAGCCTTGCGAATTTCGCTACACGGTCGAATTCCAACGACTCTAGATCGCAGCGATCACAATGGTTACGCCTGATTCCCTCAAGAAACATCCGACCGCCGTAGGCTATCTGCAGCCCAGCGAATTACGCTAGCAGTCGTGCTCAATGGTAACTCATGAGTTTTATGTCCGGACAACCTACCGCCACCAGCAGCACTGCAGATTGCGCTATCTGCAGTCCTTTTACATAAGCTCGAAATTCAAAGAAGAAGGATGGTACTTCCCTTATCTTGACTTGAAAACATATAATACTATATACATATAGTATCTAATTCTCATACTTTTCATAATTCATACTTTACATAAGATTCTCTTTCCAAATCAAACATCTCATTCTTATATAAATTCTGTTATATAAGACTTTATTTCAAACTGATTATATCACATTTTTCTCCATATAAGTTTCGAAACTTCTATGCCAAATATCTAAACTCGAACATCCCTCAATTTCCATTCTAATCTTAAAATTTTAGCTTTAAACTCTTAATCAATTCAAATGATTGATTGATATCACTTCAAACTCGGCTTTCTGAATCCACTGGCTATAAACCAAATTTTTCTTTCAATTTCTAATTATAAAATTCATCACTTCATCAACATCTTTATTTGCTCAAAACTCCGGATTTTTTCTTCTTATCACAAATTTTTCCTTCACGCATTATCACTTCTTCACATTCATACTTCGGCCGTCAATTAGTAAGCGAACAACTTCCTAAGTATCAACCCCGAAGGCCGAAACCAACATCAGATCAACACTCAGAAAGTCATCCAACTTGACTAACCTCTAGCCAGTTCTTAATTTCTTATCAAATCATTGTTTATGCAAATTCTCGAATTCAGTTTACGAACATACATCTTTTATGTTCTGTCATCATTCGTTCTCGACGTGCGGCATTCTTTCCAAAATTCGCTCACCTCCCATGATCTTTTGAAAACATTTCCAATTTTCATATTTTATTTCTATAATTCTACAAAATCACTTTATTCTCAGGGGAAATATTTCTAAATTCGTTATTTGCATTAAACAGTTATTAAATAAAACACTGATATTTTTACTTAACTGCTAGCACTCATTTTCTTACTTCACTTAACCATTCTTGCTATCGACTCTTATCCATTTCTTAGTCAGTGATGAGGTCAATCAAGTTGGGGTATATTTACCTCTCAGACCTTAACTGAACAATATTATTAACTTTGAAACAGATAAGTTCGCAACTTCGAAACTTTCATTCTCATAACTTTCAAATTCAAATTAAAATTCTACTTTTTTTTTTTTTTACGAAAATCGTTGATTGTAACAATCGTTCATGCCTCGAAATATTTAACTTTAAAATATACTTTATCCATTGAATACATAATTAAATAATATTTTCCTGAAACCCGACATAATCGTCTCCCATAAATAACTTCTTTTCGAATAATCTATTATTCAATACCATATTCCGAACTTCGGAAAATATTCTGAATTTCAGAACAATCTCACCGTTCTAGTCAACTCCATTTTTTTATCCCAATCTTATTTGCACAATTTTGCTTTTATACGTTATTTACTTCTAAAAAGCAATTAGTATTCCCTTTTTCGAAATCTGAACTCGTCACATCAAATCGGCTTCGATTTATTTAAATATAGGTTCACATTACTTTAAAATCTTTACTCGGTTTTCGTTTCATCCACTTTTTCGTTTACACTTCATTTATAACCCTCGTTTACCATTCACTTATTTGCTATCGAATTCATATATTCGATCATACCTTATTGGTTTGGAACCCATTTATAAATTACCTTGCTAAGTTCTGAATAAATTAATTTTTTTGATTTCCCTTTCATAAATTTATTTTTCGAATATCGAAATAAAACTCATTGTTTCATCTTTGAAACGATTTCGCGTTTCTCCTTTCCATTCAAATTTCCATCTGAATTCATATTACAATAAATTTCAATTATCTCTAGTTGCTAAAATAAACGATTTGAGAAATTTATTCATTTATCCCCTTATACTTAGTTACCTTTGATGCCATTCAATGAGGGGGTCGAGATTCAAATCTAAGGGGACTTATCAAAGACTAGCTCTGGCAAATTCTGGATTCGAAGACTTCCAAAGGCTGGGGATTCCGGGAAGAATTTTAAATCTCAAAACAAAATTTTCATTTCCGCTGTATTAGTTCCAAAATACATAATATTTTCAAAATAATTTATCTTTCCAAACACTTTCAAAATCATTTTCTTTTCAAAAATATTTATATTTTGAAATCTTTTATTTTCAAAATCAACTTTTCTAGTGTTGATCCTATTCATTTAAACTCGATAAGCTAGCTTTGAATAAACCAAAGCTCTGATACCACTTGTAACGTCCCACCTTTTGACCTCTTCATATTGGTAATTAAACCAACTTAAACGTTCAAATCGACGGAGCGTATTTTAGCTTACAGAGTTTATAAACAGAATGAACACAGAAATACAGAATAAATAAAAGACACAGTATTGAACAACGAAATAAATCTTTTATATATATAATCAGAAATTTCTCTTTGATACAAGAGCATTTTCTATACAGCGGAACTTTAAATAGTTTGAATACCGAAAAATCTTTACTGTTTGTAATCTTCAGAGTGCGCCGTCTTTTGAAATCCCCAGTTCTTTTTGCCAATCTTTGAATCCGCCATTGCAATATCTAAATCTGAAATGCTCGGGTCTGACTCGAGCATTCCATGCAAAAACATAAAAATACTCGAGTCAGGATTTATCATAGTTCAAGTAAATCAATTTCAATAAGAACTGGAACATAATAGTTAATCCTCACGTCAATCGTATGCCAAAAAGTGATGCAAGTACCATATCTGTTTTATTTCAGGGACAAGTTGTCGCGGGAGCCTGCATAAGCACACATGTACAGGTACATGTGTGTGCTGCCTCAGCGTCCCACAAACAAGAAAGAATGTGATGAAAGTCACAAAGTCTGCACGAATATGCAATCAACATCGGCAGCAAGTGTCAAGTTAACCGGGTGAAAAGTCACGAAGTGGGTATAACACCATACAGACATTTTTTTGTTTTGTTTTTTCTTCCTGGCAGGTGGGAATTAACCATACACTCAGCATGTATGTCACATGAAGCATGAAAGAAATAGGGAGGGCTCAGGTACATGGATTGGCTCGATCACTCAAAGCAGGTTGCGGAAATGACAGTCAAGAATACAAGGATTTAGCATAGCCCAAAACATGGTCCAGAACAAAAGCAAGATTTATGGTTCAAATATAAACTGAACTGTATATAAGTGTGTTCATGCATGTGCTGTCAGAACGACCCGCAAGTGCTCATGATAAGTGCAACCCACACAACAAATGGCCGGTTTCAGCAACCCCAAACTTAAGTGAAACAACAATGATAATAGGTACTGTCATAACATGGTGTGCACATGCGAGATATTTCAAGTGAGTGGCACAAGGTGGAGTATCCAGTCAGTTTATGGGTCCAAATAACGTATGATTCAACATGTAAATTCAAGTTTATCAGATAGGATAGCAAAGTTTAATTCTCTCTATCCCAACACATCCATCCCCATATGCAAGTCTGGACACTAAACCGAACAGGCAGTGAGCATCAATGTTACATTTCAGCAAAATGGTGTGACCTTTTAATAAATGCAGAGAAAGAAAGAACTGTACAGATTGTAAAAATAGCAGACTGCTAAGTCGTGAACCATTAAGCCTAACATGAGACCCTATGTGCCTAAAATTTCACTGTTAATACTCACATATTTATTCTTATACACCAATTTATCACTAACCTGAGATACAACAAGCAGCTTATTAAAGAAAGATAGAGCACACAAGTACAGCATGTTATTTCAATTCTTTTTTTTTGTTTGATTTTCTTTCTTTCTTCCTTTCTTTTTTTTCCATTTACGACAGGGTAAAACAAAAGTGCTCATTCATGCATGCAAAATTTGCATGTAATAGTGCCAGTAGCATCATAGGGGTGCTACTTCAACAAGCATCAAAAAGGGAGTACTTGAAAATAGTTATGTTCATGTTAATAAAACATAATTACACATCAGTTATCAGAGGGTATTCGGCCAGCATTCTGATTTCAGGATACCACTATATGGGAATCTCAAGGATTAAGTTTACTGATTATGTTTAAAATAAAAATACTTATGAAAAATTGTATGCAGCAAGGTAAGTATGTCAACTAGTTTATTTTCAGAGTCCAAACCCTGAACCGAGGTGAATGGCATACACAACTGGACAAGTATCAAGGAAAAATCAACTTTTGAGATCCCAATGGGTTCAAGTATAGCAAGGCGGCACTGACATCTAGTAAACCAGGTAGCCGAAACAATCAAATAAGGTTGCACCACTAACTATGCAGGTCAAAGCAACGGTGTCTTCTCGTATATATATGTATGCCGAATTGGTATGTATATACATATACAAAATACATGTATATACATATCCGAATTAGCCTCCACATATATGTACGGTTCAGCTTCTAATCATCAGACAACAAAGAACAGGGATACACACTAACAACGACAGCAACAACGAGCATGGGTTTGACTAATATATTTAGCTTATACTGAAATCGAATTACTTGAAAATAGGATAAATCGTGAGTGAATTTCTCACCTTTACTGCTGTGTTGATCCTAGACAAGGCAGCGCTCGGCTTCAACGTTGCCACTGAAGGCTGCGACTTCCGTGTTGTCGAGATCCAGAAAAACAAACGCTGATGGTCATGATTAAGAAGGCGACGGTGCTTGATTTCGAAGTGGAGAAGAAGGAGAATTATTGGAAGACAGTTTGGATTTGGAGGAGCTCCAATTTTAGGGGAAAGCAAATGAGCGTCGGCCATTAAAAGAAAAAGGGTTTCGATTGTTTGCTGAAGGAAATGAGGAAGAGGCTGTGGCTTTTATAAAAGAAGAACCGTGGCATCCAAGGCAACGTGGGGAGCACGGCATCACATGGTGTGCGCAACAAGGAACTGCTTTATTTATTTAATATATATTTAAGGGTTCGTTTTGTACCGCTATTTATGTCTATGCTTTATATTTGCCCTCTCACAAACGAACTCCTACCGCAACGAAATTTTGACGCGCTGCAATGCCTTTATGTTCTGATTCCAATTAAATTATCGTATTCTAATTTTATGTGCATACGCCGTTATTTATTTTCAAATCATTTAAACGTTCACCAATTTTATTTCGTTTGTCCATCCTCAGCTCCGTTCATTTCACAAATTTAGAACGTTAAAATCCGATTCACCAATATACACATATGCCAATTTCCATTCAACAAATAATATTTTCTAATTTGTTGATAACGTTTATTTTAAACTCTACCATCAATACTTCTCCGTCAAATTTCAATCTAATTCAAACTTAGTTCAAATACTCAACAATACATATTCGATTCCAATCCACCAAATTGAATTAAGTATTCAATTCAGTTCAACTCAAAACACATATATTCAATTTTCGATTAGTCATTCTGAAATCGAATTCAAATGCTTATTCGAACCAATAAACTTTTATTCTCGAATCCAAATATAAAATTTATCATTTATCGTGAAATCCTTAATAAATTTCTATTTCAAATTGCCGAAATTTCTGGGTCGTTACACCGTTTCTCGAAAACTCGGACTCGTTTCCAAGCAGAATTTCGAGACGAACGCAATAGCGCAACCCGTTTCCCTTGATTCTTATTTTATAATTTAATTATTCTCTAATTTTTTACTTATACGATTACAGAAAATACGGGGTGTTATAGGGATAGATTGGCTAGCCAGATATGGTGCCACACTAGACTGTGAAAGGAGGGTAGTTAGACTGTTGACTCGTTGTGGAAAGACCCTTGATATTTCATGTGAACCTAGGGGTTCGATGATGCTTAGCTACCTAGAATCACTTAACACATCCATCGATGATTTGTAATCTGTTCGTGTAGTCCGTGATTATGATGATGTCTTTAAGGAGGTTAGGGGCTTACCTCAAAAACGCGAGATAGATTTCCGCATATACTTGGTGGACAATGCAAAGCCAGTTGCAATGCCTATGCGCCACATGGCTCCAAGAGAAAGGAGGGAGCTTTGTAAACAAGTGGAAGAGTTGCTTGAGAAAGGGTTCATAAGAAGAAGTATCTCGGAGAGGGGTGCTCCAGTTGTTTTTGCCATGAAGGTTGATGTTTCGCTTAGATTGTGCGTGGACTATAGGGTGATGGATAAGCTCACGAAGAAGAATAGACACCCTTTGCCGAGGATAGATGATTTGTTCGATCAGTTGGTTGGTGCTTGAGTTTTCTCGCAGTTGGACTTAGCTACAGGATTTCATCAGTTGAGGGTAGCTAAGGATAGTATAGATAAGACTGCTTTTAGGACTCCAGACAGTTTCTTCGAATGGCTCGTCATGTCTTTTAGTTGGACGAATGCACCCGTATATTTCGTAGACTTGATGAGTAGGGTGTCTAGGGAGTTTCTAAACAAGTTCGTGGTATTCTTTGTGAATGACATCTTGATGTTCTCTAGAAGCGAGGAAGAGCATGTCCTACACCCTAGGGAAGTTTTAGAGACCCTTTGAGCACATCAACTCAAATCTAAGTTCTCCAAATGTCATTTTTGGAGGAAGGAAGTGAGGTTCTTAGGACATGTGGTCTCTAAGGAAGGGATAGCAGTGGATTCCGCGAAGGTGGTGGCAATCCAAGATGGGAAGATCCCAAAGAACGCAACAGAAGTAAGAAGTTTTCTTTTAGGCCGGAATGAAGAGGGATGTGGCTGAGTTCGTTTTAGATGCTTAGTGTGCCAGCAAGTCAAGGCTGAGCAAAAGAAGCATGGTGGTTTGCTTCACCCTTTAGAGTTTCCACAGTGGAAATGGGAAAGTGTTTCCATGGATTTTGTCGACGGGTTGCCGAGGTCAAGGAAGGGTAATACTAGGATTTGGGTAGTAGTAGATAGACTTACCAAGAGAGCCCATTTCATTCCCGTTAAGAGTAAAAGAATAGTGGCATGGTTAGCATCTGTTTATCTCCGAGAGATAGTTCGTCTACATGGCATACCTTCTAGTATTGTAAGCGATCGAGATCCCATTTTCACTAGTGAATTTTGGAAGAGCTTGCAAGAGCTGGTAGGGACGCAATTGTGTTTGAGCACCGCTTATCACCCTCAGACGGACGACCAAACAGAAAGAGTGAATCAGATTCTGGAAGATCTTTTAAGATTATGCATCTTGGACTTTGGAGGGACATGGGAGAACACCTTCCATTAGTAGAGTTCGCCTACAACACCAGCTATCAGACTAGTATTGGCATGGCACCTTTTGAAGCTCTATATAGACGACCTTGCCAATCACCTACTTGTTGGTGGGAATCTACAGATAAGATTTTGCTTAGGCCCGAGATGATTAGGGAAACTTCAAAGAAGATAGACTTGATTCGAAGACGCATGAAGATGGCACAAGACCGGTAAAAGTCATATGCTGATAAGAGAAGGACCGATCTTGATTTCAGTGTTGGAGACATGGTCTTTATTAAAGTATCATCGTTGAGGAATGTTGTTCGTTTTGGGTTTGTAGGGAAATTGGCACCAAGGTTCGAAGGACCATTCCCCATTACAAGAGCAAATTGGGCAGATGGCCTACAAGTTAAAGAGGCCTGAGAAGCTTAGTCGTGTTCATGACGTATTTAGCGTGTCGCATTTAAGAAAGTGTTTACATGATACTGCGGAAGTAGTAGAACCGAGCATTCTTAGAGAAGCGGAAGTAGAGCGAGATACCATGGTTAGACGAGTTCCTACATGCATCCTTGGATCGGAGGTCAGGAAATTACGCAACCGAGAGGTCAAGTTGGTTAAAGTCCAATGGGGAGATGATCAAGGAGATGCGACTTGGGAAACATAAGACAAGATACGTGCATCATACCCTTTCCTTTTTTAGGGTATGTTCTTAACTTCTCCTTTTTCTACCGCTTTGTTTATACTTGTTCTATCATTTAGTGTATCTTCTCAATTATATCTTCAACCCTTGGGTAGAAGCCAATGGATGTAAACATGTGTTTAAGACATGTTATGATTGATGGTTGCAAGTGGATGCAAGTGGTTGCTCGTGGACGCATATACACACACTTTAGGCACTAAGATCGGCTCAATCACCTTCATATTGCATATGAATGAGTGTGCATATTTAAAATTAATGGATGTATATTGAATGTGTTATCATATGGATGCTGCATTTGAATGAATGATTGTGCACTCATATAGAAATGATATGTATCATTAGGATTCTTTTGCATACATAATGGACGCATGGCACTATCATGTTTTGCATTAAGGAGGTCAATTGAATCAGTAGACCGCCTGATCTTTGCATTAGATAAGGAACATATACGCACACATTTTCATATGTTCATATAGCATTAGAAATCTTTTAAGGACAATGGATGCATGTGGATGATGGATGAGTAGATAGATGGTTGGACGGTAGGATACATTCTTCTTAACTTGAAGATTTCGGGGACGAAATCCTATAAGGAGGGGAAAATGTAACACCCCGTAATTTTAAAAACATGACATAAGAGATAATTAAAGAATAATTAATTTTTAAAAGAAGAATTATGCGAAACGGGTTATGCCATTGTGATCATCTCGGAATTCTGCTTGTGATAGAGTCCGGGTTTGCAAAAAACAGATACCGTATGAGGAAGTTATGGACGATAGAAGTTGGGCAGAAAAATTAGAAAACAGGCTGGGATAACTGGCGCACTTGTGAAGTGCGCCAAAACAAAAATGCACTGGCGCACCTGGGAAGTGCTCCCATACCAAGGCCAAATCTGCACAGAATTCTGGAGAGATCTCTGAAGATGTGTCCTTCGGGGATTAGATGGATGACGTGTCTTTTGAGCTATGTGGTTCTGATGATCTCTAATTTAAAGGCCCTAATTCACCTAATACATCTATAAAAACACACCTAGACCTAACCCTAATTTCATTACACTAATCCATGGCGCCTCCATGCCGCCCTAATCTAAACTAAAACTAGCCTCTCTTCTCTTCTCAAAAGCAAATCAGAACAGGAGTATTCATATTGCAAGATAAGAATCAAATTCTACAACAGCGGTTTAGCTAATCGAATTCAGAATTCAGAACTATTCTCTATTCTAAACCATGTCACTGTGAATCCACATTACTTTCACATATAATTAATTAAAAGTGATTATGATAAGATTGTAAATTGGATTTTATGAAAATGCCTATAAGATGAATCATATCAAGTTGTGTAAATTCTTATCTTTTAGATTCATACCCAAAGTTCTGTTATCATATTCCTATTGGATCTATTTCATTGTTCTATGCCAGTTCATATTACATATGCATATTGGATCTATTTTATTGTTCTATGCCAGTTCATATTTCATATGCCTTTCTGATCCAGTTTATCATTATATGCCTGTTTTTGTTTCATATGCCATTCGTATGTTTACGCCAATTTTGATATTGATTCTCTTCTCTTCTTTTTTTTAAATGAGATTAGCCTACCTTCGAGCCAAACATATTGCGTTGAGATTTGCGTACGAATAACTTTTGAACGATTGGGAAAAGTTGGGGAAATATTTAATAAAATGAGATTATTGGCATAAATCGATTTGGGCATAATTGTGTATAAACTGTATACATGAGAATTGGCATAAGTTGGATTGGGCATAATTGGATATAATTTATGTGATGGCCCGCCCCGCACCGGCCGACATTTCCAATGAAAGTGCGCTATGCCAATGCCCAACTAGCACAGAACGGTCGCCAAAGAAAGGAAAAGAAAGGAATTTGAACTAACAAGGAACCTGTAGAATGTCTCATAGCGCATGGAATAAAATATAATAATAACATACTTGGCATAAAACAGGTGAGACAGTGCATATGCTGAAAACTAAACCATAATCATCATAGTAGCGGAAATTCAAAATACAACTTATGATCTACATCATTATTACACTTCAAAATACTGTCTCTAAGGCAAAATAGAAAGGTTCACTACTAATGCCCAAAGTAGTGACCAATAAAAACACAGGGAGATATATGTATATATCATACGTGGAATCCTCCTGCTCGTCTCCGGTACAGCTACTCGTGCATAATCACCTGACATGTCTCTAGTCTGCCCATTTAAGAGCATCCAGAGTAATAGAAGAGACATAAAACTCTGGGTCATACAAAAGTCTGGTATGAGCGATAAGCAACAAAACAAAACAATAACAGGTATAATCCAATCCTACCTGAACCTGTTCCTGCAACCAAAGAGTTAGCACAACATACCGTACTATACTCTAAGGTGACACTAAACAAAAGGTATAAAGATATGGGGGATGGGGTGTGCATGTCAAGGTGATAACAAACAATCAAACATAGAAGTCATTCCTCAGGTCTCTCACTCAGCGCGTAAAGCATACGATATCCACTACTTTGGTCACCTAATCCTTTGGGCCATGAAGGAGTCAATCCCGTACAACTATCACTACAAACCCACTATCTGTCTCTCAGTGGTGAACCACAGTTATGAATACCGATAAACCCTTTGCACACGTCCAGCAGCAAAATCCAATCACGAAGTTGACTCGTTGGTTCCTATCTGGATCCTGAGTGTAAACTTCCCATTTGGACTACCTTTGCATCTCGGGTTTTGGTCATCATCTCCGGATCGGTTCGGCATGCTCCTCTTCACTATGCTTTGGATTGTGCTCCTCGAAGTAGTCCCGTCTGTGATCATCCACATCGGGTCGGGTCAGATTTCCCCATCCAAGTCGGTTCGGTTCGGTCCCTCCCTGCTCGTGCTCAACATCTCGATTCGTGACAAGCCCCTTCAGATCGGATCGGAGAATACCCATTGGGTTCGAGTCGGATGAAGTAACGGTTTGTTGTTCGTACTCTTCTTCCATTCAGCTCGGTTCGTAGTGTATGCTCCAGTTCGTGAGTGGCATCGGTTCGGGTCGGGGTTCCTTCTCTCAAGTGGGTCGGGTCGTGGTGCCAATTCCAAAGCATTAGTTTGTGACTTGCTTCTCCAGCCAGTTCGTGGTGCTTAAGCTGGAGCGGTTTGGATCGGCCTCCATCCCCACGAGCGGGTCGGGCCGGAGAGGGCAAGGACAATCCGGTCTGATTCCTGCATATTTTCTGCAACTTTTCCAGCGACCTGTTTACGCCATTCGACGGCGTTTTCGACTAATCTAATTGTTCTAAATAATTACAAAACATTCCAAACAGTCATAGCAACATATATAATTGACCACAAACACTAAAACAACAATTTGATGTGTCAAAACGGATCAAATATACCAAAAAACCCATATTTCCCCCTTAATCATATTTAAGTAAATCTAATGATAGGATTAGCTAAATTCAACCAAATTAACCAAATTTTCTAACAGAGGCCTAAGACAATATTTCAAAATTTATAAATATTTTTCTAGAATTTAATCATGTTGAAATTCGCTAATTAACACTAATTACCCTTAATTAACCATAGTTAGTGAGGAACTATGCAAATCACTCACCTTTGCCACAAAATAAGTTGTAAATCTGAAATGATTCACTGTTTGGCACGAATACTGATGTCTAATAGCAGTTCTAACCTTTCTTTGGTGCTATTTCTCCTTAATTTGTTGAAGATTAGGCTAATACTTGATTAGAAAGTGATTAGAGGTGATTCTAGATGTTGGAGGCCATTGTTAGGGTTCCCAGGATGTAAATGGCGGCTAGAAAACTGAAATGAAATGAAAACCTAACTCATCTCAGCCTCTCCATAACCCTAATCCCGAAATGAGTTATGGGCCCATTCACTAATCACCTCATTTGGCCCGGTTTAGTAGTTTTTCGCCTTTTAAACCTTGTTTCAGCCATATCTCCAAAACGGTGAGTCCGTTTGGCTAATGTGACCACTCTACGGAAAGGTAAACCATCATCCTGAACTAATGGAAGGGGTTTCAGGTCAAAACTCCTTTCTAGTCAAAAGTTATGGCCAAAACAATATTAGCTAGGGGTAAACGGTCATTTAAAAATCAGCGAAAATCATGAACATGGGAAATGACCCCAATAGTCGTCTCCCAAAGTTACACGACCATACGACTTCATACGAAAAAGAAATAAATATTCTACGATCCTCCGATGCGTAGAATGCGGGTCGTTACTTTCTCCCCCCTTAAGAAATTTCGTCCCTAAAACATTCATAGGATTCTGCATGCCTACCAATCATTTACAAACAATAAAACATACAAAACAACACAACAAGTCTATCCTAACATGCGGTTTACTAACAAGGGAGTACTATATCGATATAAAACCTTAACAGGCAAAGAGTTCTGGATACTTCTTCCTTATGTCCTCCTCTGTTTCCCAAGTACAGTCTTTCTCGTTTTCACCCCACTGGACTTTGGCTAGTTTCACCACCTTCCTTCGAAGCTGCTTCGTATCGTTCCCAACGATACGCATAGGCCTGCGGTTCCCGACCGCCTCGGGTTCAACCTCGATATCGCCCAACTGATCCGATGTAATAGTCACACTAGGGTTGTGCACAAACTTCCTTAACTAGGAAACATGAAATACGTTGTGATCTCCTGCCATCTTCGCTGGTAATTCAACTTTATATGCCAAATTCCCAATTTGCTCGAGAACTGGGAATGGTCCGACAAATCTTGGTGCTAACTTGCCTCTCCTGCCAAATCGAATCACGCTCTTTAACCGGGAAATCTTGACAAACACCAAGTCGCCAATGGAGAACTTTAAATCTCTTCTCCTTTTATCAGCATAACTCTTCTTCCTTTCTTGGGCACCCTTCATTTGCTGTTGAATAATCTTGATCTTGTCTAAAGTTTCTCTTATCACATCCGGTCCAAGCACACACTTCTCACCAGTTTCTAACCAACATGACGGTGAGTTGCATGGTCTTCTATACAAAGCTTCAAATGGATCCATACCAATACTGGACTGATAACTATTATTATATGCGAACTGCACTAGATGCAAATGGTCATCCCATGATCCAGCAAAATCTAATATGCAAGCTCTCAAGAGATCCTCTAATACTCGATTCACCCTCTTTGTCTGACCATCGGTTTGAGGATGGTACGCGATACTGAGATGTAATTTTGATCCTAATGCCTCTTGTAAGCTCTTCCAAAATCCACTAGTAAACAACGGATCTCGGTCACTCACAATGCCTTTGGGTATTCCATGAAATCTCACTACCCACTTCATATACAGTTTAACTAACTTAGCTGTCGTTCTATTCGACTTGACTGTTATAAAATTACACTCTTGGTTAATCGATCACAATCACCCAAATACTGTCATGGCCCGATCTATTCCTCAGTAAACCATCTATGAAATCCATCGAGACTTATTCCTAATTCCATTTGGGAATTTTCAACGGTTGTAACAAACCACTAGGCTTCCTTTGCTCAACTTTAACTAACTCGCAATCCATGCACTTGGAGATAACTTCCCAACGTCTCTCTCTATCACTCAATCCTTTTACGTTGGGTACAACTAGCCTTTCATTCCTTAAAGCCATCCTTCTCAATCAAGTCCTTACTTGATCAATCTCTCGCCATCGATATCCATATCTAACTTAGAGGTGGTTTCCAATAGGTTAGGATCGTTCCTCTAACTGGAACCAATCCACTCAATCAAAATCGATCTAATCGTCAAACTTGCTAACATTTCTGGATTTAATCCATACTTAGGTCTGAAATCATATCTCGCGATATACTTGAATGGCTTCCATCCCAGAAACATAACCCCTAAACTGGCATGTCTCATACTCAATGCAACTGTTACCGCACCTAAATCCTTTGCTATGTCCACTCCGCCCCATGAAGTCATGACAACTTCACTGCACTGGCTCATAGCCTTGCTACGATCACTCTTCCCCATGGAGTAATGACTATCCCACTGCACTGATACATAGCCTAATGTCCGTATATACTACCATCTCTTTGTTCCCCATCGCTAGAACGCCACAGGTGATAGTCTACCCAATAGATGAAAAATAGGAACAAACATAGCAACCATAGCATCCATCAAACAAGTTCTATCTATCACCTGCTAAATCCGTGAATATGTCGATACCTGTATGTCTAGTCCAACCAACATCAATAACTAATGGAAGCCCAGCCTCCAAATGGACTACCGTACGTCCAACGATCACGTCCGACGGATCCAAGGTAACGGGCGTCCCCAGATACCCTTGCTTTAAGTACACCTAAAATACTTGAGTCCAACCTAAGTCAATCCATTATCTTGCTGCCCTCTCGAGTACAACTCGAGCCAAATTCAATTCCTTGCAGCCTTCTCGAGCCTAACTCGAGTCAATCTATAACTCAGACCCAGTCTTGAGTATCCATTACCGACAAACTCTAGTCCAACGTGAGTCGTCTCCCTATTCACTACATCTCCAAGATCAACGAACACCCATTTTCTTTTACGAGTTCAAGTCCAACTTGAATCGTCCTAATATTCATTGTATATGCCATGATCAACGAACACATCCTATTCCTTCAAAGTTCTACTATCCAAAGAGAACATCAACATAGGGTCCTAAACAATCCATTACTTTGCATCTTTCTCGAGTCCCAGTCGAGTCATCTCATAATCCTATCGAGTATAACTCGGGGCAGTCCATATCATCGAATAGTCTTATCATGTCACGGCTGCCCATCACCCCTCAAGTAAACCAAGATATCATCCAATGAAAAATCGCAACAACTATTTATCTCTCACGTGAACCATCCTAATCGAACTCGACATTCCCCAAGCACAAGCCCCAAAGGCCTAAACCAATATCAGACAAGCACCCAAGGAATATCTCCTCCAAATTCAGACAATCCACGTGAGGTGATACTAGCAAAACAACCCAGCACTGGAGCACTCATTTGCCTCCCAGAGACAACTAGAACTTATTACAACGATAACCACTCAGCTTCCTTAGCTCCAATTACTATCGCCATCACTAGGTAGGTATCTAATACCACCCTATACCTTTGGAGTAGATCGACTCCCCAAAATAATTCTATACCCAGTAAAGCCTAAACAAAGAAAACAAACATCCATGACTCGATAAGACCAAATTACAACAAATCATACTAAGACCAGTCGAACTACCTATCGGGTTCGTCACTACTAAAGGTCTATCGACTATCTTGGGTTCCAATCCCAACTTATCTACCATGTCACTATATATAAAGGAATGGGATGCCTCGCTATCAACAAAACTAGAACAGAAATATCATAAATGGGAAGCAACCTCGAATAATGATGCCCTTTCCCTTCTCCGCCGCAGTTAGGGCATTCGACGAAGAAGGAACAATGTTGATAGCATGTGCTTTCACAATATGCTTCTCTTTAGGGGGTTGCGGGCAATTATCCTTGTGATGTCCCACTTGGCTGCAATTGACGCACTTCCTTTTCTCAGGCTTTTCCTGACAATCTCTAGCATAGTGTCCCTTCTTGCCACAACTAAAGCACTCTTTATCTTTTTTGTCCTTCTTTTTCTGACCACCCTTGGTCTGATCCTGTTTTCTCTTATTCTGAGACTCATTCTTACCTCCACTGCTTGATTGCGGCTTTGGTTCCTCTACAGATGCAATAGCAACATCGGCCTTTGACTTAGGGTAAAGACTCTCCGATCTCAATGCTTTGCCCACTATAGACTCGAATGTCTTGTCGATTTGGTTTATCAGCCTTTCCCCTAAGTACTCATCTAAGCCGGTTATGAAACTTCTCGTTCTTCTTCTCGGCAGTGTCGATAAGAGATAATCCATACTTCGATAAAGTATCGAACTCAGCAATATATTCCGAGACTGCCCTACCATTCTGCTTAAGCTCCAAAAATTTCCTAAACAATCCAGATTTGTGAGCAGCTGAAATGAACTTTTCGCTGAAACGAGTCATAAATTGATTCCAAGTAACTTGATCTTCAGGAGTAGCTGCTTTAATAGCATTCCACCAATTTATAGCTCGTCCTTGAAGCTGACGCGATGCCAACTTTCTCTTCATGGCATCATCGATTCCCAGGTCCTCGAAGATGCGCTCACAACTATCCAACCAATCTTGAACATCCATAGACAACTCTGTTCCATGGAATGGCTTCCCGCCAAAACTAGTATAATCCTTGTTAAGCATGGCGAAATTGGCCCTAGGTGCCTGCACTAATGCACCGCCACCGTTAGTAGCATTAGGAACTGCTCCCCGATCATCCCTAAGCATCTCTCGCATGAAGGTAGTAAACATCGTCCTCATATCAGGAACATCCCTATTGTTTGCTCCTGAAACCGTACTCCTCGTATACCGGCTCATCGTTCAGTCCGTAAAGAGAAAACGATTAACCATCTCCATAGTGGTGCCAGTGCAGTGCGACTCCAACTTAGATATACTAATAGTATATATATAGCTTTGGAAAACCAAAATATCACAAATACGCTCCCTCATATATGTATACTATCTCTCCCTAGTGTCTTTCCCTAGGTTAACTACGCAACATAGAGCTTTGATACCAATGTGACGGCCCGCCCTGCACCAGCTGACATTTCTAATGAAAGTGCGCTATGCCAATGCCCGACTAGCACAGGATGGTCGCCAAAGAAAGGAAAAGAAAGGAATTTGAACTAACAAGGAACCTGTAGAATGTCTCACAGCGCATGGAATAAAATATAATAAAAACATACTTGGCATAAAACAGGCCATACAGTGCATAAGCTGGAAACTGAACCATAATCATCATAGCAGCAGAAATTCAAAATACAGCTTATGATCCACATCATTATTACAACTTCAAAATATTGTCCCTAAGGTAAAATAGAAAGGTGCACTACTAATGCCCAAAGTAGTAACCAACAACAACACAGGGAGATATATGTATATATCATATGTGGAAGCCTCCTACTTGTCTCCGGTACAACTACTCGTGCATAATCACCTGATCTGTCTCTAGTCTGCTCGTTTAAGAGCACCTAGATTAATAAGAAGAGACATAAAACTCTAGGTCAGACAAAAGTCTGGTATGAGCGATAAGCAACAAAACAAAACAATAACAGGTATAATCCAATCCTACCTGAACCTGTTCCTGCAACCAAAGAGTTAGCACAACATACCGTACTATACTCTAAGTTGACAATAAACAAAAGGTATAAAGATACGGGGGAGGGGGTGTGCATGTCAAGGTGATAGCAAACAATCAAACATAGCAGTCATTCCTCAGGTCTCTCACTTAGTGCGTAAAGCATACGATATCCACTACTTTGGTCACCTAATCCTTTGGGCCATGACGGAGTCCAATCCCGTGCAACTATCACTACAAGCCCACTATCTGTCTCTCAGTGGTGAACCGCAGTTATGAATACCGATAACCCCTTTGCACATGTCCTACAGCAAAATTCCAATAACGAAGTTGACTCTTTGGTTCCCATCTGGATCTTGAGTACAAACTTCCCATTTCGACTACCTTTGCATATCGGGTTTCGGTCTTCATCTCCAGATTGGTTCGGACTGCTCCTCTTCACTGTGCTTCGAATCGTGCTCCTCGAAGTAGTCCTGTATGTGATCATCCACATCAGGTCGGGTCGGATTTCCCCATCCAAGTCGATTCGGTTCGGTTCATCCCTGCTCATTCTCAACATCTCGATTCGTGACAAGCCCCTTCAGATCGGATCGGAGAATACCCATTGGGTTCGGGTCAGATGAAGTAACGGTTCGCAGTTCGTACTCTTCTTCTTCCATTCAGCTCGGTTCGTGTTGTATGCTCCAATTCGTGAGTGGCATCAGTTCGGGTCGGGGTTCCTTCTCTCAAGCGGATCGGGTCGTGGTGCCAACTCCAGACCATCAGTTCGTGACTTGTTTCTCCAGGCAGTTCGTTGTGCTCAAGCTGGAGTGGTTCAGATCGGTCTCCATCACCACGAGCGGGTCGGGTCGGAGAGGGCAGGGACGATCCGATCCGATTTCTGCATATTTTATGCAACTTTTCCAGCGACCTGTTTACGCCATTCGACGGCGTTTTCGACCAATCTAACTGTTCTAAACAATTACAAAACATTCCAAATAGCCATAGCAACATATAGAATTGACCACAAACACCAAAACAACAATTTGATATGTCAAAACGGATCAAACATACCAAAAAACCCATATTTCCCCCTTAATCATGTTTAAGTAAATCTAATGATAGGATTGGCAAAATTCAACCAAATTAACCAAATTTTCTAACAGAGGCCTAAGACAATATTCGAAATTTATAAATTTATTCTAGAATTTAATCATGTTTAAATGCGCTAATTAACACTAATTACCCTTAATTAACCATAATTAGTGAGGAACTATGCAAATCACTCACCTTTGCTACAAAATAAGTTGTAGATCTGAAATGATTCTCTATTTGGCACGAATACTGATGTCTAACAGTAGTTCTAACCTTTCTTTGGTGCTATTTATTCTTAATTTGGTGAAGATTAGGCTAATACTTGATTAGAAAGTGATTAGAGGTGATTCTAGATGTTGGAGGCCATTGTTAGGGTTCCTAGGACGTAAATGGCGGCTAGAAAACTAAAATGAAAACCTAAATCATCTCAGCCTCTCCGTAACCCTCATCCCGAAATGGGTTAGGGGCCCATTCACTAATCACCTCATTTGGCCCAGTTTAGCACTTTTTCGCCTTATAAACCTTGTTTCAGCCATATCTCCCAAACGGTGAGTTCGTTTGGCTAATGTAGCCACTCACGGAAAGGTAAACAATCATCCTGACCTAATGGAAGTGGTTTCTGGTCAAAACTCCTTTCCAATCAAAAGTTATGGCCAAAACAAGATTAGCTAGGGGCGAAACGATAATTTAAAAATCGGCAAAAATCATGAACATGGGAAATGACCCCAATAGTCGTCTCCCAAAGTTACACGACCATACGACTTCATACGAAAAAGAAATAAATATTCTACGATCCTCCGATGTGTAGAATGCGGGTCGTTACAATTTGTATACATGAGAGTTGGCATAAATTGTTAATAACAATGAACACAAATTAACTTGTGGCGTAGTTTGGCATACATGTATACATAAGATTATAGGCGTAATTTGGCATAACATGTATACGTAAGATTATAGGCCCAATTTGGATTAAAATTATAAACATAATTTAGATTGGAAATTATGGGTAATTGGAATATATTTTAATCCAAGATTTAAAGTTGGGACTTAAATCAAGAAAGTGATAATGAACGCCTAAGACACGAGGTTAGATTCGAATTGCGGTATAAGACCGCCCGGAACCACCTGGCACATCCAGCAACCGCAATTTGGTAATCTAATGTGAGAGGTCAAAGGCAGAAATCAGATACGTAATAATGCAAAGGCAAGAGGTTAGATTCAGATTGCGGTATAAGACTGCCCGGAACCGCCCGGATATCCAGCAACTGCAAAACGGCAATCTAATGTAGGAGGTCTTGCAAGATTACGATCATAATATATTAATAAACACTTAACCAAGCTGAGACATGTAGTAAGACATGGGAATAATAAAGGGGTTAAGTAGGTGACATGGATAGCAAGTGAAACACAATTAAAAACACTTAACCAAGATAAGGCATGTGGGAAGACATGGGAACAGTAAAAGGGTTAAGCGGGTGACATGGGAAGCATGTATTGCATGGGTAGCATGTATAACATAAATAAAAAGCACTTAACCAAGATAAGACATGTGGTGTACCAACCCGTATTTTGATAACGTGTTATAACCATAAATCTAGGCAGAATTAAATTTTAAAATAAGAACCAAGGGAAACGGGTTGCGCCATTGCGTTCATCTCGGAATTCTGCATGAAATCGAGTCTGAGTTTTCGAAAATCGGAGTCCGTATGACCAAGTTATGGCTCCCCAAAGTTTCAGAAATATTCAAAGTTCAAAACAGCTCGAATTCGAATTCAAAAATTCGAATTTCAAATGCAGAACAGACTGGGCGGGAAATTTCCCGCCTAGACCCAGGTCGACCGGGGAGTCGACTGGGCAGTTGACACCCCCAGGACCAGGTCGACTGCGCAGTCGACTTGGGTGTCGACTTGGTCCCCGAGCCCATTTTTGGGCCAGTGTTCGTTCTGATGTATCTAGTCCGATTTCTGTCCAGATTCATCTGCCTAAACCTATTTAAACAGCCCCAAACCTAGCCTTCTCTACACACAATTCTATTCTGCTTCTATTCTGCCTCTGTTCTAAATAAAAATAAAAATAGCGTCGCTACTCTGCTGGAATCAAAACTAGAAGCTAATCAACATCAACCTAGGCAACTCAATTCAAACTAGAGATTGAAGCTTCTGCAACGGTCTACGACAATTTCTGTTCTTAGTTCTCAAAAACCACGATCTGTAAGCCCCAGTTACTCTTAGATCTAAACTGTAAATTTAACATGAACACGATGTAAACTGAAATTATGCCTAAACATGATAACTAGGTTGGATCTATCGTTGTAAATCTTTGATCTATGACTATCCTTTTTTTACCTACTATTTTAGATCTAATTTTGTACACCCTAGATCTATTCATGTGAAACTTTGACTTGTGGATTATTGTATGAACTTGATTTAGGACATATTCATGTTATTAACCTAAAACCTCTCATGACCTTTATCTAAACATTACCTGTGATGTTGAAACTATTATTGGGGATATTATCTTATGTCAATCCATTACCATGTCTATCACCGTATTCTGCCAAGTTGATGTTGAGACCCTTATTCATAGGCCTGAAATGTTATAATCATCATGCTTAACTTGTAAACACCTTTGCCATCCTATGACTATCCTTTTTGTGTTATTCCCTATCTTGATATCTTGTGTTGATGCGAATTCACATACGTTGGGGATACGTTTTGGGTAGATTAGGCAAACTTGAAATTGGCTATAAAATTAACATGATATGACATGAAAACATGACATGTAAACTTGACATGAAATTATACTTGAAAACTTGAATCATGAACATGGTTAACACGAACTTGAACTTGACATGAAAAATTAAGCATGGACATGACACTTAGATAACTTGAACGTGGCCAACTCGAGGTTGGGTTGAGTTTGCAGTATAAATCTGCCCGGAACCGCCTGGCGAATCCAGTAACTGCAAACAATAGGACCCAATGTGAGTAGTTGGTCATATCGCACTCGAAACCCGAGGTTAGACTAAGTTATGGTGTAAATCTGGCCGGAACCGCCCGGCACATCCAGTAACCATAACCAAGTCTAATGTGAGAGGTTAGGGGTGCATTAAGTAAATTAATACCACTGGATAGGGTTAAGTCATGGACCACTTGAATATACTTAACCAATTTGACACGTTGATTTGATAGGGTTAAGTCATGTACCGCTTGAACACACTTAACTAACCTGACACTTGATTCGTAGGACTATGTCTTGAACTAGAACGACACACTTAGTCAATTTGACATGACACGTAGTTGGGGTTAAGTCTCGATTTTAAATGACAACTTAACCTGGTAAACGAAACCCTAGTTACGTGGTCCTTTTCAGCAGTAACCCACTAGATGTATCACGATACCCTGGGACTAGGCAGAGTGGGGCACGATTGCTGGGCTGATTGTAAGCGACCAGAACGACGGTTGAGTTGGTGCTCCATTGTAGGTTCAAGCGGACTAGGGTCGTGCACTTAGTCCGGAGTTGAAAAAGCAGGCATTGGGCATCAGTAGGATTATCTATGCATTCTTGATTCGTGTCGGTGGTTGGCACCCTAGGGCTTGATACACCCTATGGTGGACCTAGCACAAGTGACTACATTCGTGATAGGGCCATATGACACAGACACACGACGAGCTAGACTTGTAGGGAGCCGATCGATTAGATCATACCGTTGGACCTTGAATTGGGTCACTTCACGATATTGGGCCAAGGGATTATTTCTTGATTTATAGTTGACACGGGATTAGTATACCAGTGTAGTTGGTATGGCGAACCTTGAATACGCAATGTTAGACTTGAGTTATCTTGTTAGCTTAGTTATCATGTCAGACTTATCATCATTCCTATGTTTAATTCCAGTTTATTCATGTCTTGTTAACTTTACTAGTTTCTATGCTGATAGTCACTAGGGCTTACCAGTCTTTTTGACTGACCCGTTTTCTTTCGCCTCTTTGTCTTTCGTTTCCCCCCAGGTTCTCAGGGAGGAAACTCTAGCTCTTAGCTTGGACTTAGCTTGCTTTCTGACAGCTCATGTACGGTTTGGTCTTGAGCTATGCTATGGCTGCACTCATGCACTTTTTGGGGAATAATATTTTACTTATGTTGTTTTAAGTACTTTGCTTCTTTAGAACTTGATGTAATGAAATAATGACATGGAATTTTGATGTAAGAGGTTTTGACTCTATTTTTCAGTAACGAGATTTGGTTTTAAAGTTTATATCCGCTGCTTTATATACTCTACTTTATCTATGTTATGTCTTGTGTTATCTCTGTGCCTGTTTACTAGATAATACCCCTCCAAAACTAGGGCATTCCCTTTGTGAGTGACCCTAGCGGAGGTGGGGTGTTACATTTGGTATCAGAGCAGAAGGTTAGCAGACTGGGCAAAAGTTTTAAAAACCTTCTGAAACTATTTTCAAAACTGTTTATAAAGAAGCATTTTTCAAGAAAAGATTTATTTTTA
Organism: Allium sativum; assembly: GCA_030737875.1. NCBI lineage: Eukaryota > Viridiplantae > Streptophyta > Magnoliopsida > Asparagales > Amaryllidaceae > Allium > Allium sativum. The sequence goes on from CM060921.1 coordinate 388,886,125, forward strand.
AGAAAAGGCTATTCCCCAAAAGCCATTAGCACTTTCCTTTGTTTCCTCGTTTGAATCTTTTTTCCTTTTCACTTTTCAGCATGTCCGATCTTAACCTTCCTGAGGGAGTGCCCATACCTGGCTGGTTCCGAAGATACTTGGAAGCTAGGGCCAACGGCGCGGGCCCGGCAGATATCCCTCCTCCTCCTCCCCCGGTGGCCGCGGTTCCTCCTCCTCCTCCTCCTCCGAGAACCGCCTTCGCCAAAATATGCAAGGACTTTATAGGAATGGGCGGCAAGAACTTCGTTGGAACTAAAACCTTCGTTGAGGCGCGAAACTGGCTAAAAGAGACTGAATACTTGTTTGTTATTTTCGATATGGAGGATCGTAGGAAAGTTCAGTTGGCAACATGGTTGTTGAAAGAGGAAGCTGCATTTTGGTGGGAAGTCACCAACGCTACCAGGCCAATTGAGACTTGGGCAGACTTTAGAGAGAGGTTTGGGCTTAAGTTTTTATCATCCGCAGAAGCGAGTCTTTAGATGGAGAGGTTCCTGGCACTCAAGCAAGGGGACATGTCAGTTAGGGAATACGTGAATAAGTTTAATCAGCTTGCTCGGTTTGGTTTGGACTTAGTCAACACTGCTGAGAAGAAGGCTCTACGCTTTGCTCGAGGATTGAGCGAGTCACTCCACACTATGGCCATGAATCATGTACCCATGGGGGCGACCTTTGAAAGCTTGGTGAATATGGCCCTACTTCATGAAGAAGGCGAGAATGGCAAGAAGAAGGTCAAGGCGAATGAGTCTCAAGACAAGAAGGTAGACACCGAGAAAGGAGGAAAGAACAGCAACAACAAGAATGACAAGTCACGTGAGAAAAGAAAATGCAACTTCTGTGGTATTGACAGACATATAGTCCAGGACTGTAGGAAGAAGAAGATGAAGATAGGAGCATGTTTTCAATGCGGTGAAACTGGACACATCAGCAAGAACTGCCCTAAGAAGCAAGGGCAAGCCCCGCAAGAAGGACCTTCTAGGGATACATCTTTAACTTCTTTTCCCTAGATACTCTGTTTTATCTTGTACATCCTTTCGATCCTGTCTTGAGAACCTTAGGTAGAATCCTATGAATGTAAACATGTATTTGAAACATGTTATGCTTGATGTTTGCGAATGGTTGCAAGTGGTTGCAAGTGATTGCTCGTGGTTGCATAACATACATTAGGCACTAGATCGGCTCAGACACATTTTCATATTGCATATGCATGAGTGTTTATACTTATTTATGGATGAAATTGAATGTGTTATCATATGAATATTGCATATGGATGAATGTTTGTGCACACACATAGTGCTTACGTGACTAGGATTATTTGCATACATGTTGGATTCATGACACTAAACATATTTTTCATTAGAAAGACCAATCAGGCCTGATCATTTGCATTAGAAAAGGAACATATACACACACTTTTTGCATATGTTCATACAGCATTAGAAATCTCTTAAGGACAATGTTTGCTTGTGGATGATGTTTTGAGTAGATGGATGATGGATGGTAGAATACGTTCTTCCTAACTTAGAGATTTCGGGGACGAAATCCTTTAAGGAGGGGAGAATGTAACAACTCGTATTTTGATAACGTGTTATAACCATAAATCTAGGCAAAATTAAATTTTAAAATAAGAACCAAGGGAAACGGGTTGCGCCATTACGTTCTTCTCGGAATTCTACATGAAATCGAGTCCGAGTTTTCGAAAATCGGAGTCCGTATGACCAAGTTATGTCTCCCCAAAGTTTCAGAAATATTCAGAGTTCAAAACAGCTCGAATTCGAATTCAAAAATTCGAATTTCAAACGCAGAACAGACTGGGCGAGAAATTTCCCGCCCAGACCCAGGTCGACTGGGGAGTCGACTGGGCAGTCGACACCCCCAGGACCAAGTCGACTGCGCAGTCGACTTGGGTGTCGACTTGGTCCCCGAGCCCATTTTTGGGCCAGTGTTCGTTCTGATGTATCTAGTCCGATTTCTGTCCAGATTCATCTGCCTAAACCTATTTAAACAGCCCCAAACCTAGCCTTCTCTACACACAATTCTATTCTGCTTCTATTCTGCCTCTGTTCTAAATAAAAATAAAAGTGGCATCGCTACTCTGCTGGAATCAAAACTAGAAGCTAATCAATATCAACCTAGGCAACTCAATTCAAACTAGAGATTGAAGCTTCTGCAACGGTCCTACGACAATTTCTGTTCTTAGTTCTCAAAAACCACGATCTGTAAGCCCCAGTTACTCTTAGATCTAAACTGTAAATTTAACATGAACACGATGTAAACTGAAATTATGCCTAAACATGATAACTAGGTTGGATCTATCGTTGTAAATCCTTGATCTATGACTATCCTTTTTAGACCTACTATTTTAGATCTAATTTTGTATACCCTAGATCTATTCATGTGAAACTTTGACTTGTGGATTATTGTATGAACTTGATTTGGGACATATTCATGTTATTAACCTAAAACCTCTCATGACCTTTATCTAAACATTACCTGTGATGTTGAAACTATTATTGGGGATATTATCTTATGTCAATCCATTACCATGTCTATCACCATATTCTGCCAAGTTGATGTTGAGACCCTTATTCATAGGCCTGAAATGTTATAATCGTCATGCTTAACTTGTAAACACCTTTCCATCCTATGACTATCCTTTTTGTGTTATTCCCTATCTTGATATCTTGTGTTGATGCGAATTCACATACGTTGGGGATACGTTTTGGGTAGATTAGGCAAACTTGAAATTGGCTATAAAATTAACATGATATGACATGAAAACATGACATGTAAACTTGACATGAAATTATACTTAAAAATTTGAATCATGAACATGGTTAACACGAACTTGAACTTGACATGAAAAATTAAGCATGGACATGACACTTAGATAACTTGAATGTGGCACACTCGAGGTTGGGTTGAGTTTGCTGTATAAATCTTCCCGGAACCGCTCTGCGAATCCAGTAACTGCAAACAATAGGACCCAATGTGAGTAGTTGGTCATATCGCACTCGAAACCCGAGGTTAGACTAGGTTATGGTGTAAATCTGCCCGTAACCGCTCGGCTCATCCAGTAACCATAACCAAGTCTAATGTGAGAGGTTAGGGGTGCATTAAGTAAATTAATACCACTGGATAGGGTTAAGTCATGGACCACTTGAATATACTTAACCAATTTGACACGTTGATTTGATAGGGTTAAGTCATGAACCGCTTGAACACACTTAACCAACCTGACACTTGATTCGTAGGACTAAGTCTTGAACTAGAACGACACACTTAGTCAATTTGACATGACACGTAGTTGGGTTAAGTCTCGATTTTAAATGACAACTTAACCTGCTGAACAAAACCCTAGTTACGCAGTCCTTTTCAGCAGTAACCCACTAGATGTATCACGGTACCCTGGGACTAGGCAGGGTGGGGCACAATTGCTGGGCTGATTGTAAGCGACCAGAACGACGGCTGAGTTGGTGCGCCATTGTAGGTTCAAGCAGACTAGGGTCGTGCATTTAGTCCGGAGTTGAAAAAGCAGGCATTGGGCATTAGTAGGATTATCTGTGCATTCTTGATTCGTGTCGGCGGTTGGCACCCTAGGGCTTGATACACCCTATGGTGGACCTAGCACAGGTGACTACATTCGTGATAGGGCCGTATGACACAAACACACGATGAGCTAGACTTGTAGGGAGCCGATCGATTAGATCATACCGTTGGACCCCGAATTGGGTCACTTCACGATATTGGGCCAAAGGATTATTTCTTGATTTATAGTTGACACGGGATTAGTATACCAGTATAGTTGGTATGGCGAACCTTGAATACGCAATGTTAGAATTGAGTTATCTTGTTAGCTTAGTTATCATGTCAGACTTATCATCATTCCTATGTTTAATTCCAGTTTATTCATGTCTTGTTAACTTTACTAGTTTCTATGCTGATAGTCACTAGGGCTTACCAGTCTTTTTGACTGACCCGTTTTCTTTCGCCTCTTTGTCTTTCGTTTCCCCCCCAGGTTCTCAGGGAGGAAACTCTAGTTCTTAGCTTGGACTTTGCTTGCTTTCTGACAGCTCATGTACGGTTTGGTCTTGAGTTATGCTATGGCTGCACTCATGCACTTTTTGGGGAATAATATATTTTACTTATGTTGTTTTAAGTACTTTGCTTCTTTAAAACTTGATGTAATGAAATAATAACTTGGCATTTTGATGTAAGAGGTTTTGACTCTATTTTTCAGTAATGAGATTTGGTTTTAAAGTTTATATCCGCTGCTTTATATACTCTATTTTATCTATGTTATGTCTTGTGTTATCTCTGTGCCTGTTTACTAGATAATACCCCTCCAAAACTAGGGCATTCCCTTTGTGAGTGACCCTAGCGGAGGTGGGGTGTTACATTTGGTATTAGAGCAGAAGGTTACCAGACTGGGCAAAAGTTTTAAAAACCTTCTGAAACTATTTTCAAAACCGTTTATAAAGAAGCATTTTTCAAGAAAAGTTTTATTTTTAAGAAAAGGCTATTCCCCAAAAGCCATTAGCACTTTCCTTTGTTTCGTCGTTTGAATCTTTTTTCCTTTTCGCTTTTCAGCATGTCCGATCTTAACCTTCCTGAGGGAGTACCCATACCTGGCTGGTTCTGAAGATACTTGGAAGCTAGGGCCAACGGCGCGGGCCCGGAAGATATCCCTCCTCCTCCTCCCCCAGTGGCCGCGGTTCCTCCTCCTCCTCCGGGTACCGCCTTCGCCAAAATATGCAAGGACTTTATAGGAATGGGCGGTAAGAACTTCGTTGGAACTGAAACCTTCGTTGAGGCGCGAAACTGGCTAAAAGAGACTGAAGACTTGTTTGTTATTTTCGATATGGAGGATCGTAGGAAAGTTCAGTTGGAAGCATGGTTGTTGAAAGAGGAAGCTGCATTTTGGTGGGAAGTCACCAACGCTACCAGGCCAATTGAGACTTGGGCAGACTTTAGAGAGAGGTTTGGGCTTAAGTTTTTATCATCCGCAGAAGCGAGTCTTCAGATGGAGAGGTTCCTGGCACTCAAGCAAGGGGACATGTCAGTTAGGGAATACGTGAAAAAGTTTAATCAGCTTGCTCGGTTTGGACTTAGTCAACACTGCTGAGAAGAAGGCTCTACGCTTTGCTCGAGGATTGAGCGAGCCACTCCACACTATGGCCATGACTCATGTACCCATGAGGGCGACCTTTGAAAGCTTGGTGAATATGGCCCTACTTCATGAAAAAGATGAGAATGGCAAGAAGAAGGTCAAGGTGAATGAGTCTCAAGACAAGAAGGTAGACACCGAGAAAGGAGGAAAGAACAGCAACAACAAGAATGACAAGTCACGTGAGAAAAGAAAATACAACTTCTGTGGTATTGACGGACATATAGTCCAGGACTGTAGGAAGAAGAAGATGAAGATAGGAGCATGTTTTCAATGCGGTGAAACTGGACACATCAGCAAGAACTGCCCTAAGAAGCAAGGGCAAGCCCCGCAAGAAGGACCTTCTAGGGGTACATCTTTAACTTCTTTTCCCTAGATACTCTGTTTTATCTTGTATATCTTTTCGATCCTGTCTTGAGAACATTAGGTAGAATCCTATGAATGTAAACATGTATTTGAAACATGTTATGCTTGATGTTTGTGAATGGTTGTAAGTGGTTGCAAGTGATTGCTCGTGGTTGCATAACACACATTAGGCACTAGATCGGCTCAGACACATTTTCAAATTGCATATGCATGAGTGTTTATACTTATTTATGGATGAAATTGAATGTGTTATCATATGAATATTGCATATGGATGAATGTTTGTGCACACATATAGTGCTTATGTGACTAGGATTATTTGCATACATGTTGGATTCATGACACTAAACATATTTTGCATTAGAAAGACCAATCAGGCCTGATCGTTTGCATTAGATAAGGAACATATACACACACTTTTTGCATATGTTCATACAACATTAGAAATCTCTTAAGGACAATGTTTGCTTGTGGATGATGTTTTTAGTAGATGAATGATGGATGGTAGGATACGTTCTTCTAACTTAGAGATTTCGGGGACGAAATCCTTTAAGGAGGGGAGAATGTAACAACCCGTATTTTGATAACGTGTTATAACCATAAATCTAGGCAGAATTAAATTTCAAAATAAGAACCAAGGGAAACGGGTTGCCCCATTGCGTTCGTCTCGGAATTCTACATGAAATCGAGTCTGAGTTTTCAAAAATCGGAGTCCGTATGACCAAGTTATGGCTCCCCAAAGTTTCAGAAATATTCAGAGTTCAAAACAGCTCGAATTCGAATTCGAATTCAAAAATTCGAATTTCAAACGCAGAACAGACTGAGCGGGAAATTTCCCGCCTAGACCCAGGTCGACTGGGGAGTCGACTGGGCAGTCGACACCCCCAGGACCAGGTCGACTGCGCAGTCGACTTGGGTGTCGACTTGGTCCCCGAGCCCATTTTTGGGCCAGTGTTCGTTCTGATGTATCTAGTCCGATTTCTGTCCAGATTCATCTGCCTAAACCTATTTAAACAGCCCCAAACCTAGCCTTCTCTACACACAATTCTATTCTGCTTCTATTCTGCCTCTGTTCTAAATAAAAATAAAAATGGCATCGCTACTCTGCTGGATCAAAACTAGAAGCTAATCAACATCAACCTAGGCAACTCAATTCAAACTAGAGATTGAAGCTTCTGCAACGGTCCTACGACAATTTCTGTTCGTAGTTCTCAAAAACCACGATCTGTAAGCCCCAGTTACTCTTAGATCTAAACTGTAAATTTAACATGAACACGATGTCAACTGAAATTATGCCAAAACATGATAACTAGGTTGGATCTATCGTTGTAAATCCTTGATCTATGACTATCCTTTTTAGACCTACTATTTTAGATCTAATTTTGTACACCCTAGATCTATTCATGTGAAACTTTGACTTGTGGATTATTGTATGAACTTGATTTGGGACATATTCGTGTTATTAACCTAAAACCTCTCATGACCTTTATCTAAACATTACCTGTGATGTTGAACTATTATTGGGGATATTATCTTATGTCAATCCATTACCATGTCTATCACCATATTCTGCCAAGTTGATGTTGAGACCCTTATTCATAGGCCTGAAATGTTATAATCGTCATGCTTAACTTGTAAACACCTTTGCCATCCTATGACTATCCTTTTTGTGTTATTCCCTATCTTGATATCTTGTGTTGATGTGAATTCACATACGTTGGGGATACGTTTTGGGTAGATTAGGCAAACTTGAAATTGACTATAAAATTAACATGATATGACATGAAAACATGACATGTAAACTTGACATGAAATTATGCTTGAAACCTTGAATCATGAACATGGTTAACACGAACTTGAACTTGACATGAAAAATTAAGCATGGACATGACACTTAGATAACTTGAACGTGGCCAACTCGAGGTTGGGTTGAGTTTGCAGTATAAATCTGCCCCGGAACCGCTCGGCGAATCCAGTAACTGCAAACAATACGACCCAATGTGAGTAGTTGGTCATATCGCACTCGAAACCCGAGGTTAGACTAGGTTATGGTGTAAATCTGCCCGGAACCGCCCGACACATCCAGTAACCATAACCAAGTCTAATGTGAGAGGTTAGGGGTGAATTAAGTAAATTAATACCACTGGATAGGGTTAAGTCATGGACTACTTGAATATACTTAACCAATTTGACACGTTGATTTGTTAGGGTTAAGTCATGAACCGCTTGAACACACTTAACCAACCTGACACTTGATTCGTAGGACTAAGTCTTGAACTAGAACGACACACTTAGTCAATTTGACATGACACGTAGTTGGGGTTAAGTCTCGATTTTAAACGACAACTTAACCTGCTGAACGAAACCCTCGTTACGCGGTCCTTTTCAGCAGTAACCCACTAGATGTATCACGGTACCCTGGGACTAGGCAGTGTGGGGCACGATTGCTGGGCTGATTGTAAGCGACTAGAACGACGGCTGAGTTGGTGCGCCATTGTAGGTTCAGGTGGACTAGGGTCATGCACTTAGTCCGGAGTTGAAAAAGCAGGCATTGGGCATCAGTAGTATTATCTGTGCATTCTTGATTCGTGTCGGTGGTTGGCACCCTAGGGCTTGATACACCCTATGGTGGACCTAGCACAGGTGACTACATTTGTGATAGGGCCGTATGACACAGACACACGACAAGCTTGACTTGTAGGGAGCCGATCGATTAGATTATACCGTTGGACCCCGAATTGGGTCACTTCACGATATTGGGCCAAGGGATTATTTCTTGATTTATAGTTGACACAAGATTAGTATACCAGTATAGTTGGTATGGCGAACCTTGAATACGCAATGTTAGACTTGAGTTATCTTGTTAGCTTAGTTATCATGTCAGACTTATCATCATTCCTATGTTTAATTCCAGTTTATTCATGTCTTGTTAACTTTACTAGTTTCTATGCTGATAGTCACTAGGGCTTACCAGTCTTTTTGACTGACCCGTTTTCTTTTGCCTCTTTGTCTTTCGTTTCCCCCCCAGGTTCTCAGGGAGGAAACTCTAGCTTTAAACTTGGACTTTGCTTGCTTTCTAACAGCTCATGTACGGTTTGGTCTTGAGCTATGCTATGGCTGCACTCATGCACTTTTTGGGGAATAATATTTTACTTATGTTGTTTTAAGTACTTTGCTTCTTTAGAACTTGATGTAATGAAATAATGACTTGGCATTTTGATGTAAGAGGTTTTGACTCTATTTTTCAGTAATGAGATTTGGTTTTAAAGTTTATATCCGCTGCTTTATATACTCTGTTTTATCTATGTTCTGTCTTGTGTTATCTCTGTGCCTGTTTACTAGATAATACCCCTCCAAAACTAGGGCGTTTCCTTTGTGAGTGACCCTAGCGGAGGTGGGGTGTTACATGTGGTAAGACATAAAGGGTTACGTGGGTTACATGGGTAGCATGTGAAACATAATAAAAGCACTTCACCAAGATGAGACATGTGATTAGACATGGGGATAAAGAGGGGTTAAGTGGGAATTCTTAGTGGGGACCAAGCTTAGGAGGGAAGCTTGTGTCAAATGGGTGGACCCTTTTCAACTAGTAACCCATTTAGTATCTATGTGAGCTCGAACTAGGTCTAGGATGGGGCATGCTTACTAGTTTGATTGTAAGAGGTCAAAAGAGTGAAGAGCGGTGGCAACGCAAGTCCAATGGAGTCATGTGCGTGCGTGGGTCCAGGCTGGTAGGTAAGACGTTGTTGCATCATGTAGATATAAGCCATGCATTTTAGTAGTATCCGGTTGCCACTTTAGGAAGTGATACACCCTACTGTGGGACCGTCACGGGTATCTACGAGTTAGGGAGTCGATCGTATGAGGAAGGTAGTGGGTAAAACTAGTGGAGATAGGAGCAGCCGACACCTATGACAGCAGCTAGAAGTACACGAAACTACCATCATCATCATCATCATCATCATCATCATTATTATGTTTAGTCAGGGGGTACAACTAGTGGAGATAGGAGCAGACGACACCTATGACAATAGCTAGGAGTACACAAAAGTGCCATTATTATTGTATTAGTGGGGGAGGGTACAACTAGTGGTGGTGGGAGCAAGTGGGGCACCTACGAGAGCAGCTAGGAGTACATAATCGAATAAGGAGAATAGTGGGTACATCTAGTGGTGATAGGTGCACAAAGGTTACCTATGATGGCATCTAGAAGTACAAGAAACTATCATCATTCTATTTAACCAAGAGGGATCATCTTTTAGTATGAATCTAGTATCGGTGCAGTGCAGAGAATATCTTATAGTGGTTAGAAGCGCAGTCAATATTACATCCTGTCTGTCTTGTTACCTTGTCATATCTGCTTATGATTACAGTCATCTCTTATATCCAGTTTATGTTCTTATCATGTTGCTTTACTAATTATATTGTTAAAGTCACTGGACTCGCCAGACTTTATGTCTGACCCTTTTTGTTTCGCCTCTTTTCTTTTCTTTCCCCCTCAGGTTCTTAGGGTGGGCCCATTGAAGCTTGATTCGGACTTTCCTGCTTGAAGTGCTGAAAGTAATGCTTAGCTTTGTTTCTCTTTAATATGCCATTTTGGATTGGGGATTATGGTTTTAAAAATTATGTACTCTGATGGCTTTTGTACAAGACTGATATTATGTACTTGGTTTTAGTAAGATGGGTTTGAAGATGTAACCAAACTTCTTTCTGTTTCCGCTGCAATAAAGTTATAAAATTTTCAAGTACTATTTTATATATCTATCTTGTAATATTCTGTTCTATTTACTTATAAAGCTCCACGAAACTTAATGCATTCCCTTTGTGAGTGACATTAACGGACGTGGGGTGTTACAGCAAGGCACAAAAACAAACAAGGGTACATGGGTCTAGGGTTAAAACGCATCAAGGGTATATATTCAGTTCCTTTCCTTTGTTTGTATGTACTTCATATCAGCTAAATGCACTGCAATATACAGGTGAAAGCGAGGCACATGATATCAAGTGGGTATTTCCGGTAACAAAATACTTGTACGCACACACTTATATTGGGATCACATATATTATTAGAATACACAGGTGCATGCATTATTTTCCATATGAAGAGGATACGTATCCAAGCTTTAAAAACAAGTTAGCGGGATACACATATAAACCAACTTTTACATTTGATCTGTTCCATATATATGTACACACACATATATGTATTCGCACATAATTTTAAGGTATTCTAATTTTAGGGCAGCAGGGTTTACAAAGTGCAAAGTGAAAGTGTAGCATCTGTTCAAATGATCAAATGCAAGCATCTGTTCTTATCAGTGGTGATAAATTGAAAGCGACAGAGAATTTTTTTATTTGAATAAATACAAGGAGGCAAGATTCCAATACATGTATACACATACGTGGGTTTGTATATACATGTGTGTGTGTATATATATATAACATAAAAAGGTTTTAGGTTCAACAAGTTTCAGTTTTAGGTCATAGGGTAATATATGTGCAAACTAAACACATGCTTCAAATTTAATATGTACGAATCGCCAAGGCAAGACAGTGCATATCAAAATAACCAATCAGAGTGAATTGTAACGAACCGAATTTCCATATTATCCGAGTTGACTAAATACACCATATGTCCAACCTAAATATCACAGAAATACGAAACATTATGAAATAAAGAAGAATAAGATAGAAGAAGAACAGAAACAACAACACAGAATCTAACAATCGCAGCGGAATAAAATATAATACATATATATATATATCAGCTTTTGGAGTACAATTTTTTTTCTACATACAGATCATAATCAGAGTACAACACTTACAACACAATGGAAAAACAATAACTAAATAACGTTGAAGCCTCCTGCTCCAAGCTCCTTTAGATAAATCTGTAAAATCCTGAACTACTTGGCTGCTCGTTCAAATTTGGGCACCCAAGAGTTTAGGTAAAACAAAATAAACTCTGGGTTAGTCATGGGACTGGTATGAGTAAACAATTTAAAACAATTTGAGAAAATAAATGATATCTCATAAGACCACGTCGTATAACATGGAACGGGTTTTTCCCTGATGAGAATCCAAAACACTTGCTTTAACTTTCAAAATCCTTTTGAAAGAAACTATATTCTTTATATCAAAACTCTTTTTGATATTATAATAGTGTCTAAATCAAATAAATAACAGTCTCCTGGAACGCTTGCATCTCACGTTCCACATATATAATATATAATCAAAACCACGAGCACTTATTGGGTAATGAATTTCCAACTATGACAAGGTATAGAACTACCTTCCAATAGTGTATCTCTAGAGAGGAATACACTGGGTTCAATAAAGAACATCTTGTAACCCGGCCACACATGATCGACCACTCATTTCGCTTTAGTGTATCGAATGTATATAACCAGCGGTTGGGATCGACAACCGCTTTACCGAATGGGACAACATCGAATAGAATAAAAAATGAGATAAATTTCTCTAGATAGGTGATAATACACCCTAATTGGGAGTTACCCACTTAGCCATGCTGCTTGCCCAATTTTTGTCATTTCACGGTTGCTGAGGCCTGAGTCTACGCTTACTTACTTTTCATTGATAGCACAATCACTTTGAATGCCACATTGTCAGATCCGTTAACCATTAATTGATTTTCACAAATATATATTGGATATTATGCTAAGAGAATAAATTCTCCGCCACCATACATATTTATACAGACCAACATATGCGATTATTGGAAATACTCTGTCAGACATTCGTCCATACACGTTCGTGCTTGGACTGAACGAAACCGAAGGCACAATTTCCATTAATCCATCTTAGGCAATTGCTAACTAGGATTAATAGAAGTAGCCCTTGCACTTTACTCCGTCATCGATTATCTTCTTCCAGTCTGATTCGCAATGCTACTGCCAATACGGAGTGGTTCTTGGATAATAATCCAACCAGTCTCTTCATATTTACAATGTCATTTGCAAATACTTTGATAGTCGGTTATTTAACTATCGAAGAAAAACAAACATTTCATACAAAGCATCAAATAGTCACCGGGCCCCTTAATTAATATTTCATTAATTAAATCACTTCTCCATTTCCTTATCACTATTCGTTAAAATTTTCGACAATCATCTTGGCCTCTTACACTATTTGGAAAACATTTCCATATATCAACTTCTTCTATTTTCTATATTTAGAAAATACCTTTTATTTATATTTGGAAACATTCCAAATATCTCTCTTTCCCAAACACATTTATTTCTATACTTAGGAAATATTCGTTATACTTCCAAAATTCCACTTACTAGGGTTAAAACGAATGTTGTGTAAAACATCCTTACAACAACCCAAAATATTGCATTCAACTAAATCTTATTCAAACATTTACCTTCGAGACTGAATCTTGCTATTTATTGGTTTATAATGAAATTCATCAAGTTGGGGTATAATTACCTCTCAGACCTTGACTGAATAACATTCTTAACTTCAAAACGAACAAGACTACTTATCTCGAATAATCAACACCATAAAAGCGAATTATTCATTTTTAAACCTGTATACGTTTCTCTTTCTAATTTTACCAGATTTAATTATAGATCTCCTTTTTGTTTATGATATTATATTTTTAAGTTTGTTTCCTTATCGAATTATATATATATATATATATATATATATATATATATATATATATATATATATATCGATACATTGATTTCTAACTATCAATTTTTCTTAAAAATATTCCAACTCCTTAAATTTCCAAAATTTTTTGCAGCACCTCCTTTGTACCAGTCAAAAGCTCAAACTCCAGCTCGCCTCTCTAGGCCCTTTCCAATCAAAAAGAAATTTAAAAGCCAAGTGGCTTGCCAAGTGGCTTGCCGATTCGGCACATAAAATCTCATATGAAATTTTAAACGTGTACCTTTTTGTCGGGCACTTAAATTATAATATTCAACACTTCATTCCGTACATGTCGAACCCATATATGTCCATTCCCAATTTATTCTAAACAAATCTAATCATTTTAAATTCAGTTTGCTAATTAATTTTCTAACTAGCTATTTTGCCTACTTCACTTTTTATTTGAACATAACACGTTCTAATAAAATTTTAATCTTGCTTATAAATCAATTAATTTCCATTTTCAATTCAATTTCCATATTCGATTCCGAATATGAATTACAGACCCCATTCACTTATCCAACGTCAAATTCAACTAAAAAGTTCATTAACTAATTTTTTTTAATTAGTTAATTCTATTCAATAATTTAAAATCTGATCTTTATCTCAAAAATCAGTTCACTTACTCTACTTAAGTTCATATTTATTTTATAACTCAAGTCTGGATTTTTCTAGTGGAAATTCATATATTTATTTTATTAAAATCCTTTTGTTTATTTAAATAAACCGTTATGGTTTTAATGGTTATGGCGCTATTTTTCTGAAAATTTGATTTTGACATAATTCAAAATCTATAAGACGAAATCCCAATTTTTCTCTTCCATTAGAAAACTATTATTCAATCGATCCTGACAATTTTTGTTTCAAAGAATTCCGACTTAAATTGAGTTGTATATACTCAATTGAAATTCGGAACGCCAATTTATGAACTACTGCGCTGCGAGGAGTTCATTTAATTATATTTAAATATAAACGTTTAAACTTTGTTTATAAATAAATTTCAAACTCCATTCTAATATATTTTAAACCAATTTTCCCAATCTCACTTAATATTTCTGGTTATCCCTTATCATCGATTATTTCAAAATCCAATTATAAATTTATTTACAACTCGATCTGCTATCTTAAATTCCAATTTCTTTTAGAATCAAATTATTATAAAATTCGATACCATCGAATTCCAATTATAAACCCTTATGATTTATCTTAATTCCATTTATATTTTGAATTCCAGAATCATCCTATAGTTCCTTTATCGAACAATTTCTAAATTTCTTGTTAAATTGATACTTGAATTTATAATCCCAAATTATCACCTGATAATTTTTCCTCTTTATTTATAAATTAATTTCCTTGTTTTATAAATTAAAACAAGCTTCCCGTTCAATTATTCATTTTGAAACCCAATTCCTGTTTTGGAATATTTTATTATTATAACTTATAAATAAAATTGTAGAATCTATTTTCATATTTAATTTTAGTTTCTATCTAATACAAATTTAATATCCTTTCCGGTAATAATTTGTTTATATAAATTTGACAAAGTCGAATTCAAATCATAAATCAATATGGATTTATTCCAGTTTCATTTACATTCTAAATATCGGAATAAATTTCATTGTTTACTATTTAAAACGATTTCCAACTCTCATTTTAAATTCACATTTGAATTTAAATACTCATGTTATCCAATGATAATTTATTTCTCTTCATTTATAAACACCGTTTATAAATGGATTGTCGAGGGTGATACGAACTCCAAGTTTTTCCATTCTTCTATTTGTAAGAAGAATAGACTTCTCTCGATTTTCCAAATCCAGCGTCCTGATCTTTCTTTGGCTTCTACTCCGGTTGAGGTTAAAGATACGATTTTGTCCCATTTCCAGTCTTTCCTGTGTTCTCCCTCCGTGTCTGTTTCTGATCTGTCCCTGCTCGCGTTCATCCCCCGTCTGTTTCTTCCCACAGATTGCTCTGATCTTACTGCTCCCCCTTCATTGGAAGAAATACGGGCGTGTGTATTTGCTCTAAGCAAGAATAGTGCAAGTGGGCCAGATGGTTTCAACGGGGTTTTTTACAGGAGTGTGTGGCCGGTAATTCAAGCCGACTTCTGCCTTGCCATTCAGTCCTTTTTCTCCGGTGGAGAGCTCCCTACGGGGTAAACCTCTACCAACTTGGTCCTTATCCCTAAATGCGAGCATCCAGTCTCTTGTTCAGATTTTGGTCCGATCAGCTTATGTAATTTCTCTAACAAGGTCATATCTAAGATGCTAACCTCCAGGCTAACACCGTTTCTTGAGCGTATTATTTCTTCCTCGCAGGCTGGCTTTGTAAAAGGACGATTGATCACTGATAACGTCCTTTTAGCTCAGGAGTTGATTTCTCAAATCGATAAGAAGGTTCGAGGTTCTAATGTGGTGGTTAAGCTAGTTATGGCTAAGGCTTACGACCACATGTCGTGGTTCTTCATCATTAAGGTTCTGAGGGCTTTCGGGTTTTCGGAACCCCTTATCGATGTTGTTTGGAGGCTTAGCTCCAACTGCTAGTATTCCGTTCTCATCAACGGATCGGCCACTGGTTTTTTCAAATCTGGGAGGGGTCTTCGTCAAGGGGACCCCCTCTCCCCTACTCTGTTTGTCATTGCAGCCGAGGCTTTCGTACGAGGGTTATACTCTCTTACGATTGCAGGCCAGATTCATAGGTTCGGCATCCCTAGGGGTTGCCCTCTTATCTCCTCCTTGTCCTTTGCTGATGTAACAACTCGGAAATCCGAGCCAATTTAAAATTTTTAATTTGGCAATTTTAGTGAATTTTGAATATTTAAAATGATTTATTTTAAATAATATCGACGAGAAATTTATTTTGAATAGAATTAGAACGTATATATTTATTTAGATCGTCGTTAGAATATAAATATTTTATTTTAAATATAAAAGGAATTGAAAATGGCGCGGTAGTTCGATAATTCGATTTCAAAGTTCAAATGAATGTACAGGATTCAAAATAAAACGGAATTTAGTGAAACAAAAAATATTTAAATCTGTTTATGATTATCTTTCTAACGAATCTGAAAAATCGAAGTTTCATAGCGAGAATCAAAAGTTATGGCCAAATGAATTTTCAGAAAGGTCGCTATAGAGTATATATAGCCCTTGAAAGTAGACATTTTGCAAATGACCTCAAAATTCGACGAAACCACTTTTGTTGGATCCGGGATGTCGAATTATTACTAGGTTTCAAATTCCATAAATTTTGAAGTTAATATGTGAGCGTGGCAGAAGAAAACATGTTTTGTCAATTTCAGTTGAAATGGATCGACCAGAAAATGACCATTTCTCAAACGGTCTTCAAATTTGACGAAATTAGTTTTGTTAGTACCATATCATCAAAACATAGCCAGATTTATTTTTCTGGAATTTTTGGAGTCAGTATGTGGCCCCGGTAAATTAAAATGTACGTTTAAATTCAATATACATTGATTTATATTTTAATTTTGATAAAAACTGATTCAAACAGTCGAATTGGCTTACGAAACATATCCCATTGTGTTCGGAATAGGGGTATTTGGCTAGGGGCGACAGTCGTTGGGTTTGATTTGGAGTTTGTTACGATAAACAAGAATTTTCAAATTAAATATTATTATATATATATAAATATTAAGCTCCTAACCCTAGCCTCATTAATCGTCCAGCCGCCACTACCCTAAGAATGATGGAAATCGCTCCTACCATTCCACTTTAATTTCTTTCAATCAAATTAGAATTAGTTGATGAATCTTAAGCGAAAATGATAGAGGAATCTACAGGCTACAAATATGTACGACTAAGATGATTTCTCGAGGTGTTTATTGATCGATTCACGGGCCTGAACGTCCGTTGTTCGCGTCGGAATTGGAAGACGCAGGGGTCACCGATGGTGGCGCCACCACCGGCGTTGGGGGAGGGAGGAATGGTCGTCGTCGTGGCACACTTGGATCGGCTGATAGTGGACTCGTGTGTGGGGGCGCAAGAGGGTTTCCAAAACGATGAAGTTGGGTTTTCATGTTCGCTATTACAGGAATAACGATAGAAAAGGATGACAAAACAGGAGCACGTGGATCAGGAATTGAACGGCCCTGATTAAATGGAGGGTAATTAGGGTGTATTAGTTTAGTAATTTATATATTTAAATGTATACAAATGTATAAAATGATATATCTCATTCGATGCTTATCCGAATTCAGTGATTTTGGGTGTGTTGAAATCGCATCGACGAGAACTTCGCGGTGGAACAGACTAGAACTGAAACAGAGTCAATTAGAATTTCAAGCAATTTCGAATCTGAACCGAAATTCAGAAATTTAGAAATAACCGATTAAGGTGAGAATTCTCTCACTATAATTTTCTATATAGTTATTTATTTTATAACTGCATATATGAACTGCTCCCCATCGTCCACAGACCGCGGACGACTTGTTTGATTGTATTCTGTAACGACCCGTATTCTACGCATCATAGGATAGTAGAATATTTATTTCTTTTACATACGAAGTCGTATGGTCATGTAACTTTGGGAGACGACTATTGGGGTCATTTCCCATGTTCATGGTTTTTGTCGATTTTAAATGACCATTTTACCCCTAGTTGGCACTGTTTTGGCCATAACTTTTGACTGGAAAGGAATTTTGACTTGAAACCACTTCCATTGGCTCCGGATGATGGTTTACAATTCCGTAGAGTGGTCACATTAGCCAAACGGACTCACCGTTTGGGAGATATGGCTGAAACAAGTTTCAGATGGTGAAAAACAGCTTAATTGGGCTTAACCGGGTGATCAACAGCTAGGCCCAATGAGGGATTTCGGGATTAGGGTAAGGAGGAGGCTGAAATCAGTTAGAGAATGATCTTATCCTCATTTCTCAGCCGCCACTTTCATTCTTGAACCCTAACAATGGCCGCCAATGTCTAGAAACATCCCCAAATCACTTTCTAATCAAGTTTTGGCTTAATCAACATCAAAGTAAGGAGAGAAAACACGAAAGCAAGGTTGGAGCTGCTGTTAGACGTTAGAATTCACCCAAATCAGCGAGATTTCAGTTCTGAGGATTTTATTTGTGGCCAAGGTGAGTGATTAGCATTGTTTTGACACTAATTACAGTTAATTAAGGGTAATTAGTGAAGATTAGCGAATTTACACACTAATAAATTCTGGAAAAATATCTATAAATTCGGAAATAATATTTTATGCCTCTGGTAGAAATTTGGTTTAATTTGGTTAAGTTTTGTTAACCCTATGATTAGTTTTGCTCAAACATGCCTAAGGGAAAAATATGGGGTTTTGGGTATATTTGATCCATTTTGACATGTAAATTCATTGTTTTGGTGTTTGTGGTTAGTTTGCTATGTTGCTATGACTGTTTGACATGTTTTGCGATTGATTAGAATAGTTAGATTGGTCGAAAACGTCGTCGAATGGCGTAAAACACTTGCTGGAAAAGTTGCAGGAAAAGTGCAGGTTCTGGACCGGATCGGATCGGATATGGGGGCTCGGATCGGATGAATTGAACTGGGCAAGGGGCCTGATCGGATCGGAACTTGACACTTGAGACAACTGGCAAAAAGGAAGGCCACGCTAATTGAACCGGGATCGGATCAGATAAAGGAGGAGAGATCGGATCGGAGCATGTGAAGAACGAGGGAGCTGATTGGAGCGGAAGCACGGACTGGATGGGAGGTGGCAACCCGACCCGACCCGAAGTGGGACACCCGACCCGAACCGACGCAACGCTGTGGACCCGACCCGAACTGATGCAACGCTGTGGACCCGAACCGAACTGCTACAGGAGAAGACTACGAACAGAACCAACTCAAGGTAGAGGACCCGACCCGAACCGATGGCTAGAAGGGGAACCCGACCCGACCCAGTGTTGACCAATAACCCGAGATGCAAAGATAGTCCAATATGGGAAGTTACAGCTCAGGATCCAGTTGGGAACCGATGAGTTCACTTCATGATTGGGCTTTGCTGCGGGACGTGTGCCAAGGGGCCGTCGATGTCTATGACTTTGGATCACTATGTATGGGAGGTACGTGAACGGATTCAGGGCCACAGTGGCCTAGGTACGACTAAAGGGCTATAGACCAATGAAGTGGGGTCATTTGTAAAGATTTGGTCATGACTCCATGTGGTAAGCTTGGTAGTAGCAGTAGTTGTACAAGTTGAACTCCGTCACTACTTCGATGGGTCTAGTGATTGACAGTGGTGGACATCGTATGCTTTACGCACTGAGTGAGAGATGTGAGGATGGTTGCTATGGTTGATTTGTTTGCCATCATTACGACATACACACCCCACCCCCGTATTCTTTGCACTATTTATTATGGCACCTTGGAGTATTGTACGGTATGTGGTACTAACTCTTTAGTTGTAGGTCCAGGTATGGTTTAGTATACCTGTTATTGTTCTGTTTAGATGCTTATCGCTCATACCAGGCTTTATGTCTGACCCAGAGTTTTATGTCTCCTCTTATTACTCTGGGTGCTCACACGAGCAGACTAGAGACAGGTTAGCCGGTGATGCACGGGTAGATGATCCGGAGACGAGCAGGAGGCTTCCACGTATGATATATATATAGTATTCTCCCTGTGTTGTTGAAGATCACTGCTTGGGCATTAGTAATGCATCTTCTACTTCGGTTTTCTTCTGTTTTAGAGACAGTAAATTTGGAAAGTTGTAATAAGCTGTATTTGGATTTCCGCTGCTCTGATGTTGATGTTGGTTTTAGTTATCAGCTTATGCACTGTCTCACCTGTTTTATGTCAAATATGTTATTATTATATTTTATTCCATGCGCTGTGAGACATTCTACAGGTTCCTTGGTAGTTAATTCCCTTCTTTCCTTTCTTCTGACGACCGTTCCGGGCTAGTCGGGCATGTGTACAGCGCACTTTTGGAGGAAATGCAGGCTGGTGCGGGGCGGGCCGTCACACTTGGTATCAGAGCCAGGTTGCGTAGTTAACCTAGGGAAGTTATCAGGGATAGATAATATACGTATACGAGAGAGCGTATTTGTGATTACTTTGGTTTTTAAAAGCTATATATGTATATACTATTAGTAGTATAAGGGTGAAGTCGTACTGCGCTAGTACCACTATGGGGTCGTTAATCGTTTCCTTTTATAGATTGACGATGAGCCGATATACTAGAGGTGCTGATAGGGGAGCCAATAATGGGAATGCTGCTGACATGAGGACGATGTTTACTGACCTCATGAGAGAGATGCTTAGAGATGTGCATAGGGCAGCTCCCAATGGTGGAAATGGTGGTGGTCCAATAGTGCATGCGCCGAGGGTCGACTTCGCTAAGCTGAATAAGGATTATACTAGCCATGGTGGGAAGCCGTTCCACGGAACGGAGTCGGCTACGGATGTTCAGGATTGGTTGGATAGTTGCGAACATATCTTCGAGGATTTGGGTATCGAGGATGCGATGAAGAGAAAGCTAGCGTCCCGTCAGCTGCAAGGGCGGGCAATGAATTGGTGGAATGCTATAAAGGCAACTACTCCCGAAGATCAGATTACTTGGGAGCAGTTTAAGGTCCGCTTTGGCGAGAAGTTCATTCCAGCTGCTCAGAAGTCAGTGTTGTTTAAGAAATTCTTGGAGCTCAAGCAGAATGGCAGAGCTGTCTCGGAGTATATTGCTGAATTCGACACTTTGTCGAAGTATGGGTTATCTCTTATTGATACTGCCGAGAAGAAAAATGAGAAATTCATAACTGGTTTGGATCAGTACTTGGGGGAAAGGCTTATCAACCACATCGATGAGACATTTGAATCGATTGTGGGGAAAGCATTAAGGTCAGAAAGTCTCTACCCTAAGTCGAAGACTGAGGTTGTATCTGCAGAGGAGCCAAAGCCACAAGCAAGTGGTGGAGGCAAGGGTGGTTCCCAGAATAAGAGAAAACAGAGTCAGACTAAGGATGGCCAGAAGAAAAAGAATAAGCAAGATGTGGAGTGCTTCAGCTGTGGTAAGAAGGGCCATTATGCTAGTAATTGTCGGGCCAAGCCAGCGGATAGGAAGTGCTTCAACTGTGGCCAAATGGGACATCCCAAGGACAAGTGTCCGCAACCCCCCAAAGAAAAGCAAACGGTGAAAGCATATGCCCTTAATGCTATTCATTCTTCGTCGAATGCCCCAACCGCGGCGGAGAAGGGAAAGAATGTCGTCATTCAAGGTATGCTTTCTGTTTATGATGTTCCTGTTAGAGTTTTGTTTGATACCGGAGCTTCCAGTTCTTTCATATCTAGTGACCTGGTAGATAGGTTAGGATTGGAGCCCGAGATTGTCGATAGACCTTTAGTAGTGACGAACCCGATTGGTGGTTCGACTAGCCTTAGCATGATTTGTCGCAATGTGGTCTTATCGAGTCATGGATGCATGTTTGTTTGTAATTGCTTTGTTTTGGGCTTTACTGGGTTTGGCATTATTTTGGGAGTAGATTGGCTCCAAAGATACAGGGTGGTGGTAGACTGTGAGGGCTTTTTGGTGACAGCTAGAGCGGATGATGGGCGGAGGATAGTGTTTGATGGTCTACCCAGTGAGGGGGTATTGGCTAGTTTTCTAAAACTCCCTCGACATTCCGCAGAGTGAGTTGTCAGGTTTGCCCGTGGTTGGCCAGTATCCGGATGTTTTCGAAGAAGTGATCGGGCTTCTACCACATCGAGAGATTGAGTTTCGTATTGATTTGGTAAAGATGCCAGACCTATAGTGATGCCACTTCGTCGTATGGCACCAAGGGAGCAGCGAGAGCTCGAGGTGCAAGTCAGCGATCTTTTGAAGAAGGAATTTATCAGAAGGAGTGTTTCTGAATGGGGAGCACCAGTTGTGTTTGCTACCAAGGCGGATGGTTCCCTTCGTTTGTGTGTGGACTACCGCGAGTTGAATAAAGTGACGAGGAAGAACAAGTATCCTCTACCGCAGATAGATGATTTGTTCGATTAGTTGAGTGGCGCGAGAGTATTTTCTCAGTTGGATCTCGCGATAGGTTTTCATCACCTTAGAGTGGAAGCTGAGAGTATAGCTAAAACGGCATTTCGGACGCCGTCTGGATTTTATGAGTGGTTGGTCATGTCATTCGGGCTGACCAATGCCCCAGCATATTTTGTGGATCTTATGAATAGGGTATTCAGAGATCAGTTGAATAAGTTTGTTTTTATGTTCGTTGATGATATTTTGGTCTACACGAGGACAGAGGAAGAACACAAGGAACATGTAAGAATAGTGATGGAGGTGTTGAGAAAACACCAATTGAAAGCAAAGTTTTCTAAGTGTCACTTCTGGAAGAGGGAAGTGAGGTTCTTGGGTCATGTTGTTTCCGAGAATGGTATTGCCGTGGACCCTGCGAAGGTGGCTACGGTATAGGATTGGTCTACGCCAAAGAATGCAACAGATGTAAGAAGTTTCTTGGGGTTAGCTGGATATTATCGTAAGTTTATCCAAGGTTTCTCCAAGATAGCAGCACCATTGACCCAGTTGACCAAGAAGAATCAAGCTTTTGTCTGGGATGAAAGGTGCGAGAATGCATTCAAGAGTCTAAAGGACAAGTTGACATGTGCACCAGTGTTAGTCATTCCTAAGGGGAATGAAGAGATGATGGTATACACAGATGCTTGTGGTACCGGACTAGGTGTTGTATTGATGCAAGGCGGTAGGGTTGTAGCCTATGCAAGTCGGCAATTGAAACCGCACGAGAGAAGATACCCTACTCATGATTTGGAATTGGCAGCGATCGTGTTTGCGTTAAAGATGTGGAGACACTATCTCTTGGGAGAAAGATTTGAGCTGTTTACAGATCATAAGTCGTTGAAGTATCTCTTCTCCTAGAAGGATCTAAATCTCCGACAACAAAGGTGGTTAGAATTCTTGGCTTCCTATGATTTTGACATCGCATATACACCAGGTAAGGGCAATGCGGTAGCCGATGTGTTGAGTAGAAGACATGCCAGTTTGGGGGCTATGTTTCTTGAATGGAAGCAACTGGAGTACATCGCTGGGTATGATTTCAGACCAAAGTGCGAATTAGATCCAGAAATGTTAGCAAGTTTGACGATCAGACCCACTTTGATTGAGCGGATCGGCTCTAGTCAGAGGGATGATCCTAACCTATTGGAAATCATCTCCAAGTTAGAGATGGGTATCGATGAGGAGATGAACAAGTATGGTCTTGATCGAGATGAATGGCTTAGAAAGAATGGAAAGCTTGTTGTACCCAATGTCAATGGATTGAGGGATGAAGTGCTTAGAGAGTGTCATCACTCAAAACTGACTATACACCCTGGTGGTAACAAGATGCATCGAGATATGAAGCAGACCTACTACTGGGAAGGGATGAAAAGAGACGTTGGTAAATTTATATCCAAATGCATGAATTGCCAGCTAGTTAAAGCCGAGCAAAAGAAGCCTACTGGATTGTTGCAACCATTAGAAATTCCAGAATGGAAATGGGAGCAAGTCTCGATGGATTTCATCGATGGTTTACCAAGGACTAGATCGGGACATGATAGCCTTTGGGTAATCGTGGATCGATTGACTAAGAGTGTAAGATTAATACCAGTCAAATCGACCAGAACGGCAGATAAATTAGCAGAATTGTATATGAAGTGGGTAGTGAGATTTCATGGAGTACCTAAAAGCATTGTGAGTGACCGAGACCCGTTGTTCACTAGTGGGTTTTGGAAGAGCTTACAAGAGGCTCTAGGGTCAGAGTTACATCTCAGTACCGCATATCATCCTCAGACCGATGGTCAGACGGAGAGGGTGAATCGTATTTTGGAAGATCTCTTGAGGGCATGTATGTTGGATTTTGGTGGATCATGGGATGACCATTTGCATCTAGTAGAGTTTGCATATAATAATAGCTACCAATCCAGTATCGGTATGGCTCCATATGAAGCTTTGTACGGAAGACCGTGCAACTCACCATCATGTTGGATAGAGACTGGTGAGAAGTTTATGCTTGGACCAGATGAGGTGAGGGAAACTTCAGATAAGATTAAGATCATTCAACAACGAATGAGGGCTGCCCAAGATAGGCAGAAGAGTTATGCTGATAAGAGGAGAAGAGACTTAAAATTCTCCGTTGGTGACTTGGTGTTTGTCAAGATTTCTCCGTTGAAGAGCGTGATACGATTTGGCAGGAGAGGCAAGTTGGAACCAAGATTTGTTGGCCCATTCCCTGTTCTTGAACTAGTCGGGAATTTGGCATATAGAGTTGACTTACCAGAGAAGATGGCGGGAGTTCACAACGTATTTCATTTTTCCCAACTAAGGAAGTTCGTTCACGACCCAGATATGACTATCTCACCTAATCAGTTAGAGGACTTCGAAGTGGAACCCGAGGCGGTTGGGAACCGCAAGTCGATCCGTATTATCGAGCACGATATGAAGCAACTTCGAAGGAAGGCGGTGAAGCTAGTCAAGGTTCAGTGGGGCGAGAACGAGAATGACTATACTTGGGAGACAGAGGAGAACATTAGAAAGACATATCCAGAACTCTTCGCCTGGTAAGATTTTAACTTCGATTTAGTTTTCCGCATGCTAGGATAGGCTTGTTTGCTTGTTTTGCATGTTTGATTGTCGTATGTGGATGTTAGGCATGCAGGATCCTTTGTATGTTTAGGGTTAAGGAATTTCGGGGACGAAATTTCTTAAGGGGGGAGAGTGTAACGACCCGTATCCTACGCATCATAGGATCGTAAAATATTTATTTCTTTTACATACGAAGTCGTATGGTCATGTAACTTTGGAAGACGACTACTGGGGTCATTTCCCATGTTCATGATTTTTGTCGATTTTTAAATGACCATTTTACCCCTGGTTGGCACTGTTTTGGCCATAACTTTTGACTAGAAAGGAATTTTGACCTGAAACCACTTCCATTGGCTCCGGATGATGGTTTACAATTCCGTAGAGTGGTCACATTAGCCAAACGGACTCACCGTTTGAGAGATATGGCTGAAACAAGTTTCAGATGGTGAAAAACAGCTTAATTGGGCTTAACCGGGTGATCAACAGCTAGGCCCAATGAGGGATTTCGGGATTAGGGTAAGGAGGAGGCTGAAATCAGTTAGAGAATGATCTTATCCTCATTTCTCAGCCGCCACTTTCATTCTTGAACCCTAACAATGGCCGCCAATGTCTAGAAACATCCCCAAATCACTTTCTAATCAAGTTTTGGCTTAATCTACATCAAATTAAGGAGAGAAAACACGAAAGCAAGGTTGGAGCTGCTGTTAGACGTTAGAATTCACCCAAATCAGCGAGATTTCAGTTCTGAGGATTTTATTTGTGGCCAAGGTGAGTGATTAGCATTGTTTTGACACTAATTACAGTTAATTAAGGGTAATTAGTGAAGATTAGCGAATTTACACACTAATAAATTCTGGAAAAATATCTATAAATTCGGAAATAATATTTTATGCCTCTGGTAGAAATTTGGTTTAATTTGGTTAAGTTTTGTTAACCCTATGATTAGTTTTGCTCAAACATGCCTAAGGGAAAAATATGGGGTTTTGGGTATATTTGATCCATTTTGACATGTAAATTCATTGTTTTGGTGTTTGTGGTTAGTTTGCTATGTTGCTATGACTGTTTGACATGTTTTGCGATTGATTAGAATAGTTAGATTGGTCGAAAACGTCGTCGAATGGCGTAAAACACTTGCTGGAAAAGTTGCAGGAAAAGTGCAGGTTCTGGACCGGATCGGATCGGATATGGGGGCTCGGATCGGATGAATTGAACTGGGCAAGGGGCCTGATCGGATCGGAACTTGACACTTGAGACAACTGGCAAAAAGGAAGGCCACGCTAATTGAACCGGGATCGGATCAGATAAAGGAGGAGAGATCGGATCGGAGCATGTGAAGAACGAGGGAGCTGATTGGAGCGGAAGCACGGACTGGATGGGAGGTGGCAACCCGACCCGACCCGAAGTGGGACACCCGACCCGAACCGACGCAACGCTGTGGACCCGACCCGAACCGATGCAACGCTGTGGACCCGAACCAAACCGCTACAGGAGAAGACTACGAACAGAACCAACTCAAGGTAGAGGACCCGACCCGAACCGATGGCTAGAAGGGGAACCCGACCCGACCCAGTGTTGACCAATAACCCGAGATGTAAAGGTTGTCCAATATGGGAAGTTAGAGCTCAGGATCCAGTTGGGAACCGATGAGTTCACTTCATGATTGGGCTTTGCTGCGGGACGTGTGCCAAGGGGCCGTCGATGTCTATGACTTTGGATCACTATGTATGGGAGGTACATGAACGGATTCAGGGCCACAATGTCCTAGGTACGACTAAAGGGCTATAGACCAATGAAGTGGGGTCATTTGTAAAGATTTGGTCATGACTCCATGTGGTAAGCTTGGTAGTACCAGTAGTTGTACAAGTTGAACTCCGTCACTACTTCGATGGGTCTAGTGATTGACAGTGGTGGACATCGTATGCTTTACGCATTGAGTGAGAGATGTGAGGATGGTTGCTATGGTTGATTTGTTTGCCATCATTACGACATACACACCCCACCCCCGTATTCTTTGCACTATTTATTATGGCACCTTGGAGTATTGTACGGTATGTGGTACTAACTCTTTGGTTGCAGGTCCAGGTTCAGGTATGGTTTAGTATACCTGTTATTGTTCTGTTTAGATGCTTATCGCTCATACCAGGCTTTATGTCTGACCCAGAGTTTTATGTCTCCTCTTATTACTCTGGATGCTCACACGAGCAGACTAGAGACATGTTAGCTGGTGATGCATGGGTAGATGATCCGGAGACGAGCAGGAGGCTTCCACGTATGATATATATATATAGTATTCTCCCTGTGTTGTTGAAGATCACTGCTTGGGTATTAGTAAGCATCTTCTACTTCGGTTTTCTTCTGTTTTAGAGACAGTAAATTTGGAAAGTTGTAATAAGCTGTATTTGGATTTCCGCTGCTCTGATGTTGATGTTAGTTTTAGTTATCAGCTTATGCACTGTCTCACCTGTTTTATGTCAAATATGTTATTATTATATTTTATTCCATGCGCTGTGAGACATTCTACAGGTTCCTTGGTAGTTAATTCCCTTCTTTCCTTTCTTCTGACGACCGTTCCGGGCTAGTCGGGCATGTGTACAGCGGACTTTCGGTGCAGGCTGGTGCGGGGCGGGCCGTCTCATTCTATGTGAAAATTTATTGTGATGTGAATTGAAATATATTTACGATGTAAATTGAGATATATATATATATATACGATGTGAAATTGAAATATATATACGATGTAAAATGAAAAAAAATATATAAAAGAAATGAAATATATATATATATGAAATGAAAATAAATATATATATGAAATGAATTATATATATATATAGGAAATAAAAAATATATTTATAAGAAGTGAAAATTATACATATATATATATAAGAAAGTAAAAATAATATATATATGAAATGTGAAATCAATATATATATATATATATATATATATATATATATATATATATGAAATGTGAAAACGAATTGATCGTTAAAAATATAATTTTTTTTAACATATATATACATATACACTGTATAAAATTGTCGTGTATATGGAATATTCAATTTTGACATGAAAATTGAAATGAAGTTGAAATCGTTTTGAAAACAAATTTAAAACGGTTTATAAAATAAGTTTTAAATGGAAATCGACGAAATATATATTATATATATATATATATATATATATATATATAATACAATGGCCTAAATAGAACGCGCCGCGCTGCGGCAGTTTGCGAATTTCGACCATTGACTTCGAACGGACATTACAGGAGATCCGACCGTCAAATTCTCCTGAAACCAGAACTGTTGGGTTCGTATCGAAAAGAGCTTTCCAACGAATATAAGAAATTAGAAATCTAACGGTTGGATTTGGAATTATGTCCAAATCAAATTTGGAAAAGGTCGTTGTAAGTGCAGTTCGTGGCCGTTATTGGAAACCGACTGTACGGGCCTTGATAAAATTATTAAAAATATCGATAATTAGTGTAAAATCATAAGAAATAATTTGGAAAGGATTGGGATGAAAATTTCCATATTTGAAAGGATAAAAATATATTTTTATCGAAATGAACTAGTTATGAACTAGAATTATAAAGCAATATTTTTAAATAAATAAATTGGATTGAAATGGTTTTGATATAACCAGAAATTTCCAATATATGAATTGGAATGGATTTGAATCGAAATTATCTTCGGAATATTTTGATATTGGATTCCGTGATTATACGGACATTGTGGAGGAATTTGGAAGATATATATATCGTTATTCCAATACGATATTTGTTGATTTCAGAATTTGATATTGAATATAAGCCGATATATTTTCTATTCAGAGTCTTGTATTTAATATCAAATTGGATTTGGGGTTTGTCATAAACTGTGTTTAAATGACATTAGTTCTTTAACCCGAGTAAAAGCAGGATTAATTTCCAAAAAGTAGAATAATCAATATGAAATAATTTTAGAGATAAAACCAATTGGAGTTTGAATAAATCTTTAATTAGATTTGAAAGAATGAATGATGATTAAATTTACCAAAAACATGAGATGTGGTGTAAACTAAATATACGTGGTTGTTGATATGGATTGGGCTAATTAATTGTTGATATTGATTCTTATTGATTGATTGATCGTGTGAATGGTGCTCGACCAGTTTATGAGCTGAATGTGCTTTTATATTTAGCATTGGGTTGGGTAGAAATACTGGTATGCTAACGCCTTGTGAAACACTTCACGATCTAACTATGAGGTGTGAGCGAAATTGTTGAGTTCATTTCAAATTTAATGAATGATTGTGAAATGATATATTTTTCTTAAGTGAAAAGAAATGTATTCCAAATTTTGGACAGGGAATGTTTTATAAAATAGAAAAGATTTCGAGGGCTAAAACCCGATAATTTCGAAATGATTTGGAAATATATTATGGTTTTACATTGTAGTTCATCACATATTCGATTAGTTGGTATTGATGATGTATCTGTTTGGTGGCGATTCTCTCGCTTAACACCCTTCTTTGAGACGTACGAGCTCAAAGGTTATGTGATTAATAGTGACTGATCATATGTGTGAATTACTGATGTGAAGTACTATATTTTGAAAGTACTTGTGATTATTATGTTGTGAAATGATTTTCACTACTTCGGGATATGAAATGATTTAGTATGTGGCTAAAGATTTGGGTAACCCTGAGACTAAAAGTATAGGTGAGAGGGCGGTGTATGCTCTCCATGTGTGGGAGGTGCATCGTCGGTGTAGCCTGCTCCTATGTGGGGTAGGTGCACATTTATATATCGAGTTGCTAGGTTCGTACCCTCTGCCTTGTCGATGGAAAGCACGATATTTGGTTGCATACTTGTTTGTATGCGTTGTTATGATTTGGAATTCATATTTCCGAACGATTTGATTTGAGATCCCAAAGTGAAATCTACTTTGATATAGAAAGTTAGATATGTATTTCAAATGATTTGAAATAGAAATCGGGAAATAAAGTCCAAAGGAATAATTTCTGTAAATTGAATTGGATCTAGAAAATCTACGCGTGGTGATTAATCTAAATGGGTAGATTGGGATATTGCATGTTGATTGATGCATAGTTGATCCATATATCTATATTGATTGTTGTTTACACACTGGCGTTCATGGGGGTAAACCCATTCCGCATTAGCGGCGTGGTCCCGTGATTTGCCTTATCATTTTAATAAGTTAATTTTAACTGTTTAGAGTTTCTCACACCAGTCCTATGACTGACCTGTAGTTTGTTTTTCCCTTGCAAACTCGGGTGCCCCTATTTTCCACACGGGAAGTCGAGTAGTTTTATTTTGTAGATGTATTGAGCAGGATTCTGTATTGAAGCTTGAAGCTGTGTCCAGGCATTTACAGTCTTCCGTTGTGTAGTTTATTTATTTTCCGCTGTGCATTGTGTTACATTTATTGTAAATTAATCTTCCGCTGTATTATATTTCGATATACTCTGGTATATTCTGTACTCTGATGTAACATTATTATGATGTTTATAGAAGTCTTCTGTTATTTGTTCTGATATGTTGTATGCCCAGAGTTAGCGTATGCGGGATTCGAACGGTCTTGATCGGTTTAGCGATCGATTAGGCCCGAGCGAAACCCGTGTCGTTACAGCTGATGACATCATCATCTTTACTAATGGTAGTCGTCAGTCTATTCGGAGCCTGTTGGGTCTTATTCGGCGGTACGAGAGATGCTCAAGGCAACTCGTTAATTCGGCTAAAAGCTACTTTGTGTCCGTGAAAGACCTTTCTACTGTCAGATCTTCTTGGATCGAGTCTTCTTCTGGATTCAAGGTGACCTCTCTTCCCCTCCCTTACCTAGGCATAGTGTTATACCGAGGTAGGAAGCTCAACGCCATTTTTGATCCCTTAACTGACAAAGTGAGGGGAAAGATCGTTCGATGGAATGCTACTCTCTTATCTCAGGCTGGCAGATTGGTTCTCATTAAGTCTGTTCTTGACTCTATGAGATCTCATATCTTTGCTGCAATGACTCCCACTGCTTCTTTCTTCCGCTCTTTCCGATCCTTGGCTTCGTCCTTCTTTTGGGGAAACAAGGACAACAGTTCGCACCACTACTGGATTTCTTGGAAATCCATTTGTCGTCCAATGAGTGAGGGAGGTCTGGGCCTCCGTAACCCTAAAGACATCTGCTCGGCCTTTGCTTGCAAGCTTTGGGCGAGGTTTGGAGCGAATGAATCCCTTTGGGCGAATTTCCTCCATTCCAAGTACCATAGGTTGGAAGGAACGAACTTCAACGGTATCCCGTCTTATGCTAGCGAGATGTGGAAACGGATGCAATCCGTGAAGGCTTTGTCGGATGCTCATAGGGGTGGCACAGGTTGGGATGGTGGTCCCTTCTCGCTTAAGGCGGCATGGAACTCAGTTAGAACTCCAGGTCCTCATCTCCAGATTTTCTCATATGCCTGGAATGTCCATATTCCACTGAAAGTTTCTTTATTTATGTGGAAAGCCTTGCATAATAGCTTACCAGTAGATGAGAACCTTCAGAGAATCGGCATCCCTCTCGTATCTAGGTGCAGGTGCTGCAGTTTTGGATACTCCGGATCCTCTTCTCACTTGTTGCTCTCTGGGTCTTGTGCCAGGTCTGTATGGAATTACTTTGGGAATCTAATGGGTTCCCGAGGTAATGCAAACTCGCTTGAAGGTTTTCTGAGTTTCTGGTGGTCAGACACTTCTGGAAAATCTTTTCGGTCCATCCTTCTTTGTTTGATTCCTTGTCTAGTCTACTAGCACATCTGGTGCTCGCGGAATAAGGCAGTTTTTGACGAAGTGGCAATGGGCCCTCCTACTATTATATGGAAAGTAAGGAATGATGTGTTCCTTACGTTTCGTGGCAGGCCTTTCCGGGGAGTCGTCAGCTCCTGCGCTAGGCTATAACTTTTGATGTTTCAACGATTTCGGCCACTACCAGGACTGGTATCGGGTGATATTTGATTTCTTTGTTTAAGGTTGGCTTTTGTTACGGTTTCTGCTGCTTTTCGCTTTTTCCTCTCTCCCCTTCCACCCCCCTCCCCCCAATCTTATGTCATTTGCTAGTTGTGCAGATTTTGGAGTGCAGGTTCCAGAGCGAGCCGACTGGTATAGGTTGGAGCTTTATTTTCTTCACCTCAGAGAGGGCTGATGGAGCAGGTGACGCTGGAGTTCATTGTGGAGCAAGATATTGGAAGATTGTTCTGATTTAGGCTGCCTCTCTGGATTTGATGGAGTTCTAGGATATTCAGGAGTTCGAGGATCATGGTCGATTGGACACCTCACCCTTTGCCGATGGGTTTTCTTTTGGAGGGCTCGTCAACTGCCTTAGCTCTATAGCCCCTTATTAGTCAAATGTGGCGGATGGGAATTACAGCACCGCCTCTCACTTCGCCGATCGTCTGCTGTTATCTCTATGGCCTTGATTGCTGTTGACCTAGCTTTTGTTTTTGTCAGTTTTTTGTTCTAGGTGGTTTTTGGTTCTGTATCTTTTATTTATTTGTGTGCACGTTTTCTGCACTCTGTAGAAAACGTTTTTGTGAGCCGTTGGAGGATGGCTAGATTCTCCCCTTTTGTTATATTATTGTTATATTAAAAAAAATTAACAACAAAAAACGCTAATTACTTTATTAACTGGTTAAATAAAACAAGTTAATTAAAAATCCTAATTTACCTAAATTACCAATTTATTATCTCACTGTATAACCGTTGTAATCAAGAACTGCCTTTGGTCTTCAAATCCAAATATTTACATTACCTCACCACCGATTTGCCACGTTTACCCTTATTGTCTTAATTAAACTATGGTTTCCCACTTCTTCCCTGTTATCACGCAACAGCTTCACCCTTTGTCATCTCTATTTTCAGACCACTCCCAAACCATGGTTGAACCTTTTCTATAAGCCATGGAATTTCAGTTTTGATGCCACTGTAATCATCAGCACCCTAAAATTCACCTTGCTAGCCCTTCCATCCTCAACTCGCAGTATTCACGTAGCACAGTACCACCATTTGTAACCTTTCAGACCCCATTCCAGTCACCTCACATCATTTACACAACTCGATCCTAAACTTCGACGTCGATTTGCTCTTAATTGCTTCCGCACCCTTCCAGACCTGTTCGCACCCATCACTACATCGAAATCCTCTCATCAAAACCCACAACAGGTCACCCTATCTTCCTCCTACAACTCGTGAGTGCCTCTATCGACTTCAGGGACCCCTCGACTTAAATCGTGATTCCGTTCTTTTCAATCGTGAGTGCCCTTTTACCTTGACAAACCAATCTGAGTGATGATTAGCTCAACATTGCCTACAACTCTTTAAAATTGCAACCCTAAGTATCGAGCTGCTCATGAATCTTGATGTCGAACTCAAGGCGAGACTACTACCTTCCATTCCTGTGTAATTCGAAGAACAGCTCGCCAAGACCGAAAAATTTCAACCTTTTGTACTATATAATCTTCTGCGAATTGATTTTATAGTAAATCAGAACAAGAACTTTGAAGGAGAGGAGGAGGTTTTAATTTATTTTGTCTGAAACTGAATTGGAAGAGAGAACGATAAAGAGGGGAATGGCGTGTATTTAAAAAGAGGAACCTTAGGCATTAAGTAATTAGTCTAGGAATGTACACCAAAATTTAATTCGATTTGATTTCATTTCTAAATCAATTTGATTACTATTTAATACGATTTGAGTTTGAGCTTATCCACTAAATTTTATAATAATATAATTTGTGGTTCCAAACTCCTATTTAATCATACTGACTATGGTTTCTAACATTATTCACTATTCTGTACTCAACTAGACAGATTTTGAAGCCCAATTCAATCATACGGAGAAGATATAAATTTAAATCGATAAAATTTAAATTAAATTCAAAACAAATAAATTCCTGAATAATAAATTATTATTATTATCATTTCTGTTCAGTTATAATTTATATTGATTATCTGAATCATTTTCGATACAGTTTAAATCTTCGAATTCAATTATATTCCGAATTACTATAATTTGATATATTCTAAATTAAATTATATTCGATTATTAAATCGATAAATCAATATAAAAATTCATTTATATTATCAATGCAATATTTAAAACCATATTAAATATTTAAAATAAATTATTTGAAAAATTCGGGTTGTTACATGAATACATGAGGCAAACAAGGTATAGTGGTTAGGTACTTAGCGCGGTAAAACAATACTGCAGTGGCAAGTGAAAAAGATACAAGTTCATGAAGTACCAAGAAGCATCTACTAGGGTGATCAAGATCAAAACAAAAAGGACACTGCATGCAAAGGTACAAGTACATAGCAGTACACAAAATATATAGTGATTGCAACAACACTTAAGGCCTCAAATACAACAAGCATGCCAAGTCTCACATTTTAGTGACAGGTTTAGAAACTGAATTTCAACCATGGCCAAACAATCTTAAAAGCAAAACAACAGCCAAGACATATACTGTTATATTTTAGTTCTCATTTCACAGTCGATTTAGATAGTCAATATTATTTCAAATTCCAATTCATATTCATAAATCGGTTCATTGTCATAACTTCACATTTGATTTGGATCACACTAAAGCCAAGCTTTGTACATTTATAGCTTTTTCACTTAGCATGCCACATTGTCAATTCATATCACATAACCGATGTCTATCAATATATAACCTATGAGCTCATACGTCTCAGAGAAGGGTGTTAAGTTAAGAGAATAGTTTCTCTACCACCAAACAGTTATATATTTAATAGAGATTAATTGCTTTGCCATAAATTACAATGGCAGATATACATTCTATACATGTATGTTGTGCGACTGAACGAAATTGAAGGCGCTTTATTCCTCGTTCAGTGAAGGAGAGAATTGTTTTCTCAAATCGAGTATCATTTAAATTCAACTTATCAAGATTCCAAAGTACTTATGTCGAATATTTTTCATGGAAATCCATGGATTAATAAAGTTAACATTTTATATGACTTGATTTACAATAAATCATATTTTGCCACACTTGGTCTCTACCGTTACCTGTTGATTTTTGTGGTCGATTGTCATTTAAATTATCTTGCCATGGTTGTGCTATACTTACAGCCTGAAATCTTGGGTAAATGCTTGATGTTCTTAGTTTTTATTGCTTCGTTTGCTTTGAATTTATTTCTGTTTAATTGATTACTACTATAGATAAAAAGGGTGGCACGTCCTTCATACTTAATTATTTTTGGTTGTACATATTGGTTTATACCAGTTTGTTAGGTTCCTTTTTGTTTAATGCCAAAACGACAAAAATGAAAGGAATGGTGAAGATAAATGAAGAGGTGTGTGAAGGGAACAAGGAAACAACATGGTGGAAATTCAGAAATTAAGGGGCCAATTGAACATGGTATGCATATTAAGTACTCGGAGATTTTAGTCGTGCGCCTGACCAACGTATGCCTAACGTCTGTAAGAACGACAATAACTTGTCAAACTTCGATTTATCAAGTATATTCGAACTTTAAATACCGAATCAATAATCTAAAATTAAAATTTACCTATTTTAATAAATTAAGGAAGAGGATTTTTTTTCAAGCCCACAACTTTGAAATAATATAATTACAAATATTCCCACACGAATTACATATTTTGACAAATCAAAGTTTTATAAAAGAATCGAGACCT
Organism: Allium sativum; assembly: GCA_030737875.1. Taxonomy (NCBI): domain Eukaryota; kingdom Viridiplantae; phylum Streptophyta; class Magnoliopsida; order Asparagales; family Amaryllidaceae; genus Allium; species Allium sativum. The sequence goes on from CM060921.1 coordinate 388,921,614, forward strand.
TTAGACTTTGAAAATTTTCAATTTATAAATGTACAGTTTGTTGCATAACAAGTTTTAATCAAAGAAGATGTTATTTAAACTACTTAAACCCTTCAAGGAGTGTTTGAAAATGTAAAGTTGAACCTGTATTTAACAAGGGTTGCAAGTGATCGACGCAAACCAAACTATTTTGCCAAAAAGCATAAAGGGTATATTTTAGCAATCAAATTGAATCTTACTTAAAGAACTTGAAAATGAATTTTTGAAACACTAACTTAAATAAGTTTATGTACGTTGTTAAGAAATCATATATAAGGTAGTATAAATTATAACATATATCTGAGTGGGAGAAGACTAATTTTCCCCACTTGAAACTGAATAAGTGAAACAAATGGAAATATCTTAACAAGTAATCACTTATGATACATTGAAAATGAATTTTGGATTAAGATTTTTACTTAAGAAAAGATTTAATCAAGTACCCCATGATTGAACTGCATATGCTTGTATCGTTATGCGTACTTGACTTTTCCTTCTTGGCTATAATGAATCAACTAATTTTCGATCTCGATTATTAATACAAATACGTATTTGGTATCATACACTGTCTAATAAAGCACTAAAAATTACCAAATCATTAATAGAAAGAAGTTAGAGGGCGAGAAATAGATAGAAAGAAAAGTTAGAATAGAAGAAAATGAAGAACACAAATCTCACAGTGGAAAGAATAAAATATAATATATAATCACTTTTGGAATACAAAACTGTATATGTATTTATGTACATCATCAGAGTACAAGACATATACATCACAACGGAAATAAACTATATATATCTATCGTTGAAGCCTCCAACTCTAAGCTCCTTCAGGTGTATCTATAAATTTTGAAACTACTCAACTAGCCATACAAATTTGGGCACCCAAAAGTTTAGGAAAAACATAGTTATGAGTAGACGATTTAAAACAGCTTGAGAAACAAATGGTATCTCATAAGACCACGCCGCATATAAACATGGAACATGTTTTTCCCTTATGAGAACCAAAATACTTTGTATGTCAAAATCAGATATTATGGTAGTGTCTAGGGTTTTCAAAATAATTTAGAACCTAACAAAATGCTTGCAACTCACATTTCACTACATAGTTTTCAAATAAAACCCGCGAACACTTATTGGAGAATGGATTCCAACTATGGCAAGTTATGAGATCACCTTCCGACAATGTACCTCCGGAGATGATTACATTGGGGTTCAACAAGAACATCTTACAACCTGGCTAAACATGACTGACCACTCATTTCTCTTGAGTGTACTGAATATATCATTACCACAGTTGGGGCTAGCCAACCAAACCGATATCATACAAAAAGGGACAATCAAAGGCTTTTGTTCTCTACTTTATGTACATATATATCCTTTGTTTGTTTTTAAAGCTTTTTGAACTATAAGGAATGTATCTTAGTCCCAAAACACTAATATTTTGGCTACTGACCGAGATTGTTGATTGGATATTATAATTATCTATATTATTTAATCGGCTGTGCAATTCCATGCTACATATCCGTTTCCTCTAAAAAAATGGTCAACCCTAATTGGAATGACCAACATAGGCATGTGGCCTACCCGATTTCTTCCATTTCCCAGTTGTGAAGCTTGAGTTCATAACTTACCTTGTTAACATATCACTTTTTCATTCACTTTGAATGCCATATCGTCAAATTCGTTGAACCGCTAATTGATTTGCCAAAAAATAATCACGGGTATAAAGTTGAGAGAAACGAATTTCTCCACCACTAAACATAAATACATTTGAAAAGATCAACGTACGTGATCTTTTAGTCATACTCTATCAGACATTCATCCATACAAGTTGTCCTGGGACTGGACAAACCAAAGGCACTTTCTTGTAAATCCATCTTAGGCAATTTCTATTTGGGATCGATATAATAGTCCTTGCATAAACTCCATCTTCAATAAAATATGACTTGCAAAGTATAATCGGATCGAAGTGATATTTAGATTCTGGACTCTACGAACGACAATGTTAATATCTTTTAGGGTCAAGTAAAACTTAATAACAATCAAGTCAACATATTTCATATGGTGTAACAACTCGCATTTTTCAGCGATATAATTTATTTATTTAATTATTTAAATAGTGATTTAGGGAATTAAATGGTCGTTAAATTAAATATTATTGAATATTTAATTAAAATAAAATAATATAATAATATATTTAATTTCTGAAATATCAGAAATATTGGAATTCACAAAATAGTGTGAATTGGATCATTTGTGATATTTAATTCAGTTTAAAATATGAATCAGAATAACGAATATATTACTAATGACAGTTTGAACGTATAATTATATTATAATCGAGCTCGAAATGGCGCTGCAGTTCGTAATTTGGCGATTTGAACTTCAACTGGATGTACATGATTCGTTTTAAATCGGATTTCTGTGAAACAAGAAATGCTAGGAGCTGGTGAAGTATATTTTTCTGATGGAAGAGAAAAATCGAGATTTCGTCATGTAGAATTTCAGTTATGTCCAAATCAAATTTTCAAAAAGTCGCTATGGAATTCCTTTATAATTTATATCGATTTATTTATAATTTAAAATGGATTTTTAAATATAAATCGAATATCAATGTAACACTGGATTTGAAATATCGAGTTATAAATCCCAGTGTAACAGTATGATATTCTTTTGTGAATATATACGATAATATTTATTTTTATATATTAAATTTAAATGTTTTTAAATATATTTATATATTTAAAAGGGTTATTTAGAGCTTTAAAAATAGCTAGTTTTGCAAATGACTTCGGAATTCGATGAAACTAATTTTGTTGGATCTGCAATGTTGAATTATTGCTAGATTCCAAGTTTCGTGATTTTTAGAGTCACTGTGTGGCCGTACGGATTTTTAGGGTGAAAAACAATCAGTATTTTGATGGTTAAAAATAAGCTGTGTGAGCATACGGAGTCGGAATTCGACGTAACTAGTTTCATTGGGACCATAATGTCGAGCTGTAGCTGCATGTCCAGTTTCGTGATTTTTGGGTATCGTATGTGATCACAGGGATTTTAGAGGACACAAAAAAATAGTGTTTGCTTATAATTTAATATTATAATTGAATATAAAAATATTATAAAAATCATATATGTATCCCTTAACCTCCTAACCCTAAATTTTTCCTGCCGATGGTCAACAACAATGTGCCGCCACCAAACTTACTCTTGTAGTGAAAATCGGAAGTTCAAAAATTCTAATCAATTCAAATAAAAGTCTATAAATCGTGAGAGCCTTGTATCTGAGTTTGTTTCAGCCTAAGCTTCATGATACCCTTTTCATACATTTTGATCAATGTTGGCGATGTCCATATTTTGAGCAGTGGATTTAGGGTTGGCCGGCGTCGTTCTTAGGGGAGATCGAGTGGCTTTTTGTGGGTAAAATTGAGTTCGTAGTGGCGATTCGCATCTCGTATGAATTTTTGGTCAAGTCTGATGCCAAAAAGGTTCGGTACCTATAGCCATGGACGAGCGAAGGGCTCCTGACACAATTCAGTCGAGGAAACCGAGAAGGACGAAAGTAGTATGGTTGCGTAGAGATTTTCAAAAGAAGATTTATGGTAATTTTCTTGTGATTTGTAATTTGAAAGGAGAGAGTGCGGTGGTTAGTTGAAATGGTGGAAATCGAAGAGCGATGGATCTGTGTTTCGATGGGGAAGACGGTAGTGTTGGTGCGGGCCTGGAGTGTAGAGGGCTGAAGTAAGGGTGAGGCCCAATTCAAATTTTAAAAGGGAATTTAGTTTTATTTAATTTAAAATGTGTATTAATATAGAAAATGTATATCTCGATCATATGATATCAGAATTTCGAATGGTAAGATCCGTTGGGATCGTATGGACGAGAGCTACGTTATGGAACTGACTGAGAGTGGATTCAAGCTGGTTACAATTTGTAGCAAAATAAATTGTCCATCTGAATCAACAGACGCAAATCCTTTTTTAACGGTTAACGCGAAATGTGAGTAAACTCACTAATTCTTCTCAGTTATATTTTTCTAAAGTATCTTTAGAAATGATAAATGATGGTTGTTTGCTATGTTTTGGCTGTTTGGTTGAACTGCTAGTCAGTTGATTGAAAATATAGATAACGATATAGATATAAATCGTTAATTAAATATTGATTCTGTTTAGCAGAATATTTCATAGTGAAATGAAATTGATGTTAATTTTATTGTTTAACATATGTGGATGCAGGGAAACAGGTCGGAGGGACCCAACTGGGTTCCTTAACATTTATTATACAGTATCCATATATTGTGTTATATGAGGTGATATAAAATCTATTGTTGATTTTGTATGTTGGAATGATACTGATCATTGTTGTATGGTACGTTAAATACCATAAAGAATACTGGAATGTTAAAAAAGGAAATTTTCAATGTTATATAGAAAAAGAATTATTTCTAAAATCAAAAGATTTTATAAAAAGAAAATATTTATTTAGAATATAAATAGATATAAAAGGAATATTTATTTGTAAATCGAATAGATAGGATTGAAAAGAAATATTTGTAAACCATTTACAAATTGAATTGGAAAGGAATATTTATTTGAAATAAATAGAATAGAAAGAGGAAATATGTGTAAAACAAATAGAAAGAAAATAGTTAGATTATCAAAGGAATTTCTTATAAAATCAATAGATTTTATAAATAAGAAAATATTTTATAAATAAATAGAATTATCAAAAAGGAAATTATTTGGTAAATAAATAGATTATAAAAGGAAATACTTGAAAAGTGAATAGAATTGTATAAAAGGAAAATTTTACATTTGAAAGATTTAAACCCATGCTTCGCATGTGGGTATAACATGTTATGGATTTAAAGCAAAGTTTTTAAATAGAATCTATTCTGACCGATAGATTGAGAAGAATAATTTATAAATAATATTTAATAAATTTAATAAAATGTTTATCATTGGATAAATAGAATATATAAGTCAGGACTTATATAGAGAAGTAAGAATCGATTTCAACATCGATATTTGAAGCTGAATAAACGTAGGGTTAATCAGTTAGAGTTAATCGAATTAGAATTAATTGAATATTAGTTATTCAATTAGGGTTGATCGAATATAGTTATTTGAGATAGAGTTAGTCAAACATAGTTATTTAGGAAGTGTTGCCATTTCGTACGACTGCTAGCGTAATTCGCAGGGCTGCAGATAGCCTATGGCGGTCGGATGTTTCCTGAGGGAATCAGGCGTAACCATTGTGATCGCTGCGATCTAGAGTTAAGCGAATGGGGTTAAATTGAATATTAGCCATTCGAAATAAAGTTAAAAACAGACATAGTTATTCGGATATAAATTAATCGAATATTAGTTATTAGATAAGTGAGTTAAATAATTTGAGTTAAATAAATTGAGTTAACCAAGTAAGTTAATCGAGTTGAGTAATCGGGTTGAGTTAGTCAAGATGAGTTAATCAAACCGAGTTAATCCAAGTGAGTTAATCCAATGGAGTTATTCGAAATAGTTTATTCGAATAAAATTAAAGGAGTTAATCGAATATAGTTTATTTGGAAGGAGATTGAACGAATGTAAATCATTCATAGAAAGTTAATCGAATGTAAATCATTCGAAGAGAGATTATCGAATATAGTTATTTGAAGAAAGTGTTATCGAATATAGTTTATTCGAAAAGAGTTATCGGATAGAGATTATTCGAAAAGGAGAATTATACACTGAATTCGATTATATCGAATTCGGGAAAGTAATATTTGCTTTCCGGTTTAATCAAGATTTACTTATTTATTTATAGATTAGTGGTTTAGTTATTTAGTTAAATTTAGGGAATGAAAGTTACATTTTGAAGTTGGATATTCAAGAAGAAGGGATTATAACGCTATAGTTATAATCAATGTTTTAAAATAAAGAAGGGAATTCGTAAATAGAATCTGGGATTTACGTAAGGAAGTGTTAAAGATTTGAAAGTGAACTTTGTCTATTTCGAAGTTAGAAATGTTGTTCAGTTAAGGTCTGAGAGGTAGTTATACCCCAACTTGATTGACTTCGTTTTTAACTAAGAAATGGTTAAAGTTCGATAGTGAGGGTTGATTAAGTGAATTTAGTTAATGAGTGAAAGGGTTTAAATTGGCTTAGCAATGTTTTATTTAAACATCTGTTTAAATCAAATGAATAAATTTTGGAAACATTTTCCAAATATAATCAGAGATATTTTCTAATCATAGGAAATTAAGTGTTAATGAGAGAGAATACTGGAATGACAGTGATATGTGAAACAGAGATGGAAATGTTTCCCAATGATTGATGATGTATATTTTCTAAATTTAGAAAATAAGAATTTACAAATATATAGAAATGGGGAAATGGATAAATTAAAGATAATTGAATAGAAAGAGATAAATGTAGATTGATGATTGATCGATAGAATTTCCATCTGGAAATAATATCGTTGGTTGCACACCTGTTTTTCTTTGACAGTTAAATCATCGACTATTAAAGTTTTGACCATTTTATCGTCGTCAATATGGAGAGACCGGGATCAGTTGCATTATCTGAAAACCACTTTGTATGGACGTTTGCGTTGCGATCAAATATTGTAGATGGAGTTATGCAAGGGCTATCCTGTTTACAGAATAGTGCCTTCGGTTTGTCCAGACCCAGGACAAATGTGAATGGACAAATGTCTGATAGAGTATATCTAACGGATGGCGTAAGTTGATCTCTTCAAACGTACTTACGTTTGGTGGCGGAGGAATTCGTTTCTCTTAGCTTTATACCCGTGGTATTTTTGAGGAAATCAATTTGTGATTTGGCAGGTATGACGATGTGACATTCAAAGTAAATGAATGTATGATCTATCAAAAGATACGTATGACCTCAGCCTCATCAACCGGGAAATGACAGAAATCGGGCAGGCAGCATGGCTAAGTGGTTCGCTCCCATTAGGGTGTATACCACCTATCTAGAAGAAATCCAATTCATTCTTTTACCTATGATCGATGCTGCCCCTTTTCGGGAGACGGTAGGGCAGCTCCCAACCGTTGGTGATATACATTCGATACACTCAAGCGAAATGAGTGGTTGGTCATGTATGGGCTGGGTTGCAAGACGTTCTTGTTGAACCCAGTGTATTCGTCTCTAGAGATACACTATCGGCAGGTGGTCCTATACCTTGTCATAGTCGGAATCCAATCTCCAATAAGCGCCCGCGGTTTTGTTTGTATACTATATATGTGGAACGTGAGATGCAAGCATTCTGCTAGATTGATAATTACTTGTGATTAGACATTATTATAATATTAGAAAAGTATTGATTTCCAAAACTGTTTTTGATTATCGTAAGGTAAAAACCATCCATGTTTATGTGTGGATCGGTCTTTCGATTATCATTTCTTTGAAAGGGATTTTGAAAAGTTAAACAAAAATGATTTGAGTTTACTCACACCTGTCCCATGACTGACCCAGAGTTTATTTTGTTTTGTTTCCCTAAACTCTTGGGTGCCCAAATTTGTACGGGCAGTCAAGTAGTTCAGGTCTTTATAGATATACTTGGAGGAGCTTGAGGCAGGAGGCTTCATGATTATATAGCGATTGTTATTTCCGCTGTGTGTAAGTGTTGTACACTGATAATATTATTGTATATATATACTATTTTATTTCAAAGTTATGTTATAATATATTTTATTCGTTCCGCTGCGAGATTCGTGTTTACTCTGATTGTGTTCTACTTCTTCTATTCAAATTTTATGTCTTATCTATCCTCACCCTCTAACTTCTTTCTATTAATGAGCGGGTATTTCCGATGTCTGAATAGTCAACATGGTAGTTTTGTGTTGATTTTTGGAGTAGAAAATCCCAGTTCGTTACAGTGGTATCAGAGCTGAAGGTTAAGTGATTACCTTGGCTCTGTGGCGTGACTCAGTAGAGATGGGGTTAGTAATACCCTAGATTGGGTTTGAGTATATATATACGAGTGAACGTATTTGTAGATTTTATAAAAAAATTGTTTTATATTGTGGAGATTTATTGGTTGAGTTGTTTGTGAATTCTGGTAGATCAGTTTGATGCACTGTATCGATAAGGGTTTCTAAACACTCAAATACGATAAATTGACACAATATGTTTTGAAAGAGGGTAAATGAGATAATTTTACCCAAAGTATATTTCGATATAAGAAATATTTATATTTAAAGTATTATGGTATATTGGATGTGTTGGTTGATTATAATTGAAATGGGTATATAAATAACCAATTAGAGTTTGTATAATATAAAAGCAGATTAATGAAATCTGAATTAAATCAGAATTGGAATTAAATTCTGAAAACTGGGGAAAAAGTGATTGTAAGTGGATTTGAGCTAAGTTTAAGAAATTTTTTAAAATTATGGGAGATTTTAATTCGTTTACAAGCATCGTGAATGATATTTTGAAAAAGTTTTCAAAATGAAAGGATTTAAATATGGTTTTGATAAGTGATATAGTATTGAACTCATTTTGATAGCTGGGAAATAACTCTGATGATACTGGCCACATCATCAGTGTTCATTTTCGAGTTGTAAGTGACGGATTACTACCAAAGATTTTGTGTTGAATTGTTTTGAGGAAAACAAGTTGTTTTGAATCTCGAAAAGGAAATATTTGATTTTTGTGAAAAGCAAAGTTATTTTTATCTCCCAGGAAAAGATCATCTGAATTAAAAACAAATTAAGTAGGAATTTGTGAAAGCAAATGTGAATTGAATTGAAACCAATTAACTGGAAATTTAATTGGAATATAATATATCTAGTGGGATCATTTTGAATTGTGAGATAGAATCTGAAATAGTATTGGATTGATGAGTTAGGAGTTCGGAATTGAGAATGAAACTTGAGTTTGAAATGGTAATTGGCTTGTTTAAGCGAATAGTTGTGTTGAGAATAAATTGATCAGAGATTGATTGGGATGACTTTGGTATATGCTGAATTGACAGCAGAATAAAAGGATTTAATGATATGCCCGACAAAAAGGTACACGTTTATTTTTATGGATTTGGTGATTTATGGGCCGACTTGGCTGTTTGATTTTCTTTTGGATTGGAGTAGGCCTAGAGAGGCGAGTTGGGGTTTGAACTGTTGATCGGTACAAAGGAGGTGCTAGCGAAATTTTTCGAAAATTTAGGGCGTCAGAAAATTTTCAGGATTTTTGAAAATTTTCGTTGATAAGAATTAATTAATTTTTTAGTTGAAATTAATTGGTTCAGTTGAAAATAAATAAAAAGGGTAAAAAAATAAATTTGTACTAGTCAATGGGGTTTGATCTCTACCTTAGCAATTTTGAGGACGAAATTATTTTAAGGGGGAAAGAATGTAACGACCCGCATTTTTCAGTGATATAATTAATTTATTTAATTAACTAAATAGTGATTTAGGGAATTAAATGGTCGTTACATTAAATATTATTGAATATTTAATTAAAATAAAATAATATAATAATATATTTAATTCCAGAAATATCAGAAATAGTGGAATTCACAAAATAGTGTGAATTAGATCATTTGTGATATTTAATTCAGTTTAAAATTTGAATCAGAATAACGAATATATTATTTAACGACAATTTGAACGTATAATTATATTATAATCAAGCTCGAATGGCGCTGCAGTTCGTAATTTGGAGATTTGAACTTCAACTGGATGTACAGGATCCGTTTTAAATCGGATTTCTATGAAACAAGAAACGCTAGGAGCTGGTGAAGTATATTTTTCTGATGGAAGAGAAAAATCCAGATTTTGTCGTGTAGATTTTTAGTTATGTCCAAATCAAATTTTTAAAAAGTCGCTAGGAATTCCTTTATAATTTATATCGATTTATTTATAATTTAAAATGGATTTTAAAATATAAATCGAATATCGATGTAACACTGGATTTGAAATATCGAGTTATAAATCCCAGTGTAACAGTATGATATTCTGTTGTGAATATATACGATAATATTTATTTTTATATATTAAATTTAAATGTTTTTAAATATATTTATATATTTAAAAGAGTTATTTAGAGCTTTAAAAATAGCCAGTTTTGCTAACGACCTCGGAATTCGACGAAACTAATTTTATTGGATCCGCAATGTTGAATTATTGCTAGATTCCAAGTTTCGTGATTTTTAGAGTCACTGTGTGGCCGTACAGATTTTTAGAGTGAAAAACAGTCAGTATTTAGAAGGTTAGAAATACACTGTGTGAGCATACAGAGTCGAAATTCGACGAAACCAGTTTCGTTGGGACCGTAATGTCGAACTGTAGCTGCATGTCCAGTTTTGTGACTTTTGGGTATCGTATGTGATCACAGGGATTTTAGAGGACATAGAAAAACAGCGTTTGCTTATAATTTAATATTTTAATCGAATATAAAAATATTATAAAAATCCTATATATATCCCTTAACCTCCTAACCCTAAATTTTTCCTGTCGATGGTCAACAACAATGTGCCGCCACCAAACTTCCTCTTGCAGTGAAAATCGAAAGTTCAAAAATTCTAATCAATTCAAATAAAAGTCTATAAACCATGAGAGTCTTGTATCTGAGTTTATTTCATCCTAAGCTTCATTGTGATACCCTTTTCATACAGTTCGATCAACGTTGGCGATGTCCATATTTTGAGCAGTGGATTTAGGGTTGGCTGGCGTCGTTCTTAGGGGAGATCGAGCGGCTTTTTGTGGGTAAAATTGAGTTCGTAGTGGCGATTCGCATCTCGTGTGAATTTTTGGTCAAGTCTGATGCCAAAAAGGATTGGTATTTATAGCCATGGACGACTGGAAGGGCTCCTAACACGATTCAATTGAGGAAACCGAGATGGACGAAAGTAGTATGGTTGCGTAGAGATTTTCAAAAGAAGATTTATGGTATTTTTCTTGTGATTTGTAATTTGAAAGGAGAGAGTGCGGTGGTTAGTTGAAATGGTGGAAATGGAAGAGCGATGGATCTGTGTTTCGATGGGGAAGACGGTAGTGTTGGTGCGAGCCTGGAGTGTAGCGGGCTGAAATAAGGGTGAGGCCCAATTCAAATTATAAAAGGGAATTTAGTTTTATTTAATTTAAAATGTGTATTAACTTAGAAAATGTATATCTCGATCATATGATATCAGAATTTCAAACGGTAAGATCCGTTGGCATTGTATGGATGAGAGCTACGTTATGGAACTGACTGGGAGTGGATTCAAGCTCGTTACAATTTATAGCAAAATAAATTGTCCATTTGAATCAACAGACTCAAATCGTTATTTAACGGTTAACGCGAAATGTGAGTAAACTCACTAACTCTTCTCAGTTATATTATTCTAAAGTATTTTTAGAAATGATAAATGATGGTTGTTTGCTATGTGTTGGCTATTTGGTTGAACTGCTAGTCAGTTGATTGAAAATATAGATAACGATATAGATATAAATCGTTAATCAAATATTGATTCTGTTTAGCAGAATATTTCATAGTGAAATGAAATTGATGTTAATTTTATTGTTTAACATCTGTGAATGCAGGGAAACAGGTCGGAGGGACCCAACTTGGTTCCTCAACATTTATTATACTGTATCCATATATTGTGTTATATGAGGTGATATAAAATCTATTGTTGATTTTGTATGTTGGAATGATACTGATCATTGTTGTATGGTACGTTAAATACCATAAAGAATACTGGAATGTTAAAAAAGGAAATTTTCAATGTTATATTGAAAAAGAATAATTTATAAAATCAAAAGATTTTATAAAAAGAAAATATTTATTTAGAATATAAATAGATATAAAAGGAATATTTATTTATAAATCGAATAGATAGGATTGAAAAGAAATATTTGTAAACCATTTACAAATTGAATTGGAAAAGAATATTTATTTGGAATAAATAGAATAAAAAGAGGAAATATGTATAAAACAAACAGAAAGAAAATAGTTAGATTATCAAAGGAATTTCTTATAAAATCAATAGATTATATAAATAAGAAAATATTTCATAGATAAATAAAATTATCAAAAAGGAAATTATTTGGTAAATAAATAGATTATAAAAGGAAATAATTGAAAAGTGAATAGAATTGTATAAAAGGAAAATTTTACATTTGAAAGATTTAAACCCGTGCTTCGCATATCGGTATAACATGTTATGGATTTAAAGCAACGTTTTTAAATAGAATCTATTCTGACCGATAGATTGAGAAGAATAATTTATAAATAATATTTTATAAATTAAATAAAATGTTTATCATTGGATAAATATAATATATAAGTCAGGACTTATATAGAGAAGTAATAATTGATTTCAACATCGATATTTGAAACTGAATAAACGTAGGGTTAATCAGTTAGAGTTAATCGAATTAGAATTAATTGAATATTAGTTATTCAATGAGGGTTGATCGAATATAGTTATTTGAGATAGAGTTAGTCAAACATAGTTATTTAGGATGTGTTGCCATTTCGTACGACTGCTAGCGTAATTCGCAGGGCTGCACATAGCCTATGGCGGTCGGATGTTTCCTGAGGGAATCAGGCATAACCATTGTGATCGCTGCGATCTAGAGTCAAGCGAATCGGGTTAAACTGAATATTAGACATTCGAAATAAAGTTAAAAACGTATATAGTTATTCAAATATAAATTAATCGAATATTAATTATTAGATAAGTGAGTTAAATAATTTGAGTTAAATAAATTGAGTTAACCAAGTAAGTTAATCGAGTTGAGTTAGTCAAGATGAGTTAATCAAACCGAGTTAATCCAAAGGAGTTATTCGAAATAGTTCATTCAAATAAAATTAAAGGAGTTAATCAAATATAGTTTATTCGGAAGGAGGTTAATCGAATGTAAATCATTCGTAGAAAGTTAATCGAATGTAAATCATTCGAAGAGAGATTATCGAATATAGTTATTCGAAGAAAGTGTTATCGAATATAGTTTATTCGAAAAGAGTTATCAGATAGAGATTATTCGAAAAGGAGAATTATACACTGAATTCGATTATATCGAATTTGGGAAAGTAATATTTGCTTTCCGGTTTAATCAAGATTTACTTATTTATTTATAGATTAGTGATTTAGTTATTTAGTTAAATTTAGGGAATGAAAGTTACATTTTGAAGTTGGATATTCAAGAAGAATGGATTATAACGCTATAGTTATAATTAATGTTTTAAAATAAAGAAGGGGATTCGTAAATAGAATCCAAGGAAGTGTTATAGATTTGAAAGTGAACTTTGTCTATTTCGAAGTTAGAAATGTTGTTCAGTTAAGGTCTGAGAGGTAGTTATACCCCAACTTGATTGACTTCGTTTTTAACTAAGAAATGGCTAAGGTTCGATGGTTGATTAAGTGAATTTAGTTAATGAGAGACAGGGTTTAAATTGGCTTTGCAATGTTTTATTTAAACATCTGTTTAAATCAAATGAATAAATTTTGGAAACATTTTCCAAATATAATCAGAGATATTTTCTAACCATAGAAAATGAAGTGTTAATGAGAGAGAATACTGGAATGACACTAATACGTGAAACAGAGATGGAAATGTTTCCCAATGATAGATGATGTATATTTTCTAAATTTAGAAAATAAGAATTTACAAATATATAGAAATAGGGAAATGGATAAATTAAAGATAATTGAATAGAAAGAGATAAATGTGGATTGATGATTGATCGGTAGAATTTCCATCTGGAAATAATATCGTTGGTTGCACACTTGTTTTTCTCTGATAGTTAAATCATCGACTATCGAAGTTTTGACCATTTTATCGTCATCAATATGGAGAGACCGGGATCAGATGCATTATCTGAAAACCACTCTGTATGGACGTTTGCGTTGCGATCAAATATTGCAGATGGAGTTATGCAAGGGCTATCCTGTTTACAGAATAGTGCCTTCGGTTTGTCCAGTCCCAGGACAAATGTGAATGGACGAATGTCTGACAGAGTATATCTAACAGATGGCGTAAGTTGATCTCTTCAAACGTACTTATGTTTGGTGGCGGAGGAATTCGTTTCTCTTAGCTTTATACCCGTGGTATTTTTGAGGACATCAATTTGTGATTTGGCAGGTATGACGATGTGGCATTCAAAGTAAATGAATGTATGATCTGTCAAAAGATACGTTTGACCTCAAGCCTCATCAACCGGGAAATGACAGAAATCGGGCCGGCAGCATGGCTAAGTGGGTCGCTCCCATTAGGGTGTATATCACCTATCTAGAGGAAATCAAATTCAATCTTTTACCTATGATCGATGCTGTCCCTTTTCGGGAAACGGTAGGGTAGCTCCCAACCGTTGGTGATTTACATTCGATACACACAAGCGAAATGAATGGTCGGTCATGTGTGGGTCGGGTTGCAAAACGTTCTTGTTGAACCCAGTGTATTCGTCTCTAGATATACAGTATCGGCAGGTGGACCCATACCTTGTCATATTCGGAATCCAATCTCCAATAAGCTCCCGCGGTTTTGTTTGTATACTATATATGTGGAACGTGAGATGCAAGCGTTCTGCTAGATTGATAATTACTTGTGATTAGACATTATTATAATATTAGAAAGGTATTGATTTCCAAAACTATTTTGGGTTATCATAAGGTAAAAACCATCCGTGTTTATGTGTGGATCGGTCTTACGATTATCATTTTTTTGAAAGGGATTTTGAAAAGTTAAACAAAAATGATTTGAGTTTACTCACACCAGTCCCATGACTAACCCAGAGTTTATTTTGTTTTGTTTTCCCTAAACTCTTGGGTGCCCAAATTTGTACAGACAGTCAAGTAGTTCAGGTCTTTACAGATATACTTGGAGGAGCTTGAGGCAGGAGGCTTCAGGATTATACAGCGATTGTTATTTCCGCTGTGTGTAAGTGTTGTACACTGATAATGTTATTGTATATATATACTGTTTTATTTCAAAGTTATGTTATAATATATTTTATTCGTTCCGCTGTGAGATTCGTGTTTACTCTGATTGTGTTCTTCTTCTTCTATTCTAATTTTCTATCTTATCTATCCTCACCCTCTAACTTCTTTATATTAATGATCAGGTATTTCTAATGTCTGAATAGTCAACATGGTAGTTTTGTGTTGATTTTCGGAGTCGAAAATCCCAGTTCGTTACATATGGGTTTCTATATTCAAATTGATTTTCATGACATGTCTGCCGAAATTTATTTCTCGTATAATATTCACATTTCGGATTTAAACACTGATCTATACAAGGTGCTTTATATGTGTCAATGTTTAATTTAAACTATTCAAGTTTATTGGGTCACATCACAACACTATACTAAATCCAAACAACTATCGTAACATATCTTGTTGATTATAGTTCAACAATTCAAATTCAACCAGTTGCTGTTTATAAATCGGTTGATCTTGAAAAATTCTTATTTCCATATTATATTAATCTAAAATTGGATTCAAGGTAAGAATCCACTTCTTTTACAGAAATCATTGATTATAACAATAGCGTTATAATCCATGCTCCGAGATATAAAGATTTAAATATATTTTTAATTTCATTTCTTTAAATAAATTAATTAAATCTTTCATTAAAGCAAAACATAAATTATACTTTCCTGAATTCGACATAATCGATTTCTAATTCGAAATCTCTTTCCGATTCATCTCTATTCGATTTATTTCTCGAACTTCAGAATAATCTCATCATTATAGGTCAATCCAATTTCCTTAAAACCATTCTCATTTGCAAAACAATTTCTTTTAAGCGCTGTTCACTTTAAAATGTGAATATCATTCCTTTATAGAAATCTGAACTCATTTTATCAAATCAACTTGATTTCATATGTAAATATTATTGCATATTCAAATTCTGTTCATCGAGTTACTTCACATTCACACTTAATGTCCATGACCTACCTACTCAAATTGATTTATTAAATTAATGTTCCGATTGAGAATAATGGTCAATACAATATAATTTAATTTTAATAAAACGCGTCAACATTTTATTATATTAATATTCATTTGATCACTACACAACATAACAGAAAATTTATCAATATCCATTCAAGACGACATGTTTATCAATGATGATTTAATAATTTAAATTTGAATACATTATGTTTTGAACATTCGATCCTGTAACAACTAACTTCATATTTTATTTAAAAATCTTTGAAATAAATTGATTTTCTTAAATTAATTTTTATTAAAATGATTTTGTTCTAATAAACTATATATTCAATGTAGATTCAAACTTTTTAAATTATACGACAATTTCCGCTTGAATGGTTCTTCTCATCATCTCAAAACCAATGTACCAAGTTTCCAACTCTTCCTTTTTTTTCATTTCGTATTCTTTCTTTTTTCCTATTTTCTTTCCTTTTCTTTCTTCCTTTTCTTTTTTTCTATTTTCTTTTCTAGCCCATCAACCCACCCCACACTCTTCCTTTTATTTTTACTTCTTATACTACTGCCTACTTCTTTTCTTTTTCTCTATAATTTTTCTTTCCTTTCCTTTCTCTTTTTTCTTTATTTCCTAGTAATTTCTTCCCTTGGCTTGTCCAGGCCCAAGCATTCGGCCCATCTCCCCTTATTTTTTTCTATTATATTATAATAGCCCATCCCAGGCCTTACAAACCCATCCTCTCATCACACTGCCTTGTGAACCCCGTGCCATATTTTTCCATTGCCTTACAGGATGCTGTATGATTATGAAAATAGTGGTATCATCTGATGCATCCCATTAGCATGCATTAACAAAACATATAACCCCTAGGCCTAACTTCTTCCCTCATTTTTCCAATTACTTCTTCTCCTATTTACTGCTTCCATCGTACCAGTTCACAGTGTGAACTTGTGCATCTACACCGCAACCACCATAACTACCCTCCCCTTCCAGTCATCACCGCAAATGCCACTACCTCACCTGACCTCATTCCAGACCCCAGAACTCATCCCCTGTCATCGAATCAAAAATTGAAGCATTAACTGAACTTCATCCAAATCCCACTTATAACTCCCAACATTTTTAGTTAAATAATAAAATAAAATTTTGAAAAGTTTTCGGAATTAGGTCACGAAATTAGCGTCATTGCATCCGTTGCGATTTTCCGATCAATTTAAACCTATGATTTGCAGAAAACATATTTATAATGAAAAACTAATCTTTAAATGAAGTTTTAGAACAAACGTGAAAATAAGATATAGAAAAACAGTAATAAGAATAATAAATACCAATGTTTTTAGTCTTATGAACATAAGGCTAAGTATGTGAGTTGGTAGAGGCATGTCTCCCCCATGTGAGTGGTGCAAGTTCGAGTCCCGTATTATAAGAGAAAAATACGTATAAATGTACATATAAGAAAAATCTATTATATATATATGTGAGTATAAATATATATACGAACATGTATATGTGCACATAAGTGTATGTGTGTAATATATATATATATATATAAGAAATTCAAAAAATAACTTAAACCAATCAAATTGAGTCAGAAATAAATGAAGACATAACGCTAGAATTTTGAAAAGAAATGAAGATGGTGCATAAATATAGACGCATAAATTCAAAAACTGAAATTAGAATGTAATATAAGGACGGAAAGTAATAAATGTATAATGAATGAAAAATGGACAAGAAGATAGCTGCATTTGAAATTAGAATTTAAATTGAAAAAAAAAGAAATAAATGAATTGATGGCGTTAACAATGACATTAATTGATCAACTATTAACATACAAAGATTTGGAGAGTTATATGCGTATATATATGCGCATAAGTTTGAAATTTAAATACTGAGTATGTGTTATAAGTGGAAGAATATAAGTTACATTGCAATATTTAGCAAGAAAAGAAACATCACAAGCAACGTTAAACAAGAAATTAATATAGGCAAAAATTAACATTAATGGCCTAGGTCATTTACCGTTATATTTTTCCACTTGTACACTTCAAAATTTATTTTATTTAATCCAACAGACCAGAATCTTGTGTACATCTATAAATAGACTAGCGTAGCCTTGCTTCCAACTCATATTTTCTAAGACGGCGCCAAAGCTCTACCATTTTCTTTCTTCTCCAAATCTTTCAGAAATTTGAATATTAGTCTTCAGGAATTTTGATTAAAGATTTGAAGACAAAGACTATAGATTTACAATATAGGTGTTTAGATTTCTTGTCAACGTGAGGTAAATCCTGTGAATCTGAATTATTTAGATTTCTTTCTTTCCTTCTTCTTTTAGCATTAGATTTGTAAACTCGTGGTTAATATTAGATTCAATTAGAAAGACAACGGAATAGCAGATCTGAATCAGATTCAAGGATTGGAAAGCACTTAGGTGAGTAGATTTAAAATTATACCTTTTGGTAACTGTACATTTATCATTACATTCCCTGCAATTCTTAACATGATAAATAATTGGAATTTGTGGAAATTGCGATATAATCTATTTTTAAGTACGTTAAAAATATTGTTGTTGTACTAATTTATTCCATTAATTTACTATTTGGATTGAGAATTATTGTAATACCTAAGTTGTGGAATTTACAATAAACATGAATATGTTCTTAAGATTGTTGTTTAATGACAAATTGGATATGTTGTAAATAGAATTACAGTGAAATTGGGAATAATGGAAAAAGAATTGATATGCATAATGTAGTATGGAAAATTTACAGTGATTGGAAACGGTAAATGAACACAGGAATTAACATGTAACTCTGGAAACAAAAAAGAGAAATTTGAAGTGGACTGAGTTAATCAAATTTGGAGAAAAATGGATACATTTCCATAACAACAAAATTATGGAGAATGTAGTTGCAAGAAATGAAAGGAAAAAAGAGGGATTCTTTTACCGTATTGCACACTAATCAAATAAAATATACATTGTGGAAGGCAAAGTAAATTTATTCACAAATATAAATGTCAAGCTGTACAAATTACAACAAACCCGAATACTGCATCAAGAAAAAAACAATATGATTTACAAGATAAACAGAAAAACTTGATGCAGATAACAAGCAATCAAAACACTAAGCAATTACAAAACAACTCATCAACCAAATCTGAAAGCTTCTACAAACAGTTTCATGCATCAACTCAACAATTCATAGAATCAACTTCATCATACTCAAGCATTCCAAAGCCACCTTCCTGAGGATGGCATTATGAATCACCATGAATAGCTGATCCGCATTCAACAAAGAATTGTTAAAAATTCTTTTATTTCTTTCCACCCAAATATCATTCACGAAAATTTTAAGAACTCTCAACAGTGATAAACTTTCCTTTGTCTTCCATCTGGTTGCTTTGAAAAGAGTAAACCACTCATCCTGACTACATTGGATGGAACATAGAATTTTCCTGTATGAAGAATTCGCTTCCACAACTAAAAAACAAAAGGACATTTAAAAAACAAATGTGTATTGCATTCAGTTTCCATATTGTACCAAAGTTCATCAGGAATAATTCCAAACTTATGCAGCTTGTCCTTAGTATTAAAAGCATTGGACATAATTTTCCATAGAAGGAAATTGTGCTTTGCTTTACTTATTAAACTCCATATCCGTTTATACAAAGGAAACACCGGCTTATCTCCTCCTAACAAATTATAAACATGACTGATTGAGTGGCATTTGCCCATCCAAGTAATGGACTCATTACCAAATCTGAATTTTGAAGAAATTTCCATCTATAAATTCCTCAGTAAAGCTGAACTACTGCGAGGAAAAACCAAAACATTATCATGAATCATACTATCAATAGTTGCAAACTCAGAATTCCAATTGTTACTTCTCAAATTATAACCCACCCTATCACTTAAAATTAATCCATTACAAGCCAATGGAGGGTGCCAGAATGATAAGCCATGTAACACTCTAGGATTGCAACGAATAAAAGGAAGAAAAAGATGTCTAAGAGTTAAAATTTTCTACCAACTCCAGCTACAAAAACTTGGAATAGGCATAGATCAAAAATTCTTCCTTCCAATCAAATTGCTTTTTACATACCTTGTCCAATGACAGCCATCATCAGAAAACAACTTATCAAAATACACAGACATGGCTGCTTTATTCCACTGAAGAAGATTGATAATACCCAGACCACCAAATTTTTTATCCTCACATATCTTTGAGAATGCAATAGGAGTAATTTTCTTAACGTAAGGATCACCATGCCACAAAAATTTATTCATATCACTGACCACCATGTTAATAAGTTTAATTGGAAGAACATAGTGTCTAGTGTAATAAGAAGTCATGGACACAACAGTAGATTGATGTACGTTATGGAAATAGATCTTTACATTTTTTCACTAACCAATCTAATGAGGTGTGTGAAATATTTTTATGAAGTAATAAGAATATACGTGATGGTAATTAAAGAAAAGATTACAATAGTAAAAGTTGGTTCATATTAAGGAACCTAAGAAGAATTGTGATGAACGAAGAATATAACCTATTATAATTAATTATATAAATGAGAATGAAATATAATAGGTAGGCTTGTCTTAGGGACAAGAGAAGCTATAACATAGGTTATAATTTAGAAAAGAGAACTTATTATTAAACCTTAGTTAAGAGAACTAACTTAATAAGTAAACAAAAACAATAGGTTGTGATAACAGTGTAAGACAAGGTTATGATCAAATAAGAAAGAATAAAGTAGGCTTATTATTGGTAAACTTAAAATTGAAAGTATTAAGTCTAATAATTGTAATAAATAATAAACGGATATCCTTTCCGGTGGCATATGGCTGAATAAAGAAAGTAAGCAACCATCTGTGAGCTAATGAACCTTGCAACTTGAATAAAAATTGAATACATGGATAATAAAGTTAATTTGCAATGTGATGAGATAAAACAAGTGCCTGATTAAAAATTAGACATAAGTTCTAATAACACGTTGGTGTCATGCGCACGGACCAGTCCGTATGTATGAAGGTGAAGAAACCAACGGGATAGATCATCGTGGTTTCTGAGATGCGAGAGGAGCACGTCCATCTGATTAATATGCAGGACTGGAGGGAAGCATGTGGCTTCCACGGGATGTGATAGGGTACTTTGTGGTGGTCCTCTATGCGTTATGTGCTTAATCCGTATTCACAGGGGTTTCGTCTGTACGGTGCCACCTGGCAAGTATACCTTGATTGTAACTGTACTCTGGCAGTCAGAAGGCTATGGCGGATGACGTTGGGTGATTTGGCGGTTTTCCTCGGGAGAGGTTGGTCAGGACTATATTAAGGATAATAATTGTCGGATACGTATCATCAGCATTTAGTGTGACGCTGAAAGACTAGAGCTAAACCCATAGACCATCAGCCTTTCACTATCGAGGTGTTGGTTGCAGGACATGCCAAATTGGATGTTAGATTGTTTTATAGAGGCACACCACTTAGCTCTTGATGTAGTCTTTCACCAGTAAAAGGTGGGGCCATAACCACCATGAAAATATAGACCATACTTGGATATCTGTATTGTAGGCCTAGTGAAGCAGACCTCTACAGATATTGAAAGCTTCCGACCTAGCTTTGTGCATTGGATGCAGCCCTATTACAGTACTCGGGTTACAATAGATGGTACGTTATTATGAGGGTCTAGATCCACGCACTGGGTAGTGTATTGTAGACAGTAGGGCATTACTCCGTGTTAAAACTTAATTCGACCGAGGAGTTCAGATACGATAATCCGTATGCTTGCATATCATAGCGATGGTGCACTATGCCACAAACTTAATTAGACAATTGTGACCACACAACATAAGATAGATTCTTTATTATCCCACTTTTTTGCACAACATTAGGTGAAATCATTTGTTGTCTAGCAAAGCCCATGTAGTCATTATGTTATGAAGATTTCATTTATGACATTCAAACAATAGTTTATATGTCGTCTGATTGCAATTATAAACAAAAAATTAGATTTGGCTTCACACAAATGGTTTTCTCTCCAAAATGTCGGTCAATGTTTTATTTCCTCTCATATTTTAGATATGATTTCAGACCATACTTTTATGTTGTTTGATTAGAGTTAAAAAAAATTCAGATTTGGCTCCAAAGAAATTTGCCCTCCCTTCAAAAACCAGTCAACAGTTTGACTTTTTCTTTTCATATTTTAATTTTGTATCCAGACTATATTTATCTGTTGTTTGAAGAAGCAGCCAAACAATTTACTTTTCGGTTCGTTCCCAGCTCTATCTTTTAACGTTTCCGCCTCTATGTTTTATCCCGTTGTTTGTTGGGCTATGAAAATATTACGTGTTGAGATCCATATTATATTTTACTTTCCCACTCATGGTTTTATTTTCTCTCTTCTTATTATTATTTTTCACTCTCTCTCTCTTCCGAGAATCTACCTATCTCAAACCCAAATCTCGACGATTCGACAGCAAAAGCCTAATATATGAGATAGTAAGGTAAACCCCAATTCTCTTGTCTTTTGTTTGTGAAATTATGTTGACAATTTGGTGATTTTATCGGTTGTTATTGGTTGTTCTATTATTAGGAAATTTGGCTATTATGCTTACAGCAATTGTACTCTTTTGTTGTTCTTCATCTTGTTGGTTTGGCTACTCACCAATTTTGGTTTTTATTCAGTGGTTTCAACTCTACAGTTGTCAGTAGTATTGAATAAAAAATGGTTAGTACTAAAAATTACTTATGGTGCATGTGCCGTTAGATATACATGTACATGATTATGCTTCAGCAATTCATATACTTTTCGGAAATTCTGTTGCAATATTTGTGCATTGTTAAATGCCAGCTGATTTTGTAAATTAACATCGGTACTTGGATTGGAATTCTTATGTGGACAAATATAAAGCCACTACTCAAAAATTAATATGTGCATGAAATGTGCTTACATGTGTTGTACTTTAGTAACTTATCATACCTTTGATCTTAGATTAGTACAGAACATGTATTTTGTAATTTTCTTTCTTTTTAAATCTCCCATCATTGGTGGCTACAGAAATTTGAAATGAATGATACATGTTATCCTTTGGAATCAGTTCTTATTTAATGTTTCAAATTTCTAAATATAAAATAACTGATTGTTATGTATGTAGAAGCTTTATGCAGATAGATTACATCACCTTGAGTTTGGGAATAATGCTTGATAAGGTTATGACTAGAGATGTACTTCATTATGGATTGGTTTCAAAAGGACTTTTATGCAGATTTAATAACATTAGAGACTAATAGTGCAATGGATGCTCAGATTAGTAAAAAGTTTTCATTATTGATCTCTTGTGCAAATAAATTTACAATGGAGGCTCAACATATCAGTTTATTGCTTGAATCTTATCATTTACTAAGATGTATGGTGTGTATGCGCGTTTTAAATGATGGAGATAAGTTTCCAGGTGAGATTTCTATCGTGGTTCTATGTTGAATCAAGATTATTCATGTATATAATTATGGTCTCAATACTGTTCAGCATATTTCCGTTTTCTTTTACAATATGTCATGAATTTTGTAATTGTAAAGTATGCAACATGATTGATTATATAAACTATTTTATGCTACTAATTTGCTTGCCTCAAAATTCTATTTCAGTGCTTGTTAACTGTGTCATGTCATCAAAATGTACAGAGCAAGTTTCCAAAGAAGTGAGTTTCATTCCCTCTTCCATGTGTTATGTGTTTATGACATTCTTTGTTTTAGTTAAAGTTTGAGCTGATATTCATATTGGATGAAATTCCATGTATGCCCTTTAGACTCTCTGGCCTGTGCAATTTTCTTCTTAAATAATTGATTTTGTAGTTGAACAAGTACAATACTAATGTCAAAAAGATTTTTTTTTTACTTTTACAGTCATATAGTGATATAATTTAACCAGCGCTGTGGTGTTTAAACGGTAGAAAGTGAATATTATTCAATGTTTATATGGGTAACCAACTTACATAATGTATACGATAATGCATCATGAAACATAATCGAAAACAAGGTCGATCAGAATAGCCAAAATCTGCTGTCAGAGGTAGCTATCAAAAAGCAATAATGTTTTGTACTTTTACGTTTGATTGCATTTTGTTAATAAAGCATTATGTTATATTATGATGTGATGGGTAGGCATCTATATTTTGCAGTTAGAACTTAATCGGTAATTGAGATATTCATTATTATCTTTTTGGTAAACATGTTCTTGTGAAATTGTTAGTCTAGGTGGTTTGCTTCAGAATGATATATGTGGCATCTATTATTCATAACTTTTATCCGGGTTGTCACTTCGATTTGGAAGCATGTACATAAGGTGAGATTTCACTCATGATTAACTTTCATTTCAACTTTATTTATTCACATGAAATACTAGATATATAATAGTTGACAATTTCACTTATGTCTGATTCGGTCCTTCAATAAGTAATAAACATTGATGTTGTCCATAAGTCATTGGGCTTATCAACATGTATTTAGGCATTTTAATGTGTCACACCTGATAGTTATCAACTACGTATTTACCCTATACATTTGGTGACAATGTGGTATATTTGCAAGTCTAGCCATGAGTAAGAAAATTTTGCTGCATTTCTTATAACCTGAAATTTTGGGCACTTCCCTTTGCTGTCTTGGACTTGCGTAGTGACCTTGACCCATGCATGTTGGCCTCAATTCTTGATTAATGGTCAACTTCTTGATTAATGGTCAAATATATCAAAAAAATTGTCTATATATGTGTATGCATATGATAAACGTGTATATGTAGTTGCTTCTCTGTGTAAATGCCTGTAGCAAATTGAAATTGGCCTTAAAGTAGCCTGCATGCTTGTTGGTGCACACTGTGCTTCACTATATAAATGCCTGCAGCAAATTGGCACTGGTCTTAAAGTAGACTGCATGCTTGTTGGTGCGCACTTCGTGTGTATTTCTAATTTTGTCCAAAAAATAGTCACTTTTGTCCAAATATGCCTATTTCTTACAGCATGTGAAGGTCTAAAACAATCTATTTATATTCATATATCAAATTATTGAAAATGGTGACAAGATGCTTCTGTTAATTATAGTCAAAGATTCCTGTTACTCCAGACCATTAATTTTTGCGAATTGGCCAACATTTTTGAATCAACTAAAGACCCTTGCACATGCTAATAGGCCATAAATATGCTGCAACAATCATACATGTTTGACTATTTCTCCATGCTCTCTGTATGTGTAACACTTTCACAGAATATCTGAATTTAGTTTTCAGACTGCACTCCAAAGCCAAATGCAACCCGAGTTTCTGTTTTACTTGGTTTGCTAAAGGTAAGATTAAATTTTATAGCATTATAAACTATAATAGTTAAAGATTTGTTCAAGTTGTGCCTGTATAACAGATAATTCCTTCTTTGTGACTAAAACCAGATATTTGATATAATATTTTTAGAAATAATATAGTAAATCTTGTAATGATATTATCCTAACTTTATGCTTTTTATCGTAAATACTTGCATTGTATTATTACTTCTGTATAATGCCTTAGATTTAGTTTGAGTATTTGATATTTTATTGGCTTAAGATCTTGCCATAAGTGGCATAGCCCAGAATTAAGCTGGTGAAGCGACCCGAACTTCCCCGGGCAACTAGAGTGTGATTCTATAACTATCCAGTACATTAAAACTTCGAATACACGTTTGCAAGGCGTATATGCAAAATCTTTATATATTGGATTGTCCAAATTCAATATAAAATAAATAATCAAATACGAATAAGTGATTTAAATTTCAAAACAAAACTTGTTTTTACTTTAAAAAATATACTCTTCACACTCGTTCTAGGATACACTACAAGAAAATGATTTGTTTATAGCTTTTATTTATAGCGTTTCAGTCCATGGGCTGATTAAATCCATGCGGAATAAGAAACTTGAAGATAGTGAACGCTATTTGTTTCCCTCATTTGCCCAAATTACCGATAAAATTAATTTTAACGCTATACATTCCAAAGTAAATAAATAAACCGTAGGCAGTTCCTTAAAATTTCCCCTTTTTTTCGTTCCCCTCTGAAAATTTCGCTTCCCTCCCACCCAGTCTTCCTCATCTTCCCCTTTCAATCATCGCGACTCTCAGAAAATGAAATCCGTGATAAATTTCATGCCCTAGCTTCCTTGTCTTCAATTAATCGCAACTATCAACTCAGTCGGTCAAACCCTAGTTCTCCATTATTTTAGATAATACTTTAACTTACTTCATCTGAATCATCTATATGAATTGTTCTTGGCTTGAAATCTTTTTTAAAACTGTATAATTTCTTGTACATAGCTCAAACTTCGATTTTGGCACATAGCTCAGACTTTGACTATTGCAACTTTCCATTTGCAGTCGTTCAGATTGGTGGATCGTGTCGACCCTTCTAGTCCACCGTTTGGGTGATCTTGTACGTCAGTTTTACGTATTTTCCATTTTGATTCCTTTTATTGTTGAATATTATAAGCCCTTGATTTTTAAACTTGCTTTTATATTCTGAGAAGATCCATTGTTGTCTTGGTATGTTTACAAGGAGAAACATGCTTTAATATATGTCACTGTATTCAACACTCCAGGTATCTTTCTATGTTGAGACGCTCTATTATTGTCTTGGTATTTACAATGAAAAATAATGTTAAATTTAGGTATAGGATTGATTAAGCAAATCTTTTGGAACAGAATTTATCACTTTTTTTTCATTTCGCTTGACTGGGGTATCATCTGAAACAGTACTCACTCCCACCAGAGCTTGCTGGTTACAAACTATGTAAGCAGTAGAAATGAATTCAGCTGGAACACTTACAATAGTGCTTTTTGAAATAGGCAGTGAAGCTTGTCAAAAATGATTTGGCATACCAGAATCGATAGTCGGTCCAGCAGTAACATCATCGTTGACTGCTGAAGAGTTGTTTTGTAAATCTCAATAACCTGGAGTTCCCTTGATA
The DNA here is from genome assembly GCA_030737875.1 of Allium sativum. NCBI lineage: Eukaryota > Viridiplantae > Streptophyta > Magnoliopsida > Asparagales > Amaryllidaceae > Allium > Allium sativum. The sequence continues at coordinate 388,948,491 of CM060921.1, forward strand.
GATCTATCCTGTCTTTTCCTTATTTGATTCCTTGTTGTTGTTTGTTGGGTACTTAACAACATAGTCAATTTTCTCTACATTAACTCCATTTTTAATTTCACTTAAAGCTTTCAAAACCATTCTTAATAAAATGCATCAGGTCATTGGCTGTAGATTCAAAGCTGGCTCTGTCTTTGGTTATGTTTAAATCCTTCGCTTTTCATTCTTGTTGAAATCTGCTGATACCTTCGCCTTACTGTCTTTAATCACTACATCAACTCTAGTATCAACTTCACTTAAGACATCAAATGCATTCCTAGTTAATTCAGCAGCATACTATTAGTTGCAGCACCATTAGCTGTTGGAGACACATAATTACCCTCACATTAACTGCAGCAGTTGAAATTTCGCCATCCTCCGTAGTATCCAATGTGGAATGCTCCTTATTGTTACATATGTCCCTTATCTTAGGTAAATATGATATTTTTATCTAAGATGAATGGTAACCTATGCTGCTTGATTTTTTGTCTAAGAAATATGTTTGCATTCCAAATGTCCACTGACAACTATCCATGCTACAAACTATCTTACTAGTATCTCGCATATTTGTATTGCTTTGGTTTTCTTGCTTTTTTTTAAGTATTTAAAACTATTTATTTCTGTAGGAGAAACGGGCAAAGCATCTGTAAGATAATATGGTCCTCTGTTCATACACGTAAATTAGAAGTTTAATATACTACATCCTTGTTACGACATCCTTTGAATTATTGTGGCCATTAATGATTGTAGACTTGTAGTGAAAGTTGCACTTATCAATTGTCGGCCGAATCTTATAGAAAAGTGTCTAGGTGAAAACTAAACTTATTCTTGGTTGAGTATTGAGATGATTCACCATTATGGATGACTGATAATATGATTGGAATTGTCGATGCCTTTGTGAGTTAGCTTTTAAAGTTCATAATGTTTGTCTTGATGTAGTGTACAAGGGATTGAAGAAGTAATAAATACAAAGCTAAACCATAATAAGATCTTGAGGAGAAGTTTGACAATTACTCATCCGGAAGTTATGCGATCATTTTGTGAGTTGTTTTCCTTGAAGTCCACTAGATCACAGTAAGCAGACTGTTAGGGGGGAGGGTGAATGTTGTAAGAAAATATTCAGTTGACTATTTTGTGTTAACTAGCAGCGGGTCCTTTCCACTAAATAAATTTCCTATAATGCAAGCTTGAAGCCAAACTTGAACAGAACCAATATTTACTATCTGTTGTTGTTGTTGCTCAACAAGAATTTGGTACATGATATTTCAACTTCTACAAAAGTATGCATTCTTTCTAAGCTCTTGGAAATATCGCATTTTCCTACACATATTCTATGTTTCTAATCGAAATCTAGGTATGTGTATACAAATTAGCTGGTGTTCCTTTTGAGTTATATAGTTTATTTTCTTTTCTTGGTATAATGTGGTGTAATGCCGGATCAGTAGTTTATTTCACTGAAAGAGAACTATGAATAACTCCAACTATTTTGTTTTCCTGTTTTTCTTTTATCGTAGCATAGGTAGTCTGTTGTTTCTCTAGTGTAATTTCGCCAGCATGCATATAAGTACTGGTATGTGCTTAAATACACTTAGAAAAGTAGCTCTATTAAGACAGAAATATACCATGATGTATTTCTTCGTTTGACGCAACAGACAAGCGAAATGTATTGAATTAAATACCTACTGCATTAAAGTTTAAGCTAATGAAGCAGTCAGGCAAGACAGCATAGCAGAGCATCCATACTGATATTGTGACCACCAAATCCTGTAAGTCATTGGAAAACACCTTGTATTAGGATAAGGAACATTTAAGAATAGAAACTACTTTCCTGATATTGTGACTACTATCATAAACCTTAAAAGAAATCCAAAATGAAGGAAAATATAGTTATTAAGGCAGTTCAAATTGTATTTCTTTTGCATGATTACTCAAATAGTGTGGCTGCGAACAGAAGAAAGCAACTAAAACCGATGATGCAATACCTTGTTGGACAAATAACAACGTAATACCAATGAATAATAGGTTGGAAGATATAACTGGTAGCCAGTTGTCATGTTATGCAGCCCATGCTATGGCACATGAAAATTTTACCATTTACATAATTTGTCAATAAGAAATTAATTTTGTTGATAAAAGACTAATCCTAACTGTTGTTTGTCTTCCTATTATAGATAAATAACTACATAACCCCAATGAAAAATAGGGGAAACCTTGTTGCTCTGATTCCTTGAATTTAGAGTATTATGGATTAATCATTCAATAGAGGTTTTAACAGAGTAGGTGCATATTTCTTTTCTTGAAGTGCACAAATTATAGCTACCTGATGTCTATATAAAAGGTTAATCCTAACCGTTGTTTATTTCCATGTTATAGACAAGGGATATATTGTTCAATTAATTTAATTGCATACTGATTAATGCCCATTTACTTTATTAGCGGGTACAACTGCCTAATATATGCATATGCTTGTCAAGTTCAACCATATATATCAAGCTAGCTTGTTCCCTTTTCATTTGCTTAATTTATTCTTGTGATTTTAAGTGTTTATAACTGCCATATATACTAAATCATGTACAGGCAATTAATTTTATTGCAAGCTAGTTAATCCCATATGTTTCATTAGTCGATGCAATTACCTTATGTACGCATATCCTTGCTTCTTTTAACATTTCTGCTGCTAGATAATTACAATCTATCTACGTTCCAGTTACACATACATAAGATGTTATCCATTTTTATTTTGTCAATTTTTATACTTGGCTGTCATATATTTTGGTTAACAAATTCATGCATTCATTCACATATTAGTTACTCATTCAGTGCTATTCATTCCTTAATTTAGTTTGATAATCCATCATTGCATGGTGCCTATATATGTTCTTCCCTTTCCTTCCCTTAATTTCAAAGCTTCTTATATTGTTCTTCCTTATTAAATTGTATATTGATTGCTGCAATTTATTTCCATGCTCCTTCTTACGTCAGCTGACGTAATATTTTATTTTTCTACACAATCCTTAACATCATTCTTTTGCATGTATATATATATATATATATATATATATATATATATATATATTTACTAAAATGTTGTATATGTGCTTGAATCTACGATCTAGTTTCTTTTAATAAATTATGTCATTAAGTTTTATATGTGTGTGTATAGAACATAGTGACTTCTTACCTTTTAGAACTGCGATAATTATGACCCCAAAAATCCATTCTAAAATGGTCCATAAATTTTGTGGAAATGTTAGAGTGACACTAGGATTTCAAATTAACATGTTAGATTAAGAATCCATAACAGGAAAATATCTAGAAGGACAAAATTGAAGGCCTTTTTATCCATAAGGACAGCCCACTAAAATTTTACTCAGAAGAACAATACACTAAAAATTAATTTCGGCCGCTGCTTTCTTCTTCTCCCTCTCTCACGTCTTTGTCGATTTCATCGTTTATCACGAAATCACCAAAATCACGAAATCATAAATCGCTTAAATCACAAATATGATAATACATTAGAATCGACCGTCTCAATCGAAGACAAAAATCACGAAATCAAAATCACGACCATAAATCAGCCGAAACAAAAACCCTAGAAAAAAAAGTAGGTCGAACAACAAAAATCCATTCGAAATCACAATTGAATGGAATAAAAATATTTTTCAAATGACGGAAAGCGTATATGACAAACACGAAATGGTTGAAACAATTTTTTTAGGTTGGAAATGTTTTTTTTTTTACCACTACTACAGTTCGTAGGTATCATTTTTCTATTTTTTTAGGTATCATTTTTCATGTTTTTAACTTTAAATCGTAGCAGCAGTTTTTAGGTATCATTTTTCTAGGTATCATTTTTCTTGTTTTTAACTTTAAAGCATAGCAACAGTTTTTAGGTATCAGTTTGCTATTTTTTTAGTTATCATTTTTACCGTTTTAACTGTGGTATATGTTTTTTTATGAGATTTTGTTGTTGTGTTAATTTTGAAGTTATATTGTTGTATCAGCTTTGAAACTAAGTCGAATTTTTTTCATTTTAATCAATAAATCTGTGATATAAATTTTTTCACATTATTTTATCTTTAAAACATTGCATCAGTATTTAGGTATCATTTTTCTAATTTTTTAGGTATCATTTTTTCTGTTTTAACAGTGTTATGTGTTGTTTTGTTGTGATTTTATTGCTGTGTTAATTTTGAAACTATATTTTTTGCATCAACTTCGTCACTTAATCCAACTTATTTCATTTTATGTTTCATTTCTATATTTTTTAGTTATCATTTTATGTTTCAGTTATATATTTTTTTTCCATTAGTTTTTCTTCAAAACATTGCTGCAGTTTATAGGTATCATTTTGTAATTTTTTTAGATATCAGTTTTACATTATTAACTGTGTTATGCTTTTTTTCCATGCAATTTTATTGCTGTGTTAATTTTGAAGTTATATTGTTGCATCAACTTTTTAACTCAGTCGAATTTATTTCATTATATTCAATCAAATAGTGATGTAAACATTTTTTGCATTGGTTTTTGTTTAAAACATTGATGGAGTTTGTAAGTATCAGTTTTCTATTTTTTCAATTATCAGTTTTCATGTTTTAACTGTGTGTAACAACCCAGAAATCTGGGCCAGTTTAAATTTTTTATTTTGGCAATTTTAGCGAATTTTGATTATTTAAAATGAATTATTTTAAATAATATCGACGAGAAATTTATTTTGAGTGGAATTCGAACATATATATTATAGAGTTCGTCGTTAGAATATAAATATTTATTTATATTTATAAAAGGAATTGAAAATGGCGCGGTAGTTCGATAATTCAATTTCAAACTTCAATTGAATGTACCGGGTGCAAAACAATCCGGATTTTAGTGAAACCAAAATAATGGGATCTAATTGTGACTATCTTTCCAACAAATCCGAAAAATCGAAATTTCATAGCGGGGATCAAAAGATATGTCCAGTTGAAAATTCTGAATAGTCGCTATGGAATTCAGGCCCTTAAAAATGGAAATTTTGCAAACCACCTCGGATTTCGACGAAACCACTTTTGTTGGGTCCGTGACGTCAAATTATTGCTAGGTTTCAAATTTCATAATTTTTCGAATCAATATGTGAGCGTGGCATAGGAAAACGCGTTTGACCAGTTTCAGTTGATTTTAATCGACTGGAAAATGGCCATTTTTCCAACGGTCTCAGAATTCGATGAAACTAGTTTTGTTATGACCGTATCGTCAATACGAAGCTAGAAAATATTTTTCGAGAATTTTTAGAGCTAGTATGTGACCCCGGTAAATTGAAATGCGCGTTCAAATTCAATATATAGAGTTATATGTTGATTTTAACGGAAACTGATCGAAACGATCGAATCAGCTTACGATACATATCCCATTGTGTTCGGAATGGGGGTAATTAGCTATGGACGACAGGCGGTGGGCCTCATTTAGAGGTCGTAAGTAAAAGTCAACTTTTTGAAAATCAAATAATAAAAAAAAAATTAAATCTCCCTCCTCCCCTCACTCTATACCTGCCCCCCCCCCCCCCGATTAAATCGAATCAGAAACAAAAAAAAGGGCGGAGCCCTAGCCGCCACGCCACCCCGTCGCTGGCCACCGCCTCGTCGGAGAAGACCCCCCAACCACGACCTGACGCTCGCGCAACCCCCTTCCCCAGTGCGCTCCTCCTCTCCCCTTCCGTCATTCGAACACGCCCCCCGATTCGAGACCCGCCACCACCCACAGCACACCCACGACCACCCAAGCCACCTCGCACCCCTCCCCTTAAGCTCCTCCGATGCACTGACGAGCCCTAGACCCGCTGTCGAGCCCCTGCCTCCACCAAAAACCCTAGCGCCGCCCACCCCGACCTTCCCCTTCGACGCCGAATCCCCCTCCCTCCACTTTGGCCAACAAAGTGAGTATTTACAATTTAATCATCCTTTCAATTTTTAGTTTAGATTTTTTTTAGTAAGAAGTATTGATTTTTAATATAGAAAGTTCATATTATTAATATAGAAAAATTTACATTTTTAATCAAGAAATATATGATTTTATATAGTAAAGATTAGATTTTCTTTTAAATTAGAAAAGGGTTAATTTTTATATATTCGCGTAGCGAAGAGAAATATGATTTTTTTATACATGAAGTAGCGATTTAAAAATATAATTTTTATATTATAGAGAAGGTAAAAATATAATTTTTATATTATAGAGAAAGTAAAAATATGATTTTTATAAGATAGCGAATTAAAAATTCGATTTTTATATATTGAATAGCGAAGTAAAAATTCGATTTTTATATATTGAATAGCGAAGTAAAATTTCGATTTTTATATATTGAATAGCGAAGTAAAAATTCGATTTTTATATGTTGAATAGCAAAGTAAAAATTCGATTTTTATATATTGAATAGCAAAGTAAAAATTCGATTTTTATATATTGAATAGCGAAGGAAAAATTCGATTTTTATATATTGAATAGCAAAGTAAAAATTCGATTTTTATATATTGAATAGCGAAGTAAAAATTCGATTTTTATATATTGAATAGCAAGGTAAAAATTTGATTTTTATATATTGAATAGCAAAGTAAAAGTTCGATTTTTATATATTGAATAGCGAAGTAAAAATTTGATTTTTATATATTGAATAGCATAGTAAAAATTCGATTTTTATATATTGAATAACATAGTAAAAATTTGATTTTTATATTTTGAATAGCAAAGTAAAAATTCGATTTTTACATATGTAGAGAATACAGGCAAAGAAAGTGATGAGAGGCAAGAAACGACGAAGATTTCTACCTAAGAAGAATCGTGGCGTTGGATTAGCTATTCTGTGAGAACTTCTCACCTTTTAATTTTTTATTTCTAGTTATAAATATATACTAGGATGCAGACGGTGTTTAGTAGCACCCGACACCCGTCGTCCACAGACCATGGACGGCTTGTATGCTTGTTTGTTTGATGTTGATGTGTAGTTGATTGTGTGATGTGATATGAAATGAAATAAAATATTTATATAGTTAAAAATATTTTATAGTTAAAAATATTTTATAGTTAAAAATAGAATTTTCAACGTGTATATGAAATGAAATAAAAATAAACAAATCGGACGATTTGTTTATATACACACATTTGACTGATATTGATTGGGACGATAAAATTTTACACATCGCCCAATTGCACAAATAAAATTTGTGTTTGATTGTTTGAAACCCCACACGGGTATTGGGATGATATTTGAAGTAAACTAATCCCGATTGTTTAGTTGTATGTCGATCGATTGATTGACAAACTGTTATAAGCGTTGAATATTTATATTTGATGCTTATACAGTGTAGAATGCACTTTGGATGATGGTTGATTATTCATCGTTGTTGATATATACATGTGTTGTAGAAAATCCATATAATTAACAATATATGGTAATTGATTGGGCCTCATTCCAGTTTCGAAAAAGAAATATTTAAAATAAAAATATTTGAAATAGAAATATTTAAAGAGAAATATTTGAATAGAAATATTTGAAATAAAAATATTTGAAATAGAAATATTTGAAATAGAATATTTGAAAATAGAAATATATGAAGCCATGTTGATTAGATTGACGCCATTTTGACATGAACGATATTTATATCGATTTTATTCATTTTATAACGAATATCGAAAGTGATTTCAAAATCTGGAATTTTGAAAAGAAGAGAATTCAAATTGAAATTGAATATAAGTGAATTCGAATTGAAATTGAATAGATTTGAATTCGAATTGAAATTGAATAGAAAAGAATTCGAATTGAAATTGAATAGAAATGAATTCGAATTGAAATTGAATAGAAAAGAATTCGAATTGAAACTGAATAGAAATGAATTCGAATTGAAATTGAATATAAGTGAATTCGAATTGAAATTGAATATAAATGAATTCGAATTGAAATTGAATTGAACTAAAAACGAACTGAAATTGAATTAGAAATCAATTTGAATTGAAATCAATTTGAAATGAATTTAAAAACGAATTTATAAGGAAAATTTCAATTTTGATTTGAATTTGAAATGAAGTGAAATCGTTTCGAAAACGATTTATATAATACGTTTTAAAAGGAAATCGACGGTATATATATTATATATATTATATATATATAATATAATGGCCTGAATAGAACGCGCCGCGCCGCGGCAGTTCGCGAATTTCGACCATTGACTTCGAACGGATATTGCGGGAGATCCGACCGTCGGATTCTCCTAAAACCGGAACCGTTGGGTTCGTATCGAAAAGAGCTTTCTAATGAATATTAGAAATTAGAAATATAACGGTTGGATTTGGAATTATGTCCAAATCAAATTCGAAAAAGGTCGCTATACGTGCAGTTCGATGGCCGTTGATGGAAATCGACTGTACGGGCCTTGATAAAATTATTAAAAATAGTAATAATTTGTGTAAAATCATAAGAAATGATTTAAAAAGAATTGGGATGAAAAACTCCATATTTGAAAAGATAAAAATAGTTTTTTATCGAAATGAACTAGTTTTGAACTAGAATTATAATTCTACTTGTTTTTAAAATAAATAAATTGAATTTGAAAATAACCAAAATTTCCAATGATTGCATTGGATTGGATTTGAATCGAAATTGTCTTCGGAATATTTCGATGTTGGATTTCGTGATGATACAGGTATTATTATGGGAATTTGAAAGATATAGATATATATATATATATCGTTATTTCCAATACGATATCTGTTGGTCGTAGAATTTGATATTGAATATAAGCCGATATATTTTCTATTCAGAGCCTTGTATTTAATATCAAATGTGATTTGGGTTTGTCGTGAATGGTGTCTTGACTAACACTGTTCTTGAACCCAGTTGAAAAAAGATTAAATCTTTTTATTTAGATTTAATGAAGTGTACCAATTAAATAATATCTAATTGAAATTGAATTGATATTGATTTTTGGGTTTATCGTGAACAGTGTTTTAAATAACACTTGTTCTTTAACCCGATAATTAATGGAATGTGGTTTTGGGTTTATCGTGAATAGTGTTTTAAATGACACTGATTCTTTAACCCCGTTAAAGATTAAAACTAAGTGGAGTTTTAATGAGTCTTTAATTAGATTGAAATAATCGAGAATGGAGTATCACCAGTTTTGCTCCAGGTGATAGTTAAATCTTTAATTAGATTTGAACGTGAAATGGTAATTGAATTTACCGATAACACCGTGGTGTTAGATATGAAGTATTACCAGTTTACTTCATAGGATGAATAGGTTGGGATTGGGAAATTAAAACAAATGATTACTTCGGTAAGGTTCGCTAATCCCGACTAGTTTGAATTGATATTCAAAAATAGATTAAAGAATAAATTTAAAGGATTTATCTTTGATAAAATTAATGGGAACCTTTCCCTGTGAATGTGAAATTTAGAAACTAACTGTCGGTTAGCTAAGCAGAATGGTTTTCTGGATATTGATCTGATGTTGGTTTCGGCCTTCGGGGTTAATATTTGGGGAATTATTCTCTTGATTAATTTAAGGTTAGTGACTGATGAATTGGAATGAGGCGTATGTTGTGTTTGTGTAACACTTATTTAAAATATACGCGAGTTATTCGGAAAGACCGGGTTTATCCCATTCTGAATAACTAATACGACGATAAGTCGAAGATGAAGACGGTGGTGGAAGACCGGAAGTCTTCACATCGTTTGGGTGATTACTGATGATCTTGATTGGGCTGTACACCCAAGATGAGGGAATCAATCGGTGGTCATCCAGATGTGCTTGGAGATCGATGGATATGCGAGGAAAGTGCCTCCGGTTTCGTTCAGACCCAGAACGGACTTGTAAATGGACTGTGTGTCTGACATTGGATTTCATTCTGTGTGACTGATATCGGCTGCATAAAGTAGTTTGCCTGTGTGGCATGCTAAGTGGCAATTGATCGAGGCTTCTGTTGAAAAGCAAAGTCTTGTGGTGATGATCAAAGCACAGCCTGTGTGGCACAGCTTTGTGTAACGTGAATTCGCGAGCCTCACACCCCGGTTGTGAACCAAAAACGGGAGAGGACGTCAGGGAGGACATGCGTTTCTTTCTAGCTAGGGTGGTGTCAGTGACCTACCAGCCCTGACATTTATATACTTTTCACCTGTGTGGTTGTTGCTGTTGCGAGGCGCCTCGGTTAGATCGGACGATCCGGGTCCGATGGAGCCATTCGTTGGCTCATTTACGCCCCAAAGGGCGGAGAAACGTAGTGTTTAGGCATAATAATCCACATAGGTGGACCGACCCTGAGGATCCAAGGCTTGTCTGCGCGCTTGCCTGAGACTCGGGCTAGACAGTCTCGAATCGGTAGAGGACGATCCCTGGCCTCGGTTCATAGATGGAAACCCAATTTCCAAATACGCGACTTTGCGATTTTGATTGTATAACCTATATATGGCGACATAGTGGTATGGGGCATTCATGCCGCCTATGATTGATACTTATGATTTGAAGTTGTTTTATACACTATACACTTATAATAGTATCAAATGATTTCTTTTAAACGTATCAAGCATTCTTGGCTATTATAAGGTAAAAACCCTATCCCCTGGCTTGCGTTGCATTGTGTGATAGGACCTAGGTCTTATAATAGCTTCATTTTTCTTTGTTTAGCATTGCGTTGTTGTTTTATGCACTGGTATTCTTGGGAGGAAACCCGTTCCGTGTTATACGGCGTGGTCCCTTGATTTATCGAACTTTAAAATAAAGATTAATAACTGCTTTAGTTCTCACACCAGTCCCATGACTGACCTGGAGTTTATTGTTTTGACCTAAACTCTGGGTGCCCCTACTTTGACACGGGCAACTAGTAGTTTTGGTTTTGCAGATTTATATTCACAGGATCCTGGTTTACAGTTGGAACGATATCTGGAAAGCTTTGTATCTGTATATCTCCTTCAGTTGCATTTTGTATTATCTTCCGCTGCTATGTATTTAAATGTAATTTAAATCTCTGATATTTCTGTGTAATATTCATTTATACTCTGTATATTCTTGTAATCTGATGTATTGTTGTAATATACAATGAAATGTTCTCCCGTCTGCGTTCTATTTTGTGGCTTGTTCTCGAACTATCCGCACTTTTCCTCACCGGGGAAGTTACGGGTTTTTACACTGTGTTATGTGTTTTTGTTCTTGTGTTAATTTTGCACCAGTACACCATCACAAAAATTATCACATAAAAAAAAGACGTATATGAACATAACACATAAATTATAGTAAAAATGATAACTTAAAAAATATAAAAATGATACATTCAAACTGTTATGATGTTTAACATAACACATAAACTGCAGTAAAAATGATACCATAAAAATATAAAAATGATACGTTAAAACTGCTGTGATGTTTAACATAACACATAAATTACAGTAAAAATGATAACTTAAAAAATATAAAAATGATACCTTCAAACTGCAGTAATGTGTAGCATAACAAAGAAATTACATTAAAAATGATACCTTAAAAAATATAAAAATGATACCTTAAAACTGCTGTGATGTTTAACACAACACATAAACTGCAGTAAAAATGATACCTAGAAAAATAGAAAAATGATAACTGCTGCTATGTTTTAAAGTTAAAATAGGAAAAATGATACCTAAAAAAATAGAAAAATGATACCTACGAACTGCTATACTAGTAACGGAAAAAAAACATTTTTAATCACGAAAAAATTATTTCAACAATTTCGACTTCTTCAACTGCGTTTTCCATCGTTAGAAAAATATTACTATTCAATTCAATTATGATTTCCAATGGATTTATCTTGTTTGACATTTTTTTTTCTAGGGTTTCTGTTTCTCGCGATTTTTGTTTCGAATGCACTCCTTATTGATTTTGATTTCGTGATGTTTGAATTCGATTTCGAATTTCGATTCTTTTATATTCTGAAATTCGTGATTTCACAATTTATGATTTCGTGATTTTTTGATTTTGTGATTATTGATGAATTCGACTTACGCGCGAGAGGAGAGAAGAAGAAAGCAGCGGCCGATTTTTATTTTCAGTGTATTGTCCTTTAGGATAAAATATTAGGCGGCTGTCCTTATGGATAAATTTTAGTGGGCTTTGTCCTTGTCGTTAAATTTCCCAATCCATAATGCTAATGAGCTCTTTATGATCCAGTAAAAGTAAAAATTTATTCTATTTAGGCTCTAAGTTTTTAGCTTTCCCTTTATTTTAGTATGATATCCGCAAATGCTTTAATCATTTTAAATTTCCTTTTCTTGTTCAACTGTCATTTCCTCAACTAAGTATCCATATTTAGAGCGAAAGTGGTGAGGCTTTATAATGGTCTGACTAAGGACTGATGCAATAAACATAACGGTTCATTAGATAAATTTTAGGAGCATATGAACATTGGAAAATTAATGTGTATTTATCTGTATATCTCGTAACTGTATTACCACTGAGATGAAAGATGATAAATGCAAGTATCTAGTAATGGTGTAAACACTTTGATTTTTTTTTTATAACATTGTATATGCTATGAAATCAATATAAATTTTCTTTATAGTTTATGGTAATGATTTTGTTTACTTGGGCTCTGAAAAGTAAACTTTTTTGTGCACTAAAAGATGACAGGATAATACAAAAATATTCATATATCTATATAAGGATTTCTAGGGTTATTCAGGTACGTTTTTGATGTTGAACATTGAATTCTGGTCTTTTAAAAGGTAATTGTTTGATATGGTTTGAACCTTGAATAGTTATATAACTGCTTTCATTATGTAAATAAAATTGAATAAGCCGGGATCATTTCTCCAAGCACACACAAAAATAAATGCTTAATACTTGTTTACATTTTGCCACTAAAGACTTGTCAAAATATTATAACTTCTTCTAGGAATTTATGTGTATTTAGACATTATCTTAAATGGAAACAACCTTAATATTATATTTCACATTTCTTAGTTTTATGAGCTTGAACAAACAAACAGCGACTAATGTAAGAGCATTTATGATAAAATGCAGAATGACTACTCTGTAGAAGATGTGGAGTACATAAGCAAGGCAAAGGGTGGTATATCAGAAATGATGTGTAAACTCCTTATTGAAAGAAGAGGGATAATCTGGTATACATGAAAAAAACAGAGCTTTAGAATGAACTATAATCAGGTACATACATATATAAAACTTCATATTGTTCGACTATTATTTAGTCCAAGGTTTATAAGACTTCTTGCATGTTTTATGGAATGTCATGCAATATATATCTTTCACTAAAATGCACTGTAATAAGATCATGGTAGTTTAAGAAATATATGGGAGGTTCGAAGAAAAATGAAAATTGCTTTATTATTAATAATATATTAATGCTAATTGAATGTGCTATTATAACAGGTAACAGAGCAATAATTATACTTTTCCTAATATTGTAATAGTTAATTAAATATATTAACAGCTTGCACTTATTACCAAATTTTACAACACCATTTGAGTAACGACCATTTTATTTAATTTGTGCAAATAGCTTAGTCTGTTATTCATATGCTTACGTTAAACGAGTTTTTGATTTTTGGATGGAGTTTGCGGAATGGAGGTGTTTTGATAGGTGATACAGGCTGTTCTCAAGGTCAGGTTGGATGCTGTTGTGATTTGAGAGGGTGGTCACGGGTTCGGATTTGAGAGGGGATTGCTGGTTTGGTAAGGGTGGTCATGGGTGCATTACAATTATTGTTTTAATTTCCACGTTCCATTTCTGTTGTGTTCTTTATACGGTACGGTGCCGGAGCAGTTGTTTTTAACTAGAATATAATGATTGAGATTGATTTGAGTGGAAATGGATTTGCGGGTACATAATTTGGAATCCGTTAGTTTTTACTACTACTCGATATTTCAATGTTAATCAGCACGATTAGAGTATTTTTGTTACCAATCTTTTTGAAATAACTTCCAATTAATTGGAATTTTTTTCGGCCTAAAAGTCATACAATGTAATTGTTACTTCTCTAAATGGCTAGGAGCTTAAAAGTCAATAATAACATCTATTAGTATCCAGTAGTTGGGATTTAATTAGCATGATTAGAGTATTTTTGGTATCAACCTTTTCCTAATAACTTCTAATTAATGTGTGAATTTTGAGGGAATGAACTTTGGGGAAATTGATGAGGTATAATGCTTCGTTGTATGTCAGAAACTATTTGTTCTCTAATTTATAACTTGGGCATGATTTAGGCAAATGATTTAGGTTTGGCATCCTTCATGGTTGGACAGGTTGATCAAAACCTTAGCTGGAAGGTACTACATCCCATTTTCCTTTTGAAAGTCAGTTTTTTATTTTTTATTCCCTATTATATGCATCATATGTTCTATTTACCACATTCTTTTTTTAATAACTTGCAGGTTATAAAATTGCTCTGTGCTTTACTAGAAAACCTACTGCATGAATAAGCGGCATAATGAAAATTTACTTATACATGGTAAATGTTTTACTTTATTTTACATTAAATAGGCTACACATCTTTTTACCATTCTATCTTTTGCCTCTAAAATTAGACCACAGGCAAAACTAACATTTGTATGAACCTCTAATGTCATATCATTCATTTTATTGGAGTTTTGTTAGGATTGATAACCATTCTAAGCTTAATGGTGAATTGGCATGTGAAACTACCAGGAGAACTTTAAACCTTAATTATGTTGAACTGCGAAACTTTTGGATTTGATGTTTTTTCACAATGTTAGTATGCAATCAAATCAGAGAAGTAAAATTTTCTCCCTTTTGAGTTGATATGATGTATGAAACCTACTCGGTATGAAATAAGCTAAAACTAATAGGTTAATTTTTATTCAGAAAGTTATTGCATGTTCGAATGCATAATATCAGTAATCCCATATATAAGTGTGTTATATTTTTTTGTTTTGATTGCTTTTTTTTTCTTTTGGTTTCTTTTACTTTGTGTATATGTGATATAACAATTACTAACACATTGATTGTTTAATTGACATTAACAGGACCATTAATGTTCATGTTAAGCAGAAAATATCAGAACCAAAGCAAGACTTATTCTATCGTTTGTCCGTTTTGTAAATTTTAATTAATGTAAAAATATATGACATATTACGTGTGGACTTCAAAAAGTTGATAGAGCAATATGTATGAAATACTAAGTTGTTTGAATGATATACATGAATGTTATGTCGTAATTCATATGTTTGTTAAAATTTGACATATTTATATGTAGATAAGAAACGTTTAGATGTGTGCGCATACATGTAAAAAGCTGAAACGATGAAAATTTTGTAAAATAATAATATAAGCAATAGCGTTTCAAAAACGCTATAAAAAGAACAAACGCTATAAGAAATATTACAACAAATGCTATAAGATACAAATAAAACGCTATAGAAACATACACAGAAACGCTGTAAGAAGTCAGTAACGATAGTATATTTTATAGTGTTTATGTTTGATAGCGATTGAAAACGCTATATAAAAATCATCTTTCATAGCGTTTTTTTCCTGCTATTCAAAGTAGAAGATCTAAGATAGCATGTCGTTACATGGCGTTCTCTGAAACGCTATGTTAGGCTTTAACAGCATTTTTCAAACGCTATAAAAGCCTTATTTTGTTGTAGTGATACTACTGATCCCATCTCTAACGAGTCATTCTCATTGGATATTACTAATCCAATTTCTGATGAATTCTTTCGTATGGTTCTAATGTGTCTTGTTCTCGAGCTCTGTAAACCAAAGCTCTGATACCAAAATGAAGCGACCCGAACTTCCCCGGTCTCCGAAGAGAAGAGAAAGAACGAATTACTTTGAGGACAAGACGAATCAGAACGCAGACGGAAGAACATTTCATTGTTAATTACAACAATTTCATCAGAATACAAGAATATACAGAGTATAAATCAATATTACACATTTAACAAATATCAGAGATTACAATAAATTACATAGCAGCGGAAAATAATACATTACACAACTGAAGGAGATATACGGCTACAAAGCTTTCCGGATATCATTCCAGCTGTAACCAGGATCCTGCGAATATAAATCTGCAAAACCAAAACTGCTAGCTGCCCGTGTCAAAATAAGGGCACCCAGAGTTTAGGTTAAAACAATAAACTCCAGGTCAGTCATGTGACTGGTGTGAGAACTAAAACAGTTATTAATCTTTATTTTAAAGTTCGGTAAATCAAGGGACCACGCCGTATGACACAGAATGGGTTTCCTCCCAAGAATGCCAGTGCATAATACAAATAGCGCAATGCTAAATAAAGAACAATGAAGCTATTATAAGACCCAGGTCCCATCACCCAATGCAACACAAGCCGGAGGAAAGGGTTTTACCTTATAATAGCCAAAGCATGCTTGATACGTTAAATTTCATGTTTTATTATTACTATAAGCGTATAGTGTCAAAACAATTTCAATCATAAATATCAATCATAGACGGCATGGGAACTATATATCATGTCGCCATACTAGGCTCTACAATCAAAACCGCAAAGTCACGTAT
The DNA here is from genome assembly GCA_030737875.1 of Allium sativum. Lineage (NCBI taxonomy): Eukaryota > Viridiplantae > Streptophyta > Magnoliopsida > Asparagales > Amaryllidaceae > Allium > Allium sativum. The sequence goes on from CM060921.1 coordinate 388,965,022, forward strand.
TTGGAAATTGGAATTCCACCTGTGAACCAAGGCAAAAGATAGTCCTCTACTGATTCAAGACAATCTAGCCTACCATGTCTCAGGATCAGAGCTCGAGTGACCCTTGGATCATCAGGGCCGGTCCACCGATGTGGATTAAAATGCCTGAACACTACGTTTTCCCGCCCTTTGGGGCGCAAATGAGCCAACGGATGACTCCATCGGACCTGGATCGTCCGATCAAACCGAGGCGCCTCGCAACAGCAACAACCACATAACTCAAACTCGTCAGGGCATGTAAAACCACTGACGTTACTTTTAGTTAGAAAGAAACGCAAGTCCTCCCTGAGGTCCTTCTCCCGTTTTTAGTTCACGACCGGGGTGTGAGGCTCGCGAATCAACGTTACACAAAGCTATGCCACACAGGCTGTGCTTTGATCATCCATCACAAGACTTTGCTTTTCAACAGAAGCCACGATTAATTGCCACTTAGGCATGCCACACAGGCAATTCACTCCATGCGTTTGATATCCATCAATATATAACCTCTGAGCTCGTACGTCTCAGAGAAGGGCGTTAAGCAAGAGAATAAATTCTCCGCCGCCAAACAAATATATATTTAATAGGAATCAATCACATAGACTAAAATCCAATGTCAGACACACAGTCCATTTACAAGTTCGTTCTGGGTCTGAACGAAACCGGAGGCACCTAGTACCCCGCATATCCATCGATCCCCAAGTACGTCTGGACGATCACTAACTGATTCCCTCCTCTTGGGTGTACAACCCAATCAAGATCATCAGTAATTATCCAAACGACGTGAAGACCTCCGGTCTTCAACCACCGTCTTCACCTTCGACTTATCGTCATATATGTTATTCAGAATGGGATAAACCCGGTCTTTCCGAATAACTCGCGTATATAATAAACAAGTGTTACACAAACACAACATACGCCTCATTCCAATTCAGAATATTCAAATATTCTTATACTTTAGGAAAGGTTCCCATTAATTTTATCAAACATAAATTCTTTAAATTTATTCTTTAACCTTCTTTGAATATCAATTCAAACTAGACGGGATTAGCGAACCACACCGAAGTAATCATTTATTTTATTTCCCAATCCCAACCTATTCATCCCATGAAGTAAAACTTTTCATACTTCATATCTAACACCACAGTGTTATCGGTAAATTCAATTACCATTTCACGTTCAAATCTAATTAAAGATTTAACTATCGCCTGGAGCAAAACTAGTGATACTCCATTCCCGACCTTTTTAATCTAATTAAAGATTCATTAAAACCCACTTAGTTTTAATCTTCACAGAAATCAATATCCTGTCTTTAACTGGGTTTAAGAACCAATGTCGTTTAAAACACGGTTCAGTATAAACCTAAAATCACATTCCATTAATTATTGGGTTAAGGAACAAGTGTTATTTAAAACACTGTTCACGATAAACCCAAAAATCAACACCAATTCAATTCCAATTAAATATTATTTAATTGGTACACTTCATTAAATCTAAACAAAAAGATTTAATCTTTTTCTCAACTGGGCTTAAGAACAGTGTTAATGAAGACATCATTCACGACAAACCCAAATCACATTTGATATTAAATACAAGGCTCTGAATAGAAAATATATCGGCTTATATTCAATATCAAATTCTATGACCAACAAATATCGTATTGGAAGTAACGATATAAATATATCTTTCAAATTTCCATAACAATATCTGTTTCATCACGAAATCCAATATCGAAATATTCCAAGGACAATTTCGATTCAAATCCATTCCAATTCAATTATTGGAAATTCTGGTTATTTTCAAAACCATTTCAAATCCAATTTATTTATTTAAAAATAAACAGATTTTAATTCTAGTTCAAAACTAGTTCATTTTGATAAAAATCTATTTTTATCTTTTCAAATATGGAGTTTTTCATCCTAATTCTTCACAAATCATTTCTTATGATTTTACACAAATTATTACTATTTTTAATAATTTTATCAAGGCCCGTATAGTCGATTTCCATCAACGACCATCGAACTGCACTTACAGCGACCTTTTCCAAATTTGATTTGGACATAATTCCAAATCCATCTGTTAGATTTCAAATCTCTAATATTCATTAGAAAGCTCTTTTCGATACGAACCCAACGGTCCCGGTTTTAGGAGAATCCGACGGTCGGATCTCCCGTGATGTCTATTCGAAGTCAATGGTCGAAATTCACGAACTATCGCAGCGCGACGCATTCTATTCAGGCCATTATATTATATATAATATATATAATATATACTTCGTCGATTCCCTTTTAAAACGTATTATATAAATCGTTTTAAATTCGTTTTCAAAACGATTCCAACTTCCTTTTCAAATTCAAATCAAAATTGAATTTTCCAATATAAATCCTTTTTAGCTTCATTTCAAATCGATTTCAATTCAAATCAATTTCAGTTCAATTTCAATACATTTTAAATTCAATTCAAAACAATTTCAATTCTATTTCAATCTAATTCGAATTTCAATTCTATTCAGTTTAATTCGAATTTCAATTCTTTTCAATTTAATTCGAATTTCAATTCTTTTCAATATAATTCGAATTTCGAAATCACTTTCAATATTCATTGAAAAATGAATAAAATCGATATAAATATCGTTCACGTCAAAATGGCGTCAATCTAATCAACACAGCTTCATATATTTCTATTTTCAAATATTCTATTTCAAATATTTCTTTTTCAAATATTTCTATTCAAATATTTCTTTTTAAATATTTCTATTCAAATATTTAATTTCAAATATTTCTATTTCAAATCTGGAATGAGGCCCAATCAATTACCATAGATTTTATTTCTATGGATTTCCATACAACGCATGTATATATCAACCATGACAAATAATCAACCATCATCCAAAGTGCATTCTACACTGTATGAGCATCAAATATAAATATTCAATGCTTATAACAGTCTGTCAATCAATCGATCGACATACAACTAGTTACTGGGATTAGTGTATGTCGTATATCATCCCAATACTCGTGTGGGGTTTCAAACAATCAAACACAGATTTTATTGGTGCAGTTGGGCGATGGGTAAAATTTAACGTCCTAATCAATATCAGTCAAATGTGTGTATATAAACAAATCGTTCGATTTGTTTATACTAATTTATTTTAAATACACGTTAAAAATTATATTTTTAACTATAAAATATTTTCCACTATAAAATATTTTATTTCATTTCACATCACATCACACAATCAACTACACATCAAAATCAAACAAACAAGCATACAAGCCGTCCATGGTCTGTGGACGACGGGTGTCGGGTGCTACTAAACACCGTCTGCATCCTAATATATATTTTTAACTAGAAATAAATTAAATGTGAGGAGTTCTCACCGATTAGCTAAACCAAACAATGCAATTCTTCATTGAAGGAAATCTTCGCCGTGTTTGCCTTTTGTCAATTTCATTGCCCGGAGTCACTACATATATAAAAATCACATTTTTATATGATGTATATACGATAAAAATCACATTTTTATTTCGCCTTTCATATAAAAATTATATTTTTATATTGCTCTTCTCGTAATAAGGATTATATTTTTTATTACTCTACATGAATAAAAATCATATTTTTAATATGCCACTAGTGTAAAAATTATATTTTTAACTTTCCTATATTATAAAAATTATATTTTTAACCTTTCCATGATATAAAAATTATATTTCTAATTCACTGCTTATATAAAAAATATATTTTTATATAATTAAAAATCACTTCTTTACTGGATTAAAAATCAAATCCTTTTCTTATTAAAAATCCAATCTTTCTACTTTATAAAAATTCGATCTTGCTACATCAAAAATCCTATTTTTACCAAGCTAATATACATATAAAAATCTCGTCTTGCTAACAGTGAAAATAAGATCCTTTTCTAATGAAAAATCATATTTTTTTTTCTAAGATTTAAAATCAAATCTCTTCTTAATTAAAACTATAATCTAAAAGAAAACTGATTTCATCCTTTGTCTTTTGAATTATTTACCTCAAAAACATGAAAAGAAATAAACAAATTAAAACTTACCCTTTTTTTATCAGCGAGAGGAGGGGGGTGTTTCCTGTTGTTGACGAAGGGGGGGTTGCTGTTCACAACCGGAGGAGGAGCAGTGGGGTGCGCTCGTCGGTGCGGTGGTGGTGAGGCGAGGTGGTGGGTGGCGGCTTATCAGTGGGTAGCGGGTTCAAGGGGGCTTGGGCACGGAAAAGAAGGAAGAGGAAGGAGAAGAAGAGGGGGTGGACGCGGAGGAGAAGAAGGAGGATGGAGGGGAGGGTGGCGGACCTGCGATGGCCGGCGGCGGTTCTGTGGCGGCGCAGGCGCGCGATCGACGAACGGGCTTTTGTTTTTTTTCTTTGAAATCGATTTACTGAAGAGAGAGTGGGTGAGGGAGAGTTAGGTGAGAATATATTTATTTATTTAATTAATTAGTTTTAATTTCAAAAAGTAACCTTTTAATTCGAGCTCAAAACCGAACCCACCGACTATCATCCATAGCTAATTACCCCCATTCCGAACACAATGGGATATGTATCGCAGGCTGATTCGACTGTTTCGATCAGTTTTCGTCAAAATCAAAATATAACTCTATATATTGAATTTGAACGCGCACTTCAATTTACCAGGCCCACATACTAACTCGAAAAATTCCAGAAAGATATTTTCTAGATTCGTATTGACGATACGGTCCTAACAAAACTAGTTTCATTAAATTCCGAGACCGTTTGAAAAATGGCCATTTTCCAATCGATTAAAATCAACTAAAACTGGTCAAACGCGTTTTCCTTTGCCATGCTCACATATTGATTCCAAAAATTATGAAATTTGAAACCTAGCAATAACTTGACATCACGGATCCAACAAAAGTGGTTTCGTCGAAAACCGAGGTCGTTTGCAAAATGGCCATTTTTAAGGGCCAGAATTCCATAGCGACTATTCTGAATTTTCAACTGGGCATAACTTTTTATCCCCGCCATGAAATTTCAATTTTTCGAATTCGTTGGAAATATATTCTCAATTAGATTCAAATATTTTTGGTTTCACTAAAATCTGGTTTATTTTGAATCCTGTACATTCATTTGAATTTTGAAATCGAATTATCGAACTACCGCGCCATTTTCAATTCCTTTTATAATTTAAAATAAATATTTATATTCTAACGACGATCTATATAATATATACGTTCAAATTCTATTCAAAATAAATTTCTCGTCGTTATTATTTAAAATAATTCATTTTAAATAATCAAAATTCATCAAAATTGCCAAAATAAAAAATTTAAATTGGCTTAGATTTCCGGGTTATTATAGCTGGTGAGGTCACAATACAAAAAAACACGGGATTTCAAAGGTTATAACCCTTGTTTTTTTTTAAATTTTTATTTTTGTCAATTATTTAAACCGCTCTAAAATGAAGCATAACAAATCAATTAATAATCATAAATAATATGTGATATAATAGTATTATATTACAAAAACAATCTTCTTAAACTAAAAAAACAATATAATAGATTATAATAATTTAAGGCTATCCACTTAGAGTTCACATATTTTTAAAGTTGTTGGTAACTACGCTCGGGTTAGTGGATTACCATCAAGTTTGGCGCGATGCGAAGTAAGAAAGACGATGGGAGAATGGAGGATATCCAACGCCCCAAAATGCATGATCTGTTGGGAGGGGGAAAACAAATAGTGTGTTTTATTCTTAAAATAAAATACTTGGGAGTTATTAAATGAAGATCGATTTATCTTGGGAGTTACTAAATTAAGAGACTACATTCAATGAACTGACAATTAATTTGAAATGTAACACTAACATGGTAGGATCCATATCAAAGTTTATTGTTAGTGTATAGTAGTGCTATCAGGAGGTATATTTCAGATCCATGTCGGCATGGTGTTTAGTAATTTTAGGATACTACGACTTATTTCCATGAAAATGGAACATTCACATGTTATTAAGAAACAAATCATGAGTTGTATGCGTATACGTGGAGGTAAGAGATGTATTGACCTAACTTTCTGTTGACTAATTAAGGAAACACTTTGAAATGATGAAAATTTTAAAATAATGTTTTCAATCATTAAAGAGCTTCGCAATATGCCTAGGGTTTGTTAACCGGACCAATTTAGTAACTCAAGTTCTGAAGATCGAGAAGTTTGAACAGATCAATTTAGTAACTCCTAAGATAAATCAAGGTTAGTCGGTTTTTAAAAAAAACTCTGAGGAAGTAACAATCAACTTTATCATTTCGAATAGTTTCCTTAACCAACCCACAGAAGGCTTGTTCGGTGCCTCTCTTATCTTGAGGTAATATGCATATAACTTGTGGTTTAGTATTTAATAAAACATGAATGTTCCATCTTCATGGAATTTGTTCACAATATCTTAAAGATACTGAACACCTCATCGACATGGTTCTGAAATAAAATTTCTGGCAATACAACTTAACAGCAAGGACATACCCACTATATGTCCAGTGGGGTCGGGTTCCCCCACTCATATTTTGAGAATGCAGGAATACCATCACTCATGACAATGAACCAGTCGAAGCCCCACTCAACAGCAAAAATAATTGGGCTGATGGCAGCTAAAGCTGGGAATAAAAAGCAATATGCAAGTTTTAAATACATGACACGTGCAACTACAACATGGTTGAAGGCAACGCATGGCACCAAGACATGTATCATCACCAATACTAACAACCATTGTAATGAAAAGAAGGCAAGGAAGGTACGTGCAAACATGGTGAGAACATTTGAAGAAACAGAGGACAGTTCCACGAGTAAAATGGACAGAGCCATCAGTAGTGAACATGATGTATAACATATGTTATGCTTATGACTATATTGTTATATAACTGATACATGTCATAAAAATTTCCCTAGGCCCCGAAGAAGCATTATGTTACATAGGGGAACTCAATTTTTTCTTAGCTAATCGCAAAAGGGGACAAAGAAAATTTATTTTATGCTTTTGCCTCATCAATACTAATAATTGAGATTGCATAATTTCTTGTAGCTTCTTACTGGCATAATTTTTGTTAGGCTATCAATGATCAAGTTGAACTTGGACCGTATTTCTTATTGATATTAATGAGGCTAGAGTTGAATAACATAAAAATTGGCTAGATTCCTATGACCGAGTCCTACAATCAATGGGAATGACAATCCAATCCAATTCATTTCTTATCATTTAATATATATATATATATATATATATTGAAATTTAGTTCTCTTTATTGCTAAACCAATTAAAAACCTCCTTTATAAGCCTCATCAAAACCCTGTAATCCCCCTAACATAGATGGAAGCCTTATAGGGAAAAAGAGTACTTATAAATTCGGTATACAAGTGATATAAAACGTCACAAAAATAGAAAGGAAATCAAAATACAACAACACTTAAAAGAAAATCAAATTTCAGTTTTCGTAAGTCTAACTGGCCGGCCCAAACAAAGGCCCAATCTGATATCATCCCATCTGCCGCTTCAAAATTCAAACTTCTGCTTCTGAACTAACCTATATTATTTAACTCAGTCCCCTACCATTCCAAGAGCTGCTCATTTCTCCAGTTTTGAGAAGATGTACTACCATTATTTCGAACTAAAAACACAATTTCATGTTCAATCTTCATTGAAGTTACTGTTGAATGGGTGCTTCGGCTTTGGAAAACCCTCATTTCTCTCTCTCCAGATAAAGTTAACTGCAGTTTTGAAAGTTCCACAAACTAAATCTCTTAATTGATCCTTTCCTTTGAAGCTGTAGTGAATTAGATTGGCTTCTTCTTTCAAGTATGAATAACAATTAATAGGAACAAATAGCTTCTGTTTAAGAGACAGCCAGATAAAAGCTGAAAAGTCACACTAAAAGAGAAAATGTTGAATCGATTCTTGATGGCTATCACATGGAGGACACATGATATTTGCATCATTTCTAAAGTGATGGATTCTAACTTTAGTATTTAATCTGCCTAAGATTGCAAGGTAAGTGAAAAAGGACATTCTCCTACTGTTCTTTTTATACAAGATATTTGAACTAATAGGATCAAACACTTCATGAGACCTTATATATTCCAACACAGTATGGAAAGAAAAACAACCCCCTTCACACCATTCATATACATCATGATTTAAGTTAAATGGGTAGAAATAGAACAAATTTCATCTGTTAGTTCTCTTGTAGCAGGGTGTATTTCAGGCTGAAAAGCTTCATTTCTAATGATTGAGCTAAACTTCTGTTCAATATTACCGATCAAGTGAAGCCAAACATACCCTAACAAATCAACCATACATTGGCAATTTATCCAAGGTTCGAACCATAAGTAAGTATCTTCTCCTCTATAAATGATTTTATTGAAAGGTTGCTTTGAATCAGTTCATAATCTAAGCAATGATTTCCAAGTACTAGATGAATTGTTATCAATTTCCATAGTCCAAATGTGATTCTTCTTCGATATCTGTTATGAGTCCATTTACTCCACAAAGAAGAATTTCAAAGAAAATTCCAATGCAATTTAATACAAGCCACTTTTTTCAAATATGAAAAATCCTTACGGCCAATTCCCCTTTTGATTTTGGTTTACACAAATTTTTCCATGCTACTTTATGAGATGTAACTCCCAAAAAAAATCAATGCAAAGAGATTGCAGCTTATCAAGAGTGTATTCAGGGATTTGGCATATAAAGAGCCAACAAATTATAATAGGAGTTAAGACACAATTGATTAATTATCCCCTTCCGACAAAGCTAAGAAGCTTAGTTTCCCATCCTTGAATTTTATTTTGAACTTTTTGAATCAAAGAGTTACATTCTGAATAATAAAGATAATTAGAAGATAATGACACTCCAAGATATTTGATAGGTAGATCCCCTTGCTCAAAGCCCAAAATATTCTAATTTATGTAGCATTGTTAACTGATGAACTGAGAAATACCCTTGTTTTTTATGCATTCACATTTAATCCTACAAATAAAATAAGCTTCTAAAATATAATCTTCAAAGAATGTGCATTATGTATAGATGACTTGCCAAAAATCATCAAGTCATCTGCATATAACAAATGCGAAATAATAGGCTGAATCTGTGAACTTGGCTGAAATGCTTTACACTGTGTAGCTTTATCCATTAAAAAGGAAAAATACTGTACGGCAGTTGCAAACGAAAATAGGGCTAAAGGGTCCCCTTGTCTAATGCCCCATGAAGATGAAATAAAGCCCTTCGGTATGCCTTGAATGATTAAAGAAAATGCAGCAGTAGACATACATTCATATACCAAATTTATAAAATGTGTAGGAAAATTCATTTTCTCCATAATGTAACAAATGAATTCCATATTTAGTCTATCATAGGATTTTTGTAAATCTACTTTAACACATAGCTTTGGCATATCTTTTTTCTTAAAATCACGTAGTAATTCACGAGCTAATAGGATAATATCTCCTATGTATCTCTCCTTTATAAAAGCACTTTGATTCTTTGATGTTAGAAATGGTAGAAGTGGATTTAATCTATTGCTCAAAACTTTTGAATTTTTTTTTATAATAGACATTACAGTAAGAAATTGGCCTATAATGTGCAATTTCAGAAGGTCTCTCATTCTTTGGTATCAATGTGATAAAAGTGTGATTTAAGGATTTAGACAATTTACTCAAATGAAAAATATCTAGTGTGGCTTTTAGTAAATCATTTTTGATTGAATCCCAATGAACTTTGAGAAATTTAGCATTCATTCCATCTAGTCCTGGACTAGAATCATCATGAACTGAATAAAGAGCTTCTCTGATTCTGTTAATTCAACTTTCTTTAATAAGAAAGTATGACCTTGCTCATTTACAGTGGATATAAGATGGAAAATAGGAAAACCAGCTATATTTGAACCATTGAACATTGTAGAAAAATAATCTATGGCTTTAGTCTCAATTTCATTTTATTTGAATAGTAGATTACCATTTTGGTCTATCAAAGCTCTGATATGATTAAAACAATCTTCTATTAGACATGCGAGAATACAAAAATTTGAATTTGTATCATCTTGTTGTAGCCATGAAACCTTAGCCTGCTATTTGAATCCATTGAAATAAATTTGTTGAAGGTTCTGAAATTCTTTTTTCGCTTGTAGGTAATCTTCATAAATTTGGATGTCTTTAGGACTTTGGTCTGCAGCTAGCTCCAGCTAAGTATCTCTTTGTTCATCTTCTTTAAGGTTTGAAGAATAAATTTGGATGTCTTCATAAATTTGGATGTCTTTAGGACTTTGGTCTGCAGCTAGCTCCAGCTAAGGAATGTATAACCAATTATTTATATACCGAAAGGGAAAACTCTTTGATTCTTAAGTGGGGATAAGGTCTAGCATATTAGGGTTATGATCACTTGAATTTTGAGAGAAAGAGAGAGCTTTCATATTTAAAAATTGATGTAGATAAACATTATTGATCAAAATTTTATCAATACGGGTTGCAATACCCCTTCTTCTCCATGTAAAATGAAAGCCCAGTGGTTTTATTTTGGTCATAGATATTTGAATAATAAACTTTTGAAATTCTCTCAAATGTTGATAGGATATTGGTAATCCACCTCTTTTATCATGTGGTTATAATGCATTATCAAAATCCCCAATCATAATCCAAGCACTATTAATATAGTTAGACCCATTCACCCAAAGTTGCTATAGATTTAACATATCAGCAAAAGTATTACTACCATAAATCAGTGAAAAAGTCACACCAAACCCACCTTTGTTTGTACACTCACTGTCAGATGCTGAAAATATTGAGATTCAACACATATGTCCCATACATTTGAGTCCTAAGTAAGCAAAATTCTTCCACTTGAAACTATGGAATTATTAGTTAAATGTTTCCAAGGACAGCGAAACAAAGAAGCAAACAAAACTAAATTAGGATGAGAAAGTTTTGTTTCTACTAAACCAACATTAGTTGATTTAGTTTGTTTCAGGAGTGTGATCACATCCTTCATGCGAGAAGTTGTGTTCATACCCCAGACATTCCATGATAATATTATCATTTAATAGTAGTTAAGCTCCTCAAATTCCTTTTAAAAGGAGAAGGGGTAGAAACATTCACAGCTTTGGATTTAAGAACTTGCATGTAGCTTGTATTCTTATCAATAAAATAAGAAACATCAGCATGTTTACCCTTTGCAATTTCTTTCAACTTATCACTTTCTTCAATAGCATAAACAACGTGATTTAAAGTATATGGAATTACATTTTCAGGTAGTTTGGAGTTTAAAAAATCAAGGTTATCCACATTTCCTGAAGCGGATTGATTTGGAACTTCTGAAGAAAGGTTCTCTGTGTCTTTTCCAACAGGATTACGATCCGAAGAGATATTTACATGCTATTCAGAAATGCTAATATCATCCTATGAATTAGGGGGAATCCACCTAGGATCATTTATAGCTTCATAATAATTATCATTATGTCCAAATAAACTACACTGTATGCATTTTAAAGGTACAAACTCATATTCGACAGAAACGGAAATTCTCTATCCATTGTGTTGTAAAACAGGTATTTCTGTTTTAAGTTCTGTTTGAGTGTCTATAAAAAGAAGCACTCTTGCATACTTTGTAAATTTCCTTTATGTTGTATTAACATCAATCAAAATCGATTTTGATATAAAACTTGCCAATATTTGAATTGCATCTTTAGTCCACAGTTCAATAGGTAGATCTAGAAACCTAATCCAGATCTCAACCATATCACTTTGGTTTTTTTTTGTGTTAAAATCAAATCCAGCATCCCAAGCTTCAATTAGCAAGAGTCTACCAAAATATGAGTACGTTGAACATTTTATTATACGAGAATAACCGTTTGAGTTTTCAAACTGAGCTATAATGTAGTCGATAAGTGAAATGTGAACATTAAACGTACCCAAAGGTTTCCAAACTCTTGTGATGTACTCCTTTAGTTTAATCATCGAGAGTCGAAAACGGATCGGAATGAGAGACACAATATTAACCCAAGCTATTTCAGATTGGTTATAAACTTTTTCTAGAATACAAACATATTTCAGAGCCGATTTAATAAAATCCAACCTTTGATTACTCATATCAGATGGTACATGATCTCGATTAGTAATAGGATAAGATGATACATTTTTTTGAGGATTGGCGGATGTTGAAGAGGAAGGAGGTTGCAGAATGAACGATGAAGAAGAAGGCTGTGAACGTTGGAGAGAGAAGGTAGCTTTTTTGCATGAGCATTGTCTGCCATCAAAGTAGAAAACCATTAGAATTATATATATACATACATACATATATATATATATATATTTGTATTTTCAGCATCATAGCAGCCCCCACTAATAAAATATATTCTTGCAGCCGGCAACTATATAATTACCTTCCATCTCTGAGCTTATCCCTAATGCTCTTCATGAACCAACTGAAGAATGATGAATTTACAGAAGCTTTGAGCAAAAAGAAAATGCAATAAAGACTATTCTTAGACCAGGTAGTCTATAATTCAAGTAAATATGTTGAACTTTAGCTTGCTTTATCAAGTTTTACCATTTGGAATTTAGTTGTTGCATTTACATATTAATTTGTTTAGAATCTTCAGCATTGTGCAGTATTTAAGCAATGCGAAACAGGTGTGTTCACTATTTTATTTCCTTTTTTTGAAGCAACTGATTAGTTAAATAAACGGAGGGTGTTCATTATAGATATTCTTATTGGTCATTAGAGAAACCTGAATTGATGTGGGAAATTGAACAGAGAAACCCACCTTCTTCCAAGTATTTTATAGGTGGTTTGTTTTACTTTTATATGCATACATTGTAGAAATTCATTTAATCATAACTTTTGATTGATTTTTCTAATTTCGGCGATTTTAGACATTCCTAAAAGCTGAGAACCCAATCTATATTTTTAATTTTAAGTATTTTGTGACATTGTGAGGTTTATTGGGCTAAAATTTTGATTTTGCAAAGCTGACCTGCATTTAACTTCGGAAAAATTTGAGCTGAACAAAACTTAACATAACTTTCAAATGATTTGTCGGTTTTTGATGATTTTACTCATTCCAGATAGGTTAGAACTTTCATTTGTGGTATTTTCCAAAATTTGGATGTTTGCTGGTCCGAAAACGTGATTTAAAACCACTGACCTGCATATATATATATATATATATATATATATATATATATATAGACACACACACTCAGAAAAATAATGTCTGAGCTGAAACCATCATTGTCATAACTTTTTCTTCAACATGATTGATTGATATCTATGCATGCTATAGGGTGCTCCAAAATAGAGAGGGCATTTGAGGTGTGGATTGTGGGTTATGCGTTACATAAAAGACAACGTGGGAGACAAGAATCAACTATGAGATGCTAAGGTAACTGTAACACCCCGTAATTTTAACAACACTAAATAGGACAAATTAAAGAATAATTAATTTAATATTCGAAATTAAGGGAAACAGACTATGCCATTGCGTCTGTCTTGGAATTGTGGTCAAGATAGACACTTGGTTTGCGTAAAATGGACACTGTATAAAGAAGTTATGAAGGTTTGAAGTTTGTATGCGCACAAGGGAATTATATATATATAATTAGTTCAGAAAATCAAAAAAACAGTTCAAAAATCAAAATTTAGGGGGCGGTAAATTTCTCGCCCAGGGGTGTCGACCCATGGGTCGACCCCACTGTGGCAGAATGGGCAGATTAGGGTTTCGTGGGTTTTTGGCTGTAAATATGGTCTCATTTCTCTAGTTTCTTCACACTAAAAATAATGGAGGACTAAATGCTGTCGCTGCCCGGACTGAACTAAACATTTTCTTCTTCTACAATCGAGTTAATCAAGTTTAGAGTTTTTCAATTGTAGATCGGTGATTCAACATCTGCTATTCTTCTTCTGTTTTTCTAGATCCAAATACTGTGAGTTTACGGTACTTTTAGGTCTGAATAATTAAAAGTAAAACCTAATATGACATTAACTTGGATCTATGCCTATGACCATTTGAATCAAATCTGCTATAACCTGTGTATCTATGATGTTATGACATGATTATGACTTAGATCTTAACCATCACCTATTTAACATGTCTGATCTGCCATTGTTTCACTATTTAGATCACCTTATACTTGTCCCTATCATGTTTGTGGTTAAATTGGATCTGTTATTAGTTGGGTATCTAAACCATTGTTTAGATCTTATCATGTCTGTTATGACATCCCTATTATGTTTGGATCAGTTCTATTATTATATGTTTATCACATCTGTTCCTATGTGTTTATATTGTCATTATCCCACTATATGTATATGCCATTATATGTCAATCTAGTTAGTATGATCATTTCTATCATCTTCCCTTCATCTTTCCCTTTTTATTTTATATAGCCTTGCTCCTTTCGAGCCTAGGCATGCCACTGAAATATGCGAACGCGTTAAACATAGAACGAGGGGAAAAACATTGAAATTGGGCATAACTTGTAATTGGGAATTTGGGTATAGCCTGAATAAAATGTATGAATATGAATTTGGGGCATAAAGTTTATTATGAACATAACTTGGGAAAAGGGACATGGAAACCTATAACGACATAGGTAAAATTGGCTAATAATGAAATGCCTAGGATTAACAGTAATTAGAAACTGTAACTGCGCCTAGACACTAGGTTAGATTACACTTGTGGTGGAAGTCTGCCCGGAACCGCCCGGCATATGGTGAATCTAATGTGAGGGGTCTAGGTGTGCGAATACGAGACGTGCTAAGACACGAGCTTAAGCCCGACTTGTGGAAGAAGTATGCCCGGAACCGACCAGCATATCCAACATCCATAAGTGGTAGGCTTAATTTAACGACCCAAACTCGCCCTTACGGGAAAGCCAGGATTGAGTTGAGAACACGACAAATCAGAATACAAACAAAATAACATTTCATTGCTTATTACAACAATTACATCAGATTACAAGAATATAACTGAGTATGAATAAATAATACACATTGGAAAATATCAGAGATTTAAACTACATTAGCAGCGAAAAAATAATACATAACACAACTGAAAGAAATAAACGAATATAGAGCTTTCCGAATATAGCTTCATCTGTAAATCCAGGATCCTGGAAAAGAAATATCTGCAAAAACCAAAACTATTAGTTGCCCGTGTAGAAAATAGCAGCACCCAGAGTTTAGGTTAAAACAGTAAACTCCAGGTCAGTCATGGGACTGGTGTGAGAACTAAAATAGTTATTAACTTGATTTTGAAGTTAGGTAAATCAAGGGACCACGCTGTATAACATGGAACGGGTTTACCCCCAAGAATACAGTGCATGAAACAAACAGCGCAATGCTAATTAAAGAAAATGAAGCTATTAAAGACTCAGGTCCCATCACACAATGCAACGCAAGCCGGAGGATAGAGTTTTACCTTACTAATAGCCAAATAATGCTTGGTATGTGAAATTTTATCATTCTTTATTACTATAAGTGAAGAAATCAACTTCAAATATAAATGTATCAATCATATGCGACATGGTACCATCTATCATGTCTCCATAGTAGGCTCTATAATCAAAACCGAAATGTCACGTATTGGAAATTGGATTTCTATCATGAGTCGAGGCAAGGGATGTACTTTGAGACACTCAAGCAAATGCCTCAGGGCTCGGACGCTGGTGAACCCTTGGATGAGTCAGGGCCGGTCCACACATAGCGGATTAGTTATGTCTGAACATACGATTCCCGGTCCTATATGACCTATCCATCAGCTCCGCAGTAATCGATATATCCGAGGCGCCTCGCTATCCATCATCCACATAGGTAAAAATATAATAAATGTCTGGGCTCCATACCACGACACCACCCATAGCTAGAAGGAAACGTTGTGCACTCCTGGTAGTCCCCTATCCCATTTTTGACTCATACCAAGATGTAAGGCTCGCGAACTAATACTATACACAAAGCTGTGCCCTTTAAGGTTGTGCTTTGATCATCAACCACAAGACTCTGTTTTCAACAGAAGCCTTGATCATTTGCATCTCATCATGCCACACAGGAAATTCATGCCATGCGAGTGGTGTCTATCGATATATAACCTCTGAGCTCGCACGTCTCAGAGAAGGGTGTTAAGAAAGAGAATAAATTCTCTATCACCAAACAAATATATATTTAATAGAGATCAATCAACACAGAATAAAATCCAATGTCAGGCACACACTTCCATTTACAAGTCCGTTCTGGGTCTGTACGAAACCGGAGGCATCTTATTCCTCGTCCTATATGTCCAATACAGGAGAGAGGTCCTCGCATACCCAATCAATCACCAAGTACGTCTGGACGATCACCACTTATTACCTTGTCTTGGGTATACTGCCCAATCAAGACATCAGTAATCATCCAAACAATGTGAAGACCTTCGGTTTTCAACCATTATCTTTATCATCGACTTATCGTCGAATCAGCTATCCTGAATGGGTATAAACTCGGCCTTTCCGAATAACTCGCGTATATAATAAACAGGTGCTACACGAACACAACATACGCCTCATTCCAATTCAGAATATTCTTTTATTCAAATATTCATATCATTAGGGAAAGGTTCCCATTAATTTTATCAAAGATAAATTTTTTAATCTTCCTTTGGATATCAATTCAAACCAAATTAAGGTTTATCCAAACCAGTCGGGATTAGCGCACCTTACCGAAGTACTCATTTGTTTTTATTTCCCAATCCCAACCTATTCCTCCCATGGAGCAAAACTGGTAATACTCCATATCTAACTCTACGGTGTTATCGGTAAATTTAATTACCATTTCAAATTCAAATCTAATTAAAGATTTAACTATCGCTTGGAGCATAACTGGTGAACTCCATTCTCGATCATTTCCCGAGATTGATAATTTAAATTATCGCATTCTCATTTCAATCTAATTAAAGATTCATTAAAACTTCATTTAGTTTTAATCTTCCCAAAAATCAATATTACTGATTATTTAACGTTGGGAAATCACACATGCCGCATCGACAATCTACATTGTACCATTGATTTCTGCCTATATATAACCTCTAAGCTCGTATGTCTTAGAGAAGGGTGTTAAGCAAGAGAATAAATTCTCCGCCACCAAACAGACATATATTTAGCAGAGATCAATGAATAAGGTATAAAGGAATCAATGTCAGACATGCAATCCTTTCTTTAATTAGGTTAAAGAAACAATGTCCATTAAAACTCAGTTCACGATAAACCCAAAATCACATTTCAATTCAATTCCAATTAAATATTAATTAATTGGTAAACTTCACTAAATCTTAAATTAAAAATTTATTCTTTTCTTGAAACGACCCGCAAATCCGTACCCTTTGAGTCGACTAATAACACCACACGTCCAACTCAAATTGCACAGAAATACAAATCATTTTTAGAAAGAAGTTAGAGGATGAGAATTAGAAAGAAAGAAATATTAGAATAGAAGAAAACGAAGATCACAAACTCACAGCGGAACGAATAAAATATATTAAGTAACATAACTTTTGAAATACAAAGCAGTAACTGTATATATACATACCATCATCAGAGCACAACAATTTTTCCTGGAACAGTTATCAACACCTGTTTCCAGATACAACATAGTACACAGCGGAAAATATGATAGTCTATAGCTAACAGGTAAAGCCTCCTGCTTCAATCTTCTCCAGGTAAATCTGTAAAATCCTGACTACTTGACTGCCCGTACAAATTTGGGCACCCAAGAGTTTAGGGAAAACAAATAAAATAAACTCTGGGTCAGTCATGGGACTGGTGTGAGTAAACTCCAACCATTGGTTTAACTTTCAAAAATCCTTTCAAAGGAAATGATAATCGTAAGACCAATCCACACATAAACACGGATGGTTTTTACCTTACGATAACCCAAAACACTTTGGAAATCATTTATTATCTGATATTATAATAATGTCTAATCACAAGTAATTAAAATCTAGTAGAACGCTTGCATCTCACGCTCTACATATATAATATACAATCAAACTCGCAGGCGCTTATTGGAGATTGGATTCCGACTTGACAAGGTATGGGACCACCTTCCGAACGTGTATCTCTAGAGGCAAATACACTGGGTTCAACAAGAACATCTTGCAACCCGGCCCACACATGACCGACCACTCATTTCGCTTGAGCGTATCGAATGTATACCACCGACGGTTGGGATCAGCAACCGCTTCCCGAAAAGGGACAGCATCGATAGATTTAAGAACAAATGAAATTTCTCTAGATAGGTGATCATACATCCTAATGGGTGCGACCCACATAGCCATGCTGCCTGCCCGATTTTTGTCCTTTCCTGGTTGATGAGGCTTGAGGTTTGAATTACCTTCCAGCACATCTGGCCACCATTCACTTTGAATGCCACATCGTCAGATCCATCGGAAATCACTAATTGATTTCCACAAAAATACTCAGATTATTAGGCTAAAGAAGTTTCCCTTCTATGCCACCAACTTCGTACGTTTGAAGAAATCAACGTACGTAATCCCTTTGGAAATACTTTGTCAGACACTCGTCCATACAAGTTGTCCTGGGTCTGGACAAACCGAAGGTACTAACCTGTAAACAGGATAGCCCTTGCATAACTCCGTCTTCAAGATATTCAGCATACTTGATTCGCAACGCTTATGCCAATACGGAGTGGTTCTCTGGATAATAATCCAACCGGTCTCTCCATATTAACAACGTTAAAATGGTCAAAACTTTGATAGTCGGTGATTTAACTATCAAATGAAAACATGTCGGTGTGCAAACAATGATATTATTTCTAAAAGGAAATTCTATCGACCAAACATCATTCAACGTTTATCCCTTTTAGTTCATTCATTCATTTCCCTTTTCAATTTCATTTACATTCCTTATTTAATATATTTAGAAAATATACATTATTAACATTGGAAAACATTTCCATCTCCTGTCCTCTACATTCAGAAAACATTTCTGATTCTCATTTGGAAAACGTTTCCAAATCTCCTTCATTTGATTAACAGATGTTTGAATAAACATCACTATGCCAAATCTCCTTCATTTGGTTTCCATTTAACCACTTTCCACTATCGAACCTTAATCATTTCTTAGTTAAAACGAAGTCAATCAAGTTGGGGTATAATTACCTCTCAGATCTTAACTGAGCAACATTTCTAACCTCGAAATAGACAAGGTTCATCTTTCCAATCTTTTAACACACTTCCTCACGTTGCTCTCGGATTCGATTATGAATTCACTTCCTTTTCAGGAATCACTTGATTATAACAATGGTGTTATACTCCCTGCGTCCGAAACATAATAACTTTAATATGACTTTTATTTTCTAACTTGAATATTGGAAACCATTTCCTATATATATAATTCCTTTATTGAGAAAATATCTTTTACTCCAGTTAGAAAACATTTTTAAATCCTTTGAATTTACTGATGTTATAAACATCGTTATTATGACTTAAATCATAAATCATTCGTTAATTAATGATATCACTAACCAACCCTTGCTATCATTTACTTTGAAATATTCAGAGCTCACAACTTTAAACCAAACATTGCTTTCAACAACAGCGTTAAAACCGCTATCTAGCCTTATAAAACACTTATCATAACCATAGCATTAAGATTGCTATTAAAACAGTTATTATAACGGCAGCGTTAAAATTTCTATTTGGATTTACCAAGACATTTATTATAACAGCAGCGTCTAAAATTGCTGTATATATATTAACAACATCTATTATAACAACAGCGCTAAAATCGCTGTTTAGTTTTATAAAAGCATTTCTTATAACAGCAGCGTTATGATTGCTGTTTTGAATAAAATACCGTGTGCGACGCACACGCTTCCGTTGTTCATTTATAAATTCTGTTTATTTTAAACAATTCAAGTTCATATTTATAAACTATACATTCTTCTAACCACTTAATTCGATTTCTATAAATCCCCTTTTTATATATATTTTATTTCCAAAATATTTCCTTGTTTAAACTATTTATTCTTTTAATTTAAAGCATTTGGAAATCTTTCTTTGAACTTTCCTCTGTACTTTGCTAAATTCAAATCCATTTCCAATATTGGTTTCAAAACCGATACTCACTTTCAAGTATACATTCATATTTGAACTCGCCTCTTTATTTATCCAATGGTTAATGATACACTTAATTTATATCTTTATCTATAACATTTTTCTTGGTTTACCCAATGGAATAGGTTTCCATTTGCAATTCAATGAAAAAGAAATTATTTCTAATTTGGAAATAAACACTGCTTTTAAATTCTAATTTCCTTTTTCACATTCGATGATATTTTACGGTATCTAAAATACCAGGTTCCTAAGGCCAGGGTAAATCAAACACACAAATTCAACCATGGATAATGTAGCATAACATATATCACTATCAAATAAAACAGTAAATAAAATGTTGAGGGATCCAGTTGGATCCCTCCAACCTGTTTCCCTGCATCCACAGATGTTAATAACATCAATAATATTGCATTAATGAAATAAATCAATCAACGATGATTATATCAACCAATTTATCAACTATTCAACCAAGCAACCATTTCACATTATAAAAAAAATTTAAACGAGTGAGTTTACTCACCTTAGTCGTAGTTGATGATTCTGCCTTTATTTTCGTTAAAATCAAACAGCATTTGTTTTTATCGCGAAGTTCCAACAGCTTTGTTCTCAGTGAAATCATTCTCCTACTGTAGTTGTCGTCGTTATGATTCCAACGTAACTATCGTCGTTCAATTCGTTTTAGATTGCCCTTCCTCTTGTAATAAAACCGTGCTTCCTTCAAGATCAAATAAAACCATGCTTTGTTCGATATTGTCTCTTTTAAATCTGATATCCATTGTTTTCTATTGCAACTTGAACAATACCACTTCGTTGCCACACGAGCACCTCCGCACTCCTTCACTGTCATCAAAGAACTGCCAAACCACTTTTTTTTTATTTTATTTACATTAAATTCTTCTCCCTTCATGATGGATGAACCCGCCTGCTAATATGTTACCTTCACCATTTTCACGACAGTCAACGTTATGACCTTCAACAACTCCCCATTCGCCACTGCCTTATCACGTCCAAGACAACTGTCCTTC
Source organism: Allium sativum (assembly GCA_030737875.1). Lineage (NCBI taxonomy): Eukaryota > Viridiplantae > Streptophyta > Magnoliopsida > Asparagales > Amaryllidaceae > Allium > Allium sativum. The sequence goes on from CM060921.1 coordinate 388,986,191, forward strand.
CCATTAACCCTTTCGTTAAACCTCTCCAGTGCTTAGATGGCCAAACTGTGTTTCCCTCCACCATTTACGTTTTGAATATGAGACCGCATATTCAATTCCACCAACCCCACTCCTAATCCCTCCTTCCCAGTAAAAGAAACCCACTCACGCTCTACGCAAATCCCCTTTTCATGAAGTTAAGACCAAAGTCCTTCATCACCCCAAACAATCGGATCCCTTCCTTACTTCTAAACCAACAAAACCAAAATGGTCGGGCCACTACTCTTCACGCCATCCCGTGCCCAACTTTCCCCCATCTCGACACCAGTAATCCATCAAATACTTCAATGCTTGCATCGCGTCTTACATAAAACGAGCGTATGGGTTTTCGGGCCCTCAACTTAGTGAGTTAAGGGTTTCAAGATTTATTAAATTTCATGAGGCGTTGGATTTCTATTTGGGTTTGGATCTCAGAAAAACGAAAAAAAATGAGGAGGAGAGAGACACTATTTAACGGTGAAGGCACCTTGGTCTGCACGGGTAAATAGCATAGGTGGGTCATTTTCTTCAGTAGGCTAGGCACGTGAATTGTCTCCAATTTGCTCCGTGTATCCTATGCATTAATAGTACAAGACAGAGCCTGGCAGATAGTGTTATTAAATAGTACAATACAGGGTAGTTTGGTCGGCACGTTTCACTTGGCTTGGTTCACACGAAATCGAAAGAGCTTGGCAGTCACGTTTCTTCTTTTTATTTATTATATTTCTCTTATTATATTTTTTATATTTTATTTTAATACCTTGACAGGCACACTTCAATAGTTTGGACAGCACATTTTCCCGTTGGTTCTATAGTCCTATTAAAAAAATGATAAGTATAGAATATTGGTCCAATGAATTTGACATACAGGGGAAATGAACGAATAATCATATAAATGAACAGTCTGTTTACTGATTAAAAAGCTAATCTTGGTGTAAAAAGGTATTCTGAATCCAACGGGACAAGTTTCGTCGAATTCTGACATCGTTTGAAAAAAATCCCTTTATAAAACCAGAAATGAACACGCGTTTAAATTTTTCACGATCACCAGATAAATCAAATCAACTCGAAACTGCGAACGCCGACAATAACTTTTCGATACGAACCCAACGGCACTAGTTTCGTCGCATTCTGAGACTGTCGCCCCGGTAGGCTGTTTTTGGCGCGTACCGCACTACCCTTCTGAACACCAAATTTGCCGATCTCTAAAAATAACAAACTATATACCTACCCTGACTATATCCGACGCTACGAACTCACTGGAACTGGTTTCGTGGCCTGATTCGATCGTCTGTTCAAGTTACATTCTAATATCCCTTTATTCAGTTGAATTAATTTAATTGCACTGAACGAGCGTTTACGGCTATCGTGGTCACATACGACATCGGTTTGCCACGCAATTCAACACCATACAATACTTTAACGATACGGTCCCAATGAAACTGATTTCGTCGAAATCTGAGTCCGTTTGCAAAACGGCTATTTTAAAGGCCTATATTTATATAACGATTTCCACAGCGACTATTTCAAAATTTGATTTGACCATAACTAACAAATTATAACACGAAATCTAGATTTTTCTCTTTCATATGAAAATTATAATCAATACGGTTCCAACGTGTCTTGTTTCACGTAAATCCGACTTATATTGGATCCTGTATCCTCAGTTGAAGTTTAAAACTCTATATTACGAACTACCGCGCGATTTCGAGCTCGTTTTATAATTATATTATAAATTAACGTTCAAACTTCGTTTTTAATTAATAAATTCCTATATGTAATTCAATTAAAATTCTTAATACAAATTTAAATATTCAGAATTCAATGGCCAAAAATCCGGGTCGTTACATTCCTTCCCCCTTAAAATAATTTCGTCCTCGAAATTGCTAAGTAGGAAAAGATGTTACATAACCTATTAACTAGGTCCAATAATCCTTTTTGTTTTTTCCACCTCTTAACTCCAGTTTAACTGGGCCAATTTATTTCAATCAAAATATTAATTTATTCTCACTAACGAAAATTTCCAAAAATTCTGAAAATTTTCTAACACTTTAAATTCTGAAAAATTTCGGCAGCATCTCCTCTACACGGCTCAATCGGCACAATCACAACTTGCCTTTCTAGGCCTTCTCCAATCCCAAAAGAAAATAAAAAGCCAAGCGGCTTGCCTCATAGGCTCATAAAATCATCAACCCAAACAATATTGTAAACATGTACCTTTTTGTCGAGCATAATTCTATCTCTTGCATTTGCTTCCATTCTGCTCAGCATACATATATCATTTCCACTTGGTTTAAAATCAATCCAACTTCCAGTTTATCAATCCAAGTCTGATTCTCATTTAAGCCAACCCACCTATTATACTTGAATCCAATTCCACCGCAGTTTAATTCCAACAACATCATCCACTATATATTCAACTTGTTCGCACATAAGTCGAATATTTGTAATCCGAATCCCAACATTTCTTTATTTACTTCATTCGAAATAATTTCTAATCTAATCCACTTTTAATTTAACTCGACTTAAGTTAAATTTCAGTTCTTTTGGTACATCTTTACCAATTCATTCTATTCAACTTACACAAGTTAAATTTTAATTCCAGAATTCAAATTCCGGGTTTTATTTCAACTAGTTTGAAATCATATATATGTACATATATTTATAATCAAATCAATTCAAAACAATTGATTTTCTAAATCATCTTGTCCTTTTCAAACAAATTTTCATTTTCAAATTATTATGGTAGCAATCCATCATTCAGAAACTTGAAAATGAGTACCGATAATGTCGCGACCCATTATTAGTACTATTTTCTCGCCACTGAAGTGATTTCAGTGCTTAATCGCTTTTAAAATCCATTTAAAACATTCTAATTCAAAAATCTCTTCAAACCAATGCTATATTACCTTTAATATACTTCAAAGAATATTTCAAAACTTCCGGGATTTAAATTCAAATTATGGTTTGAATTAAATTTCAGTTCAGCTTATTTGTATATCTTATTCTTATACAAATTCAATTTGGTTTAATACATCCATTTCAATATTTTATAATTTCCTTTGATTGTAATAACAATCAACACATTCGATAATTTCAGAAAATTATCCCTTTATATCAAAATAACTTTTGGGCAAATTATATCACTTACCCACTTTAAAACAATACTGAGTCGATTTGTTCTGTTCGAGAGTTTAGAAACACCTATCGATACGGTTGTACTTCCTGTATCGACCAGAATTCATAAACTACTCAACAAACCAGTCAACACAATATAAAACAAATTTTTTTTATATCAAATCTACAAATACGCGCTCATATATATACACTCAAACTCAACCTAGGGTATTACTAACCCCATCTCTATTAAGTCACGCCACAGAGCCAGGGTGATCACTTAACTTTCAGCTCTGATACCAAATGAAACGACCCGCAAATCCGTACCCTTTGAGTCGACTAATAACACCACACGTCCAACTCAAATTGCACAGAAATACAAATCATTTTTAGAAAGAAGTTAGAGGATGAGAATTAGAAAGAAAGAAATATTAGAATAGAAGAAAACGAAGATCACAAACTCACAGCGGAACGAATAAAATATATTAAGTAACATAACTTTTGAAATACAAAGCAGTAACTGTATATATACATACCATCATCAGAGCACAACAATTTTTCCTGGAACAGTTATCAACACCTGTTTCCAGATACAACATAGTACACAGCGGAAAATATGATAGTCTATAGCTAACAGGTAAAGCCTCCTGCTTCAATCTTCTCCAGGTAAATCTGTAAAATCCTGACTACTTGACTGCCCGTACAAATTTGGGCACCCAAGAGTTTAGGGAAAACAAATAAAATAAACTCTGGGTCAGTCATGGGACTGGTGTGAGTAAACTCCAACCATTGGTTTAACTTTCAAAAATCCTTTCAAAGGAAATGATAATCGTAAGACCAATCCACACATAAACACGGATGGTTTTTACCTTACGATAACCCAAAACACTTTGGAAATCATTTATTATCTGATATTATAATAATGTCTAATCACAAGTAATTAAAATCTAGTAGAACGCTTGCATCTCACGCTCTACATATATAATATACAATCAAACTCGCAGGCGCTTATTGGAGATTGGATTCCGACTTGACAAGGTATGGGACCACCTTCCGAACGTGTATCTCTAGAGGCAAATACACTGGGTTCAACAAGAACATCTTGCAACCCGGCCCACACATGACCGACCACTCATTTCGCTTGAGCGTATCGAATGTATACCACCGACGGTTGGGATCAGCAACCGCTTCCCGAAAAGGGACAGCATCGATAGATTTAAGAACAAATGAAATTTCTCTAGATAGGTGATCATACATCCTAATGGGTGCGACCCACATAGCCATGCTGCCTGCCCGATTTTTGTCCTTTCCTGGTTGATGAGGCTTGAGGTTTGAATTACCTTCCAGCACATCTGGCCACCATTCACTTTGAATGCCACATCGTCAGATCCATCGGAAATCACTAATTGATTTCCACAAAAATACTCAGATTATTAGGCTAAAGAAGTTTCCCTTCTATGCCACCAACTTCGTACGTTTGAAGAAATCAACGTACGTAATCCCTTTGGAAATACTTTGTCAGACACTCGTCCATACAAGTTGTCCTGGGTTTGGACAAACCGAAGGTACTAACCTGTAAACAGGATAGCCCTTGCATAACTCCGTCTTCAAGATATTCAGCATACTTGATTCGCAACGCTTATGCCAATACGGAGTGGTTCTCTGGATAATAATCCAACCGGTCTCTCCATATTAACAACGTTAAAATGGTCAAAACTTTGATAGTCGGTGATTTAACTATCAAATGAAAACATGTCGGTGTGCAAACAATGATATTATTTCTAAAAGGAAATTCTATCGACCAAACATCATTCAACGTTTATCCCTTTTAGTTCATTCATTCATTTCCCTTTTCAATTTCATTTACATTCCTTATTTAATATATTTAGAAAATATACATTATTAACATTGGAAAACATTTCCATCTCCTGTCCTCTACATTCAGAAAACATTTCTGATTCTCATTTGGAAAACGTTTCCAAATCTCCTTCATTTGATTAACAGATGTTTGAATAAACATCACTATGCCAAATCTCCTTCATTTGGTTTCCATTTAACCACTTTCCACTATCGAACCTTAATCATTTCTTAGTTAAAACGAAGTCAATCAAGTTGGGGTATAATTACCTCTCAGATCTTAACTGAGCAACATTTCTAACCTCGAAATAGACAAGGTTCATCTTTCCAATCTTTTAACACACTTCCTCACGTTGCTCTCGGATTCGATTATGAATTCACTTCCTTTTCAGGAATCACTTGATTATAACAATGGTGTTATACTCCCTGCGTCCGAAACATAATAACTTTAATATGACTTTTATTTTCTAACTTGAATATTGGAAACCATTTCCTATATATATAATTCCTTTATTGAGAAAATATCTTTTACTCCAGTTAGAAAACATTTTTAAATCCTTTGAATTTACTGATGTTATAAACATCGTTATTATGACTTAAATCATAAATCATTCGTTAATTAATGATATCACTAACCAACCCTTGCTATCATTTACTTTGAAATATTCAGAGCTCACAACTTTAAACCAAACATTGCTTTCAACAACAGCGTTAAAACCGCTATCTAGCCTTATAAAACACTTATCATAACCATAGCATTAAGATTGCTATTAAAACAGTTATTATAACGGCAGCGTTAAAATTTCTATTTGGATTTACCAAGACATTTATTATAACAGCAGCGTCTAAAATTGCTGTATATATATTAACAACATCTATTATAACAACAGCGCTAAAATCGCTGTTTAGTTTTATAAAAGCATTTCTTATAACAGCAGCGTTATGATTGCTGTTTTGAATAAAATACCGTGTGCGACGCACACGCTTCCGTTGTTCATTTATAAATTCTGTTTATTTTAAACAATTCAAGTTCATATTTATAAACTATACATTCTTCTAACCACTTAATTCGATTTCTATAAATCCCCTTTTTATATATATTTTATTTGCAAAATATTTCCTTGTTTAAACTATTTATTCTTTTAATTTAAAGCATTTGGAAATCTTTCTTTGAACTTTCCTCTGTACTTTGCTAAATTCAAATCCATTTCCAATATTGGTTTCAAAACCGATACTCACTTTCAAGTATACATTCATATTTGAACTCGCCTCTTTATTTATCCAATGGTTAATGATACACTTAATTTATATCTTTATCTATAACATTTTTCTTGGTTTACCCAATGGAATAGGTTTCCATTTGCAATTCAATGAAAAAGAAATTATTTCTAATTTGGAAATAAACACTGCTTTTAAATTCTAATTTCCTTTTTCACATTCGATGATATTTTACGGTATCTAAAATACCAGGTTCCTAAGGCCAGGGTAAATCAAACACACAAATTCAACCATGGATAATGTAGCATAACATATATCACTATCAAATAAAACAGTAAATAAAATGTTGAGGGATCCAGTTGGATCCCTCCAACCTGTTTCTCTGCATCCACAGATGTTAATAACATCAATAATATTGCATTAATGAAATAAATCAATCAACGATGATTATATCAACCAATTTATCAACTATTCAACCAAGCAACCATTTCACATTATAAAAAAAATTTAAACGAGTGAGTTTACTCACCTTAGTCGTAGTTGATGATTCTGCCTTTATTTTCGTTAAAATCAAACAGCATTTGTTTTTATCGCGAAGTTCCAACAGCTTTGTTCTCAGTGAAATCATTCTCCTACTGTAGTTGTCGTCGTTATGATTCCAACGTAACTATCGTCGTTCAATTCGTTTTAGATTGCCCTTCCTCTTGTAATAAAACCGTGCTTCCTTCAAGATCAAATAAAACCATGCTTTGTTCGATATTGTCTCTTTTAAATCTGATATCCATTGTTTTCTATTGCAACTTGAACAATACCACTTCGTTGCCACACGAGCACCTCCGCACTCCTTCACTGTCATCAAAGAACTGCCAAACCACTTTTTTTTTATTTTATTTACATTAAATTCTTCTCCCTTCATGATGGATGAACCCGCCTGCTAATATGTTACCTTCACCATTTTCACGACAGTCAACGTTATGACCTTCAACAACTCCCCATTCGCCACTGCCTTATCACGTCCAAGACAACTGTCCTTCCCATTAACCCTTTCGTTAAACCTCTCCAGTGCTTAGATGGCCAAACTGTGTTTCCCTCCACCATTTACGTTTTGAATATGAGACCGCATATTCAATTCCACCAACCCCACTCCTAATCCCTCCTTCCCAGTAAAAGAAACCCACTCACGCTCTACGCAAATCCCCTTTTCATGAAGTTAAGACCAAAGTCCTTCATCACCCCAAACAATCGGATCCCTTCCTTACTTCTAAACCAACAAAACCAAAATGGTCGGGCCACTACTCTTCACGCCATCCCGTGCCCAACTTTCCCCCATCTCGACACCAGTAATCCATCAAATACTTCAATGCTTGCATCGCGTCTTACATAAAACGAGCGTATGGGTTTTCGGGCCCTCAACTTAGTGAGTTAAGGGTTTCAAGATTTATTAAATTTCATGAGGCGTTGGATTTCTATTTGGGTTTGGATCTCAGAAAAACGAAAAAAAATGAGGAGGAGAGAGACACTATTTAACGGTGAAGGCACCTTGGTCTGCACGGGTAAATAGCATAGGTGGGTCATTTTCTTCAGTAGGCTAGGCACGTGAATTGTCTCCAATTTGCTCCGTGTATCCTATGCATTAATAGTACAAGACAGAGCCTGGCAGATAGTGTTATTAAATAGTACAATACAGGGTAGTTTGGTCGGCACGTTTCACTTGGCTTGGTTCACACGAAATCGAAAGAGCTTGGCAGTCACGTTTCTTCTTTTTATTTATTATATTTCTCTTATTATATTTTTTATATTTTATTTTAATACCTTGACAGGCACACTTCAATAGTTTGGACAGCACATTTTCCCGTTGGTTCTATAGTCCTATTAAAAAAATGATAAGTATAGAATATTGGTCCAATGAATTTGACATACAGGGGAAATGAACGAATAATCATATAAATGAACAGTCTGTTTACTGATTAAAAAGCTAATCTTGGTGTAAAAAGGTATTCTGAATCCAACGGGACAAGTTTCGTCGAATTCTGACATCGTTTGAAAAAAATCCCTTTATAAAACCAGAAATGAACACGCGTTTAAATTTTTCACGATCACCAGATAAATCAAATCAACTCGAAACTGCGAACGCCGACAATAACTTTTCGATACGAACCCAACGGCACTAGTTTCGTCGCATTCTGAGACTGTCGCCCCGGTAGGCTGTTTTTGGCGCGTACCGCACTACCCTTCTGAACACCAAATTTGCCGATCTCTAAAAATAACAAACTATATACCTACCCTGACTATATCCGACGCTACGAACTCACTGGAACTGGTTTCGTGGCCTGATTCGATCGTCTGTTCAAGTTACATTCTAATATCCCTTTATTCAGTTGAATTAATTTAATTGCACTGAACGAGCGTTTACGGCTATCGTGGTCACATACGACATCGGTTTGCCACGCAATTCAACACCATACAATACTTTAACGATACGGTCCCAATGAAACTGATTTCGTCGAAATCTGAGCCCGTTTGCAAAACGGCTATTTTAAAGGCCTATATTTATATAACGATTTCCACAGCGACTATTTCAAAATTTGATTTGACCATAACTAACAAATTATAACACGAAATCTAGATTTTTCTCTTTCATATGAAAATTATAATCAATACGGTTCCAACGTGTCTTGTTTCACGTAAATCCGACTTATATTGGATCCTGTATCCTCAGTTGAAGTTTAAAACTCTATATTACGAACTACCGCGCGATTTCGAGCTCGTTTTATAATTATATTATAAATTAACGTTCAAACTTCGTTTTTAATTAATAAATTCCTATATGTAATTCAATTAAAATTCTTAAAACAAATTTAAATATTCAGAATTCAATGGCCAAAAATCCGGGTCGTTACATTTCTCAACTGGGTTTAAGAACAGTGTTATTTAAGACACCGTTCACGGAAAACCCAAAATCCAATTTGATATCAAATACAAGGCTCTGAATAGAAATTATATCGGCTTATATTCAATATCAAATTCTGAAACCAACAAATATCGTATTAGAAAAAACGATATAAATATATCTTCCAAATTCCCATAACAATATCCGCATAATTACGGAATCCAATATCGAAATATTCCGAAGATTATTTCCTTTCCAAACCATTCCAATTTATTTATTGGAAAATCTTGGTTATTTTAAAACCATTTCAAATCCAATCAATTTATTTCTAAAAATAAATTGGATTATTTTTCTAGTTATAAACTAGTTCATTTCCCATAAAAATATATTTTTATCCTTACAAACGTGGAATTTTTCATCCAAATTCTTTCCAAATCATTTATTATGACTTTACATAAATTATTAATAATTTTATCAAGGCCTTTTCAGTCGATTTCCATAAACGGTCATCGAACTGCACTTACAGCGACCTTTTCCAAATTTGATTTGGACATAATTGCAAATCCATCCGTTAGATTTCAAATCTCTTATATTTATTGGAAAGCTCTTTTCGATACGAACCCAAAGGTTCTAGTTTTAGAAGAATCCGACAGTCGGATCTCCCGTAATGTCAATTCGAAGTTAGTGATTGAAATTCGGGAACGGTCACGGCGTGGCACGTTTTATTCAGGCCATTAAATATATATATATATATATATATATTTCGTCGATTTCCTTTTAAAACGTATTTTATAATCGTTTTGAATTCATTTTAAAAATGATTCTAACTTCATTTTCAATTTTATATCAAAATTGAATACTCCTCATCATTATATTATTCAAATGATAATATTTTCAAAATATCTGATTTTGATATCATTTCCTTTACGATATTCATTATAAAAATGAATAAAATCGATATAAATATCGTTCGCGTTGAAATGGCGCATATCTAATCAACACGACTTCACACATTTTAATACTTTCGTGTCCATCCAAAATCGGACATCAAATTCACATTTTTATCCATTACCGAATATTATTCTAAAATATTTGTTTAAATAAATTATTCAACACATGAATATTTTTAATGGTTTATACCGTCAATAAAAATGATATTTTTATTGTTTAAATATTCTATTCAACACTTGAATATTTTATTCAACACATGAATATTTTATTCTTTCATTTATGCAATAAAAGTGATATTTTTATTGTTTAAACATTTTATTGAACACATGAATATTTTTAATCCTTTTCTGAATATTATTTTAAAATATTCATTATTTTCCAAATTGGAATGAGACCCAATCAATTACCGTATAATGTTATTTATATGGATTCCATACAACATATGTATATAATAACAATGATAAAAATCAACCATCGTCCAGAGTACATTACACAACTGCACAAGCATTAAATATAAATAATTAACGCTTACAGTAGTCCGTAAACCAATGGATTGACATACAGCTAAACAATTGGGATTAGTGTACGTAAAATATCATCCCAATACATGTGTGGGTTTCAATCAACAAACACAGATTTTATTTGTGCAGTTGGGCGATGTATAAAATTTATCGTCCCAATCAATATCAGTCAAATGGGTGTACTTAAACAAATCGTCTGATTTGTAAATATGAATATTTATTTTCATTTTAGGATTTATGTCGTTCATATATACATTAAAAATTATATTTTTAAAGGTAAAAAAATTTATTCAACACATGAATATTTTATTCAATTCATTCATTCAATAAAAATGATATTTTTATTGTTCAAACATTTTATTCAACACATGAATACAATACGATCAATTCAATCTAAACAAACATTAATGGTTTGTACAATCAATGATGTCAGGTGCTACTAAGCACCCTATGCATCCTAGTATATTTTTAACTATAAATAAATTGAGTGAGAAAGAGTTCTCACATTGGGATCCACTCCGCCGTGCGTTTTTGAAGTTCTGATTCTAGAATTCGCATACGAGCTCCAATCTTCACGCCGCCTTTCTTCTATCCTAAACGCGCCATTTCAGATAACTTTTGCCTAGTGGTCTTCCTTTCGAAAATGTTTCATTTCGCCAAAATTCGTGAAAGTACATGATTTGGACAGCAGACTTTACGCGCGTTTTCTGGGCGGCAACAAAATCCAAACTTCAACTTCCATATACCCAAATCGAAGAGGAGAGCGTGCTCTTCGACTTTGGCAGTGTGGAGTTCTGGCCAGGAGGGCTCGGTTGGGGAGTTATTGGGTAAAACAGTCCAGGGAGCCATTTGCAAATTCAGAAAATATAAAAATTGGATTTTTTTTATTTGTGGAGGGGCCCACGGTCAGAGATGGGGATGGGGGATGGCCGACGCTGGGTCTGGAGGGTTGGGGGAGGCCACGGCAGGGGTCTGGTGGTGGGTCAGGGGATGGCGGAGCGGGTTTCGAGGGTTAAAGGTCTTCGTGGAAGAGGTAGGGGGCTTTGGGAGGCGGATCGGAGGGGGAGGGGGTGAGGCTGACCGTGGCGGCGTGGTGGAGGGCTAGTGGTGGCGTGCGGTGGCGACTGAAGGCGATGGGCGGCAAGTTTCTGATGCAACGGTTTTTTTTATTTTCGACGAACGACGGGTTTGGGGAAGGAGAATTAGTGTTAGGGCTATTTATATTAATATATTTATTATTTTAAATTCTCCAAAAAGTTTATTTTTCATTTCAACTCCAAATTGAACCCACCGACTATCGTCCCTAACTAATTACCCCCATTTCGAACACAATGAGTTATGTCCCACCAGCCTATTCTACTGTTTCGATCAGTTTTTGCTTAAATTAAATTATAAATCCATATATATTACATTTGAATGTATATTTTAATTTACCGGAGTCACATGCTAGCTCTAAAAATTCCAGAAAAATAAATCTAGCTATGTTTTACGATACGGTCCAAACAAAACTATCATCAAATTTGGAGACCATTTGAAAAATGACCATTTTTCAGTCGATTAAATTCGAACTTAAATTGCCAAACACGTTTCCTTTTGCCATGCTCACATATTAATTCCAAAAATTATGAATTTTGGAATCTAGCAATAATCTGACATTCTGAATCCAACAAAAGTGGTTTCATCGAAAACGGAGGTCATTTGCAAAATGGCTATTTTTATGGGCTATATATTATATTAAAATATATATAAATTCCATAGCAACTATTTTAATTTTAAACTGGACATAACTTTTTATCCCCGTTATGAAATCTCAGTTTCTTACATTCGTTAGAAAGATATAGTTAAATAGATTCAAATATTTCTTGTTTCGTCCATAATTAAAATAAATTTATACGTTCTAACTTCGTCGAAAATAATTTTTTGTCGTTATTATTTAAAATAATTCATTTTAAATATCCAGAATTCATTAAAATTTCTAAAATAAAAATTTTAAGTTGGTTCTGAAAATCCGGGTTGTTATAATCTCCCCCACTTAAAATCTTTTCGTCCTCGAAAAGGAACGAAGCTAAAAGTTGTTTTACTAATCAACTCAACTTTCATTCTGGCTTTCATTCTTCAACTTTTCAGTTTCTAAGAATTTTCAAAATTTTCAAAAATTTGGCTAACACCTTAAATTTTCGAAAAATTTGGCCATAACCTCCTATGTACAGGGAGACGTTTAAAACCGCAACTTGCCTCACAGGGCCCTCATCAATCCAAAAGAAAAGAAAAACCAAGCGACTAGCCAATCGGCTCATAAAATCAATAAACCTAAGAAATACAGTAAATATGTACCTATTTGTTAGGCATACAATTTTATTCCTCTTCTTAGCGTCCTTGCTATGACCTGTTCAATGTATATACATGTATATGCATGCAATTCCAAACACTTTTCAATTCAGTCTCATATTTGATTAATTTTGGCTAAAATTTACCCTTCATTCTATTATTGGTTTTATTAATTTTATTACTTAAACTAATAATCAAGCAACACAACCAGCAATCAATTAGTTGGTTAAATTTACAAATTCATAACTTTGATATACATATACTAAATCATGTCTTTGATGCCAATTCACAACAATAATCCTATCTAGTTTTGGTTCTCACACTAGTCAATTGGAAATATATAGATACCCCACTTTCGAAACTCGAACATAAGCACTGGTAATGTGATCACAATTACCAAGATCATCTCTGGGCGACTAGAGTGTGATTCAATATCTATCCAGTATATTTAAGACTTCGTAAATACGTTCATGATGCGTATATGCAAAATCTTTAAATACTTGATTGTCCAAATTCAATATAAAATAAAATATTATAATTGATATAATTCCAAAATTAAAATTGTTTTCATTTTTATTTTTAATAAATAATACTCTTCCAACTCATTCTAGAATACTACTGATCCCATCTCTAACGAGTCATTCTTATTGGATATTACTAATCCAATCTCTGATGAATTCTTTCGTTTGGTTCTAATGTGCCTTGTTCTCGAGCTTGTAAACCAAAGCTCCGACACCACGATTTAACGACCCAAACTTGCCCTTACGGGAAAGCTTGGATTGAGTTAAGAACACGATAAATCAGAATACAAATAGAAGAATATTTCATTGCTTATTACAACAATTACATCAGAGTACAAGAATATAACTGAACATGAATAAATAATACACATTGGAAAATATCAGAGATTAAAATTACATTAGCAGCGGAAAAATAATACATAACACAACTGAAAGAAATACACGGACAGAGCTTTCCGAATATAGCTTCAGCTATAAATCCAGGATCCTCAAAAAGAAATATCCGCAAAAACCAAAACTACTAGCTGCCCATGTGAAAAATAGGGCACCCAGAGTTTAGGTTAAAACAATAAACTCCAGGTCAGTCATGGCACTGATGTGAGAACTAAAAGAGTAATTAACTTGATTTTAAAGTTAAGTAAATCAAGAGACCAAGCCGTATAACGGAACTGGTTTACTCCTAAGAATACCAGTGCATGAAATAAATATCGCAATGCTAATTAAAGAAAATGAAGCTATTATAAGACTCAGGTCCCATCACATAATGCAAAGCAAGCCGAAGGATAGAGTTTTACCTTATAATAGCCAAATAATGCTTGGTACATGAAATTTTATCTTTTATTATTACTATAAGTGAAGAAATCAACTTCAAATATAAATGTATCAATCATAGGCGACATGAGTACCATCTATCATGTCACCATACCAGGCTCTACATTCAAAACCATAATGTCACGTATTGGAAATTGAATTTCTGTCATGAGTTGAGGCAAGGGATGTACTCCTCGCCGGCTACGAGTTACTCTAGCAAATCTCTTAGGGCTCGGACGCTGGTGAACCCTTGGATGCTTTAGGGCCAGTCCATACATAACGGATTGGTTATGCCTGAACACACGTTTCCTAGTCCTATAGGACCTATCCATCGGCTCCGTAGTAACCGATATATCTGAGGCGCCTCGCTTCCCATCATCCACATAGGTAAAAATATAATGAATATTTGGGCTCCATACCATGACACCACCCATAGATAGAAGGAAAGGTCATGCACTCCCTGCAGTCCCTTATCCCGTTTTTGACTCATACCGAGATGTAAGGCTCGCGAATTAACGCTATACACAAAGCTATGCCCTTTAAGGTCGTGCTTTGATCATCAACCACAAGGCTCTGCTTTTCAAAAGAAGCCTTGACCATTTGCATCTCAGCATGCCACACAGGCAATTCACGCCATGCGAATGATGTCTATCGATATATAACCTTTGAGCTCATACGTCTCAGAGAAGGGTGTTAAGCAAGAAAATAAATTCTCCGCCATCAAGCAGATATATATTTAATAGAGATCAATCAACACAGAATAAAATCCAATGTCAGACACACACATCCATTTACAAGTCCGTTTTGGGTCTGAAAAGGCACTTTATTTCTTGTCCCATATGTCCAATACAGGAGAGGGGTCCTCGCATATCCGGTCGATCTCCAAGCATGTCTTGACGATCACCGCTTATTACCTTTTCTTGGGTGAACTTCCCAATCAAGGCATCAGTAATCATCCAAACGATGTGAAGACCTCCGGTCTTCAACCACCGACTTCATCGTCGACTTATCTTCGAATCAGCTATTCAGAATGGGTATAAACTCAGCCTTTCCGAATAACTCGTGTATATAATAAACAAATGCTACACAAACACAACATACGCCTCATTTCAGTTTAAAATATTCTTTTATTCAAATATTCACATCATTAGGGAAAGGTTCCCATTAATTTTATCAAAGATAAATTCTTTGAATTTATTCTTTAATCTTCCTTTGGATATCAATTCAAACCAAATTAAGGTTTATCCAAACTAGTCGGGATTAGCGCACCTTACCGAAGTAATCATTTGTTCTTATTACCCAATACCAACCCATTCCTCCCATGGAGAAAAACTGGTAATACTCCATATCTAACACCACGGTGTTATCGGTAAATTTAATTACCATTTCACGTTCAAATCTAATTAAAGATTTAACTATTGCTTGGAGCAAAACTGATGATATTTCATTCTCGATCATTTCCCGAATTTGATAATTTTAATTATCGCATTCTCATTTCAATTTAATTAAAGATTCAATAAAACTTCACTTAGTTTTAATCTTCCTAAAAATCAATATAAATGATTATTTAAATTTGTGAAATCACGCATGCCGCATCGACAATCTACACTGTACCATTGATTTCTGCATATATATAACCTCTAAGCTCATACGTCTTAGACAAGGGTGTTAAGCAAGAGAATAAATTCTCCGCCACCAAATAGATATATATTTAACAGAGATCAACGAATACAGTATAAAGGAATCAATGTCAAACATGTAATCCTGTCTTTAACTGGATTAAAGAACCAATGTCCTTTAAAACACTGTTCACAATAAACCCAAAATCACATTTCAATTCAATTCCAATTAAATATCAATTAATTGGTAAACTTCGCTAAATTTTAAATTAAAAATTTATTCTTTTCTCAACTGGGTTTAAGAACAGTGTTATTTAAGACATCGTTCACGACAAACCCAAAATCCAATTTGATATCAAATACGAGGCTCTGAATAGAAATTATATTGGCTTATATTCAATATCAAATTCTTAAACCAACAAATATCGTATTGAAAATAACGATATAAATATATCTTCCAAATTCCGATAACAATATTCGTATAATCACGGAATCCAATATCGAAATATTTCAAAGATTATTTCCATTCCAAACTTCCAATTTATTTATTGGAAAATCCTGGTTATTTTAAAACCATTTCAAATCCAATCAACTTGTTTCTAAAAATAAATTGGATTATTATTCTAGTTATAAACTAGTTCATTTCCCATAACAATATATTTTTATCATTACAAACGTGGAATTTCTCATCCAAATTCTTTCCAAATCATTTATTATGATTTTATATAAATTATTAATATATTTAATAGTTTTATCAAGGCCTTTTCAATCGATTTCCATAAACGATCATCGAACTGCACTTACAACAACCTTTTCCAAATTTGATTTGGATATAATTCCAAATCCAACTGTTAGATTTCAAATCTCTTATATTCGTTGGAAAGATCTTTTCGGTAAGAACCCAATGGTTCCGGTTTTAGGAGAATCCAACGGTCAAATCTCTCGTAATGTCAATTCGAAGTCAATGGTCAAAATTCGCGAGGCGTCGCGGCGCGAAGTTTTCTATACAGGCCATTAAATATATATAATATATATATTATATATATTTCATCGATTTATTTTTAAAATTTATCTTATAATCGTTTTAAAAATGATTCTAACTTCATTTTCAATTTTAAATCAAAATTGAATACTCCTTATCCTTATATTATTTAAATGATAATATTTTCAAAATACCTGATTTTGAAATCATTTCCTTTCATTATAAAAATGAATAAAATCGATATAAATATCGTTCGTGTTGAAATGGCGCATATCTAATCAACACGGCTTCACACATTTCAACATTTTGATGTCCATCCAAAACCAGACATCAAATTCACTTTTTTATCCTTTACTGAATCTTATTCTAAAATATTCGTTTAAATGTTTTATTCAACACATGAATATTTTTAACGATTTATACCTTCAATAAAAATGATATTTTTATTGTTTAAATATTCTAATCAACACATGAATATTTTATTCAATACATGAATAATTTATTCTTTCATTTATGCAATAAAAGTGATATTTTTATTGTTTAAACATTTTATTCAACACACGAATATTTTTAATCCTATTTTGAATATTATTTTAAAATATTCATTATTTTCCAAATTGGAATGAGACTCAATCAATTACCATATAATGTTATTTATATGGATTCCATACAACACATGTATATAATAACAATGATAAACAATCAACCGGCATCCAGAGTGCATTGCACAACTGCATAAGCATTAAATATAAATAATTAACGCTTACAGCAATCCGTCAACCAATGGATTGATATACAGCTAAATAATTAGGATTAATGTACGTCAAATATCATCCCAATATCCGTGTGGGGTTTCAATCGACAAACACAGATTTTATTTGCGTAGTTGGGCAATGTGTAAAATTTATCGTCCCAATCAATATCAGTCAAATGGGTGTACATAAACAAATCGTCTGATTTGTATATGAATATTTATTTTCATTTTAGGAGAATATTGTGTCGTTCATATATACGTTAAAAATTATATTTTTAACGATAAAATATTTTATTCAACACATGAATATTTTATTCAATTCATTCATTCAATAAAAATGATATTTTTATTGTTCAAACATTTTATTCAACACATGAATATTTTTCAGCACATAAATACAATACAGTCAATTCTATCCAAAAACCATCAATGGTTTGTACAATCAATGGTGTCGGGTGCTACTAAGCACCCTCTGCATCCTAATATATTTTTAACTGTAAATAAATTGAGTGAGAAAGAGTTCTCACATTGGGATCCACTCCGTCGTGCGTTTCTGAAGTTCTGATTCGCTGTTCTGATTCCAGAATTCGCATACGAGCTCCAATCTTCACGCCGTCTTTTTTTCTAGCATAAACGCGCCATTTCAGACAACTTTCGCCTAGTAGTCTTCCTTCCAAAATGCATCATTTCGCCGGAATTCGCGAAAGTACACGATTTGGACAACAAACTTTACATGCGTTTTCTAGGTGGCTACGCAATGCAAACTTCAACTTCCATATACCCAAATCGAAGAGGAGAGCATGCTCTTCGACTTTAGCGGTGTAGAGTTTTGGTTAGAGGGGCTCAGTTGGGGAGTTATTGGCTAAAACAGTGTAGGGTGCTATTTGCAAATTCAGAAAAATATAAAAATTGGATTTTTTTTTATTTGTGGATGGGGCCCACAGTCGGAGGTGGGGATGGGGGTTGGTCACCGCCAGGTTTGGAGGGTTGGGGAGGCCACCGCGGGGGTTTGGTGGTGGGTAAGGGAGTAGCGGTGCGGGTATCAAGGGTTTGGGGTCTTCGTGGAAGAGGGAGGGGCTCGGGGAGGAGGATCGGAGGGGGAGGAGGTGCGGCTGACCGCGGCGTCACGGTGGAGGGCCGGTGGTGGCTGGAGGCGATGGGCGACGACTTTCTGATGCGGCGTTTTTTTTCCAGTGAACGACGGGTTTGGGGAGGGGGGGTGGAGAATTAGGGTTAGGGCTATTTATATTAAGGGTCTGTTTGTCACAGGTCTCTATAAGTTTCAAAATTAGGGTCACATCCGGTCAAACTTTTAATGTAAATTTGGTCCCTATTTTTTGAAAATTCTTTTAAAAAAATATAAAAAAATCACGAAAATTCATTACTAAATAAAAAACATACATGCCAAAAAATTCATGCATTAAAACAATCGAAAACCATGTCAAAACCCAAAATAACACAAAAACAGTGAAACAACAAGTTTACGCATCAAAAGATGCACATATTTGTACATAGTTGCATACATTCGTGCTTATATTTCAGCGTTGCGTCAAACTGCAGTATAAATGCATACACATGTGTAGCTAAACAGTATTATACGCATCCTTTTATGCATATATTCATATTTAACCTGTTTTTCAAGTATTCGCCGTTTTCAGACATTGTTGCACACAATTATGCTCTTGTACAGAATATATGCATGCATTCATGCATATATTCAGAAGTCGTCATCCCTTTTAAATTTATTGCACACATACATGCATATATACAGAATAGTTGCATTCATGTATGCAACCATTCGTAACACATGCATCTCAGTTCAACTTTGTATACATATATGTATGGGACTATTGGTAATAGTTGCATACATGTATGTGCATATTGGTCCAGATTTTCAACATAAAAAACACTATATGAATATATGCATGTATGTATGCTACTATTGGCAATAGTTCCACAGAAGTATGCAACTTTTTTTCTAGCGAATGCTTCTGGGAATATTTCCTATTTTTTGAATTTTTTTTAGTCACTGGCGCATTTTTTTTGGGTCAAAATGAGTAAAAGGCGGAAGTGCCTGGATGAGAAGACGGAAGGGAGGAAAAAAAGAGAGCGGTAGCTAATTCTAGGGACCAGGTTTACATTTAAAGTTTCGTGGGACCTGGTTTTAATTTTAAACTTAAATAGGGATGTCACACTAATATTCACTTATATTAATATGTTTATTATTTTTAATTCTCCAAAAAGTTTAATTTTCATTTCAACTCCAAATCGAACCCACCGACTATTGTCCCTAGATAATTGCTCCTATTCCAAACACAATGGGATATGTCTCGCCAGTCAATTCTACTGTTTCGATCATTTTTCGCTTAAATTAAAATATAAATCCATATGTATTACATTTGAACGTACATTTTAATTTACCGAAGTTACATACTGGCTCCAAAAATTCCAGAAAAATAAATCTAGCTATGTTTTGACGATACGGTCCTAGCAAAACTAATTTCATTGAATTTGAAGACTGTTTGAAATATAGTCATTTTTCAGTCGATTAAATTCAAACTGAAATTGCCAAACACATTTTCTTTTGCCACGCTCACATATTAATTCCAAAAGTTATGAATTTTGGAAACTAGCAATAATCTGATTTTCCAGATCCAACAAAAGTGGTTTCGTCGAAAACGGAGGTCGTTTGCAAAATGGCTATTTTTAAGGGCTGTATATTATATTAAATAATATATAAATTCCATAGCGACTATTTTAAATTTTAAACTGGACATAATTTTTTATTCCCATTATGAAATCTCAGTTTCTTACATTCATTAGAAAGATATAGTTAAGCAGACTCAAATATTTCTTGTTTCGTCCAATTCTGACTTATATTGAATTCTGTATATTCATTTGAAATTTGAAATTGAATTTTCAAATTATCGCACCACTTCGAGTTCGTTTTATAATTAAAATAAATTAATACATTCTAACTTCATCAAAAATAATTTTTTGTCATTATTATCTAAAATAATTCATTTTAAATATCCAAAATTCATTAAATTGCTAAAATAAAATTTTTAAATTGGTTTTGAAAACTCGGGTTGTTACAATTAATGTGAGGGGTCTAGCACATTATAACCATAAATGGACATGGTAATGAATTGGAATACTTAATCTAGTTAAATCCATAGGGATTGTGTGAACATGAATCTTAATAGGGGTTAAGTGAACTTAGTTGAAACAGTGGGAAGGTTAAGTATATCTGGGTAGGGTGGGTAATATTTATATATAGGCCCACAAACTTAACCAGTTGGGGTTATGTAATTAAAGACACCATTAGGTAAGCATAACCTGTGGAAATCCTAGTGGGGATACAAGACAAAGGGGGGAGCTTGTATAATCTTGTGTGGGGGACCCGTTTCAGTCAGTAACCCTTTAGAACGGTATCAAACGAGTACTCCTCCCTAGGTCAGAGTCGGGACACGCTTACTGGGCTGATTGTAAGAGATCCAAACATGGAGGACAGTGTGGGTGGCGCAAACCGATAGGGGCCATGTGCATGCATGGTCCGAGCAGAGGGTGATAAGACGACCATGACACCACTAGATATGGTTGTGCAAATCAACGAAGGGTTGCCACTTTAGGAAGTGATTCATCCTACTATGGGGCCGACCTAGGGTATCTACGGAGTAGTAAGCCAATCGATTAGGGTAGTAGTTAGCGTACATCTAGACTCTGGTAAAGTTTAGGAGCCTATTAGGTTGGGATGCCTGTGGATTGTATGGGGTTAAAACCTCTCACCAGAAGTACACCTAAGTATACCATCTTATAGTTGTTGGGATCATCTAATTTTGGATATACTAGTATTAGTGCAGAGTAATCATTAGAGAAGCGTATACACTCTATCATGTTTACCTTGTCATATCTGCCTTTTATAATGTTATCTCTCTTATCCACTTTATATGCCTGTCATGATACTTTTACTTATTTATTTGCTAGAAGTAACTGGACTCGCAATACTTTATGTATGACCCTTTTTGTTTCCTAAAAACAACCCAACCATCAACTCAAACATCAAGAATAGGGTAAAAAAATTCCCAAAAATTTCACCTAAAGGATTAAACTTTGAAAGATTAAGGGAATGGAGAGATCCTCTTATCTAATCACACTACGAAAAGAGATACCAACAATGAAAAAAAATTCTTATTCCGAGATGCATTCCTCAACCATAAGATTCCCAATGACTCATGGTAAAGACACTCAAGATAAGGATAACAAAGAGGCGATAGAGTAGACACTACTGTTATCCTTCCACGTTGTAACACATGTAATATTCTTGTTCTGTTATGTGTCTGATGTACTTTGTTTTGAACCTCTGCTCTTATACCAACTGTGACACCCCACCCCCAAGACCTACTCTAATAAAGAGCATTACTAAGTAATGTCATCTATTAGAGTAGAAAATAAGGTTGGTTAGGGGTGACCATCCATAGTTCTATATTAGAAGAGTATTAAATACATCGGTAGGGTGTATAAATATTCTTTCCTTATTTTAAGAGGATCGACATAATCAACACATCTAATATAAAATTACGATGGCTAAGGATCACATTCAAAACAATATATAGCACATCACAAATAACAGATCATAGAACATATACATATAGACACAATCATGGAAAAAACATATACATGTGCTACAATGATGAATGGTTGTACATAATCCATATAAAATACAACATCTCCAATAGAACAAATATATAATGAACCAAATGGACAACATCGAATGAAATAACTCTATGAGATAATCCTAAGGAGAAACCACAAGACCCAAGTCAACAACCTATTAAACCTGAAAGAAACTCGGTCTGATCCGAGTGAAAACATACAGATCAGACTAGCTAAACTCATCAGTAAAACATACCACTTGAAAAAGTTAAATATATGGAAGATATGATATCCTTTTACTCAAAGGATGTCATGCCATAATAGGGTTTCTACCCCTAAGAAAGAATGAGATTTCTTCTTGATAAGTAGAAGATATAACTAAGATAAGACACACATAAATACACCTCATCTCATCGGCATATCCTAAAACCTCGAAATTCTATTCAATGCATCATAAAACTTATCTAAAAGAATCTTCATACTCATTTATACCTCATCTCATCGGTATAAATATAGTACTTCTAAAATCAATCATTAACATTTATCATAAAAGAGTATCCATAATACCTTATTTCATCTGTATAAATACATAAACATCTCAAATCCATCTTGAACTCATCATAAAAGAATTACCCTAGTTTATACCTCACCTCGTCGGTGTAAGTATAGAAAAATCTCAAATCCATCATTAAACTCATCATAAAAGAACTACCATAATTTATACCTTATCTCATCAGTATGAATATAAATATATATCAAATCCATCTTGATTAAACTCATAAAGAGTTTAGAATATCATATTCAAAATCGCCATAAAACCATGTATATAACTAAGCTTTTCTCTTACATAAGGCTATAATAAAACATCGTCATCAAAATAGTGAAATCAAAACATCTAAAACTTCATAGAAAACAACGCGAGCTTACATGTTGACTAGTACTAAATCTTGGTACCATACATCATGATGACTTGGGGTCACATAACATCATGATCATCGTGATTAACTATAGTTGGAAACATCATGCTAACACCCAATCACAGGATCCCGAGTAATAACATCGTGATGATTGAAGTCAAATAATAACATCATGATGACTTCGATCGAGTACTCAGTCGGTAGTACTAGTAACATCGTGAATGCGCTTCAACTTCTCGGATAGGAACCCTACAGGCATTAACGTACACCCCATACCATACGCTCACACCTAACAGTTTACTATCTGTTAGTCGAATCCACATTAGTAAAGCATCATAATCATCATGAAAAAATACTCTGCCTCGACTCATCAGCAAATAAATACAATACCATACTCGTCTCATCTCATTGACAAGTATTAGTGACATCGTGACTTGTATCATCTCATTGACAAGTAGAATCCATCAAAACATCAAGAATTCATCATAACATAACTTGCCTCATCTCATTGGCCGATATATGATTACATCTTGATTAACTTGTCATCGAACATACTCTAAAAGAGTAGTTCTCGAACCATATAATAAAACAAAAATAATCCGTCATCTCAAATAAACAACATTAAAACTAATCTAGGGCGAGAGCAAAGTGATCAAACACAATTTTAAGATCAATTGCTGTCATTTTGCTCTCAGGACAGCGGTATAAAAACATAATTTTGTCCAAGACAACTTCAATATTCAAAGAAACTCAAAGCATAAAATTGTAGTTCATATGTTAAGCTTTTCAGAACATCTAAATTCATCAGATTTGGTTAAGAAACAAAGAAGTTATGCTCAAAACAAATATTAGATTTGAAGTTCACTGTTCGATTGTTTTAATTTCATGGCAGCTACACTAGAGTGAGCTTTCGATCATTCAAACTTCAAAATTTTACAAAACCTAAAACATGAAAATTAAAGCCTACATTCTAAGGTTTCCAAAACATCCAAAATCAATAAATTTAGATAAGAGTTGAGTAACTTATGGCCAAAACAATTTTCAGATTTGTGTTTGTTATTTCTGTTGATTTGCTCTCGGGACAACAACAAACAAGCACACTTTTGAGCAAGTAAACATCAAAGTTGGAGAATACTCAAAACATGAAAGTTGTATCCCAATGTCTAAGCTTTCCAGAAAGTAAATAATCATTGAATTTGAATAAGAAACATGTTACCTATGGCCAAAACAATTTTCAGATCTATGTTTGTTATTGATGTTGATTTACTCTCGAGATAACAACAAACAAACACGATTTTGAGCAAGTAAACATCAAAATTTGATAAAACTCAAAACATGAAAGTTATAGCCCTAAATGTAAGTTTTCCAGAAAGTACAAAATAATTGAATTTGGATAGTAAACATGTTACTTATGGCCAAAACAATTTTCAAATCTGTGTTTGTTATTGCTATTGATTTGCTCTCGAGACAACAACAAATAAGCACGATTTTGAGCAAGCAAACATCAAAATTTGAGAAATCTCAAAGCATGAAAGTTGCAGCTCTATATCTGAGCTTTCCAGAAAATCCAAAATTATAGAATTTGGATAAGAAATGAAAAAGATATACATAATTTCGTTTCAGCTTCAAGGAGGACATAATTCAGTTTTTGTGTTGAGCACAAACTATGATCAAAACTTGATTTTTGTAGCCCTAACTTCCAATTTTACACCAAATATGAATTAGATAGATTGTTTACTTCTAGTGTGAGTGAGATTACTCACCTTGATTGGTTAAAAGCATGAAATCTCCTGATTTGGAGCTGCAAGGAAGTAGTTTGAGGCACCCAAGACCCAAGGAAGAAGAGGTAGTGACATGCAAACCCTCCCAGCAATCAACATTAAACTCCATCTTCTAACTCCAGGAGTAACACTTGGATTGATGAATAAAAATCATGAGAAGAAGAATTGTAAAACTCTTTCTTAATTTCATGAAGATCGACTAAGGATTTGGTGGATTCGAGAGCAAGGAAGCCATGAAATTTGCCTAGGTTTATTTTAGCAGAAGGGGAAGAAAGGTACTAAGGTTAAGTGTCGTAGCTTTTTCTCTACCTTCCAAGGATTAGTAAAAGTGAAAGGGAAATGGGATAACAACCCAAAAGGCCCAAAATAATTTTAAGGGTCCATTTGGCACATGTCCCTATTAAGTTTCAAAATTAGGCTCACATCCGGTCATAAACTTATTGTAAATTAGGTCCCTATTTTTCGTAAATTCAGTAAATAAATATATATATATATAAATCACATAAATTCTTATTTAAATAAAACATGTACACGAAAAAATCACATCAAAAAACCACCGAAAACCACGTCAAAAAAAAAAAAAAAAAACAGAAAAACAACGAAAAAGCAATTAAATGCATAATAGTATACCCATATTTGTATTTTCTTGCATACATCCGTGCATGTTTTTCAGTTATGCATCTTTGTTGATTTACTTGCATACATCTATGCAAGTATTGCATAATTCTTGCATACACGTGTGCAAAAATTCACTTACATGCATATCAATTCACATTTTTTTTGCATTCAGGCGTGCAGTAAAACAGAAAAGCTGCACATATGTGTGCAACAATCTGCATGCAAAATATCAGTTAAGTTTTCCTCATGCAATATTTGCATACATGTGTGCAAGTATTTAAAATAGTTGCACACATGTATGCAAGTTTCGGTCCAAATTTTCAATGAAAACAGCTTATGCAATAGTTGCATACATGTATGTAACTATTGCTAATGGTTGCATACATGTATGCAACTTTTTGTTTTTGATTTCCGGTGGACTTCTGAGAACATTTCCTGAATGTAGCTTTTTTTTTTTTACTAATTGGCGCATTTTTTTGGGCAAAAAAAACCGTAAAACACAGAAGTTGGAAAAATATGGACTGAGTTTGCATTGAAAAGATAGGAAGGACATGAGCCTAATTAACTTTGAAAATAGGGATGTGTGCCTAATATTCACTAATTTTAATTATACAATTAGCTATAAACACACAATGTTAAGTTTTTTAAAACTATTTGCAACTAATTATGCTTTATTATAACACTAAACACACTCAACGCACAAGGCGCAAATCTAGTTATATATGTTAATTTAATGTTCTAACACAGAAACACAATTGCACCATTTTAATTATCAAATTCAGCATAATACACTAAAATAATTGTGTTTGTTAATAATATCTCTATTTATTTTATACTTCCTACAACATAACAAGTAAATGTCAACAATGACTTATTTTAACAAAATAAGTCATTAACATGTCGAAACACACATTTTAGATTTATTTATATCCAACTATATATTTTTATTAAACAAAATTAAAATAATTGTTTTGGTAATCTAAGTTTTATTATCATTGTCATCGATACATAATTAAATGGTTTTAACACAATATTCCTCATATTAACACTTTTTCTCTTTTTATTTTAGTGCTACAATACATACGTATGTTTATATTATTGTCAATATCTAAAAACACAAATTTTCCCAATTTATTAATATAACAATGTTGTATATTTCATTAATTCAACAATTTAAATTTATTATTAACGATAATAAAACACAACAATTCTATAAATATTAATTCACTTCAATATTTATATTCTTATACAATCAACAAAACAACTTGTTGATTGATTAATATTTCAAAAGTTGCATGTACACTTTAATTCAGAAATGTAATTTAAACACAATTCCTCTACTGATTTTTATTAATTATCAATAAGAATTCATCTTGTATTAGAATCCGCAAATTAGTAGTTATATAATTATTTCAACCAACAATTCTCTTTAATATTAAAAATATATTTTTCCTTAAATATTGGTTCCCAATTAATATTATATATTTTCAATATCCCCAAAATCATTTAATTTTAAATCTTGGATTTATATATCGGAATAAATCCCCTACTAATCCAAGTTATAAAATTCATTCCAAATACTCGATTTAGAAATGCTAAAAACTGTTTCTTATTTTAACATAACATGAGTTGGTCTCACTAACTCATATCACGAACATATTGCTTTCAGAATCACAAATAAAGTAAATTTGTATTTCTCGGTTACCCGAAAATCCCGGTTGTTACATTGTATATATGTATACGATTTTTACAACCTCTCCTTTTCGAGGACAAAAAGTTTTAAGGGAGGGAGTTTGTAACGATCCAGGATTTTCGACATCTTA
The DNA here is from genome assembly GCA_030737875.1 of Allium sativum. Taxonomy (NCBI): domain Eukaryota; kingdom Viridiplantae; phylum Streptophyta; class Magnoliopsida; order Asparagales; family Amaryllidaceae; genus Allium; species Allium sativum. The sequence goes on from CM060921.1 coordinate 389,013,572, forward strand.
AAATATGAAGTTAATTTAGATTTAGTATTGAAATTGTGTTTATATTAAGAAACTTATTTTGAATTTTAAATATAGTCTATTTTAATTTGGTTTTGAATTTTGTGAATATTAATTTAATTTCAAATTTTTAATAAAAATTAAATGTTACTAGTATTTAAACCATATGAAAATATGTTGTTTTCATTATAACTAGATAATCTAATTTATAAAATTTAACTTGAGGATTTATAGTTTATTTTATTTAGATTTGAATTTGGATTTAAATTCATTTAAGTCATGTATTTTAAAGCTATAAATGTATATGGTATGTGTGTACACTTATGTATAATCAATAGTATATACACTTAAGATAAAAATTGTTTAATAATAATTATAGCCACTTATAGCTTGGTTGAATTTCTTTTGCCACTTGTCTTCATTGGTTGTAAAAACCACACTTGTCCCTTAATTTCTGAATTTCCACCATGTTGTTTCCTTGTTCCCTCCATGTAACAACCCAGAATTTCTGAACTAATTAAAAAAAATTATTTTAGCAATTTCAATGGCTTTTGAATATTTTAAAATGATATATTTTAATTAATAATGACTAAAAATTTATTTAAATTGAAGTTAGAACGTATAAATTTATATTAATTATAAAACGAAATCGAAATGGCGTGGTAGTTTGGAAATTCGTTTTTAATTTCAAATGAATGTACAGAATTCAATACAAACCGGATTTCAATAAAACAAGAAATGTTAGAATCTATTTAACTATATCTTTCTAACGAATGTAAGAAATTGAGATTTCACTATATAAATTATTAGTTATGTCCAGTTTAAAATTTAAAATAGTCGCCATGGAATTTTTTTTAATATAATATATAGTCCTTAAAAATAGTCAATCTGCAAACGACCTCCGTTTTAGATGAAACCACTTTTGTTTGATCCGAAATGTCAAATTATAGTCAGGCTTCAAATTTCATAATTTTTGGAATTAATATTTGAGCATGGTAAATTTAAACGTGTTTGGTAAATACAGTAAAAGTTAGTGAAAATTAGGCATACATCCCTAAAACAAAACTTAATTAGGCTCACATCCGGTCCAACTTTTCATGTAAATTAGGTCCCTATTTTTCGAAAATAGGTAAAAAATATAATAATATAAAAAAATAATGAAAAATCATTATTTAATAAAAACACGTACACACCAAAAAAATTAGGTGTTAAAACCATCAAAAACCAAAAAAACGAACGACATGCGAAATAGCAGGTTTTTGCATCAAAACATTCACTTATTCGTAAATAATTGCATACATTCATGCTTATATTTCAGCTTTGCGTTCAACTGCAGTATAAATGCATACATGTATGCAGCTAAATAGCAATATACGCATCCTTTTGTGCATATATTCAAATCTGGCTTGTTTTTTCAAGCAATCACTGTTTTCAGACATTGTTGCACATATTTATGCTCTTATATAGAATACACGCATGCATCCATGCACATATTCAAAGCCTTCGTCCCTTTTGAGTTCGTTGCACACATTCATGCATATATAAGAAATAGTTGCATACATGTATGCAACTATTTGTAACACATGCATCTCAGTTCAACTTTATATGCATACATGTATGCGATTATTGGTAATAGTTGCATACTTGTATGCATATATTGGTCCAGATTTTCAACACAAAACACTATATGAATATATGCATATATGTATGCTACTGTTCGCAATATTTGCACAGAAGTATGAGACTTTTTTTTTTACGAATGCATTCGGGAATATTTCCAATTTTTTGAATTTTTTTCCTGAGACCGCCTTTTTTTGTCATAACAAGTAAAAGGCGGAAGTGGACAGTCCAGAAGGCAGAAGGGAGCAAAAATAGGGAGCGACACTTAAAAACAGGGATCGGGTTTGTAATGAAATTTTGGGAGGGATGTGGCTTGCATTTTAAACTTAAATAGGGAAATGAGACAAAAGCACCATAAAATTTAATCGACTAGAAAACGGCAATTTTTTTAAACGGTCTCCAAATTCGAAGAAACTAATTTTGTTAGGACCGTATCATCAAATTATAGCTAGATTTCAATATTTGTAATTTTTGGAGTTAGTATATGGCCCCTGTAACTTAAAATGTATATGGAAATCAATATTGAATGTTATATTAATTTATATTTTAATTTTCATAAAAACTGATCGAAACAATCGAATTGGGTTACAAAACACATCACATTGTGTTCGAAATGAGGGTATTTGGTTAGAGGCGACAGTCATTGGGTTTAATTTTGTGTTCAGACGCAATTAAACCAATTGGTGAATTAAATAATATTATTTAATTATCTATATGTATTGAAAACCTAGCCCTAAGCCCACAATTCAGAAGTCGTCGCCATCTCTAAAACCAAGGGATGAAATCGTTCCAATTTCGATCCCTATTTCCTTCCAATCCACGCTGAATTAAAACATGGTTTCCACACGAAAATTAAAGAGCAATCCATGATCTTCCAATTGGTATGGATATTGTAACAGCCCGTCATTTTGATCACCCCAAATCGATGATTAAACCAACTTGAGGCGTTCAAAACGACAGACTGTTATTGGCTTACAGGGTTTAAATAGAACTAACACAGAATCACAAATGAAAATAAACCTCAGATCTCACAACGGAATTTATTTACATAAAAAAAATATCGGACTTAGCAATATTACAGCGGAAGAATAAAATTTTATACGTAAACAAATTTCAGCTTTTGTCGAATTTGCGCACACATGCATTATCTCATGAACTGGAACTCACTTCAATTCGTCTACCTACATCACGATTTGACAGATTAGTAGGTGATTATAGGTAATTTTATAGCTCTGTCAAAATAAAATATCAAAGCAATGATCGCATTAAAGCAAAATCACTATTTACTGATGTATCATTTTGTCAAATGGTTAATATTATTATTTTTTTCCTTCCTAATATGTTTGAGATCAATTATCGTACTACTTATTTCAACCTAAAAGAACAGCAAATAGCACTCATTTGGAGTGGAAACATGAACTGTAGTTTTTATTTTAGCTACTGTTCTACCGATTTAGCACAATAACCATGTTACGAATATAGCAATAGCAAATTGAAATGAAACTGGAGAACTAGGATAAAGATATGATCGAACCTAGTGTAGAGTACTAGAGTGGATAAATATGAATTAAAACTTTAACTTCATGCGAATGCATACGAGATAGCATGAATAAATGATGTTGCCGATCCGCTTCTGTTTATATAAATACAACTGAGTGTGTCAATCCTCATGAGAAAACTGTCAACATATTTCCAAAAGAATTATCAAAGCAACAACTAAGTAGGACAACATGTATGGCTGTAGAGCAAAGGTGGACACTATTATTAATAAACTAGGCAACATGGCAATTGCATGGCTGGTACTAAAATGGTATTGAAAATAACAAAGTAAATAGGCTATTTAATCCCTAAAAAGAAAAACAATATGTGAGAGAAATACTTCGGCACATGCTCCTCCATTTGGCAAAAATCTAAAGCAAAAAGGTAATCTGGGAACAAACTTAAATAAGGAAACCTAAATAAGAAACATGTACCATGCAGAATCTCTTCTTTTTGAAAGAAAATTCATATCTTTCACTAAGAATCCTATACGCAGGAAACAGGCATTGAATTTATAAGTAGACCAAAAAGTGAGAGTGTCCCAAAAATGAATAGATTCCTATAAAAATGGTCTTATGCGCATGTATCAAAAAAAAGGCATGCATGATTATGACATAATTAACATAACATTATACAATTAATTTTCATTTATGAAAGGTATTTTCAATACCATAAAAAAAATAGTATCAATTTAAGCTTACTATGTTCACTAAACATATGTACAAAAGTATGAACCACATGGAGACTTTAATGAATTACAGCAAAACAACATATTTGATAGAATATTAGGAAAAAAAACTAATACATAAACTTCCATACAGGAAGCCAGGGACGCACAAAACAGCCAAGGATAAATATTGAAAGCTCTATGTCCTTGCTTACCCCTGATGTTAATAATCCTCTGATATATTAACATTAAAAGGTTAACATTAAACCACAGACATTAAATGCTAACATTAAAGATATGACATGAATTTCTTAATATAAATGCTCAAAGAAAACGTTGAATTTGAACAAGTGGTGAATGCAAACATAAATGTAAACAAAATTATATAAATTTCAGTAAACAAATAGCCAAACAATCATGGAAGGAAACATCAAATAGTAATACACCTAATATGACCAAGACTGTACAAAAAAATCAAACAACCATAGAAAGAAATAAAGAGCAATAAATATGCATTAAAAGCAACAATAAACCTCCAAACAGCATGCAATCAGAAAATATAAGACTTGAAATAAAATATGAGTAATGCTTAATACAACTTAATCGTTAGACATCAGGCATTGACTTCCATACTTGTGATAATTAGGATTGGAAATATAAGTGTAAATGAATAATTGTTTTCCTTTTCTAATTTCATGCTACTCCCTAAATACATGAAAACTTGACTGTTAAGCCAAACAGAGTTGCCCCCTTTTCCTTTTTAGCCCCCTTTTCCTTTTTAGAAATTCTTTGGATAGTCTAAACTCAAAAAGCACCCATTTTCTACTTAAAACAATTATATATAATACGGTCCACATACTAATAGGTTACGGCTCAAACACTAAACATAGACAAAGTAAGAATTCGTGCTAGTGTGGTTAAGATGGACTTGCGTGGGGTGCCTAGCTACCAAAACTTAAGATGCAGCAAGTCCATAAAGGACAGCCCAGATGTTTAAATAATTTAACAAGAAATCTCAACATGATCAATATTATAACCATCTAATTTAACCAAAACAGAACATAGCAGTAATAATAATATGAAATTTCACTAATATGAAATCAAATCCAATTAATAATGGAAACCCACAACTGAAGTAATCAGTACAATAAAACAAGCAAAAGGAAGTAAACAAAATTGAGTTGAGGCCTCATAGATCTGCTTGCCTGTTAATTTAATCATAGGCCATACGCATATCAAAAGGAAAGCATACATGAGGGAAAACACTTACGTAAGCAGAAAATCAACATGCAGTATAATGGCAAATCCATAGAAACAGCCCACAAATTGCACTCAATGAAAAAGCGAACTAGCAAACTTGAAATAGGATTAACAGTAAGGTAAACTTACCAGTGACCATGGTGTTCGAAAGCAAAGGCGATGGCTTTGTCAAGATGAACTCCTCTGTAATCTCCAATGCATTTACCTCGTTCCAAGCCCGTACAATACCACCACAATGGAACAGACATAGACTATGAAAACTTTCCAAAGAACGACACACTTTGCATGTTGTTTTGGAGCTCTTCACTAGACTCAATAGGTTGGAGCAGACACGGAAGAGCAGCAGCGACTTTGTTGAAAAGGGGTGCTACAACACGCCAGGGCGTCGGTGGCGAGGAGACGATGACGAGCGCTTCAGGTGGTGGACGAAGGAATGGAGCGAGGCGGAACTGTTGGTCCGATTTTGGCACCATAATTATCGGCCATGATTTTGGATTTTAGAAATGGGGGAAGAACCAATTTTGAGGATTCCCTTTGGGGGAAAGAACACTCGGCTGATAAAATAAGAAGAAGAAGAGAATCCCCCTTTTTCCCTCTTTTTCCCCCTATATGAAGGAGGCTAAGGTCGGTGAACACAAAATGGCAATTATCACGTGAAGAAGAATCCAGAACTAGTGGAACCGATGGCAACCAATTCCAGCTTGCCATTTACAAGTGTTCAAACTAAATACTTTAGTCAAATTTGCAGACATGATTTTAATCAACGTTGGGGTAAATAAAGGAGCACAGTTTGCATGAAAGGTTAGGCTAAAGTATGACTGTAACTAGGTATACAACAATATCGGTTAGATTTCAACAAACTTCATAATCCCGTCAATAAATTTAATTGGAACACCGTTACACAAAACCACTTCTTCATTCTTATCCACCAAACGCGTATTTTATTCCACATTATTCCTTTATTTTGCTACATCAAACATATTTCAAATATAAGCATTTGTTTTCAATATAAATCTTAGTCTAATTTATTTATTTATTTTTTGAACGCCAAATTTTTTTTGAGCTATTACAACCTCCTCCCAAAAATACGGGTTGTTACAGACTCCCCCCTAAAAAAATTGCGTCCTCGCAATTTACACGGGTTAAAATATAACATTACGGAATTCCAACGTCGCATCTCAATTTCTTCCCTTTTAATTTAAATATCCAACACTTAGAACTTGGACCTTTTGTAATCTTCCCCGAGAGAAAATTTCAAACTTGATTACTTAATTGTAAGAATTTCAACTCTTATCCCAAATATAGTACATATTTTGGGATGCCCATTCTCCATTTTCAATAAAGGTATCGTATATAAATCAATATGATTCCATTCACAGTAATTTTAGAAAATATACTAAAGTTAGACAGGATATCATATACAAACCAGTATGATATTTACAACAAATACCGTGTATAAAACAATGTGATACTCATCTTAAATATCATATATATCATTTAGTATCCAATCAAATTAGAGTATCATACGTAATTCAATACGATAAGATTAAATCAAAACAGAGTATCGCATATAAATCAATGCGAAGCTCTCAACAAATCATATATAGATTAATAAGATACTCATGATGATTGAGTCAAAGTATCATAAACTAATGAAATCCGCCTAATATTTATCACATATAAAAACAATATGATAAAATAACCCAAAACAGAGTACCATATACCATATATAAATCAATATGATACTCATAACATATATGTATACAAAACAATAAGATACTTATAATAAATGTTTTATGATAATCAATCAAGTCAATAAAATCTTCATGGCACTTATCGCATGTAAAAGCAATGTGATCAAATTAGAGTATCGTATATAAATCAATACGATACTCATAACAATTATCATATGTAAATTAATATGATAAAATGAATCAAAACAAAGTATCACATATAAATCAATGCGATACTTGAAAATATCTTAGGATAATCAATCAAGTCGATAAAATCTTCATGGCATTTATCGTTTGCAAATCAAATCAGAGTATAAATCAATACAACAATTATCATATATCTATCAATATGATAATAAAATCAAATCAGAGTACCGTATATAAATCAATACGATACTCATAACAATTATCATATATAAAACAATATGATAATATAATCAAATCAGAGTATCATATATAAATCAATACGATACTCATAACAATTATCATATATAAAATTAATATGATAATATACTCAAATCAGAGTATCATATATAAATCAATATGATAAAATAATCAAATCAGAGTACCGTATATAAATCAATACGATACTCATAACAATTATCATATATAAATCAATATGATAATATAATCAATCAGAGTATCATACATCAATAAATATGACACACATAACAATTATCATATATAAACCAATATGATAATAAAATCAAATCAGAGTACCGTATATAAATCAATACGATACTCATAACAATTATCATATATAAATCAGTATAATAATATAAATCAAATCAGTTATAGTATTGTAATAAAATATTAGGGGATTATGGGATAAATGTAACTTGACTCATAAATACCAAATAAACAGACGCTAGTATTGTAAAATCACAGTGGTGGAGCTCGAGCGCGCATCGAGACATCCGCACCGTAATCCACTCATAGCGCCATAACAACACCTGGCGATCAACCCAGGATAACCAAGACGGTCTAAGGTGAAGGCCGTAAGCTACCCGTTCACGGCACTACACGTGGGACCCCCACGCCTCCATCTGATGTAGTCCGTGACCCGCCGATCGGGAATCCCGATCAAAACAACAAAATTGCCCAATGTAGCAGACCGTTTGACCTTTGGTGGTAGATGGGCGAAATTTAAAACCACCATGATTCAGGTAGCGAACCTGAATCAGGTCGACCAAGATGGAGTTTTGGCCCATTAGTACAACAGAGTCCAATCTATCCCAATCCCAAAATGAAAAGTATATTTTTTTTCGAATGTTATTTTATAATATATATATGCCATGAAGTTCAAAGTGTTTATAACGTCAAAACACTTTAAAAATTCAACTATGACTTGAATAAATAAATCATCGCGTATAAAGGCAAAATGGTAATCACAAACAAAAAATTATTTTCAACTTTATCATATATGAAAACAATATGATAAAATTAGTCAAGTTAGAGTATCATATATAAATCAATATGACACTCATAATAAATATCAAATATAAAACAATATGACAAAATAAACCAAACCACAATAGTCGTGAAAGAGAACAAATAGTATCGTCATGAAAGCATGTCAACTTAGAAAACACTTCAGTAATTGAAGTATACTTTCAAACAGTAACATGTGCTCTTGTACCACATTATGTTACCGATATATTTCAAAACCGAAAAACAACTGAATGAAAAGTCAAGAGAGTAACTAGAAAAGTATTACCAAACGTCCCATACCGCTTAGTATTACTAATCCATTTACTCAAAATCCTCATCATACAGAATATCTCAATGGAAATTGTACTCGATTCAAACCATATATCTATCAAAGAAAAATAACTAATCCACTTTTAGTTATTTGTATTATTCAATTATTATTACCGGCATTCTTACTTTACTTCAAATACCGACCCGAGCCAATTTCAAAACTGATTCAGTTCTTGTTTAACTATCATTTTTAAATCGGACATCGCTCGAATCCCATTTTGTCAAATTCGAAGTATTTTTCAAAACCCCAAAACGCGCTCTCTCAAAAGTGATTCTATATCAATTCCTCTCATTCTAGGGTATTTCCACCCTATCTCTAATGAGTTTTAAACCCAATAAGCAAGGTTTTTAGAAAAACCATAGCTCTGATACCAAATGTAACAGCCCGTCATTTTGATCACCCCAAATCGATGATTAAACCAACTTGAGGCGTTCAAAACGACAGACTGTTATTGGCTTACAGGGTTTAAATAGAACTAACACAGAATCACAAATGAAAATAAACCTCAGATCTCACAACGGAATTTATTTACATAAAAAAAATATCGGACTTAGCAATATTACAGCGGAAGAATAAAATTTTATACGTAAACAAATTTCAGCTTTTGTCGAATTTGCGCACACATGCATTATCTCATGAACTGGAACTCACTTCAATTCGTCTACCTACATCACGATTTGACAGATTAGTAGGTGATTATAGGTAATTTTATAGCTCTGTCAAAATAAAATATCAAAGCAATGATCGCATTAAAGCAAAATCACTATTTACTGATGTATCATTTTGTCAAATGGTTAATATTATTATTTTTTTCCTTCCTAATATGTTTGAGATCAATTATCGTACTACTTATTTCAACCTAAAAGAACAGCAAATAGCACTCATTTGGAGTGGAAACATGAACTGTAGTTTTTATTTTAGCTACTGTTCTACCGATTTAGCACAATAACCATGTTACGAATATAGCAATAGCAAATTGAAATGAAACTGGAGAACTAGGATAAAGATATGATCGAACCTAGTGTAGAGTACTAGAGTGGATAAATATGAATTAAAACTTTAACTTCATGCGAATGCATACGAGATAGCATGAATAAATGATGTTGCCGATCCGCTTCTGTTTATATAAATACAACTGAGTGTGTCAATCCTCATGAGAAAACTGTCAACATATTTCCAAAAGAATTATCAAAGCAACAACTAAGTAGGACAACATGTATGGCTGTAGAGCAAAGGTGGACACTATTATTAATAAACTAGGCAACATGGCAATTGCATGGCTGGTACTAAAATGGTATTGAAAATAACAAAGTAAATAGGCTATTTAATCCCTAAAAAGAAAAACAATATGTGAGAGAAATACTTCGGCACATGCTCCTCCATTTGGCAAAAATCTAAAGCAAAAAGGTAATCTGGGAACAAACTTAAATAAGGAAACCTAAATAAGAAACATGTACCATGCAGAATCTCTTCTTTTTGAAAGAAAATTCATATCTTTCACTAAGAATCCTATACGCAGGAAACAGGCATTGAATTTATAAGTAGACCAAAAAGTGAGAGTGTCCCAAAAATGAATAGATTCCTATAAAAATGGTCTTATGCGCATGTATCAAAAAAAAGGCATGCATGATTATGACATAATTAACATAACATTATACAATTAATTTTCATTTATGAAAGGTATTTTCAATACCATAAAAAAAATAGTATCAATTTAAGCTTACTATGTTCACTAAACATATGTACAAAAGTATGAACCACATGGAGACTTTAATGAATTACAGCAAAACAACATATTTGATAGAATATTAGGAAAAAAAACTAATACATAAACTTCCATACAGGAAGCCAGGGACGCACAAAACAGCCAAGGATAAATATTGAAAGCTCTATGTCCTTGCTTACCCCTGATGTTAATAATCCTCTGATATATTAACATTAAAAGGTTAACATTAAACCACAGACATTAAATGCTAACATTAAAGATATGACATGAATTTCTTAATATAAATGCTCAAAGAAAACGTTGAATTTGAACAAGTGGTGAATGCAAACATAAATGTAAACAAAATTATATAAATTTCAGTAAACAAATAGCCAAACAATCATGGAAGGAAACATCAAATAGTAATACACCTAATATGACCAAGACTGTACAAAAAAATCAAACAACCATAGAAAGAAATAAAGAGCAATAAATATGCATTAAAAGCAACAATAAACCTCCAAACAGCATGCAATCAGAAAATATAAGACTTGAAATAAAATATGAGTAATGCTTAATACAACTTAATCGTTAGACATCAGGCATTGACTTCCATACTTGTGATAATTAGGATTGGAAATATAAGTGTAAATGAATAATTGTTTTCCTTTTCTAATTTCATGCTACTCCCTAAATACATGAAAACTTGACTGTTAAGCCAAACAGAGTTGCCCCCTTTTCCTTTTTAGCCCCCTTTTCCTTTTTAGAAATTCTTTGGATAGTCTAAACTCAAAAAGCACCCATTTTCTACTTAAAACAATTATATATAATACGGTCCACATACTAATAGGTTACGGCTCAAACACTAAACATAGACAAAGTAAGAATTCGTGCTAGTGTGGTTAAGATGGACTTGCGTGGGGTGCCTAGCTACCAAAACTTAAGATGCAGCAAGTCCATAAAGGACAGCCCAGATGTTTAAATAATTTAACAAGAAATCTCAACATGATCAATATTATAACCATCTAATTTAACCAAAACAGAACATAGCAGTAATAATAATATGAAATTTCACTAATATGAAATCAAATCCAATTAATAATGGAAACCCACAACTGAAGTAATCAGTACAATAAAACAAGCAAAAGGAAGTAAACAAAATTGAGTTGAGGCCTCATAGATCTGCTTGCCTGTTAATTTAATCATAGGCCATACGCATATCAAAAGGAAAGCATACATGAGGGAAAACACTTACGTAAGCAGAAAATCAACATGCAGTATAATGGCAAATCCATAGAAACAGCCCACAAATTGCACTCAATGAAAAAGCGAACTAGCAAACTTGAAATAGGATTAACAGTAAGGTAAACTTACCAGTGACCATGGTGTTCGAAAGCAAAGGCGATGGCTTTGTCAAGATGAACTCCTCTGTAATCTCCAATGCATTTACCTCGTTCCAAGCCCGTACAATACCACCACAATGGAACAGACATAGACTATGAAAACTTTCCAAAGAACGACACACTTTGCATGTTGTTTTGGAGCTCTTCACTAGACTCAATAGGTTGGAGCAGACACGGAAGAGCAGCAGCGACTTTGTTGAAAAGGGGTGCTACAACACGCCAGGGCGTCGGTGGCGAGGAGACGATGACGAGCGCTTCAGGTGGTGGACGAAGGAATGGAGCGAGGCGGAACTGTTGGTCCGATTTTGGCACCATAATTATCGGCCATGATTTTGGATTTTAGAAATGGGGGAAGAACCAATTTTGAGGATTCCCTTTGGGGGAAAGAACACTCGGCTGATAAAATAAGAAGAAGAAGAGAATCCCCCTTTTTCCCTCTTTTTCCCCCTATATGAAGGAGGCTAAGGTCGGTGAACACAAAATGGCAATTATCACGTGAAGAAGAATCCAGAACTAGTGGAACCGATGGCAACCAATTCCAGCTTGCCATTTACAAGTGTTCAAACTAAATACTTTAGTCAAATTTGCAGACATGATTTTAATCAACGTTGGGGTAAATAAAGGAGCACAGTTTGCATGAAAGGTTAGGCTAAAGTATGACTGTAACTAGGTATACAACAATATCGGTTAGATTTCAACAAACTTCATAATCCCGTCAATAAATTTAATTGGAACACCGTTACACAAAACCACTTCTTCATTCTTATCCACCAAACGCGTATTTTATTCCACATTATTCCTTTATTTTGCTACATCAAACATATTTCAAATATAAGCATTTGTTTTCAATATAAATCTTAGTCTAATTTATTTATTTATTTTTTGAACGCCAAATTTTTTTTGAGCTATTACAACCTCCTCCCAAAAATACGGGTTGTTACAGACTCCCCCCTAAAAAAATTGCGTCCTCGCAATTTACACGGGTTAAAATATAACATTACGGAATTCCAACGTCGCATCTCAATTTCTTCCCTTTTAATTTAAATATCCAACACTTAGAACTTGGACCTTTTGTAATCTTCCCCGAGAGAAAATTTCAAACTTGATTACTTAATTGTAAGAATTTCAACTCTTATCCCAAATATAGTACATATTTTGGGATGCCCATTCTCCATTTTCAATAAAGGTATCGTATATAAATCAATATGATTCCATTCACAGTAATTTTAGAAAATATACTAAAGTTAGACAGGATATCATATACAAACCAGTATGATATTTACAACAAATACCGTGTATAAAACAATGTGATACTCATCTTAAATATCATATATATCATTTAGTATCCAATCAAATTAGAGTATCATACGTAATTCAATACGATAAGATTAAATCAAAACAGAGTATCGCATATAAATCAATGCGAAGCTCTCAACAAATCATATATAGATTAATAAGATACTCATGATGATTGAGTCAAAGTATCATAAACTAATGAAATCCGCCTAATATTTATCACATATAAAAACAATATGATAAAATAACCCAAAACAGAGTACCATATACCATATATAAATCAATATGATACTCATAACATATATGTATACAAAACAATAAGATACTTATAATAAATGTTTTATGATAATCAATCAAGTCAATAAAATCTTCATGGCACTTATCGCATGTAAAAGCAATGTGATCAAATTAGAGTATCGTATATAAATCAATACGATACTCATAACAATTATCATATGTAAATTAATATGATAAAATGAATCAAAACAAAGTATCACATATAAATCAATGCGATACTTGAAAATATCTTAGGATAATCAATCAAGTCGATAAAATCTTCATGGCATTTATCGTTTGCAAATCAAATCAGAGTATAAATCAATACAACAATTATCATATATCTATCAATATGATAATAAAATCAAATCAGAGTACCGTATATAAATCAATACGATACTCATAACAATTATCATATATAAAACAATATGATAATATAATCAAATCAGAGTATCATATATAAATCAATACGATACTCATAACAATTATCATATATAAAATTAATATGATAATATACTCAAATCAGAGTATCATATATAAATCAATATGATAAAATAATCAAATCAGAGTACCGTATATAAATCAATACGATACTCATAACAATTATCATATATAAATCAATATGATAATATAATCAATCAGAGTATCATACATCAATAAATATGACACACATAACAATTATCATATATAAACCAATATGATAATAAAATCAAATCAGAGTACCGTATATAAATCAATACGATACTCATAACAATTATCATATATAAATCAGTATAATAATATAAATCAAATCAGTTATAGTATTGTAATAAAATATTAGGGGATTATGGGATAAATGTAACTTGACTCATAAATACCAAATAAACAGACGCTAGTATTGTAAAATCACAGTGGTGGAGCTCGAGCGCGCATCGAGACATCCGCACCGTAATCCACTCATAGCGCCATAACAACACCTGGCGATCAACCCAGGATAACCAAGACGGTCTAAGGTGAAGGCCGTAAGCTACCCGTTCACGGCACTACACGTGGGACCCCCACGCCTCCATCTGATGTAGTCCGTGACCCGCCGATCGGGAATCCCGATCAAAACAACAAAATTGCCCAATGTAGCAGACCGTTTGACCTTTGGTGGTAGATGGGCGAAATTTAAAACCACCATGATTCAGGTAGCGAACCTGAATCAGGTCGACCAAGATGGAGTTTTGGCCCATTAGTACAACAGAGTCCAATCTATCCCAATCCCAAAATGAAAAGTATATTTTTTTTCGAATGTTATTTTATAATATATATATGCCATGAAGTTCAAAGTGTTTATAACGTCAAAACACTTTAAAAATTCAACTATGACTTGAATAAATAAATCATCGCGTATAAAGGCAAAATGGTAATCACAAACAAAAAATTATTTTCAACTTTATCATATATGAAAACAATATGATAAAATTAGTCAAGTTAGAGTATCATATATAAATCAATATGACACTCATAATAAATATCAAATATAAAACAATATGACAAAATAAACCAAACCACAATAGTCGTGAAAGAGAACAAATAGTATCGTCATGAAAGCATGTCAACTTAGAAAACACTTCAGTAATTGAAGTATACTTTCAAACAGTAACATGTGCTCTTGTACCACATTATGTTACCGATATATTTCAAAACCGAAAAACAACTGAATGAAAAGTCAAGAGAGTAACTAGAAAAGTATTACCAAACGTCCCATACCGCTTAGTATTACTAATCCATTTACTCAAAATCCTCATCATACAGAATATCTCAATGGAAATTGTACTCGATTCAAACCATATATCTATCAAAGAAAAATAACTAATCCACTTTTAGTTATTTGTATTATTCAATTATTATTACCGGCATTCTTACTTTACTTCAAATACCGACCCGAGCCAATTTCAAAACTGATTCAGTTCTTGTTTAACTATCATTTTTAAATCGGACATCGCTCGAATCCCATTTTGTCAAATTCGAAGTATTTTTCAAAACCCCAAAACGCGCTCTCTCAAAAGTGATTCTATATCAATTCCTCTCATTCTAGGGTATTTCCACCCTATCTCTAATGAGTTTTAAACCCAATAAGCAAGGTTTTTAGAAAAACCATAGCTCTGATACCAAATGTAACAGCCCGTCATTTTGATCACCCCAAATCGATGATTAAACCAACTTGAGGCGTTCAAAACGACAGACTGTTATTGGCTTACAGGGTTTAAATAGAACTAACACAGAATCACAAATGAAAATAAACCTCAGATCTCACAACGGAATTTATTTACATAAAAAAAATATCGGACTTAGCAATATTACAGCGGAAGAATAAAATTTTATACGTAAACAAATTTCAGCTTTTGTCGAATTTGCGCACACATGCATTATCTCATGAACTGGAACTCACTTCAATTCGTCTACCTACATCACGATTTGACAGATTAGTAGGTGATTATAGGTAATTTTATAGCTCTGTCAAAATAAAATATCAAAGCAATGATCGCATTAAAGCAAAATCACTATTTACTGATGTATCATTTTGTCAAATGGTTAATATTATTATTTTTTTCCTTCCTAATATGTTTGAGATCAATTATCGTACTACTTATTTCAACCTAAAAGAACAGCAAATAGCACTCATTTGGAGTGGAAACATGAACTGTAGTTTTTATTTTAGCTACTGTTCTACCGATTTAGCACAATAACCATGTTACGAATATAGCAATAGCAAATTGAAATGAAACTGGAGAACTAGGATAAAGATATGATCGAACCTAGTGTAGAGTACTAGAGTGGATAAATATGAATTAAAACTTTAACTTCATGCGAATGCATACGAGATAGCATGAATAAATGATGTTGCCGATCCGCTTCTGTTTATATAAATACAACTGAGTGTGTCAATCCTCATGAGAAAACTGTCAACATATTTCCAAAAGAATTATCAAAGCAACAACTAAGTAGGACAACATGTATGGCTGTAGAGCAAAGGTGGACACTATTATTAATAAACTAGGCAACATGGCAATTGCATGGCTGGTACTAAAATGGTATTGAAAATAACAAAGTAAATAGGCTATTTAATCCCTAAAAAGAAAAACAATATGTGAGAGAAATACTTCGGCACATGCTCCTCCATTTGGCAAAAATCTAAAGCAAAAAGGTAATCTGGGAACAAACTTAAATAAGGAAACCTAAATAAGAAACATGTACCATGCAGAATCTCTTCTTTTTGAAAGAAAATTCATATCTTTCACTAAGAATCCTATACGCAGGAAACAGGCATTGAATTTATAAGTAGACCAAAAAGTGAGAGTGTCCCAAAAATGAATAGATTCCTATAAAAATGGTCTTATGCGCATGTATCAAAAAAAAGGCATGCATGATTATGACATAATTAACATAACATTATACAATTAATTTTCATTTATGAAAGGTATTTTCAATACCATAAAAAAAATAGTATCAATTTAAGCTTACTATGTTCACTAAACATATGTACAAAAGTATGAACCACATGGAGACTTTAATGAATTACAGCAAAACAACATATTTGATAGAATATTAGGAAAAAAAACTAATACATAAACTTCCATACAGGAAGCCAGGGACGCACAAAACAGCCAAGGATAAATATTGAAAGCTCTATGTCCTTGCTTACCCCTGATGTTAATAATCCTCTGATATATTAACATTAAAAGGTTAACATTAAACCACAGACATTAAATGCTAACATTAAAGATATGACATGAATTTCTTAATATAAATGCTCAAAGAAAACGTTGAATTTGAACAAGTGGTGAATGCAAACATAAATGTAAACAAAATTATATAAATTTCAGTAAACAAATAGCCAAACAATCATGGAAGGAAACATCAAATAGTAATACACCTAATATGACCAAGACTGTACAAAAAAATCAAACAACCATAGAAAGAAATAAAGAGCAATAAATATGCATTAAAAGCAACAATAAACCTCCAAACAGCATGCAATCAGAAAATATAAGACTTGAAATAAAATATGAGTAATGCTTAATACAACTTAATCGTTAGACATCAGGCATTGACTTCCATACTTGTGATAATTAGGATTGGAAATATAAGTGTAAATGAATAATTGTTTTCCTTTTCTAATTTCATGCTACTCCCTAAATACATGAAAACTTGACTGTTAAGCCAAACAGAGTTGCCCCCTTTTCCTTTTTAGCCCCCTTTTCCTTTTTAGAAATTCTTTGGATAGTCTAAACTCAAAAAGCACCCATTTTCTACTTAAAACAATTATATATAATACGGTCCACATACTAATAGGTTACGGCTCAAACACTAAACATAGACAAAGTAAGAATTCGTGCTAGTGTGGTTAAGATGGACTTGCGTGGGGTGCCTAGCTACCAAAACTTAAGATGCAGCAAGTCCATAAAGGACAGCCCAGATGTTTAAATAATTTAACAAGAAATCTCAACATGATCAATATTATAACCATCTAATTTAACCAAAACAGAACATAGCAGTAATAATAATATGAAATTTCACTAATATGAAATCAAATCCAATTAATAATGGAAACCCACAACTGAAGTAATCAGTACAATAAAACAAGCAAAAGGAAGTAAACAAAATTGAGTTGAGGCCTCATAGATCTGCTTGCCTGTTAATTTAATCATAGGCCATACGCATATCAAAAGGAAAGCATACATGAGGGAAAACACTTACGTAAGCAGAAAATCCACATGCAGTATAATGGCAAATCCATAGAAACAGCCCACAAATTGCACTCAATGAAAAAGCGAACTAGCAAACTTGAAATAGGATTAACAGTAAGGTAAACTTACCAGTGACCATGGTGTTCGAAAGCAAAGGCGATGGCTTTGTCAAGATGAACTCCTCTGTAATCTCCAATGCATTTACCTCGTTCCAAGCCCGTACAATACCACCACAATGGAACAGACATAGACTATGAAAACTTTCCAAAGAACGACACACTTTGCATGTTGTTTTGGAGCTCTTCACTAGACTCAATAGGTTGGAGCAGACACGGAAGAGCAGCAGCGACTTTGTTGAAAAGGGGTGCTACAACACGCCAGGGCGTCGGTGGCGAGGAGACGATGACGAGCGCTTCAGGTGGTGGACGAAGGAATGGAGCGAGGCGGAACTGTTGGTCCGATTTTGGCACCATAATTATCGGCCATGATTTTGGATTTTAGAAATGGGGGAAGAACCAATTTTGAGGATTCCCTTTGGGGGAAAGAACACTCGGCTGATAAAATAAGAAGAAGAAGAGAATCCCCCTTTTTCCCTCTTTTTCCCCCTATATGAACGAGGCTAAGGTCGGTGAACACAAAATGGCAATTATCACGTGAAGAAGAATCCAGAACTAGTGGAACCGATGGCAACCAATTCCAGCTTGCCATTTACAAGTGTTCAAACTAAATACTTTAGTCAAATTTGCAGACATGATTTTAATCAACGTTGGGGTAAATAAAGGAGCACAGTTTGCATGAAAGGTTAGGCTAAAGTATGACTGTAACTAGGTATACAACAATATCGGTTAGATTTCAACAAACTTCATAATCCCGTCAATAAATTTAATTGGAACACCGTTACACAAAACCACTTCTTCATTCTTATCCACCAAACGCGTATTTTATTCCACATTATTCCTTTATTTTGCTACATCAAACATATTTCAAATATAAGCATTTGTTTTCAATATAAATCTTAGTCTAATTTATTTATTTATTTTTTGAACGCCAAATTTTTTTTGAGCTATTACAACCTCCTCCCAAAAATACGGGTTGTTACAGACTCCCCCCTAAAAAAATTGCGTCCTCGCAATTTACACGGGTTAAAATATAACATTATGGAATTCCAACGTCGCATCTCAATTTCTTCCCTTTTAATTTAAATATCCAACACTTAGAACTTGGACCTTTTGTAATCTTCCCCGAGAGAAAATTTCAAACTTGATTACTTAATTGTAAGAATTTCAACTCTTATCCCAAATATAGTACATATTTTGGGATGCCCATTCTCCATTTTCAATAAAGGTATCGTATATAAATCAATATGATTCCATTCACAGTAATTTTAGAAAATATACTAAAGTTAGACAGGATATCATATACAAACCAGTATGATATTTACAACAAATACCGTGTATAAAACAATGTGATACTCATCTTAAATATCATATATATCATTTAGTATCCAATCAAATTAGAGTATCATACGTAATTCAATACGATAAGATTAAATCAAAACAGAGTATCGCATATAAATCAATGCGAAGCTCTCAACAAATCATATATAGATTAATAAGATACTCATGATGATTGAGTCAAAGTATCATAAACTAATGAAATCCGCCTAATATTTATCACATATAAAAACAATATGATAAAATAACCCAAAACAGAGTACCATATACCATATATAAATCAATATGATACTCATAACATATATGTATACAAAACAATAAGATACTTATAATAAATGTTTTATGATAATCAATCAAGTCAATAAAATCTTCATGGCACTTATCGCATGTAAAAGCAATGTGATCAAATTAGAGTATCGTATATAAATCAATACGATACTCATAACAATTATCATATGTAAATTAATATGATAAAATGAATCAAAACAAAGTATCACATATAAATCAATGCGATACTTGAAAATATCTTAGGATAATCAATCAAGTCGATAAAATCTTCATGGCATTTATCGTTTGCAAATCAAATCAGAGTATAAATCAATACAACAATTATCATATATCTATCAATATGATAATAAAATCAAATCAGAGTACCGTATATAAATCAATACGATACTCATAACAATTATCATATATAAAACAATATGATAATATAATCAAATCAGAGTATCATATATAAATCAATACGATACTCATAACAATTATCATATATAAAATTAATATGGTAATATACTCAAATCAGAGTATCATATATAAATCAATATGATAAAATAATCAAATCAGAGTACCGTATATAAATCAATACGATACTCATAACAATTATCATATATAAATCAATATGATAATATAATCAATCAGAGTATCATACATCAATAAATATGACACACATAACAATTATCATATATAAACCAATATGATAATAAAATCAAATCAGAGTACCGTATATAAATCAATACGATACTCATAACAATTATCATATATAAATCAGTATAATAATATAAATCAAATCAGTTATAGTATTGTAATAAAATATTAGGGGATTATGGGATAAATGTAACTTGACTCATAAATACCAAATAAACAGACGCTAGTATTGTAAAATCACAGTGGTGGAGCTCGAGCGCGCATCGAGACATCCGCACCGTAATCCACTCATAGCGCCATAACAACACCTGGCGATCAACCCAGGATAACCAAGACGGTCTAAGGTGAAGGCCGTAAGCTACCCGTTCACGGCACTACATGTGGGACCCCCACGCCTCCATCTGATGTAGTCCGTGACCCGCCGATCGGGAATCCCGATCAAAACAACAAAATTGCCCAATGTAGCAGACCGTTTGACCTTTGGTGGTAGATGGGCGAAATTTAAAACCACCATGATTCAGGTAGCGAACCTGAATCAGGTCGACCAAGATGGAGTTTTGGCCCATTAGTACAACAGAGTCCAATCTATCCCAATCCCAAAATGAAAAGTATATTTTTTTTCGAATGTTATTTTATAATATATATATGCCATGAAGTTCAAAGTGTTTATAACGTCAAAACACTTTAAAAATTCAACTATGACTTGAATAAATAAATCATCGCGTATAAAGGCAAAATGGTAATCACAAACAAAAAATTATTTTCAACTTTATCATATATGAAAACAATATGATAAAATTAGTCAAGTTAGAGTATCATATATAAATCAATATGACACTCATAATAAATATCAAATATAAAACAATATGACAAAATAAACCAAACCACAATAGTCGTGAAAGAGAACAAATAGTATCGTCATGAAAGCATGTCAACTTAGAAAACACTTCAGTAATTGAAGTATACTTTCAAACAGTAACATGTGCTCTTGTACCACATTATGTTACCGATATATTTCAAAACCGAAAAACAACTGAATGAAAAGTCAAGAGAGTAACTAGAAAAGTATTACCAAACGTCCCATACCGCTTAGTATTACTAATCCATTTACTCAAAATCCTCATCATACAGAATATCTCAATGGAAATTGTACTCGATTCAAACCATATATCTATCAAAGAAAAATAACTAATCCACTTTTAGTTATTTGTATTATTCAATTATTATTACCGGCATTCTTACTTTACTTCAAATACCGACCCGAGCCAATTTCAAAACTGATTCAGTTCTTGTTTAACTATCATTTTTAAATCGGACATCGCTCGAATCCCATTTTGTCAAATTCGAAGTATTTTTCAAAACCCCAAAACGCGCTCTCTCAAAAGTGATTCTATATCAATTCCTCTCATTCTAGGGTATTTCCACCCTATCTCTAATGAGTTTTAAACCCAATAAGCAAGGTTTTTAGAAAAACCATAGCTCTGATACCAAATGTAACAGCCCGTCATTTTGATCACCCCAAATCGATGATTAAACCAACTTGAGGCGTTCAAAACGACAGACTGTTATTGGCTTACAGGGTTTAAATAGAACTAACACAGAATCACAAATGAAAATAAACCTCAGATCTCACAACGGAATTTATTTACATAAAAAAAATATCGGACTTAGCAATATTACAGCGGAAGAATAAAATTTTATACGTAAACAAATTTCAGCTTTTGTCGAATTTGCGCACACATGCATTATCTCATGAACTGGAACTCACTTCAATTCGTCTACCTACATCACGATTTGACAGATTAGTAGGTGATTATAGGTAATTTTATAGCTCTGTCAAAATAAAATATCAAAGCAATGATCGCATTAAAGCAAAATCACTATTTACTGATGTATCATTTTGTCAAATGGTTAATATTATTATTTTTTTCCTTCCTAATATGTTTGAGATCAATTATCGTACTACTTATTTCAACCTAAAAGAACAGCAAATAGCACTCATTTGGAGTGGAAACATGAACTGTAGTTTTTATTTTAGCTACTGTTCTACCGATTTAGCACAATAACCATGTTACGAATATAGCAATAGCAAATTGAAATGAAACTGGAGAACTAGGATAAAGATATGATCGAACCTAGTGTAGAGTACTAGAGTGGATAAATATGAATTAAAACTTTAACTTCATGCGAATGCATACGAGATAGCATGAATAAATGATGTTGCCGATCCGCTTCTGTTTATATAAATACAACTGAGTGTGTCAATCCTCATGAGAAAACTGTCAACATATTTCCAAAAGAATTATCAAAGCAACAACTAAGTAGGACAACATGTATGGCTGTAGAGCAAAGGTGGACACTATTATTAATAAACTAGGCAACATGGCAATTGCATGGCTGGTACTAAAATGGTATTGAAAATAACAAAGTAAATAGGCTATTTAATCCCTAAAAAGAAAAACAATATGTGAGAGAAATACTTCGGCACATGCTCCTCCATTTGGCAAAAATCTAAAGCAAAAAGGTAATCTGGGAACAAACTTAAATAAGGAAACCTAAATAAGAAACATGTACCATGCAGAATCTCTTCTTTTTGAAAGAAAATTCATATCTTTCACTAAGAATCCTATACGCAGGAAACAGGCATTGAATTTATAAGTAGACCAAAAAGTGAGAGTGTCCCAAAAATGAATAGATTCCTATAAAAATGGTCTTATGCGCATGTATCAAAAAAAAGGCATGCATGATTATGACATAATTAACATAACATTATACAATTAATTTTCATTTATGAAAGGTATTTTCAATACCATAAAAAAAATAGTATCAATTTAAGCTTACTATGTTCACTAAACATATGTACAAAAGTATGAACCACATGGAGACTTTAATGAATTACAGCAAAACAACATATTTGATAGAATATTAGGAAAAAAAACTAATACATAAACTTCCATACAGGAAGCCAGGGACGCACAAAACAGCCAAGGATAAATATTGAAAGCTCTATGTCCTTGCTTACCCCTGATGTTAATAATCCTCTGATATATTAACATTAAAAGGTTAACATTAAACCACAGACATTAAATGCTAACATTAAAGATATGACATGAATTTCTTAATATAAATGCTCAAAGAAAACGTTGAATTTGAACAAGTGGTGAATGCAAACATAAATGTAAACAAAATTATATAAATTTCAGTAAACAAATAGCCAAACAATCATGGAAGGAAACATCAAATAGTAATACACCTAATATGACCAAGACTGTACAAAAAAATCAAACAACCATAGAAAGAAATAAAGAGCAATAAATATGCATTAAAAGCAACAATAAACCTCCAAACAGCATGCAATCAGAAAATATAAGACTTGAAATAAAATATGAGTAATGCTTAATACAACTTAATCGTTAGACATCAGGCATTGACTTCCATACTTGTGATAATTAGGATTGGAAATATAAGTGTAAATGAATAATTGTTTTCCTTTTCTAATTTCATGCTACTCCCTAAATACATGAAAACTTGACTGTTAAGCCAAACAGAGTTGCCCCCTTTTCCTTTTTAGCCCCCTTTTCCTTTTTAGAAATTCTTTGGATAGTCTAAACTCAAAAAGCACCCATTTTCTACTTAAAACAATTATATATAATACGGTCCACATACTAATAGGTTACGGCTCAAACACTAAACATAGACAAAGTAAGAATTCGTGCTAGTGTGGTTAAGATGGACTTGCGTGGGGTGCCTAGCTACCAAAACTTAAGATGCAGCAAGTCCATAAAGGACAGCCCAGATGTTTAAATAATTTAACAAGAAATCTCAACATGATCAATATTATAACCATCTAATTTAACCAAAACAGAACATAGCAGTAATAATAATATGAAATTTCACTAATATGAAATCAAATCCAATTAATAATGGAAACCCACAACTGAAGTAATCAGTACAATAAAACAAGCAAAAGGAAGTAAACAAAATTGAGTTGAGGCCTCATAGATCTGCTTGCCTGTTAATTTAATCATAGGCCATACGCATATCAAAAGGAAAGCATACATGAGGGAAAACACTTACGTAAGCAGAAAATCCACATGCAGTATAATGGCAAATCCATAGAAACAGCCCACAAATTGCACTCAATGAAAAAGCGAACTAGCAAACTTGAAATAGGATTAACAGTAAGGTAAACTTACCAGTGACCATGGTGTTCGAAAGCAAAGGCGATGGCTTTGTCAAGATGAACTCCTCTGTAATCTCCAATGCATTTACCTCGTTCCAAGCCCGTACAATACCACCACAATGGAACAGACATAGACTATGAAAACTTTCCAAAGAACGACACACTTTGCATGTTGTTTTGGAGCTCTTCACTAGACTCAATAGGTTGGAGCAGACACGGAAGAGCAGCAGCGACTTTGTTGAAAAGGGGTGCTACAACACGCCAGGGCGTCGGTGGCGAGGAGACGATGACGAGCGCTTCAGGTGGTGGACGAAGGAATGGAGCGAGGCGGAACTGTTGGTCCGATTTTGGCACCATAATTATCGGCCATGATTTTGGATTTTAGAAATGGGGGAAGAACCAATTTTGAGGATTCCCTTTGGGGGAAAGAACACTCGGCTGATAAAATAAGAAGAAGAAGAGAATCCCCCTTTTTCCCTCTTTTTCCCCCTATATGAACGAGGCTAAGGTCGGTGAACACAAAATGGCAATTATCACGTGAAGAAGAATCCAGAACTAGTGGAACCGATGGCAACCAATTCCAGCTTGCCATTTACAAGTGTTCAAACTAAATACTTTAGTCAAATTTGCAGACATGATTTTAATCAACGTTGGGGTAAATAAAGGAGCACAGTTTGCATGAAAGGTTAGGCTAAAGTATGACTGTAACTAGGTATACAACAATATCGGTTAGATTTCAACAAACTTCATAATCCCGTCAATAAATTTAATTGGAACACCGTTACACAAAACCACTTCTTCATTCTTATCCACCAAACGCGTATTTTATTCCACATTATTCCTTTATTTTGCTACATCAAACATATTTCAAATATAAGCATTTGTTTTCAATATAAATCTTAGTCTAATTTATTTATTTATTTTTTGAACGCCAAATTTTTTTTGAGCTATTACAACCTCCTCCCAAAAATACGGGTTGTTACAGACTCCCCCCTAAAAAAATTGCGTCCTCGCAATTTACACGGGTTAAAATATAACATTACGGAATTCCAACGTCGCATCTCAATTTCTTCCCTTTTAATTTAAATATCCAACACTTAGAACTTGGACCTTTTGTAATCTTCCCCGAGAGAAAATTTCAAACTTGATTACTTAATTGTAAGAATTTCAACTCTTATCCCAAATATAGTACATATTTTGGGATGCCCATTCTCCATTTTCAATAAAGGTATCGTATATAAATCAATATGATTCCATTCACAGTAATTTTAGAAAATATACTAAAGTTAGACAGGATATCATATACAAACCAGTATGATATTTACAACAAATACCGTGTATAAAACAATGTGATACTCATCTTAAATATCATATATATCATTTAGTATCCAATCAAATTAGAGTATCATACGTAATTCAATACGATAAGATTAAATCAAAACAGAGTATCGCATATAAATCAATGCGAAGCTCTCAACAGATCATATATAGATTAATAAGATACTCATGATGATTGAGTCAAAGTATCATAAACTAATGAAATCCGCCTAATATTTATCACATATAAAAACAATATGATAAAATAACCCAAAACAGAGTACCATATACCATATATAAATCAATATGATACTCATAACATATATGTATACAAAACAATAAGATACTTATAATAAATGTTTTATGATAATCAATCAAGTCAATAAAATCTTCATGGCACTTATCGCATGTAAAAGCAATGTGATCAAATTAGAGTATCGTATATAAATCAATATGATACTCATAACAATTATCATATGTAAATTAATATGATAAAATGAATCAAAACAAAGTATCACATATAAATCAATGCGATACTTGAAAATATCTTAGGATAATCAATCAAGTCGATAAAATCTTCATGGCATTTATCGTTTGCAAATCAAATCAGAGTATAAATCAATACAACAATTATCATATATCTATCAATATGATAATAAAATCAAATCAGAGTACCGTATATAAATCAATACGATACTCATAACAATTATCATATATAAAACAATATGATAATATAATCAAATCAGAGTATCATATATAAATCAATACGATACTCATAACAATTATCATATATAAAATTAATATGGTAATATACTCAAATCAGAGTATCATATATAAATCAATATGATAAAATAATCAAATCAGAGTACCGTATATAAATCAATACGATACTCATAACAATTATCATATATAAATCAATATGATAATATAATCAATCAGAGTATCATACATCAATAAATATGACACACATAACAATTATCATATATAAACCAATATGATAATAAAATCAAATCAGAGTACCGTATATAAATCAATACGATACTCATAACAATTATCATATATAAATCAGTATAATAATATAAATCAAATCAGTTATAGTATTGTAATAAAATATTAGGGGATTATGGGATAAATGTAACTTGACTCATAAATACCAAATAAACAGACGCTAGTATTGTAAAATCACAGTGGTGGAGCTCGAGCGCGCATCGAGACATCCGCACCGTAATCCACTCATAGCGCCATAACAACACCTGGCGATCAACCCAGGATAACCAAGACGGTCTAAGGCGAAGGCCGTAAGCTACCCGTTCACGGCACTACACGTGGGACCCCCACGCCTCCATCTGATGTAGTCCGTGACCCGCCGATCGGGAATCCCGATCAAAACAACAAAATTGCCCAATGTAGCAGACCGTTTGACCTTTGGTGGTAGATGGGCGAAATTTAAAACCACCATGATTCAGGTAGCGAACCTGAATCAGGTCGACCAAGATGGAGTTTTGGCCCATTAGTACAACAGAGTCCAATCTATCCCAATCCCAAAATGAAAAGTATATTTTTTTTCGAATGTTATTTTATAATATATATATGCCATGAAGTTCAAAGTGTTTATAACGTCAAAACACTTTAAAAATTCAACTATGACTTGAATAAATAAATCATCGCGTATAAAGGCAAAATGGTAATCACAAACAAAAAATTATTTTCAACTTTATCATATATGAAAACAATATGATAAAATTAGTCAAGTTAGAGTATCATATATAAATCAATATGACACTCATAATAAATATCAAATATAAAACAATATGACAAAATAAACCAAACCACAATAGTCGTGAAAGAGAACAAATAGTATCGTCATGAAAGCATGTCAACTTAGAAAACACTTCAGTAATTGAAGTATACTTTCAAACAGTAACATGTGCTCTTGTACCACATTATGTTACCGATATATTTCAAAACCGAAAAACAACTGAATGAAAAGTCAAGAGAGTAACTAGAAAAGTACTACCAAACGTCCCATACCGCTTAGTATTACTAATCCATTTACTCAAAATCCTCATCATACAGAATATCTCAATGGAAATTGTACTCGATTCAAACCATATATCTATCAAAGAAAAATAACTAATCCACTTTTAGTTATTTGTATTATTCAATTATTATTACCGGCATTCTTACTTTACTTCAAATACCGACCCGAGCCAATTTCAAAACTGATTCAGTTCTTGTTTAACTATCATTTTTAAATCGGACATCGCTCGAATCCCATTTTGTCAAATTCGAAGTATTTTTCAAAACCCCAAAACGCGCTCTCTCAAAAGTGATTCTATATCAATTCCTCTCATTCTAGGGTATTTCCACCCTATCTCTAATGAGTTTTAAACCCAATAAGCAAGGTTTTTAGAAAAACCATAGCTCTGATACCAAATGTAACAGCCCGTCATTTTGATCACCCCAAATCGATGATTAAACCAACTTGAGGCGTTCAAAACGACAGACTGTTATTGGCTTACAGGGTTTAAATAGAACTAACACAGAATCACAAATGAAAATAAACCTCAGATCTCACAACGGAATTTATTTACATAAAAAAAATATCGGACTTAGCAATATTACAGCGGAAGAATAAAATTTTATACGTAAACAAATTTCAGCTTTTGTCGAATTTGCGCACACATGCATTATCTCATGAACTGGAACTCACTTCAATTCGTCTACCTACATCACGATTTGACAGATTAGTAGGTGATTATAGGTAATTTTATAGCTCTGTCAAAATAAAATATCAAAGCAATGATCGCATTAAAGCAAAATCACTATTTACTGATGTATCATTTTGTCAAATGGTTAATATTATTATTTTTTTCCTTCCTAATATGTTTGAGATCAATTATCGTACTACTTATTTCAACCTAAAAGAACAGCAAATAGCACTCATTTGGAGTGGAAACATGAACTGTAGTTTTTATTTTAGCTACTGTTCTACCGATTTAGCACAATAACCATGTTACGAATATAGCAATAGCAAATTGAAATGAAACTGGAGAACTAGGATAAAGATATGATCGAACCTAGTGTAGAGTACTAGAGTGGATAAATATGAATTAAAACTTTAACTTCATGCGAATGCATACGAGATAGCATGAATAAATGATGTTGCCGATCCGCTTCTGTTTATATAAATACAACTGAGTGTGTCAATCCTCATGAGAAAACTGTCAACATATTTCCAAAAGAATTATCAAAGCAACAACTAAGTAGGACAACATGTATGGCTGTAGAGCAAAGGTGGACACTATTATTAATAAACTAGGCAACATGGCAATTGCATGGCTGGTACTAAAATGGTATTGAAAATAACAAAGTAAATAGGCTATTTAATCCCTAAAAAGAAAAACAATATGTGAGAGAAATACTTCGGCACATGCTCCTCCATTTGGCAAAAATCTAAAGCAAAAAGGTAATCTGGGAACAAACTTAAATAAGGAAACCTAAATAAGAAACATGTACCATGCAGAATCTCTTCTTTTTGAAAGAAAATTCATATCTTTCACTAAGAATCCTATACGCAGGAAACAGGCATTGAATTTATAAGTAGACCAAAAAGTGAGAGTGTCCCAAAAATGAATAGATTCCTATAAAAATGGTCTTATGCGCATGTATCAAAAAAAAGGCATGCATGATTATGACATAATTAACATAACATTATACAATTAATTTTCATTTATGAAAGGTATTTTCAATACCATAAAAAAAATAGTATCAATTTAAGCTTACTATGTTCACTAAACATATGTACAAAAGTATGAACCACATGGAGACTTTAATGAATTACAGCAAAACAACATATTTGATAGAATATTAGGAAAAAAAACTAATACATAAACTTCCATACAGGAAGCCAGGGACGCACAAAACAGCCAAGGATAAATATTGAAAGCTCTATGTCCTTGCTTACCCCTGATGTTAATAATCCTCTGATATATTAACATTAAAAGGTTAACATTAAACCACAGACATTAAATGCTAACATTAAAGATATGACATGAATTTCTTAATATAAATGCTCAAAGAAAACGTTGAATTTGAACAAGTGGTGAATGCAAACATAAATGTAAACAAAATTATATAAATTTCAGTAAACAAATAGCCAAACAATCATGGAAGGAAACATCAAATAGTAATACACCTAATATGACCAAGACTGTACAAAAAAATCAAACAACCATAGAAAGAAATAAAGAGCAATAAATATGCATTAAAAGCAACAATAAACCTCCAAACAGCATGCAATCAGAAAATATAAGACTTGAAATAAAATATGAGTAATGCTTAATACAACTTAATCGTTAGACATCAGGCATTGACTTCCATACTTGTGATAATTAGGATTGGAAATATAAGTGTAAATGAATAATTGTTTTCCTTTTCTAATTTCATGCTACTCCCTAAATACATGAAAACTTGACTGTTAAGCCAAACAGAGTTGCCCCCTTTTCCTTTTTAGCCCCCTTTTCCTTTTTAGAAATTCTTTGGATAGTCTAAACTCAAAAAGCACCCATTTTCTACTTAAAACAATTATATATAATACGGTCCACATACTAATAGGTTACGGCTCAAACACTAAACATAGACAAAGTAAGAATTCGTGCTAGTGTGGTTAAGATGGACTTGCGTGGGGTGCCTAGCTACCAAAACTTAAGATGCAGCAAGTCCATAAAGGACAGCCCAGATGTTTAAATAATTTAACAAGAAATCTCAACATGATCAATATTATAACCATCTAATTTAACCAAAACAGAACATAGCAGTAATAATAATATGAAATTTCACTAATATGAAATCAAATCCAATTAATAATGGAAACCCACAACTGAAGTAATCAGTACAATAAAACAAGCAAAAGGAAGTAAACAAAATTGAGTTGAGGCCTCATAGATCTGCTTGCCTGTTAATTTAATCATAGGCCATACGCATATCAAAAGGAAAGCATACATGAGGGAAAACACTTACGTAAGCAGAAAATCCACATGCAGTATAATGGCAAATCCATAGAAACAGCCCACAAATTGCACTCAATGAAAAAGCGAACTAGCAAACTTGAAATAGGATTAACAGTAAGGTAAACTTACCAGTGACCATGGTGTTCGAAAGCAAAGGCGATGGCTTTGTCAAGATGAACTCCTCTGTAATCTCCAATGCATTTACCTCGTTCCAAGCCCGTACAATACCACCACAATGGAACAGACATAGACTATGAAAACTTTCCAAAGAACGACACACTTTGCATGTTGTTTTGGAGCTCTTCACTAGACTCAATAGGTTGGAGCAGACACGGAAGAGCAGCAGCGACTTTGTTGAAAAGGGGTGCTACAACACGCCAGGGCGTCGGTGGCGAGGAGACGATGACGAGCGCTTCAGGTGGTGGACGAAGGAATGGAGCGAGGCGGAACTGTTGGTCCGATTTTGGCACCATAATTATCGGCCATGATTTTGGATTTTAGAAATGGGGGAAGAACCAATTTTGAGGATTCCCTTTGGGGGAAAGAACACTCGGCTGATAAAATAAGAAGAAGAAGAGAATCCCCCTTTTTCCCTCTTTTTCCCCCTATATGAACGAGGCTAAGGTCGGTGAACACAAAATGGCAATTATCACGTGAAGAAGAATCCAGAACTAGTGGAACCGATGGCAACCAATTCCAGCTTGCCATTTACAAGTGTTCAAACTAAATACTTTAGTCAAATTTGCAGACATGATTTTAATCAACGTTGGGGTAAATAAAGGAGCACAGTTTGCATGAAAGGTTAGGCTAAAGTATGACTGTAACTAGGTATACAACAATATCGGTTAGATTTCAACAAACTTCATAATCCCGTCAATAAATTTAATTGGAACACCGTTACACAAAACCACTTCTTCATTCTTATCCACCAAACGCGTATTTTATTCCACATTATTCCTTTATTTTGCTACATCAAACATATTTCAAATATAAGCATTTGTTTTCAATATAAATCTTAGTCTAATTTATTTATTTATTTTTTGAACGCCAAATTTTTTTTGAGCTATTACAACCTCCTCCCAAAAATACGGGTTGTTACAGATATGATCGGTTTTGATCAAGTGTATGGCTCGAATTTGCTGCTCGCAGTCACGAACTTCGCTGGGGATTTCAAGGAGGCATGGGCCATCGTGCCGGCGGCGGTGCCTGGGTAGGTAGGCGGTTCCAAGGCTGTCGACGTGGCAGTGATTGATCGATGAACGGTGTCCCGTATTTCGTGTAATTTCTAAACCTAGAAAGGAGCGGGATGGGTTCTTCAACCTGGAAAGCACGATGAAGAAGACGCGGCCCTTTTTAATTAAGGGTAATGAAGGAAATTTGATTGTAATTAATAATTAATTAAATATTTAATTAATCATTAATGCAATTAAATGTATAGATGGTCATATCTTGTTCAAACCAACACAAAATCAACGAAATGACTTGGTTGGATTCGTAAAAGCGAACACTACAACATGGAACTAACCAGAACGGAAACTGAGCAAGAGGAATTTTTAGCTAAATTAAACGTCCGTTTAGTTTAGTTCAAAAATAGAAATTCTCCATTAAAGATTGGCGGAGTGAAATAATAAATTGGAATGGAAATGGGTTTTAAAATAACCAGAATTTATCCGACATATGAATTGGAATGGTTTTGAATGGAAATAATCTTCGGAATATTTCAGTATTGGATTCTGTGACTATAGGATATTATTGAGGAATTTGGAAGATACAGATATTATTATTCCCAATATGATATCCGTTAGTTTCAAAATTTGATATTGAATATAAGCCGATATTATTTTCTATTCAGAGCCTTGTATTTAATATCAAATTGGATTTTGGGTTTTTCGTGAATGGTGTCTTCGACAACACTGCTCATAAACCCAGTTAACAGTGAAGGGATGATTTGGAATTTATATAACTTTTTATTAAGATTCAATGGAATTTTCCAAAGTAAAATTTTCCAATTTAATATATTAAATTGGAATTCAATGGAACTCGATTGTGTAATAATCGATATGAGCTTCTGTAAAGGAAGACCGTTACTATATATGAAATTTAAAAGCCTTGCCGTTATTCCATTTATATTATTAGTCTGATACGGAAATTTATATCGATTATATATTGATCTGTTTTCCGTGAAGATTTCATAGGTAATGGAAGATGATTGGGGTTTATCCTGAACAGCGTTTTAAGTGATATTATTTCTTTACACTATTAATGACATGATTAATTTTCCTAAAAGTTGAATAATCATAAATTGATGATTTTTTATATTAAAACCAAGTTGGAGTTTTAATGAATCTTTAATTAGATTGGAATGTGAATGGGATAATTAAATTTATTGAATTCATGAAATGATCGAGAATGGAGTACCACCAGTTTTACTCCAGACGATAGTTAAATCTTTAATTTGATTTGAACGTGAAATGGTAACTAAATTTACTGATAACACCGTGGGTATTAGATATGGGGTACTACTAGTTTTGCTCCATGGGATGAGTATGTTGGGATTGGGATTAATAAATAAATGATTACTTCGGTATGGCTCGATAATCCCGACTAGTGTTATAAACCCTAATTTGGTTTAGAATTGTGGAAAGATAAAATAAAATCTTTTTAAATTGATATCCAAAGGAAGATTAAAGAATAAATTTAAAGAGCTTATCTTTGATAAAATTAATGGGAACCTTTCACTAAAGATGTGAATATTTGAATAAAAGAATATTCTGGATTGGAATGAGGCGTATGATGTGTTTTTACAACACTTGATTATAAAATACGCTAGTTTTTCGAAAAGACCGGGTTTAACCCATTATGAATAATTGATAAGACGATTAAAAGTCGACGATGAAGACGGTGGTTGAATACCAGAGATCTTCAAATCGTTTGGATGATTACCGATGTCTTGATTGGGATGTACACCCAAGACAAGGTAATAAGTGGTGATCGCCCAAACGTACTTAGAGATCGATCGGATATGCGAGGTCCTCTCTCCTGTATTGGACATATAGGACGAGGAATAAAATGCCTTCGGTTTCGTTCAAACCTAGAACGGACTTGCAAATAGATGGTATGTTTGATATTGTATTCCTTTATACTGTATTCGTTGATCTCTGCTAAATATGTATCTGTTTGGTGGAGGAGAATTTATTCTTTTGCTTAACACTCTTCCCTAAGACGTGCGAGCTTAGAGGTTATATATTGGTGGAAATCAATGGCACGGTATGGATTGTCAGTGTGGCATGCTGAGTTACATAGATCAAGACTTTTGTTGAAAAGCAGAGTCTTGTGAATGATGATGAAAACACGGCTTTAAATAGCATAGTTTTGTGTAGCGTTAACTCGCGAGCTTTATACCCCGGTATGAACCAGAAACGGGATGAGGAACGTATGGAAATGGACATATGTTAGTTTCAAGCTACGAGTAACGTCATGGTATGGAGCCCAAGATGTTTACTGATGTGGATGTTGGAAAACTTTATTGATTGAAAAGTGAAGTTTCTCGGATTTGAAACTAGAACTGACTAAAAGGTCCTAGATGGTCGACTGGACTGACCATTTTGTAGGTTCGATAGATCTGGCGAACATATAGTTTATGGTATAACTAATCATCGACGGATGACCGGCCATGCAGCAAACCACAGGTGTAGTTGCGGCTGAATCCTGAGGCTCGGGCTAGACAGTCTCAATCGGTAAGGATGATCGCTTGTCTGGGTTCATAAATGGAAACCCAATTTCCAGTGCATGATTTTACGGTTTTATTTGTAAACCTATACGGCGACGTAATATAATGGAACCTACGCCGCCTATGATTGATACATTTATATTTGAAGTTGATTTCTTCACTTATAGTAATAATAAAAGATGAAATTTCACGTACCAAGCATATTTGGCTATTATAAAGGAAAACTCTATCCTCGACTGTGTTCATTGTGTGATGGGACCTGAGTCTTATAATAGCTTCATTTTTCTGTTTAGCATTACGCAGTTTATTTTTATGCACTGGTATCCGTGGGGATAAACCCGGTCCGTATTATACAGCATGGTCCCGTGATTTATCTAAATTTAAAATAAAAGCTAATAACTGTTTTTAGTTCTCACACCAGTCCTATGACTGACTCGA
The DNA here is from genome assembly GCA_030737875.1 of Allium sativum. Taxonomy (NCBI): domain Eukaryota; kingdom Viridiplantae; phylum Streptophyta; class Magnoliopsida; order Asparagales; family Amaryllidaceae; genus Allium; species Allium sativum. Next base: position 389,048,603 of record CM060921.1, read on the forward strand.
AGTTTATTGTTTTAACCTAAACTCTGGGTGCCATATTTTCCATATGGGCAGCTAGTAGTTTTGGATTTGCCGATACTTCTTTTCCCAGGATCCAGGATTATAGCTGGAGCTATATTTGGAAAGCTTTGTATCCGTATATTTCTTTCAGTTGTGTCAATTGTTGTATTTCCGCTGTACATTGTATTTATACATTTTACAATTATTTATATTTTCCACTGCTTTCGTAATTTGTAAATCTCTAATATTTTCCGTTGTGTAATATTTATTCATGCTTTGATTTATTCTTGTACTCTGATGTAATTGTTGTATTAGCAACGAATTGTTCTATTGTTTGTGTTCTAGTGCATTGTGTTCTCAAAGCAATCCTGGCTTTCCCGTAAGGGGAAGTTTGTGTCGTTTCATTTTGGTATTGGAGCTGTTCACTTGCAGAGACTGGGTACACATGATAGGGGGTTCTTGCCATTGTGTTTGGTGGCGGATTTTGGACTCTTACCCCTACATGTCCCTTTTGAGGGTTGGTTGCGAGTCGAGAGGTTGGCCGTAAAAGCAATTCTGAGGTATCACTGGAAGCCAAGGTGAGATTTACCTGCTGCTTTGGGGGATGAAGGGATGGTTGCAAAGCCTACCAGATTTCGTCGGGCTATTTCATTTTGGTATCGGAGCTTTGGTTTACAAAGCTAGAGAACAAGACACATTAGAACTGAACGAAAGAATTCATCAGAGATACGATTAGTAACGTCTTATAAGAATGACTCGTTAGAGATAAGGGTAGTAATACCCTAGAATGAGTTTGAAGAGTATTATTTATAAAAACAAATTTAGTTTTGAAATTTTATATCTATTATACTATTTGAGTATTTTATTTTGAATTGATTTTGGACAATCGGGTATAAGGAGATTTTTAATATACTTCTGATCCACGTGTATATGAAGTCTCAAATATACTGAATATATATAGAATCACACTCTAGTCACCCAGAGATGATACAGATGATGGAGCTCCATCATTAGCATTTATGTTCAAGTTTCGAAAGTGGATATCTATATATTTCCAATTGACTGGTGTGAGAACCAAAACTTAGTTAGAATTTATTTTTTGTGATTTGGCCTTGAAATATAATTTTTGAGTATATAAAAGTTAACTGGAAATTTAAATCAACAAATTGATTGTTGATTGTGTTGTGTGATTATTAATTTAACTAATAAAAATATTGGATTGATAAAACCATTAAAATAAAGCCAAATCGAATCAAATATAGAATTAAATTGAAAATTGATTGGAATTGCATACATAGAGATGTATATATATTCGTTGGACTGGTTATGGATTTATTGTTGAGTAGAGAATTCATTTACATGACCGATAAATAGGTACATCTTAATGAGTTGGTTGAGCAATTTTATTATTATATCAACTACCGTGAGTGCTTTTAGATGCGGTGTGATGGTTGTTCTGTGTGAGATTATAAACATCGCCAAAAGATAGCAACAAATAAATTGTGAACTACATCGCATGGCATATTGCATAAAGACAGCATATCATATCATATTCCATATAAGCATTTGGCGCTTATACGACGAGGTTTGGATTACCATACGGGCGAGATGCTTGCATGCCGATGACTATATTATAGGTTGAACAGAAGACTGATTATGGATATAATTAAGGAATACATGTAACGGTGCTCGGGGCAGGATTTAATAAAAACCCTGCACAGGTCTGGAGATGACAAAATTCACGTCTCTCTTGTTTTTAGATACGGCACATGGATTATTTTATTTCCAACACTGGGGAAAAGTCTGAGATTTTGACTTTTATACATTCTCCCTTGTACACAAATAAGTCACAAAACATGTGTATCACTACTACAAAACAGGTCTGTTGCTTCGCCTCATTTGCTTCGGTTATTCTTATAACAAAAGAAAATGATATCGTTTTCTTCTGTTCTGTTAACAACATATGCAAGTGCAACAAAGCAAATGGTATTACTTGCTTCGGTTATGCTAATAACAGAAGCAAATAGTATAATTTGCTTATGTTGTACCAAAAACCGAAGCAAATGCACCGAAGCAAATTTTGTTATTTGCATCGGTTGCTTAGAAACTGAAGCAAACGCACCAAAGCAAATAATGTAATTGCATTGGTTCCATAAGAATAGAAGCAACTACAGGGAAGCAAATAACGTATTTGCATCAGTTCCGTAAGAACAGAAACAACTTCACCAAGGCAACAACGAATTATTTTACCACAGAAGTAAAATTTGTTATAATTAATTATTATTGATAATAATTTATAATTACTAGGTATTATAAATAATTAATAGCAATTATTTTACTTAATAATGTTGTGACGACCCCAAAACCCCGTACGACGGTGGCAAGGGTAATCTTTGGAATATAACACATAAACAGATAACAATAGAATAGAAATAAATAAATACATCAGATAATGTACAATAGAATACACTGGATAAACATAATCATCAGAGTTACACAGTATACAGGATCATACTCAGTACAAAATTCAGTTCAGCTATACATAAATGTCTATAGCAGGAAACAAAACATAATATGTACAATAGGAGCTGAACAGCATAAAAAGAGATAAATGATAGAATCCATCTTCAGCTCCAGCTATCTAGAAACAGCCTGCTAAAACCTGAATACAAGGCTACCCATGTAGAAATAGGGGTACCCGAGTTTGCAAGTGAAACAAACTACGAGTCAGTCATGGGACTGGTATGAGAAATCTACTTAACATATTTTATAATATGGCCAATCACAAGACCACGCCACTTTCGCAGAACGGGTTTACTCCATTGGATTGTCGGTGCTTAAAACAAGTAAATCTTTTAAAACGTCGCATTGCTTTTTATAAAAATGAAGCCATTATAAGACTCGGTTCCTATCACACAATGCAACGCAAATCGGAGGATAAAGTTTTACCTTATAATGGCCAAAATATGCTTGATACGAAAAAACAAAAGAATTTGATATTAATACTAGTGTTTATATGTTTCAAAAACAATTTCAATCATAACTATCAATCATAGACGGCATGGGTGCCATATATCATGTCGCCATATATATATGTATACAATCAAAACTGCACGGTGTCGTTTTTGGAAATTAGATTTCCGTCATGAACCAAGGCAAAAGATAGTCCTTACCGAATTCGAGACTGTTAGCCCGAGTCTCAGGCAAGCGCGCAGGCAAGCCTTGGATCGTCAAGGCCGGTCCAACGATGTGGATTATTATGCCTGAACACTGCGATTCCCCGCCCTTTAGGGGGTAAATGAGCCAAATGACTCCATCGGCTCCACATAGTCACCGATATAACCGAGGCGCCTCACAGCAGCAACAACTACACAGGTGAAAATAATATAAATGTCAGGGCTGGTAGGTCACTGTCACTACCCTAGCTAGAAGGAAACGCATGCCTTCCCTGATGTTCTCTCCCATTTCTGGTTCATACCGGGGTGTAAGGCTTGCGAATCAACATTATACACAAAGTTATGCCACACAGGCGGTGCTTTGATCATCAACAACAAGACTTTGCTTTTCAACAAAATCCTTGATCATTTGCCACTTAGGCATGCCACACAGGCAGTTCACTCCATAGACTGAATTCTATCGATATATAACCTCTGAGAGAAGGGTGTTAAGCAAGAGAATAAATTCTCCGCCGCCAAACAAATATATATTTAATAGAGATCAATCAGCACAGAACAAAATCCAATGTCAGACACACAGTCCATTTACAAGTTCGTTTTGGGTCTGAACGAAACCAGAGGCACCTTATACCTCGCATATCCATCGATCTCCAAATACGTCTGGACGATCACCAGTTATTATCTATATTTTGGGATGCCTCCCATTCAAGACATCAGTAATCACCCAACCGATGTGAAGATCTCCGGTCTTCAACCACCGTCTTCATCATCGACTTCTTATCGCCGATCAATCATTTGAAATGAGATTTAACTCAGCTTTTTCAAATAATTCACGTATATTTAGAATTTAAATCAATTCATTTCAATGGTTAAATTATTCGACATCAATAATTCTGTTCTTAAATGTAATTTTCACGCCAAACACATTCAACCATCAAATATCCAATAAACCGGGTAAATTCGGTTTATTTCCGTTCCTTATCGTTTACAATATTTTATAACGATTTATCGCTATTTTTATCCATTTAAAAATAGCCAATACATTCAAATGACGCTTCAGGCCATAACGCGGCCGTAGCGCTATTTTTCTTCAGATTTGATTTACACATATATGAAAATCTAACCGTTAGATCTTCACTAATTTATATCATTAGAAAGATCTTTTCAAAACGAATCCAATGGTTTTAGTTTTGGGAAAATCCGACGGTCGGATCTCCCGGTACAATCGTTTGAAGTTACGATTTCAAAATATGAACTGCAACGTCGTTATTCGATTTAATTTAATTATATATATATATATATATATGTATATATATATATAATCGATTATGGCACTGTTTTTCTTCAGATTTGAATTAAACATTCCAGACTATCCAACCGTTGGATCTTTACAAAGTTAGTGTCGTTGGAAATATATTTCCAAAGCGAACCCAACGGTTTCGGTTTCGGGAAAATCCGATAGTCGGATCTCCCGCACTAATTGTTTGAAATCATGGTTTCAAAACAGAACTGCAGCTTCGTTATTCGATTTATTTTAATTATATATATATATATAATTCATTCTTCGATTCTAAAACCATATTCATTTCACACATTTGATAAAAAGATATTTTTATCCAACAGCTACTTATTTCAACACATCACTATTTTTAACAGTTCATATATATCATAAAAATGTTATTTTTGGTGTTAAAACAATTTATTTAAAACACTAATATTTTATATAGTCTATATATATGATAAAAATGTTGTTTTTATCTTTCAAAGAGTTTATTCAATACATGAACTTCATTCAACACATGAATTTAATTTCAACACATGAGAATTTTATTTCAACACATGAATTTTATTTCAACACATGAATTTTATTCAACACATGAATTTAATTTCAACACATGAATATAAATCAAACACAGAAATATTTCAGAAAATTTCGGCAGCATAACGGCAGGGTAGTTAAAACTGGCACCGTCCCTAGTACGGCTCCTCGCTCTACCTTAAAGCCTCGCAGCTTTTGACAATGGGGATTTTCAATATCTAGTTCTTACGTAGACGAATTTTCCTATATACTAATCCTATTGGGATTTCAACCACAATCAATCATTTTGAATCAACCATACATGATATTCACCAAATTTTCACATTAACCAATAATCCAAACAATATCACAACCAATACATACCGTCCATGGTCTGTGGACGAGGGGAATATATATATATATATATATATATATATATATATACACACACACGTATATAACTATATTTTGATTTCATTTCAATATCATTTCAATTCATTTCAACGCATATATCATTTTTACAACGCATTGGGTTCCAGTCCTCCAAAAATTGTAGAAGGCTCAGAAAAATATCCGGTCTCTTTTAGAATGTAGAAGACATCCGCACGGGTCCACTGTCTCTTGTTTCACTGGATTTCGACAACATAGCAAAAAGATATGATTTTTATCGTGAAATCAAAATCCGTAGCACTTTAAAGTTCTATAATTAGTTTAAAATAAATAAACCGTTACCTCTCAAATTTCGTTCAAAACTTGGTCGCCACTTTTCTCGAAATCCGTGTATCTAGGGGCCGATCGGCCTGCGCCACAGCGTAGAGCTAGGAGAGAGCTTCCCGAGCTACCCACCTTGCTCAGCTCGAAGTGGTGATCGGCGCGCAAATTGAGGCGATGCGGCTGACCTTCCTTGGCGCTAACTGTAGGAGGCGAGGCTGGGATGGATTTGAAGAGGAGGAGGAGATCTACCAAAAGTTCAACGGGGCCATGGCGTATTGGTGAAGGGATCGGCTGGATTTGAGGAGAGAAGGAAAGAAGGGAGGGCCGCCGTCGATCGCGTTTAACGGGGTTTTTTTTTTATATTTTCAATTTATGAAAGAAATTATTTGATTGGCCAGTGATTTATATATTTCAAAAATTAGGGTATTCTCCAAACAAACTCCAATCCAAACCCAACGACTATCGTCCCTAGCTAAATACCCCCATTCCGAACACAATGGGATATGTTTCGTAGGCCCATTTGACTATTTCAGTCAGTTTCTCTTAAAATTAAAATATAAAACATTCAATATTTGATTTGAACGTACATTTCAATTTGCCGAGGCCACATACTGATCCTAAAAATTCCAGAAAAATAAATCTAGCTATGTTTTGACGATATGGTCCCAACAAAACTAGTTTCGTCGAATTCTGAGATCGTTTGAAAAATGGCCATTTTCTGGGCGATCCAATTTATCTTAAGTCAACCAAACACATTTTCCTTTGCCACGCTCACATATTAACTTCAAAAATTGTGCAATTTGAAACCAAGCAATAATTTGACATCCCGGATCCAACAAAAGTGGTTTCGTCGAATTCTGAGGTCGTTTGCAAAATGTCAATTTTCAAGGGCTATATATTCTCTATAGCGACCTTTCTGAAAATTCATTTGGCCATACCTTTTGATTCCCGTTACGAAACTTCGAACTTTCAGATTCGTTAGAAAGATATTCTTAAACAGATTTAGATATTTTGGTTTCACTAAAATCCGTTTTATTTTGCACCCGGTACAGTCAGCCAAAGTTCAAATTCAAATTTTGAAACTGCCGCGCCATTTCAGGCCTTGTTTATAATTAAAAATAGTTATATTTATTTTCAAACGTCGATTCAAACATACTTTTCGTCGTTATTATTTAAAATAATATATTTTAAATATTAAAATCCACTAAAATATGGTTCAGATTTTCCGGGTTGTTACAATCTCCCCCACTTAAAATCTTTTCGTCCTCGAAAAGGAACGAAGTCGAAAGTTGTTTAATTAACCAACTAAACTTACATTCTGGCTTCTATTCTTCAACCTTACAGTTTCTAAGAATTTTCTAATTTTTCAAAAATTTAGCTAACATCCTAAATTTTCGCCATAACCTCTTTTGTACGGGGAGGGGTTTGGAAATTTATTGGGCCGTATTAGGTACCCAATAAATCCTAATAAGCATGCACATATTATAGTGATATATTCTGGTGTCCACAGGGGAGTGTGTATAGATCATAACTCCAGAGAATAAATTCTCGTCACCCTATAAATGGCTTTTGTGCCTTAATGGCCAGAGAGACGTGTTTATTGTCATCTCAAGACCCGTATGGGTTTTTTTATTAATCTTGCAATTTACCATTACATTTTATATAGTCTATATCAGTCATCAGTTCAACCTGTAATATATAGTCATCGCCATACAAGCCTCTCGCTCGTATGGTAAATCTTTAACCTCGTCATACAATCCCTAAATTCTTATGTGGTATATGATGAAGTATGCCTATCTTCAAGAAGTATGCCATATAGTGTAGCTCAAAATTAATTGCTACTATCCTATGGTGACATTTATTAATTACACACAGAACAACCAGCACTCCACATCCAATGGCATTCACAGGAGTTGATATAATAAATAAAATTGCGCATCCAACTCAATAAGGTTTAACTATTTATCGGGCACGCAAATAAATTCTTTACTCAACAACTAATCCATTTACTTGTTCAAACATACATAATGCACATGTATATATTTCTATCTATTTTTAAATCAGTTCAATACTTGATTTAATTGCATAAATTTACCATCATTCTCTTATTGATTAAATTAACTATCATTCTAATAATTTGGTAAATCAAATTCACAATCACACAACACAAACAACAATCAATTTGTTTTTAACTTTTCCAAAAACATACTAATTAATTCATATACTCTTTTAAAAACATTCAGACTATATAATTAAAGAGTTGACATGCATGAAAAGAAAACAACAGCAAAGTAGAGAACAAAATGGGAATGCAAGATATGGTAAATGTACCTTGCACCAGAGTCAATCAGAGATATCCACCCTGCACTTAGGATAGGCTTTCTTAATGCTCTCCTCAGTTTCCCAAGTACAATCTCATGGATCTCAACTCCATTGCACTTTGACTAAGTGAACCTTCTTGTTCCTTAGTTCTTTGGTTTCTTTGCCAATAATCTTGATCGGCTCTCTTCTTACAGCCAATTCTGGAGTAATCTCTATATCCCATTGCGCTGCTTCTTTCACGATCAAGTCTGGATCATGAACACGCTTTCGAAGTTGAGATACGTGAAACACATCATGCACTCCAGGCAACCAATCTGGTAATTGAACCCTATAAGCGAGAGTTCCAATCCGTTCCAGAATAGGAAATGGACCAATGAACTTGGGCGCCAATTTCCCTGTTTTACCGAACTAGATTGCTCCTCTCATCGGAGAAACCCTTAGATACACATAGTCACCAACAGCAAATGCTAAATCCCTCCTTCTCGAGTCTACATAGCTCTTCTGTCGGCTTTGAGCTGCTAGAAATCGTTTCTTAATGAAATCGACTTTCTCCGCATCTTCACGAATCATATCTGGTCCCAATACAAGTCTATTGCCAGGTTCAACCCAACAAGCAGGAGATCGGCACGGTCTACCATACAATGCTTCGAATGGTGACATTGTCAGGCTTGCTTGGTAGCTGTTGTTATATGAGAACTCAGCCAAATGCAAATGGTCTTCCCATGATCCACCAAAATCAAGAATACAAGCCCGCAATAAATCTATTAGTATACGATTTACCCTCTCAGTCTGACTATCTGTCTTAGGATGATAGGCGGTGCTTAAGTTCAGTTTTGTTCCCAGTTCTACTTGAAATGCCTCCCGGAATTTGCTAGTAAATAGTGGATCTCTATCACTAACTATACTGATCGGCACTCTATGTAGCTTAACAATTTCTTTGAAATAAATTTGTGCTAAACTTTGAGCGGTTCTATTGGATCTGATAGGTATAAAATGGGCGGTCTTCGTGAAGCGATCTACGATCACCCAAATACCATCGTTTCCTTTCTTGGTTCTAGGAAAACCATCTATGAAGTCCATGGAAATATGTTCCCATTTCCAACCTGGAATGTCCAGCGGTTGCAACAATCCGACAAGTTTCTGTTGGTCGCTTTTGACTAATTGGCAAGTAGAGCACCTGCTATCATATAAGGAAATGTCTCTCTTCATCGATCTCCACCAGAATGTACGCTTAATATCCTTATACATTTTGCTTACTCCAGGATGGATACTAAGCTTTGACTTGTGGCATTCATCCAATACTTCCCTCCGGAGCTTAGAAATGTTAGGAACACAAATTCGACCTTTTAGCCTTAGAACCCCTTGGTTATCAATCCGAAAGCTCAAGGGTTTGCCTTTCTGTATTCTTTCTCTGATCCTTTAAATGAAGTGATCGTCCTTCTGAAGAGCAGATATTTTATCAATCAATGAAGTCATAATAATAAAACTGGCGATCGTTACATTCTTTCTACTTAGCGCATCGACCACAACAATGGCTTTCCCTGGGGTGTACAAAATCTCAAAATCGTATGCTGCAAGAAATTCTAGCCAACGTTGCTGCCTCAGATTCAAGTCTTTTTGGGTGAATAGATACTTTAGCGACTGATGATCTATACACAGTTCGAATTTCTCACCCAAAAGATAGTGCCTACAGATTTTCAAAGCAAATACAATGGCCAGCAACTCAAGATCATGAGTAACGTAATTTTTCTCCTGCGGTTTCAGTTGACGGCTAGCATAAGCAACCACTTGACCTCTTTGCATTAATACTGCACCAAGGCCTTCTCTAGAGGCATCTGTCCAGACTTTCAAGTCTTGATTGCAATCGATAATCGTTAACACTGGAGCAGTTGTTAATCTTAATTTTAGCTTCTAAAAAGCCTCCTCACATTCGGGAGTCCACTTGAATCTTGCGTTCTTCTTTGTAAGCTTTGTTAAGGAACTAGATATCTTCAAAAAATCTTTAACGAACTTCCGATAATAACTAGCCAATCCAAGACAATTTCGGACTTCTGTGGGAGTACTAGGCTGCTTCCAATTTTGAATAGCGGTGATTTTACCGGGATCCACAAAAATTCCTTCTTTTGATACAACATGGCCAAGAAACTTGACTTCTTCTTGCCAGAATATACATTTGGAAAGTTTGGCCTTCAAGACATTCTTTCGGAGAATCTCCAATACTTGTTCCAAATGTTTCGCGTGCTCGCTCTCTGACTTAGAGAAGATCAATATGTCATCAATGAAAACCAGAACAAATTTATTCAAGACTTCTCTGAATATCATGTTCATTAGATCGACAAAATAAGCTGGAGCATTACATAAGTCGAATGGCATTTCTAACCACTCATAGAATAAGTCTGGACCTCTGAATGCTGTCAAAGGAACACACTCTTCGGCAATACGAAGCTGATGGAAACCTGTAGCTAGGTCCAATCGGGAAAATACTTGCGCGCCATTCAATCGATCTAACAAATCATCAGTTCACGGCAATGGATATCTGTTCTTTAATGTCTGTTTATTCAAGTCACGATAATCCACACATAGTCGAAGAGTACTGTATGACTTTGGGACAAACACCACTGCTTCTCCCCAATCAGAGAAACTAGGCCTGATCAGACCCTTCCATACAAGCTGTCGAGTTTGATTATCTAATTCTTCTTTCTCCTTTAGAGTCATTCTCCGAATAGTGTGCACTACTGGCCTTGCATTCGGAATTAAAGCGATCTTGAAATCAATTTCTCTCTTCAGAGGTAAGCTAACAACATCTTCAAACACATCCGCATAATTCTTAACGATAGGAATATCTTTTATGATGTCCGGAATATTCTCTATGACTACAGGGATATTTTCTATTTGAGCTGGAGAAACATCAAGAGCTGACCAAATGTCTTTTCTATCCGAATTCGGACCTTCGCATGGTATGGTTATATAATTCCCTGATTTAATCTTTGCCCTAACCACTCTCTCGGCGCATTTAACCTCTGCTTCATATTTGGTTAACCAATCCAATTCCAAAATAATATCGAATTCAGTAAAATTCATGATGATAGAGATGGTAGGGAACTTATAACAGGAAAAAGAGACAGGCACCCCGCAAACCCAACTAAGATTTAGGGAACCCCCAACTGGGTTATGGAAAGTGATGGGTTCTTTGAGCTTTCTCAATTTCAAATCCAGTTTCTTAACCGCATTCTTTGCAACAAAGCTTCGCGATGCGCCTGTATCAAACAATACTTTAACAGGAATGTTTTTGACAGTAAGCGTGCCTTCGAAAACATCAGACCTTCCCTGACTAGCTGAGGGTGCTGAAGTTTCTGCTACTTCATTTACTTGAGCCACTTTGACCGCTTTCAAAAGCCAGCAATCTCACTTTATATAACCAGCCTGATGACAAAGGTTGCACTCTCGACTCACTTGAAACTTGTTCTTGGATTTAGATTCATCCTTCCTTCATTTCTTCGAGGATTTACAATTCCTGGTCAAATGCCCTTGCTTATTGCAGTTAGAGCATGTGGCCGTCGTTATGGGTTCTTTCTCAGATTTAACCCTTTTCCTTTTGGCTTTGTGATTCTTAGTCACCTCTGGTATCATACTGGCCTCAGGACTATCAGTCTCAAACTCCCCTTTGTCACTAGAACTGACTTCCTCTTCGTCGTTCAAAAGACCTTTTTTATGGAGATCTTCATACTGATAAGCCATGTATATCATTTCAGAAAAAGGAAGCTTCACATGCCCCATTACACTACTTTGGTACTTTCTTTGATGCCCGTTAATAAAACTCAGATTCTTCTCCTTCGGATTTTGAATTAGATGAGGGCAAAATGGGAAAGTTCATTGAATTTCTTATGATATTCCGGAATGGTCATATCTCCTTGTATCAAATAGTAGAATTCATCACATCACATAATCGCTCAGTTGCTTCTAGAGGAATAAATCTTTCACTGAAAATATCTTTAAATCTATCCCAGGTAATATTACCTTCTGGATTATCCTTAATAATCGAATCTCACCAGAATAAAGCTTCTTCGTTGAGTGCCCAAGATGCCAGTAATCTTTTCTAGTCATCTCTCAGCTTTAAACCTTCAAAGATTTTCTCAGCAGAACGAATCCAAGCTTGTGTTTCCATAACGGATTCTTTGCCCAAGAATGGTGATCCACCCAGATTTCGATACCTCTTTACGAGAGCCTAAATATCTGGTTCGGTATTCCTTCTTCTGTTTCTGCCACTCAATTTCTAGTGCATCTGCAAATTGCAGAAAAAGTGTCAGGTCAACAGAAATGGTATTTGTAAAGCATAGAGACATAAACTTGAATGTAAATGTGTTTACTATGGTGTATTTCATTCTGCTTCACTCATTCTAGGATATTACTAATCCTATCTGAAATGAGTGATCCGTCTTAGAACACTACTGGTTCTATTTCTAACGAGTTCGTTAATATGTTATATTTCAGAACTAAGCTTAACCAAAGCTCTGATACCACGTTGTGACAAACCCAAACCCCCATACGACGGTGGTAAGGGTAATCTTTGGAATATAACACATAAACAGATAAACACAAAACAGAAATAAATAAATACACCAGATAATGTACAATAGAATACATTGGATAAACATAATCATCAGATTTACACGGTATACAGGATCATACTCAGTACAAAATGCAATTCAGCTATACATAAATGTCTACAATGTGAAACAAAACATAATATGTACAATAGGAGCTGAACAGCATAAAAAGAGATAAATGATAGAATCCATCTTCAGCTCCAGCTATCCAGAAACAGCCTGTTAAAACCTGAATACAAGGCTGCCTATGTAGAAATAGGGGCACCCGAGTTTGCAAGTGAAACAAACTACGAGTCAGTCATGGGACTGGCATGAGAAATCTACTTAACATATTTTATAATATGGCCAATCACAAGACCATGCCACTTTCACGGAACGGGTTTACTCCATTGGATTGCCGGTGCTTGAAACAAGTAAATCTTTTAAAACATCGCAACGCTTTTTATAAAAATGAAGCCATTATAAGACTCAGTTCCTATCACACAATGCAATGCAAACTGGAGGATAGTTACCTTATAATGGCCAAAATATGCTTGACATGAATAAAACAAAAGCATTTGATATTATTACTAGTGTTTATATGTTTCAAAAACAATTTCAAACATAACTATCAATCATAGACGGCATGGGTACCATATATCATGTCGCCATATATAGGTATACAATTAAAACCGCACAGTGTCGTATTTGGAAATTGGATTTCCGTCATGAACCAAGGCAAAAGATAGTCCTTACCGAATTCAAGACTGTCTAGCCCGAGTCTCAGGCAAGCGCGCAGGCAAGCCTTGGATCGTCAGGGTCGGTCCACCGATGTGGATTATTATGCCTGAACACTGCGTTTCCCCGCCCTTTGGGGGCGTAAATGAGCCAAAAGACTCCATCGGCTCCACATAGTCACCGATATATCCAAGGCGCCTCGCAACAGCAACAACCACACAGGTGAAAATAATATAAAAGTCAGGGCTGGTAGGTCACTGACACCACCCTAGCTAGAAGGAAACGCATGCCCTCCCTGATGTCCTCTCCCGTTTCTGGTTCATACCAGGGTGTGAGGCTCGCGAATCAACGTTATACACAAAGCTATGCCACATAGGCGGTACTTTGATCATCAACCACAAGACTTTGCTTTTCAACAAAAGCCTTGATCATTCGCCACTTAGGTATGCCACACAAGCAGTTCACTCCATATGACTGATTTCTATCGATTTATAACCGCTGAGCTCGTACGTCTCAGATAAAGGCGTTAAGCAAGAGAATAAATTTTCCGCCGCCAAATAGATATATATTTAATAGAGATCAACCAGCACATAACAAAATCCAATGTCAGACACACGGTCCATTTACAAGTTCGTTCTGGGTCTGAATGAAACTGGAGGCACCTTATACCTCGCATATCGATCGATCTCCAAATACGTCTGGACGATCACCATTTATTATCTATATTTTGGGATGCCTCCCAATCAAGACATCAGTAATCACCCAACCGATGTGAAGATCTCCGGTCTTCAACCACTGTAATGACCCGGGTTTTTTGGCGATATTGGTTATCCGATATACAACACATATCGAACATCCAAGGATCGAAAATACCGGTCATTAATGAAAGAAATTAGAGGGTTAGGAAAGATAAGATAGAAACTTAGAATAGAAGAAGAAGAAGAACCCAACATCAGAGTAACACGAATCTCACAGCGGAACGAACAACATATATTAGATAATATATCCTTGAAATAAAATCATTATATGTATACAATAACATTATCAGAGTACAACACTTACAACATAGCGGAAATAACTATAGCTTTATAATCCTGAAGCCTCCTGCTCCAAGCTCTTCAAGTATCTGTAAATCCCGACTACTTGACTGCCCGTACAAAATTGGGCACCCAAGAGTTTAGGGAAAACAAAACAAAATAAACTCCGGGTCAGTCATGGGACTGGTACGAGTAAAACAGTTTAAAACAGTTCAAGCAGGTAAATGATATCTCATAAGACCACGCCGTATAACGGAACGGGTTTTTCCCTTATGAGAATCCAAATTATCTTTATATCAAAAACCTTTTGATATTATAATAATGTCTATCAACCACAATATAATAATCATCTAGCAGAAACGCTTTCATCTCACGTTCTACATACATAGTATACAATCAAAACCGCGAGCACGTATTGGGTAATGGATTTCCAACTATGACAACGCATGGAACCACCTTCCGATCAGTGTACTCTAGGAACGATACACTGGAGTTCAACAAGAACATCTTGCAACTCATCCACACATGACCGACCACTCATTTCGCTTGAGTGTATCGAATGTATATCACCAACAGTTGGGATCAGCAACCGTTCCCGTATATATATATGGGACATCATTGATAGATTTAAGAAGCAAATGAATATTCTCTAGATAGGTGATTATACACCCTACTTCGGTGCGACCGACTTAGCCATGTTGCCTGCCCAATTTTTGTCATTTTTCGGATGTGAGGCTAGAAGCTACGCTTATCTTTTCACATACCACATCTTCATTCACTTAGAATGTCACATCGTCATACCCTTTAAATCACAAATTGATTTCCCCAAAAATACCACGGGTATAAGCTAAGAGAAACGAATTCCCCCACCACCAACGTAAATACGTTTGAAACGGTCAACTTACGTGATCTACCAGATATACTCTGTCAGACATTTTTCCATACAGGTCGTCCGGGGACTGGACAAACCGAAGGCACTATTCAGTACATCCATCTTAGGCACTGTTATCCAAGATTTAAATAACAGCCCTTGCACTTTACTCCGTCTTCAATTATCTTTGGCATATATGATTCGCAACGCTTATGCCAATACAGAGTGGTTCTTTGGATAATAATCCAACCAGTCTCTCCATATTAACAACGTTAAAATAGTCAAAACTTCGATAGTCGGTGAGTTAACTATCAAAGAAAAACAGGTGTGCAAACAACGATATTATTTCCAAATGGAAATTCTATCTATCAATCAATCATCAATCATATATATATATATTCACATTTCCTTATTTTCTATGTTTAGAAAATATATGTTATTAACACTGGAAAACATATCCATTTGTTTATTTACATATCACTATCATTCCACAACTATCAGTCCCTGACTGTAAACTAGTAAGAGAACAATTCTCTAAGTATAAACCCCGAAGGCTGAAACCAACATCAGATCGACACTTAGAAAACCATTCAATTTACTAATCTCTAGTCAGTTTCTAATTTCTGTTTAACTCCATTTGATTAACTATGTTCGATTAACTACTCTATTTCGATATAACTTTATATTCAATTAACTCTAATCGACTAATTCTAACTCGATTAATTCCTTTATATAATCCATTATGTTTCTAACACTTAATTCTTATTTAAAATTCCCTTTTATAACTCTATTTATTTCGTAAATAAATAATTCCTTTATTTTATTTATTTTCTAAATAAATATTCTCCTTTATAATCTCCTATTTATTTTCTAAATAAATATTCTCAAATTATTTGCTTTTATAAAATCGGTTGATTTTATAAAATTCCTTTATTTTCTATATACGTTGAAATATTCCCTTTTACATCCCAAGGTTTCTTATGATATTAAAAATATCGAATAGCAATGATCAACATCATTCTAACACACATAATCCATAACAGATTATATAACACATCATATATCACAATATATGAAAACAGTAAAATAAATGTTGAGGAATCCATTCAGATTCCTCCAACCTGTTTCCTTGCATCCACAGATGTTATACAATATAAAATAACATCACTTTCAGTTCCATATGAAATATTCTGTTAAACAGAATCAATATAGAAATTCAACTAACTGACAGCAGTTTAATCAAACAGTCAACACATAGTCAATCAGCCAATATTTAACAGTTCTAAAAATACAACATGAAATTATAAACTGTTCAGAGTTAGTGAGATTTAATCACATTGGACGATCATCGTTAATAACGATAACTGTCAGTTGATTCAGACATACAATTTATTTCGCTATAAATTGTAACGAGTCCCATTTCATTCCCCGTCGGTTCCATTTTGTAGTATTTGTCCATGCGATTCCAACGTCACAGATCGTTCATAAATCTGATCACGTATGAGGGAACTATAGCGTTTACAAGATTGTATATGTATTAATTTAACTAAAACTTTCAGTTTAAATATTTAATTGGGCCTTACCGATCAACTTCGGCCTGTTACTCTATTTTAAAATCCGCGGCTACTGGCCTTTCTTCTCCAGTGTGCATCTGTACCCAGCATTCCATCCTCTTTTACCATACACACTTCAATTCGGCCTTGCACGCATGCCTTTTATTCCATCAGTTGTTTCAACTTACAAGCCACCTTAGCCTCATCCTTCATCACCATCTTCCCAGTATACAAAAACCTGATGGTCATTTACTCACATTTTTATCCACGCCTTTTGTCCTTCCATGTTTTAATTCTGTTGAACCCTTTGCTCTATTCTTCTCAATGCAGAAAACGCAAAGCTCCAGGTTGCCATTACTGCATGCTCAACCTTCCCATCCTCAGTTGCGTTTGCCGTAGCTTTTACCCTTCCCGCTACATGTATTTTTCACCGCAGTTCCAAGCCTAGCACTCCACGACCGAGCCTCATGTGCTGACTCTACATCACAGCTCTCCTATTCCCTTTCACCATTCACGCTGGTTTCAATTTCTTTGCTACAGCGTGTTATCTTGAGCTCAACCCAAAGACGCAGTCATACCCCCCCCCCCAGAATAGAATGGCGAGAGGTTTTTCTCGTTTGGAAAAAGAGACTGACGGCGGAAGAATTGAATTAGGTTAGAAGAGTGTAAGGGTATTTATAGTATGTGAATACTTATACTAATGGTAATACAAGAGGCCACTAACATGAGTATTAACCAGAACTCTTTGGGTTGAGTCAAACCTATATTGTTTTGTTTGTTTTCTGGCATACCATAAAGTCGCACAACATATGTATCATACAATCCATAAAATGATATAAACCCATACCGCAAGTTGCCAAATACCATGTCTTCTTTTATGAGTGGAGCAAGGCACTACTGCTTTATGATATTTTGCCAATGTTAATGTGTTGCCAATATCAAAGAACTTCGTTTATTTATTGACTACTACGGATAGAGATAAAATTACGGTTGTTCCCAACGAGGTGTCTCGATCCCAAAAATTAATAATATATGTAGGTTAACTCATATTGTGAAACCTCAAAATGTTGATTACAGGGTGCAAAATACTCCAAATAAAAAGTTGCTTATTTAGTTAATTAAAAATTATAGTAAAATTCTAAAAATTAAATTATCGTTATGTCCTAAAAGAACCTTGTCTAAATTCGAAACCGATATCTAGTTATATCGAATAAACCGTTATGGTCGACAAACAATTCTATAGCGACTATTTTAAAATTTGATTTGGACATATCTCAAAATCTACACGACGAAATCCTGATTTTTCTCTTCCATTAGATAAATATACTTCACCAGCTCTCAACGTTTCTTGTTTCACAGAAATCCGATTTAAAACGGCTTCTTTATATTCAGTTGAAGTTCGAATCGCTAAATAATGAACTGCCGCGCCATTTCAAGCTCATTTATAATTATAATATAATTATACGTTCAAACTGTCGTTCAAATAATATATTCGTTATTCAAATTCAATTCCAAGCTGAATTAAATATCATAGATGATCCGATTCACACCATATCGTCATTTCAGCCAATTCTGATTATTTCAGAATTAAATATATTATTTAATTTATTATTTTAATTAAATATTCACCATTATTTAATTAAACGACCATTTAATTCACTATATCACTATTTATATAATTAAATAAATTAATTATAATACCTCTGCAAATGCGGGTCATTACATTCTTCTCCACTTAAAATAATTTTGTCCTCGAAATTGCTAAGATAGAAAACGACCCTATCGACCGGTTAGAACATATTTGTTCACTCCTTAACTTCAGTTTCAACTGAACCAATTTAATTTCAATTAAATATTAATTAATTCTTATCAACGAAAATTTTCAAAAATCCTGAAAATTTTCTAACACCTTAACTTTTTTGAAAAATTTCGCCAGCACCTCCTTTGTACTGGTTAATAGCTCAAACTCCAATTTGCCTCTCTGGGCCATCTCCAACCCAAAAGAAAAATCAAACAGCCAAGCGGCTTGCCAATTCGGCTCATAAATCTTATATCCAATAGAAATATAAACTTGTACCTTTTGTCGGCATATCATTATATCCTTTCCACCTGTTATCAATTCAACGGGTACAAGGGTCATCCCAATCAAATTCCAATCTGCTTTTATCCACGACACAACCATTCGCTTATATCCGAGCCAAATACCATTTCAACTCGAGTTTCTTCTCGATTCCCAACTCTTAACTTGATTATCACATTACACTTCAAATTTGAATCTCACAATCCAATTTGTCTTAATATCATTCTAATTCAATCTCAGTTACCACTTTACTGGCTTTACTTTAATTCAAATTTGCTTTCACAAATTTTTGTTAAATTTGTTTTTAATTCAGCCAGTCTTTCCCTGGGAGTTTTCAAACAGTTTACTCTTTTCAAAAATCAAATTTTCCTTTTGAACATGTCACTGAGCCCTTAATTAATATTCCATTAGTTAAACCACTTCTCTATTTCTTTATTAATATTTGTTAACCAAATATTTTCAATAACCATATTGGCCTTTTATGTTATTTGGAAAACATTTCTGAATATCGCCTTCCTTTATTTTCTAAACTTTAGAAAATATATGCTATTTATAATTGGAAAATATTCCAATTACTTATCTCTTTTCCGATCTCGTTTATTTCTATACTTAGGAAATATTCTTTATTATATTTCCAAGCTTACACTTATTTGGGTTAAAACGGATGTTGTGTAAAACATCGTTACGACAACTCAAATACTATATTCAACTAACTCTTATTCAACATTGATCTTCGAGCCTGAAATCTTACTATTTATTTGTTAATAATGAAATCAATCAAGTTGGGTTATAACTACCTCTCAGACCTTGACTGAATAACATTTATAACGTCAAAACAGATATGACTACTTATTCGAATAATCAATACCATACAACTACTTATTCACTTTTAAACACGTATACGCTTCCTCTTTCTATTCTTACTAGATTTTATTCTTAGTCTTCCTTTTTGATTTTACTATTCTATTTCTAAGTTCGTTTCCTTATCGACTTCTATATATATATCGATATGTTGATTTCTAACTATCAAATTATCTTAAAAATATTCTAACTCCTTAAATTCTCGGAAAAATTTGCCATAACCTCCTTTGTACCAGGAGCATCGGGATATTACAAATAGCCTCCCATGGCCCTCACCAATCCAAAAGAAAAAGAAAAGGCCAAGCGGCTAGCCGATACGGTGCATAAAATCTCATATGTGAATTTAATACATACCTTTTCGTTGAGCATTCTATTTATATGCCATCATACCTTATCCGTACCTATCTCATGTATATTTATACCTGCCCACCTGAACGTTTTAACTCAATTCGTTAATTAATTTGTTAATCAACTCTTTAGTCTATTTCACTTTTATATTTGAACATGACATGTTCAAATATATTTTAACTTGCTTATTAACTAATTTGAATCCAAATTTCAAATTTAAGTTCTATATTCGATTTCGAATATCCATTTACAAATCCAATTCACCTTTCAAAGTTCAACTTCAAATTCAAAATTCGATTAACTAATTCCTCTTCGACTTAGTTAATTCTATTCAATTTCTATTCAAATTTTATATTATAAATCCCATTTGAATTTCTATATTCAAATTCTATATATTAAATTCTATATTATAAATCCCATTTTGAAATTCAACACAACTTGTCTTTCCCAAAACAAATTCAAAACAGTATCTCTGGTAGTAATTCCTCACTTACAACTCGAAAATGAATACTAATGAAGCAGCTGTCATCATCGGAATCTATTTTCGAGCGATCGAAGTGAGTTCAATACTATAAAACCATTTCTAAACATTTCCACTTTGAAATTCATTTCAAAATATAACTCACACTGCTTGTAAAACAATTTAAAATCTCCCAGGATCTTAAATTTTCCTTATTTTTAATCCAAATCCATTTACAAACACTTATCCAATTTTCCAGAATTTTAATTCAATTTCTGGTTTAAATTTCAGATTTAATTCATCTGCTTTCATATATTTCACTTATATGAATTCTGATCGGTTATTTACATAACCATTTAATTTATAATCTTACTCGATTATAATTACAACCAATATATCCAATATATTATAATTCCGATATATATATTTTCTCTATATCAAAATATACTTTGGGTAAAATTATTTTCATCTACCCTCTTTTCAAAACATATTGTGTCGACCCATCGTATTCGAGTGTTTTAGAAACCCCTATCGATATTATGGTGCCCCACCATCGACCAGAATCCATAAACAACTCAACCAATAAATCTACTCAATATAAAACCATTTATATCAAATAACAAATATGTTCACTCGTATATATACACTCAACTCAATCTAGGGTATTGCTAACCCTATCTCTACTGAGTCACGCCACAGAGCCAAGGTAATTCACTTAACCTTAAGCTCTGATACCAACTGTAATGACCCAGGTTTTTTGGCGATCTTGGTTATCCGATATACAACACATATCAAACTTCCAAGGATCGAAAATACCGGTCATTAATGAAAGAAAATAGAGGGTGAGGAAAGATAAGATAGAAACTTAGAATAGAAGAAGAACCCAACATCAGAGTAACACGAATCTCACAGTGGAACGAACAACATATAATAGATAATATATCCTTGAAATAAAATCATTATGTATACAATAACATTATCACAGTACAACACTTACAACACAGCGAAAATAACTATAGCTGTATAATCCTGAAGCATCCTGCTCCAAGCTCTTCCATTATCTGTAAATCCCGACTACTTGACTGCCCATACAAAATTGGGAACCCAAGAGTTTAGGGAAAACAAAACAAAATAAACTCCGGGTCAGTCATGGGACTGGCATGAGTAAAACAGTTTAAAACAGTTCAAGCAGGTAAATGATATCTCATAAGACCACGCCGTATAATGGAACGGGTTTTTCCCTTATGAGAATCCAAATTATCTTTATATCAAAAACCTTTTGATATTATAATAATGTCTATCAACCACAATATAATAATCATCTAGCAGAAACGCTTTCATCTCACGTTCTACATACATAATATACAATCAAAACCACGAGCACGTATTGGGTAATGGATTTCCAACTATGACAAGGTGTGGAACACCTTCTGATCAATGTACTCTAGGAATGATACACTGGAGTTCAACAAGAACATCTTGCAACTCAGCCACACATGACCGACCACTCATTTCTCTTGAGTGTATCGAATGTATATCACCAACGGTTGGGATCAGCAACCGTTCCCGTATATATATATATATATATATATATATATATATATATATATATATATATATATGGGACAGCATTGATAGATTTAAGAAGCAAATGAATATTCTCTAGATAGGTGATTATACACCCTACTTCAGTGCGACCGACTTAGCCATGCTGCCTGCCCGATTTTTGTCATTTACTGGATGTGAGGCTAGAAGCTACGCTTATCTTTTCACATACCACATCTTCATTCACTTAGAATGTCACATCGTCATACCCTTTAAATCACAAATTGATTTCCCCAAAAGTACCACGGGTATAAGCTAAGATAAACGAATTCCTCCGCCACCAACGTAAATACGTTTGAAACGGTCGACTTACGTGATCTACCAGATATACTCTGTCAGACATTCTTCCATACAGGTCATCCTGGGACTGGACAAACCGAAGGCACTATTCAGTACATCCATCTTAGGCACTGTTATCTAAGATTTATACAACAGCCCTTGCACTTTACTCCGTCTTCAATTATCTTTGGCATATATGATTCGCAACGCTTATGCCAATACAAAGTGGTTCTTTGAATAATAATCCAACCGGTCTCTCCATATTAACAACGTTAAAATGGTCAAAACTTCGATAGTCGGTGAGTTAAATATCAAAGAAAAACAGGTGTGCAAACAACGATATTATTTCCAAATGGAAATTCTATCAATCAATCATCAATCATATATATATATACATATCTATATTCACATTTCCTTATTTTCTATGTGTGGAAAATATATGTTATTAACACTGGAAAACATTTCCATTTGTTTATTTACATATCACTATCATTCCACAACTATCAGTCCCTGACTGTAAACTAGTAAGAGAACAATTCTCTAAGTACAAACCCCGAAGGTCGAAACCAACATCAGATCGACACTTAGAAAACCATTCAATTTACTAATCTCTAGTCAGTTTTTGATTCCTGTTTAACTCCATTTGATTAAATATGTTCGATTAACTACTCTATTTCGATATAACTTTATATTCAATTAACTCTAGTCGAATAATTCTAACTCGATTAATTCCTTTATATAATCCATTACGTTTCTAACACTTAAGTCTTATTTAAAATTCCCTTTTGTTACTCTATTTATTTCGTAAATAAATAGTTCCTTTATCTTATTTATTTTCTAAATAAATATTCTCCTTTATAATCTCCTATTTATTTTCTAAATAAATATTCTCAAATTATTTCCTTTTATAAAATCGGTTGATTTTATAAAATTCCTTTATTTTCTATATACGTTGAAATATTCCCTTTTACATCACAGGGTTTCTTATGATATTAAAAATATCGAATAGCAATGATCAACATCATTCTAACACACATAATCCATAACAGATTATATAACACATCATATATCACAATATATGAAAACAATAAAATAAATGTTGAGGAATCCAGTTAGATTCCTCCAACCTATTTCCCTGCATCCACAGATGTTATACAATATAAAATCAACATCACTTTCAGTTCCATATGATATATTATGTTAAACAGAATCAATATAGAAATTTAACTAACTGACTAGCAGTTTAATCAAACAGTCAACACACAGTCAATCAGCCAATATTTAACAGTTCTAAAAATACAACATGAAATTATAAACTATTCAGAGTTAGTGAGATTTACTCACATTGGACGATCATCGTTAATAACGATAACTGTCAGTTGATTCAGACAGACAATTTATTTCGCTACAAATTGTAACGAGTCCCATTTCATTCCCCGTCGGTTCCATTTTGTAGTATTTGTCCATGCGATTCCAACGTCACAGATCGTTCATAAATCTGATCACGTACGAGCGAACTATAGCGTTTACAAGATTGTATATGTATTAATTTAACTAAAACTTTCGGTTTAAATATTTATTTGGGCCTTACCGATCAACTTCAGCCCGTTACTCTATTTTAAAATCCACGGCTACTGGCCTTTCTTCTCCAATGTGCATTTGTACCCAGCATTCCATCCTCTTTTAGCATACACACTTCAATTCGGCCTTGCATGCATGCCTTTTGTTCCATCAGTTGTTTAAACTTACAAGCCACGTTAGCCTCATCCTTCATCACCATCTTCCCAGTATACAAAAACCCGATGGTCATTTGCTCACATTTTTATCCACGCCTTTTGTCCTTCCATGTTTTAATTTTGTTATACCCTTTGCTCTATTCTTCTCTATGCAGAAAAAGCAAAGCTCCAGGTTGCCATTACTGCATGCTCGACCTTCCTATCCTCAGTTGTGTTTGCCGTAGCTTTTACCCTTCCCGCTACATGTATTTTTCACCTCAGTTCCAAGCCTAACACTCCACGCTCTAGCCTCATGTGCTGACTCTACATCACAGCTCTCTTATTCCCTTTCACCATTCACGCTGGTTTCAATTTCTTTGCTACAACGTGTTATCTTGAGCTCAACCCAAAGACACGGTCATACCCCCCCCCCCTAGAATAGAATGGCGAGAGGTTTTTCTCGTTTGGAAAAAGAGACTGACGGCGGAAGAATTGAATTAGGTTAGAAGAGGGTAAAGGTATTTATAGTATGTGAATACTTAAACTAATGCTAATACAAGAGGCCACCTAACGTGAGTATTAACCACAACTCTTTGGGTTGAGTCAAACCTATATTGTTTTGTTTGTTTTCTGGCATACCATAAAGTCGTACAACATATGTATCATACAATCCATAAAATGATATAAACCCATACCGCAAGTTGCCAAATACCATGTCTTCTTTTATGTATAGAGCAAGGCATTACTGCTTTATTATATTTTGTTGATGTTAATATGGTGCCAATATCAAAGAACTTCGTTTATTTATTGACTACTACGGACAGAGATAAAATTACGGTTGTGCCCAATGAGGTGTGTCTATCCCAAAAATATAATAATATCGGTAGGTTAACTCATATTGTGAAACCTCAAAATGTTGATTACAGGGTGCAAAATACTCCAAATAAAAAGTTGTTTATTTAATTAATTAAATTATCGTTATGTCCTAAAAGAACTTTGTCTAAATTGGAAACCGATATCTAGTTATATCGAATAAACCGTTATGGTCGATAAACAATTCTATAGCGACTATTTTAAATTTTGATTTGGACATATCTCAAAATCTACACGACGAAATCCTGATTTTTCTCTTCCATTAGAAAAATATACTTCACCAGCTCTCAACATTTCTTGTTTCATAGAAATCCGATTTAAATCGGCTTCTTTATATTCAGTTGAAGTTTGAATCGCTAAATAACGAACTGCCACGCCATTTCAAGCTCGTTTATAATTATAATATAATTATGCGTTCAAACTGTCGTTCAAATAATATATTCTTTATTCAAATTCAATTCCAAGCTGAATTAAATATCACAGATGTTCCGGTTCACACCATATCGTCATTTCAGCCAATTCTGATTATTTCAAAATTAAATATATTATTTAATTTATTATTTTAATTAAATATTCACCATTATTTAATTAAACGACCATTTAATTCACCATATCACTATTTATATAATTAAATAAATTAATTATAATACCTCGGCAAATGCGGGTCATTACAACCACCGTCTTCATCATCGATTTCTTATTGCCGATCAATTATTTGAAATGAGATTTAACTCGGCCTTTTCAAATAATTCACGTATATTTAGAATTTAAATCAATTCATTTCAATGGTTAAATTATTCGACATCAATGATTTAGTTCTTAAATGTAATTTTCACGCCAAACACATTCAACCATCAAATATCCAACAAACCGGGTAAATTCGATTTATTTCCATTCCATATCGTTTATAATATTTTATAACGATTTATCGCTATTTTTATCCATTTAAAAATAGCAAATACATTCAAACGACGCTTCAGGCCTTAACGCGGCCGTAGCACTGTTTTTCTTCAGATTTGATTTACACATATCTGAAAATCTAACCGTTGGATCTTCACAAATTTTATATCAATAGAAAGTTCTTTTCAAAACAAATCCAACAGTTTCAGTTTTGGGAAAACCGACGGTCGGATCTCCCGGTACAATCGCTTGAAGTTACGATTTCAAAATACGAACTGCAGCATCGTTATTCGATTTAATTTAATTATATATATATATATATATATAAATATAATCAATTATGACGCTATTTTTCTTCAGATTTGAATTAAACATTCCAGATAATCCAACCGTTGGATCTTTACAAAGTTGGTGTCGTTGGAAAGATATTTTCAAAGCGAACCCAACGGTTTCGCTTTCGGGAAAATCCGATGGTCGGATTTCCCACACTAATCGTTTGAAATCATGGTTTCAAAACACGAACTGTCGCTTCGTTATTCGATTTATTTTAATTATATATATATAATTCATCTTCGATTCTAAAACCATATTCGTTTCACACGTTTGATAAAAACGATATTTTTATCCAACAGCTATTTATTTCAACACATCACTATTTTTAACAGTTCGTATATAACATAAAATTGTTATTTTTGGTGTTAAAACAATTTATTTAAAACACTAATATTTTATATAGTCTATATATATGATAAAAATGTTATTTTTATCTTTCAAAGAATTTATTCAATACATGAACTTCATTCAGCGCATGAATTTAGTTTCAACACATGAATTTCTATTCAACACATGAATTTTATTTCAACACATGAATTTTATTTAACACATGAATTTAATTTCAACACATGAATATAAATCAAACACAGGAATATTTCAGAAAATTTCGGCAGCATAACGACAGGGTAGTTAAAACCGGTACCGTCCCTAGTACGGCTCCTCGCTCTACCTTAAAGCCTCGCAGATTTTCAATATCTAGTTCGTGCACAAACGAATTTTCCTATATACTAATCCTATTGGGGTTTCAACCACAATCAACCATTTTGAATCAGCCATACATGATATTCACCAAATTTTCACATCAACCAATAATCCAAACAATATCACAACCAATACATATCGTCCATGGTCTGTGGACGAGGGGAGTGTGTGTGTGTATATATATATACGTATATAACTATATTTCGATTTCATTTCAATATCATTTCAATTCATTTCAATGCATATATCATTTTTACAATGCATATATAACTTATACATCGAACATACAACTTATACAATGCCTATACATGAGGTGTACAACGCTTGTATAACTCGTACATCGACTATATAATTTATACATCATCATTTCCATATCGTTTATATTTCAGAAATCTCACATTGGGTTCCACTCCTCCAAAAATTGTAGAAGGCTCAGAAAAATATCCGGTCTCTTGTAGAATGTAAAAGACGTCCGCACGAGTCCACTGTCTCTTGTTTCACTGGATTTAGACAACATAGCAAAAATATATGATTTTTATTGTGAAATCAAAATCCGTAGCGCTTTAAAGTGCTATAATCAGTTTGAAATAATTAGACCATTTCCTCTCAAATTTCGTTCAATACTAGGTCGCCACTTTTCTCGAAATCCGTGTAGCCAGGGGCTGATCGGTCTGCGCCACAACGTAGAGTTAGGAGAGAGCTTCCTGGCGCTACCCACCTTGCCCAGCTCGAAGTGGTGATCGACACGCAAATTGAGGCGATGCGGCTAACCTTCCTTGGCGCGAATCTCGAGAATGGCGTAACTGTAGGAGGCGAGGCTGGGATGGATTTGAAAAGGAGGAGGAGATCTACCAAAAGTTCAACTGGGCCATGGCGTATTGGTGAAGGGATCGGCCAGATTTTAGGAGAGAAGGAAAGAAGGGAGGGCCGCCGTCGATCCCGTTTAACGGGGTTTTTTTGATTTTTTTTATATTTTCAATTTATGAAAGAAATTATTTGATTGGCCCGTGATTTATATATTTCAAAAATTATGGTATTCTCCAAACGAACTCCAATCCAAACCCAACGATTGTCGTTCCTAGCTAAATACCCCCATTCCGAACACAATGGGATATGGTTTGTAGGCCCATTTGACTGTTTCAGTCAGTTTCTCTTCAAATTAAAATATAAAACATTCAATATTTGATTTGAATGTACATTTCAATTTGCCAGGGCCACATACTGATCCCAAAAATTCCAAAAAAATAAATCTAGCTATGTTTTGACGATATGGTCCCAACAAAATTAGTTTCGTCGAATTCTGAGACGGTTTGAAAAATGACCATTTTTTGGGCGATCCAATTTAACTGAAATCAACCAAACACATTTTCCTTTGCCACGCTCACATATTAACTTCAAAAATTATGGAATTTGAAACCTAGCAATAATTTGACATCCCGGATCCGACAAAATTGGTTTCGTTGAATTCTGAGGTCATTTGCAAAATGTCTATTTTCAAGGGCAATATATTCTCTGTAACGACCTTTCTAAAAATTCATTTGGCCATAACTTTTGATTCCCGTTACGAAACTTCGAACTTTCAGATTCATTAGAAAGATATTCCTAAACAAATTTAGATATTTTTGGTTTCACTAAAAACCGTTTTATTTTGCACCCGGTACAGTCAACCAAAGTTCGAATTCAAATTTTGAAACTGTCGCGCCATTTCAGGCCTTGTTTATAAATAAAAATAATTATATTTATTTTCAAACGTCGATTCAAACATACTTTTCGTCTTTATTATTTAAAATAATTTATTTTAAATATTTAAAATCCACTAAAATAGCCAAATTAAATTTTTTAAATTGGTTCAGATTTTCCGGGTTGTTACAAATTTATTATAATTAATTATTAATAATTTGCATATTATAATTAATATTGAATCGATTACATTTAGTAATTAATGGTCAATATTTATCAACTAATGTTTAACATTTATTACTTAATAACTAAGAAGTAATTTTTAGTATTTAATAGTTATTTTTCAATTTTTTTAATTAATAATTACTAATAAGTAATTAATTTTTAATATTTATGTAATAACTAAGACTAATTAATATAATTAACAAGTGATATTTAACTGTTGAGCACTAATATTTGACATCCAATATTCAATGATAAAGATATGTATTTATTATAATGAACGATTATCAAAAAACAATTTATAAATTAGAAAAAAATAGCTTTATAGGCCAAAAACTTTTGTTATCTAAATCAAAAACATTTTTCATGTTTTAGCTTGAATATGACCTTAAACTAAATTCACATAATTAATAAATAATATCTAATAATTAAAAATCAGTATTTAGCATTTAATTTTTAGTAGTTATTAATTAATAACTATTATTGAATAATTAACTTCCATAGTTATCTAATAATCAAGGCTAATATTTAATCATTAATCAATATTAAATTTTAATATTTATGTAGTGATATTTAATATTAATAACTAATAACTAAATATCAATTAATATTATCTCAAAACAACTAAGTACTAGTTGTTTGGAATTGTTTTGGTAATGGTAAGCTACCATCACCATTTCCATTCTAATAACAAACCAACGCCAAAATTACTACCAGGTGCCTCAATATATAATATATAATACAATCAAATTCGAATCATATCTTTGTATGGGCTATAAGCCTAGAACAGCGGATCGGGTTGCGAAAATTTAATGCCACACGCAAACCCGTCTTGCATTCCTATAACTGCGTGCTTCTTCCTCTAGGGCTTTCACGCCTTTCGTTAGTCACCTCCTTTCTTCCCTTTCTCTTTTTTATTCTACAGTTTTCTTTCATTTCTTCTTAATTCTAAATTGGTTATTCGGACTAACTTATTCACCAGATATGCGAGATTTATGTTCAAGTTTTGACAACCTAAACTTATAATGTCGATCTGAAGCTAGGGTTGTTTCGACTATTCCTAATGGTGTGGAAAACAGTACCCTGTGGATCTGAAGCTTCGACTGCACCTATGGTGACCGTAGCAGCCATTTCTGTCGATGGTAGATGATGCTTCTTGGATGCGATCATGAATTAGACCGATGCTAATTGAGAGGAGATAGTGACAGTAGCATTGTTATGCTGGATAAACGTGGTGTTTTCGTCATTGGAGAGGGGAAAGAAGACTGTCAGACCCCATGAGGTTTGTCTGACTTCTGGTGATCATATTCGTCATTCCTGTGTTAATTAAATATAAAAGAACTTAAGAATAGGAACAGAGTGTTAAAGAACCAAAAATAGAGAGCAACTTGTATGCAGGAAAATTAATCAAGCACAGACTGGAAATTCGGTTTTATTAAACAGAAAAGTGATATCACAAGAAAATAGTAAAGAGATAAAATCTCCACTAAATTCAACACATCTGATACATCACTGTATCAGAGTATTTATAAGCAATTCCCAAAAACAGGCCTTAATGAATGAACAGCCCATAGTTACAGCATAAGTCTAATTTGCATATTTGTGCATGTGTGCACGTGCACATTCGACCCAGTATTTGTTTCTCTGTTCAGACATCATAGCTTCAGTTAAGTAACCCTCCACATCATCATTAATCATTGCAGTGGTCGCCGAGATGGCCTGAATGTTGCCAGCGTGAGCCTCCTTGTTGTATACCAATGTGTTCGACAAAATGTTTTGACCCAAATGATTTTCACAAACACCTGTTTTTCGTCCTTTTCCTTCAGTTAGGTCCGCCATTGAAGCAACTGTGTGTGGCTGGGGCGTAACACTCCCCTCTCCTTCAAAAAATTGACCTTGTCTCAAGGTCAAACGCTGGGAACCTCTTTACCAAAGGCCAATAATCTTCCCATGTCGAATCTTCTTCAATTCTTTGTTTCCACTCGCCAGTACTTGCACGATAGCCATGTTATTTCTAGGAAAAGTACGTCTGTCCAAAATCTTCTCAGGCTTGTCAATCAGCTCTTCTACAAAACTGGGGTTTTCTTGCTGGATAATGACCTCCTGTCCTATTCTTCTCTTCAGTTGTGACACGTGAAATATAGGATGAATTTTTGCTTCCCTGGGTAACTCTAACTCGTAAGCCACCTCACCAATTTTTCTAATGATTTTGTATGGGCCATAAAACTTTGGGGACAACTTAGTGGTTTTCATATTGCTTACTGATATTTGCCTATATGGTTGTAATTTGAGAAATACCCAATCACCCTCTTTAAATTGTCTTTCACTCCTTTACCGTCTGCATATTTCTTCATACGCTCTTGAGTAAGCCTTAAACTATCTTTAAGTAACTGCAGGACAATATCCCTAGAATATAATTCTTGTTCCACCGCAGGTACTTGAGCAGTTTTAGGGGTATACGCTAACAAGGTAGGTGGGGCGTTACCATATACAGCTAAATATGGTGTCATATTGATGGAACTCTGCCAACTGGTATTATACCAGTACTCAGCTATAGTTAACCACCTTGACCACTCGTGTGGCTTATGACATACAAAGCAACGTAAGTAGCTCTCAAGAATCTTGTTAATAGCTTCAGTTTGGCTGTCAGATTGGGGGTGATATGCTGAGCTCAACTTCAACATACACCCTTGCAGCTTCATCAATTCCTGTAAAAAAGCAGTAGTAAATATGGCATCTCGATCTGATACTATGCTGCGAGGCATTCCATGTAATTTAAAAACCCCATCAAAAAATATTTGAGCCACATGTGCCACAGTATAGGGATGTTTTAATGGAAAAAAGTGCGCATATTTTGATAACTGATCCACCACCACGAATATTGTTGTGTATTTATTACTTTTTGGCAGTCCTATAATGAAATCCATAGAGATGTCTCTCCAAATTTCCTCAGGTATTGGGAGAGGTTGCAATAGCCCTGGATTGGCAACATTTTCGTGTTTATTCCTTTGACATACTTCACATTCCCTCACAAATTTTTCTACCTCCGCCTTCATTCCTTTCTAATGAAAGACCTGTTTCATTCTTTGTCGTGTCTTTTTGGTACCTGCGTGGCCTCCCAGTGGTGTCGAATGATGTTCCACTAGCAATATATGTTTAATGTTTTGACAATCTTCTGCTATATATAGTTTATTCTTGTAGTACAGCAGGTTGTCAATCATGCTATATTTAGTATTCAGCTTGCCTTCCTGGTATTTTGCCCTCATGTTTTTATAAGATGCAGAAAGATTTAGCTCCTTCTTAAGTCCATTCAACCAACTACCTTGTATAGTAGTTATGGCATTACAAGGGAGAGAGGTTCTATTTTCATACTGTTCTTCAGGAAGTCGAGACAAAGCATCAGCAACATTATTTTCTTTTCCTTTTTTATATTCCACCACATAATCGAACCCATGAAGCTTAGCTAGCCACCTTCCTTGAATCCCTATGGTTAGCCGTTGAGGTAACAAGTGTCTCAAGCTTTGGTGATCAGTCTTGATGACAAACTACCTACCTAACAAATACTGTGTCCACTTCTTTGGAGCTAACAAGACCGCAAGAAATTCCTTCTCATATGTGGATAGCAATAAGTTTTTTCCGCTAAGTGCTTGACTGAGATAAGAAATTGGTTTTTCCTCTTGAGTTAGCACAACACCTATGCCCAAGCCACTAGCATCACATTCAATTACGAACACCTTATTAAAATCAGGCATAGACAAGATGTGAGGTTTAAGCAAGCAATCCTTGAGCTTTTCAAATGCGGAAGTAACATGCGTATTCCATTGGAAGGAATTTTTCTTCAGTAGATCAGTGAGAGGTTTTGCCGATAAGCCATAATGCCTTATGAACTTGCGGTAGTACCCCGTGAGACCAAGAACCCCCTTAAGCCCTTGACATTTTTCGGTAGTGGCCACTCCTTGACTGCACTAATTTTTTCCGAGTCCACGGCTATGTCGTTTTTAGTAATTATGTGTCCCAAATAAGCAATTTGGGTTTGTGTGAATGAACACTTGGTTAGCTTTATGACAAGTTGGTTTTAATGAAGGACCTGCATTGTTAGAAACAAATGCTAAATATGCTCAGACCATGTCTAGCTGTAGATTAGGATATCATCAAAAAAAACTAATAAAAGCTTTCTTAAGTAAGGCTTAAAAACGGTATTCATAAGTGCTTGGAATGTAGAAGGGGCGTTAGATAAACCAAATAGCATAACAAGAAATTCATAGTGTCCTTCATGAGTTCTAAAAGCAGTTTTATGTATGTCATTTGTGTGCATTCGAATTTGGTGATAACCTGATCGTAAATCTAACTTAGTAAAAAACACAGAGCCATTTAATTCATCTAATAAATCATCAATTAAAGGGATTGGATACTTGTCCTTAACAGTTTGTTTGTTAAGGGTTCTGAAGTCAATGCACATTCTCCAAGAGCCATCTTTCTTTCTAACCATGACAACCGGAGACGAGTATTCACTGGTGCTTGGACGTATGATTCCTGATTCAAGCATGTCTTTAATTAACTTCTCTAACTCGTTCTTGATATGGTAAGAATGGCGGTATAGTCGTAAGCATACTGGTTTTGCGGAAGGAGTTAAAGGTATTTTGTGATCACAATCACATGTGGGGGCCAATCCCTGCTGTGGAGATATAACAGTAGGAAATTTAGATAACACTTCTTGTATTTCTTTGGGAATTCGGGTTTCACTTTCTGGACTTTTGCATTTGATTTCCTGTGAACATAGCACAAGTGATAGTTGGCAATGTGAGCTTTCCTTCAGAATGGTTTTGTCATCGACCAACTTGTTGGTTATGTTGATTCCCTGCCATATATAATTTCTTCCCTTCCAGTAAAATCTAATTTGTAGTTGAGCAAAATTAAATGACACTTCACCTAGGTCTTTCATCCATTGAGCCCCTAGAACAATCTGGCAGCCGCCAAGTGGAACCAATAGCAAGTCAATAGCCATGGTGCAACCCTGACATTTGAATATTACCCCCTTGCACATGCCTTTTTCGTGCAACTTTTCTCCATTAGCCACTTCCACCGTGTACTCTGGAGTTTCTTGAATGTTCAGATTCAATATCTTGGTTAGTTCGGTATTAATAAAACTATGAGTCGAACCAGAGTCAATAAGAACCTCTACCGGATGCTTGTTAATGTATCCATGAACCCAAATGGTAGATAAAGTAGGAATACTACACAAAGCACTCAGTGTAATAGCGTAAGTTTGCTCCTCTTTTTCTATGTCGGCAATTGCAACTATAGTTTCAGAAGCTTCTTGATTAAGGGCTTCATCAGCTTCCTCTGTTAATTTATCAAAGTCTTCGGTCTGCATGGTCATGATCCCTTCCATTATGTAAACTTGCTTTGTTTTACATTGATATCCAGGGTACCATTTCTCGTTGCAACTGAAACACAGGTTCTTTCTCCTTCTTTCTATTATTTCTTGAGGCGTGAGACCTTTCATCTTGGCATTTACTTCCTTGTTCAAAGAATCTTTCTTGATAATCTTTGTATCACTGGGCTTCTTTGAAAACTTGTTGTTCTTAAACTTTCTCTTATTCAATTTTTTACACTCAAAAACCTTGGCTAGACTTACTGCTTGCTTGAAGTCTATAGGATGCAGAGCCATGACATCATATTTAATTTCTTCTTCAAGCCCATCCACAAAGCGTTCCAACATAAATTGATCAGGCATTGACTCGCATAACCCCACCAAATTTTCGAACTGTGACAAGTAAGCTACAATAGTCGTAGTTTGTTTGAGATTAGATATGGCACCATACGGCTAGAGGAATTCTTCAGGAGCAAATCTCACGAGCAATTCATCCTTAAATACGCTCCATGTCTCATAGTTATTGACCTTCTTGACGAGCCAATTGTACCACTTGCGAGCATCTTCTCGCAGATGGAAAGAACAAGTGGGTACCCATTCGTTTTCTGGGGTGTTATGATATTGGAAAAGATGCTCAACTTGATTATGACATTCTACCACCTCGCTGTCACCATTATATGTAGGGAAGTCAAGTTTAATAATGGTGTTTTGTAGAAGCTTAGGGGGATTTTGAGAATTGGCGGCAACAGTGTGACAGCCCGCCCCGCACCGACCGACATTTACTCCAAAAGTGCGTTGTGCACATGTCCAGTTAGCACGGGACGGTCGTCAGAGGAAAAGGAAGAAGACAAAGAATCAACAAAGAACCTGTAGAATGTGTCACAGTGCATGGAACAAAATATAATAACAACATACTTGACATAAAACAGGTGAGACAGTTCATAAGCTGAAACAAACTATCATAGTAGCGGAAAATCCAAAGTACAGCTTATGATCCAAAACCAACATTATTACAACTTTTAAAACTGTCTCAACAAAAAGCTAACAAGAAAGGTACACTACTAATGCCCAAAGTAGTGACCAGCAACGACACAGGGAGAGTATATATATATATATATATATATCATACGTAGAAGCCTCCTGCTCACCTCGGAATCCGCTACTTGCGCATCACCAGCTAACCTGTCTCTAGTCTGCTCGTGAGAGCACCCAAAGTAATAAGAAGAGACATAAAACTCTGTGTCAGACAAAAAGTCTGGTAAGAGCGATAAGCAGCTAAACAGAACAATAACAGGTATACTAAACCATACATGAACCTGCAACCAAAGAGTTATTGTACATCACTCTAAGGAGCCACTGAATAAATGATGTAAAGATAACGGGGGTGGGGGTGTGCATGCCATAGTGATGGCAAACAATCAAGCATAGCAACCATCCTCACATCTCTCACTCAGTGCGTAAAGCATACGATATCCACCATTTCGATAACCCAATACTTGCTGTGATCACTCTGCCCCATGAAGTCACAACGGCTTCACTGCACTGATCCATAGCCACTAATCTTTCGCTATGTCCACTTTGCCCCATGGAGTCGTACATACCCCCACTGCACTGGCTCATAGCCTTACTAATCCTTTACTATGTCCACTCTGCCCCATGGAGTCGCAACGGACCCACTGCACTGACTCATAGTCTTACTACGATCACTTTGCCCCTCGAGTCATGATGACTCTACTGCACTGATATGTAGCCCATCGTCCCTTTTCAGTGGTGAATCAAAGTTATGAACGTCGACAACTCCTTAGCACACGTCCTGCAGCAAAGCCCAATCATGAAGTGAACCCATGGGTTCCCAACTGGATCCTGAGGTCTAACTTACATTTGGACTACCTTTGCATCTCGGGTTATTTGTCATCACTGGATCGGTTCGGATCCCCGGTCCTTCTTCTCTGTCGGTTCGGATCGGCCTCCTTCCAAGTGCTCCGGGTCAGGTCATGGCCTTCAAGTCCCTTCGTAGTACTTTGATTCGATTCGAGTGCTCTCTGGCAGGTCAGGTCGATGTACCCTTGTTCCATCGGTTCGGACCGGGTTCCCGGTCTCTGATCTGATCAACTTCCCTTTCCTCTTCTGTTCTGATCCCCTTCTCTTCCCTTCAGTCAATCCGATTCCCCCTTCTTCAGCTCGATCCGATCCCAGTTCAACCATTGTGGCCTTCCTTTTTTCCATACTTTCCCTTGTGCCAACCCTAGGTTCAGTTCGGTGATCCCTTGCCCAGTCCACTATCCGATCTGAGCCCATCCCTCCGATCCGATCCGAAAGCCTGCACCATTTTCTGCAACTTTTTCTAGCGAGTGTTTTACGCCATTCGACGGCGTTTTCGACCATTCTATCTATTCTAATCAACCACAAAGCATACCACAAAGTCATAGCAACAAATAGAAGTGACCTCAAACACCAAAACATCAATATGATAGGTTAAAATGGATTAAACATAGCAAAAACCCCATATTTTCCCTTAAACATGTTCAAGCATAATTACTGTTAGGATTAGCAAAACTTAACCAAATTAACCCAAGTTCATATCAGAGGTCTAAAACACCATTTAAGAATTTATACCTATTTTTCCAGAATTTTATCATGTTTAAATTCACTAATTAACACTAATTACCCTTAATTAACCATAATTAGTGAGGAACCATGCAAATCACTCACCTTAGCCAAAATAAACCTTAGATCTGAAATAAATCTCTGTTTGGGCACAAATAACAATGCAAAACAGCAGCTCCAATCTTAATTTGTTGAAGATCTTCCTTGATTTAATGTTGCTAAGCTTAATCCTTGAATAGAAAGTGATTTGGAGGTGATTTAGACGTTGGAGGCCATTTTTAGGGTTTCTAAGAGGTAAGTGGAGGCTAGAAAACTGAAATGGAATGAAACCCTAACTCTTTTCAGCCTCCCCATAACCCTAATCCCGAAATGGGTTATGGGCCCATTCACTAATCACCCTATTTGGCTCGGTTAAGCAAATTTTCACCTTCCAAACCTTATTTCAGCCATATCTCCCAAACGGTAAGTCCGTTTAGCTATTATGACCACTCTACGGAAAGGTAAACCATCAAACGAATCTAATGGAAGTGGTTTTAGGACAAAATTCCTTTCCAATCAAAAGTTATGGCCGAAATAAGATCAGTTAGGGGCAAAACGGTCATTTAAAAATCGGTAAAAATCATGAACATGGGAAATGGCCCCAATGGTCATTTCCCAAAGCCACATGATCATACGACTTCATGTAAGAAAGAAATAAATATTCTGAGATCCTCCGATGTAAAGAATGTGGGTTGTTACATTCTCCCCCCCTTAAGATATTTCGCCCCCGAAATTCCCTAACCAAAACACATAAAGGGTTCCGCATGCCTATCAACCATAAAGCAACAGTCAAACATGCAAAACAAGCCTATCCTAGCATGCGGAATAACTAAATTACAAAGTAAATCTTACCGGGCAAAGAGTTCTGGATACGTCTTCCTAATGCTCTCCTCTGTCTCCCAAATACAATCATTTTCGTTCTCGCCCCACTGAACCTTGACTAGCTTCACCGCCTTCCTTCGAAGTTGCTTCGTATCGTGCTCGACAATACGAATCGGCTTGCGGTTCCCAACCGCCTCGGGTTCCACTTCGAAGTCCTCTAACTGATCAGGTGAAATAGTCAAATCTGGGTCGTGCACGAACTTCCTTAGCTGGGAAACATGAAATACATCGTGAACTCCCGCCATCTTCTCCGGTAATTCAATTCTATATGCCAAATTCCCAACTTGTTCGAGAACTGGGAATGGGCCAACAAATCTTGGTACCAACTTGCCTCTCTTGCCAAATCGTATCACGCTTTTCAACAGAGAAACCTTGACAAACACTAAGTCACCAACGGAGAATTTTAAGTCTTTTCTCCTCTTTTCAGCATAACTCTTCTTCCTATCCTGGGCAGCCTTCATCCGTTGTTGAATGACCTTAATCTTATCTGAAGTTTCCTTTACCACATCTGGTCCAAGCACAAACTTATCACCGGTCTCTATCCAACATGATGGTGAGTAGCACGACCTTCCGTACAAAGCTTCATATGGAGCCATACCAATATTGGATTGGTAGCTATTATTATATGCAAACTCTACTAGATGCAAATGGTCATCCCATGATCCACCAAAATCGAATATACAAGCTCTCAAGAGATCTTCCAATATACGATTCACCCTCTCTGCCTGACCATCAGTTTGAGGATGATACACGGTACTGAGATATAATTCCGACCCTAGAGCCCCTTGTCAGCTCTTCCAAAACCCACTAGTAAACAACGGGTCTCGGTCACTCACAATGCTTTTAGGTACTCCATGAAATCTCACTACCCACTTCATATACAGTTCTGCTAACTTAGCTGTCGTTCTGGTCGATTTGACTGGTATAAATCTTGCACTCTTAGTCAATCGATCCACAATTACCCAAATGCTATCATGTCCCGATTTAGTCCTTGGTAAACCATCAATGAAATCCATCGAGACTTGCTCCCATTTCCATTCGGGAATTTCTATTGGTTGCAACAAAATACTAGGCTTATTTTGCTTGGCTTTAACTAGCTGGCAATTCATGCACTTGGATATAAACTTCCCAATGTCTCTTTTAATCCCTTCCCAGTAGTAAGTCTGCTTCATGTCTCGATACATCTTATCACCACCGGGGTGTATAATCAGTTTCGAGTGATGACATTCCCTAAGCACTTCATCTCTCAAACCATTCACGTTGGGTACAACTAGTCTTCCATTCTTTCGAAGCCATCCTTCTCGATCAAGCCCATACAAATTCATCTCCTCACCGTCGATATTCATCTCTAACTTGGAGATGATTTCCAATAGATTAGGATCGTCCCTCTGACTGGGACCAATCCGCTCAATCAAGGTGGGTCTGATCGTCAAACTAGCTAATATCTCTGGATCCAATTCGCACTTTGGTCTGAAATCATACCCTGCGATATACTCCAGTTGCTTCAATTCAAGAAACATAGCCCCTAAACTGGCATGTCTCCTACTCAAGGCATCAGCTACCGCATTGCCTTTCCCTGGTGTATATGCGATATCAAAATCATACGAAGCCAAGAACTCTAACCATCTCTGCTGACGGAGATTTAGATCCTTCTGGGAGAAGAGATACTTTAACGATTTATGATCGGTAAACAACTCAAATCTCTCTCCCAAGAGATAATGTCTCCACATCTTCAACGCAAACACGATCGCTACCAGTTCCAAATTGTGGGTAGGATACTTTTTCTCATGCGGCTTTAGTTGCCGGCTAGCATAAGCTACAACCCTACCTTCTTGCATCAATACAGCACCTAGTCCAGTACCACAAGCATCCGTTATACCGTCATCTCTTCATTCCCTTTAGGAATGACTAACACTGGCGCACGCGTCAACTTTTCTTTTAGACTTTTGAATGCATTCTCATATACTCCGTCCTAGTCAAAGGCTTGATTCTTCTTAGTCAATTGAGTCAGCGGTGATGCTATCTTAGAGAAGTCCTGGATAAACTTATGATAATATCCAGCTAACCCCAAGAAGCTTCTTACGTCTGTTGTATTCTTGGGCGTAAGCCAGTCCTGTACCGTAGCCACCTTCGCTGGGTCCACGGCAATACCATTCTCTGAAACAACATGGCCCAAGAATCTCACTTCCCTCCTCCAGAAGTGACACTCAGAAAATTTTGCTTTCAATTGGTGTTTTCTCAACACCTCCATCACTATCCTCAGATATCCCTTGTGTTCTTCATCTATCCTTGAGTAAACAAGGATGTCGTCTACGAACACAAGAACAAACTTATTCAACTGATCTCTGAATACTCGATTCATAAGATCCACGAAGTATGCTGGTGCATTGGTCAACCCAAATGGCATGACCAACTACTCATAGAATCTAGACGGCGTCCTAAATGCCGTTTTCGAAACAATATCAACCGCTACTCGGTGCTGATGAAATCCTGTCGCGAGGTCCAACTGGGAGAACACACTTGCTCCTTCCAGTTGATCAAACAAATCATCTATCCGCGGTAGAGGATACTTATTCTCCCTCGTCACCTTATTCAACTCGCGATGGTCCACAAACAAACGAAGGGAACCATCTGCCTTAGTGGCAAACACAACTTGTGCTCCCCACTCGGAGACACTTCTTCTAATAAACCCCTTCTTCAAAAGATCGCTTACTTGCACCTCGAGCTCTCGCTGCTCCCTTGGTGCCATACGACGAAGTGGCATCACTATAGGTCTGGCATCTTTCAATAAATCAATACGGAACTCAATCTCTCGGTGTGGTGGAAGCCCGGTCACTTCCTC
Organism: Allium sativum; assembly: GCA_030737875.1. NCBI lineage: Eukaryota > Viridiplantae > Streptophyta > Magnoliopsida > Asparagales > Amaryllidaceae > Allium > Allium sativum. The sequence goes on from CM060921.1 coordinate 389,089,197, forward strand.
GAAGACGTCCGGATACTGGCCAACCACGGGCACATATGACAACTCATAATGCGGAATGTCGAGGGAATTTATAAAACTAGCCAGTACCCCATCACTAGGTAGACTACCAAACACTACCCTCTGCCCATCATCTGCCCTAACTGTCACAAAAAAGCCCTCACAGTCTACCACCACCCCGTATCTTTGGAGCCAATCGACTCCCAATATAATGCCATACCCAGTAAAGCCCAAAACAAAGCAATCACAAACAAACATACATCCATGACTCGATAAGACAAAATTTTGGCAAATCATACTAAGGTTAGTCGAACCACCAATCGGGCTCGTCACAACAACCGGTCTATCGACTATCTCGGGTTCCAGTCCCAACCTATCTACCAGGTCACTAGATATGAAGGAACGGGAAGCCCCAGTATCAAACAAAACTCGAACAGGTACATCATGAATAGAAAGCATACCTTGAATGACGACATTCTTTCCTTTCTCCCCCGCAGTTGGGGCATTTGACGAAGAAGGAATAACACCGATAGCATATGCTTTCACAATCTGCTTCTCCTTAAGAGGTTGTGGACATTTATCCTTATGAAGTCCCACTTGACCATAGTTGTAGCACTTCCTATCCACTGGCTTGGCCCGACACTCTTTGGCATAGTGGCCCTTCGTACCACAACTGAAGCACTCAACATTTTTCCTGCTCTTTTTCTGGCCATCCTTAGTTTGGTTCTGCTTCCTCTTGTTCTAAGTGTTATTCTTGCCTCCACCGCCTGCTTGCGGCTTCAGCCCTTCTGCAGATGCAATCTCAGTCTTTGGCTTATGGTAAAGACTCTCTGATCTCAAAGCTTTCCCTACAATCGATTCAAAAGTCTCATCGATGTGGTTGATAAACCTTTCCCCAAGTATCCATCCAAACTAGTAATGAACTTCTCATTCTATTTCTCAGGAGTATCAATAAGGGATAATCCATACTTCGACAAAGTGTTGAACTCTGCAATATAGTCCGAGACTGCCCTACCATTCTGCTTAAGCTCCAAGAACTTCATAAATAATTCCAACTTCTGAGAAGCTGGGATAAACTTGTCGCTAAAGCGAGCCTGAAACTGATCCCAAGTGACCTGATCCTCTGGAGTGGCTGTCTTAATAGCATTCCACCAATTCATCGCTCGCCCTCACAGCTGATGAGACGCTAGCCTTCTCTTCATCGCATCCTCGATACCCAAGTCGTTGAAGATACGATCACAGTTATCCAACCAATCCTGAACATCTGCGGCCGACTCCGTTCCGTGGAACGGCTTCCCACCAAGGTTAGTGTAATCCTTGCACAACTTTGCGAAATCGGCCCTAGGCACCTGCACTACTGGACCACCACCATTACCGGCATTGGGAGCTGCCCCTTGCACATCCCTAAACATTTCTCTCATGCGGTTAGTAAATATCGCCCTCATGTCAGCAGCATTCCCATAATTGGCCCCTCTACCAGCACCTCTTGCATATCGGCTCATCGTTCAATCTGTAAAGAGAAAACGATTAACCATCTCCATAGTGGTGCTAGTGCAGTGCGAATTCATCCTTAGCTATACTAATAGTATATATATATATATAGCTTTTGAAAACCAAAGTAATCACAAATACGCACTCTCATATTCGTACTATCTCTCCCTAGTGTCTTTTCCTAGGTTAACTACGCAACCTAGAGCTCTGATACCAAATGTGACAGCCCGCCCCGCACCAACCGACATTTACTCCAAAAGTGCATTGTACACATGTCCAGTTAGCACAGGACGGTCGTCAGAGGAAAAGGAAGAAGATGAAGAATCAACAAAGCACCTTTAGAATGTCTCACAGCGCATGGAACAAAATATAATAACAACATACTTGACATAAAACAGGTGAGACAGTGCATAAGCTGAAACAAACTATCATAGCAGCGGAAAATCCAAAGAACAACTTATGATCCAAAACCAACATTATTACAACTTTTAAAACTGTCTCAAAAAGCAAACAAGAAAGGTACACTACTAATGCCCAAAGTAGTGACCAGCAACGACACACGGAGAATATCTATATATATCATACATGGAAGCCTCCTACTCGCCTCCGAATCCGCTACTTGCGCATCATCAGCTAACCTGTCTCTAGTCTGCTCGTGAGAGCACCCAGAGTAATAAGAAGAGACATAAAACTCTGGGTCAGACAAAAAGTCTGGTATGAGCGATAAGCAGCTAAACAGAACAATAACAGGTATACTAAACCATACTTGGACCTGCAACCAAAGAGTTAGCACTACATACTGTACATCACTCTAAGGTGCCACTGAATAAAGGATGTAAAGATAACGGGGTTGGGGGTGTGCATGTCATAGTGATGGCAAACACTCAAGCATAGCAACCATCCTCACATCTCTCACTCAGTGCGTAAAGCATACGATATCCACCACTTCGATCACCCAATACTTGTTGTGATCACTCTGCCCCATGAAGTCACAATGGCTTCATTGCACTGATCCATAGCCACTAATCTTTCGCTATGTCCACTTTGCCCCATGGAGTCTACATACCCCACTGCACTGGCTCATAGCCTTACTAATCCTTTACTATGTCCACTCTGCCCCATGGAGTCGCACGACCCCACTGCACTGGCTTATAGTCTTACTACAATCACTTTGCCCCTCGAGTCATGATGACTCTACTGCACTGATACGTAGCCCATCGTCCCTTTTCAGTGGTGAATCGAAGTTATGAACATCGACAACTCCTTAGCACACGTACCGCAGCAAAGCCCAATCATGAAGTGAACCCATGGGTTCCCAACTGGATCCTGAGCTCTAACTTCCATTTGGACTACCTTTGCATCTCGCGTTATTGGTCATCACTAGATCGGTTCGGATCCCCAGTCCTTCTTCTCTGTTGGTTCCGATCGGCCTCCTTCCAAGTGCTCCGGGTCGGGTCATGGCCTTCAAGTCCCTTCATAGTACTTTGATTCGGTTCGGGTGCTCTCTGGCGGGTCGGGTCGGTGTACCCTTGCTCCATCGGTTCAGACCTGGTTCCTGGTCTCCGATCCGATCCACTTCCCTTTCCTCTTCCGTTCTCATCCCCTTCTCTTCCCTTCAGTCAATTTGATTCCCCCTTCTTCAGCTCGATCCGATCCCAGTTCAAACATTGTGGCCTTCCTTTTTGCCATACTTTCTCTTGTGCCACGCCTCGGTTCGGTGATCCCTTGCTGAGTCCACTATCCGATCTGAGCCCATCCCTCCGATCCATTCCGAAAGCCTGCACCATTTTCTGCAACTTTTTCCAGTGAGTGTTTTACGCCATTCGATGGCGTTTTCGACCATTCTATCTATTCTAATCAATCACAAAGCATACCACAAAGTCATAGCAACAAATAGAAGTGACCTCAAACACAAAATGTAACACCCCGTGAATTCTATAACATTAAGCTTCACAAATTAAAGTGTAATTAATTATAAATGAAAGAATTAAGGGAAATGGGTTACGCCATTGCATTCGTCTTGGAATTCTACTTGAGATAGAGTCTGAGTTTGCGTGAATCGGACTCCGTATGAAGGAGTTATGACCTTCGGAAGTTTCAGAATAAAATTTAAATTCAAACAACTCAGTTTAAAATTCGAAATTCGAAAAACAGGTTCAAACTGGGCTGGGCGGGAAAATTCCCGCCCAGGGACCAGGTCGACCATAGGGTCGACCATGGTGTCAACCTGGCTACCCCAGGTCGACCGTAGTGTCGACCTGCCAGTCGACCTACCTGGTCGACCTGACTGGCTGGGTCTGGCTCGAATTTCTGTGGCTTGGTGTGTCACTAAGGCTGACATGTCACCTCTTGATTGGCTCTTTTAACATTGTATGGTCTAGATTCCTCCTGTCTCCATCTGACGGCTCAAAACAATTTAAAAATCTATAAATACACCCAAGTCTCAACTAAAAATTCACACAAAAAAATAAGATGGGAGTCGTCATGCTGCCAGGAAGGAATTGATTATAGCCGTTAAGAGAGAGAAGCTTATAAACGAATCAAATTAAGAAGAAGAAAACCAAAGCTTAATCAAGTTAATCAATGCAACGTTAATTTACCCAAAGGAGCGCATCTCAATTTTAGAATTCAGAATCCAAAATTCAAGATTCTGCATTCGTTGTAAGTATAGTGACCTTCCAGAATATGAATAAAAACTGTGACGTGATTCGATGTAAATGAAAATAGAATTATGTTATTGTATGAATTATGTGTATTGTAATAATTCTGTCATGACTTGTGTATTGATATTTGTGGCATAAATTGATTGATGCAAGCCTATTGGACATTTGTATATGAAAGTAATAACAATAGCAAGTTGTGGCAAAAACTAGAAATTGATCCCTTTATGTATATGTCGATGGCATGGACTATGTATATTCCCTTAATCTAAGTTAGAATTTATGTAAACATGTTCTAGATTTGAGACCTTTTATGCCTTCATGACCCAAAACCTATGAACACATTCTTATGTTTATTTGCAAGTATAATTGGATCTAGGTTAAGTATCATTTGGGTTTCATAAACTATGCAAGTTCACGTTGAAATAGGCTATATGATTAGATGTTAAAATTGGACATTTTGGTGAATATACAACATGCTTGTTTTGTGGTTGACATTATGCCAAGTTAAACATGTTTAAACATAAGTTTGTATAAGCCTAAACTATGCCATTTCATATGTCACCTACTTAGTTATACTTTGATTTGATTGCAAGTTCACATGACCCATAATTTATGTTGAATCGCTAAATTGCAAGTTCATGCGCCATACACCTTTATGTGAAATATTACATGTTCTTGGTTTCCCCTTTTTCTCATGTTTATAAAGTTGGGCTGAATTGTGTCAAGTCCAACACTTGTTATAATGTCGCGAACGTACAAACGGGGATAATAACGTTGGCTGTAAAACATTAAAAATATAAGTTGGCATGGTTGGCACATGCCAACGGCAATGACATTCTAGCGGTATGAATTGTTATACCCAAGAATAAAGAACATGAAATTTACATATGTAATTGAGAAGTAATAAAATATGTAAATTTAGAAAACACCATATGCTTAACCCGAGGTTGGATTGAGTTGTGACGTAAACCTGCCCGGACCCGCCCGGCTGTCCAGTAGTCACAACAATACCTATCCAATGTGGGTAGTTAAGCATTGAGCCCAATATTGACCCGAGGTTAGACTAAGCCACGGTGTAAACCTGCCCGGAACCGACCGGCACATCCAGTAACCGTAGCAACACATGTCTAATGTTAGTGGTTTGGTGCTCTAAGAGGCTAAGGACAGATGGTAGGGTTAAGTCAACTATAAACACTTAACCAAATTCAACATGTTACCAGAATTGATGGGTAGGGGTTAGGTAAATACAGACACTTAACCACTTAACATGTTTGACTAGAAAACCCTGGTAACGAGGGACCCGTTTCAGCAGTAACCCAAGTTAGGTATCATGATACCCTGAAACTATGCAGGGTGGGGCACGATTATTGGGCTGATTGTAAGCGGTCAAAGCGACGGCGGTGGGTGCAACAGTGTAGGTTCTAACGGGGTGCGGGCGTGCACGCACTTTGGAGTAGACAAACAGGGCACTGGGGGCACCAGTAGTATAACCTATGCCTTCTAGAAATTGTATTGGGACCACCACCAAGGGTCTTGATACACCCCCATGGTGGGACCAACATAGGTATCTACAATTCTTGGGGACCGTATGACACATGTTAACGCGAGTAGGAGCCGATCTTTAGAAAATAGGGATCACTTCACCCTCAGCATGGGGTGCCAGTTAAAATAAGCTCAAGTAGGTGCAGAGATATAGTATGGGTGCGATAGTACATTCGATTTTAAACGACACTTCCTTAGCTGGTGACACTTTCCTATTTTCAGTTTATATCTATCATGCCCTTTTCTTATTCACATATTGAAGAGTTACTAGATTTACTCAGGCTTTATGTTTGACTCTATTTTCTTTTCGTCTTCTTTTCTTTCTTTCCCCCCAGGCCCACAGGGAGGAAACAACTCAGCTCAGTCAGACTCTTTACAAGCTCCAAGACCGTAGATGTATGATTTGGATCTCTTTTGCTCGGATTATGGCTTTGGATATCACTGTGGGGATTTTTGTCACTTTATTTATGTTTTATGCTTCTTTAATAATCAATACAGTAATGAGGTTGTAATGTTGGAAGTATTTTTATACAATTATGGAAATGTTTTGTTTGAACACGTATTGATGAAGTAAAAGTCTGTTTGGTTTCCGCTGTTTAAAATATGTGTATTTTTATCTGTCTTGAGTTTATCTGTGGCTTTTACTTATAAACCTCCACCAAAGTTAAGGCATTCCCTTTGTGAGTGACCTTAAGGGAGGTGGGGTGTTTCACTTGGTATCAGAGCATAGGTTTACCAGATAAGATAAAAGTTTTTGAAATTGTTTTCAAAAAGAAAGTTTAAAGAAGCATTTTTCAAGAAAAAGTGTTATATTTATAAAAAGACAAAATCCCCCAAAGCCATGTACCCTATCTATCTCTCGCTATCCTTCGTTTTGAATCTTTCCTCTCTGTTTCAGCATGTCTGGGGACCTTACTCCCCAGCTACAGATGCTTTTACTCCTCCTCCTCCTCCTCTACGTGAACCAACAACCGGAAGAATCGCCGAACAAGAAGACGGATAATAGTCAAGGAGGAAAGGACCACAACAATAATAACAAGACACGTGAGAAAAGGAGATGTTATTTCTGTGGCATTGTTGGACATGTGATGAACGACTGCAGAAAGAAGAAGAGGAAGATGAGTGCTACTTGCTTCCGTTGCGGCGAGGCTGGACACATGGCTAGGGACTGCCCAAAGAAGAAAGGGCAGGGACAGAAAGCCGGATCCACTTCAGGGGGTCAGGTTCATGCGCTAGTGGCACCTCAGCAGGAACGAGGTAGTAATATTTCTGTAGAAAGTGTAGTCTATCTTTATGATCATCCAGTTCGCACAATTTTTGACTCTGGCAATCACACTCTTTTATTTCATCTACCTTAGTAGAATCTCTGCATCTATACACTAGTATGGTAGAAGATCCCTTAGTAGTTTCAAATCCAATTGGGGGCTCCGCTTACTTGTCAATGGTTTGTTTGGGTTTGAAAATCCCTATTCTCAGCGTTGAGTTTAGCTGTAATGCCTTTGTTTTGGGCTTCTCGGGATATGGTTTGATCTTAGGCATGGACTAGTTATCCAGTAATGGTGCCATCCTTGATTGTGAGAAAAGAGTAGTTAGACTCTTGACTCGGCTTGGTAACACTCTAGAAATTTCTTATAATCCCTTGAATGCTGTTATGCTTAGTTATCTAGAGTCGCTTGATGCTTCTAATGAGAATTTGCAATCAGTTAGAGTAGTCCGGGAATATCCGGATGTCTTTGAGGAGGTGAAAGGCTTACCTACGAGATGGGAAATAGACTTCCGCATATATCTTGTGGATAACGCAAAGCCTGTAGCTTTACCTGTCAGACACATGGCACCAAAGGAAAGAAAGGAGCTCAGTAAGCAGGTTAAAGAACTTCTCGAAAAGGGGTTCATTAGACGGAGCATTTCGGAATGGGGTGCTCCAGTGGTGTTCGCAACCAAAGCGGACGGTTCGCTTCGCCTTTGCGTCGACTATAGGGAGTTAAACAAATTATCGAAGAAAAATAGGCACCCTCTTCCCCGAATCGACGATTTGTTTGATCAGCTTGTAGGTGCGACGGTCTTCTCCCAACTTGATCTGGCAACTGGGTTCCATCAGGTAAGAGTAGCTGAAGATAACATTGATAAAACGGCATTCAGAACCCCAGACGGTTTCTTCGAGTGGCTTGTCATGCCTTTCAGCTTGACAAACGCACCCGCTTATTTCGTAGACCTAATGAGCAGGGTGTTCAGAGAATTCCTCAACAAATTTGTGGTTGTCTTCATAGATGATATCTTAATCTTCTCAAAGAATGAGGAAGAACATGCTCAGCATCTGAAAGAAATCATGGAAACTCTCCGTACACATCAGCTAAAAGTCAAATTCTCCAAATGCCACTTTTGGAGAAAGGAGGTAAGATTTCTGGGGCATATAGTGTCCAAAGAGGGATTGGTTGTGGACCCCGCGAAAGTAGTGGCAGTGCAAGATTGGAAGACACCAAGAAATGCAACTGAAGTTCGAAGCTTTCTTGGGCTAGCCGGTTTTTACCGAAAGTTTATTAGGGATTTCGCGAAAATCTTAGCCCCACTCACAAGGCTAACAAAGAAGAATCTGGCGTTCACTTGGGATTTGGACTGCGAGTTTGCTTTCCAACGATTAAAAAGGGCTCTTATAATAGCCCCAGTTCTAACTCTGCCTGATAGAAGCAAAATGTTCACAGTATACACAGATGCATGTGGAATGGGACTAGGCGTTGTTCTAATGCAAGAAGTGTAGTAGCTTATGGCGGAAGACAATTGAAAGTTCATGAAAAGAACTACCCAACCCATGATCTTGAGTTAGCCGCCATCGTCTTTGCACTTAAGTCTTGGCGCCATTATCTCCTAGGTGAGAAGTTCGAATTATACACTGACCATAAATCTTTGAAATATCTCTTCTCGCAGAAGGATCTTAACTTGAGGCAGCAAAGATGGATGGAGTTTCTTTCCTCATATGACTTTGAAATTTCCTATACTCCCGGCAAGGGCAACGTAGTAGCAGACGCGTTGAGCCGAAAGAAACTGACCTTAAGCCCGCTCTTTGTAAAGAGGCAAAGCTTGGAGTATATAGCCAGTTTTAACATTAGGCCCTCCTCTGATTTTGTATCGGGTTTGTTAGCATCTCTCGAAGTACGCCCTACTCTCTTAGACTCAATAGGGGCTGCACAACGTGAAGACCCTCAGCTTGTTGATGTGATTGATAAACTTATTAGGGGTGAGACTTCTAGTCACCTCAGTAGATACGCCATCGATGATAAGGGTTGGCTGAGGCGAGATGGAAGATTATGCGTCCCACAATCAAGGGAGTTGACAAAGAAGGTTTTCGAGGAAGCGCATCATTCCAAGATGACTATACACCCTGGCGGTGATAAGATGTACAAGGATATAAAAAGAACTTTCTTTTGGAGCGGCACGAAGTAGGACGTGGCAGATTTCGTTTCTAAGTGCATGACCTGCCAACAGGTCAAGGCGGAACAAAAGTAGCCTGGAGGACTACTTCATCATTTAGAGGTCCCACAGTGGAAGTGGGATAACATTTCAATGGAATTCATTGATGGACTGCCTAAGTCGAGAAGAGGCAACACTAGCATTTGGGTAATAGTGGATAGGCTTACTAAAAGCGCCCACTTTATACCTATCAAAAGTAGAAGGACTGCCGCATCTCTAGCATCTCTTTATCTCAAGGAAATAGTTCGACTTCATGGGATACCTTCCAGCATTGTTAGTGACCGAGACCCTATCTTCACAAGTGAGTTTTGGCGGAGTCTGCAAGAAGCTGTAGGCACACAGTTATGTTTGAGCACGGCCTATCACCCCCAAACCGATGGCCAGACGGAAAGGGTGAATAGAGTTTTAGAGGATCTTTTGAGACTTTGCATTCTTGAATTTGGAGGGACATGGGAGGATCACCTTCCTTTAGCGGAATTTGCCTACAACAACAGCTACCAAGCTACCATAGGCATGGCACCCTTCGAAGCCTTGTATGGAAGACCGTGCAAATCACCAACTTGTTGGTGGGAGTCTACGGATAAGCTTATACTTGGGCCAGACATGATTAGAGAGACTTCAGAGAAAGTGGACTTGATACGGAGAAGGATGAAGACAGCCCAAGACAGACAAAAATCCTACGCCGACAAAAGAAGGACTGACCTTGAGTTTGAGGTTGGGGACAGGGTTTTCCTTAAGGTATCCTCTTTAAGGAACGTCGTTCGCTTTTGGTCCGCAGGAAAGCTAGCACCAAGATTTGTAGGACCGTTCCCTATCATCGAGAAGGTTGGGAAGATGGCCTATAGATTAGAGCTACCCGAGAGACTAGCCGGAGTTCACAACGTCTTTCATGTTTCTCACCTCCGGAAGTGTTTGCATGAGTCTGCGGAAGTGGTGGAACCTAGCATTCTGGAAGAGGCCGAAGTGGAACGTGAAGCAACTGTGAGGAGAGGTCCAACCCGCATCTTAGGAACTGAAGTGAAAAGGTTACGCAACCGCGAAGTCAAACTCGTTAAAGTTCAGTGGAGCGACGCCGAGGAAGACGCGACTTGGGAAACTGAGGACAGAATACACGCTACCTACCCTCTTCTTTTTGAGGGTACATCTTCGATCTCTCTTTTTCCTTAAGTTATGCTTTATCTATCTTTTTAGGTATACCTCCTCGGTCCTTTTCCTAACTCCTTAAGTAGAAAACAAATGGATGCAAACATGTATTTGAAAACATGTTATGGATGATGGCTGCAAATGGTTGCTAGTGATTGCTAGTGGTTGCTCGTGGATGCATATACACACACACCCTAGGTTATAGATCGGCTCAGTCACTTCATATTGCATATGCATATATGTATTCTCATTTGTATATGGTTGAAACTTGATATGTTGTCATATGGTCGTCGCATTTGTATGGATAGTTGTGCACTCATATAGAATTATGAGTAGGAAAATTTTGCATACATAATGGATTCATGACACTTACATGATTCACATTAAGGAGGTCAACTGAATCAGTAGACCGCCTGATTTCTGCATTAGACAAGGACATATACACACACTATGCATATGATCACGAAGCATTAGAAGTCTTTTAACGACAGTGAATGCCTGTGTTTGTTGGTTGAGTAGATGGACTATTGGATGGTAGGATATACATTCTTCCTAACTTGAAGATTTCGGGGACGAAATCCTTTTAAGGGGGGAGAATGTAACACCCCGTGAATTCTATAACATTAAGCTTCACAAATTAAAGTGTAATTAATTCTAAATGAAAGAATTAAAGGAAATGGGTTACGCCATTGCGTTCGTCTCGGAATTCTTCTTGAGATAGAGTCCGAGTTTGCGTGAATTGGACTCCGTATGAAGGAGTTATGACCTTCGGAAGTTTCAGAATAAAATTTAAATTCAAACAGCTCAGTTTAAAATTCGAAATTCGAAAAACAGGTTCAAAATTGGGCTGGGCGGGAAAATTCCCGCCCAGGGACCAGGTCGACCATGGTGTCGACCTGGCCACCCCAGGTCGGCCATAGTGTCGACCTGGGTGTCGACCTACCAGTCGACCTACCTGGTCGACCTGGCTGGCTGGGTCTGGCTCGAATTTCTGTGGCTCGGTGTGTCACTAGGGCTGACATGTCACCTCTTGATTGGCTCTTTGAACTTTGTATGGTCTAGATTCTTCCTGTCTCCATCCGATGGCTCAAAACAATTTAAAAATCTATAAATACACCCTAAGCCTCAACTAAAAATTCACGCAAAAAAATAAGATGGGAGTCGTCATGCTGCTAGGAAAGAATTGAGCATAGCCGTCAAGAGAGAGAAGCTTAGAGATGAATCAAATTAAGAAGAAGAAAACTAAAGCTTAATCAAGATAATCAACGCAACTTTAGTCTACCCAAAGGAGCGCATCTCAATTTCAGAATTCAGAATCCAGAATTCAAGGTTCTGCATTCGTTGTAAGTATAGTGACCTTTCAGAATATGAATAAAAACTGTGACGTGATTCGATGTAAATAAAAATAAAATTGTGTTATTGTATGAATTCTGTGTATTGTAATAATTCTGTCATGACTTGTGTATTGATATTTGTGGCATAAATTGATTGATGCAAGCTTATTGGACATTTGTATATGAAAGTAATAACAATAGCAAGTTGTGGCAAAAACTAGAAATTGATCCCATTATGTATATGTCGATGGCATGGACTATGTATATTCCCTTAATCAAAGTTCAAATTTATGTAAACATGTTCTAGATTTGAGACCTTTTATGCCTACATGACCCAAAACCTATGAACACATTCTTATGTTGATTTGCAAGTATAATTGGATCTAGGTTAAGTATCGTTTGGGTTTCATAAACTATGCAAGTTCATGTTGAAATAGGCTATATGATTAGATGTTAAAATTGGACATTTTGGTGAATATACAACATGCTAGTTTTGTGGTTGACATTATGCCAAGTTAAACATGTTTAAACACAAGTTTGTATAAGCCTAAACTATGCCATTTCATATATCACCTACTTAGTTATACTTTGATTTGAATGCAAGTTCACATGACCCATAATTTATGTTGAATCGCTAAATTGCAAGTTCATGCGCCACACACCTTTATGTGAAATATTACATGTTCTTGGTTTCCCCTTTTTCTCATGTATATAAAGTTGGGCTGAATTGTGTCAAGCTCAACACTTGTTATAATGTCACGAACGTACAAACGGGGGTAATAACGTTGGGCGTAAAACATTAAAAAATATAAGTTGGCATGGTTGGCACATGCCAACGGCAATGACATTCTTGCGGTATGAATTGTTATACACAAGAATAAAGAACATGAAATTTACATATATAATTGAGAAGTAATAAAATATGTAAATTTAGAAAACACGGTATGCTTAACCTGAGGTTGGATTGAGTTGTGACGTAAACCTGCCCGGACCCGCCCGGCTGTCCAGTAGTCACAACAATACCTATCCAATGTGGGTGGTTAAGCATTGAGCCCAATATTGACCCGAGGTTAGACTGAGCTATGGTGTAAACCTGCCCGGAACCGACCGGCACATCCAGTAACCGTAGCAACACCTGTCTAATGTGAGTGGTCTGATGCTCTAAGAGGCTAAGGACAGATGGTAGGGTTAAGTCAACTATAAACACTTAACCAAATTCAACATGTTAACAAGAATTGATGGGTGGGGGTTAGGTAAATACAGACACATAACCACTTAACATGTTTGACTAGAAAACCCTGGTAATGAGGGACCCGTTTCAGCAGTAACCCAAGTTAGGTATCATGGTACCCTGAAACTAGGCAGGGTGGGGCACGATTACTGGGCTGATTGTAAGCGGTCAAAGCGACGGCGGTGGGTGCAATAGTGTAGGTTCTAACGGGGTGCGGGCGTGCACACACTCCGGAGCAAACAAACAGGGCACTGGGGGCACCAGTAGTATAGCCTATGCCTTCTAGAAATTGTGTTGGGGCCGCCACCATGGGTCTTGATACACCCCATGGTGGGACCAGCATAGGTATCTACAATTCTTGGGGGCCGTATGACACATGTTAACGCGAGTAGGAGCCGATCTTTAGAAAATATGGATCACTTCACCCTCATCATGGGGTGCCAGTTAAAATAAGCTCAAGTAGGTGCAGAGATATAGTATGGGTGCGATAATACGTTCGATTCTAAACGACACTTCCTTAGTTGGTGACACTTTCCTGTTTTCAGTTTATATCTATCATGCCCTTTTCTTATTCACATATTGAAGAGTTACTAGATTTACTCAGGCTTTATGTCTGACTCTATTTTCTTTTTGTCTTCTCTTCTTTCGTTCCTCCCCCCAGGTCCACAGGGAGGAAACAACTCAGCTCCGTCAGACTCTTTACAAGCTCCAAGACCGTAGATGTATGATTTGGATCTCTTTTGCTCGGATTATGGCTTTGGATATCACTATGGGGATTTTTGTCACTTTATTTATGTTTTATTCTTCTTTAATAATCAAGACAGTAATGAGGTTGTAATGTTGGAAGTATTTTGAGACAATTATGGAAATGTTTTGTTTGAACACGTATAGATGAAATAAAAGTCTGTTTGGTTTCCGCTGTTTAAAATATGTGTATTTATATCTGTCTTGAGTTTATCTATGGCTTTTACTTATAAACCTCCACCAAAGTTAAGGCATTCCCTTTGTGAGTGACCTTAACGAAGGTGGGGTGTTTCACCAAAACATCAATATGATAGGTTAAAATGGATCAAACATAGCCAAAACCCCATATTTTCCCTTAAACACGTTCAAGCATAATTAATTTTAGGATTAGCAAAACTTAACCAAATTAACCCAAGTTCATATCAGAGTTATAAAACACCATTTAAGAGTTTATACGTATTTTTCCAGAATTTTATCATGTTTAAATTCGCTAATTAACACTAATTACCCTTAATTAACCATAATTAGTGAGGAACCATGCAAATCACTCACCTTAGCCACAAATAAACCTTAGATCTAAAATAAATCTCTGTTTGGGCACGAATAACAATGCAAATCAGCAGCTCTAATCTTGATTTGGTGAAGATATCCCTTGATTTAATGTTGCTAAGCTTAATCCTTGATTAGAAAGTGATCTAGAGGTGATTTAGAAGTTGGAAGCCATTTTTAGGGTTTCTAAGAGGTAAGTGGAGGCTAGAAAACTGAAATGGAATGAAACCCTAACTCTTTTCAGCCTCTCGATAACCCTAATCCCGAAATGGGTTATGGGCTCATTCACTAATCACCCTATTTGGCGCGGTTAAGCAGTTTTTCACCTTCCAAACCTTATTTCAGTCATATCTCCCAAACGGTAAGTCCGTTTAGCTATTATGACCACTCTACGGAAAGGTAAACCATCAAACGAATCTAATGGAAGTGGTTTCAGGTCAAAATTACTTTCCAGTCAAAAGTTATGGCCAAATAATATCAGCTCGGGGCAAAATGGTCATTTAAAAATCGGTAAAAATCATGAACATGGGAAATGGCCCCAATGGTCGTTTCCCAAAGCCACATGATCATACGACTTCATATAAGAAAGAAATAAATATTCTACGATCCTCCGATGCGTAGAATGCGGGTTGTTACATAGTGGTAATATGTCGATTCGTGTTTGAAGAGTTATTTTCATGGTGAGATAGATTGGCATGAGAATTGGAAGTTGAATCTTGAATTTGCCTGGAGGAATTTCTAGCTGCAGGTGGGATGTACGGGGCTGTTCTTTGATTATGTTGTTGTATCCTCATTTCTTTAAAATCTTTGCTATGCTATTGAGAGTTTCTTGTATCAAATCCACCTTGTTACTCAATTCTTGATGTGATTCTTGCAATTCTCGTATGTTGATAGCGGTTTGTGTATTAATACGATCTTGCCTTGATTCGCCTGCGGAGAGCTCGTCATCAGAATCAGCAGTGATTGCATCCTTCTCCTCCTCAGAACGCTGATGCACATCCGAGCCGTCTGGTTTTGATACCAGTGTGTCAGACCCCATGAGTTTTGTCTGACTTCTGGTGATCATGTTCATCATTGCTGTGTTAATTAAATGTAAAAGAACTTAAGAACAAGAATAGAGTGTTAAAGAACCAATAACAGAGAGCAACTTGTATGCAGGAAAATTAATCAAGCACAAACTGGAAATTCGGTTTTATTAAACTGAAGAGTGATATTACAAGAAAATAGTAAAGAGATAAAATCTCCACTAAATTCAACACATCTGATACATCACTGTATCAAAGTATTTATAAGCAATTCCCAAAAACAGGCCTTAATGAATGAACAGCCCATAGTTACAGCATAAGTCTAATTTGCATATTTGTGCATGTATGCACGTGCACACTCGACCCAGTATTTGTTTATCTGTTCAGACGTCATAGCTTCAGTTAAGTAACCCTCACTTCATCATTAACCATTGCAGTGGTCCCCGAGATGGCCTGAATGTTGCCAGCATGAGCCTCCTTGTTGTATACCAATGTGTTCGACAAAATGTTTTGACCCAAATGATTTTCACAAACACCTGTTTTCCATCCTTTTCCTTCAGTTAGGTCCGCCATTGAAGCAACTGTGTGTGGCTAGGGCATAACACAGGCTGTGATGAATCTATTATGAATTAGACCGAAGTTAGTAGTCTGAAACTTTAACTCCAATGATGCGTTATTGAAGAGGGAAAAGCAGGCTATGGTAGATAAACGTGGTGTGTTCGTTGCTGCTTTTACAAGTGTTCTTCCTTGCTGCTCAGGTATTTCATTCCTATGCTAAATTTAATCTATTCTTCTAGCAGTCATGCTTCCACTGCATTTAACCGCCACATCCCTTGGTCATGACATTTAAATGAGTCAGTACGTCACCACCCTTCCAGTTTACAACCCATTAGTGTTATTTTGTAGGTGTTTTCTCATTGGTAATTATACAGTCATTTCCCTATTTCCTTCTTCTATGATTATTTTTATCAATATATTGTTTGAGAGATTAGATAATGCAGTCATTTGTTTTGATATGGTCCAGGCTTCAGGTTTTAATTCTCTTTTGCCCATTTTTCTACTGTTTGAAATAATGTGGATAGGTTGTTTGTTTAAATTCCTCTTTGGCATATCACTTGTTTCAGCTCAAGTTATGTCTTTAGTGGTTAAAGTTGTATATACGTATAGGTGGTATAAGCAATAGTTTAAAGTTCTATAATGGTTCGTATCTTTTGTACATTTGGTCATCCATTATATATTATGTGATTTACCACTAGTTGAATAAAAGAACTGCAATTATAATAATATGAAAGGAAATATGGCTATATGAAAGTATAAATTCATACTACATGTTGTGCATGTCAATTGAGCCTTAAACAAAAATGTCTATTTTGATTCAGTTACTTCTCTTTGTGTCGGTGAAACAATAACATGTTTGTTGTATGTTAAGGTATCATTGTTATCACTATTATTGCAAAATTTATGCTATACTTTTAAAAAACCTCCTCTTGATTTGTGGCTTGTTTGTGATATAAAAACACTTTAATCTTTAGTGTGAAGAATAGCTATTGACATAGTATACCATTACCAGTATACTGTAATTTTAAATGTTTTAATATATTCTGCAATTTGCTTCGCACAAATTAAAAAGAATTGGTATACTGTTTTTTATTTTAAAAAAGGGAAACTAAATTGCTTTCTGCCTTGGGCAACCCAAAAGTAAGAGCCAGTCCTGGGTGCCATGTAGTATGTTTTGCAGTATGTTCTGATTCTGACATGCAAATTATAACAGGTGATGGGGAAAAAATTGAGGCAATTTGTTCTTTGTTTAGAGTGGAAGCTTCCTTATGTAAATGTTGCAGTACATCTTCTTGAAGCCGGTGATGTTAGCTTGAATTTTTAATTTGTATGTTTTTTTGTAATGTATTGATACTTGTTTTGTACAACATCTGTTTTGCTAGATGTCCCATTTTATTGTATAAAGATTGGATATTTTTATCGCTATCAATGAACTATATTATTTTCTATTATGTTGCTCTTAAATGTGTGATTATTGACCATCACTAATATTTTATATTTATTTGGGTATTGCGTTGTTCAATTTATATTGTTGTTTAATCTTTATTGTATAGTTGCATGCGTTAATTGTTTGTCTTGGTATGCATATATTCTGCATATTTACGAATTATAGTCAAATGTAAAGTGGTGTTTTTTTTAAATTAAAGGGGCTTTTTGCTTCGGTTGCAACTATAACAGGAGCAAGAAATATATCATTTTTTGGTTGATGCTGTACTTTCTTGCTTCCGTTGTGCTACTAACTAAAGAAAAAAGAGTAGGTCTTGCTTCGGCTGAACAACCGATGCAACAGATTTTAGCCTGTTGTGCCTTCTTCAATTGCTTCAGTTGCTGAACTGAAGCAACATGGGGTAAAAAACTGAAGCAACTGACCTGTTTTGTAGTAGTATATGATTTCCCTTGATTTATTGGGTGCCTAATATGAACCCTCCCTGTATAAAGGAGGTTATGGCGAATTTTTTCGAAAATTTAGGGTGTTGGCCAAATTTTTGAGAAATTAGTAAGTCCTAAGAAACTGAAAAGTTGAAGAACTAAAGCCAGAATGAAAGTTCAGTTGGTTAGTTAAACAACTTTCAACACCATTCCTTTTCGAGGACGAAAAGATTTTAAGTGGGGGAGATTGTAACAACCCGGAATTTTTGAATCAATTTAAATTTTTTATTTTAGCAATTTTAATTGCTTTTGAATATTTAAAATGATTTATTTTAAATAATAACAACTAAAAATTTATTTAAATCAAATTTAGAACATATAAATTTGCATTAATTATAAAACGAACTCAAAATAGTGCGGTAGTTTGAAAATTCGATTTTTAATTTCAAATAAATGTATAGAATTCAATATAAACTGGATTTTAGTAAAACAAGAAACGGTATAATCTATTTAACTATATCTTTCTAATGATTGTAAGAAATTAAGATTTCACTTTATAAATTATTAGTTATGTCCAGTTTAAAATTTATAATAGTCGCTATGGAATTCATATATTTTTTAATATAATATATAGCCCTTAAAAATAACCATTTTGCAAATGATCTCCATTAAAACCACTTTTGTTGGATTCAGAATGTCAAATTATAGTCAGGTTCAAATTTCATAATTTTTGGAATTAATATGTGAGCATGGTAAATTTAAACGCGTTTGGTAAATATAGTTTAAATTTAATCAATTAGAAAAAGGCCATTTTTCCAAATGGTCTCCAAATTCAACGATACTAATTTTGTTAGGACCGTATCATCAAAACATAGTTAGATTTTAATATTTGTAATTTTTTGATTTAGTATGTGGCCCCGGTAAATTAAAATGTACATTGAAATCAATATTAAACATTATATTAATTTATATTTTAATTTCAATAAAAACTAATCGAAACAGTCGAATTAACTTACGAAACATATCCCATTGTGTTCGGAATGGGGGTATTTGGCTAGGGTCGATAGTCGCTGGGTTTATTTTGGAGTTCAGATGCAATTAAACCAATTGGAGAATTAAATAATATTATTTAATTATATATATATATATATATATATATATGTATGTATATTAAAAACCTAACCCTAAGCCCACAATTAAGAAGCCGTTGTCATCTCTAAAACCAAGGGACGAAATCATTCCAATTTCGATCCTAATTTCCTTCCAATCCACGCTGAATTAAAACTAGGTTTCCACATGAAAATTAAAGAGCAATCCATGGTCTTCCAATTGGTATGGATTTGATCGATTTTGGTCAAGTGTATGGCTCGAATTCGCTGCTCGAAGTCACGAACTTCGCTGGAGATTTCAGGGAGGCACGGGCTAATGCGCCGGCGGTGGTGCCTGGCGCAGGTAGGCGGTTCCAAGGTTGTCGCATGGCAGTGGTTGATGAATGGCATCCCGTATTTCGTGCAATTTCTAAACCTAGAAAGGACTGGGATGGGTTCTTCAACCAGGAAAGAACGATGAAGAAAATGTGACCCTTTTTAATTAAGGATAATGAAGGAAATTTGATTGTAATTATTAATTAAATATTTAATTAATTGTTAAGCAATTAAATGTATAGATGGTCATATCTTGTTCAAACCAACACAGAATTCAATGAAACGACTTGCGTTGGATTCGCAACAACGAACACTATAACATGGAACTGACCAAAATGGAAATGGAGCAAGTGGAATTTTTAGCTAAATTATATGTCCGTTTAATTTAGTTAAAAAATATAAATTCTCCATTAAAGATTGGCGGAGTGGAAATCAAAGTGAGAGCTCTCTCACTCAAATTATTTTTGCACAGTTATTTTTTTGGAGTTCAACAAACGGACTCACACAAATCATGTGAAGCAATGTTTAGATAATAGCGACACTTGCATTTCATACTCTGCGGATGGTCACTTGTGGTGCCGTAAATGGCATTGGGTTGTTTTGTATTTATTTGTATGGATGATTTGGTGATTTTTGTATTATGACTGTGATTATTAACATATTAAAATAATGTTAGTATTATTGTGGTAGTTGTAATTAAAATTATAAATATCCATTTATAATTTAAACAGTAAAATTGGAATAAATATTCATTTACAAGTCGGACAACTTGTTTATGTACGCCTATTTAAGTGATATGGATTAGGACGATAATTTTTACACATCGCCCAAGTGCACAAATAATAATTAGTATTGATTGGTTGGAAACTCCACACGGATATTGGGATGATATTTGACATATGCTGATCCCAATTGTTTAGTTCTATATCTATCGATTGGTTGACAGACTATGGTGAGCGTTATTTAATTATTTTAATGCTTATACAGTTGTGGAATGCACTCTGGATGATGTTTGATGATTATTTATCATTATTGTTGCGTACATGCGATGTATGAAATCCGTATAACTGAAATTATATGGTAATTGCTTGAGCCACATTCCGATTCAGAAATAACGAATATTTTAAAATAATATTCATGGAATAATAAAAAAAGGTTTTGATATCCGATTTTGGATGGACACGAAAATATTGAAATGTGAAGCCGAGCTAAGTAGTAAACGCCATTTTAACTCGAACGGGTTTATCAATAGATTTTATTCATTTTATAATGAGTACGAAAAGGAAAATGGATTTCAAAATTAAATATTTTGAAAATATTATCATTTTAATATTATAATGATATGGAATATTCAATTTTGATTTAAAATTGAAAATGAAGTTGAAATCATTTTTAAAATGAATTTATAAACGATTTATAAATTAAGTTTTAAATGGAAATCGATGATATATATATATAATAGCTTGAATAGAACGTGCTGCGCAGCGACGGTTCGCGAATTTCGACCATTAACTTCAAATTGATGTTACGGGAGATCCAATCGTCGGATTCTCCTAAAACTAGAAACGTTGGCTTCGTATCGGAAAGAGATTTCCAAGGAATATATGAGATTTAAATTTGAACGGTAATATTTTAAATTATGTCCAAATCAATTTCAGAAAAGGTCGCTATGAATTCAGTTCGGTGGTTGATATTGGAAATCGACTGTAAGGGCCTTAGTAAAATTATTAAAAATATGGAAAAAATATATGAAAAATCATAATAAATGATTTGGAAAGATTTTAGATGAAAATTCCAAGTTTGAAAGATAAAATATATTTTTATTGAAATGAACTAGTTTATAACTAGAATAATAATCCAATTATTTTTAGAAATAATAAATTGGATTGAAAATGGGTTTTAAAATAACTAGAATTTTTCCATCATATTAATTGGAATGATTTTGAATGGAAATAATCTTTAGAATATTTCGGTATTGGATTCCGTGATTATACAAATATTGTTGAAGAATTTGGAAGGTATAGATATTATTATTCCCAATACGATATCCGTTAGTTTCAGAATTTGATATTGAAAATAAGCCGATATTATTTTCTATTTAGAGCCTTGTATTTAATATCAAATTGGATTTTGGGATTTTTGTGAATGGTGTCTTCGACAACACTGTTCTTAAACCCAGTTGAGAAAGGAATAAATCTTTTAAATAAGATTTAGAGAAGTTTACCAATTAATTAATATTTAATTAGAGTTGAATTGAAATTGGATTTTTGGGTTTCTCGTGAACAATGTTTTAAATAGCATTCGTTCTCTAACCCAATTAACAGTGAAGAGATGATTTGGAATTTATATATCTTTTTATTAAGATTTAATGGAATTTTCCAAAGTAAAGTTTTCCAATTTAATATATTAAATTGGAATTGAATGGAGCTCGATTGGGTAATAATCATTATGAGCTTCTGTAAAGGAAGACTGTTACTATATATTGAATTTAAAAGGCCTTACCGTTATTCCATATATATTATTAGTCTAATACAGAAATTTATATCGATTATATATTGATCTATTTTCCGTGAAGGTTTCCATAGTTAGTGGAAGTTGATTGGGGTTTATCGTGAATTGTGTTTTAAGTGACATTGGTTCTTTAACCCAGTTAATGACATGATTAATTTTCCTAAAAGTTGAATAATCATAAAGTAATGATTTTTGATATTAAAACCAAGTTGAAGTTTTAATGAATCTTTAATTAGATTGGAATGTGAACGGAATAATTAAATTTATCGAATTCATGAAATGATCGAGAATGGAGTACCACCAGTTTTGTAACACCCCACACCCGCTAAGGTCACTCATTAAGGGAATGCCTTAACTTCGATGGAGCATTTTAAGTGAATATAGAACAGAAAAATTACACAAGACAGATATAAATACTTGAAAAATCTAAAACATCATTTCATAGCAGCAGAAGGTAAACATGTTTAGTTACAACACCATAAAGAGTCAAGTACTAAATATCCATCCTGATAAAAACATAAGTACATAATCCCACTACATAAACAATAGCCATAAAAGAAAAGATAAGCTGGGCTTTACATCACGGTCCAAGCTCCAGAAGATAGATAAAGAAGTCTGATCAAAGCCCACTAGTGCTAGGCCCACTCTGAGAACCTGAGGGTTGGGGAAAAAGATAAAAACAACGGGGTCAGACATAAGTCTGAGTGAGCCCTATAACCTTAACAATACAATCATTAAAGTAATTAGGGTACGATATAAACCTGGTACGGTACGACTGGGGATAAATGACTACACTAAGTAGCCAACTCGACTTAGGATAAACTAAGATAACGGTAAAGACGCGCCTATCCACCCAAGGATAATTACTATTTTGCACCACCCTAGATCTACCCACCCAAGGGTAATTCCTACACTGCACCACACCAGTTCTACCCACCAAGGGTAATTCCTACTTAAAGGTTGATCCCACTAAGTGTACTTAGTAATTTTACCCAGTAGTTTCTTGTACCCCTAGCTGACTACATAGGTGTCGTCTGCCCCTATCTCCACTAGGTGTACCCACTACTCCCCAAGCGATCGGCTCCCTAACGTAGATACCCGTGCTGGCCCCACAGTGGGGTGTATCACTCCCCAAAGTGGCAACCCGATAATCAATGGTGCACGGCTTATACCTACACGATGCAACAACGTCTTACCTACCAGCCCGGGTCCACACACGCATATGAAACACGTTGGACTCGCGTTGCCACCGCTACCCCGTTTTGGCCTCTTACAGTCAAGCCCAGTACGCATGTCCCGTCCTCGACTTGGGTCGAGCCCAATAAGATACATATGGGTTACTGGTTGAAATGGGCCCCCACAAGCTACTACTTAAGCTTGTCATTTTGTCTAGTGCGTCCCACTTAACCCCTTTTTATAATCATGCCCACTTACATGTTAAGGTTTGGTTAATTCATCTAATCATATTTTAATTGCCACTCAAGGCCCCCACAAGCTACTACTTAAGCTTGTCATTTAATTTTATTTCAATTTGCCACTCAAGGCCCCCACAAGCTACTACTTAAGCTTGTCATTTAATCTTATTTCAATTGCCACTCAAGGCCCCCACAAGCTACTACTTAAGCTTGTCATTTAATCTAGTGCATCCCACTTAACCCCTTTTTCATAATCATGCCCACCTATATGTTAAGGTTTGGTTAAGTCATCTAATCACATTTTAATTGCCACTCAAGGCACCCACTAGATTTCTACATGCCACCCAAGGCACCCACTTAACCCTTTAATCATGTTTAGTTACATGTTCCCCTTTGGTTAAGTATTCTAATCTTATCTTCTATTGCCACCCAAGGCAACCACTAGATTTTCCCATGCCACCCAAGGCACTTACTTAACCCTTTAATCATGTTTAATTACATGTTCCACTTCGGTTAAGTATTCTAATCGTATTTTCTATTGCCACCCAAGGCAACTACTAGATTTTTCCACATGCCACCCAAGGCACCCACTTAACCCCCCCATGTCCTCTACATGCTAATATGGTTAAGTGTTTCTTAATTGATTAGGAACGTAACCGTTGTAGAGACCTCTCACATTAGACTATCTCTCATGGCAGTTGGATTTGCCGGTCGGGTCCGGGCAGCCTTACGCCATAACTGAGTCTAACCTCGTGTCTTTACACTTGTCACGTATATAGTTTGTGCCTAAGACCTCTCACATTGGGCCAATCATTTGTAGCCGCTGGATATGCCGGTCGGTTCCGGGCAGTCTTATGCTACAAAAGGGTCCCACCTCGTGTTTTAGTCGATTAATTACACCTAATTAATCACCCACATAATTTGTATTAATTATCCATAATTAATTACAAATTTAACGATGTACATAATTGACTCAATTATGTCCATCCACTTTATGGTATGCATAATCATACCAACTTCACACCATTTCATTAACATGTTTATTAACCCCATCGTTCCCCACGTAATTCGCCAACATGACATAAAAGGGAAGATTCATCACAAATACAATGGGTTCAACTTACATAACATTAGCATGAACATGGGTTTAAAGGTGTCAACATGCATATAGCATCAACCCAACTAGCATAAATAATCAACCCAAACTTGCATGAATCACATATGTCATAAAGAGGTTAACTTGCATAAGTGTCTTATATCATTCAAAGGGGTAAACTTACATATGTATGTATGACATACAAAGGGGTTAACTTGCATATGTATGCATATCATACTAAGGTGTAAACTTGCACATGTTACTTGCATATCTTCAAACACCAAACTTGCATAACATGTCATATGTGAACTTGCATATAATCATACACCAAACTTGCATACATATCATATATGAACTTGCATATAATCATACACCAAACTTGCATAACATATCATGTATGAACTAGCATATAATCATACACCAAACTTGCATAACATATCATGTATGAACTAGCATATAATCATACACCAAACTTGCATATCATGGTGTCATAATGGATCAATGTTTCTCATATGACTTGCATATCTTGCATAACATCATAAACACCTAGCATATGACTTGCATAACTTGTATAACATCATGAACATGTATCATATGACTTGCATAACTTGCATAACTTCATGAACATATATCATATGACTTGCATAACTTGCATAATACCTCAAACACATAGCATATGACTTGCATAACTTGCATAACATCATGAACATGTATCATATGACTTGCATAACTTGCATAACTTCATGAACATATAGAACATAACTTGCACAACATGCATAACATCATTAACACATAGCATATAACTTGCATAACATGCATTGATCCACATTCATAGCCATAACCTCATCATATCCTATCATAATCACTTCAATAATTGGTCATTAAGGCTATAGAAAACTCACAACTTGTTGATTAGCCTTCTTATGAATATATTAAAAGTTTGAGACGAAGCCACTAAGCTATCAACTCAAAAACTCCAAATAAGAATGCTCCAAATGAAAACCCTTGAGCCAAATCAATAATAAAGATCCTAGCTTTGATGAAGAAAAGCCTTGAATCAAACTTAGAAACACTTAAGCAAGCTTAGGAACTCTTATACTTCTTTAGAAACTCTCTCATATGATTAGAGATGGAGATTATGACAAGAGGATGAGGGTGGAGGCCATGAGAGAACATTTTGGCATAGTTTAGCTATAGGATTGAATAATGAGCATTTAGGTTTAGGTTAGGGGTCTTTTTATAGAAGACTAGGATAGTTTTAGCCATAGGATAAACCTTAGTTTAGATCCTAGCCATCAAAGCATGTCTTGGGGAAGAATTCAAGTGTAGGAACCATCTAGGGCCTTTAGATTAAAGTTGAACCATGAGAACCATTCAAATGCAAAATCTGCATTTGAGCAAATCGGCCCACGGGTTGACAGCCAAACACCCTGGATTAACCCCTAGTCGACCCAGCGGGCTAAGGTCGACATCAAACATCGACCGGTTCGGTTATTCCCCTCTCCCAATTCGCTGTTTTGAACATTTTTGCATATTTATTTATTTAATTTTCAATTATATATATATATATATATATATATCAATATATATATATATTTCTCTGCGCAACCTATTTCACTTAATTAAGTATACTTTAATTTGTGAATTTTTATGTTCAAATTACGGGGTGTTACATTCTCCCCTCCTTAAAGGATTTCGTCCCCGAAATCTCTAAGTCAAGAAGAACGTATCTTACCAACCAAACAACCATCTACTAAACCATCAAACACTGGCATCCATTGTCCTTAAAATTTCTAATGACGTATGAACATATGCAAAAAGTGTGTGTATATGCCCGTATACTAATGCTAAATCAGGCGGTCTACTGATTCAGTTGACCTCCTTAATGCAAACCATGATAGTGCCATGCATCCAATATGTATGCGAAAGATCCCTATCGACACATACTATTTCTACATGAGTGCACAATCATTCACCAAAATGCATCATCCATGTGATAATACAACCATTATACATCCATTAATATAGCTACCTACACACAATTTTATGCAATATGCAATATGAAGTGATTGAGCCGATCTAGTGCCTAGAGTGTGTGTATATGCATCCACGAGCAACCACTAGCAACCACTTGCATCTACACGCATCCGTCAAACATAACATGTCTCAAACACATGTTTCAACCAGAGGTTTTCCCTATCTAAAGGTCAAAGGTACTAATGAGAGGGCATACTAAAGATAAGATAAGCACTAGACAAACGATAAAGGAGAAGTTTAAAGGACATACCCTCTAAAAGGAATGGGTACAATGAACGCATCTTCACTTCTGTCTCCCAAGTAGCATTACTCTCATCTTCTCCCCTTGGCACTTTGACTAGTCGAACCTCTCTGCTTCCCAACTTCCTAATCTCTGACCCGAGGATGCGGGTAGGAGCTCGTCGAATAATCGCATCACGCTCTACCTTTATTTCCCTAAGCAGGCTCGGCTCTACCACCTCTATGGTCTCATGTAGGCACTTCCTTAAATGTGACACATGGAATACGTCATGTTCCCTATGCAACTGAATTATCTCTCGAAGATAAACTGAAGCTAGCCATGGAGCAGTCCTCTTGCTCTTCACGGGTATGAAATGGGCACTCTTAGTAAGTCTGTCTACCATAACCCAAATTCCCGTATTACCCTTCCTCGATCTAGGTAGCCCATCAATAAAATCCATCGAGACACTATCCCACTTCCATTGCGGAACTTCCAATGGGTGAAGCAACCCACCGGGTTTCTTTTGCTTTGCTTTCACCTGTTGGCACACCAAGCATCTAGCGACATACTCGGCCACATCTTTCTTCAAACCGGCCTAAATGAAAACTCGCTTCATGTCTTGGTACATCTTGTCCCCACCGGGATGAATGGTCATCCTAAAACGATGCGCCTTGTCAAGAATAGCCTTCCTCAAACCCTCGTCTTACGGTACGCAAAGTCTACTGTCTCTACGCAAGCACCCCCTATCGTCTAGGGTGTACCTACTCAAATGGCTGGACAACTCCCCCCTTATGAGCCTCTATACCAACTCAACCAACTGTGGGTCGTCCCTCTGTGCCTCGCCAATCCATCTAAAAAGGGTAGATCTGACCTCCAAGGATGCTAGCTAATCGGGTATAAAGTCAACGGAAGGTATGAAATCAAACATCGAGATAAATTCCAAGCTTCGTCGTTCCACGAACAATGGACTCAAGGACAACCTTTTTCCGCTCAAGGCGTCTACCACCACGCTATCTCGAAATCATAGGATGCTAAGAACTCCATCCACCTTTGCTGTCTCAAGACTATGCGCTCGAAGAGTCTCCAACACTTCCCTAAGATGTAGGGCATGCTTTTCTCCACTTCTGGAGAAAACCAGGATATTCTCTCATACAAAATCGTCACAACTATCCATCTCTCACGCAGACCATCCTAGTCGAACTCGACATCCCCCAAGTACAAGCCCCAAAGGCCTAAACCAATATCAGACAAACACCCAAGGGATACCTCCTTCGAATTTAGACGCCCTACGTGAGATGATACTAGTAAAACGGCTAAATGATTAAGCCCTTGTCCAACTCCGGATATCCTTGCCAGTCTCGCTTCAAAACCACCGTTGATCAAATAACTGGCTTTGCTTAACCTATTAAGCACATACGAAAACTTATTTCGTTCTTAGAAAAGACCAAGATGTCATCCACAAAGACCACTACGAAGTTGTTTAGGTACTCCCTGAACACCCTACTCATCAAATCAACAAAGTACGCGGGGGCGTTCGTCAAACCAAATGGCATCACCAGCCACTCATAAAAACCATCCGGAGCCCTAAAGGCGGTCTTCTCTATACTATCCTCAGTCACTCCCAACTGATGAAACCCCTTGGCTAAGTCCAACCGTGAAACACTGAGGCGCCAACCAACTGATCAAAAAGATCATCAATCCTTGGCAATGGGTGTCTATTCTTCTTTGTGAGCTTGTTGAGTTCTCTATAGTCTGCACAAAGTCTGAGGGACCCATTCGCCTTCGTGGCAAAGACTACTGGAGCACCCCACTCCGATATACTTCGTCTTATGAACCCCTTCTCAAGCAACTCCCCTACTTGCTTATGGAGTTCCCTCCTCTCACGAGGAGCCCTGTGGCGCACTGACAAAGATACTGGTTTAGCATCATCTACCAGATATATTCGGAGGTCTATCTCCCGCTTCGGAGGTAAGCCCTTCACCTCCCCAAACTCATCCGAGTATTCCCGGACCACTCTAACAGATCGCAAACTCTTGACCGAAGCGTCAAGCGATTCAAGATAACTCAGCATAACAAAATCTATGGGATTACAAGAGATCTCGAGAGTGTTACCTAAGCGGGTTATGAGCCCAACAACTCTCTAATCAAGAACGGCACCATTACTGGATAACCAGTCCATGCCCAAAATCAACCCATAGCCCGTGAAGCCCAAACAAAAGCATCACCTCTACACTCAATGCTAAGTATGGAAATCTTCAAACCCAAACATATCATGGACAAACAAGTGGAGCCCTCCCAATTGGGTTTGAAACAACCACGGGATCATCTACCAAACTGGTGTCTAGGTGCAGTGACTCAACTAATGATGATGAGATAAACGAATGTGGTGCGCCAGAGTCGAATAAAGTTCGAACAGGATGATCGAGAGAACCAAATTTCAACTTAGACGGTCCTACCCCCATCAGGTATACCCGTCGTGAGGGAATACATCTACCCTCCCGAAGATCCTGTACTTCGTCTTTACCTCTTTGGACAACCCTAATAAGGTGTCCTATTTCTCCAAAACAACTAGCGTTCCCCTTCCCATTCTCCTTTCGTGGCCTTCTTACCATGATAAGGTTTCGTCCTTTATTTACCTAATAGCTATTTGAACCTTCCTCTCTCGTCCATCTTAAAGGTACCCATAAGCCCTCCACCTCCTTGGACTAACTACTTAGCCTGGCAAACGTCTTAGTCCCTTGAAGTGGTTCTTCCGTCCTTCATGCGGAAGTCCTTATTTATCTTAAAAAGACATCTATTCGCGGAGGGAAAATTCAAAAAGAGAAAGAGGAAGAGATTCAAAACGGAGAATCCGAAGGATAAAGATATGGATATTTGGGGATTATGCTTTTCTTTCAAAAACTTTTTCTCTTAAAAGACACGTTTTTGAAAATACTTCTTCCAAAAATGTTTTTAGAAAAATAGTTTTCTAAAAATTTTATCTGTTCTGGTAACCAAGCTCTAATACCACGTGTAACACCCCACACCCGCTAAGGTCACTCATTAAGGGAATGCCTTAACTTCGGTGGAGCATTTTAAGTGAATATAGAAGAGAAAAATTACACAAGACAGATATAAATACTTGAAAAATCTAAAACATCATTTCATAGCAGCAGAAGGTAAACATGTTTAGTTACAACACCATAAAGAGTCAAGTACTAAATATCCATCCTGATAAAAACATAAGTACATAATCCCACTACATAAACAATAGCCATAAAAGAAAAGATAAGCTGGGCTTTACATCACGGTCCAAGCTCCAGAAGATAGATAAAGAAGTCTGATCAAAGCCCACTAGTGCTAGGCCCACTCTGAGAACCTGAGGGTTGGGGAAAAAGATAAAAACAACGGGGTCAGACATAAGTCTGAGTGAGCCCTATAACCTTAACAATACAATCATTAAAGTAATTAGGGTACGATATAAACCTGGTACGGTACGACTGGGGATAAATGACTACACTAAGTAGCCAACTCGACTTAGGATAAACTAAGATAACGGTAAAGACGCGCCTATCCACCCAAGGATAATTACTATTTTGCACCACCCCAGATCTACCCACCCAAGGGTAATTCCTACACCGCACCACACCAGTTCTACCCACCAAGGGTAATTCCTACTTAAAGGTTGATCCCACTAAGTGTACTTAGTAATTTTACCCAGTAGTTTCTTGTACCCCTAGCTGACTACATAGGTACTGTCTGCCCCTATCTCCACTAGGTGTACCCACTACTCCCCAAGCGATCGGCTCCCTAATGTAGATACCCGTGCTGGCCTAACAGTGGGGTGTATCACTCCCCAAAGTGGCAACCCGATAATCAATGGTGCACGGCTTATACCTACACGATGCAACGTCTTACCTACCAGCCCGGGTCCACACACGCATATGAAACCCGTTGGACTCGCGTTGCCACCGCTACCCCGTTTTGGCCTCTTACAGTCAAGCCCAGTACGCGTGTCCCGTCCTCGACTTGGGTCGAGCACAATAAGATACATATGGGTTACTGATTGAAATGGGCCCCCACAAGCTACTACTTAAGCTTGTCATTTTATCTAGTGCGTCCCACTTAACCCCTTTTTATAATCATGCCCACTTACATGTTAAGGTTTGGTTAAGTCATCTAATCATATTTTAATTGCCACTCAAGGCCCCCACAAGCTACTACTTAAGCTTGTCATTTAATCTTATTTCAATTTGCCACTCAAGGCCCCCACAAGCTACTACTTAAGCTTGTCATTTAATCTTATTTCAATTGCCACTCAAGGCCCCCACAAGGTACTACTTAAGCTTGTCATTTAATCTAGTGCATCCCACTTAACCCCTTTTTCATAATCATGCCCACCTACATGTTAAGGTTTGGTTAAGTCATCTAATCACATTTTAATTGCCACTCAAGGCACCCACTAGATTTCTACATGCCACCCAAGGCACCCACTTAACCCTTTAATCATGTTTAGTTACATGTTCCCCTTTGGTTAAGTATTCTAATCTTATCTTCTATTGCCACCCAAGGCAACCACTAGATTTTCCCATGCCACCCAAGGCACTTACTTAACCCTTTAATCATGTTTAATTACATGTTCCACTTCGGTTAAGTATTCTAATCGTATTTTCTATTGCCACCCAAGGCAACTACTAGATTTTTCCACATGCCACCCAAGGCACCCACTTAACCCCCCCATGTCCTCTACATGCTAATATGGTTAAGTGTTTCTTAATTGATTAGGAACGTAACCGTTGTAGAGACCTCTCACATTAGACTATCTCTCATGGCAGCTGGATTTGCCGGTCGGGTCCGGGCAGCCTTACGCCATAACCGAGTCTAACCTCGTGTCTTTACACTTGTCACGTATATAGTTTGTGCCTAAGACCTCTCACATTGGGCCAATCATTTGTAGCCGCTGGATATGCCGGTCAGTTCCGGGCAGTCTTATGCTACAAAAGGGTCCAACCTCGTGTCTTAGTCGATTAATTACACCTAATTAATCACCCCCATAATTTGTATTAATTATCCCTAATTAATTACAAATTTAACGATGTACATAATTGACTCAATTATGTCCATCCACTTTATGGTATGCATAATCATACCAACTTCACACCATTTCATTAACATGTTTATTAACCCCATCGTTCCCCACGTAATTCACCAAAATGACATAAAAGGGAAGATTCATCACAAATACAATGGGTTCAACTTGCATAACATTAGCATGAAATGGGTTTAAAGGTGTCAACATGCATATAGCATCAACCCAACTAGCATAAATAATCAACCCAAACTTGCATGAATCACATATGTCATAAAGAGGTTAACTTGCATAAGTGTCTTATATCATTCAAAGGGGTAAACTTGCATATGTATGTATGACATACAAAGGGGTTAACTTGCATATGTATGCATATCATACTAAGGTGTAAACTTGCACATGTTACTTGCATATCTTCAAACACCAAACTTGCATAACATGTCATATGTGAACTTGCATATAATCATACACCAAACTTGCATACATATCATATATGAACTTGCATATAATCATACACCAAACTTGCATAACATATCATGTATGAACTAGCATATAATCATACACCAAACTTGCATAACATATCATGTATGAACTAGCATATAATCATACACCAAACTTGCATATCATGGTGTCATAATGGATCAATGTTTCTCATATGACTTGCATATCTTGCATAACATCATAAACACCTAGCATATGACTTGCATAACTTGTATAACATCATGAACATGTATCATATGACTTGCATAACTTGCATAACTTCATGAACATATATCATATGACTTGCATAACTTGCATAATACCTCAAACACATAGCATATGACTTGCATAACTTGCATAACATCATGAACATGTATCATATGACTTGCATAACTTGCATAACTTCATGAACATATAGAACATAACTTGCATAACATGCATAACATCATTAACACATAGCATATAACTTGCATAACATGCATTGATCCACATTCATAGCCATAACCTCATCATATCCTATCATAATCACTTCAATAATTGGTCATTAAGGCTATAGAAAACTCACAACTTGTTGATTAGCCTTCTTATGAATATATTAAAAGTTTGAGACGAAGCCACTAAGCTATCAACTCAAAAACTCCAAATAAGAATGCTCCAAATGAAAACCCTTGAGCCAAATCAATAATAAAGATCCTAGCTTTGATGAAGAAAAGCCTTGAATCAAACTTAGAAACACTTAAGCAAGCTTAGGAACTCTTATACTTCTTTAGAAACTCTCTCATATGATTAGAGATGGAGATTATGACAAGAGGATGAGGGTGGAGGCCATGAGAGAACATTTTGGCATAGTTTAGCTATAGGATTGAATAATGAGCATTTAGGTTTAGGTTAGGGGTCTTTTTATAGAAGACTAGGATAGTTTTAGCCATAGGATAAACCTTAGTTTAGATCCTAGCCATCAAAGCATGTCTTGGGGAAGAAGTCAAGTGTAGGAACCATCTAGGGCCTTTAGATTAAAGCTGAACCATGAGAACCATTCAAATGCAAAATCTGCATTTGAGCGAATCGGCCCACGGGTTGACAGCCAAACACCTTGGATTAACCCCTAGTCGACCCAGCTGGCTAGGGTCGACCTCAAAAATAGGCCGGTTCGGTTATTCCCCTCTCCCAATTCGCTGTTTTGAACATTTTTGCATATTTATTTAATTTTCAATTATATATATATATATCAATATATATATATATTTCTCTGTGCAACCCATTTCACTTAATTAAGTATACTTTAATTTGTGAATTTTTATGTTCAAATTACGGGGTGTTACAAGTTTTACTCCAGGCGATAGTTAAATCTTTAATTAGATTTGAACGTGAAATGGTAATTAAATTTACCGATAACACTGAGATTGTTAGATATGGGGTACTACCAAATTTGCTCCATGGGATGAGTAGGTTGGGATTGGGATTAATGAATAAACGATTACTTCGGTATGGCTCGATAATCCCGACTAGTTTTATAAACCTTAATTTGGAATTGTGGAAAGATAAAATAAAATCTTTTGAAATTGACATCCAAAGGAAGATTAAAGAATAAATTTAAAGAGTTTACCTTTGATAAAATTAATGGGAACGTTTCCCTAAAGGTGTGGATATTTGAATAAAAGAATATTCTGGATTGGAATGAGGCGTAAGATGTGTTTTTATAGCACTTGATTATAAAATACACGAGTTATTCGAAAAAACCGGGTTTAACCCATTCTAAATAATTGATACGATGATTAAAAGTCGGCGATGGATGAAGACCGGAGATCTTCACATCGTTTGAATGATTACTGATGTCTTGATTGGGATGTACACCCAACACAAGGTATTAAGTGGTGATCATCCAGACGTACTTGGAGATCGATTGGATATGCAAGGGCCTCTCTCTTGTATTGGACATATGGGACGAGGAATAAGGCGCCTCCGGTTTCATTCAGACCCAGAAAGGACTTGCAAATGGACGGTATGTCTGACATTGTATTCCTTTATACTATATTCGTTGATCTCTACTGAATATTTATCTGTTTGGTGGCAGAGAATTTATTCTCTTGCTTAACACCCTTCTCTGAGACGTACGAGCTTAGAGGTTATATATTGGTGGAAATCAGTGGTACGGTATGGATTGACAGTGTGGCATGCTGAATTGCATGGATCAAGACTTTTGTTGAAAAGCGAAGTCATGTGGATGATGATCAAAGCATGGCTTTAAATAGCATAGCTTTTTGTAGCGTTAATTCGCAAGCTTCACACCTTGGTATGAACCAGAAACGGGATGAGGAACATATGGAAATGGTCATATGTTAGTTTCTAGCTATGAGTAACGTCATGGTATGGAGCGTAGGATGTTTACTTATGTGGATGTTGGAAAACTTTATTGATGGAAAAGCGAGGTACCTCGGATTTGAAACTAGAACTGAATAAAGGTTCTAGATGGTCGACTGGACTGACCATTTTGTAGATTTGATGGAACCACCTAACATATAGTTTATGGTATAACTAATCATCGACGGATGACAAGCCATGCGGCTAACCATAGGTGCAGTTATGGCTGAATCCCGAGGCTCGGGCTAGAGAGTCTCGAATCAGTAAGGAGATCGCTTACCTTGGTTCATAAATGGAAACCCAATTTCCAATACGTGATTTTACGATTTTAGTTGTAAACCTATATGGCGACATAATATAATGGTACCTACGCCGCCTATGATTGATACATTTATATTTGAAGTTGAATTCTTCACTTATAGTAATAATAAAAGATGAAATTTCATGTACCAAGCTTATTTGGATATTATAAGGAAAACTCTATCCTCGACCGCATTCATTGTGTGATGGGACCTGAGTCTTATAATTGCTTCCTTTTTCTATTTAGCATTGCATAGTTTATTTTTATGCACTGGTATCCATGGGGGATAAACCCGGTCCGTGTTATACAGCATGGTCCCGTGATTTACCTAACTTTAAAATAAAAGCTAATAACTATCTTTAGTTCTCACACTAGTCCCATGACTGGCTCGGAGTTTATTGTTTTAAATTATACTCTAGGTGCTCATATTTTCCACACGGGCTGCTAGTAGTTTTGGATTTGCAGATACTTCTTTTCCCAGGATCCTGGATTACTGTTCGAGCTATATTCGGAAATCTTTGTATCCGTATATTTCTTTCAGTTTTGTCAGTTGCAGTATTTCTGCTATACATAATAGTTATACATTTTACATTTATCTATTATTTTCCGCTGCTTTTGTAATTTGTAAATCTCTAATATTTTCCGTTGTTGAATATTTATTCATGCTCTGATTTATTCTTGTACTCTGATGTATTTGTTGTAATAGCAACGAAATGTTCTATTGTTCGTGTTCTGGTGCGTTGTGTTCTCAAAGCAATCATGGCTTTCCCATAAGGGGAAGTTTGGGTCGTTTAACTTCACATGCCTCTACATTTACCTTCACCATTCCCTTTCATTTCCATCATTTTTCCTTCAGTCGAGAAAAACCTTTCCCCTAAATTCGATAATCTCCTCCCTAAATTCATCCCTCCTTCACTCAAACTGAAGCCACCTCTCCTCAATCCAATTGAAGCCTCTAGCAATCGACTCGCCGCCGAGACCACCAAACCGTCATCGTCCCTTTCCTTCTTCGAATTGTAGGCCACCACCGTAACCTCCTCCGAGCCTTCCACTACTGTGTTAAAGATGAGTTATTAGCTCATGATTTTCTTTACTTCGAGCACTTCAACATCAATATAAATTAAATTATAATAGTCGATTCTTGTGTGTTTGTTGGTTGTCTTGTGATTGCATGAAAATATGGATTTGAGTTTGATAATTGTTAGAATGTTCATAGGTAGTTTCTTAGGTCTGTACTGTGCTACTGAACTAGTTAGTTGTGTGCTAGTCCTGCCATGTGCTCACAAAAGTGATTGTATATGTATACATTTACATACATATGTGTATATATGTATAAATTAATTGGTAGAAGATGGTTTTTGCTATATTGTTTGCAACTTTTCACCTCTGCAACAACATCCTATTGCTTTAACTTTCTTTTTGCAAAACTTGTGGTAACATGCTGAAGTCCACATACAATTTTAGTTCCTTTTCCCTAATGGTTAAGTTTTCTTTTGTAATAGTTGTAGCCATATTTTTTGCCGCCATACATGTTCTTTTAGTTTGTTTTAATTTCATACATCTATATTCTTTGATTCGTGTTTACACTCTTCTATTATTGCTTGTTCAAGAAGTTTGCTGACAACTTTTAATGATTTTTATGAACATAAATCTCAAGTATAGATTTTTGTAAATTGAATGCAAATAATTTATTAAAGAAAAGGCAGAATATTGGTATAAATATATATATATATATATATATATATATATTTATATACATACATCAAAATATAAGCCACAAACTAACTTAAGTTCAAGGGTCATGGATTGCAAAAGAAATTATCCACCAAATTCCTAATATTTACATTTGTATGTCGCCTATTTGAAAGAAAAAAGAATTTTTTTGGGGTATGTTTGGCTCAGGTCCCTATTAAGTTCCAAATTTTCGCCACATCCAATCCTAAACTTACTATAAATTACATCCCTATTTTTCGAAAATTCATTAAAAAAATCACGTAAATTCATATTTAAATTAAATACGTAAACATAATAAATTTCAGACAAAGAAACCGTAAAAAAAGCGCTAAAAACCAAAAATACAAAAAAACAGCGAAACAGCAGTAATATGCATCAACAAATGCCCATATTTGTAAATAATTGCATACATTCATGCATATATTTTAGTGATGCATCAAACTGCTATATAAATGCTTACATGTATGCAGATAAACTACAATATACGCATCCTTTTAAGCATATATTCAATTCTGGCCTGTTTTTTCAACCGTTCACGGTTTCCAAACATTGTTGCATACATTTATGCACTCATACAGAATAAATGCATACATTCATGCATATATTCAGAAGTCTTCATCCTTTTAACTTTGTTGCATACATGTATGCATATATACATAATAGTTGCATACATGTATGTAACTATTCGTAACACATGCATCTCAGTTCAACATTAAAGGCATACATGTATGCAACTA
Source organism: Allium sativum (assembly GCA_030737875.1). Lineage (NCBI taxonomy): Eukaryota > Viridiplantae > Streptophyta > Magnoliopsida > Asparagales > Amaryllidaceae > Allium > Allium sativum. The sequence continues at coordinate 389,126,192 of CM060921.1, forward strand.
TTTGTAATAGTTGCATACATGTATGCATATATTCACCCAGATTTTCACTTGATAACACTGTATGAATACATGCATACATGTAAGCAATTATTGGTAATAGTTGCATACATGTATGCAACTTTTTTTTAGGAATGCTTCTAGGAGTATTTATGATTTTTTGAATTTTTTTATATTGTAGCGCATATTTTTTTCCATAAAACACGTAACTACCCAAAATAGGGACCTGCTTTATATTTCAAACAATGCCTGGATGCCGTTCTAATTTTGAAAGTTTTTAGGGATGTGCCCCTTATTTCGCTTTTTTTTACGCTGCACCAACAAATTTTGTGTGACGGCCCGCCCCGCACCAACCGACATTTACTCCTAAAGTGCGCTGTACACATATCCAGTTAGCACGGGACGGTCGACAGAAGAAAAGGAAAGGAGGAAATAAACTAACAAGGAACCTGTAGAATGTCTCACAACGTATGGTACAAAATATAATAACAACATACTTGACGTAAAACAGGTAAGACAGTGCATAAGCTGAAAACAACTAACATAGCAGCGGAAAATCCAAGTACAGCTTATGATCCAAAGTTAACATTATTACAACTTTTCAAACTGTCTCAAAAAGCAAAAGTAAGATAGGGGAGGTACGCTACTAATTCCCAAGTAGCGACCACCAACGACATAGGGAGAATATCTATATATCATACGTGGAAGCCTCATGCTCGCCTCCGAATCAGCTACTCGCGCATCACCAGCTAACCTGTCTCTAGTCTGCTCGTGTGAGCACCCAGAGTAATAAGAAGAGACATAAAACTCTGGGTCAGACATAAAGCCTGGTATGAGCGATAAGCATCTAAACAGAACAATAACAGGTAGACTAAACCATACCTGAACCTGGACCTGCAACCAAAGAGTTAGCACTACATACTGTACAACACTCTAAGGTGCCATTTCAAATGGTGTAAAGGTAACGGGGGTGGGGGTGTGCATGTCATAGTGATGGCAAACAATCAAGCATAACAACCATCCTCACATCTCTCACTCAGTGTGTAAAGCATACGATATTCACCACTTCGATCACCTAACATACTTTGCTATGATCACTTTGCCCCATAAAGTCATAAATGGCTTCACTGCACTGATACATAGCCACTAATCCTTCGCTATGTCCACTTTGCCCCATGGAGTCGTAATGACCCCACTGCACTGGCTCGTAGCCTTACTAATCGTTTACTATATCCACTCTGCCCCATGGAGTCACAATGACCCCACTGCACTGGCTCATAGTCTTACTACGCTTCACTTTGCCCCTCGAGTCATAACGACTCTACTGCACTGATAACGTAGTCTTGCTACCATCACCTTGCCCCTCGAGTCATAGTGACTCTACTGCACTGATAAGTAGCCCATCATCCATTTTCAGTGGTGAATCGAATTTATGAATGTCGACAACTCCTTAGCACACGCCCTGCAGCAAAGTCCAACCATGAAGTGAACTCATTGGTTCCCAACTGGATCCTGAGCTCTAACTTCCATTTGGACTACCTTTGCATCTCGGGTTATTGGTCATCACCGGATCGGTTCGAATCGTCGCCTTCATGTCATAGCGGTTCGGATCGGCCTTCAACATCCTCCACTGGATCGGGTCGGATACCTCGAGCTCCCACCCAATATATCAGTTCGGATCAGAAGACGTCGCCCCTTGGGGATCGGGTCGGGTTCTTTAATTCCATTCACCACGCGTCGGTTCGGTTCGGAGGTGACCATGCGGGTCGGATCAGATGATGCATGCCACGAGAAATGCAAGTGGATAGAAGCTTCCCCAGTCCTTGTTGTCCTCCTCTGTTCGGATCGGGGTATGGAGCGTAAGAGCAGATCGGAGCTTCTGAATTCGAGTTGTGGTTTGGATCGGGTCCTCCTAACCGATCCGATCCGGTTCGGATGTCTTCCTGCACATTACCCAGCAAGCAGTTTACGCCACTCGACGGCGTTTTCAACCATTCCAACTATTCTAATCAATCACAAAGCATACCATACAGTCATAGCAACATGCATAATCAACCACAAACACCAAAACAACTATATGATAGGTTAAAATGGATCAACATAGACAAAACCACATATTTTCCCTTAAGCATGTTTAGGTGAAACTAATGATATGATTAGCAAATCTTAACCAAATTAACCCAAATTCATATAAGAGGTCTAAAACATCATTTCGAATTTTATAAATATTTTTCCAGAATTTTATCATGTTTAAATTCGCTAATTAACACTAGTTACCCTTAATTAGCCATAATTAGTGAGGAACTATGCAAATCACTCACCTTAGCCACAAACAAGACTTAGATCTGAAATAAATCTCTGATTTGGTGCGAATCCCAATGCTAAACAGCAACTCTAATGTTGATTTGGTGAAGTTCTCCCTTGATTTGATGTTGCTAAGCTTAATCCTTGATTAGAAGGTGATTTAGAGATTGGAGGCCATTTTTAGGGTTTCCAAGAGATAAGTGGAGGCTAGAAAACTGAAATGGAATGAACTCTAACTCTTTTCAGCCTCCCCATAACCCTAATCCCGAAATGGGTTATGGGCCCATTCACTAATCACCCTATTTGGCCCGGTTAAGCAGTTTTTCACCCTCTAAACCTTATTTCAGCCATATCTCCCAAACGGTGAGTCCGTTTCGCTATTATGACCACTCTACGGAAAGGTAAACCATCAAATGAATCTAACGCAAGTGGTTTCAGGTCAAAATTCCTTTCCAGTCAAAAGTTATGGTCGAAACAAGATCAGCTAGGGGCAAAACGGTCATTTAAAAATCGGCAAAAATCATGAACGTGGAAAATGACCCTAATGGTTGCTTCCCAAAGTTACATGACCATACGACTTCATATGGGAAAGAAATAAATATTCTACGATCCTCCGATGCGTAGAATGCGGGTTGTTACATTCCTCTCCCCTTAAGAAATTTCGCCCCCGAAATTCCCTAACCAAAACACACAGAGGGTCTCGCATGCCTATCAACCATAAAACAACAATCAAACATGCAAAACAAGCAAGACAAGTCTATCCTAGCATGCAGAATAACTAAATTGCAAAGTAAATCTTACCAGGCAAAGAGTTCTGGATACGTCTTCCTAATGCTCTCCTCTGTCTCCCAAGTACAGTCATTCTCGTTCTCGCCCCACTGAACCTTGACTAGCTTCACCACCTTCCTTCGAAGTTGCTTCGTATCTTGCTCGACAATACGAATCGGCTTGCGGTTCCCAACCGCCTTGGGTTCCACTTCGAAGTCCTCTAATTGATCAGGTGAAATAGCCATATCTGGGTCGTGTACGAACTTCCTTAGTTGGGAAACATGAAATACGTTGTGAACTCCCGTTATCTTTTCTGGTAAGTCAACTCTATATGCCAAATTTCCAACTAGTTCAAGAACTGGGAATGGGCCAACAAATCTTGGTGCCAACTTGCCTCTCCTGCCAAATCGTATCACGCTCTTCAACGGAGAAACCTTGACAAACACCAAGTCACTAATGGAGAATTTTAAATCTCTTCTCCTCTTATCAGCATAACTCTTCTGCCTATCTTGGGCAGCTTTCATTCGTTGTTGAATGATCTTTATCTTATCCGAAGTTTCCCTCACCACATCTGGTCCAAGCATAAACTTCTCGCCAGTCTCTATCCAACATGATGGTGAGTTGCACGATCTTCCGTACAAAGCTTCAAATGGAGCCATACCGATACTGGATTGGTAGCTATTAAATGCAAACTCTACTAGATGCAAATGGTCATCCCATGATCCACCAAAATCCAATGCACAAGCTCTCAAGAGATCTTATAATATACGATTCACCCTCTCCGTCTGACCGTCGGTCTGACGATGATGTGCGGTACTGAGATGTAATTCTGACCCTAGAGCCTCTTGTAAGCTCTTCCAAAACCCACTATTAAACAACGGGTCTCGGTCACTCACAATGCTTTTGGGTACTCCATGAAATCTCACTACCCATTTCATATACAATTCTGCCAACTTAGCTGCCGTTCTGGTCGATTTGACTGGTATAAATCTTGCACTCTTTGTCAATCGATCCACAATTACCCAAATGCTATCATGTCCCGTTCTAGTCCTTGGTAAACCATCGATGAAATCCATCGAGACTTGCTCCCATTTCCATTCGGAAATTTCTAATGGTTGCAACAACCCACTAGGCTTCTTTTGTTCGGCTTTAACTAGCTGGCAATTCATGCATTTGGATATAAACTTCCCAACGTCTCTTTTCATCCCTTCCCAGTAGTAAGTCTGCTTCATGTCTCGATACATCTTATTACCACCGGGATATATAGTCAGTTTTGAGTGATGACATTCTCTAAGCACTTCATCTCTCAAACCATTTACGTTGGGTACAACTAGTCTTCCATTCTTTCTAAGCCATCCATCTCGATCAAGCCCATACAAATTCATCTCCTCACCGTCGATGTTCATCTCTAACTTGGAGATGATTTCCAATAGATTAGGATCGTCCCTCTGGCTGGAACCAATCCGCTCTATCAAAGTGGGTCTGATCGCCAAACTAGCTAGCATTTCTGGATCCAATTCGCACTTTGGTCTGAAATCAAACCCTGCGATATACTCCAGTTGCTTCCATTCAAGGAACATAGCCCCTAAACTGGCATGTCTCCTACTCAAGGCATTGGCTACCGCATTACCTTTCCCAGGTGTGTATGCGATATCAAAATCATACGAAGCCAAGAACTCTAACCATCTCTGCTGACGGAGATTTATATCCTTCTGGGAGAAGAGATACTTTAACGATTTATGATCGGTAAACAACTCAAATCTTTCTCCCAAGAGATAGTGTCTCCACATCTTTAATGCGAACACGATCGCTGCCAGTTCCAAATCATGGGTAGGATACTTCTTCTCATGCGGCTTTAGCTGCCGACTAGCATAAGCTACAACCCTACCTCCTTGCATCAATACAACACCTAGTCCTGTACCACAAGCATCCATGTATACTGTCATCTCTTCATTCCCTTTAGGAATGACTAATACTGGCACACGCGTCAACTTTTCTTTTAGACTCTTGAATGCATTCTAACACACTCCGTCCCAGACGAAGGCCTAATTCTTCTTAGTCAACTGAGTCAACGGTGCTGCTATCTTGGAGAAGTCCTGGATAAACTTACGATAATATCCAGCTAACCCCAAGAAACTTCTTACATCTGTTGCATTCTTAGGCGTAGGCCAATCCTATACCGTAGCCACCTTCGCAGGGTCCACGACAATACCATATTCTGAAACAACATGGCCCAAGAATCTCACTTCCCTCCTCCAGATGTGACACTTAGAGAATTTCGCTTTCAATTGGTGTTTCCTCAACAGCTCCATCACTATCCTCAAGTGTCCCTTGTGTTCCTCCTCTGTCCTCGAGTAAACAAGGATATCGTCTACGAACACAAGAACAAACTTATTCAACTGATCTCTGAATACTCGATTCATACCCACAAAGTAGGTTGGTGCATTGGTCAACCCAAATGGCATGACCAACCACTTATAGAATCCAGACGGCGTCCTGAATGCCGTTTTTGGAACACTCTCATCCGCCACTCAGAGCTGATGAAATCTTGTCGCGAGGTCCAACTGGGAGAACACTCTTGCTCCTTCCAGTTGGTCAAACAAATCATCTATCCGCGGTAGAGGATACTTATTCTTCCTCGTCACCTTATTCAACTCGCGATAGTCCACACACAAATGAAGGGAACCATCTGCCTTAGTGGCAAACACAACTGGTGCTCCCCACTCGGAGACACTTCTTCTAGTAAATCCCTTCTTCAAAAGATTGCTAACTTGCACCCCGAGCTCTCGCTGCTCCCTTGGTGCCATACGACGAAGTGGCATCACTATAGGTCTGGCATCTTTCACTAAATCAATACGGAACTCAATCTCTCGGTGTGGTGGAAGCCCGGTCACCTCCTCGAAGATGTCCGGATACTGGCCAACCACAGGCACATCTGACAACTCATCATGCGGGATGTCGAGGGAATTTATAAAACTAGCCATTACCCCATCACTAGGTAGACTACCAAACACTACCCTCCGCCCATCATCCGCCCTAACTATCACCAAAAAGCCCTCACAGTCTACCACCACTTCGTATCTTTGGAGCCAATCGACCCCCAATATAATGCCATACCCAGTAAAGCCCAAACAAAGCAATCACAAACAAACATACATCCATGACTCGATAAGACCAAATTTCGACAAATCATACTAAGGTTAGTCGAAACACCAATCGGGTTTGTCACAACCAACGGTCTATCGACTATCTCGGGTTCCAGTCCCAACCTATCTACCAGGTCACTAGATATGAAGGAACGGGAAGCCCCAGCATCAAACAAAACTCGAATTGGTACATCATAAATAGAAAGCGTACCTTGAATAACAACATTCTTTCCTTTCTCCGCCGCAGTTGGGGCATTCGACGAAGAAGGAACAACATCAATAGCATATGCTTTCACAATCTGCTTCTCCTTAAGAGGTTGCGGACACTTATCCATATGATGTCCCACTTGGCCACGGTTATAGCACTTCCTATCCGCTGGCTTGGCCCGACATTCTTTAGCATAATGGCCCTTCTTACCACAGCTGAAGCACTCAACATCTTTCTTGTTCTTTTTCTGGCCATCCTTAGATTGGTTATGTTTTCTCTTATTCTGAGAGTTATTCTTGCCTCCACCGCCCGCTTGTAGTTTCATCCCTTCTGCAGATGCAGCCTCAGTCTTTGACTTAGGGTAAAGACTCTATGATCTCAAAGCTTTCCCCACAATCGATTCAAAAGTCTCATCGATGTGGTTGATAAGCCTTTCCCCCAAGTATCCATCCAACCCAGTAATGAACTTCTCATTCTTCTTCTCAGGAGTATCGATAAGAGATAGTCCATACTTCGACAAAGTGTCGAACTCAGCAATATAGTCAGGGACTGCCCTACCATTCTGCTTGAGTTCCAAGAATCTCTTAAACAACACTGACTTCTGGGCAGTTGGAATAAACTTCTCGCTAAAGCGAGCCTTGAACTGATCCCAAGTAACCTGATCTTCTGGAGTAGCTGTTCTAATAGCATTCCACCAATTCATCGCTCGCCCTTGCAGCTGACGAGACGCTAGCCTTCTCTTCATCGCATCCTCGATACCCAAGTCGTCGAAGATACGATCATAGCTATCCATCCAATCCTGAACATCTGTGGCCGACTCCGTTCCGTGGAATGGCTTCCCACCAAGGTTAGTGTAATCCTTGCACAACTTGGCGAAATCGATCCTATGCGCCTGCACTACTGGACCACCACCATTTCCGGGATTGGGAACTGCCCCTTGAACATCCCTAAGCATCTCCCTCATGAAGTTAGTGAACATCATCCTCATATCAGGAGCGTTCCCATTATTGGGCCCTCTACTAGCACCTCTAACATATCGGCTCATCGTTCAATCTGTAAAGAGGAAACGATTAACGACCCCATAGTGGTGCTAATGCAGTATGACTTCATTCTTATACTACTAATAGTATATATATATATATATATAGACAACTTTTGGAAACCAAAGTAATCACAAATACGCACTCTCATATACGTACTATCTCTCCCTAGTGTCTTTCCCTAGGTTAACTACGCAACCTAGAGCTCTGATACCAAATGTGAAGGCCCGCCCCGCACCAACCGACATTTACTCCAAAAGTGCGTTGTACACATGTCCAGTTAGCACGGGACGGTCGTCAGAAGGAAAGGAAAGGAGGAAATAAACTAACAAGGAACCTGTAGAATGTCTCACAGCGCATGGTACAAAATATAATAACAACATACTTGACATAAAACAGGTGAGACAGTGCAGAAGCTGAAAACAACTAACATAGCAGCGGAAAATCCAAGTACAGCTTATGATCCAAAGTTAACATTATTACAACTTTTCAAACTGTCTCAAAAAGCAAAAGTAAGATAGGGGAGGTACGCTACTAATGCCCAAGTAGCGACCACCAATGACACAGGGAGAATATCTATATATCATAAGTGGAAGCCTCCTGCTCGCCTCCGAATCAGCTACTCGCGCATCACCAGCTAACCTGTCTCTAGTCTGCTCGTGTTAGAACCTAGAGTAATAAGAAGTGACATAAAGCCTGGTATGAGCGATAAGCATCTAAACAGAACAATAACAGTTAGACTAAACCATACCTGAACCTGGACCTGCAACCAAAGAGTTAGCACTACATACTGTACAACACTCTAAGGTGCCATTTCAAATGGTGTAAAGGTAACGGGGGTGGGGGTGTGCATGTCATAGTGATGGCAAACAATCAAGCATAACAACCATCCTCACATCTCTCACTCAGTGCGTAAAGCATACGATATTCACCGCTTCGATCACCCAACATACTTTGCTATGATCACTTTGCCCCATGAAGTCATAAATGGCTTCACTGCACTAATACATAGCCACTAATCCTTCGCTATGTCCACTTTGCCCCATGGAGTCGTAATGACCCCACTGCACTGGCTCGTAGCCTTACTAATCCTTTACTATATCCACACTGCCCCATGGAGTCACAATGACCCCACTGCACTGGCTCATAGTCTTACTACGCATCACTTTGCCCCTCGAGTCATAACGACTCTACTACACTGATAACGTAGTCTTGCTACCATCACCTTGCCCCTCGAGTCATAGTGACTCTACTGCACTGATAAGTAGCCCATCATCCATTTTCAGTGGTGAATCGAAGTTATGAATGTCGACAACTCCTTAGCACACGCCCCGCAGCAAAGTCCAACCATGAAGTGAACTCATTGGTTCCCAACTGGATCCTGAGCTCTAACTTCCATTTGGACTACCTTTGCATCTCGGGTTATTGGTCATCACCGGATCGGTTCGGATCGTCGCCTTCATGTCATAGCGGTTCAGATCGGTCTTCAACATCCTCCACTGGATCGGGTCGGATACCTCGAGCTCCCTCCCAATATATCAGTTCGGATCAGAAGACGTCGCCCCTTGGGGATCGGGTCGGGTTCTTTAATTCCATTCACCACGCGTCGGTTCAGTTCGGAGGTGACCATGCGGGTCGGATCAGATGATGCATGCCACGAGAAATGCAAGTGGATAGAAGCTTCTCCAGTCCTTGTTGTCCTCCTCTATTCGGATCGGGGTATGGAGCGTAAGAGCAGATCGGAGCTTCTGAATTCGAGTGGGCGTTTTCAACCATTCCAACTATTCTAATCAATCACAAAGCATACCATACAGTCATAGCAACATGCATAATCAACCACAAACACCAAAACAACTATATGATAGGTTAAAATGGATCAACATAGCCAAAACCCCATATTTTCCCTTAAGCATGTTTAGGTGAAACTAATGATATGATTAGCAAAACTTAACCAAATTAACCCAAATTCATATCAGAGGTCTAAAACATCATTTCGAATTTTATAAATATTTTTCTAGAATTTTATCATGTTTAAATTCGCTACTTAACACTAATTACCCTTAATTAGCCATAATTAGTGAGGAACTATGCAAATCACTCACCTTAGCCACAAATAAGATTTAGATCTGAAATAAATCTCCGATTTGGTGCGAATTCCAATGCTAAACAGCACCTCTAATGTTGATTTGGTGAAGTTCTCCCTTGATTTGATGTTGCTAAGCTTAATCCTTGATTAGAAGGCGATTTAGAGATTGGAGGCCATTTTTAGGGTTTCCAAGAGGTAAGTGGAGGCTAGAAAACTGAAATGGAATGAATCTCTAACTCTTTTCAGCCTCTCCATAACCCTAATCCCGAAATGGGTTATGGGCCCATTCACTAATCACCCTATTTGGCCCGGTTAAGCAGTTTTTCACCCTCCAAACCTTATTTCAGCCATATCTCCCAAACGGTGAGTTCGTTTGGCTGTTATGACCACTCTACGGAAAGGTAAACCATCAAACGAATCTAATGGAAGTAGTTACAGGTCAATATTCCTTTCCAGTCAAAAGTTATGGCCAAAACAAGATCAGCTAGGGGCAAAACGGTCATTTAAAAATCGACAAAAATCATGAATGTGGAAAATGACCCTAATGGTTGCTTCCCAAAGTTACATGACCATACGACTTCATATGGGAAAGAAATAAATATTCTACGATCCTTCGATGCGTAGAATGCGGGTTGTTACATTTTGTACCAAATCTATTTCAAGAACCATAAACTAATAACTTATTTATAATATGTGTCTATCCTGAACTCTGAAAAATTGTTAACGTTTATGCCAGATTTTCCTTGCAAATATGTTTGTATTATAACAAATTACGTCATTATTTTTCTTCTTCCCACCTTTGTTACATACCATCATAAAGTGTGTGTGTGTGTGTGTGTGTGTATATATATATATATATGTATAAGTTTTGCATGTTTTCTGAATATGTACCTCCTTGTTGCTTGCCTGTATATTCAATTACCATGAATACGTAGTATTGTTTGTACACCTTCATATGAACATATTATGCCTAGTTCTCCCTAAACATGTACCTGCTGCCTTGAATTCTATTTCACACTTTGTCTTAGGACTTGAAGAATGATGCCATTCTACTGTTAACTGCTCACATGCCAAGCCTTGTATAGTTTTATTTTGTTCGCACTGACCTGAAATTGAACTTAATATTTTGTAGCATTATTTTCCTTGGGTTGCTTGTTGTTAGAATCTTGAAGTTATACCATTTTATGTTGTAAACTTGTACTTGTATCACTTCGATGCCCTTGAGGGGTTGCATGTCCATAATTTGTACATGTTGATGCTGCACACACTCTCCTTATAACATGGTGTTGTAACCTGTCTTATTTTATGAAACTTTGTACACCTAGCCACCCACTTTAGATCCTTATACATTCGTGAACTGTATAAATGTGTTGGTATATATTTTTCCCTGTTCTGAAACTCGAAATACATTTGTTCTTAATCAAATTTATTTTGGGCAGTTTCACTTTCAATTCTTGCATATATTTCAATATTCAATTTTTAGCTAAAAATTTCCCTATTTCCTTGTCAGACACCCATTTCAATGCTTTACTTTGGAATGCCTTTGTTCTGCATAGATAGAGGTTTGCTTATAATATCGTGTCGATACCTCTTTACATCCATGCGTCCTTTCTTTATATTATAATTGTCCCTTTTGCTTTGAAAATTTTCCACTCCTCATGTACTCACCCTGTTTTGAAATGCATACTGCTCACCTGAAGTATACCCAATAGTACATGCATTTTGGTTTGAAATACACTTATTGATTCATTTTGCACGCCTGAAATGTGCTTATTAGTACACGTGCTGACCTTGTTTACCTATGGAACGCCCAACCCTTGATGTGTTGTGTTTACATGCATGGTTGCAGTGTGCTTTTGCACTTGTGTTACCGTTGTGAACAATGGGTGCATTTTTGTATGCTGCGACCTGTGTTCATTTCCGGGATGCTGAGGCGGTGCACACGTGTACTTGTACATGTGTATATATGCATGCTCCTATGACCAATTGTCGCTGAACAGAAAACTGATATGCACGGATATTGCCCTTGATCTAAACATTAATATAAAATAAACACTATATAATAGTATATTTTGCATATGACATATATTTCAAGTTAGGATTAACTATTATATTTTAGTGTTTTATTGAAGTTGACTTGCTTGAATAAAGTTAATCCTAACTCGAGTGTTTTATGTTTTGCATGGAACACTCGTACATTGGTTATTTATGTATTGAGCTGGAGCATTGAACTATATATATGTCTGTAGTGGCACCCTTTGAATATATGCATTTATATAGATGTATACATGTCCTATATATATACATACACATATATATAGTATGTTTGTTATTGTAGCCTCTTTAACCTACAGCCGATTTAAAGCATATTGTTTGCTATGTTATACCCATGTTTGCATAAAATCCGAACTGTACCGTCTATAAATGTCTTGCCGATAAAACTTTGTTATCCAAGCATGAGTGCCAATTTAACAGTGTCTATCCTTTCGGTGGCCACCGTCCATACCTCAAACGCTAGTTTTACAGCAAGCCTCTCGACTCTACCAACCCAAAACGGGATGTGTATGAGTAAGAGTCAATGCTTTGCCACAGATCACAAGGCGAGACCCTCTATCACGCACAACAGAAACCAAGTTTGATATCATTGTGTAACGACCTGCCTTTTTGACTACTTTAAGTCGGTAATTAAACCAACTCCAACCATTCAAAAGCGACGGATTGTTATTTAGCTTACAGAGTTTAAATGGAATATACACATAGAATCACAAATAAAATATTGCACAACGTAAGCTTTATTACAAAAACTATCAGAGTTTACAAAATTCATCATACATCGAAAACTTTTAAATACATAAGATTTCTAATTAAATAAATTTACAAAAGAACGGACCGACATAGGCATCTTCACCACTCTCTAACTTCGAAAGATGAAGTCTTTAAAATCTGCAACTCTCCGATGTAACCAAATGCATGTATCACATCATGGTCGTAAGTATAAGTGTAGCAGGTGACGAAACATAAGTGCACACATCAAGCACAATAGGGCATTATTGGCATAACAAGCCATCAAGCAACATTTAAAACGGTCGTATTCAGGGTCATTACAAATTTTATGTTTTACAGGCCATCAAACAAAGGCAGAATGCACGAACTAATGTATTTCAAGTTTTAGTAAGGCAACAAGTACAAATTTTCGGCTACAGCAAGCAATAGTGTTAAATGAAGCATGCAAATGAAGCCATGGCGATAAAAAATACTGAAATGAGGCAGATCAAGACAATAACAAGTAGCAGCAACGAGCAAAAACTTGACTATTATATTTTATTTCTTAGAAAAGCTAGCCAGTTTTTATAGTGGGCTGTACCACTTTTTCATTATAACAAGTAATGAGTACATAATATAATAGGAGATAGGTAGATCGCCTATCTGCTACAGACATATTGCCTTAAACTATGCCTTAACTATAATCAATCACCACACATGATGTGATTAGTTAAAGAAAATAGCAAGAAGCATTAACATACGTACAGAAAAAATTAGTTTACAAATTCTATTTCAGGCTGCACAGTAGTCCAGTGTAAACTCTAGTAATCAAAGATAATGACAAACATACAGAACCATATTATGGTTAATCTAGCATACGAGTACAACAACATGTAAGAAGGGTTGCAGATAGTTGAAGAGGGAGGGCAGAGGATTGAAGACAACCTAGCTACGCTGCATACACATAAACTAGAAAAACTCTAATTAAGCTCACTTCATATGCGCCAGTACTGATATAGATTATGGAGTCAAGCCAAAAAACACATATAAGCACCTAGTATAGCTCAATGTAATAAGAAGCAAAAAGTTGAATGATGCAGGATATTGAAGTACTTCGAACACAAAACTTGACTAGCAAAAATAGAAGGCAAACTAGGCAACAGACTATGGCTTTTATGCTAGAACCAACAACGAAATAAAACAAGGTAGCATAAAGAAAGAAGAACAAAAGACCCACACCACCATGACGAACACCTACAAGATGGCACACGCCAACAACCCAATATCAGCAACACACATCAAAACTAGGAATCAACCAACTGCATCAACACTCAAAACAACCACCACCCAGAAATCAAAGACGACACACAATAATGTTACAAGAGCTCACTGAAACCAAACCAATATCCAATAGATTCGAACTCCTCACTACAAACCCAAAACAATCAAGAAACTAAACGAATCAACAAGCTTATAACCCACAGTCGCCTGAAACGACGCTAGCCACAAGATAAGTAGCCGAAGAACAAGCTAGATATAATTAAGAAAAGATGAAAGGATATAAGGTAGGCTAGCCATGAGGAGGAGGATTCATTAGGAACTGATCAAGGTAAGGGAAAAGGTAGATAGGTGAGAGTCGATGCGTTGTCAAAAACGATAGATCTGAGGGAAATTATTTGAAAGCGGACAAAAGGGATGCACTGTTAATGGAAGACTAGATGTGGGAAAAGAAAGAGGAGGCCAACTAAGGAGTAGGCAAGAGGATAGGAACATAAGTTTACTGCTAGCTTAGGGATGGCTTAAGGAGAAAGATTGATCGGTTCTAACAACAGGCTCCTACACCGTAATAGTCAAAGCTAGGGATTGGGGGAAAATGAAGGGGAAGATGATAAATTAGGGTCACGATGAGGAAAAAGGAAAGCAGAAGAGATTTTAGGAGAAAGAAAGGGAGAGGCAGTAACCCTAGTCACCTTTGAAGTGCAGGAAGCTCATTCCGTTTATCGTTAGAAAAAAGAGCAGTAAGGAAGTCAGATAATGCTTTCTAGGCATGAATATTATATTTTAGTTTATACAATTGCAAAATTACTTGAAATAAAGAAAATCATGAGAGGGAACTCACATACTGCTGTGTTTTCCTAGGAAAAATTATTGACAAAGGTGCGGGTTATTGGAGATGGTCATGGTGGCTGCTGTGACGAAGGTTCTTGCAGTGCTTCGATTAGGCGAGGGAGGTGGTGTTGGGCTTTAACGAAGGAGGCATGGGGAAAGGAATTCGGTGGCGATTTGGTGGAAGACATTAAAGTGGGATTAAGGAAAGTTTTATTTCAGCTGAAGATGGAAAAAGGAAGGGGAATGAGGTAACGATTTTTATTATAGGGGAGGAAATGGTGATTTGGATGGCTGCCATTATTATTATTTTTTATTTAGAGATGATGGTTTTCGGCTAGTAGGAATAACAAGAGATGGGGGTTAGCAAGGAAATAAAAGGAAAGGAATAGTGAGACAAAACAAAACAAGTACAAGTGTTAAACTTTCAGCACAAATTGAACAAGTGTAAAGAATTTCCAATCAAGATTACAGGTGACAAGGTTTATTAAACAAATAATTTTCACAAAAGTATATACTATTATATTATACTAAGTATAAATACATTTACATTTTGAAATACTCTAAACCAAAGTAACCAAGTTCAAATTTACACTAAATAAATCTCAAGTTAAATCAAAATTTACAAATACTCAAACAACAATATTTCAATTAGTTTAAAATACTAGTAACATTTAAATTTAACTAAAATATTAAATTCAAATATTGAAATTTAATTCAAACTTACAAACTATATCAAAACTAACTTTAAAAAGATTATACACAAAATTATAAACAATTTCTTAATATAAACAATGTTTTCAACACTAAAACTAAATTAACTGCATATTTTAGAACATCAAAAAATCTGGGTCGTTACAAACTCCCCCCTTAAAACTTTTCGTCCTCGAAAAGGAGAGGTTGTTGAAAGCATACTTTTGTAAACAACAAACACTTATACAAGAATTTTGTTTAAAATATTTATACAATTTAAATTTTAATCAAACCATTTAAAACATTGAAATTTAATTTAATTTAAATTATAAAACTTATTCAAACCCTAGTTAAAATAGACTAGATTTTAAATTCCAAACTGAATTTCTAAATATAAACATAAATTTAAAAATTAAATCTAAATCAACTACATATTTTAAAAGGTCGAAAATCTTGGGTCGTTACAAAATTCAAAGTTATTGGGTTTGTAACGAACCGCGTTTCCGTACTATCTGAGTTGACTACATACATCACACGTCCAACCCAAATATCACAAAAATATGAATCATTTTTTTAGAAGAAAAAGGTAGAAGAAGAACAAAAATAACAACACAGAATCTCACATTATAGCAAAACAAAATATAATATATCATAACTTTCGAAATACAAAATTTTAACTTTATAACATACAATTATTAGGGTATAACACTTACAACACAGCGGAAATAAAAACGATAAACATATCTAACGCTGAAGCCTCCTGCTCCAAGCTCCTTAAGATAAATCTATAAAATCCTGAACTACTTGACTGCCCGTACAAATTTGGGCACCCAAGAGTTTAGGTAAAACAAAACAAAATAAACTCTGTGTCAGTCATGGTACTGGTATGAGTAAACGATTTAAAATAGTTTGAGAAAGTAAACGATATCTCATAAGGCCACGCCGTATAACACGGAACGGGTTTTTTTCCTTATCAGAAACTAAAACACTTGTTTTAAATTACAAAAATCCTTTTGAAAGAAACGATAATCTTTATATCAAAACTCTTTTGATATTATAATAGTGTCTAAATAAAATAAATAGAAATCTAGTGGAACGCTTTCATCTCATGCTCCACATACATAATATACAATCAAAACCACGAGCACTTATTGGGTAATGAATTTCCAACTATGACAAGGTATGGAACCACCTTCCGATAGTGTATCTCTAGAGGAGAATACACTAGGTTCAACAAGTACATCTTTTAACCCGGCCACACATGACCGACCGCTCATTTCTCTTGAGTATATCGAAAGTATATCACCAACGGTTGGGATCAGCAACCGTTTTCCTGAATGGGACAACATCGAATAAGGAATTAAATGAATTTCTCTAGATAGGTGATAATACACCATAATGGGAGCTACCCACATAGCCATGCTGCCTGCCCGATTTTTGTCAATTCCCGGTTGTTGAGGCCTGAGGCTACGATTACTTACCATTCGTTGATAGCACAATCACTTTGAATGCCACATTGTCAGATTCGTTAATCCTTAATTTGTTTGTACAAATATATTATTGATATTATGCTAAGAGAATAAATTCTCTGCCGCCATATATATCTATACAGACCAACATATGCGATGATTGGAAATACTCTGTCAGACACTCGTCCATATACGTTCGTTCTAAGACTGAACGAAACCGAAGGAAGAATTTTCATTAATAGAAAAGCCCTTGCACTTTACGCCGTCTTTGATTATCTTCATATAATATGATTCGCATTGCTACTGCCAAAATGGAGTGGTTCTCGGATAATAATCCAACCGGTCTCTCCATATTGACAACGATATTGGCAAATACTTCGTTAGTCGGTTATTTAACTATCGAAGAAAAACAAACATTCATTCAAAGCATCAAACAAATCATTGGGCCTTTTAATTAATATTTCATTAATTAAAACACTTCTTCATCTCCTTATCCATATTCACGATATTTTCGATAATCATCTTGGCCTCTTACGCTATTTGGAAAACATTTCCATATATCGCCTTCTTTTATTTTCTATACTTCGAAAATATCTTCTATTTATAATTGGAAAACTTTCCAATTACTTATCTCTTTCACGCCCGTTTATTTCTACACCCAGGAAATATTTATTTATTATATTTCCAAAATTTCACTTCTTCGGATTAAAACGAATGTTGTATAAAACACCGTTACAGCAACCCAAAATTTTTCATTCAACTAAATTTCTTTAAACATTTATCTCCAAGACTGGATCCTCCTATTTATCGATTAATAATTAAATCAATCAGGTTGGGGTATAATTACCTCTCAGACCTTGACTGAAACCATCATTAACTTCAAAACAGACAGACCAATTGCCTCGAATACTCAACAACATAAAAGCTAATTATTCATTTTAAATCTTATATGTTTCTCTTTCTAATTTTACCAGATTTAATCATAGATTTCCTTTTTGTTTATAATATTATATTTTTAAGTTCAATTCCTTATCGAATTCTATATATATCTATTCATTGATTTTCTAGTTATCCAATTTTCTTGAAAATATTCTAACTCAAATTTCTGGAAAATTTCGCCATAACCTCCTTTGTACGGGTCACTCAGTACAACTTCAAAACGCCTCTCTAGGCTCTCTCCCTTTAAAAAATAAAATCAAAAAGCCAAGTGGCTTGCTGATTCAGCGCATAAAACCTCATATTACGGGAACTAAATTTATAAACTTCATTCTCATCATCCCATACATATTTAACACATATGCATCCATTTTTAATTTATTCCAACTCAATCTGGTCATTTTAACTCAATTCGCTAATTTGTTCTTTAATCAACTCTTTTGCCCATTTCATTTTCTATTTGAACATATCACGTTAAAATATATTCAAATTTGTTTATAAACCAATTGAATTATATTTTCCATTCACGTTTCATATTCAATTTCGAATATGAAATCCACAAATCTAAATCACTTATTCAAAGCTCAATTTCAATTCAAAATTCCATTTAACTAATTAGTTTTCAAATTATTTAATTCTATCCAATAATTAACAATCTGATTTTTGTAAAAACCAATCCATTTACATCACTTGATTCATATTTATTTTTGTAACTCAAGTATGGATTTCTATAATGAAAATCCATATTTTGTTTGCGTAGAATTCTTAATTTAATTTAAATAAATCGTTTTGGTTTTATAGTGGTTATGGCGCTGTTTTTCTGAAAATTTGATTTTGACATAACTCAAACTCTATAAGACGAAATCCAGATTTTTCTCTTCTATTAGAAAAATATTATTCGACCTGTCCTGACGATTCTTGTTTCAAAGAATTCCGACTTAAACTGCATCCTATATATTCCATTGAAGTTCTAAACGCTAATTTACGAACTACCACGCTGCGACAGGTTCATTTTAATTATATTTATACATAAATGTTTAAACTTCATTTATAATAATATTTCAATTCAATTCATATATATTTTAATATAAATTAATCTACTTTACCAAATCCAAGTTAATATTCTTGATTATTTTTAATCGTTGATTATTTCATAATTCAGTTATTAATTTATTTATAATTCATTCTTCGATATTGAATTCCAATCCTCTTTGAAATAATTATTTTATAAAATTCGATATAAATCGAATTTCATTTATAAATCCATTGGATTTTTCTCAGTTCAGTTTATATTTCGGATTTTGAAATATAATCAATCGTCCCATTTCAAAACACTTTCCAATTCATTTTTAAATTCATATTTGAATTTAAACTGCTACATTATCTTATGATAATTAATTTTCACCAGATTTATAAACATCATTTATAAATTCAACTTCCTTGTTTTATATATTAAAACAATTTTCCCTTTCAAATCCATTTGTAACCCAATTCATTTAATATTCCGAATTCTGAAATAAAAGCCCTCATTCTCTTTTCTAAACGATTTCAAATTTTATTTTTAAATTCATTCTTGAATTTAAAGTTACCAATTATCTCTTGATAATTAATTCACCATATTTATAACACTATTTATAAATTCACTTGTTTTACATTTAAACAAGTCCATTTCGAAATCTATTTAAAACCTAAATCTTATTTTAGAATATTCTATTTATTATAACTTATACAAGTAACTAATTTACATATTTTATTTTAGATTCTATCTAACATAATTCCAATATCCTTTTTGAACATAATTTATTTTATAAATTCGGCACAATCCATTTTAAATATCCAATTAAATTTACATTCTGATTATCGGAATAGATTTCATCGTTTTCTATTTAAAACGATTTCTAATTCTAATTTAAATTCACTTTTGAATTTAAATTCCCAATTATCCAATGATAATTATCCATTTCATTTATAAACAACATTTATAAATTCATCCCAATCCCCATGCATTAACCACTAAAAATTATTTCGTGTTATTTACAAACATCATTTATAAATTTACTTCAATTCCCTGCACTGTTTAATTTATAAACATCGTTTATAAATTCTCAATACTTGTTTTTCCTGTATTATTTAATTTATAACATCGTATATAAATTCAATACTAGTTTTATTTATTCAAAGCAAGTTAATATTTCATATCCCATTCGAAATTCAAGATCTATTTTTAGAAAAATAGAATTTTCCTTTTAAATCACAAAATCCATTTCCCTATATTTTTATAAATCAACATTCAGGCCCCAGTGATATTTAAACACCCCAAACCACTCAATTATCAATCACAGGTTTCCTAACACATCATATATGATAATATATATAAAACAAACAAATAATAATATTTTTAAGGAATCAAGTTGGATTCCTCCAACTTGTTTTCCTGCATCCACAGACGTTAGCCAACATAAATAATACCCATCCTGCTTCGAGGTAGGATATCGCGGTATAGAAGGTCATCCACTATCATAGTGTGGAGCGTATAGGGTCATCCGCTAATGATACTTTGGGCATCCGCTTATGGTACTGCGGGAACTATCCAATCACCAATATATATAACACCACAAACACCAATCCTAAATAACTGATATATATTTCATATCCCATTCGAAATTCAAATTATATTTTTAGAAAAGTAGAATTTTCCTTTTAAATCTCAAAATCCATTTCCCTACATTTTTATAAATCAACATTCAGGCCCTAGTGATATTTAAACACCCAAACACCTCAATTACCAATCACAGGTTTCCTAATACATCATATATATATGAAAAAACAAATAATAATATTTTTTAGGAGTCAAGTTGGATTCCTCCAACCTATTTTCCTGCATCCACAGACGTTAGCCAACATAAACAATACCCATCCTACTTCGAGGCAGGATATCGCGGTATAGAAGGTCATCCACTATCATAGCGTGGGGGCGTATAGGGTCAACTGCTAATGATACTGCGGGCATCCGCTAATGGTACTGCGGGAACTATCCAATCACCAATATATATATATATATATATATATATATATAATAACCTCAAACACCAACCCTAAATAACTAATATTATATATTTAATAATAGCCACCGTAATATTTTAATGCAACCAAACAACCATCAATTATTTTTAACGTCTAAAAATAATTCTAAATAATAAATTGAGTGAGATTTACTCACCGTGTTTTTCTCTTGCCGAATATCCTGTTAAATTTCACCTTATTGTGGCTATAGATCATCTCAAGTAGACCTTGTTTGCACCTATGATTTATTAGGTTCATATTTAACAATTCATACTGTCATGAATTTAAATTAATTATTTACTAAATAAATTTAAACTAATCCAATTTAATCAAAAGACATTTCTAAACAAATTTTAATTAATTTACCTTAACCCTGCTTTACTTCTCCTTCTCCTCAGTTAACTCTTCCCCTTTACTGGACTTTTAGCTCCCCTTTCATCAATATGCACCCTTAACATAAATGAAAACCTCTCAGCAAAACTCAAACAACCCTACGCCGTTGCGTGTTTGCTCACCAACCCATCTCGAATGATGCCCAAGATCACCCTGACCCTACGGAGACCATCGCGATTCACATTTCCCAGATCGAACAACTCCAGCATCGCAAATGCGAATTCCAAACTCAACTCCACTGAATTATAATCGAGAATCAAGAACCCAAAAATCATCGCACCTAGTATTTCCACCCTTCTGAACCCTAACCTCACCGTCGCGACGTCCTTGACTAGCCATCGATAATTTTGCACTCGCCCTAAAAATAACATCGCGGTCTTCCAACTCGAATCTGAGAAGCTCAATTTTCACACCTCCAGGAACTCGGCTTGTAGCTCGTGCTGCCTCGATTTTGGATTCTTAGCTCGCGAGTTAATACTGAGATCGATTGCCTTTTCCTTTTTTTTATTTACAGCGAGTTTGATTTATTCTGGGGAAGGAAAAGGAAGGCACACACGATTTTGATTTAATAATTGGATCGGGTTTTAAAACTATAGAATGAGGAGCGACATTCCTTTTTATTTGTGAAGCTTGCGATTTTAATTTTGATTTTATTTTGAAAGAAAACAGAAAAGGAAAACAAACAGAAGCTTTTCGATTTGAAAACAGAGAAATGAGAGATTGGAGCATGATTTTATATAGGTAGAATACTTAGTTATGAAGAAACGAGGTCTGCACAAATACATTATAGGGTATAGGTTTACAGTGTACTCTTATTGCTTAGGGTGGAAGGAAGCTATTTTTAATAATTATTTTTATTCTATTTTATTTTAAATTAAAACCAGTATCCTTTAATTTTAAATTATCATGTCGATTTAAACTCCTATTTAAGCCCAACAACAGGCCTCCCTAGGGTTAAACCACCATTCAGAACCCACTAGGACAGGTTTCAAAGCCTTATTCAATCATTTGGAGAAGAAATTAATTTAAATCGATATAAATTAAATTTAAAATAATAAATTTCTCGATAATAAATTATTATTATCGTCGATTCTATTCAAATAAATATAGTAATTAATTATCTGAGTTAATTTGAATCCGTTTGAATTGAAATATTTCAGATTCTCATATTACGATGATTATATATATTTGAAGTAAATTGTATAAAGATTATTAAATCGATAACTCGATATAAAAATTCATTTATACTATTAGCTCAATACTTGAAACAATATTAAATATTAAAATAAATTATACGAAAATCTGGGTCGTTACATTCTTCCTCCCATAAAAAGAAATTCGTCCCCGAAATTACTAAGTTAGAAAATTGTTACAAACCCATTACTTTTCAAAAAATCACTTATGTTAAAGCTCAACATTTCCTGTTTCTACAACTTTAGTTCCACAAAAAATTTTGGTTTTCATTCATTTAATTTGAATGATTTACAATCAATTCATATTCCATTCAAATTGATTCTAACCAAAT
The DNA here is from genome assembly GCA_030737875.1 of Allium sativum. NCBI lineage: Eukaryota > Viridiplantae > Streptophyta > Magnoliopsida > Asparagales > Amaryllidaceae > Allium > Allium sativum. The sequence continues at coordinate 389,148,689 of CM060921.1, forward strand.
TATTTACTTCAATCCATTTAACTTGCTTAAGTTAAATCTTAAATTTCAGAATCCAAATTCCTAGGTTTCTATTTCGAATCCTTTTGAAACCACATAAATATATACACATATATTTATAACCATTTCAAATTCAAGACATTTGAATTTTCAAAACAGTTTGTTTTATTTCAAACAAATTTCCATCAAAATCTTTTCTAAGGTAGCAATTCATCGCTTAGAAACTCGAAAATGAACACTGATGATGCTGCAGTTATTATCAGAATTATTTCCCAGCGGCTGAAGTGAGTTCAGTGCTTTATCACTTACAAAATCCATTCAAAAATGGTATTGATTCAAAAATTCCTTCAAAACAAAGCAGTATTATTTTAATATACTTTGGAAAATATTTTTCCAAACACCCAGGATTTTAAATTCTTAATTCTGATCCCGAATCCAATTTCAGTTCATTTCATTTGTATATTTTATTCTTACACAAATTATATTTGGTTTTATATAACCATTACAATTTTTTAATCTCATTTGATTATAATAAAAACCAACACATACATATATTATAATAATTTCATAAGATTATTCCTATATCAAAACAAAATTTAAAAAAAAAATATTTCATTTACCCACTTAAAACAATATTATGTCAAATTTCTTTGTTCAAGTGTTTATAAATTCCTATCGACTACATGGTGTCCCATGATTCAAACAGAATTCATAAACCAGTTAGCAGATAACCCAACATAATATTAAACAATTTTTTTATATCAATTAACAAATGTGTCTCTTGTATATATATATATATACACACACACACTCAACTCATTCTAGGGTACTACTGACCCTATCTCTAATGAGCACAACTCCACTAAAGCCTAGGTGTTCGCTCAACCTAAGCTCTGATACCAATTGTAACGAACCGCGTTTCCGTACTATCTGAGTTGACTACATACATCACACGTCCAACCAAATATCACAGAAATACGAATTATTTTTTTAGAAGAAAAAGGTAGAAGAAGAACAGAAATAACAACACAGAATCTCACATTGCAGCGGAACAAAATATAATACATCATAACTTTTGAAATACAAAGTTTTAACTATATAATATACAATTATCAGAGTACAAAACTTACAACACAACGAAAATAAAAACGATAAACATATCTAAAGCTGAAGCTTCCTGCTCTAAGCTCCTTCAGATAAATCTGTAAAATCATGAACTACTTGACTGCCCGTACAAATTTGGGCACCTAAGAGATTAGGTAAAACATAACAAAATAAACTCCGGGTCAGTCATGGGACTGGTATGGGTAAACGATTTAAAACAGTTTGAGAAAGTAAACGATATCTCGTAAGACCACGTCGTATAACATGGAATGGGTTTTTTCCTTATGAGAATCTAAAACTCTTGTTTTAACTTTCAAAAATCCTTTCGAAAGAAACGATAATGTTTGTATCCAAACTCTTTTGATATTATAATAATGTCTAAACCAAATAAATAGAAATCTAGTGGAACGCTTTCATCTCACGCTCCACATATATAATATACAATCAAAACCGCGAGCAATTATTGGGTAATGAATTTCCGACTATGATAAGGTATGGAACCTCCTTCTGATAGTGTATCTCTAGAGGAGAATACACTGGGTTCAACAAGAACATCTTGTGACCCGGCCACACATGACCGACCACTCATTTTGCTTGAGTGCATCGAATGTATATCACTAACGATTGGGATCAGCAACCGTTTTCCTGAATGGGACAACATCGAATAGAATAAGGAATTAAATGAATTTCTCGAGATAGGTGATAATACAACCTAATGGAAGCTACCCACATATCCATGCGACCTGCCTGATTTTTGTCAATTCCCGGTTGTTGAGGCCTGAGGCTACGATTACTTACCATTCGTTGATAGCACAATCACTTTGAATGCCACATTGTCAGATTCGTTAATCCTTAGTTTGTTTGTACAAATATATTATTGATATTATGCTAAGAGAATAAATTCTCCGCCGCCATATATATCTATACAGACCAACATATGCGATGATTGGAAATACTCTGTCAGACACTCGTCCATATACGTTCGTTCTAAGACTGAACGAAACCGAAGGAAGAATTTTCATTAATAGAAAAGCCCTTGCACTTTACGCCGTCTTTGATTATCTTCATATAATATGATTCGCATTGCTACTGCCAAAATGGAGTGGTTCTCGGATAATAATCCAACCGATCTCTCCATATTGACAACGATATTGGCAAATACTTCGATAGTCGGATATTTAACTATCAAAGAAAAACAAACCTTCATTCAAAGCATCAAACAAATCGTTGGGCCTTTTAATTAATATTTCATTAATTAAAACACTTCTCCATCTCCTTATCCATATTCGTTAACATGATATTTTCGATAATCATCTTGGCCTCTTACGCTATTTGGAAACCATTTTCATATATCGCCTTCTTTTATTTTCTATACTTTGAATATATCTTCTATTTATAATTGGAAAACATTCCAATTACTTATCTCTTTCACGCCCATTTATTCCTACACCTAGGAAATATTTATTATATTTCCAGAATTTCACTTCCTCGGGTTAAAATGAATGTTGTATAAAACACCGTTACAACAACCCAAAATACTTCATTCAACTAAATTTCTTTAAACATTTATCTCCAAGACTGGATCCTACTATTTATCGATTAATAATTAAATCAATCAAGTTGGGGTATAATTACCTCTCAGGACTTGAATGAAACCATCATTAACTTCAAAACAGACAAGACCAATTGCCTCGAACAATCAACAATATAAAAACCAATTATTCATTTTAAACCCATATACGTTTCTCTTTCTAATTTTACCAGATTTAATTATAGATTTCCTTTTTGTTTATAATATTTTATTTTTAAGTTTGTTTCCTTATCGAATTTTATTTATATATATATATACATTGATTTTCTAGTTATCCAATTTTCTTAAAAATATTCTAACTCCTTAAATTTTTGGAAAATTTCGCCATAACCACCTTTATATGGGTCACTCAGTACAACTAAAAAACGCCTCTCTAGGCTCTCTCCCTTCAAAAAGAAAATCAAAAAGCCAAGTGGCTTGTCGATTCGGCGCATAAAACCTCATATGGAATTTAACGGGCACTAAATTTATAAACTTCATTCTCTTCATCCCATACTCTTAGCCTACTTTGTGAATTACGCTACATAAATTTAAAAGGGGAATTGATGAAGAGTATTGATCAGAAGAGCATGCACCGGGGATTCGGATCGGATCAGAGTTACCTAGCCAAACCGAAGCATTGTGAAGCAGAAATCAGAGAAGCAAGGATGAATTCGGATTCGGGTCGAGGGAGCCCGATCCGCCCCTCTTTTCTTCTGTGCATCCGAACCGAGCCGAGAGCAAATGGGCAGCGGTTACACCCCACAACTCCTGAAAACTCGGAGCAGTTAGATAGCCATTTCCCCACGTTCACCCATGATTAAGTCATGCTGTCATCATCTCATTCTATCTGAACTCGACTCACGGGACACCTGCCATGTGTCCTTGAACCAGAGCCACTCCAGGAAGATTTTTCACCTATAAATACACCTCCAAAGGTCATTTGAAGGGATCTTTTGACAAATTTAGAATTCAAACCCTCTTATCAACCGAATTTCATCACTATATTCAGATCATAATCATCTTTCAAACTATATTTTTGAGAGAATTGAGTGGATCTATGTGTTGTATGAGTGAAATTGAGTGAGAATCATCAGTGTACTTATATCCAAATCATCAACTCAAAAAGTAGAAAGTGGACGTAGGCTCTTTAACGCCGAACCACTATATATCATCTGTTTCCCTTTGCTTTTTTATTTTATTTTATTAGAATTATTTCTAGTTTGGGTGTTAGAGCCATTTTTGGATCTAACATTTTGGTGCTTTCACTGAGAAATCTTTGAATTCTCTGCTTTTTGGGATCATCGTTCTACTATTTGGACCTTCAAGTTCAAAGAAGTTATCCTCTATTTCCGACATTTTCAAGGCTCAAGGAAACGGAAATGGAGTGCAAGCCTCTCGGAAGAATGAAGCTAACAAAGATTTGCAGGCCATGATCGTGACGAGGTCGCAGGGACAGAGCACTAATGCAGGCCGATACGAACCAGTTGCTCCAAACAGAATGGATGGCTTGACCCCGAACCTAAACGGAAACGCTGATGCTGCTCGTACCCCCTCCGAACCGAACCGGTTCCACTTTCCTATTCCGATCCGATCCGATCCGAACGTGGCTAAAACTGGTACATCTACTCGAGCACCCACCAAATCTCCGATACCGGCCGCGATGACTAGTGAACAACCCGTTCCATCTGCACCAGTTACACACGGAGACTTTTCGCGCCTCCTTGATATGCTTGAAAGTACTAGGGATGCTTTGGAAGCTCACAAACGTGACAGTCTTTGTATTTAGGAGAACATGATCACTATGAGTAGGGATATCAACGAGCTTCGTAGGCAGAAGACCCCCTCTCCAACTTGCCGCCTTACAGAAGACCAGTCATCCTCTTCGGATGAAGAGTGCCCTCATGAAAGAAGGCCACTTGAGTGACCTAAAAATATTGATCAATTAACCTTTAGATCTTCGGGATCCCGTGAAGATGCTGCTCATGTGCTAGGACCTGACAACCCAAGCCTGAGAGAACCTATGTTGCTGCCCATGCTTGGATCTCACGTTCTACCCAGGGATCCTAATATTATTAATCCCACACAAGGACAACTCCTCCAACCCCTTCCTCTCGTGAATGACCGGGAATGTAGGGAACGGAGTAGAGCGTCTTCCGCTAGAAACAGGAAGACATCCCCTAATCAAGAGCATAGGGGTAATCCGAACATTAGGGCCAGAGAGCCTGAGCCAACATTAATGAATGTTGATGTATGGGCAATGGTGCGTCAAATCATGTCCGAAAGCTGACACTACACCAATAAGGACTGGGGCATTGAATGAAGTCACACCCCCTTTACAGATGATATATTGTACTTCCAATTCCCTCGGCGATTTAATTTGCCACAAATGGATCGGTATTCAGGGAGAACCGACCCGGGACAACATCTGATGAGATATGCATGGTTCATGAATGACGCAATAGCTCAAGACGCTGTAAAATGCAAGGCCTTCCCAATTTATCTAGAAGATATGGCGTTAATGTGGTTCACCCAACTCCCTCCACGGTCGATATCAACCTTTAAAGAACTAACTGAACGCTTTATAAACCAGTTTCGACTTCATGCTCGAAGATCTAAAAGCGTCATTGAGTTGTCAAGGATTAAACAGGATCCAGATAAATCTTTGAAGTCATACCTAGACCGTTTCAACCTTGCTGTTACCGAAATTAGCGACCCTCATGAACCTACCATTTTGATGGCCTTAATAGAAGGAGTCGACCCTAACACAGAATTCGGGGATTACTTGTCCGGAAAACCGCCCCCTACTAGGGAATTGTTCTATGAAAAAGCCAATATTAGCTTGAGACGAGAGAAGGCCCATGCAAATAGAAAGAGAAAATCAGAAGGGGGTTCTAAGGAAGATATTCAAAGCAATGTCGCAGTAAAGCAATCCGGCGACAACTCAGGAAGGGTTGAGGTGAATATAGGCAACAAGAACGAAGGCAATAACAACAGTAGTGGCAATGACAATAGGAGGAATAGGAATCGAGGGAACAAATCCAGCAAAAGACCTCAATTCCAAACTTTTAAGAACTATTCGCCGTTGAGTGACACATTGGAAAACATCTATCTGGATACTTACAACGTATTGCAATATAAAAAGCCACCACCCAGAGACTCAACCGAAAAAGAGATCGCTACGGGAAAGTTTTGTTTGTTCCATGGAACTCATGGTCATTCTACCAACGAATGTCACCATTTGAGAGATGTAGTTGAGAAATTGCTGCGGAAAGGGATGCTAGACGAGTACAAGGTTGCTCCACGGGACAGGGGGAAAGGAGGGCAAGCCCCGAACCAAAACCAGCCTACTTCCAAACCCACAGCCCAACAGAAGATAAAGGGATCGTAGTCAATACCATTATAGGCGAGCCCCATCTAGCTAGCCATAATTACAAAGCAATGGATCAGTACGTTAATGCCGCTAAGCACTTTGAAGTAGAAGAGTGCAGTAACCTCGAAGACATCACTCCAGTGAAGCAACAGAAGACGATGTCAGACGACGTCATATTCTTTGATAGAGATGATACTGAAATTAAATCACCCACTGAAGACCCACTGGTAATTATATAGCCATCGACCCCGCTTTAGTCCATAAGGTGTTGGTGGATAACGGAAGATCAGTTAATATCTTCTTTAAGAAAGCCTTTGAACAAATGAAACTCGAAGCGAAAGACTTGAAGCCCTACGAAGGATGGATATGAGGCATCAATGGGGCGTCGACGGCTCCGATGGGATATGTAGAATTACTAGCGACGTTAGGACAAGGAGATCGCTAGAGAGTGAGAATCCTACCATTTGTAGTTTTGGATGTTGAGCCACCCTACAATGCCTTCTTGGGCTGACCGGCCCTCGCAGAGTTTAGGGCATGTATTGCACCTTGGTACCTACTGCTTAAATTCCCAACAGACGTAGGGGTAGGAGTGATGAGAGGTGACCAAGCCACGGGACGAGCTTGCTACATGACAGAGTTGAAGATGCTAATGAAGGGGTTGAATATAGAACCTAAGGATGCTTCTCCCCCTTTGAAGGAAAATTCATCATAGCATTTGAGGGGTCCAGCCTCAAGAGAGTCGCCCAGAGATGCGCTCGAGGATATAGACCCCACAGAGGATAAGGAATCTGAGGACCGAAAGGCGACTCCCAATGAAACGAAAGAGGACATCTCCATTGACGATGCAGATTCAACAAAAGTATTGAAGATTGGATCGGAGCTAGATCCAATTCGAGCGAAAGAGTTGGCTGACTTTTTAGAGGAAAATCTATATCTGTTTTCCTAGACTCACGCTAACATTTGTGGGATATCGCCTGCTATTATGAGCCACTCTTTGAGTATCAACCCAAAACACCCGCCGGTCAAGCAAAAGAGGTGGATGTTAGGCCTGGAGCGGTCAGCAGCCTTGAAGGAAGAAGTGGAGACATTGAAGGATAATGGATTCATAAAGGACTCGAAATATCCCGACTGGATATTGAATCCTGTCCTAGTCAAAAAGTCTAACGGGAAGTGGCGAACGTACATTAATTCTCTGACTTGAACAAGGCTTGCCCGAAAGATAGCTTTCCTCTTCCCAGGATTGATCAACTGGTGGATTCAACGGCCAGACACGAGCTCCAATCATTTATAGATGTCTATTCGGGATACAATCAAATTCCCATGCATGTACCAGATCAGGAGCATACAAGTTTCATCACAGACTTGGGGTTATATTGCTATGTGGTAATGCCATTTGGATTGAAGAATGCAGGAGCCACATATCAACGCTTGGTCAACCGCAAGTTTTATAATCAATCGGAAAAACCATGGAAGTTTATGTGGACGACATGCTCGTGAAGTCTAGATAGTCTCCCAATAATACAAAGGACTTGGCAAAGATGTTTGGCATTCTACAAAGGTATGGGATGAAGTTGAACCCTCTAAAATGCTCATTTGGAGTCGCATAAGTGAAATTCCTCGGGTTCATAGTAAGTTCTCGAGGGATTGAGATTAATCCTAGCCAGATAGCAGCAATAAGGAACATTGAAGAACCACAGAAGATTAAGGACGTTCAAAGTATGGCAAGGAAGGTTGCCGCATTAAGTAGGTTTATCTCCAAAGCCATGGACAAGTGTGTCCCTTTCTTCAATTTGATAAAACGGGGGAAACGTAACTTCAAGTGGACTCCCGATTGTGTGGAGGCTTTCTAAAATCTATTGGACTTATTAGAGAAGCCCCCAATATTGTCAAAACCTGTGGACCATGAGGATTTGTTCGTCTATCTGGCGGTGTCGTCTCATGCTGTCAGCACAACATTTGTGCATGAAGAAGACAAGGTCAAGAGGCATGTATACTACGTAAGCAAGAATCTAGTCGCTACAAAACGTAATTATCCAGGAATAGAAAAGCTTGCTTATAACCTCCTGATTGCCTCCCAAAATCTCTGTCATTACTTTGAAGCTCATCCGATAGCTGTATACACTGATCAACCTCTAAGACAAGTGTTGCAAAGACCTGAAGCATCGGGGAAATTACTTAAGTGGAATATCGAGTTGAGCCAATTTGATCTGAATTTCCATCCGAGGAGGTCAATAAGGGGGCAGGCCTTAGCCGACTTCATAGTAGAGTTCACGATTCCTGAAGAAGAAACCATGAATGACAAAGTTGTTTCTTCAGAACATGAGTTAGAACTTAGTCCATGGAAGTTATTTACGGATGGGGCCAAAAATGATCGAAGATCCGGTGCTGGAGTTGTTTTAATCACTCCTAAAGGACGATCCATTTACTATGCCCTGCAATTGGAATTTCCTTCCACCAATAATGATTCCGAGTATGAGGCCCTGATTGCCGGGCTGAAACTCGCCAAGGAATTAGGAGTAAAAATATTAGATATATTCTGTGACTCCAAGACAATTGTCTGCCAAGTTCGGAAGGAATTTGTGACCAAGGGACCTCGGCTTGTTACTTATCTTGGAAAAGTGGAAGAGCTACTAGGCAACTTGGAAGATTACAATATAACACACATTCCAAGAGCGGAAAATCAGAAGGCAGATCGATTGGCTAAGCTAGCGAGTTCTGACAACCCAGAGGAAACCGAAATGGTTCCGATAGAGATATTGGAATCACCAAGCTTCGACCTAATGGAAATTGAACTTGCCTTGGGAACTGAGCCAGAGAGGGAGTCATGAATGACACCAATAAAGAACTTCCTCAAGGGCGGAATTCTCCCATCAAAGAAGAGCGGGAGACGAGTTGTAACACGTAAAGCTGCAAGATACATTTTATAGAACGACGTCCTTTATCGCCAAGGGTTTTCCGTGCCCTTGTTACGGTGTATAGCACACGACGGAATCAAGCATGTACTGCAAGAAGTACATGAAGGTGAGTGCGAGGACCACACCGGGGGTCAAACCTTAGCAAAGAAAGTACTGCGGTACGGATATTTTTGGCCTACCGTGGATAAAGATGCGACTGATTACTCACGACGCTGTGACAAATGTCAAAGATTCGCTAAAATTCCCAGAGCACCTCCGACTCAGCTTAAGTCAATGGTAAGCCCATGGCCATTTTCCATGTAGGGAATTGATATTATTGGAGTTTTACCTATCGCCAAAGGAGGAGCAAAGTACGCGATCATCGCCATGGATTATTTCAAGAAGTGGGTGGAAGCCGAACCCTTAACCGTGATCACGTCAAGGAAGGTGATAAGTTTTATATTCAAAAATATTATTTTCCGATTTTGGATACCGAAAGCCATTATAACTGACAATGGGACCCAATTCGACAGTGCCGAATTTAAAAACTTCTGTCAAAAATACAAGATTGATAAAAGGTATACTGCTGTAGCTCACCCGTAGTCGAATGGACAGGTTGAGGCGATAAATAAAGTCATTAAATCTATTATTAAGAAGTAGTTGGAGCGGGCCAAAGCCAAGTGGGTGGATGAGTTTCCGCTAACTTTGTGGGCCTACAGAACAACCTTTAAGATGGCAACTGGCCATACTCCTTTTTCACTCTCCTTCGGATCAGAGACAGTGATCACGGTGGAGCTCGAAGTCCCCTCTTATAGGGTGACATACTATGACCCAATGACGAATAGAGCACTCCTTCTAGAGTCCCTCAACATGGTTGAAGAAAAATGTGACAAAGAAGACTTGCATGCTTCAAGGCATCGACGCCAAGCAGCACGTTAATTAGTATGACAAAAGGTTCGCACTAGGACCTTAGAACCAGGGGACTTAGTGATGAAACGAGTCTTCCTGCCACCAACCCAATTGGGTCCAAAGTGGGAAGGGTCATATGTCATCCAACGGAAGCTTGATACAGGAGCCTTCAAGCTAATGACCGTGGATGGTGAAGAGATTCCAAGAGCTTGGAATGCTCAGCATTTGCGGTGATATTTGAGTTAGATATGTATTGCTTTCTTTTGTTTTTTATGAAATATATAAAAAGGCATGACTTGCCGTGAAAAGTCTATTTATATGAACAAAGGATTATAAAGTGGATGTAGGCTACGACTTAGCTGAACCACTATAAAAACATTATATGTCATTTATTTTTCCTGCATTATTATATTCTATGATTATTATGTCTTGATTATGAAATGCTAAACATTAAATTAATCTTAAAAAATTGGAAATAATTCACGTGCAGGAGCAAACAAAATGACTGTTTGCATAACAGGATTAAAGGAACGGGAAGACGAAATTCCTAACTCTAACTCGCATGAAATGAGAGAGAGTATAAAGGACGGGAAGACGATGTCCTCCGAGGCATGATGGTGCACCTGAAAAGAAACCACCTCGACGATACTCTAGTCTGATCACAAGACAGGAGAGTATAAATATGCTCGAAAGCATAAGCATCTCCGATAAAGGGAACCTGACCCCACCAGAAAGTTAGGGGAAACTATGTATTAAAGCTAATCAATCTTGAACAAAGCTTTAGACATGCCACCTATTCAAGATTGATAGGGGGCATACACATGCACATCCCCCGCATATATTGTCAATCGTCTAAACAGCAGTGACTTTAAATATGACATGTTTATCTACATTCTTGCTTAAGTAATGAATTCGCAAACATTTGACGTTGTAGGAAATAAACTATTTTATTTACAAGCACATGGATTTACATAGGAAAATTAAAACAAAAGATGCGAGGGCTGCACTCGCTACAACAACAGTGGACCAGGAGATATATAAAACAAAGAACAAAGCCACCCTTCACTTGGACTTCAGAGTAGACTTCACCTTCTTGGCAGCCTTAAGCTTTTCTTTCTCCTCTTTATCAGCTTCACTAATAATATGCTTTTGCTTCTTCTTTTCCAGAATTGGGATGCTGGAGTCAACAGATTTCTTCCTGGAAATCGGTGTACTGGGATTAAAAGGAGATTTTTTAGCAAGCTCCTCTATAATTGACCGAGTTGAACGTTTGACAACTAACCTTGATCTGGAAGGCGCCACCGCAAGAGGCTTAAGACTTTCGGGGTTTGTTTTCTCGACGTTCACCTGCATGCGCTTGTCCTGTTTGGCCTTTATCTCAGCCAAAGTCATGTCATCGACGTTCCCCGAAGCTCCAGTCACAACAACATCCTCCTCCTCTTCATGTCCCTCGTCACCATCATCTTTTATCAGATCATCTATCATCTCCCCGTAGTGAGAAGTCTCGGTGATGGGGGCATGGGAGCTTTGTCAGTAACCTCCTCTTTCTTGTCATCGGCTCCTCTTCCAGATTTGGGGACAGTGACTTCATCCCGTTTCTCCCGAGTTTCTCCAGTAGACCCTTCACATGGAGTTGTCTTTTGTGAGTCGTCAGTTTTATCAATTGTTTGTCCAATAATGTGACGAAAGGTCGAGATAGCTTTGGCAAACTGAGGTGAAAAAAAGTAGAAATACCCTCAGCAGATTTCTCAACTTGAGCAGTAGGGACTTCGGGAGTTAATCCGGCAGCAGAAGGTAGGGAAGATGCCTCGGAGATCTCTAGCCTTTCTGGATCATACCCCTCTACTACAGCAGTTTCAACTGCGGCAGAAGAAGAACCAATTTCAATGACATCCTTACCCTTGGCTTGACGTCTTTCCTCCTCCATAGCAGCAACAGTAAGTTTTCGTCCTTCAGCTAAACGGACTGTTTCTTCACCTCTTAAGTACTTCTCCATCAATTTGTCCTCATCAATTGAGTCAACTCCTAGTTCTTCTTTTTCCACTCGATCAATTGGTCCCATGCATAAACGAGGGGAAGAGGATAGTCCTTAAGCCAAGCAAGATTTCGGTGATGAATCACTTGAGCAAAAAATCCATCCATAGTTTCACCACTCTCGTCCAGCTCCCTTTGAGCATCTTTAAGCTGTTCATTGACTTCCTCAACTTGCTGCAAAGCCGTATTTGCATTTCCTTCGGCAAGAGCTGCCCTTGTTTCAGCCTCTAGTAATTTAGCTTCAAGTTCTGCATTCTTTTCTATTAAGTTTGCTTTCTCTTGGGCAAGATGAGTGCTCTCAGATTTAGCATTCTTAGCCTGTTTCTTTAAATCAATTCGCTCTTGACTATGGGACTCAAGCTCGGAATGATAGCGCTTTTGTAATTCTTCGAGTTGCCCCTTATAATTATCCGCGTCACGTTGTGCGAGAGCAAGTTTAGCTTGGGCATCCTCCAGATCTCTCTCAGAATTTTCAATAGCCCTTGCGTCATACTTGACGGCATCAGCCATAGTTTTTACATCTGCTACCAGATCGCTAACAATTTTGGAGAGAGTCTTTGCATGCTTCTTTATCTCCCTATATTGCTCGTCTACAAAGTCAATAGAAGCCTTAACATCGCTAGCCCAATCAGGATTTACCAGTGTGAGTTTTGGGACGAAATGCATATGCCCGAAATGGTGATCGGGAAATTGCTGCTTCAAAACTTCCATTCTGGCCTAGTTTTCATCATTAAGAATAACTGGCCTCGTAGTGGTGATATCGATTGTGTGATGCTTGAGTTTCACGATAGGCCTATCCTTTCCTATTTCTTTCCCCGATTCCTTTTTTTCTGTTGGATCAGGTACTTTCTTCGAAGAGCCGTTGTGAGGAGCTTTATTTTTAGATGAGGCAGAAGGCTTGATGCCATGCTTCTCCTCCTCGTAACGTGAAAGCGGACTTTTACGTTTGTCTGAGTCTTTGCGATGTGGGTATCAAGAACATGAAGACTGATAGGGCCTTAGAGGTCGTTCCCTCCTATTATCTCTGCCTCTGCTTTCATGCCGATCATGCCTCTCAACGGGATCCATTGGGGGCATGCTCGAATGAACATCCCGCATATAGTAACGCTACCTCACCATTTGTCCTATAAAAATAAATGAAAGAATATTAGAGTTAACATTAACATAAAACTCAAGTGTTGTGACGTGCAGTTCTAGAGTGCAGTGTATTTCCTAAGTGGTGATTCCCCCCAAACAGACCAAAGCCCGAACTGAGGCCGGTATGAGTAATCTCCCTGGACTTTATGGGAGTAACTTCTTCCTCAGAAGTGAGAGCAAGAGGATTGGTCGCAAAATCATCTGCAGTATAAAAGGTCTTAGGCAAGGGAAGATCTCCTAAATCCCGATATATAGGGTCATCAACTGTAGTCTTATCTCCTAAAGGAATGAATGACGATAAATCTTTTGGAGAAATTGGCATCTCAGGGGTAGCCACGCCTTTAGGAGTGATATATTTATCTCTATCCTTCTCAGCTATGTTTGCTAGTTCGTCATCCTTAGTCGAAGATGGAGAAGGAGGGTCCCTAAGAGGTACTGTTGGACTTTTTAAGCTATCTCCCGTTTCAGGAATAATGTCAACTAGGGGTATGTGCACATAAGGGCCTTCTCCATGTCCTATGCTATGGGTTATGGCAAGTAGACGGTGCCAATGTAGATATTCATCCACCAAACAACCCTTGATAGTCAAGCACTGTTGGTCACCATTAAATAATCGATTCAAACGATCAAATTGTATTGGAAACTTCTCTTAGGAGGATTAGGAACTATAAAAAGAAAACAAGCAATGCTTAATGAACGTAAGATAAAGGCTGGAACTGAAACTCGAAAAAATCTAAGTCCTTACTTGATTTGATCCATCTTCTGGCACACCTGGGATGCTGCTTGGTATAAAACCATTCGGGTTTTGGATCCCCAGCAGTGCTACTAAATGGAACGGTAATAATTTGCCTTTTCGGCACCGACTTGAAATATACGAAAGACCGGGTGCCATTATTTTGATGCTTGAAGTTGTAAAAGAAATGAACATCTTCGAAAGTCAAATCTTTACAAAGAATTTCTCTACAGGCTACGTACAGAGTATACAAATAGGCGTAAGAGTTGGGAAGAAGCTGCATGGGGGCAATCCTTAACTGTCTCAGAAAATCGACGACGAATGTTGAGAATGGAGGTATTGCTCCAACAAGACACATTGTGTGTCTGGTGATGGCCATATACCCTTCCAGTGGATTATGAGGACGATCTGATTTTGATGCCACCTCAGTATCTCTCCGGAGAATCTCGTGTTTTAAGCATATCCTGGCAAGCATGTCATTATCAATCGTCGATTCGACTGAGTCTTTAGGCGATTCCAAGATAATTGCATCCCTAAATTCGTCAGGGGCACGGTTATCACCTACCCCTCCTTCTTCTTCCTCGCCTAAGGGAACATTACCCCCGGACGATGCTTCACTATCCTGAGTCCCCATTTCATAATCTGGGCCTCCACTATCCCAATCTGGGTGGGAGGTAGAAGATACATCCTCAATGACGAGATCCTCAGATGTCCCTGCAACTTCTCTTCTCTCTGCTAATCTAGATGAGTGTCTCTCGGTCATATCTGATAACTAATGAAGAAACAATAGCAAGAATTAGAGTAAAGTTGCCCGTGTCCCCCATATATGTGTGTGCCAATTTGTGTGCAGTGACAAGAATTAAAGAGGTACAAAGAGTATATAAAGACACAATGCAGAAAAGTGGCAAAGTAGTTTAGTGCTTATAATAGTCATGAAAGCTTGATCATAATTATAGGGCCCTATCCTAACTGTCCATAAAGTCATAAGCATCAGTCAACGTTTTTTGAATTAGTTGAAGCATAAATTGCACATTAAGTGAACGTTGTCGAATCGGTTCGAGTATGGATGTTACGGTCGTTCGGTTTAAGTCCTTTTTCTTCTGTGGTTAAAGTCGGATTGGTTCGGTGTCCAAAAAATAAGCAAATTTGTTCAGATAATTCACTTAAAAGGATCGGGTCGGCACAGGAGAAGAGAAGGGATCGAGTTGGAGGAGGTCAAGAGAAAACAATTCTATTCGGATCGATTGATATCGACCCGACCCGAATCAACATCCCAAGACTTATCCGTACAACTCAGCCTCCTTCAACAGTCTCAATTTCCTTCTCCGACTCGAACCAATTTCCCACCATCATTAGCTACTCCTTCCTATCCCTCTGAAGCACTCAACCCGAACCGATCCCGCTTCTCCCTTCTTCTTCCTCTTTGCTCCTTTGGCACTACCTGGCCTCTTGCCAAAAGCAAAATCAAAGCTGAGTACTTATGAGTTGGCTTAGCTAACGCTAAATTTGAGTCTCCTCCGCAACCGTCTCGAGATGGCAACGAGGCCATCAAGGACGATGGCGAGGAGGTGGAAGGCGCAGCATCAAAACCAACTAAACACCATGCTGAAATCGCTCAAATTATTCATGAGTTCGAATTGAAATCAATTAAAACGGAGTTAACCGGAGTTGTTAACCCACCTATGTGTTCAATTTGAAGATTAAAGGGGAATTCTGGAGTTTTGGGAATTAGGGTTTGTCACGTGAGATACCTGGAAGTTGATGGAAATGAAAGGAAGGGGGTGGAAATGGAGAAATAATAAATTTATACTGTGGAGCGGCCCTTTGTATTCCTACCAATGTGACATCTCCCTTAGCTCGGACCGAAAGGTTGGCCCATGGTCATTTAGCCCATTAGCTTAGTGGCGTTGAGATGCAGGTAAGGACAGATGGATCCGATCCGAACCCAAGAAGAATCACAAACATTAATTCAACATATGAATTGAATCCAAAGAGAAACATACAAAAGTTTACCTGGAGGAGCTACTGGACCTCAAGCAAAGTTCCCGAAGTTATTTGAAACAACGGAAGCAATTTGTGCATTCTATGGTGTATATATATACAACAAGAGTTGTGACTTTACGAAGCAACACAACCCTACAAACGAATGGAAGCAATTATTCAATGGTTTTGATTCAGAAACCAATGGACAGACAATTTTGAAGCACACTCTATCTTCGATAAAAGTGCAATTTGAGGGGGCAAAATGATAGCCTACTTTGTGAATTAGGCTACACAAATTTAAAAGGGGAATTGATGAAGAGTATTGATCAGAAGAGCGTACACCGGGGATTCAGATCGGATCAGAGTTACCTAGCCAAACCGAAGCATTATAAAAAAATAATAATAAGAGAAGCAGGGATGAATTCGGATCAGGTCGAGGGAGCCCGATCCGCCCCTCTTTTCTTCTATGCATCCGAACCGAGCCAAGAGCAAATGAGCAGCGATGACACCCCACAACTCCTGAAAACTCGGAGTGGTTATATAGCCATTTCCCCATGTTCACCCACGATTAAGTCATGCTATCATCATCTCGTTCTATCTGGACCAGACTATCACGAGACGCCTGCCATGTATCCTCGAACCGGAGCCACTCCAGGAAGATTTTTCACCTATAAATACACCTCCAAGGGTCATTTGAAGGGATCTTTGACAAATTCAGAACTCAAACCCTCTTATCAACCAAATTTCATCACTATATTCAGATCATAATCATTTTTCAAACTATATTTTTGAGAGAATTGAGTGCATTTATGTGTTGTATGAGTGAATTTGAGTGAGAATCATTAGTGTGCTTATATCCAAATCATCAATTCAAAAAGTAAAAAGTGGACGTAGGCTCTTTAACGCCGAACCACTATAAATCGTGCGTTTCCCTTTGCTTTTTGATTTCATTTTATTAGAATTATTGCTAATTTGTGTGTTAGAGCCATTTTTGGCTCAAACACATACCTGTTTAACACATATGCATCCATTTCTAATTTATTCCAACTCAATTTGGTCATTTTAACTCAATTCGCTAATTATTCTTTAATCAGCTCTTTTGCCCATTTCAATTTCTATTTGAACATATCACGTTCAAATATATTCTATTTTTTTTATAAACCAATTGAATTATATTTTCCATTCACGTTTCATATTCTATTTCGAATATGAAATCCACAAATCTAAATCACTTATCCAAAGCTCAATTTCAATTCAAAATTCTATTTAACTAATTATTTTTCAAATTATTTAATTATATCCAATAATTAACAATCTGCTTTTTTGTAAAAATCAATCCATTTACATCACTTGAGTTCATATATATTTTTATAACTCAAGTCTGGATTTTTATAATGAAAATCCATATTCTATTTGCATATAATTCTTAATTTAAATAAATCGTTATAGTTTTATAGTGGTTATGGCACTGTTTTTCTTAAAATTTGATTTTGCCATAACTCAAAATCTATAAGATGAAATCCAGATTTTTCTCTTCCATTAGAAAACTATTATTCAACCAGTCACGATAATTCTTGTTTCAAAGAATTCCAACTTAAATCAAGTCCTATATACTCCATTGAAGTTCGAAACGCCAATTTACGAACTACCACGCTGCGGCTAGTTCGTTTTAATTATATTTATATATAAATGTTTAAACTTCGTTTATAATAATATTTCAAATCCATTCATATATATTTAATATAAATTCATCTACTTTACCAAATCCAAGTTAATATTCTTGATTATTTCTAATCGTTGATTATTTCATAATTCAGTTATAAATTTATTTATAACTCATTCTTCGATATTGAATTCCAATCCTCTTTGAAATAATTATTTTAAAAAATTTGATATAAATCGAATTTCATTAATAATTCCGTTGGATTTTTCTCAATTCAGTTTATATTTTGGATTTTGAAATATAATCAATCGTCCCATTTCAAAACAATTTCCAATTCATTTTTAAATTCATATTTAAATTTAAACTGCTACATTATCTAATGATAATTTATTTTCACTAGATTTATAAACATCGTTTATAAATTCAACTTCCTTGTTTTATATGTTAAAACAAATTTCCATTTCAAATCCATTTGAAACCCAATTCATTTAATATTCCGAATTCTGAAATAAAAGCCGTCATTCTCTTTTCTAAATGATTTCAAATTTTATTTTTAAATTCATACTTGAATTTAAAGTTACCAATTATCTCTTTATAATTAATTCACCAGATTTATAACATTGTTTATAAATTCACTTGTTTTACATTTAAACAAGTCCATTCCAAAATCTATTAAAACCAAAATATTATTTTGGAATATTTTGTTTATTATAACTTATACATGTAACTAATTTACATATTTTATTTTAGTTTATATCTAAAATAATTCCAATATCCTTTTTGAATATAATTTATTTTATAAATTCGGCACAATCCATTTTAATTGTCCAATTAAATTTACATTCCGATTATCGGAATAGATTTCATCGTTTTTTATTTAAAACGATTTCCAATTCTAATTTAAATTCACATTTGAATTTAAATTCCCAATTATCCAATGATAATTATCCATATCATTTATAAACACCATTTATAAATTCATCCCAATCCCCATGCATTAACCATGGAAAATTATTCCATGTTGTTTATAAACATCATTTATAAATTTACTTTAATTCCCTGCACTGTTTAATCTATAAACATCATTTATAAATTTTCAATACTTTTTTCCTGTATTATTTAATTTATAACATCGTCTATAAATTCAATACTAGTTTTATTTATTCAAAGCAAGTTAATATTTCATATCCCATTCGAAATTCAAGATCTATTTTTAGAAAAATAGAATTTTCCTTTTAAATCACAAAATCCATTTCCCTATATTTTTATAAATCAACATTCAGGCCCCAGTGATATTTAAACACCCCAAACCACTCAATTATCAATCACAGGTTTCCTAACACATCATATATGATAATATATATAAAACAAACAAATAATAATATTTTTAAGGAATCAAGTTGGATTCCTCCAACTTGTTTTCCTGCATCCACAGACGTTAGCCAACATAAATAATACCCATCCTGCTTCGAGGTAGGATATCGCGGTATAGAAGGTCATCCACTATCATAGCGTGGGGCGTATAGGGTCATCCGCTAATGATACTGTGGGCATCCGCTTATGGTACTGCGGGAACTATCCAATCACCAATATATATATATATATATATATATATATATATATATATATATATATATATATAACACCACAAACACCAATCCTAAATAACTGATATATATTTCATAATAGCCACAGTAATATTTTAATGCAACCAAACAACCATCAATTATTTTTAACAACTAAAAATAATTCTAAATAATAAATTGAGTGAGATTTACTCACCGTGATTTTCACTTGCCAAATATCATGTTGAATTTCACCTTATCATGGCTATAGATCGTCTCGAGTAAACATGGCTTGTACCTATGATTTATAAGATTCATATTTAACAATTCATACTATCATGAATTTAAATTAATTATTTACTAAATAAATTTAAACTAATCCAATTTAATCAAAAGACATTTCTAAAAAAAATAATTAATTTACCTTAACCCTGTTCTACTTCTCCTGCTCCTCAGTTAACTCTTCCCCTTTACTGGACTTTCAGCGCCCCTTTCATCAATATGCACCCTTAACACAAATGAAAACCTCTCAGCAAAACTCAAACAACCCTATGCCATTGCGTGTTCGCTCACCAACCCCTCTTGAATGATGCCAAGATCACCCAGAACCTACGGAGACCATCGCGGTTCACATTTCCCAGATCAAACAACTCCAGCATCGCGAGACAGAACGCGAATTCCAAACTCAACTCCACTGGTTTGTAAACGAGAATCAAGAACCCAAAAATCATTGCACCCAGTATTCCCATCCTTCTGAATCCTAACCTCACCGTCTCAACGCCTTTGACTAGCCATCAACAATTTTCCACTCGCCATAAAAATAACGTCGCGGTCTTCGAACTCGAATCTGAGAAGCTCGATTTTCACACCTCCAGGAACTCGGCTTGTAGCTCATGCTGTCTCGATTTTGGATTCTTAGCTCGTGAGTTAATACTGAGATCGATTACCCTTTTTCCTTTTTTTTTATTTATAGCGAGTTTGATTTATTCTGGGGAAGGAAAAGGAAGGCAAACACGATTTTGATTTAATAATTGGATCGGGTTTTAAAACTATAGAATGAGGAGCGGCATTCCATATTATTTGTGAAGCTTGCGATTTTAATTTTGATTTCATTTTGAAAGAAAACAGTAAAGAAAAAAATAGAAGCTTTGCGATTTGAAAACAGGGAAATGAAGGATTGGTGCGTGATTTTATATAGGCCGAATACTTAGTTATGAAGAAACGTGGTCTCCGCAAATACATTATAGGGTATAGGTTTACTGTGTACTCTTATTGCTTAGGGTGAAAGGAAGCTATATTTTATAATTATTTTTATTCTATTTTATTTTAAATTTTAAATTAAAATCGGTATCCTTTAATTTTAAATTATCACGTTGATTTAAACTCCTATTTGAGCCCAACAACTGGCCTCCCCAGGGTTAAACCACCATTCAGAACCCACTGGGACAGGTTTCAAAGCCTTATACAATCATTTGGAGAAGATATTAATTTAAATCGATATAAATTAAATTTAAAATAATAAATTTCTCGATAATAAATTATTATTATCGTCGATTCTATTCAAATAAATATAGTGAAATAATTATCTGAATTAATTTGTCTCTGTTTGAATTGGAATATTTCAGATTCTCATATTACGATGATTATATATATATATTTGAAATAAATTGTATATCGATAACTCAATACAAAAATTCATTTATATTATCAACTCAATATTTAAAAAAGTATTAAATATTAAAACAAATTATTCGAAAATCCGGGTCATTACAGGGTTCTTAGTTCCTTCCCAATAGATGGCAAAAAAGGGAATACATACATGGATAAAGAATCAAAAGTCTGGTATATCAAATTCATGTGCTCAAGTCAAGCCAAGGCAAGACAAAAGATACGGGGAGGCTGACTCCTATGGTAAACAACCATAGCGAAACTAAGGGTTGTGATAACTACGACAAAAGCAATTCGACCGGAATAGTAGCGTAACTGCCACATGTCTGCGATCCATGGGGGAAGTACTTTCCATATCTATTTTTTCAAAAAGGTTTTAAGTATTTTCATTGGAAGTTCAAACAAGTATATATTTAGTACTTGGAGATTATTAGGCATGCGTTGGTACCACGTATGCCTAAATTTCTGTACGAACAAAAGTAAATTTGTTAAACCTCGGGTTATCATGTATTTTCAAACTTTAAATAACAAATCAATAATCTGAAATTAGTTGACTTTATGAGTCGTAAATGATTTCTAAGATATTGATTCAGAATCTTAATTTTTTTATCTTATGTGAATATAAAAATTATTTGGAATGAAATTTGATATGACTTCTGAGGATTGTAAATGATTTTCTAAAGTTTTGATTTGGAATTTGAAAATAAAATAAAATTTGTATGATAATTGTTTTGAAAGATAAAAAAAATTATATTGATCAAATTTAGATTTCCAATTATTGAAAAAGGAAATTGATTTTCTAAGTTAGTTGGATATGATGAATAGTTTATAAACAAAGAAAATTTCGACGACTTGAAATCTCGATATTTGAATTGTTTTAGTGACAATAATACTATTATTTATTTTTGAAATCCCAAAATAAAGTATGATTCGATATGAAAGAAAAATATAGTAGTATTTCAATGATTTGAAAATAAAAATGGGATCTTTAGTCAAAGAGATTATTTATGCTTTGATTTCAAGTTCTAAATCCTATTATTTATTTTGTTTGAACAAAATTTTTTATAGGTAAAGTATTTTGCTGTATATATAAGTGATTTTAAAAACCTCTCCTTTTCGAGGGCAAAAAGTTAAAGGGCGTAGGTTGTAATGACTTAGGATTTTCGACGTTCAAAATATGTAGTTAATTTACATTTTAGTGTTGAAATTAATATTTACGATTGAAATTTGTTTAGAATTTAAATATAATCTATTTTAATTTGGTTTTTATTTTGATTTAATTTAAGATGTGTATTTGAAATATATAAAATATACTTGCATTTGTTTGTATACTTGGTATAATACAAGTGTATGCACACTTGGTAGAAAATAATTATTCAATAAATTTCGCCACCTGAGAAAACAATTCTTTACTAAATTAAACACTTGTGCAAACTTTGTTGAAAATACAAGACTTGTCTTCAAATCTGTTAACACATGTTAGCATTGCTTTGAGAAAAACATCACGCGTCCTTCCTCTCATATGTAACCCCTATCTCCTTCCCTTCCCTTTATCCTTTCCACAGTCGAGAAAAATTTCACTTTCCCTTAAATCAATGGCCACCGCATCGCCTCATTCCTTTTCTTCAAATCGAAACCACCTTTTACCCTTATATTAAATTCAGAATTGTCTCCGCCTTTCTTCCATCACCAGCAATACCACCCAACTGCAGCAACACCGAAACCACAAAGCTTCTCCAGTTCAACTCCGATTGCAAAATCTCCAGCGACATCCAGCCGTCCTTCGTCAAATTACCACGTTTCTATCCCCTTGTCCGTTGTTTTAAGGAGAGTATACCTCATGATTTCTTTAATTCAAGTATGTCGACGTAAATAATAAGTTAAAATATAATAGATGTCTTGCTGGTCATATTGATATGGCAAATTCTATTCAGACCCAAAAAAATACTGAGTAGCCCCCCAATTTTTTAAAAAATTTCGCATGACCAAAATACCCTTTACCTCGTAGAGTGACTACTAGGTTATGTTGCTTACCTCGTAGGGACTCTACGACGCAATGGTGCTAACCTCGTAGGACCCCTACGAGGTATTGATGTCAACCTCGTATGGCCCCTACTAGGATGAATCACAATCCCCACACCCGCGCTGCGTGGTTGATGAAAATGTGTAAAAAAAAAAAATATTCAACGAAGGGTATTTTTGTCCAGCGAAAATTTAAAATAAAAAAGGGGGGCTACTCAGTATTTTTTTGGGTCTGAATAGAATTTGCCTATTCATATTGATTATTGAGTTGTCACTACCACATTTTTTGCTCATTTATTTGTTATGGGTTACTGTCGCCACCATTCGTTTTGCACTGGCATTACTTGGCCGTGAATGTGTAGTTTGTTTTTGTTCTTGCATTACCACTTGGTTGCTGGTCATATCTATCATGCTGCCTTGATTGTTTGCCTACCCTATCTTGTGAGTCTGAAACAAGTATATATATACACACTGATTGGTTGAGGAAAGCTTGGACATATCTTTGTTTTACATTAACTAAATTCTGCAGATGTATATACATATCTCTATGTATATATATGTACAATAACACTAGTACTATAGTGGTACCCTATTCTGAAGTCAAACACATATGGGTATTAATGAATACCCGACTTATTTTCCTTAAGGCTAGAAAAGAATATCACGATTTATATTTGCATTCCTGTGTATGTGCATTATCTTGACTGTTACAATATTATCTGGTAGCTTGCCTCTCTTGCATTGACTTGCTATCTTCCACTTACATACTTGTATTTTGGCTTTACTTACTTTTGGTCTATTAAGGCTTGAAGTATGCATAAGTTGAACTTTCGTAGATGTTGCCTTGATACTATTCTATGTCCCTTTTTGAAAAGTTAAGTTTAAACATAGTGGTTTTGGGCTGTCTTAGTATTGGTTTAGTTTTATATTTGCGTAGTTAGTTCATAACTAAATGGTCCTTGTCTTGACCATGTTGGCCTGTGAAGTTTGCTGCCATGCCGTATCTCCAGCTGCAGAAACATGGTACATTTGGGTTTTAGGCCTTGTCATTTATTCTACCATGTTTTTATGAAGTTGTGTTCCATTCATGTTGCTTTGTATGTTTACACACTTGCCTTCAAATCCATTTCGTGCTTGCTGTCCACTTGTCCATTTATGTGCTTGTATATGTTGTGATGGCCTTTGCCACTTGCTATATTAGCTTTTGAATTCGGCTATACTTCATATTTTCCTGGCTGCTTGACCCAGACTGTTCTGCCATGCCTATACCTCCAGTTTGGGTTTTAGAATTTAACTTAGTGAGGTACACATTTATACACTATTGTCCCTACCCTATTCACAAGTCAGGAACACGCATTATTGATATATTTGGCAAATTGAACTCATGTGATCGGAATTTTAGTAACTGCTCATTGAAGAGGATTAACTATTGTATTTCATTGTTTATTTAATATTGATTTACTTTATTAAAGTTAGTTTTGACTTGAGTGTTTTGGTGTTTTGCATGAAATGCTCGGGTCAGACCCGACTATTGCGGATTTAAAGATCTCAACTATCGAAGTTAGAGGGGGATGAAGACGTTCGATTTGGTTCGTCAATCTATAAAACTGCTATATATTTATTTTATTAGTAATTTATGTATTAAATTCTGTTGTGTTACAAATTTTGTAAACTCTAATTTTATAATAAAATATTCCGTTGTGAGATATTATTGTTTATTCTGTTTAAACCTGATAAGCAATAATAATCTGTCTTTGTGAACGTTTCGAGTTGGTTTGATTACTAACTTAAAGCAGTCAGAAAGACAGGTCGTTACAAAGTGGTATCAGAGCCAGGTTTAATGTCAAATGATTTCCATGAAAAAATGAGATCTATACAACATTACATTTAAGATTATTCTTTCATAATTTCAGCTAATTAAAAACATGTTCATACCATGCTTATCAAATAAATGTTAACACATTCTTGAGTTTTAATGTCAACAAAAATAGAAGTAGTTCTTTAATTCTCAATCAAAGGTTCAATGAATCGTACTAAAAGGCCAAGATTGAATACGTAAAATAATGTTGAATGAAAGCTTTGCTAATATATGAATAATTTTTTAATCTATAATAGCATCATATGAAAATAAATGTCTTGGAGTATGTATTCATATGGGCTATCCATAAAAATTTATTGTTGGACTAATTAAATTTACTTCCTTGAAGTAAAGGTTTACGTTTATTAAGCTTAAGTCATGAAGTAGTATACCGTGACAACCATTTAGTAACACTTATTTTTTTCAAATGCCAACACTTATTTGTGTTATACATTAATCATCATAATATGTGTTGCTATGCTAGAAATGTGTTACTAAAAATACATATTATCATTTCTTTATTGACAACACTTATATGGGTTGGGAAACCTAGTTAAATTGAAATTAAGGGAATGATTTGGGGACAAAAGAGTAAAGCAACTGCTGTTTCACCCACAACCCTAATCATCCCTCAATGCTTATTCCTCCAACAATAATGCCGCTTCTTCAAAATGAAAAAGAAATTTTGCGATCTCCTTTTTCAAAACTACTCCCAATTTCCTTTTGAACGACCACATAACAACACGATCTCTTTTTGCAACTGCTGATAAAATTGCCTAAGCAACCATTAACAAAATTGATTTTCATACTCCCAATGATATCCCCTTACTGATTTCAGAGCACCAAATAATTAACCCTACTTTTGTAAAGATCTGCCTTTTTGACTGCTTCAAGATGATAATTAAACCAATTCGAAATATCAAATTGTTATTGCTTACGAGGTTGAAATATAAACCATCATAGAATCACAGACACAAAACACAGAATATCTCACAGCAGAAGTAAAATTTATATAACAATACAAAATCTTTTAAATTTACATGATAACAAAGTACGGAATAATACAGACAACAGAAGACTGAATACAAAATCATACTAATACATTAGAAATATGAAGAGATGGGCATAACTGCATATGAAATAATATATGGATGACTGGCTCTCCAATGGATCTCAAGCTCTAATAGATAAATCTCCAAGTTTTAATACTCGGTCTGACCCGAGCACTTTGGAAGGAATAAAACAAACAAAATACTCGAGTCAAGACTAACATTATCATATAAGTGAATTAATCTCAAGTGAAATGTTTAAATAGAATGCATCAGTAACTTAAAGGATGTTTCGAATTTCCATCCCTTAAAGATCTGTGAAACTAATACATATAATATAGTACACTATTATAGTGTTTATTCAGTAAAGTAAATATATCAAAATAGCATAAGCGGGATTACATTTTTACCCTTACACCGTTTATAATACCGTAATCTATACAAATATTGTAAACCCACTATAACCTGGTGGCATCAAAAGACACTCCATAGGTACGTTACAAATCAAAATCGTAGGGGGCTCGATCAGGATATTATGCCAAGAGACCGAGGAATACCCAGGGTAGGATTCTACCATTTGCATCCCAGACAGGTGGAAACGCATTGTAGCAACTACCTTCCACCTCGGAAAATACTCCCATAATCAAAGGGTGCATCGAAAACGATCACAATAGTCATAGAGATGGTATCGAAGAAGCATGTCCGATCGGAGGTGCGACCTCACTTAGTCACGATATAGCACCTGTTTTAGTCATTTTAATTATGACCCAAGGTCAAGGCTAATCCATCATCGTTCTCTTTCTTCAAATCCAGTAATCGCCGACATAATAATCTACTTCATTCTGGATTCTCCACAACGTGCATAGTTGTCAAAGTGATATCGATACTGGTAGAGAGTATGACATTTACCAACTTCGGTCTGTTTAACAAACAAATGTTTACATTTTTCACACCATGGTAATTAGATTTGAAATCATATTTCGAGTACCGCAAATCGATTTATTTCAAGTATTACCTTGAAATCAATTACTCAAATAATTCATCATTGGTTTAATTAAGATTTCAAATCCGATATTCATAATATTACATTGTTAAACCATTCGAGTTTAAGATTTCAATTTCCACAAAATATCATGATTACTTGAAATCTTCATTTTTAATCACTTCGAATTCACTAGCTCAGATTGGACATAGATTTATTTTAATTTATAAAATACTTAGATTAGTAAACTTGAAAAATATGTGTAATATAATAAATTTGAAAATAATGTATATATATACACTTATATAAATAGTTGAAAACAGTATAAAGGTATTTAATTGCCAAAAATGGTCATAGGTCTTACCTTGAATTTATAAAATATGCTTAAAAAGGTTAAAATTTAAAATATAGTCTATAAATACTTATATAAATAGTTATAAAATATTTATAAAGGTTATATAGTCAAAAAGGGGTTAAGTTTATTTGTTAAAAGAAGAATAGTTCGTAAAACCAAATAGTGTGGAGAATTTTCTTTATGAAAATATAGTTTGATTCAAATAGCATGACCCAAATCCGTATTTCAAATATTCAATTAATTTCCTCATTTATGGTTTGAATTCAAATTCATCTCAAAATGGGAAATACTTCCAAATCATTATTTCCATGCTAGATTTAACTTCGATTCCGAGTTTACTCAATACGTAGAATTTCCAATAGCTTCGACGATTAGTTATTATGTCGTTACTTAAATCACTATCGAGTAAATTCCAAACTTGCTATTTTCTTTCCATTCAAACCTCATGCCGAGCTTCTTTAGAGAACACATTCCTCGCTTGGATTTAATCAAGAAATTTCAATTTAACATTCACTTCATTTTTCTTAAATAAAATTCATAAAATTTATTAAATCTAATGTTAATACATCAAAGTAAGATTTCGTTAAACCTTTAAAGCAAATTTAATCTCCAAGAAATCAAACACTTTTAATTATTCATTATACAAATCCATACAAAAATCGATTTCATAAAGTCTTGTTTTTCCTCAAACCATAACTTTAAATATAAGCCTTTATAATATATTTCAAACACTTTTTTATTAAAACAATATCTTACTTAACTTTACCAATTTTAAGTTAATTCAAGGAAAGATCCTTTCAAACATTTCTTTATATATTTAAACTACATTTGGTGCTTATCAAATTAAATTATAAAATTTACTAATTTAAGTCTTTATAGCAATGGAAATGTGGTAAAATCTTTAAACCAAATCTTTTAACTAAAATCTTTTATTTAGCACAAAATATAAAACTGTTGTTATACTATACAAAATTAATTTTTATTAAAAGTTTGGTTTAAGTCAAATCTTAGTTCAAAATTTAAATTTTCAAACTAAAACTTAAACATCCCTTTTTAAAACAAGTTTACTTAAGATTTACCTCAAGAAAAATTCATTAATCATTTTCTTTACACAAAATTTCATTTCAAAATCTATTTACTAAAATCGATACATACTTATGATATTTCTAGAAAAATAGTTTTTTACTGACCATGTCATCCGTATAAAATTTTCTATCTTATGATCAAGTGATATGGATATGTATCATTTCAATCCGTTTTAAAGGGAAATTCAAATCCCGGGTATATATCATTTCAACCCGCATCCCAAATTGATTCGAATTTATTTCTTAAATCTACGCAATCATTCGGATGTGTATCATTTCAACCCATGTTGGTTTTTTTCTTCTACATATACAGGGAACTTGCAAGGTGAGCAATACAACATAGCATATCACACATTGCATCCAAACGTGTCATATATGATGATAGTGTACATGTCACATGTGCATCAATCACATAACAAATAATTCATATTTTTTTAGAACAACCTAACATTTCATTCAACATTACATGTTATAATTCACTTAATCATCGTTTAGCCTAAAGTACCAAAACATAATATAATCAATCCATCTCTGGAATGTAGCTATCATCGTTATGAGTCCAGCCCACCATACTAGAGTATACTGAAGATGTGGATCGAAGAATAGGCACTGTGTGGGGGATAGGTGATGGATGCTTCTCCCCTTTGGATCACTCAGGTTGTTTTCTATTTTCTGTTGGTACAACAATTTAAGTACACATTTTTAATGGCTGCTCTCTTACTTTTGACATACCAGTTTAAGCGTCCAATGATCTTTTGGCCTTTGAGGTTTAGGCTAATTAAGTTTGTAATATGCTAAAATCACTGTTTCCACGCTTTCTGCTTTTAAATTGGGAATGTTTTTTGTGTACATTTATTAAAAGATCTCAGTTGGAAAATAGCATATTTTTATTATTTATTTTTGAAATAGTTTCGTTCTACCCATACAGTCACATATTTTTCAGATTTCATTACATTCTGAAACTTATATGTGTCTTAAAAGCCTCTTATTCTTTGTCCAGGAATCCTTCTGCTTGCAGAATATGTGATTGCATAAACAATCTCTGCAAATGAATTATTAAGGGTTAAAAATTTCTTATCTTCTGTTCATGGTACAATCCTATATTTTAGTTGTGTTTTATTACTATTTTTGCCTACATTTATTACAAACCTCCACAATGAAAGTGGTGTAGCTCAAAATTAAATAACCTAATGACTGTTAACAATCTTAAATCAAGTTTCCATGTATTCTATTAGCACTATACTTCTAAAAGTTTTTATAAATAGATTTAGACCTGCTTTCTTATGCGGCAGTCTAATTGTATTTTAATTGTTATTCTGGCATAAGAAACTATATGAGAGATTTCTCACACTTATCAAAACACACTATGAAATGAAACAACCTTTTCATGGTGGAGGTATTATTTCATTTATTTACAGCCTTATATGTTAGCATTTGATTAACTTTATGTAAGCGTTCCCCGCATATTTTAAGCATACTATGTTATGTCTTTCTGCTTAAAAGACTAATATTTCTGCATCAAGGGTTTAAGTATTATAATCATATTTCCTATGTTAATGCACACTTCTTATGAAGTTCATTTTTCATCTCTTGTTGATGTTGTGCATCACATGTCATCAGTTTCCTGAAACCATGCTTCACTTGCATTCTTACTTTATATTTAACCATATTTTTGTTCTTTTGTTTATTCAAATTCATCTTATGAGATGATTTTGGTTGTGCCTGAAAATATCAATGTCTTTGCACATTGAGAAGTTTTGGTTTTGATCGGGTGTAAGAGTAAATTACATTTTCAGTCGGGAATTGTGTGAAAAATTAGTTTACGGACCCTGAGGATAGAGGAAATATCGCTTGAAATAATGAATTTGTTGAATAACAAATCTAGAATATGTACTCCCTTTATTTCAATGTTTTTTCATATTGTAGAAAGTTGTCTTCCTATTTTAATAATGTTGAAAATATATCGGTATGTATTATTGTTAGTTTATATGTAACGACCCAGATTTCTGCTATTTAATTTAATATTTACTTTTGTTTTAAATATTGGTTTGAATTTTTAAATGGTTTGGAATTAATTTATTTGAATAATTTATTTGTTGATATAATATATATATATAATAATTTAATTTTGAAATAGTTGAAATTTGTTGAATTTGCGCTGTTAGATGATTGATAACGTAAGAAGATTTAGTTACGTTTAGATTTAATTTTTATTTATAATCTCGTTTGTTAAACGCTGTTTAAAAGTATAGTTTATAATTTTAATTATATAGCGAGTTGCAGCGGCGCGATAGTTCATAATATAGCGTTTTAAACTTCAATTGGTTGTACAGGATGCAAAACAAATCGGATTTCTTCGAAACAAGAAACGTCCGAACCCATTTGATAATATCTTTCTAACGAAGCAGGAAAATCGAGTTTTCATAGTGTAGATTTTGTTTTATGGCCAAATCAAATTTTCAAATAGTCGCTGTGGAATTCGATTATATGTTATAGCGATTTATTATATAGAAATATATGGTTTTTAATTTATTTAATATTGTTTTGGCTCAGAATTCAACCTGGGATATTTTATCTTGAAAATATATGAAATTCTGCTCTGGTATGTCTAATCGAAATATTTTAATATTATTATATTGAGGTATTTTAAAATTGGTTTATTTTAATTCAAATTGGGCCTTTTAAAAGGGACCTTGTTCAAACAATCTCTGTTTTCAGCAAAACAAATTTTATTGAGACCGCAACAACAAATTATTGTTATATTTCAAGTTGTGCGTCAAACAGAGTTATTCTGTGAGCGTGGCAAAATAAAATGCGAATAAAATCGACCGTTTTCACTCGAACAGGCGCCATTTGAACAAACGAACTCAGAATTCGACGAAACAACATTCGTTAGGACCATAACATCGAATTATAATATGCAGTCCATTTCCGTTACGATTGGAGTTCGTGTGTGATCACGGTAGTCAATAAAACAGAGTTTGAAATTGCAATAGGTACGAATAAAAATCGTTAGTCATATCAATAAATATCGTCAGTCGCGTCAGAAAAAATCGTCAGTCAAATCAGAAATAAAATAAAATAATAAAATATAATATTTTTACACTATAAATACACACCCACCATGACCATTCTCAGCAACCAAAATCACTTCTTCCCGTCCATTCTTGCTTCAAACCATCCTCCAGTTAATTTCTTCCACTTTTAAATCCAATAAATATTTATATTAAAGTTCTTAAAAAAATTCTAATAATTACATGTTTGGATCGCTGCTAATCTAAGGCTTAAGCTGGTATAGAAATGATATGGTACGATCAAACATTTGGAGATCTTTTATTTTGAACAGAGGAGCTTTTGAGTGTTGTATTTTATGGAAGTAGCGATGGTTTCTGGCCGATTCTGGCAAGCTCAGACAGAGTTGGTCGGAGCTGGTTTAGGGGAAGGAAGGAAGGAGGTAGGTGGTCATTTTGGCGGCGGTATGGTGGACTCCAGTGAAGTGTGGTCAGAGAACGGAGGAGGTGAACGAGGACGGGTTGCTGTTTGTTTTATTGGAAGTCGAGTTGGGTTTTTGAGGTCGTGTGGGAGTTGTAGGTGACGGGGGGGAGGTGTAGTTGGTTCAGGAAGGAAGCTGGGGAGATGGTGGACGCTGTGATGTCGGAGTGAGGGGGTCCGGTGGCCTATGGTCGGAGAGTGGACGAGTTGAACGGGGCCGTTCTGGTGTGGTATTGATTTCAGATCTGGGTACGGTTTTAGGGAACATGGTTGAACTGTAGTTCACCGGAGATAGTGGTGACGGTCTGAGGAGGTGGTAGGATCCAAGGCGAGTTTGAGGAGAGGTTGCGGTCGCCTGGAAGTCGCCGTAGATGATGTGGTGACCGGTGGAAGACATATCGGGTTTGGCAAATAAATGGACCTCGTTTTATTGTGGGAAGAAAGGTGATTATCGGTTTTAAATCACGCTAATTAAGGATAAGGGTTAGATTGGCTAATATATATATGATTACTTTTAAATAGGATTTGGGTAAGGTGAATGGGATTTTCGTGCAGGCCTAAGGGAAGGATTGGGTTCTGTCAAAAAGAAAGGTAATTAACAGGACTTAGTCAACGCTAATTTATAATTAATTAATAGTAATGATTTTAGTTAATTCATTGAATTCAATTTAAAGTTAAATAATGTAATGTGTATAACTTTCGCGTTTCTAAACAGAATTGGGCGAAACAAGAGCCGTTGGGTTCGTATCGACGGTGCCAATGTATACAAACTGAAATGGGGTGATTCTGAGACCATTGAATTTTATGTAGTTTTAAACATCCAGTTTAAACTATGTAAAGCGACATAACATCGTCAGAAACCAATCTGGTGAGTTAATTCTCACACTTCTGAAATACTGTGATGTGTTAAATCCATATCATTTATATTTATCGTTAATTGGCTGAATGGATGCTATGATTGATTTTAATCATTGGTTGATTGTTTGTGTGTTTTTATAAACTGACTGTTCAAATACATGACATTTCTTATATCAGTGTTAAACGATACTATAAACTGTTGTGCAAGGAAGAACAAGTAGGAGGAATCCAACTGGATTCCTCAAATTTATCGTATATTGTTTATGGATTCATATTGTTTAATATGAATTGTCATTAAAGATATTATATCTTGTTTAGTTATCAATGGTTGATTGGGCGTTGACTATTAACTTCAATGGTCGTGTTTTTATCAATAATCAGTGTTGATTAAGAATTTGACAGCAGATGGTATGAACCATCGTTTGATATGTTAATTCGCCATTAGGTGATTAACGTATTTTAAGTATTGAATTATTATTTTAAACTAAATCGAAGTTTTAAATTTTATTTTAATAAATGGATATTTATAACTTTGTTTATAAAGAAATGTTTAAACGATGTTTACAATAACAACTTATGTTCAAATACATAGCAAAGTGAGATATTAACAAGGAAATTTATAATTGTTTCCAAGGGAAACAATTGAGTGTAATTTTAACTTAATGATTGTTGAAAACTAATAAATTGTAATTTAACTATATGTAACGTAATTATTGGACAATTTTTTTTTATAAACTATTATTTGAATGACTTATTAAGGAATGTAATCAAACCATTTTGGTTAATGAAGAAGTAAAAAGGGTTTTTACTTTAGAAAATGACGAAGTTAATTAATATTACTTACTTCTTAAATAAAATTCATTTAAGAAGAAATGGGGTATGAACACGATTAGTCAATTTAGGCGAAGCATGTGGAAGGGATTTAAAAATCCGAATTCCATAAACAAATTACGAAAGGTTTGAGTTTAAAATAAAGATTCTAGTCGAGTTGGAAATAAAAGAAAGGAATTGTAAACATGTAAATGGAAGTGCTTATTGATTAGAGTAAAGAAGTTAATAAGGATTTTAATTATAAAAATCCAACCATTTGTTTATAATGATATTAAAAGGTGTTTTGGATAAAGTGTGAAAACAAATCCAAGTTATAAGAAAAGTGGATTTTAATTTAAATCTAAGGCAAGGCTTTAAATAAACATTTTTCTTAAGGATCCAAATTTAAGTAAATGGCGCAATTGAAATAAAGTTTGAAAAAGGTAAAAGGATAATTGAGTGTTTTGAATAAAAGAAATTGGAAAAGGGATTTATGGTTATGAATCCAAAAATAGATTATATAATGAAAAGGGTTTGAAGAAGATATCCGCGAATGGATTAGTGTAATATAATCCAAGTTATGAATCGAACACTGTACAGGTGCTGTGAAGCAGATGGTTAATATTTGAGTAAATGATTTTCTTAATAAAATATTAAGTAAAATGGAAATGGTCGATCGAGATGGTTCAAAAGAAAGAAATGGATTTTTAATAAGAAGTAAGATCTGATCGATGTTGTAAGGACGTGTGTTTTAAGTTTCGAACTTCTATCTACTCTGAGATAAGAACGTTGTCGATTAAGGTCTGAGAGGTAAATAAAATACCCCAACTTGATCAACTTCACTATTATCGAGGAATGGTATTGGTTCGTACGGTAAAGGAGTTTGAAGAGGAGATGTTATTCTCGTCGAACATTTGCAATTCAATTGTAAGGGTTGAAATGAAATTTAATACGAAAGGGTTTAAATTAAACAATGTACATTAACGTTGTTTAATCTGAATCGAGACATATAGTTTTAATTATACCTATAGACTATTTATATAAAATTGGTTTTTAGAAAATAGTAATAATCTGAATATAGTGATATTTTCAGAATTTAAGAAGGATAAAGCAAAATGAGAATAAACGAGAGTTATTATTTCCAAGTGACAAAACAAAAGCCGAGTTGGCAAGATATTTAAATGTAATCGACTTTAAGTCGAGGAAATGATTTTTTTTTACGATTTGATAAAGAGTTTTAATGAACAGTTTTTAAAAATAGAATTTAAGTTGCCAATATACCTGACCGTACTGTTTTGACGTTGATAGTTAGAACACCAAACTATCAACGAAATATTTTATTGGACCTTTTTGACGTGTTGTTTCGAAGAGACCGGCATGGGAACTAGACCCCAAAACCACTTCGACTCAACGTTATGTACGAAGTTAACTAGCGATGGAATGAAGATGAAGCAAGTGAAGACCGTGGATATTCAAAACGGAAGGACTACTTATAATCTTTGGTCTGCAGCCAAAGATATACTGTGGTTCGGTCGTGGTCGAAATCGACGGATTTGCAAGGACTTCTTGCTACTGATCCATGGGGTGATTCCTATATTGGATGCAGTAGGAGAGTACCTTCGGTTCATCCTGTTCCTGGATGACTTGTATGGACGAGTGTCTGACAGAGTATTTCCAAAGGGATCACGTAGGTTGATTTCTTCAAACGTACTATAGTTGGTGGCGGAGAGGGGCACTTCTCTTAGCTTATCAACTAAGAGTATTTTTGTGGACGTCAATTAGTGATATCTGGCGGATCTGACGATGTGACATCCAAAGTGAATGATAACCAGATGTTTAAAAGTTAAATTCTAGCCTCAAGCCTCATCAATCGGGAAATGACTGAAATCGAGCAGGCAGCATGGCTATGTGGGTCGCTCCCATTAGGGTGTATAATCACCTATCTAGAGAAAATCCATTTGTTTCTTTAATCTATTTTGATGTTGTCCCTTTCCGGGAGACGGTTGCTGATCCCAACCGTCAGTGATATACATTCGATACACTCAAGCGAAATGAGTGGTCGGTCATGTGTGGGCCGGGTTGCAAGATGTTTTTGTTGAACCCAGTGTATTCGCCTCTAGAGATACACTATCGGCAAGTGGTCCCATACCTTGTCATAGTCAGAATCCAAATTCCAATAAGCGCCTGCAGTTTTGATTATATAATATATGTGTGGAGCGTGAGATGCAAGCGTTCCAGTAGATTACTATTTATTTGTGGTTGATAGACACTATTATAATATTAGAAAAATATATGATTTCAAAGGTGTTTTGGGTTATAATAAGGTAAAAACCATCCGTGTTTATGGGTGGACTGGTCTTACTATTATCCTTTTGGTTCAAAAAGGAGTTCCAAAGTTAAACCGACTGTTGATGTGAATTTAGCACTGAAAGTATTTCAGACTGACCCGTGTGTTTTTTCTTTGCTTCAAAATGTGCTCGGGTCAGACCGAACATATTTGACAGGTTAGTTTTCGCTTGGAGTTTCAGAAGCTGGAAGCAGGAGGCTTCACAGTTAGTTATTAAAGTTATTCCGCTATATCTGATTCATGTTGTACTCTGATGATTGGTATGTATACAAGATTTTCATTTGTATAAAGATATGTTGTTATATTATATATTTTGTTCGTTCCGCTGTGAGCTTCTGATGTTCTTCTTCTTTCTTCTATTCTAATATTTCTTTCTTTCTCTCTCATCCTCTAATTTCTTTCTCTTAACATTCTGCTTTTCTGTGTAATTTGGGTTGTCGGTGGTAGTGAAATGTCGGCCTAAATTGTACTGAAAAGTGGGACGTTACAACTTGGTATCAGAGCTATTGGTTTAGTGATAACCTTGGCTCTGTGTCGTAACTCGATAGAGATGGGGTTAGTAATACCCTAGATTGAATTTGAGTGTATATATATGGGTACACGTACTTGTGATTTGAATATAAAATTATTTTTAAATTATTTTGTAAAGAGGGTAAATGAAATAATTTTACCCGAATCATATTTTGATAGAAATAATTAATAATTCCTTCAATTTGTTGACTGGTTGTTTGAAACTATATTGGCTTGATTAATTGGTTTGAATGTATTTGATTATGGTGTTGGATTGGATCAACCAAAGGACATTTCAAATTCGAAATGTGAAATATGAAAATTTAACACATGTTGGGTTGAATAAATCGTATAATTAAATTTGAACTTAAGCATGGAAATAAATTAAAAACTTAAGTCAACAATAGTTTGAATTGAGTTGATAAATAGAAATATCCAAATGGAATGGTTTGGGAATTATATGGCTAAGATTGATTGCATATATATAGATTTGGATGAATTTGATGTAAACCGATGTTGAATAGAAATGATTTGTTGGGATAAAACCAGGATGGTATGGATATTTGAAACTTGACTGGTATTGTTTTGAAACTAATGAAGTGCATTAGAGTTGAGAACAGGTGCAGAAGAGTTAATTTATCTTTGAACCCTGTCCAAGAAGATTCTGCAGTTAACTGAATCCAGTCTGATTAGAGCTGCCTAGTAATTGAGTATTGTTTATCGCTTATTGAGTAACACACTCGCAAAAAGGTACGCTTATGCGAAATATGAATTTTTGGTCTTTGGTCTTTGGTTTTTGGATTGGATTTTTCTTTTTCTAACTGTGATGGTCGAGGTATATTTATTTGTGGTACCTGCAATATTGCAGATGTTCCTCCGTGCAGGGGAGACTCTGCCAAAAAATTTCCAAAATTTAGGGTGTTAGAAAAATTTCGAATCTTTTTGAATTTTTTTGTTTATCGGAATAAATTTGTTTTTAATTGGAACTAGTTGGATTAGTTTTAATTAAAAATTTAGAAAGTGGTAAAATTTAATCAAAATAGATTTTTGAAATAAATTGGGTTTGCAGCATTTTTCTTACCTTAGCAATTTCGAGGACGAAATTATTTTAAGGGGGAAGGAATGTAACGATCCAGATTTCTGCTATTTAATTTAATATTTAATTTTGTTTTAAATATTGGTTTGAATTTTTAAATGGTTTGGAATTAATTTATTTGTTGATATAATATATATATAATAATTTAATTTTGAAATAGTTGAAATTTGTTGAATTTGCGCTGTTAGATGATTGATAACGTAAGAAGATTTAGTTACGTTTAGATTTAATTTTTATTTATAATCTCGTTTGTTAAACGCTGTTTAAAAGTATAGTTTATAATTTTAATTATATAGCGAGTTGCAGCGGCGCGATAGTTCATAATATAGCGTTTTAAACTTCAATTGGTTGTACAGGATGCAAAACAAATCGGATTTCTTCGAAACAAGAAACGTCCAAACCCATTTGATAATATCTTTCTAACGAAGCAGGAAAATCGAGTTTTCATAGTGTAGATTTTGTTTTATGGCCAAATCAAATTTTCAAATAGTCGCTGTGGAATTCGATTATATGTTATAGCGATTTATTATATAGAAATATATGGTTTTTAATTTATTTAATATTGTTTTGGCTCAGAATTCAACCTGGGATATTTTATCTTGAAAATATATGAAATTCTGCTCTGGTATGTCTAATCGAAATATTTTAATATTATTATATTGAGGTATTTTAAAATTTGTTTATTTTAATTCAAATTGGGCCTTTTAAAAGGGACCTTGTTCAAACAATCTCTGTTTTCAGCAAAACAAATTTTCTTGAGACCGCAACAGCAAATTATTGTTATATTTCAAGTTGCGCGTCAAACAGAGTTATTCTGTGAGCGAGGCAAAATAAAATGCGAATAAAATCAATCGTTTTGACTCGAACAGGCGCCATTTGAATAAACGAACTCAGAATTCGACGAAACAACATTCGTTAGCACCGTAACATCGAATTATATTATGCAGTCCATTTCTGTTACGATTGGAGTTCGAGTGTGATCACGTTAGTCAATAAAATAGAGTTTGAAATTGCGATAGGTACGAATAAAAATCGTTAGTCATATCAATAAATATCATCAGTCGCGTCAGATGAAAATCGTCAGTCAAATCAGAAATAAAATAATAAAATATAATATAATATTTTTACACTATAAATACACACCCACCATGACTATTCTCAGCAACCAAAATCACTTCTTCCCATCCATTCTTGCTTCAAACCATCCTCCAATTAATTTCTTCCACTTTTAAATCCAATAAATATTTATATTAGAGTTCTTAAAAAAAAATTCTAATAATTACATTTTTGGATCGCTGCTAATCTAAGGCTCAAGCTGGTATAGAAATGATATGGTGCGATCAAACATTTGGGGATCTTTTATTTTGAACATAGGAGCTTTTGAGTGTTGTATTTTCTGGAAGTAGCGATGGTTTCTAGCCGATTCCGGCAAGCTCGGGGAGAGTTGGTCGGAGCTGGTTTAGGGGAAGGAAGGAAGGAGGTAGGTGGTCATTTTGGTGATGGTATGGTGGACTTCGGTGAAGTGTGGTCGGAGAATAGAGGAGTTGAACGAGGACGGGTTGCTGTTTGTTTTATTGGAAGTCGAGTTGGGTTTTTGAGGTCGTGTGGGAGTTGTAGGTGACGGGGGGAGATGCGGTAGGTTCAGGAAGGAAGCCGGGGAGATGGTGGACGCTGTGATGTCGGAGTGAGGGGGTCCGGTGACCGGTGGTCGGAGAGTGGACGAGTTGAACGGGGCCGTTCTGGTGTGGTATTTATTTCAGATCTGGGTACGGTTTTAGAGAACATGGTTGAACTGTAGTTCACCGGAGATAGTGGTGACGGTTTGAGGAGGTGGTAGGATCCAAGGCGAGTTTGAGGAGAGGTTGTGGTTACCTGGAAGTCGCCGTAGATGATGTGGTGACCAGTGGAAGACATATCGGGTTTGGCAAATAAATGGACCTCGTTTTATTCTGAGAAGAAAGGCGATTATCGGTTTTAAATCAAGTTAATTAAGGATAAGGGTTAGATTGGCTAATATATATTAGATTACTTTTAAATAGGATTTGGATAAGGTGAATGGGATTTTCGTGTAGGCCTATGGGAAGGATTGGGTTCTGTCAAAAAGAAAGGTAATTAACAGGACTTAGTCAACGCTAATTTATAATTAATTAATAGTAATGATTTTTGTTAATTCATTGAATTCAATTTAAAGTTAAATAATGTAAAGTGTATAACTTTCACGTTTCTAAATAGAATTGGGCGAAACAAGAGCCGTTGGGTTCGTATCGACGGTGCCAACGTATACAAACTGAAATGGGGTGATTCTAAGACCATGGAATTTTATGTAGTTTTAAACGCCCAGTTTAAAACTATGTAAAGCGACACAACATCATCAGAAACCAATCTGGTGAGTTAATTCTCACACTTCTGAAATACTGCGATGTGTTAAATCCATATCATTAATATTTATCGTTAATTGGCTGAATGGGTGCTATGGTTGATTTTAATTATTGGTTGATTGTTAGTGTGTTTATAAACTGACTGTTCAAATACATGACATTTCTTATATCAGTGTTAAACGGTACTATAAACTGTTGTGCAGGGAAGAACAAGTAGGAGGAATCCAACTGGATTCCTCAAATTTATCGTATATTGTTTATGGATTCATATTGTTGAATATGAATTGTCATTTAAGGATATTATATCTTGTTTAGTTATCAATGGTTGATTGGGCGTTGACTATTAACTTTAATGGTCGTTTTTTAATCAATAATCATTGTTGATTAAGAATTTGACAGCAGATGGTATGAACCATCGTTTGATATGTTAATTCGCCGTTAGGTGATTAACGTATTTTAAGTATTGAATTATTATTTTAAACTAAATCGAAGTTTTAAATTTTATTTTAATAAATGGATATTTATAACTTTGTTTATAAAGAAATGTTTAAAGATGTTTACAATAACAACTTATGTTCAAATACATAGCAAAGTGAGATATTAACAAGGAAATTTATAATTGTTTCCAAGGGAAACAATTGAGTGTAATTTTAACTTAATGATTGTTTAAAACTAATAAATTGTAATTTAACTACATATAAGGTAATTATTAGGCAGTTTATTTTTTTATAAACTATTATTTGAATGACTTATTAAGGAATGTAATCAAACCATTTCGGTTAATGAAGAAGTAAAAAGGGTTTTTACTTTAGAAAATGACGAAGTTAATTAATATTACTTACTTCTTAAATAAAATTCATTTAAGAAGAAATGGGGTATGAACACGATTAGTCAATTTAGGCGAAGCATATAGAAGGGATTTAAAAATCCGAATTCCATAAACAAATTATGAAAGGTTTGAGTTCAAAATAAAGGTTCTAGTCGAGTTGGAAATAAAAGAAAGGAATTGTAAACAGGTAAATGGAAGTGCTTATTGATTAGAGTAAAGAAGTTAATAAGGATTTTAATTATAAAAATCCAACTATTTGTTTTTAATGATATTAAAAGGTGTTTTGGATAAAGTGTGTAAACAAATCCAAGTTATAAGAAAAGTGGATTTGAAGTTTAAATCTAAGGCAAGGCTTTAAATAAACCTTTTTTTTAAAGAACCAAATTTAAGTAAATGGCGCAATTGAAATAAAGTTTGAAAAGGGTAAAAGGATAATTGAGTATTTTGAATAAAAAAAATTGGAAAAGGGATTTATGGTTATGAATCCAAAAATAGATTATATAATGAAAAGGGTTTGAAGAATATATCCGCGAATGGATTAGTGTAATATAATCCAAGTTATGAATCGAACACTTTATAGGAGCTGCGAAGCAGAAGGTTAATATTTGAGTAAATGATTTACTTAATAAAATATTAAGTAAAATGGAAATGGTCGATCGAGATGGTTCAAAAGAAAGATATGGATTTTTAATAAGAAGTAAGATCTGATCGATGTTGTAAGGACGTGTGTTTTAAGTTGCGAACTTCTATCTACTCTGAGATAAGAACGTTGTCGATTAAGGTCTAAGAGGTAAATAAA
Source organism: Allium sativum (assembly GCA_030737875.1). NCBI lineage: Eukaryota > Viridiplantae > Streptophyta > Magnoliopsida > Asparagales > Amaryllidaceae > Allium > Allium sativum. Next base: position 389,189,789 of record CM060921.1, read on the forward strand.
ATACCCCAACTTGATCAACTTCACTATTATCGAGGAATGGTATTGGTTCGTAATGGTAAAGGAGTTTGAAGAGGAGATGTTATTCTCGTCGAACATTTGCAATTCAATTGTAAGGGTTGAAATGAAATTTAATACGAAAGGGTTTAAATTAAACAATGTACATTAACGTTGTTTAATCTGAATTGAGACATATAGTTTTAATTATACCTATAGACTATTTATATAACACTGGTTTTTAGAAAATTGTAATTATCTGAATATAGTGATATTTTCAAAATTTAAGAAGGATAAAGCAAAATGAGAATAAACGAGAGTTATTATTTCCAAGTGATGAAACAAAAGCCGAGTTGGCAAGATATTTAAATGTAATCGACTTTAAGTCGAGGAAATGATTTTTTAACGATTCGATAAAGAGTTTTAATGAACAGTTTTTAAAAATAGAATTTAAGTTGCTAATATACCTGACCGTACTGTTTTGACGTTGATAGTTAAAACACCAAACTATCAACGAAATATTTTATTGGACCTTTTTGACGTGTTGTTTCGAAGAGACCGGGATGGGAACTAGACCCCAAAACCACTTCGACTCAACGTTATGTACGAAGTTCACTTGCGATGGAATGAAGATGAAGCAAGTGAAGACCGTGGATATTCAAAACAGAAGGACTACTTATAATATTTGGTCTGCAGCCAAAGGTATTCTGTGGTTCGGTCGTGGTCGAAATCGACGGATTTGCAAGGACTTCTCGCTACTGGTCCATGGGGTGATTCCTATATTGGATGCAGTAGGAGAGTATCTTCGGTTCATCCTGTTCCTAGATGACTTGTATGGACGAGTGTCTGACAGAGTATTTCCAAAGGGATCACGTATGTTGATTTCTTCAAACGTACTATAGTTGGTGGCGGAGAGGGGCACTTCTCTTAGCTTATCAACTAAGAGTATTTTTGTGGACGTCAATTAGTGATATCTGGCGGATCTGACGATGTGACATTCAAAGTGAATGATAACCAGATGTTTAAAAGTTAAATTCTAGCCTCAAGCCTCATCAATCGGGAAATGACAGAAATCGAGCAGGCAGCATGGCTATGTGGGTCGCTCCCATTAGGGTGTATAATCACCTATCTAGAGAAAATCCATTTGTTTCTTTAATCTATTTTGATGTTGTCCCTTTCCGGGAGACGGTTGCTGATCCCAACCGTCAGTGATATACATTCGATACACTCAAGCGAAATGAGTGGTCAGTCATGTGTGGGCCGGGTTGCAAGATGTTTTTGTTGAACCCAGTGTATTCGCCTCTAGAGATACACTATCGGCAAGTGGTCCCATACCTTGTCATAGTCGGAATCCAAATTCCAATAAGCGCCTGCAGTTTTGATTATATAATATATGTGTGGAGCGTGAGATGCAAGCGTTCCAGTAGATTACTATTTATTTGTGGTTGATAGACACTATTATAATATTAGAAAAATATATGATTTCAAAGGTGTTTTGGGTTATAGTAAGGTAAAAACCATCCGTGTTTATGGGTGGACTGGTCTTACTATTATCCTTTTGGTTCAAAAAGGATTTCCAAAGTTAAACCGACTGTTGATGTGAATTTAGCACTGAAAGTATTTCAGAATGACCCGTGTGTTTTTGCTTTGCTTCAAAATGTGCTCGGGTCAGACCGAACATATTTGACAGGTTAGTTTTCGCTTGGAGTTTCAGAAGCTGGAAGCAGGAGGCTTCACAGTTAGTTATTAAAGTTATTCCGCTATATCTGATTCATGTTGTACTCTGATGATTGGTATGTATACAAGATTTTCATTTGTATAAAGATATGTTGTTATATTATATATTTTGTTCGTTCCGCTGTGAGCTTCTGATGTTCTTCTTCTTTCTTCTATTCTAATATTTCTTTCTTTCTCTCGCATCCTCTAATTTCTTTCTCTTAACATTCTGCTTTTCTGTGTAATTTGGGTTGTCGGTGGTAGTGAAATGTCGGCCTAAATTGTACTGAAAAGTGGGACGTTACATTATAAGCATGTATATTGGCAAAAAATTTGTAGTCAAATATTTTCCTTCTGTATGTGTGTGTGTATATATATGTATATATACGTATATGTATATATATGTATGTATATGTATGTATGTATGCATGCATATTTAGATTAAATAACTTACTTGTTTTGTAACATCCCGCATTTTGAACGGTTTGAATTTGAATATTTAAATCAGTTTAAATATTGAATTCAGAATATATATGGATTTATATATTAATTAAAACAAAGTTGAACGTATATGAATCTATATTAATTATAATCGAGCTCAGAACGACCCTGCAGTTTGAAATTTAACGTTCTGAACTTCAACTAAGTGTACTAGACTCGTTTTGAATCGGATTTCTTCGAAACGAGAAACGTTGGAATCTTTTGAACTGTATCTTTCCAACGGAAGTGGAAAATGGAGATTTCGTCATACAGACCGCAAGATATGTCCAAATCAAATATTCAAAAAGTCGATGTAAAATCGTATATCGACCGTAACGGTTTATTTGAAATAACTGAATATCGGACACGAATTTGAACAGGGTTCTTTTGAGACATAGTGATAATTTAATTTTTAGAATTTTACTGTAATTTTTAATTAATTAAATATGCAACTTTTTATTTGGAGTATTTCGCACCCTGTATCGGTATTTCGGGATTTCAAAATATGAGTCAAACTACCGGTATTATTATATTTTCGAAATCATGACACCTCATAGAGCACGTCTGTACTCTTACTTCTGTCCGTAGCGGTCAGTATAAGGAGACGAACTTTTACGCAATAAGGTGCTCTTAAGAAATATACATTTCTTCTGAATCCTTAAATGCCGCTAATATAAACACTTCGCCCATGCCCTGATAATACAACTAAGAGGAGAAAATCGAAGCCTATTGTGTACAACCTAAAAGCTAATTCCCCTTGTCCGTATGTTTCTAACTCCATACCCATAACAGTGGCGAATAATATTTTGTTTCTTGTACAATATGCAGACCATACCTCATCATGGTCTAGTTTGAAAATATGTGTTCCCTAGCATGTAGTAGTTGAAAGGAAACAACGTCCTTGTCCTTTTCCCATGGTCTACAAAGCTCCCTTCACTAGCAAATAGATGTCGCAAGTTTAACATTCCACCACAAATCAAAATATAGATACTAGATTGCCAAGAATCCGTGGTTTCAGAGATGACATGGTCACATGAAGACAACTACTCTCTGCAAATATGGCATGATCCAAATATATACCTACGTCACGAAATCCAGACATCATTACTGCATAGTCTACCTACCCCTAATTTTTCTAACACTAGGGAATGGACTACCATACTTTAGAACACTTTAAATAATTATAAACATAAAAATCTCTGACGAGAACCATGCTGTAACCATGTGTCCCTCTCCTCTATTTAAACACTATCTCGTTCCTCGTTTTAAGCCATCAGCAAGAAAACAAAAGCTCATTTCCTTCAACCCATAATAACTCGAACGACTCAACAAATATAGTTGGATCTCATGACATAGAAACGTGGAAAAGAAGGACTTAAAAAGCTGCCATGGCAACCGAAGAAATAACGATAGCTCCGCCAAGAACAGCACTAACCTTGAAGGCAGCAGACCGGTCAGTAGCAGGAGCATCAAAAGGCGACTAAGACTGATCAGGAGCATCAGCTACTCCACCTGGCTGGAGCAGCCACGACGGCATCGGGATGTGGGTTTTAAGATGAGTTTGGTGGATGAGACAGCAGGGAGAGAGCGAACCACTGTTGAACGCATGTCCCGCGACGGGGGTGCCAGCTTGTTGTGACCACGGTGGACTTCCGATCTCCGAGAGGGGTTGCGGCGAGGTAAGAAAGGTGAGAGCTGGGTTATAATGGCAGTGTTCGAACAGACAGGAGAAGAAGGAGAAAAGGAGGTTCTGGGTTGCGGTAGAGACCAGTTGGTGACGTGTATACACATATGTCATTTGCGTGGGATAACTTGTGAAGTTGCGGTTTGTTGACAAGACAGGAGTTGGTGGTTTTGCTGAGGGAAGGTACTGCATATGAGGAGACCGTTGAATGGAAGGTGCTTCACAGAAGCATGCGTTGAAGGGGTCAGTGTATCGGATGGAAGGGGAGAGGGACTGTTTGAGTGTATTTTGGTGGAGTTGGTAGTTGTGTTTCCTTTCTGATGTTTGCATGGGGACTGGACTTTCCATGAAACAAGAAAAGAGGAGCAACGTTGGAGTTATATGTTAAGATGGGGTGGTTTGTGTTCAAAGAAGGGAGGAGTAGCGCAAGTATTAAAAGTGTGTTCGGGAATGGCAAGTGGGTGGAAGCTGATATGGAGGAGTTCATTACGTGAGGAATGGGTGAGTATTGGTTTAATGAAAGAAGTACAGTTAAAACACTGAAATGGTGCACGAACGTTAGTGAAGAAATTTGAAGATGGAAACAGTCTGAAATGACTTGGAGACCGTTACGGGAACGCCAGATCGGATCGACTGACGCAAATCGTTATTTAACGGTTAACGCGCAAGGTGAGTAAATTCACTCACTCTGATCTTTTTAAAATATTTTAATTATATTTTAATGTTGTTTGAATGCTGTGTGATGGTCGATTAGGTAGATCACAAGTAAATTGGTTGAATATCATATACCGTTACATATGTACACATCATCGGTTGGACACTGATTTCATCGATTAGAATATCCCCTAGTATAGAGTTAGTGTAAATTGTGTTGACTGACATCTGTGGATGCGGAAAACCGGTTGGAGGAATCTGACTGGATTCCTTGATAATTATATCTACTGTTTGTTTTGTATGAACCCAAATTATATTTAAAACCCCATGTGAATATTGATGTTGAACGGAAAATTCAACATCTGTTTCGATAAATCAATAAACGATATCAATTTAGAAAGTGATAACAGTCGAACGTAAAACCATCGTTTTGTTAAGGAGTTGATTGGCCGTCAGGCAAATCAACTAAGATAATTATAAAAATTATATTTTTATAATTAAAAATAAGATTTAAATTTACGATAGAAGTTCTATTATAAACCAGTATTTTAGAGTTCGTTTTTATAAAATAAATAAAAACGATTGTTGATATTTAAATAAGTTTATAAAGCAGAAATTATCCAATGATTAAATATTTGGATAATTATATTAAAGATAAACAATTTAGAAATATTATTAGATTAATTATATTAATCTAATGTTAAGAAGTAATTCAAATCAGTTAAAGAATTTACTGATGGAATGAAGTTGATTTAATCAACTGTTATTTGGGAAAATGATTATCAGATTAATTGGATTTTAGTTAATCTAACGAAAACAGTTTGGAAATAAATTAATCAAGATTAATGAGATTAGTTACCCGTTTAATTTAAGAAGTTATAAATAGAACGATGGAATGAAATGAAAGCGAAGAGTAAATGTTTAAAAATAAATAATAATAAACAACGAAGATTTCAAAGGATGAATATGATGTTATAGAACCGTATTCCAAAGTAAAACGAGGAAATACGATTTGATGAATATTATAAGTAATAAAGGATTAGAATACAGACTTATATCTGTTCTAAGGTAAGAACGTTGTCGATCAAGGTCTGAGAGGTAAATAGAATACCCCAACTTGAACGGCTTCACTATTATCGAGGAATGATATCAGTTTGTGACGGAGATAAATGTTAAGATTAGTAGAAAAGGAATATGGCAGCATATGCAAGTTTAGAACTATAGCGATAAAATAAGCGCTGTTGATTAGGCTTAAGCGTAACTGGTATGTCGAGACTAGTTATAACATAGAATATTACAGCGTATGACAAGTTTAAACTATAGCGATAAAATAACGTTGTTGATAAGGTAAGGGTGACTGTAATGTTGAGATTAGTTATAAAGGGAATATTACAGCGTATGACAAGTTTAGAACTATAGCAACAAATTAACTGCTGTTGATTAGACTTAAGCGTGACTTTTATATATAGCAGCACTTCCTAGGAAATGAAGCAGTTTAGTTGAAATCCACTTATTCGAAAGTGAGAAATAACGATGTCGTAAGAAAATATAAGAATCAGTTTTAGAAAGAGAAATTGGAGAATCGTATTAGAAACTGATGACAGCATTTCGATGTTCGAAATGTGATTAGAATTAAACCGTTAGGATTTGTAACTAGAATTCGACGATGTCGAATGTATTAAAAGAAAACTATTTTTAGGGATTATAATCTGATAGAATAATGAACATTTAGTTTTAAACAAATAAATGTTGATAGGATAGAAATCAGTATTTAGTTATAAACTTGATATCGATTTGATAAGAAGTTGACTTAGAGACAGAGTTTATAAAGTGGAATAGGAGTGAAAAGTATGAAAGAGATTTCGGTAAACAAGATAAGGGAGATTATTACGTGAATAAAGATTTATATGATCAAGGTGTTTAGATTTCTATAAGAAGGGATAGTATTCCCATTTCAAAGGGAATAATGTTTTAAAAGTGAACATGGGGCCGATTAAAAGGTTAAAAGGAAATTGGAAATATTTTCCAATATAAATAGAGTAGATTATCCAAGTATAGAAATAAAGAATGTGAAAATAATGGATCGAACGTTGATAACGTATATTTTCTGGAATATGAAAGAATAAGGGTTTTATAATAACTGGAAATGTTTTCCAAGAGTGTAAAAGGGTAAATCGGGAGTATAGTAATATCCGGTAAGATATGGGAATTCGAATAATAAAAATGAATGTCGAATATAAAGTGCCCGTGGTTGTGTGACGTTAGTTATACATTAGAATGGATGTTGTTTTTACTTCGATAGTTAAATAACCGACTATCGAAGTGTTTGACCATCGTTGTCAATACGGAGAGACCGGTTAGATTTATTATCCGGAAACCACTCCGTATAGGCATAAGCGCTACGAAATAGATATGCTGAAGATAATTGAAGACGGAGTTAAATGCATGGGTCGTCTAGTTCCCGAATGGTACTTTCTGTTTGTCCAGTCCTAGGACAACTTGTATGGACGAGTGTTTGACAGAGTATTTCCAACGGTCACGCCGTTGATTTTACGAATATACCAAGTTGGTGAGGAGAATGTAACTTCTCTTTATTCTACACCAAGTGTGCATTTGTGTAATCAATGTGTGATTACGGATTTGACGATGTGGCATTCAAAGTGAATGGTGATCAGATGTTCTGAAGATAGACGTAGCCTCTAGGCTCACAACCAGAAAGTAACAAAAGTTGGGCTAGGCAGCATGGCTAGTTGGGTCATCCCCAAGCAGGGTGTATTGTCACCGATCTAGAGAAAATTCATATTTATACTTCTTTTCGATTCTGTATCTTCGGATGACGGTTGGATGGCCTACAACCGTGGTGGCAATATATTCGCGACACTCAAGCTAAATGAGTGAGCGGTCATGTGTGGCCGGGTTGCAAGACGTTCTTGTTGAACCCTGAGTGTATCCCCTCTAGAGTACACTATTCGGGAGGTGCTCCCATACCTTGTCTGTTGAAATCCATTCGCCGATAAGCGCCCTGCGGTTTATGATTTTATACTATATATATGTGGAGCGTGAGATGCAAGCGTTCTACTACTTAGATATTTATTTGATTAGACATTATTATAATATCACTGATGTTTGATATAAAAATATGTTGGGTTATAGTAAGGTAAAAACCGTCCATGTTTATGTGTGGGCTGGTCTTACTATTATCTTCTTGTTTTGAAAAAGAATTTTTCAAAGTTAAAGTATATGATTGGAATTTACTCACACCAGTCCCATGACTGACCCATAGTTTATTTGTTTGTGTTTTCCCTAAACTCTTGGGTGCCCAAATTTGTACGGGCAGTCAAGTGTTTCAGGCTTTGCAGATTTCACTTGGAGGGGCTCGAAGCAGAAGGCTCCACCGTTAGTAATTAGAGATTATTTTCCGCTGTGATATGATGTATTGTACTCTGATATGATATGTAAGTACAAATCCAGATTTTGTATTTGAAAGTTATGTTATAATACCATTTATTCATTCCGCTGTGAGTTTCATGTTTACTCTGATTCTGTTCAGTGTTCTTCTTCTTCTTCTATTCTATTTGTTCTATCTTATCTTTCTCATCCTCTTAATTCTTTCCATTAATGTTCCAGAGTTTTCGATGCTCGAGAAATTAACAGTGTATTTATGTTGATTTTCTGGGTCGAAAATCCCAGACGTTACATGTTTCCTTCATGTCGGTACAAACCAAACCTTTTTGTTCGCTGACTTTATTTTCTAAATGATACCTTGCAACCTCGCATTTTTCAACATTTATATCTTCATTTTCTTTTGTTTCTGATCTACCATGATCAGATTCTTCTTCTTCAGACACTTTGAAAATTTTGCATCCTTTAACTTCTTTTCTGTCAATGCATTCCTTTTTGGAGTTCCTTTGGTATTTTGTTTTTTTGTTGGTTTGTACTGGAAGTTTGGACCTTCTGATTTTTCTTTTTAGTTTCTGATTTTATTCTCTTAGTTAGTGAAGATGGAGATAATTTTCTTTTGTTCTTATTTGATTTTTTAACCTCTTTTTCCATCTTTATTTTGTACTATTCAGACATTTTTCTTTGATTTCTAATTGATCTTAATTAGATTTTTGGTCAATTTCCTGGCTTTCACAAGATGCCAAAAATTTGAATGTCAATGGTTTAATGTTTTTGAAAATTGACTTTAGCAGTCGTTCCAATGTTTTTGTTACTCCTTTGTGAGCTGCACTTAAAAACATTTTTTAGGGAATCTGCGTATTATGAAAATAAGTAAATATGTTGTATGCATGTGTGTATGTGTATATACATATACACACACTAAGCAAAATTTTAAAGCATTTACCTTTTTTTATGCTATCTACTTTTTTTCCTGTTGACATTCCTTTTTCATTCTTTGAGTTCTGCTGCTGTTTTTTACTTGGACAGAACTTTGTTGTTCTTATTGACTTTTGTGATTTTCTTTAGCATATGATGGTTCATTGACCAGAGACAGAAAATAGCAGTGCGTGTGCTGAAACTTCTTTACAGGGATGCTTGCTGAAGGAATGTGTAGGTGTACCTAATGTCACAAAGTGGACAAGTAGCTAAACCCAATAGGGATGAAACATTAGGTGTAAGCATTGTAGAAACTGTTGTAGTTGTGAGGGTATGCAATATACATTTTGAATCCCGTGATATCCAATGCATGTAAAATGTATGTATACAGTCTTTGATATGCGTGTAAAAAATGTATATGATATGTTTTCTCACATGGATACATGCATAGAATGCATACGCTGTATACATTTCCAACTTCTTAAATTCTAAGACGAAGTTGCAGACCATGAGTTAAGATAGTATTGACTGAGAAACAAGGACAATAATAGCTACAAACTGTTTGGTGCAGATATATTGTTTTTAGTATCCATTACAAGTTGCAGGTTAGCGAAGCTTTACCAGTTCTGTAGATATGTATATGAATGAAAAATACATTAAGGCAACAATCCATGAATAATACATTTTCAGTTGTGGTCAAATATATTTATGCACACATCCATCGGACGTGCCTCCGTACTGGTAATTAATAAGGATACGTATCATATTACCTCTATATTGTCTAATGTTTTCAATGCAAACAATTAACAATAATAATTGATGAATATTTTGGATACATCTGAAATTTCCGTACGAAAAGAGAAAGATATACTATATAATGGAACAAAAAAATTTCACAAGCAAACAAAATTATATTCACCAAATTTTAGATAATTAGAACTCAAAAATTTATCTAACTTTCATAACAAATAAAAGCAATCTGCAAAAAATAAAAACTGAAAAAAAATTACTCTTTGGTTTACTCAATCTGTGTTTAGAATGAAGATTTATTATTTGATGCAATATAATCTGGAAGTGATATGAAGAAATAACAAAGTAACCAACGTAAGTAAATCTAAACAATCAAAACAATCACAGTTTATTTACTAAAATTTCAATTATAGCATTGGATATCCCAATTGGTGCTTTTCAAATTAAATTATAAAATTTATTAATTTAAATCTTTATAACAATGGAAATGTGGTAAAATCTTTAAACAAATCTTTTAACTAAAATCTTTTATTTAGCACAAAATATAAAACTTTTGTTATACTATTCAAAATCAATTTTTATTAAAGGTATGGTTTAAGTCAAATTTTAGTTCAAAATTTAAATTTTCAAACTAAAAATAAACATCCTTTTTTAAAACAAGTTTACTTAAGATTTACCTCAAGAAAAATTCTTTCAGCATTTTCTTTACACAAAATTTCATTTCAAAATCTATTTACTAAAATCGATACATACTTATGATATTTGTAGAAAAATAGTTTTTTATTGACTACGGCGTCCGTATAAAATTTTCTATCTCGTGATCAAGTGATATGGATTTATATCATTTTAATCCGTTTTAAAGAGAATTCAAATCCCGGATATATATCATTTTAACTCGCATCCCAAATTGATTCGAATTTATTTCTTAAATCTACGCAATCATTCGGACGTGTACCATTTCAACCCATGTTGGTTTTTTTTCCTCTACATATATAGGGAACTTGCAAGGTGAGCAATACAACATAGCATATCACACATCGCATCCAAACGTGTCATATATGATGATAGTGTGCATGTCACATGTGCACCAATCATAGAACAAATAATTCATATCTTTTTAGAACAACCTAACTTTTCATTCAACATTACATGTTTTAATTCACCTAATCATCGGACATTGGTTTAAGATACTACTAAGCAATTGGATTTAAACTAAAACCAAATGAGTATTTGATTTTATCCTAAAGTACCAAAACATAATATAATCAATCCATCTTCGGAATGTACCTATCATCGTTATGAGTCCAGACCACCATATGACGTTCGTATCTGACCTCGTATGAATTAGTTGTAATAAATTTTATAAGTTATCAATTACTTAAACAAAAAAAAATTCACTATTTAAATGATTTACTATTAATTACCTTACTCAGCTTCTGTTTTGCCAAACCATCATGCTCACTCTATTGCCTGACCACGTGAATCAACGGCAAGCACTATTAAGAGCATCTCTAGCCCTAAGCGGCAACTAGAAGGAGTAAAGCAAACAAAAAAAAAACAGCGAAAATGAGTGGATTTTTTTTAAATAATACCTATAAATAGGGATCAGATCTCGTTTTTGATTTTCTTTTTTCTGTATAGTTTCCCGTTTATATATCGACGTTAGAAAAAAGGGGGAAATCCCAGTTTAACTTACTTCCTCGTCAAACCAGAAATTAAATTGGGGATTTCTCTCAATTTTTGATGAATTCCAGCTAGAGATGCTCTAACAACCCAAAAATCTAGCTCCCTCGTCAAACCCAAATTATCCCCCCTACTACACACATCAAGCACGCACCATGCAACTCCTGCACCATTCTCCTCTAATCTCCAACTCTTCAGAATACAATTTTGCATCATCCTCCTACACCATAATCCATCCCTGCAAAACCACTTAGCACCAAAGCCAACACGATCCATGATATTCTAGGTCGTCGTTCACCCCCACCAACTTCGATTTTTCCACCGCAAAGTCACGAGTTCCAATGCGAGCCAGGCACGCTATTTCTTCCCTTTTTTTACACAACAAATCGCGATTTGGGTTGCGTTTGGATTTGGTAGTGATTTGGGCAGAGGCGATAGTGGACTGTGTAACACCCCGAATTTTTAACGACATTAAAGATGATAAATTAAATAATAATTAATTTAATATTCAGAATTAAGTGAAACGGGTTACGCCATTGCGTTCGTCTCGGAATTCTTCTTGAGATAGAGTCCGAGCTTGCGTAAAATGGATAACGTATGAAGAAGTTATGGATGGTTAAAGTTTTACGATGAAAGCAGAATGCACTGGCGCAATTGACAAGTGCGCCAATGTATTTTTGCTCTGGCACATCTGCCAAGTGCGCCCAGAACATTTCCTGGGTGTTCGGGCCTTTTTCGAGTGAGTGACGACCCATGACCTGACCCAATTTCATTAGGGTTGAGGTGGCATCCGAATTCTGTAACCCAACAGCTATAAATATATCCTATATCCTTTTTTTCTTCAAAGAAAAGTAATGGTGGCCGGACTCTGCTGGATTCAGGACTGAATTAGGACCTTTCATCTTCTTCTAAAGCATATCAAATTCTGAGATTCAAACATAGACTCAGCACCTTTTCTATCTTTTTAGCAATCCAATCACAATGAGTTCTAGTTGCTTTTAGGTTTAGATAAATAATAGTGAAACTATGAAAGACTGTGATGTGGATATGATTACAGACTTTAAACCTATGTTATTGGTAGATCTCATGTTATATTATGATAGATTTATTTCTTTGGATCCAATTCAATTGTTCTACTATGTTATCATTATGGATCTTGGGTTGTAACTTTTATGATATGCTATGATGCAGATGTATGTAGATCTATTCTATGTGATCTAAAATTATTATGTTAGATCTATCCTATGTGATCTAAAATTGTCACCTTACGATTCATGTTAGATCTATCCTATGTGATCTAAAATTATTATGTTAGATTTATCCTATGTGATCTAAAATTGTCACCTTATGATTCATATTAGATCTATCCTATGTGATCTAAAATTATTACGTTAGATCTACCCTATGTAATATAAAATTGTCACCTTATGATTCATGTAGATCTATTCTATGTGATCTAAAATTATTATGTTAGATCTATCCTATGTGATCTAAAATTGTCACCTTATGATTCATGTTAGATCTATCCTATGTGATCTGAAATTGTCACCTTATGATTCATGTTAGATCTATCCTATGTGATCTAAATTTGTCACTTTATGATTCATGTTAGATCTATTTTATGTGATCTAAATTGTCAACCTATGTTATCATGTTAGATTTAAATCGATTTGACATCTAAAATGGCTAATTTAGATATTGTGACATCATAGTTCATCAGTTTTATGTCCACCTTGTTATGATGAAAATTTCATGTCCATGCTAGTATGTATGTTCACCTTTTATCATACAAGTTTATGTTTATGCCAAGATGGTCATTTTAGTATATTCCCGTTATTTTCCCTATTATCGTTTATGACTAGGCTATTATTGTCTAGCCTAGGCATGTTGCCAATTTTGTGAGGGCGCTAGTTAAAGAACGGGGGAAAGGAATAAAAATGGCATAATTTGAATATGAACATTTATGGACATGTAATTCATATTATTGGGCCAAATAGGTATTGACACCTATAAAAGGAAAGGATTAATTAATTGGTAAACTAATTAAAAATGGCATAATTTGAATATGAACATTTATGGACATGTAATTCAAATTATTGGGCTAAATAGGTATTGGCACCTATAAAAGGAAGGATTAATTAATTGATTAATTAATTAAAAATGGAATGTCTAGTAATTGCAATTAGGAATTATAATTGTGCTTATGACACGAGGTTAGGTTGCATTAGTGGCGGAAGTCTGCCCGGACCCGACCGGCATATCCAGCAGCCACTAATGGTAAACCTAATGTGAGAGATCTAAGTATGTAAATACGAATCGGGCTATGACACGAGGTTAGGCCCAACTGTGGAATAAGTCTGACCGGACCCAACCGGCATATCCAACATCCACATGTTTTAGGCCTAATGTTGGAGGTTTGGCCCATAATGAAACCATAAATGGACATGGTAAAGAATTGAACTACTTAACCTAAAGTTAATCCATAGGTATTGTATGAACTTAAATTTAAGTTAGAAGTTAAGTAAACATGGTTGACTGGTGGGTTAAGTAAATCCGAAGAGGGGATGGGTAGTAGGCCAATAAACTTAACCTGTTAAGATTATGTATTTAAAGACACCTATAGGTAAGCATAACCGGTTGGAAGATTAGGGGTTATGTATTAAAGACACTTGTAGGTAAGCATAGCCGGTAGAAGTAAATAAGGCTATGTAATTAAAGACACCTAGTGGTGTACATAGTCCGTGAAAACCTAGTGGGGGATACAAGACAAAGGGGAGAGCTTATATCATATTTTGTGGGATCCATTTCAGTCAGTAACCCGGAGTAGGTATCAAACAAAGTATTTCGTACTAGGCGGAGAAGGGGCACTCTTACTGACTGATTGTAAGAGATCCAAACGTGGGGGATGGTGTGGGCCGCACAATCCGACCGGGCCATGTGCGTGCATGAGTCGGGCAGAGGGGGATAAGACGACCGTGACACCTATAGATATGGTTGTGCACATTGTTATGACGATGGGTTGCCACTTTAGGAAGTGATACCTCCTACTGTGGGGCCAGCATAAGGTATCTACGAGGGTTAGGGAGCCAATCAATCAGGGTAGTAGTTAGGATACATTTGGACGTATACCTAAATCTACCACCTTATAGTTAGAGGGGTCATCTCTTTCTGGATATACTAGTAACAGTGCAGAGAAATCACTAGTGAGGCATGTACACTTTATCTTGCTTACCTTGTCACACCTGTCATTTATGTAGTGATCTCCCTTATCCACTTTATATGCCTATCATGTTACTTTTATTTATCTACTGGCTAAAAGTAACTAGACTCGCCAGACTTATTGTCTGACCCTTATTATTTCTCCTTCTTTCTTCCGTTCCCCCCTCACCCCAGGTTCACAAGGAGGAAACACCTAGGCTTAGTCATGATTCAGATATCATCTTGCTTGGAGCTATTACTGAAGTATAGCTCAAGTTCTTGTCTCTACTATGGCTTAACTCTTTCATTTGGGGAATTATGCTTTTTATTTACTTATGTACTCTGATGATGCAAGACAGAAGTTATTTTGTTGTAATGGTTTTTGTGACTTATGAAATTATGGACCACGGTATTTTTATTGAAATAAAAATTTAAATTTCCGCTGCTATCTTATTTATAACTGTCTTGTAATTATTCTGTGTCTCATTACCTATAACGCTTCACGGAACTTAATGCATTCCCTTAGTGAATGACATTAACGGACGTGGGGTGTCACACTTGGTATCAGAGCTGAAGGTTACCAGATTAGATAAAAGTTTTTGAAAATTATTTTCAAAAAGGTTTTAAGAGAAAGCATTTTCAAAAAGGAGAGTCCGTTCTGAAAAACACTCCCCAAAAAGGCATATATAGTATCCTTCAGTCCCTTATCTATTCCTTTTCCTTTTTCAACATGTATAAGGAACAAAACATCCCTTATATCCCAGGGGCGTCACTATACCCGAATGGTTCCGTAGGTATTTGGAGTCCACGGCGCCGGCCGAAGGCCAAAGAGACGTTCCTCCCCTAGCTGCACCTGTCATTCCTCCCCCTCCCCCTCCAAGAGCAGATAACTTCGCCAAGATCTGCAAAGACTTCCGTGCTATGGGAGGGAAGTCGTTCCATGGGAACGAGACATTCATGGAAGCTCGGAATTGGCTTAAGAGACTGAGGACTTATTTGTAATATTTGAAGTAGAGGACCGAAGAAAGATTCAGTTAGCTACTTGGATATTGAAGGACGAAGCCTCCTTTTGGTGGGAAGTTACCCAAGCTGAACGCCCGGTGGAAACTTGAGAAGATTTTAGACAGAGGTTCAAAATGAAATTTCTTTCCCAAGCTGAAAGCAGCATGCAGATGGAGAGATTTGTAGCACTCAAACAAGGAAACTTGACGGTGAAAGAATATGTGAACAAATTCAACCAGCTAGCAAGGTTCAGGTTAGAGTTGGTGGATACGCCGCATAAAAAGGCTTTGCGGTTCGCTAAAGGGTTGAATGAGCCTCAGCATGGTTTAGCTATGTCCCATATTCCAATGGGGGCCACCTTTGAAAAACTTGTCGATATGGCCCTAATGCATGAGGAGGACAAGGGAGAAAAGAAGGAAACGAAAACTGAGGGGACATCGCAGAATAAGAGGGTGTGGCCCAAGAAGGAGCAGCAACAACAGCAGCAACAATAAAAGCAACAGAAGAAAGGAGGGAAAAATGATAAAGGCAAGGATAAGATAAAATGTCACCATTGTGGAAAGGAAGGTCGTCTGGTTAAAGACTATAAGCGAAGGAAGAATTCTTGCTTCCACTGTGGAGAGGCCGGACACTTTGCTTAAGAGTGCCCAAAGAAACGGGGATCGGAGGGACAAGGTCAAAGGGCAGAAAATTCTGGAGGGCAGGTGCATGCTCTCGCGACCAGTGCTCCTGATAGAGGTAGAAAAATTTCTGTGGAAGGTTTAATTTCTCTTTCAAACCATCCTGTTAGAACACTTTTTGATTTTGGTTCCTCACATTCATTTATATCAAGTTCTGTAGTTGAATCTCTACACTTAATTACTAGTATGGTAGTAGATCCCGTAGTTGTTTCAAACCCCATTGGTGGTTCGTCTCATTTATCGATGATTTTTCGGGGTTTGAAAATATCTGTGTTAGGCGTCGAATTTGAATGCGACGCGTATGTGCTCGGGTTTATGGGCTATGGGTTGATTCTAGGAATGGATTGGCTTACCACTTATGGTGCCATTCTGGATTGTGAGAAGAGGGTTGTTAGGCTTCTGACTTGTCATGGGAGAACCCTTGAGATTTCATAGGACCCACAAGGGTCGGTTATGCTTAGTTTCCTAAAGTCTCTTGATGCTTCTATTGACGATCAGCAATCTGTTCTAGTAGTCCGAGATTTTTCCGATGTTTTTGATGAGGTTCGGGGTTTACTTCCAAGGCGCAAGATCGACTTTCGCATATATCTGGTGGACAATGCAAAGCCAGTTGCATTACCACTACAAGAAAATATATATTTTGTTGCTTTTATTAGCAGCGTTCATGTGTGAAAGCAACCAAAATATTATGTTAATCCATTTTTTTGTTCATTTTTTATTCATTAATGTATCACTTACGGGAAAACTTACCTCGTCAGGTTTGCCCAATACCTTTACGTGAAAATTTCCCTCCTCCTCAAAATTTTCCCCCTCAAAATTTCCTTCCGCTTCAGAATTCGTTCTCTATTCCTTCAAAAAATCCCTCCTCCCGAAAATTTTCCCTCTCAAACTTTTTCCGCATCGTATACGATTTCATCTCGCCCTCCAAATCGTTCACATTTCTAGCGGTTTTCGATGAGAAGCCCTCCAATCCCTTGAAGACCTAACATCCGAGCTTGCTAATTTGAGGGCATTTCAGATCTAGAAATCAACTGCGATTTTCGATCAGATTGTGGTATGATTTATTAAAAATTATTTCATATTTACAAATTATTGTTTTCAGATCTAGAATTTAATTGAGATTGTATTTCATGTGGATCCTTATCACATAAAAACTTTGCCATATCCACCTTTTAACTTGATTTAAAAAATAACTCCTCTTCGAACAACTACCGCCTGAGTTCTGAAGTCTCCTTTGTCGTTGATGAATCAATTGATTTCACTGTATGTTCTTGGATCTCGAACCCAAAGTCGTGATGAATCTAAAAAAGCTTGTTGTTGTTAAGTTCAGATAAGATGTCATATGCTGTTGACATTGAGATGTTGGTGATCAGTTTGTGATGATTTGTTAACATTGAGATCTGAAAATGCTTGTTGTTGACATATGATTATTATCCTATGTTTAAGGTTATAAGATACAATGCATATGATTATTTGATATGTTTAGTTTAATATGTTATCTCTATGTTTATTATCCTTTATAATTCTTACGTCAATTAAATTATTTTATGTTTAAAAGGATTATTATTATGCATTTTAATATTTGTGTCGAATATGTAGAAACATTAGCCTAAATGCCAAAATCAGGTGTGGCTGGGAAACAATTTAAAGTTGAACCAATAGCTCCAATTACAAACATATAATGGTTCTCACTTCTTAGGCGATGTTTAACATAGCATCACAGTTAACTAATATTTGTGTAACATTGGCCATTAAAATAAAAGCCAATTGAAACATGTATAATTTTATGACTCTTTAGAATATGGTACTTAGTGGTTCATAACAATGCACGATATTAATAGGAACATGTATATTCTCAGTTCATATGCTTATGTAATGCATATTATGTACCAGTATTTATATTCAAGATTTCCTTTTAGAAAGAAACACATATAAATACATGAAAGATAAAGACAGATGTGAGATTACTTTGAATATTAACTTTGCCAATCCTCAACCAGATGCGGTAAAGTGACAGCACCATCAGGTAATCTAACATCTATTTAAGAAAATTATTTTTTTACGAATTGTTTATATGCATAATATGATAGTTCAACATAAGCATATCTTTGACCAAAGAAATTTTAAATAATATACCATTTTTACAGAAGTTTTGTTGTTGGCATTGAGATTGTGGAGTTTTTGACTGTTAAATTGTTTGGTCATTCCAAC
This sequence comes from Allium sativum, assembly GCA_030737875.1. Lineage (NCBI taxonomy): Eukaryota > Viridiplantae > Streptophyta > Magnoliopsida > Asparagales > Amaryllidaceae > Allium > Allium sativum. Next base: position 389,208,158 of record CM060921.1, read on the forward strand.
CAAGTTAGCAAATGGTTTCACAGGTACTTAGATCTTCTGTAAGTCCAACTTACAGTTGGTCCAATCTGCTTTAAAATAAAAATTATTATGAGTTAATGTCACAGACACCATAGATAAAATCCTCATTGTTATCAGTACTAGTATGATTTTTTATTTTATTTTTAATGAAAAGAAACGAAAATCCATTATAAATGGTAATATCAAATACATAAATTATATATCTACTGTGTAAAGAATGCTAGGAAATATTCCAAGCTGAAAGATAAGACTATAAATTAACAATGGTCATAGGTATTTACTGGAATCTACGCATAGGATACTAGTAACAATTGATGTATTACTATTTCACCAAGTAAATGCAAATAATATTCAGTTAACCTAACAATACTGATACCAACATTTCAGGGCAACGAAGAAGAGCTTTAACAAGATGTTCATAGTCAAACCTTTTTAATAGCTTAACAATGAACTTTTCTTCTATAATCCATAATACATGCAAACTTAACTCTTCTTGTAATGACTCTTCTTGCGAGATCAACAAGTGCTTACCTTGCAAAATCAAACTCAACCCTCCACCCAAACATGCACTGTCACAACCTTCAATTTATCTATTAATTTTTATTTTCTAAAAAGAAAATAATGATGAGAAGAAATGAATTCTAGATTTTAACAAATCCGAATATGATATGGAGATTAGAGTGATAAAAATGGCATTTTTGTTTGGTATGAGGTACGAATTTCGAGAACAACTGCTAAAAATCATGGTTCAAGGTATCGTCCGGCACCCCGAAATTTCGTGGTTACCGGACCGGTATCGGTGTTCACCGGTACGAAATCGCAAACAGAAATCGGTCTCGCTATCTAGGGCAGGAAAAAAGAAGAAGCGTGATACCCGTAAGCGGATTATCGTATCTTCCATGTAAGCCGATCGATATCTGTAGCAAGTCGATTGAAATTTTCTGCCGCCATCTGGAATCGATTCAACACCTTTATTTTTATTTTTTTCCTTCCGCTCGACATTTGTAGTAAGTGGATAAGTTTGGGGGAAACAGCTGTTTATTTGAGGGGGGTGAGTTTAGGCACGTGTTGTTCAGTCTTTAACGTGTTAAGTTTTATGCGTGCTCAATTTTTTTTTATATAGCTTGCTTGAGTGGTGCAGTACTCTATACATTATACTTATATTTTTTGTTTGGGCTATATATTGTATGCATGCTCAAGTTTTATAGCTCCAAAAAATAGTTATTGAATGTACTAAATTTATGATGGTGTATGTTGTATTCTATTTTCTTATATAATATATTTTCAATTTATTTACCGTTAACAAGTTTATTATCAAAATACTGAAAATTGAAATTTGGACCGAAACCGAAACAAAAGCGAAACTACCGAAATTTATGAAACCCGCCGAAACTAACATATTTTCAAACGTCCGAAACCGAGACCGAAACCGAGTTCTCGAACCTTGCTAAAAATATAACAATTTTAAATATAACCACCCTTTAGAAACTATAATATTATCTTATACTCCTAACAAAAATATCAATCTGAATGAACTTGTACGCTAATTTGCAAGGAGATTTCTTGCTTTTGAGATGTTGACAAAAGGGTACACATGCCATGAGATTATATGTGTTTCAGCAATGCATACAATCATGAAATATCTGGACTGATTGAAACTTGAAAGTTTGAAACTATTTATCAGGTAGCTTTGATTCTTCATTATAATATATTTTTACTTGAAAACAATAAATAATTAAGAACGTTTTATTTTTTTTAACCTTTTTTGGGTGAACTATACTATACATCTACCTAGGTAGTTCTTGGTTGATCAATTGTTGATCTTATATGGTGTATTGTCCACAACCAAGAAGGGGGATTTGCAAAGAAATCATACATTTGCTGATAGTGTAGTTGTCACCTTGTCAAGTCCAAATGTGTTGCCATTTTTCATTAAAAAAAAGGAAGGTTCAAGTCCTTGGGATAGAGAATCAAACAACAGGTTGAATGAACCATGTAAATCTTTCGGCCATTATTCATTCTTGATCATGTCCTCCTGCAAGTTTACCTAGTAATTTTATATATTGGTGAACTGTCTTTAAAAAAATCCCAATTTTTACCTGTGCGATTTTATGAAAATCTGTTAGTATTATTATTATACAACCATGCCAGTTTAGTTAAGCCAAGGTGAGCGAGTGCTTGAAGTTCTATATAAATGCATGAACAAGCATTGTAACTTGTGTGAACAAGAATCAGAAGTAAACTTTCAAATTCCTTTTATTTCCTGTTGCAACTTTATTTTCAGCTCATTTCCTTTTATAGTTTATACTTAGGTTAATTAGTAGATAAATCTAGTTATAGCTTGTTCTCTGTTTTCTCTTCCTTTACATTTCTGCTTCAGCAATTTAATTCCTGCGATCAGTTCTAGTGATTGGATCCTCTTTGCTCTTTCAATACCTGCTCATTCTTGCTCATTCTTGCAACATTTAAATTTAATTGCAATGCATATGTCAACATTAGCAAAACAAGTTTGGAGTTTAAGGTAAAATACTTGAATTTAATACCCTATCGGTTAATTATAAGAGCTACATTCTTCCCATGTTCCGTTTAAGTAAGACAATCATTCAAACTTGTAAAACTAAACATTAGGTGGCAAATTAATCTAGGCATATAATGTTGTTTAGCAGATCGATGATATCTTAACTGACACAGTTTTAATATTGAATAATAACTAGAAGAAATAGTCGCTCGTCATGATATAGTCGCATCGGCTCTTAAACAATATCATATGCAAATTTAAGTACTGAGTAGCTATGTTTTTAAATGCAGTTTTACGTTCTGAATTTAGAGCTGAACCTGTACCCGGATAAACAGGGTGAGTTCGGACCAAAACTCAGAGCATTAACATTGTTAACACAGAATATTTACATCTGAAGTATAAAAGACCATGATTATTTTTGGCTGAAAATAAACTGGTTATATATGAAGTATCAATATTATCCAGATTATTATTGACATGCAATTCACTTATTTTGGTGTGTAAGGAAGTATCTGAAATGTGTTTTTACAAAGTTTATATTATTTTTTTATTTTTATTTTACATGGTATCTTGCTTTCAGTAAACACGTTACCATTTTAAACTTCTCATTTACAACCTTAGGGGTAATTTAATGCACATCGTTACCATGCACACATATTTTTATTCAATTCATTTGAAAAAATGAAAAAAGGAATTTACTTTGGGTTCTTCTTTCATATGAGGGGTATCGTTCCTTTTATATCTGGGTAATTACATTGGTTGCCAGATTTATTCTTTTGCCTTCTACTTTTTGGTTTTCAGATATTTCTACTTGTCTTCTGCTAGCTTTATTAATCTAATGTCTAATTAGTTTGGGATAACAAAAAGATCTCGGTTTATTAGTCTAGATCTCAGCTTGGAATTACAAATCGTATTCCTATTAGTTTAGATCTCAGTTTATTTTTTGTTCATCATTATTATCCATGTGAGTTGTTAGCATAACATCAGACTTTTTTTAATCATTCTAGTTGAAGAAGTATTTTTCTGAGATTGAAGATTGTTTTTGTGGATTTATGTTTGCTAGAAACGCTTCAATAAGAACTATGATTCAATAATTGCATAGGTAATGAATATGTGGGATATGTTGTTTTCTAACACCACAGCTTGATTATGATTTTAATTGAACAAATACCTTTTTAATCCTATAATGAAATTTATTATTTTTATCTCTATGATTTCAATGTATATATGACTAATTGAGAAATGTTTACTCATTATATTTAGTGAATAAGAATGTTTTAAAATGAGTATTAATTTATTATAAGATATTGAATTAGTTTTAGGAGCAGGGCATTATACTTTGAAAATAATTGCTGGTAAAGCGTTTAAGGTTATTGTGTGTTTCTTCTTTGCTTTACTTAAATATGATAAACTTTTTGAACTGTTATTTTCAATACTCTGAGATTGATTTATTGTAGTTGCGCTTCTCATTTCTTCTACTTTTTTTGAGCATGTCTCAAGCTCATCATAATATTATCCATGGATTTTCCAGCCTTTGCTTGAATATACTTTTGGTAGAGAAGTCAAATAGAATTCCTTCTTCATGGTAAAATTATAAATTATATGCTTTTATTCATATGATTAAAAAAGAAAAGAAAAGCTTGCATGATTTGTGCTGTACAAATTGCAGATGCACCATTGGTAAGCAATGCAAATTAGCGTGTTTTTCCATCTTCTGCACTTTCAATTATGCAATGCAAATCGTAATTTTTAGTCCACTTCTGCAATTAAATAGAGTTAAGGATTTTGACTTAGATCGATTAAATGTCAGTAAAAGTTTATTGGGTTCAAACTTTTTTCATGAAATAGTTTGTTTATTTGTAAAATAAAATATGCATCAACATGTCATTAGTGCGTGAAGGCCACAGGATTGAAGTATAGATTATTTCTCTACCTTCCACTACTAAATTATGTACTTCATTATGGAATACAGTAAAAAAAATCAAAAAATCATGGAAGGTTATTTCAGTTTAACACCTATGTTATGGGATACAGTAAAAGCTAATGTTCCGAAAGATTTAACTAAGTTAACTGTCATGTCATGTAGGACACTATGCTTATTATTTGATCACTTGCGTATTTATATGTACTTATAAAATGTTGTTCACTAATCAGTCTCATTCAGGGGTTTGCATATTTACAAAGGGTTGACCAATAGTTAATTGCATACATTCATCTGCACATCTCGATGGTATCGTGGAGTTATGCAATTCCATATCAAATAAAATATGGTATGTTTTGGAAGTTTGATTTATGTACTAACATTTAACCTTTTAATGTAGCAAATGAGTTAGTAGCTGTGACATGGCTCCACCTCTCGCTACACTAATGTTCAGCGGTACTGGTGTTATTATTCCAGGTACATTTGTCATTATATACATCACACTATTATTGGAACTGATGCTTAATAATGAAAGTAACATATAAGTTTACAATGGGGATATTTGTAAGTAGGTTGGACAGAGTATTTATAAGCACTTTGATTCTTGCAAACTTCATAGATTTTTTCTTAACTACATAGCCATGTAGCCGTAAGATTGTACCAATGAAACTAGCAATCATCAATAATGCATTTGTGGTCCACGTTTCTATGTCCAAATTAAATTATTTAATCCATATATGTACCCCTCCTTCACATCATGCTTGGTGAAATTATATCCAGGGTGCCTCACTTCAATCATCAGTAATTTTCTAAAATAAGAGTATATATTACATTACACAACTCTTCCCTAATCTGTAGCCCCATCAAATTGTACTGCGTATTGGTATTATGGTCCACTATGGGTGGAACAACCGCATGTAGGCTTCCATACTTGTTATCTTGGCGTACACATGGTAATATTAATTATAGTTGTAGCGATGCTTGATGCATAGGTGATAATATCTCATTCTCTTTTCCATTGTTTGAAGATACTGAGTTCACTGTAGTATTTGCAGTTTTTATTGGCCTGGAAATCTGAAAATTCCCCTTATTTTTTGACTGACATTTGTGTGTATGGGTGTGAGTTTGTCTGTATATGTTTGTGTGCTTGTGCATATATATACAAAGAAATACTTTATTATGTTGACCTATTTATTATAGTGGTTACCTAGAGCAATAAGTAAGAGCTGATATGACTGTTTGGTGATGCCTAGGCATTCTGAGCGTCAATGAATGATCATAGAATACATGATTTTAATTTAATTTTTTGTCCACTGGTGTTTATTGGATATGTTAACTGTATAACTATTGTAAGGTATGCCACATGATAACTATAGTGTTAACATTTCAACGTTTATATTCTCCAATAATCCATACAAGTATATAATTTATTACTTAAATTGCTTATATGATTATTCTTAGTAGTTGTTTGATAACCGATGCAAACTATATTATGTATATTTTTCAAACGATGGACCGTACAGCTTTCTATCTTTGCTCTATCAGATTATTATTCATACCTCTAGCCAACCCCTGAAATTACATAAATAAATGTAATTTAATAGTTCCTATAGCCTTGAAATGACATAATAGATGGCTATTCCAAATTCACAGGAACTTGTTAATCAGAACTTATTAACGGTTGGATGGATCACACCGTTAATAGAATGCAACACTAGAAACTTGTGAACTGTAAATCATAGATATAGTACATCGTTAGATATTACAGCTTAAAAAAGAGATACAAACTAAATATGATTTTCATCCAAGCATTAACGATTTTGATAAATATTCGACTGTTCAAATCATGTTGTTTCGTAATTGTTTGGAGTCTACAGGAATACAAAAAAATTCAAAATACATGTTATTTTAAGCGAGTTAAGTATAATGTGATCTAATTGTATAAGTTATTTGCACTGTTTACGCCAAGCTGGATTATCATTATTGGTTTCCTGAGGTGGCATGTAACACCCCACCTCCGCCAATGCCACTCTTGCAAGCACACTAGCTTTGGAGGGGCGTTAAACAAGGTAAACATGCATGTAGATATCACAAGACAGAACATATAAGTAAAAACAGAGTAAATAAAGCAGCGGATAAAACTAACATTTCAAAACCATAGTCAAGTTACATCAAAGTACTTGGTCATTATTTTCCACAAAACATAGTCTAGAAACATAAACTGAAAACTGGAAATAAGATCATAAAGTAACTATCCCCAAAGTAGAATAAAGCCACAGCATGCTCAAGTCCAAACCATACATGAGCTATCCAGAAAAGCCGCTAAAGATCCAAGCTAGGTACTAGTGTTCCCACCCTGTAAACCTGGGGGGGGGGTGGAAACGGAAGAAAAGAGGCGAAAGAAAACGGGTCAGTCAAAAAGACTGGTAAGTCCTATCTACTATTAGTATAAAAATTAATAAAGTTAACTGAACATGTAAAACAGAGATGAGATGTAGGGTGATAACTGGCATGGTGAAAAGTTAACAAGATAGAACAAGTGTGGCATCGCATATACAAGGTTAAGTTGCACCAGGTGTGTACTAGTATTCCAATCCATGTCAAGTATAAACAAGAAATGATCCCTTGGCCCAAAGCTGGCCCAATATCATGAGGTGACCTAAATCAAGGTCCAACTACTCGGTCTAGTCGATCGGCTCCCTATAAGCCTAACTCGTCGTGTATCGGTGTCATACGGCTTAATCTTGGAATGTAGTTAACTGTGCTAGGTCCACCCCAGGGTGTATCCAGCCCTAAGGTGTAAACCACAGGCACAATTCAAGCACGCACAGTCTAAACCTACTGGTGCCCATGTTCAACTCCGGACTTAATGTGCACGACCATCGTCCGCCTGAACAACCGGTGCACCCTTCAGCCGTCTCTTTTGGTCTCTTACAATCAGTTCAGTAATCGTACCCCACCCTAGCCTAGTCCAGGGTACCCATGATACTTCCAAGTAGGTTACTGCTGAAAAGGACCACGTAACTAGGGTTTCAAGCGGGTTAAGTGTGGTTAACCCTATCCTAACCATGTATTGAGTTGGTCAAGTGTATTCAAGCAGTTCATGACTTAACCCTATCAATACATCGGGTTTAATTGGTTAAGTATTCAAGTAGTCCATGTCTTAACCCTATCAATCCATCGTGTTTAATTGGTTAAGTATATTCAAGTAGTCCATGACTTAACCTTACCAATCCATCGTGTTTAATTGGTTAAGTATTCAAGTAGTCCATGACTTAACCCTACCATGTGGCATTAATTAACTTAATGCACCCAACCTCTCACATTAGACCTCGTTGTGGTTACTAGTTAAGCCGGGCGGGTCCGGGTAGCTTTACACCACAACTTAGTCTAACCTCGGGTTTCAAGTGCGACATGACCAACTACTCACATTTGGTCCTATTGTTTGTAGCCACTAGTTAAGCCGGTCGGTTCCGGGTAGATTTATGCTACAAACTCAACCCAACCTCGAGTTGGCCACACTCATATTTTCTAAGTGTCATGTCCATCATTATGTTTACAAACATAATCACAAGTCAATGTTCATGTCATATTTTAAAACCATGTTTTCATGTCATTAATATTACCCAAACCCAACGCATTCCCATCGCATGTACGTTTCGCATAACATAACATAGATCAAAAGAGGGAACTTGGCAAAAGCATGACAAAAGGGCATAAGGTAATAAGGTTGGCCACAAGTTAAACATGGTGGCATATGAGGCATAAATATGTTCATTTAAACTTGCATGTTACATGCATAACATTCAAACTTAGCGAATAGGTGATACATGGTCCTAGATGACATAGGATGATGACTAGAAGTTCGCATATAACATTTTATGCAAGTTATCATAAAGGTTATGAGAGTTCTCATGTTGCATAATGCAACATTTCAACCTAAAGCTTATAGCTTTTAGCCCACAAGATCAAGGTGATAGCTTTACAAACATGCATATAATAAACCTATGCATAACATGATAGAATCAAAGCACAAATCATACTTAGGCCCAAACTCAAACTTGCAACATGTCATATTTAACTTCATAGTTAGAATCTAAGAGTAGTATAGGTCTTACAATGCTATGAAGACTTATAAAATATAAATAAGGTTGAGACGAAGCCACTGGCAACTCTAAACACTCCCAAATGATAAGCTCCAATGAAAACCCTTGAGAAACAAGCAAAAGATCCTTGCTTTGATGAAGAAAGATTGAACTTTGGCCTTAAATCAAGCTTAGAAACTCTCAAACAAGCTTAGGAACTCTCATATGAATGAAGATGGAGGCTATGACAAGAGGGTGGAGGCCATGATTAAACATTTTAGCATAGTTTAGTTATAGGATTGATTTATGATGATTTAGGCTAGGTATTAGGGTCTTTTTATAGATGATTAGGTTAATTTAGACCATAGGATTAACCCTAATTTAGATCTGGGCCATCAATTCACGTCACTAGCCTCCAAAACAGGTCCAAACAGCCAAAATAGGCCGACCTGGCCGACCAGGGAGGTCGACCCCCAGGTCGACTCTAGTGTCGACCTGGTTGGGGGGAGGTCGACCCTAGTGTCGACCCCCCTGTCGACCTGTCTGGGCGGGAATTTTCCCGCCCAGTCTGTTTTGGCTGAATTTGAATTCTAAATTCAAATTTGAACTGTTTTTGAACTTGAAATTTTCTAAAAACTTTGACGGGCCATAACTTGGTCATACGGACTCCGATTTTCTAAAACTCGGACTCTATTTCGTGTATTTTTCCGGGACGAACGCAATGGCATAGCCCATTTCCCTCGATTCAGATTTTAACTTTTAATTCTGCCTTGATTTATGTTATAACATGTTATTCAAAAATACGGGTTGTTACATCCTCCCCACCTTAAAGGATTTCGTCCCCGAAATCTTCAAGTTATGAAGAACGTATCCTACCATCCATCATCCATCTACTCAAAACATCATCCACAAGTAATCATTGTCCTTAAGAGATTCTAAATGCTGTATGAACATATGCAAAGGTGTGTGTATATGTACTTATCTAATGCGAAAATCAGGCGGTTACTGATTCAGTGAACCTCCTTAATGCAAAATATGTTAGTGTAATGAGTCCATATGTATGCGAATTCCTAACATAACTTATAGTCTCTACATGAGTGCACATAACATCCATCCATATGCAACATCCATGTGATAGCATACAAGTTTCATCCATGAATAAGCATAAACACTCATGCATATGCGGTATGAAAGTGTGTGAGCCGATCTTAGTGCCTAACGTGTATCATGCATCCACGAGTATCCACTTGCAAACACTTGCAACCACTGGCAAACATCAAGCATAACATGTTTCAACCAAGGGTTTCTACCTAAGGTTCTCATGACAAGATTTACGAAACTAGATAAACATGGATAGCAAAAGAAAGATATACCAACTAGGAAAGAGATTGAAAATGTACCCTCAAAAAGAAATGGATAAAGCCCACGCATTTTCTCCTCGGTTTCCCAAGTTGCGTCTTCCTCTGCTTCACTCCATTGCACCTTAAAAAGCTTAACTTCTTTGCTTCTTAGCTTCTTTGTCTCCGTTTCCATGATACGAATCGGAGCTCGTCTCAGGGTTGCCTCTTTCTCCACCTCCATGTCTTCAAGAATGTTAGGTTCAACCGCCTCAGCGGACTCATGTAGGCACTTTCGGAGATGAGAGACATGAAAGACATTATGCACTCCGGCTAGTTTCTCGGGCAATTCCACCTTATAAGCCATCTTCCCAATTCTTTCTATGATAGGGAAGGGTCCTACGAACCTTGGTGCCAGCTTCCCCATTGCCCCAAAATGAACCACATTACGCAAAGGAGAAACCTTCACGAAAACCATATCTCCAACTTCGAATTCCAAATCTGTCCTTCGCTTGTCAGCATAAGATTTTTGTTTGTCTTGGGCCGCTTTCATTCGTCTTCTCACCAATTCAACTTTCTCGGATGTGTCCCGTATCATATCGGGCCCAAGTATAAGCCTATCCGTTGTCTCCCACCAACAAGATGGTGACCTACACGGCCTCCCATACAGAGCTTCAAATGGTGTCATCCCTATGCTAGCTTGATAGCTATTATTATAAGCAAACTCCACAAGAGGGAGGTGGTCTTCCCAAGTACCACCAAAGTCAAGAACACAAAGCCTCAAGAGATCTTCTAGCACTCTATTCACCCTTTCGGTTTGGCCATCTGTCTGGGGGTGATAGGCTGTACTTAGATTCAATCGCGTACCCATTGCTTCTTGCAAACTATTCCAGAACTGGCTAGTGAAGATAGGGTCACGATCGCTAATTATGCTAGAAGGAACCCCATGCAATCTCACTATCTCTCGAAGATAAACAGATGCTAGCCATGATGCGGTCCTCTTGCTCTTCACTGGAATGAAATGAGCACTCTTCGTAAGTCTATCAACTATGACCCATATGCTCATATCCCCTTTCCTTGACCTAGGCAATCCGTCCACAAAATCCATAGAGATACTTTCCCACTTCCATTGCGGGACCTCTAATGGATGTAATAGCCCACCGGGTTTCTTCGACTCGGCTTTCACTTGTTGGCACACCATGCACTTTGAAACATACTCTGCCACATCCTTCTTCATTCCAGCCCAAAAGAAAATGCGCTTCATATCTCTATACATCTTATCTCCTCCAAGATGTATAGTCATCTTCGAGTGATGCGCCTCTTCGAGAACTTTATGCACCAAGCTTCCCACTTGTGGGACGCATAGCCTTCCATCACGCCTTAGCCAACCCTTGTCATCAATAGTATATCTAGCAAGGTGACTAGACGTCTCACCCCGAATCAACTTGTCCATGACCTCGACTATCTGCGGGTCTCCTTTCTGCGAAGTCCCTATTTGATCAAGAAGTATAGGTCTAAGCTCAAGAGATGCTAACGAACCCGTCATCGACTCAACAGCTGCTGTAAAATTAAAGGTTGCCAAGAACTCTAGGCTCCTCATCTCAAAAAACAAGGGACTCAAAGTCAACCTACTTCTGCTTAGTGCGTCTGCCACAACATTACCCTTGCCAGGGGATAAGCTATATCGAAGTCATAAGATGCCAAGAATTCCATCCACCTTTGCTGCCTTAGATTCAGATCTTTCTGTGAGAAGAGGTACTTGAGTGACTTGTGATCAGTATACAACTCAAACCTTTCGCCTAGAAGATAGTGGCGCCAGGATTTGGGAGCAAAGATGATCGTCGCCAACTCCAAATCATGAGTGGGATAGTTCTTCTCATGAACTTTAAGTTGCCTACCCCCATAACATATCACTCTTCCTTCCTGCATCAGAACAGCACCTAACCCCGTGCCACATGCATCGGTGTACACGGTAAACATCTTACCGCCATCGGGTAATGCCAAAACTGGAGCTGTAGTAAGGGCCTTCTTGAGCTTTTGAAAAGCAAGCTCACAGTCTAAGTCCCATGCAAAGACTAAGTTCTTATTTGTCAACTTAGTAAGAGGGGCTGAAGTCTTAGCGAAGTCCCTGATGAACTTCCTATAGTAGCCCGCCAGACCGAGAAAGCTTCTTATTTCGGTTGCATTCCTAGGAGTCTTCCAGTCTTGAACTGCAACCACTTTCGCGGGATCCACAGCTATGCCTTGCTTAGAAACTATATGTCCAAGAAATCGAACTTCCCTTCTCCAAAAATGGCATTTGGAGAACTTGGCTTTCAACTGATGAGCTCTAAGCGTATCCATTACTTCCTTGAGATGTCTAGCATGTTTTTCCTCATCCTTTGAGAAAATCAGAATATCATCCACGAAGACAAATACAAACTTGTTAAGGAACTCCATGAACACCCTACTCATCAAATCTACGAAGTAGGCGGGTGCATTAGTCTAACCGAATGGCATGACAAGCCATTCAAAGAATCCATCTGGAGTCCTAAATGCAGTTTTATCAATACTATCCTCAGCCACTCTAAGCTGATGAAATCCGGTGGCTAGATCGAGCTGAGAGAAAACAGAAGCACCAACAAGCTGGTCAAAGAGGTTGTCTATCCTCGGTAACGGGTGCCTATTCTTCTTTGTCAGCTTGTTCAACTCTCGATAATCAACACATAGACGAAGCGAACCATCCGCCTTAGTAGCGAATACCACAGGAGCACCCCATTCAGAAATGCTTCGCCTAATAAAATTCTTCTCAAGCAACTCTTTAATTTGCTTACTGAGCTCCCTTCTTTCTCGTGGGGCCATGTGCCTAACGGGCAATGAAACTGGCTTGGCATTATCAACAAGATAAATGCGAAAATCTATCTCTCATTTAGGGGGTAACCCCTTAACTTCTTCAAAGACATCAGGATAGTCTCGGACCACCCTTACAGATTGCAGATCATCGATGGACGAGTCAAGAGATTCAAGATAACATAACATGACGGGACCTCTAGGGTTACAAGAAATTTCTAGGGTATTACCGAGGCGAGTCATGAGCCTCACCACCCTATGCTCACAATCGAGAATGGCTCTATAACTGGACAACCAATCCATGCCCAAGATCAACCCGTATCCCGTGAATCCAAGAACATAAGCATTACACGTGAATTCTACGGTCAAGATAGAAATCTTCAAATCCACACAAATCATAGATAGATGGGCGGAACCCCCAATTGGATTTGAAACACTAACGGGATCCTCAACTAGACAAGTACTTAGGTGCAAACTTTCAACAAGATCAGAAGAAATAAAACTATGTGATGCGCCAGAATCAAATAAGGTGCGAACAGGATAATCAGAAATATAAACAAGGCTTTCTACAGAAATACTACCTCGGTCCTGAACTGGAGCAGTGTTGAGGGCATGCACTTGCCCTCCAGAAGGTCCTGCACGCTGAGTCTGTCCTTGCCCTTGTCCTTGCTTCTTGGGGCAATCCTTGCTAAGGTGTCCAGGCTCTCCACAGTGAAAGCATTCGCCCAACTTCCTCTTCTTCTTTCTGCAATCTTTGGCTATGTGCCCAACAATCCCACAGAAGTTGCATTTTCTTGGGTCCTTTGCCTTGCTGTTGTTGGCCTTATTGCCTTTGTTGTTCTTGTTGTTCTGATTGCTCTGATTTCCTCCCCACTTGGAGTCCGTCTTCTTGGTTTGAATCTCATTAGGCTTGACTTCTTTCTTGCCATTCTTATCGTCTCCTTGAAGCAATGCCATGTCCACTAGTCCTTCAAAAGTGGCACCCATGGGTATATGAGACAGGGCTAAACCTTGTAATGGGTCATTCAACCCTCGTGCAAAGCGTAAAGCCTTCTTCTGGGGAGTATTAACCATGTCCAAACCGAATCGAGCAAGCTGGTTAAACTTATTCACATACTCCCTCACTGTCATGTCCCCTTGCTTCAAAGATATAAACTTCTCCAATTGCAGATTCGCCTCAGCAGATGATAGAAACTTAAGCCCAAACCTCGTCCTAAAGTCGGCCCAAGTCTCTATAGGCCTAGTAGCATTTGTGACCTCCCACCAATAAGCAGCTTCTTCTTTCAATAGCCACGCTACCAACAGAACTTTTCTATGGTCTTCCACATCAAAGATGGTGAAGAGATCTTCAGTTTCTTTCAACCAATTTCTTGCCTCCACAAAAGTCTCCGTCCCAATAAAATTCTTGCCACCCATTGCCTTAAAGTCTTTGCAAACCTTAGCGAAACCTGCTTGTGGATTCTGAGGAGGAGGAGGAGGAACCTCAGTTACGGTGGGGGTATTTGCTGGGCCCACATCGTTGGCCCTAGCTTCCAAGTACCTCCGGAACCATCCGGGAATGGTTACTCCCTTGGGAAGGTTAAGATTGGCCATACTGAAAAAGAAAAAGATAGATTCAGAACGAGGAAACGAAGGATAGTGCTAATGGCTTTTGGGGAATAGCCTTTTAAAATAACTAGACTTTTCTTGGAAAATACTTAATTGGTTTTGAAAATAGTTTTTCAAAAGGTAAGTTTTAAAAAACCTTTTGCTCAAATCTTGTAAACCTTATGCTCTGATACCAAATGTAACACCCCACCTCCGCCATTGCCACTCTTGCAAGCACACTAGCTTTGGAGGTGCGTTAAACAAGGTAAACATGCATGTAGATGTCACAAGACAGAACATATAAGTAAAAACAGAGTAAATAAAGCAGCGGATAAAACTAACATTTCAAAACCATAGTCAAGTTACATCAAAGTACTTGGTCATTATTTTCCACAAAACATAGTCTAGAAACATAAACTGAAAACTAGAAAAAAGATCATAAAGTAACTATCCCCAAAGTAGAATAAAGCCACAACATGCTCAAGTCCAAACCGTACATGAGCTATCCAGAAAAGCAGCTAAAGATCCAAGCTAGGTACTAGTGTTCCCACCCTGTAAACCTGGGGGGGGGGGGAACGGAAGAAAAGAGGGGAAAGAAAACGGGTCAGTCAAAAAGACTGGTAAGTCCTATCTACTATTAGTATAAAAACTAATAAAGTTAACTGAACATGTAAAACAGAGATGAGATGTAGGGTGATAACTGGCATGGTGAAAAGTTAACAGGATAGAACAAGTGTGGCATCGCATATACAAGGTTAAGTTGCACCAGGTGTGTACTAGTATTCCAATCCATGTCAAGTATAAACAAGAAATGATCCCTTGGCCCAAAGCTGGCCCAATATCATGAGGTGACCTAAATCAAGGTCCAACTACTCGGTCTAGTCGATCGGCTCCCTATAAGCCTAACTCGTCATGTATCGGTGTCATACGGCTTAATCGTGGAATGTAGTTAACTATGCTAGGTCCACCCCAGGGTGTATCCAGCCCTAAGGTGTAAACCACAGGCACAATTCAAGCACGCACAGTCTAAACCTACTGGTGCCCATGTTCAACTCCGGACTTAATGTGCACGACCATGGTCCGCCTGAACAACCGGTGCACCCTTCAGCCGTCTCTTTTGGTCTCTTATAATCAGTTCAGTAATCGTGCCCCACCCTAGCCTAGTCCAGGGTACCCATGATACTTCCAAGTAGGTTACTGCTGAAAAGGACCACATAACTAGGGTTTCAAGCGGGTTAAGTGTGGTTAACCCTATCCTAACCATGTATTGAGTTGGTCAAGTGTATTCAAGCAGTTCATGACTTAACCCTATCAATACATCGGGTTTAATTGGTTAAGTATTCAAGTAGTCCATGTCTTAACCCTACCAATCCATCGTGTTTAATTGGTTAAGTATATTCAAGTAGTCCATGAGTTAACCTTACCAATCCATCGTGTTTAATTGGTTAAGTATTCAAGTAGTCCATGACTTAACCCTACCATGTGGCATTAATTAACTTAATGCACCCAACCTCTCACATTAGACCTCGTTGTGGTTACTAGTTAAGCCGGGCGGGTCCGGGTAGCTTTACACCACAACTTAGTCTAACCTCGGGTTTCAAGTGCGACATGACCAACTACTCACATTTGGTCCTATTGTTTGTAGCCACTAGTTAAGCCGGTCGGTTCCGGGTAGATTTATGCTACAAACTCAACCCAACCTCGAGTTGGCCACACTCATATTTTCTAAGTGTCATGTCCATCATTATGTTTACAAACATAATCACAAGTCAATGTTCATGTCATATTTTAAAACCATGTTTTCATGTCATTAATATTACCCAAACCCAACGCATTCCCATCGCATGTACGTTTCGCATAACATAACATAGATCAAAAGAGGGAACTTGGCAAAAGCATGACAAAAGGGCATAAGGTAATAAGGTTGGCCACAAGTTAAACATGGTGGCATATGAGGCATAAATATGTTCATTTAAACTTGCATGTTACATGCATAACATTCAAACTTAGCGAATAGGTGATACATGGTCCTAGATGACATAGGATGATGACTAGAAGTTCGCATATAACATTTTATGCAAGTTATCATAAAGGTTATGAGAGTTCTCATGTTGCATAATGCAACATTTCAACCTAAAGCTTATAGCTTTTATCCCACAAGATCAAGGTGATAGCTTTACAAACATGCATAGAATAAACCTATGCATAACATGATAGAATCAAAGCACAAATCATACTTAGGCCCAAACTCAAACTTGCAACATGTCATATTTAACTTCATAGTTAGAATCTAAGAGTAGTATAGGGCTTACAATGCTATGAAGACTTATAAAATATAAATAAGATTGAGACGAAGCCACTAGAAACTCTAAACACTCCCAAATGATAAGCTCCAATGAAAACCCTTGAGAAACAAGCAAAAGATCCTTGCTTTGATGAAGAAAGATTGAACTTTGGCCTTAAATCAAGCTTAGAAACTCTCAAACAAGCTTAGGAACTCTCAAATGAATGAAGATGGAGGCTATGACAAGAGGGTGGAGGCCATGATTAAACATTTTGGCATAGTTTAGTTATAGGATTGATTTATAATGATTTAGGCTAGGTATTAGGGTCTTTTTATAGATGATTAGGTTAATTTAGACCATAGGATTAACCCTAATTCAGATCTGGGCCATCAATTCACGTCACTAGCCTCCAAAACAGGTCCAAACAGCCAAAATAGATGCACCAGGCCGACCTGGCCGACCAGGGAGGTCGACCCCCTGGTCGACTCTAGTGTTGACCTGGTTGGGGGGGAGGTCGACCCTAGTGTCGACCCCCCTGTCGACCTGTCTGGGCGGGAATTTTCCCGCCCAGTCTGTTTTGGCTGAATTTGAATTCTAAATTCAAATTTGAACTGTTTTTGAACTTGAAATTTTCTGAAAACTTTGACGGGCCATAACTTGGTCATACGGACTCCGATTTTCGAAAACTCGGACTCTATTTCGCGTATTTTTCCGAGGCGAACACAATGACCTAGCCCGTTTCCCTTGATTCAGATTTTAACTTTTAATTCTGCCTTGATTTATGTTATAACATGTTATTCAAAAATACGGGTTGTTACATGGCAGGTCGCTTTGCACATCTCCTGGTATAAATTTCAAATATAGACTTGGGCTTTAACTTGTTATGTTTGAATAGGCCGTGTTCACAACGTCGAGTTCCCGGGACTAGCGACAACACCAGGATGAGCTTTTCCAGGGCATGCAGCTCCTTCACCGCGTGCAAGCATGTTTCCAGAAGAAACCATGCCTGGTGACAGCATTTCTTGAAAACCAGGTCTAGGCATGGATGCAGTTTGACCACCTGTAATTTTGTATCTATGCAGTATTGGTTGTATTCTTGTTGAATTGCTTATTGGCGGATTATCATGCTAGGAAAAACTGAAGTAAGCTTATCAGTTTAAAACATTCTTCTTTTCATAGTAAATTATTTTATTATACACACACATACACATGATGTCATTATATAATTATTGATATTTTTTGTGTTTGTTTATTGAGTCTGAACTGTATAAGGGTTTAGAAGATGCAGTAAATGAAGGAGAAAATGAAGCAGGTAAGATCAGGTCGGTAGTATGGACGACTGGAAACTTTGAACTGAATCTCTTTTCATGCTGAGAATACATTTGGGATTGTTGCTCTAAAAGGTATGTCACTGATAAACATCTGCTCATCATATTCCAAGTAGCATAACGTGATTGGAAATATTTGTGCTTGTATTTTTGATTAGTTTAATGCATGTTCTGATTTAACTTAGCCTAGGAGTCATGCTGCATTTTGTGGTTGGCAATTATGCGGTTGAGCTCTAATAAACTATTTAATCTTTCATCAATTATTTGGTTTGAAACTAGTACTTCCCTGTAGCGAAGTTAGAAACTAATTTGTCCAGTTTCATGCTTGCTCAATAAGCCTCTTTCACTTTGAAAATTAACTAAGTCTATAAAATTTAATTAAGGTTTTAAAATAAAATAAGGTTATAAATAATACTAACAATAAGTTAATCAAGTTTTATAAAAATTAAATAAGATTTATAAAAATTAACAAAGTATTATAAAAATTTAACTAAGTTGATTTTATAGAAATTAACTATGATCTATAAAAAGTAAATAAGTTTATAAAATTTAACAAAGCATTATAAAATTTTAATTAAGTTAACTAAGTCTATAATAATAATAAATTATAAATATTAGCCAACTAGCTAAGTTTTATTAAAATTTACTGAACTTATAATAATAATAATTTAACTAAGTTAATTATGTTTTATAAATAGTATTAATAATGGATTAAATAAATTTTATAAAAAAATGACTAAGTATTAAATATATATAATAAAAATGATAATAGTAATAATTATTTAACTAAGTTAGCCAAATTTTATGAAAATTAGTTAATATATATAAAAGTAAAATAGTTTATAAAAATTAACTAAGTATTATATTTAACTAAGCTTTATAAAAATTAACAAGCTTAAGATAATGAAGACGATGATAATGATTAATTAAGTTTATAACAATGATAATAAATTAAGTTATATTAAGTTTTATAAAAACTAACTAGTTTAAAATAATAATAATAATAATAATAATAATAATAATAATAAACTAACTTTATAATTCAAATAATAATATTAAATTATAAAATATTAACCAAGTTAGTTAAGTTTTACAAAAATAAACAGATTCATCCCAGAATTACGTGAAAGGGCAAACTATTTCCCTATGAAAGATATTGCAATCTCAAAAGTAGGAACGATACTCTCATTTATTTGATGTCTAATATTTGTACTTCCGGTGTAAATAACACAAATGCAACTCAAATATTCTCATTTGATGTTCATTTTATAAAAATATATGTGCATGGTAACGATTTGCATGGTAATGAATTTCAGTAAACACGTTACCATTTTATTCTGAATAAAAATATATTTATAGAAAATTTCTCATATGTTGCAGGATATGAGTGTTCCTTATATGCAGATGATCGATGTAAATGGTAAGTTGAATGAACCCTTCCATTTTTATTCTAAAGGGTAGTAAGTTGAAGCATAGAAATGAAGACCATGACCTTTTATTAGATAGATTGAAAAAAATTATTAATCGGTAAAGAAATGATGAAACATATGACGTAAACTAATAAATTGTATTGTAATTGTTGTGTTGATATTCAACAGTGATAGAACAGATATATACAAGTGCTAGAACAGATAAGAGTGATGGTTCAGTTTTTGTTAACCAAGTGTTGGCAACAATTTGTTTGTTTAGTCCCATGTTTAGCTTCAGTCAACAAAACTGAAGTGGGAGGGCCAAAAAACTGAAGTGGGAGGGATCATTTGAACAGAGATGTGTTAACTGTTTAATAGAGGGCCATTTTTTCAGAACTGATGGTCATATTGCTTAAAGCACACAACTTCATCTGCTTGCACGTGTTCTTCAATTTATGCATGCAAATAAAACCTATTGACCAACTGTTAGTATATATAATTTATGCATTCTACACATTTATGTAATTCTAACTGTTGATCGTTATATTTGTATGTAATTCTTACCGTCTACTTATGTGCAGGTAATTAGATTTCCAAAGTGAAGAACGCCCGCATCAAAGAACCGGTGGTTATTAAGCTATGAAGAAGACTTCAACTATTATTTTGTTTGTATTAGTCGGGTAGATTTGTTTGTAAGCAATTGTGGTATGTGGATTCACTTATTTTGTTGAAATACTACTATTGAGATGATTATGGGTGTTATATTAATGTCTTTTTTAAGTATTTAAATATGGCGATTATTGATTTTAGTTTGAAAAGTAAACTCATATAATTATTTGTTTTAAAATTTCAAGTATATATAAGTGATTGATGGAAATATTAGAAGCTATTAACAGTAAATAACTGCAATTAAAATGTGGTGTACATAAGTAAGTTTTAGTAGCGTTGAAAAAGTGCTACAAATGTAATTTACAAAAGATATTGTAGCTGAAATGAAACATAACAAAAGGCATATAGTAGGACTGAAAAACCGCTACAAAAAACATATGGTAGGACAGAAAAACCGCTACAAAAAACATATAGTAGGACTAAAAAACTCCTACGAAAAAATTGAAAAATGATGCAAGTATCATTTAGTAGCATTTTTAAGACGCTGCCAAAAAACTTTTTGTAGGGTTTTAGAAACACTACAATATTTACATTTTCGGTTGCGTTTACTAAAACGCAACAAAAACTTTCAGACTTTTAGTTGCATGTCGTATAACAGCGTTTATCGGAACGCTGCTAAAAGTTATTGTAGCGTTTTTCCAACGCTACTAAAAGCATTTTCTGGTGTAGTGTACCAGTGTGCCACCTGGCTCCAAGGGAAAGGAGGGAGCTGATTAAGCAAGTAGGGGAGCTACTAGAGAAAGAGTTTATCAGACGAAGCATATCTGAATAGGGTGCTCCAGTGGTATTTGCAACTAAAGCGGATGGTTCGCTTTGTTTGTGTGTTGATTATTGGGAGCTGAATAAGCTCACTAAGAAGAACAGGCACCCGCTTATGAGAATTGATGATATATTTGATTAGTTTGTTGGTGTCTCGGTATTTTCCCAGTTGGACTTAGTCACGGGGTTCCATCAGTTGAGGGTGGCTGAAGACAGCATAGATAAGACTGCCTTTAGGACTCCAGACGGTTTCTTTGAATGGCTAGTTATGCCTTTTGGGCTGACGAATGCACCTGCCTATTTTGTCGATCTGATGAGTAGGGTGTTTCGGGAGTTCCTAAATAAGTTCGTGGTAGTTTTTGTTGATAATATTTTGGTCTTCTCCAAAAGCGAAGAAGAGCATGCCCAACAGTTGAGAGAAGTTTTGAAAACTCTCTGTGACCATCAACTTAAAGCAAAGTTCTCCAAATGCCATTTTTGGAGAAAAGAGGTGAGATTCTTGGGGCATGTGGTCTCTAGATGTAGATCCCATGAAGGTGGTTGTAGTGCAAGATTGGCAGGTTCCTAAAAATGCAACCGAGGTGAGAAGCTTTCTTGGGTTGGCAGGTTACTATAGGAAGTTCATTAAGGACTTTGCAAAGATATCAGCCCCACTCACCAGGCTGACGAAGAAGAATTTGGCATTCTCATGGGATATAGACTGTGACATTGCTTTCCAACGACTGAAGAGGGCTCTAACAACAGCCCAATCTCGACCTTATCTGACGGAAATAAAGTGTTTGCCATTTACACTGATGCATGTGGTACAGGGCTTGGTGCGATCCTAATGCAAGAAGGGAAAGTAGTGTGTTATGGGGGTAGACATCTAAGAGTTCATGAAAAGAACTACCCCACCCATGATCTTGAGCTAGCTGCCATAGTATTTGCATTAAAGACATGGCGTCATTATTTACTAGGAGAGAAGTTTGAGTTATACACCGATCATAAATCTCTCAAGTATTTGTTCTCGCAGAAGGATCTCAATTTAAGGCAACAACATTGGATGGAGTTTCTAGCTTCTTATGATTTTGAGATTTCTTATACCCTTGGCAAGGGTAATGTGGTGGCAGACGCACTAAGTAGGAAGAGGGTGGCCCTGAGTCCTCTGTTTGTGGAAATAAAGAACTTGGAGTTCATATCAGCTTTCGATTTTAGACCCTCCATCGTGATTTTGCCTGATTTGTTTGCATCCTTGGAAATACGACCGACTCTTATGGACCAGATAGGAGCTTCGCAACAAGGTGACCCACAGATTCTAGAAATTATGGATAAGCTCAAAAGGGGGAGACTTCTAGTCACCTCAGCAGATATGCCATAGATGAAAAAGGGTGGTTGCGACGAGATGGAAGGCTTTGTGTTCCTCAAACTGGAATCTTGATAAAGGCAGTCCTAGAAGAAGCCCACAATTCTAAGATGACCATTCATCCAGGTGGTGATAAGATGTACAAGGACATGAAGAGGGTTTTCTTTTGGGCTGGGATGAAGAAAGATGTGGCCGAATTGGTTTCTCATTGTTTAGTTTGCCAGCAAGTCAAAGCTGAGCAAAAGAAGCCTGGTGGTTTACTTAATCCGTTGGAGGTTCCTTTGTGGAAATAGGAGAGCGTCTTTACGGATTTCATAAATGGTTTGCCTAGATCGAAGAAGGCAACACCAATATCTGGGTTGTGGTAGATAGACTCATTAAGAGCGCTCATTTTTTTCTAGTTAAGAGTAAGAGGACGGCATCACGGTTGGTAGCAATTTATGTCTGAGAGATAGTTCGTCTTCATGGAGTTCCTTCCAGCATCGTGAGCGATCGTGACCCCATCTTTACCAGCGAATTTTGGAAGAGCTTGCAAGAAGCATTGGGTAGACAGTTGCGTTTGAGCATCTCTTTTCATCCTCAGACTGATAGGCAAACGGAGAGGGTTAACAGAATCTTAGAAGATCTTTTAAGGCTGTGTATCCTAGACTTAGGAGGGACATGGGAAGAGCATCTTCCTTTAGTAGAGTTTGCCTATAACAACAGCTATCAGACCAGCATCGGCATGGCACCTTTCGAAGCATTGTATGGACGACCCTATAGATCACCAACTTGTTGGTGAGAATCTATAGAAAGATTATTACTTGGACTAGATATGGTTAGAGAAACATCCGGAAAGATTGACCTTATTCGACAGCGGATGAAGACAACTCAAGATTGGCAGAAATCCTATGTAGATAAGAGAAGCACTGACCTCGAATTTGAGTAGGAGACTTGGTTTTTATCGAAGTATCACCTCTGAGGAATGTGTTTCGCTTAGGATCGGTAGGGAAGTTGGCACTAGGTTTGTGGGACCATTTCCCATAACCAAGAGGATTGGCCAAATGGCCTATAGAGTAAAGCTTCCTAAAAATCTATCTGGTGTTCATGATATTTTCCTTGTTTCTCATCTGCGGAAGTGCTTGCATGACACCGCGGAATTTGTCGAGTCGAGTATATTGGAAGAGATAGAAGTGGAATGGAAGGCGACAGTTAGGCGAGTTCCTTCCCGTATTCTGGGATCAGAAATTAAGAAGCTACGCAATAAAGAGATCAAGTTGCTAAAGGTTCAATGGGGAGATAACTCAGAGGATGCGACTTGGGAGACCGAAGACAAGATTCATGCTTCGTACCCTTTTCTCTTCGAGGATATGTTCTTAACTCCTTTTTCCAAAAGCTTTATCCGTACTTGTTTCTATCTTTTGGGTACATCCTATCCATAGTATTTTCGACCTTTAAATAGGAATCCTATGGATGTAAACATGTGTTTGAAACATGTTATGTTTGATGGATGCAAGTGTTTGCTAGTGGTTGCCTGTGGACGCATATACACACACATTAGGCACTAAGATCGGCTCAATCACTCTCATACTGCATATGGATGTGTATGCATTTTCTTTTCTTTTATGGAAGGAAGTGGATGAACTAGCACATGGATATTGCATTTGGATGAATGATTATGCACACATGTGGAGATTATATGTTATAATAGGCTTATTTGCATACATATTGGATTCATGGCACTAACATACATTGCATTAAGGAGGTCAACTGAATCAATAGACCGCCTGATTTTCGCCTTAGTGTTGGAATATATACACACACTTTTGCATATTTTCATGAAAGCATTAGAAATCCTTAAGGACAATGGATGCCAGTGATTGATGGTTGAGTAGATGGATGATGGATGGTAGGATATGCATTCTTCTCAACTTAGAGTTTTCGGGGACGAAATTCTTTGAGTAGGGGAGAATGTAACACCCCAAATTTTTAACAACATTAAAGACGATAAATTAAATAGTAATTAATTTAATATTCAGAATTAAGTGAAACGGGTTACGCTATTGCGTTCGTCTCGGAATTCTGCTTGAGATAGAGTCCGAATTTGCATAAAACGGATAACGTATGAAGAAGTTATGGATGGTTAAAATTTTATGATGAAAGTAGAATGCACCGGTGCACTTGACAAGTGCGCCAATGTATTTTTGCACTGGCGCACCTGCCAAGTGCGCCCATAACAGTTTCTAGGTGTTCAGGCCTTTTTTGAGTGAGTGACGACCCGTAACCTGACCCAGTTTTATTAGGGCCGTGGTGGTATCTGAATTTTGTAACCCAGCAGCTATAAATATATCCCGTATCCTTTGTTTTCTTCAAAGAAAAGCAATGGTGGCTGGACTCTGCTGGATTCTGGACTGAATTAGGATCTCTCATCTTCTTCTAAAGCATATCAAATTCTGAGATTCAAACATAGACTCAACACCTTTTCTATCATTTTAGCAATCCAATCACAGTGAGTTCTAGTTGCTTTTAGGTTTAGATAAATAATAGTGAAACTATGAAAGACTGTGATGCGGATATGATTGTAGACTTTAAACCTATGTTATTGATAGATCTCATGCTATATTATGATAGATTTATTTCTTTGGATCCAATTCAATTGTTCTACTATATTATCATTAGGGATCTTGGGTTGTAACTTTTATGATATGCTATGATGCGGATGTATGTAGATCTATTCTATGTGATCTAAAATTATTATGTTAGATCTATCCTATGTGATCTAAAATTGTCACCTTATGATTCATGTTAGATCTATCCTATGTGATCTAAAATTATTATGTTAGATTTATCCTATGTGATCTAAAATTGTCACCTTATGATTCATATTAGATCTATCCTATGTGATCTAAATTATTATGTTAGATCTATCCTATGTGATCTAAAATTGTCACCTTATGATTCATGTAGATCTATTCTATGTGATCTAAAATTATTATGTTAGATCTATCCTATATGATCCAAAACTTTCACCTTATGATTCATGTTAGATCTATCCTATGTGATCTAAAATTGTCACCTTATGATTCATGTTAGATCTATCCTATGTGATCTAAATTTGTCACTTTATGATTCATGTTAGATCTATTTTATGTGATTTAAATTGTCACCCTATGTTATCATGTTAGATTTAAATCGATTGGACATCTAAATTGGTTAATTTAGATATTGTGACATCATAGTTCATCAGTTTTATGTCCACCTTGTTATGGTGAAAATTTCATGTCCATGCTCGTATGTGTGTCACCTTTTATCATACAAGTTTATGTTTATGCCAAGATGGTCATTTTAGTATATTCCCGTTATTTTCCCTATTATCGTTTATGACTATGCTATTGTCTAGCCCAGGCATGTTGCCAATTTTGTGAGCGCGCTAGTTAAAGAACGGGGGAAAGGGATAAAAATGGCATAATTTTAATATGAACATTTAAGGACATGTAATTCAAATTATTGGGACAAATAGGTATTGACACCTATAAAAGGAAAGGATTAATTAATTAGTAAACTAATTAAAAATGAAATAATTTGAATATGAACATTTATGGACATGTAATTCAAATTATTGGGCAAAAAAGGTATTGGCACCTATAAAAGGAAGGGTTAATTAATTAAAAATGGAATGTCTAGTAATTACAATTAGGAATTGTAATTGTACTTATGACCCGAGGTTAGGTTGCATTAGTGGTTGAAGTCTGCCCAGACCCGACCGACATATCCAGCAGCTACTAATGGTAAACCTAATGTGAGAGGTCTAAGTACGTAAATACGAATCGGGCTATGACATGAGGTTAGGCCCAACTATGGAACAAGTTTGCCCGGACACGACCGACATATCCAGCATCCACATGTTGTAGGCCTAATGTGGGAGGCCTGGCCCATTATGAAACCATAAATGGACATGGTAAAGAATTGAACTACTTAACCTAAAGTTAATCCATAAGGATTGTATGAACTTAAATTTAAGTTGAGGGTTAAGTAAACATGGTTGAGGGGTAGGTTAAGTAAATCTGAAGAGGGGATGGGTAATAGACCCATAAACTTAACCCATTAAGATTATGTAATTAAAGACACCTATAGGTAAGCATCACCAGTTGAAAGATTTGGGGTTATGTATTAAAGATACCTGTAGGTAAGCATAAGGTAGAAGTAAATATGGCTATGTAATTAAAGACACCTAGTGGTATACATAGTCAATGAAAAACCTAGTGGGGGACACAAGACAAAGGGGAGAGCTTATATCATATTGTGTGGGACCCATTTCAGTCAGTAACCCGGAGTAGGTATCAAACAAAGTATTTCGTACTAGGCGGAGAAGGGGCATGCTTACTGACTGATTGTAAGAGATCCAAACGTGAAGGATGGTGTGGGCGGCGCAAATCGACCGGGCCATGTGCGTGCATGAGCCGGGCAAAGGGGGATAAGATGACTGTGACACCTATAGATATGGTTGTGCACATTGTTACGACGAAGGGTTGCCACTTTAGGAAGTGATACCTCCTACTGTGGGGCCAGCACAAGGTTTCTACGAGGGTAAGGGAGCTAATCGATCAGGGTAGTGGTTAGGATACATTTGGACGTATACCTAAATCGACCACCTTATAGTTGGAGGGGTCATCTCTTTCTGGATATACTAGTAACAGTGCAGAGAAATCATTAGTGAGGCATGGTCTTACCTTGTCACACCTGCCATTTATGTAGTGATCTCCCTTATCCACTTTATATGCCTATCATGTTACTTTTATTTATCTACTGGCTAAAAGTAACAAGACTCGCCAGACTTATTGTCTGACCCTTTTTGTTTCTCCTTCTTTCTTCCGTTTACCCCCTCCCTAGGTTCATAGGGAGGAAACACCCAGGCTTAGTCAGAATTCAGATATCATCTTGCTTGGAGCTATTGCTAAAGTATGGCTCAATTTCTTGTCTCTACTATGGCTTAACTCTTTCATTTGGGGAATTATGCTTTTTATTTACCTATGTACTCTGATGATGCAAGATAGAAGTTATGTTGTTGTAATGGTTTTTGTGACTTATGAAATTATGGACCACGGTATTTTTATTGAAATAAAAATTTAAATTTCAGTTGCTATCTTATTTACATCTGTCTTGTAATTATTCTTTGTCTGATTACCTATAACGCTCCACGGAACTTAATGCATTCCCTTAGTGAGTGACATTAACGGACGTGGGGTGTCACAGACTGGGAGGAGATTCAGTGAGGAGGGTGGAGCAACCATCTAGAAGGCACACGCGAGACGACGGAGACGCGAATGGTTTAGGGAATTTGATTGAGAAGGAGCAGCCATTTATGTTTCTTTCTTCTTCTTTTTCTGAACGAAGGATTGGGGAGAACAAACGTGAGTATTGGGGAATAAAGAGGCCTGCGTGAATTAGGAGGAGAGTTAACTGAGAGTTTTTTTTGGGTTTCTTTTCTCTTGTTTTTTCAATTAGATTTAAGACTCAGAAGAGAGATTTGGGTTTTGATTTTCTCTGAGATAAAGAAATGTAAAGATGACAAGGAAGTGAAATGTGGGAATGTATCATGATGAATTGAACAAGTGTTTACCTTAAATGGAAAAATTCAAGTGTTTTATTTGAGTTTCTTAATTTAACAAGTGTACATATTTTTCATCGAAAGATACATACATGTTTGATTTCAAATTTATTACATAAAATTATATTTTCTCTTCTTTTTAATTTTTTTTATTAGAAGATTTAAATACTAGAAAATAAAATCATAAGTATACATATGAGAATAGGGATCAAGATACACAAAACAAACACTATCAGTTTTATGCGTTTTTGACCTGAAATTTAAAGATTCGGGACATCAAACTTCTGAATTTCGCAAAATGAAAAATGCCTTTCTTCTCAGAATTCACTTTACTATTTTTAGTTCGAATTCACCTAAATTCTAACATTGTTCAATTCTTAGAAGATTTAAGTAATAGAAAATGTTTACTAAATTAATACGAATCAGAACGAATTCGCATATATATTATGAAATTTATTCCTCCGTTATATCTAGTCAAATGTATCTTAAATATTAAATTTCATAGTTTAATTCAACTTTTAATATTTAATGTCAAACAAAAAACACGATTGTCCCTACCATAACGATTGTGTAAACCGATTTAAAAGTAGCGAAGAGTTTCAACATTTCGCCAAATTAATTAGATTGCTTCCATGTTACATATTCAAATTTTCAAGACTTAATGTTTTTATAATTTATCAATTTCGCGTTCAATTTAGTAAACAATATTAAATGAAATTTGTCACTTTACATTATATTTTCAAAACAACATAAAAATCCAAGTTTACATTAGAATTCAAATCCACGCTTACAACGCAAATTAAGATTTCAAGTTTCAAATTCGAATCAAGTTCAAAACATTCACTTAAGACATTAATTCTTTAACTAGTTTTGTATTTCAAAACGTCAAAATTATCGGATTGTTACAACGTTTATCCTTTACTTTGAATCATAAATAATTTATTCCTCTACATAGCACATTCTTCAATCTACTGACTTCGACTGGTCAGTATCCATGAATTTTCTGGCTATAGGGATCAATAGATTACTAGGTATTTACTCAATCCATCTCTATCATCTCTAGCTTATCAATCTATGTTGGCTTTGGTAATATGAAGTAAATTGATAAATTCATTCCACAACTTTTCAATTTTTTTCTGTAATTTACACTTCAATTTACTTTACAACATTATTTTGATGTTAGTTCGTGCCATTATTCATTTCCGTTTCTCTATCACTTTCACTAACATAGAACGACCATGTATTTGTTTTTTCAAAAACGTCACCTTATAAAAAATGTTGGAAGGAGTAATAACAAATCCCGGTTACTTATATACATATGATTGAAGAATACAATGATAATCAAATTGTTTACATGGTATTTACCCTATTAAGAGATGAGGAGGAGAGTTATTAGTGAGGAACAATTGTAACTTTTATTGATAAAAAAATATGATACAAAGAGCACATATATATAGTGCTATGAGCCCAACAGCTAGTACAAAATATACCAAATATGTATGAGCCTAACGGCTAGTATTAAATATACCAAGTATGCATGAGCCTAACGACTAGCATTAAATTTACCAAGTATGCATGAGCCTAACGGCTAGTATTAAGTATACCAAGTATGCATGAGCCTAACAACTAGTATATAATTAAAAAACATACTAAATATGATAAGACGTGTTCACACACTAACGACTCTATTGTCTTCATTATGCCCCTTCAGTTCGAACTAGGGTTTCCTTTTTCATTTTGGCTTCCGCCTCCACTGATAACGCGAAGTTCCTCTCTCGTTCTAATAAAATTCTTGGTTGAAAAAAGCGTTTATGAGAGCATCTGCTCTCTGATAGTATGCGGGCACATGACATATTGCAAGTCTTCCTGATTGCGTTCTTTCTCTCATAAAGTGGAGATCAATTTCAAGATGTTTCATCCTTAAATATTGAATAGGGTTCAGAGATAAAGATACTGTGCTCTTATTATCGCACCAAATGACCGTCTTTCGTCTTGGAGTGAAACTATAACGACCCGATAGGGATCCGACGCCCGAATTCTGACAATAATACATAAACCCTGTATTACCTGCCAAAACTCCAGTATCGAAAACCACCAGATAGTTATTAGAAAGAATTTAGAGGGTGAGATAAGAAAGAAAGAAATAGAAGAATAGAAGAAGAAGAAGATCCAACAAAACACAGAGTCTCACATCGCAGCAGAACAAAAATATAATATTGAAGTAAATCTTTATTGAGAGCTTGAAATATTCTTACAATCATCAGAGTACATCACACATCTGGACAGTTATAATAACTTGTCCTCAAATACAATACACAATGGAAAATACTCGATAATATCATACGTCTGAATTTCTCTAACACGTCTTTGGACTTCATGGCATCCTATAACCTGAACCTGCAGACCCGGGCTGACCCGAGCATTACAAACACCGGGTCAGTCTGGTGAACCAGAGTGAGAAAACCCACTAAGTTTAAAGGTATCACACAACTTGATTTTAAAGTTCAAATTCCTTTCTTAAATAAAAGGATAATCGTTAGACCAAATCCACACATAAATACAGATGGCTTTTACCTTACGATAACCCAAAACAGTTTTGAAATCAATATATTATTCTGATATTATAATAGTGTCTAAATACAGATAAATAGAATCTAGCAGAACGCTTGCATCTCACGCTCCACATATATAGTATACAAACAAAACCGCAGGCACTTATTGGAGAATGGATTCCGACTATGACAAGATATGGGACCACCTGCCGATAGTGTATCTCTAGTGGCGAATACACTGGGTTCAACAAGAACGTCTTGCAACCCGGCCCACACATGACCGACCACTCATTTCGCTTGAGTGTATCGAATGTATATCACCAACGGTTGGGAGCTACCCACCGTTTCCTGAAAAGGGACAACATCGAAACAGATTTAAGAAGCAAAAGGAATTTCTCTAGATAGGTGATTATACACCCTAATGGGAGCGACCCATATAGCCATGCTGCCTGCCCGATTTTTGTCATTTCCCGGTTGATGAGGCTTGAGGTTTGAATTTCCTTTTAACACATCTGGCCATCATTCACTTTGAATGCCACATCGTTAGATCCATCAGATATCACTAGTTGATGTCCACAAAAATACTCTAGTTGGGAGCTAACCAACTATAATATGTTTGAAGAAATCTACGTACGTGGTCCTTTGGAAATACTTTGTCAGACACTCGTCCATACAAGTCATCCAGGAGCAAGATGAACCAAAGGCACCTTCCTACCACATCCTAGGAATCACCCTATGGATCAGTTGCGAGTAGTCCTTGCAATCCATAGATTTCAACCACGAACGAATTACTATCAAAATATCTCTGGTTGCAACATCAGAGAAATTTATCAAGTAGCCCTTCCGCTTATGGAGATCCATGGTCTTCCACTGCTCCATCTTCAATCAGCATCCTATCATATTTGCTGGTTCGGAATGGTTTTCGAATATAATTTCGATCCTGGTCTTTCCGTACCAACAGAGCATTGGTCATGATTTTGATAGTTGGTTATTTAACTATCAAAATAAACAATCATAAGAACAAAATAAATCCATTGGTGTATTCCACAACATCACTTGGCCATTAAAATAATATATCAGTTGTAATATTAAAGATAAGTATATTAGTTTCAATATCTATAAATATTCTCAATTTATTTTATTAAGTACTTAAAAGAAATACCTTAAAACCTTATCCAATTTCTCGTTATTATCCATTAAAAACACTTGCTACCACATTTCTTACTATCTACAATTACGAGATCAATTTACCATAAGCAATCGTTACAAAATCCCTACTAAGAAAATATTATTTTACATTCCCACGCCCTCTTTATTTCCTTTTGTCTCGGAATCCCATTATATATATATATATATATATATATATGTATGTATATCCAAATCCTTCAAATAACGTTTCACTATTATTTCCTAAAAATAATTTGCTTTAACATCTCCACTATCACGACTCATACTATCCTTCGACAATCCTGAAGTCGTTCAGGTTGGGGTATTTTAATTACCTCTCAGACCGTGATCAACAACGTTCTTATCTCAAGATAAATATGAATCGTAATTCGAAAACCCATATTCATTTTGATATCGCTTCACTATTGTATTAAATATGGTTTAATGAAACCTTTTTGCTTTTTGAAATCTCCTCTTTTGAATGTATGATTATTACTAAATTTATTGATTTAGTAAAGGATTAATACATATTAACTTTAAACTTTAACTTCTTTAAAACTATTCGTCCCATTATCTGGATTTTTATTTCATATTCTATTACTAAACATTCATACCAAATTCAGTTATGGAAATCCCTTTTTAATTCTTTAAATCATTTCCTTTGGGAAGCTTACTTCAGTCTTATCTATTAAACTTAAGGTCATTATTAGATAATGTTGCTTTAACTCCCATTCTCCTTATTCACGACTCGTTTACACATCTCTGGTTCAATACAAAAACCCTTTCCTATCTCAATTTCCTTTACTTAAAATATTAAGTAACATACATTTTAATCTTACCATATCCACTTAGAATCTCTTTAAAACTTCATTTACCAAATTTGGTTTAAATATAAACCTGTTCTTAAACTTCCTTTGAAACCTAATCATATTTTATTTCTAACTTCAATTTCTTACTTAAATGAACTTCCTTATCAACATTAACTGGAATTAAATTTCCTTTTTAAAATCCCATTAATTCAAACAATTATTCGCTAATTTATTTCATTAGATTGATCAGCATAACCTAATTCAATTTTTGTTAAAACAGTTGACTTGGTCGACCTTAAAACACGATTAACCCATTAATCAACACTAACCCGTCCTTTCTCTTCGAATTGATAAATAACATTTATTAATCCAAATAATCTCACTTACGTCGATTATTATTAAATAAATAATAATCTATAATTAATCCCACTTTAATTGTCCTTAAAAACAATAAATCCTGGTTATTAATCGTCAAGTTAATCCCCGCCTACCTTCCCATCAATCTTATTAATATAAGAATCTACTTTATAATATTTATTCAGTAATTACGGTGAAGCTCGTGCTTTGCACACGGTAGATTTTTGGTACAAAAACAACGGTTTAAACAAATGATATATATATAGTTGGTTAGTTTATTCCTTTTCTAACTTTATTTAAAAATACATTAAAAAGCTATATTCAGTTATGAACTTAATTTCATTTTTGACAGTAAATCAAACAATTTGTATTTTTGGCCATCTACTATAAACTTCTCGACCAATATCACCCATTGGCTACTAACCAAACAAATGTTTGGATTTAACAATCAATGCCCAAGTCAATAATCTAATCATATGGGTTCAACAGTTTCATATCATGATCCTATACAGATCAATAATCAATTCAACAGATAACGGTCAACCAATAATAATAATTCAGGCATCCAATTTAATTTAACTACGTTTATATTATTATAAATGTAACCAACAAGGTAAGTTATCTTGTTTGGAAATCATCGTTAAAATAACGATGTCATTTAAATTAAACTTCTATTTAATTTTAAAAAAATCGATATAAAATATTTAACACACATTCAAACGATCATCAAAACCAATGATTAGCAGCCATAGCATACATATGATAAACCCGACTTATAATAATTATAAGTGGGAAAACTGAGTGAGATTAACTCACCTGGTTTGCGTTCTGAAATAGCTCGTTCCCGTTAACTCCAACTTCATTCAATTCAACTCTGTTCCGTACCATTCTTGTAACAACCCGTATTTTCCATAACCTGTTATAACGTAAATCGAGGCAAAATTTAATTCTAAAATCTGAATCAAGGGAAACGGGCTATGCCATTGCGTTCGTCTCGGAAAAATACGCGAAATAGAGTTCGAGTTTTCGAAAATCGGAATCCGTATGACCCGATTAAGGCCCAACGAAGTTTTCAGAAAATTTCAAAGTAAAAACAGATTTCAAATTCAAGTTTGAATTTGGAAAATTAGGGCATATTGGGGCAGGCGGGAAAATTCCCGCCAGAGCACCCAAGTCGACAGCCCTGTCGACTTGGGAGTCGACTTGGTTGGACCCAAGTCGACAGCCCTGTCGACTTGGTCCAGCCGGGCAGTTTTGCCTGGTGCACCATTTTGGGTTTGTGTTGAGTTTGGGGGCCAGATTCGGTTTTAAGGGGTGAGATTGGAACTAGGGTTTAATCCTAAGGCTAGAACTAGTCCTAATCTCTATAAATAAGGCCCTAACCTAACCCTAAATCATCATTATTCATTCATACAACTAAACTATGGCAAAAGCAATCCTCTCATGGCCTCCACTCTCTTCATAAAATTCCTAAATAAATTTTTCTATGAGATTTTCCATGCATACAAGTGTTTTCACGCTTGTATGAGCATCATTAGCTTGCATTCAAGTCAAGTTTCTATATTTGCATCATAAAGCAAGGGTTTTGATCATTTTGGCTCAAGGGATTTTTTTATTAGAGCTTGCATTTTGGGTTTAATTGATTTCATAAGGGCTTTGTCATATTTTTGTGCCTTCATAAGCATTGTAAGCCCTATTCTACTTTCATACTTAAACTCTAAAGTTAAATTTATGATATGCAAGTTTGCCATGATATGCAAGTTTACTATGTCATGATATGCAAGTTTGAGATGTTATGATATGCAAGTTTACCATGTTATGCTATGCAAGTTTGTCATGTTATGATATGCAAGTTTATCATGTTATGTTATGCAAGTATGCCATGTTATGATATGCAAGTTTATCATGTTATGATATGCAAGTTTACCATGTTATGCTATGCAAGTTTACCATGTTATGCTATGCAAGTTTACCATGTTATGCTATGCAAGTTTGCCATGTTATGATATGCAAGTTTGTCATGTTATGTTATGCAAGTTTGAGATGCAAGTTCTTCATATGATATGCAAGTATGTTATGCAAGTTTGGGGTGATCATTTTGTTCATGTTATCATGCTATGCAAGCTTATCTTGAGTATATGAACATAAAGCTTCAAGCTTTATGCTAAAGGTTGCATTTTGGCAACATGTAGGTTATCATATCTCTTATGATAACTTGCATGTGAGGCTAAATGCGAACTTATGGCCATTTCTACATGTCATTTATCACCATGTATCACCAATGTGCTAAGTTTGGTTTTATGCATGCTTTTGAGGCCTAAAAATGTAATATGCAAGTATATGAACACATGTGCATTTCATATGCCACCATGTTGAACTTGTGGCTTCAACACCTTAATGTCATGATTATGCCAAGTTCCCTCTTTCTATCCTTTATGCGCTATTGCGATATGTAAGCGATGGGATTGCGTTTGGGGTTGGGTAAACTTAAAAGACATAAAAACATAAGCTTGGGAATTTACCTATTAAGTTAGGTCTACCCTTTGGGAATTTACCTATTAAGTTAGGTCTACCCAAATGCTTGAAAACTTGTAACATGTTTTGGAAACATGATGGACATGACACTTAGAAAAGATAAGTGTGACCAACTCGAGGTTGGGTTGAGTTTGTAGCGTAAACCTACCCGGAACCGACCGGCTTAACTAGTTGCTACAAACAATAGGACCCAATGTGAGAAGTTGGTCATGTTGTACCTTGAACCCGAGGTTAGACCAAGTTGTGGTGTAAAGCTACCCGGACCCGCCCGGCTTAACTAGTAACCACAACAAGGTCTAATGTGAGAGGTTAAGGCGCATTAAATTAATTAATGCCTCGTGATTAGGGTTAAGTCATGGTCCACTTAATACTTAACCAATTTGGGCTTGGTAGATTAATCAGGGTTAAGTCGTGAACTCATCGTTACACTTAACCAAGTTAATCCATGATTAGCAAGAGGGTTAAACCGTACTTAACCCACCAGAAAATCCTAGCAACGGGGGTCCACTCCAGCAGTAATCCCAAGTTTGTATCATCATGACCCTAGGGTCTAGGCTAGGGTGTGGGGCACGATTACTGGACTTGAGGTAAGCGACCAAAAACGACGGCAGATGGGTACGCCGGTGTAGTTCCGGGCGGACCATGGTCGTGCACATAGTCCGAAGCCGGGGAAAGCATGCACGGGTACCAGTAGATCGAGACTGTGCACTCATGTTATGGTGTCCAGGGGTTGCCACCCTAGGGCTTGATACACCCGACGGGAGACCCTGCACAGTCTGACTACAATTATGTTTGGGCCGCATTGACACCAACACGTGACGAGTTAGGCTTATAGGGAGCCGATCGACTAGACCGTTTGGTTGGACCGCATATTAGGGTCACTTCATGTTATTGGGCCAAAGCTTGGGCCAAGGGATCAATACTGTTTATTCAAGTCATGTTAGTTTGCTAGTACACCTGTGGTGCAAAACCTTAAACCTGATTATGCGATGACACCTTTATCTACCTTGTTAGTTAATCATCATGCTAGTATGTTGTTATCCATATGTTCATCTCAGCTTTCATCATGCTAGTTAACTTTATCAGTTTACATTGATTGTAGTAGGGCTTACTCAGTCTTTTTGACTGACCTGTTTTCTTTCGCCTCTTTTCTTCCGTTCCCCCCCCCCCAGGTTCTCAGGGTGGAAATATTGGAGCTTAGCTTGGATTTCTGATCGCTGCTTGTGGGATTTTAGCTCATGTACGGTCTTGACATGAAGCTAGCTATGGTTATCACTTATTTTGGGGATAGTACTTATGTATTTCAGTTTTTCAGTTGATGTTGTTTTTATCTAGACTTGTTTATTTGGAAAGTTATGTTGTACCAGACTTGTTTTGAAATAGTATGAAATCTTCCGCTGTTTTATCTATGTTATTTACTCTGTTTACATATATACATATGTTCTTGTTCTGCCTTGATATATCATTATGCATGTTTACCTGATTCAAACGCCCCTCCAAAGTCAGAGTGCTTGCAAGAGACACCCTGGCGGAGGTGGGGTGTTACATTTGGTATCAGAGCATATGGTTTACGAGAAGGAACAAAAAGGTTTTTAAAACTTTTGGAAAACTATTTTCAAAACCAAGTATAAAGTATTTTCCAAAGAAAAGTCTAGTTTATTTTAAAGGCTATTCCCCAAAAAGCCATTAGCAAAATTCCTTCGTTTTTCTCCATTCTGAATCTATCTTTTTCTTCGTTTTCAGTATGGCCGATAACTTTGCTATTCCGGAGGGAGTACACGTACCTGCTTGGTATAGGAGACTTTTGGAGGCTAGGGCGACCGAAGCCGGCCCCACAAATGTTCCTCCTCCTCCTCCTTCAGTAGTTAATGTTCCTCCTCCCCCTCGGCATCCACAAAAGGATTTCGCGGAGATTTGCAAAGACCTCAAGGTGATGGGTTGCAAGAATTTCATTGGAACCGAGACTTATGTAGAGGCAAGGAATTGGTTGAAAGAAACCGAAGATCTTTTTGCCTTCTTTGATATAGATGACCGTAGGAAGGTTTTATTAGCAGTGTGGTTGCTAAAGGAAGAAGCTGCACGTTGGTGGGTGGTCACCACCGCTACTAGGCCAATTGAGACTTGGGATGACTTTCGGGGAAAGTTTGGACTAAGGTTCCTATCACTGAAGCAAGGGGACATGACTATTAGGGAATACATAGATAAGTTTAATCAACTGGCTCGGGTCGGTTTGGACTTGGTTAACACAGCTCAGAAGAAGGCTCTATACTTTGCTCTAGGATTAAACGAGCCATTACATGGTTTAGCCATGTCTCATATACCCTTGGGGGCAACTTTCGAGAGTTTGGTGAATATGGCCCTACTCAATGAAGAGAATAGGAGTGACAAGAAGGAGATCAAGAGGAATGATACTCAAGCCAAGAAGACTGATTCCCAGTGGAAAGGAAATCAGGGTAATCCAAGTGGTCAGAGCAGTCAAGGCAATCAGAACAAGAACAAGAACAAGAGTCAAGGCAACAAGGGGAACAATAGCAAGGGCAATAACGACAAGAGGAAGTGCCATTATTGCGGTTCAGTTGGGCATCTTATTAAGGATTGTAAGAAGAGGAAAAGGAATAATGGTGAATGCTTTTTCTGCGGTGAGACTGGACATTTCAGTAAGGATTGCCCGAAGAAGCAAGGGCAAGGCCAGGGTCAGACTCAGCGTGCTGGACCTTCGGAAGGGCAAGTTCATGCTCTCAATGCCGCTCCAGTTCCCGATCGAGGTAGTATTTCTGTTGAGAGCCTTGTATATATTTCTGATTTTCCAGTTCGTACCTTGTTTGATTCTGGTGCATTGCATAGCTTTATCACTTCTGATCTTGTTGATAGTTTGCACCTAAGTACTAGTCTAGTTAATGATCCCGTGTGTGTTTCAAATCCAATTGGGGGTTCCGCCCATTTGTCTATTATCTAGGTGGATTTGAATTCTCGCATGATGCTTATATTCTCAGTTTCATGGGGTATGGGTTGATTTTTTGGCATGGATGGGTTGTCCAATTTTGGAGCCATCCTTGATTTTTGAACATAGGGTTGAGAGGCTCATGACTCGCCTCGGTAATACCCTAAAAATTTCTAGTAACCCTATGAGTCCCGTCATGTTGTGTTGTCTTGAATCCCTCAACTCGTCTATCGATAGTTTGTAATCGGTGAGGGTGGTCCGAGAATATCCTGATATCTTGGGTGAAGTGAAGGGGGTTACCCCTAAGCGAGAGATTGATTCCCGCATTTATCTGGTTGATAATGCCAAGATAGTTTTGTGGCCGGTTAGGCACATGGCCCCACAAGATGAAAGTTAAGAAAGCAAGTCAAGGAGTTGCTTGAGAAGAACTTCATTAGATGAAGTATATCTGAATGGGGAGTGCCTGTAGTATTTACTACCAAGGCAGATGGTTCTCTTCGACTTTGTGTTGATTATCGTGAGTTAAACGAAGAGAATAGACAACCATTGCCAAGGATCGATGATTTGTTCGATCAGCTTGTAGGAACATCTATTTCCTCTTGATCTTGCTACTGGATTCTATCAGCTCAGGGCAGCTAAAGATAGTATAGACAAGACTGCGTTCAGAACTCCGGATGGATTCTTAGAATGGCTGGTCATGCCATTCGGTTTGACTAATGCACCCGCCTACTACGTGGACTTGATGAGTAGGGTGTTTAGGGAGTTCTTGAACAAGTTTGTCGTGGTGTTCGTAGATGATATTCTGATCTTCTCTAAGGATGAAGAAGAGCACGCAAGGCATCTCGTGGAGGTGATATATACGCTTAGAGCGCATCCGTTAAAGGCCAAGTTCTCCAAGTGTCACTTTTGGAGAAGGAAGTTAGATTCCTTGGGCATATAGTATCTAAGCAAGGCTTAGCGTTGGATCCCGCTAAGGTAGTTGCAGTTCAGGATTGGAAGACTCCAAGGAATGCAACTGAAGTAAGAAGTTCTCTCAGTTAGCGTCCCTTGAGCTTAGACCTACCCTTCTGGATCAAGTAGGGACTTCACAGAGGGAAGACCCGCAGTTAGTCGAGATCATGGACAAGTTGATTCGAGGCGAGATGGTAAGTCACCTCGCTATAAATGACAAGGGATGGCTAAGACGCGACGAGAGAAAGAAGGTTCTTGAAGATGCACATCACCCGAGGAGGTGGCCGAGTTTGTCCCAAGGTGCATGTTGTGCCAACAGGTTAAAGGCCGAGTCATAGAAGCCCGATGGGCTATTATATCCATTGGAGGTCCCCGCAATGGAAGAGGGAAAAACATCACGAAGGATTTCGTGGATGGACTGCCTAGGTCAAGGAAAGAGAATACGAGCATGTGGGTCATAGTAGGTAGACTCACAAAGAGTGCTCATTTCACTCTGGTAAAGAGCGAAAGGACTGCATGATAGCTAGCGACAGTTTACTTTCAAGAAATAAAGCAGTTGCACGAGGTTCCCTAAAGTATGGTTAATGACCATGACTTAATCTTCACTAGCCAGTTTTGGGATAGTCTACGGGAAGTCATGAGCAAGCAACTGAATCTAAGTACGGCCTATCATTCGCAGGCAGATGGTTCATTTTGTTCAAGCATGAGTTATAGAAAATCACGTTAGTAAGAGCAATTAGCAACGTGGATTGGTATTTTCAAGAAAAGTTCTGCTGCGTGGAATACTTTATAGTAAGTAAACGAGATCCAGGATTCACTAGTGAATTTTGGAGAGCTTGGATGAAACCATGAGGTCATAGTTATGTTTAAGCCAAGAATGATAGAAGAGTAAGTGAAAGAGGAAGACGAGAGGCGATAATGAAATAGGTTCCAACTCATATTGGGAAATAAGAGTTAAGAAGCCAAGGAATCATGAAGTAAAAGACGGTCAAAGCACAGTGGAGTTAAGCTCAAGGAAACGTGACTTAGAAGACTGAAGGCTAGATACGCGCATCATATCTCTTTTTAAGAGCATATCCTTGATCCTTGTTTTCTTGTGGAACTTACTCGTATGTTATCTTTTTACGTATATCCTCTCGGTCCCGCTCTCGGTCCTATTTCTGTCAGGAGGTATGACTTATTGGCTAGTAATACATGTTAGGGTTTGGAGGGGTCCGTTAGGTTGACTAAACCTTTTGGGCTTTTATAGAATATGGGTTGGGTTAGGAAGGGATTTCTTGTAATCCGAAAGGAGTATATCCTGCTTATCTTCCCGATCTCTTTGTAGCATATCTTTTGCTATCCATGTTTGTCATGATTATCTAGTTTATTATGTTAATCTTGTCATGAGAACCATAGGTAGAAACCCTTTGGATGAAACATGTGTTTGAAGCATGTTATGCTTGATGGTTGCAAGTGGTTGCAAGTGTTTGCAAGTGGTTACTCGTGGATGCATTATACACGTTAGGCACTAGATCGGCTCACACACTCCTCATATTGCATATGCATGAGTGTTTATGCTTATTCATGGATGAAAATTTTTGTGTTATCACATGGATGTTGCATATGGATGTATGTTATGTGCACACATATAGATGTTATACATTATGTTAGGAATTGCATACATATGGATTCATTTCACTAACATAATTTGCATTGATGATATTTGCATTAGATAAGTACATATACACACACCTTTGCATATGTTCATGCAACATTTAGAATCTTGTAAGGACAATGATTGCTTGTGGATGATGTTTTGAGTAGATGGATGTTGGATGGTAGGATACGTTCTTCCTAACTTGAAGATTTCGGGGACGAAATCCTTTAAGGAGGGGAGAATGTAACAACCCGTATTTTCCGTAACCTGCTATAACGTAAATCGAGGCAGAATTTAATTCTAAAATCTGAATCAAGGAAAACAGGCTATGCCATTGCGTTCGTCTCGGAAAAATACGCGAAATAGAGTCCGAGTTTTCGAAAATCGGAGTCCGTATGACCCGATTAAGGCCCAACGAAGTTTTCAGAAAATTTCAAAGTAAAAACAGATTTCAAATTCAAGTTTGAATTTGGAAAATTAAGGCATATTGGGGCAGGCGGGAAAATTCCCGCCAGAGCACCCAAGTCGACAGCCCTGTCGACATGGGAGTCGACTTGGTTGGACCCAAGTCGACAGCCCTGTCGACTTGGTCCAGCCTGGCAGTTTTGCCTGGTGCACCATTTTGGGTTTGTGTTGAGTTTGGGGGCCAGATTCGGTTTTAAGGGCTGAGATTGGAACTAGGGTTTAATCCTAAGGCTAGAACTAGTCCTAATCTCTATAAATAAGGCCCTAACCTAACCCTAAATCATCATTATTCATTCATACAACTAAACTATGGCAAAATCAATCCTCTCATGGCCTCCACTCTCTTCATAAAATTCCTAAATAAATTTCTATGAGATTTTCCATGCATACAAGTGTTTTCAAGCTTGTATGAGCATCATTAGCTTGCATTCAAGTCAAGTTTCTATATTTGCATCATAAAGCAAGGGTTTTGATCATTTTGGCTCAAGGGATTTTTTTATTAGAGCTTGCATTTTGGGTTTAACTGATTTCATAAGGGCTTTGTCATATTTTTGTGCCTTCATAAGCATTGTAAGCCCTATTCTACTTTCATACTTAAACTCTAAAGTTAAATGTATGATATGCAAGTTTGCCATGATATGCAAGTTTACTATGTCATGATATGCAAGTTTGAGATGTTATGATATGCAAGTTTACCATGTTATGCTATGCAAGTTTTCCATGTTATGATATGCAAGTTTATCATGTTATGTTATGCAAGTATGCCATGTTATGATATGCAAGTTTATCATGTTATGATATGCAAGTTTACCATGTTATGCTATGCAAGTTTACCATGTTATGCTATGCAAGTTTACCATGTTATGCTATGCAAGTTTGCCATGTTATGATATGCAAGTTTGTCATGTTATGTTATGCAAGTTTGAGATGCAAGTTCGTCATATGATATGCAAGTATGTTATGCAAGTTTGGGGTGATCATTTTGTTCATGTTATCATGCTATGCAAGCTTATCTTGAGTATATGAACATAAAGCTTCAAGCTTTATGCTAAAGGTTGCATTTTGGCAATATGTAGGTTATCATATCTCTTATGATAACTTGCATGTGAGGCTAAATGCGAACTTATGGCCATTTCTACATGTCATTTATCACCATGTATCACCAATATGCTAAGTTTGGTTTTATGCATGCTTTTTAGGCCTAAAAATGTAATATGCAAGTATATGAACACATGTGCATTTCATATGCCACCATGTTGAACTTGTGGCTTCAACACCTTAATGTCATGATTATGCCAAGTTCCCTCTTTCTATCCTTTATGCGCTATTGCGATATGTAAGCGATGGGATTGCGTTTGGGGTTGGGTAAACTTAAAAGACATAAAAAGATAAGCTTGGGAATTTACCTATTAAGTTAGGTCTACCCTTTGGGAATTTACCTATTAAGTTAGGTCTACCCAAATGCTTGAAAACTTGTAACATGTTTTGGAAACATGATGGACATGACACTTAGTAAAGATAAGTGTGACCAACTCGAGGTTGGGTTGAGTTTGTAGCGTAAACCTACCCGGAACCGACCGGCTTAACTAGTTGCTACAAACAATAGGACCCAATGTGAGAAGTTGGTCATGTTGTACCTTGAACCTGAGGTTAGACCAAGTTGTGGTGTAAAGCTACCCGGACCCGCCCGGCTTAACTAGTAACCACAACAAGGTCTAATGTGAGAGGTTAAGGCGCATTAAATTAATTAATGCCTCGTGATTAGGGTTAAGTCATGGTCCACTTAATACTTAACCAATTTGGGCTTGGTAGATTAATCAGGGTTAAGTCGTGAACTCATCGTTACACTTAACCAAGTTAATCCATGATTAGCAAGAGGGTTAAACCGTACTTAACCCACTAGAAAATCCTAGCAACGGGGGTCCACTCCAGCAGTAATCCCAAGTTTGTATCATCATGACCCTAGGGTCTAGGCTAGGGTGTGGGGCACGATTACTGGACTTGAGGTAAGCGACCAAAAACGACGGCAGATGGGTACGCCGGTGTAGTTCCGGGCGGACCATGGTCGTGCACATAGTCCGAAGCCGGGGAAAGCATGCACGGGTACCAGTAGATCGAGACTGTGCACTCATGTTATGGTGTCCAGGGGTTGCCACCCTAGGGCTTGATACATCCAACGGGAGACCCTGCACAGTCTGACTACAATTATGTTTGGGCCGCATTGACACCAACACGTGACGAGTTAGGCTTATAGGGAGCCGATCGACTAGACCGTTTGGTTGGACCGCATATTAGGGTCACTTCATGTTATTGGGCCAAAGCTTGGGCCAAGGGATCAATACTTGTTTATTCAAGTCATGTTAGTTTGCTAGTACACCTGTGGTGCAAAACCTTAAACCTGATTATGCGATGACACCTTTATCTACCTTGTTAGTTAATCATCATGCTAGTATGTTGTTATCCATATGTTCATCTCAGCTTTCATCATGCTAGTTAACTTTATCAGTTTACATTGATTGTAGTATTGCTTACTCAGTCTTTTTGACTGACCTGTTTTCTTTCGCCTCTTTTCTTCCGTTCCCCCCCCCCCCCCAGGTTCTCAGGGTGGGAATATTGGAGCTTAGCTTGGATTTCTGATCGCTGCTTGTGGGATTTTAGCTCATGTACGGTCTTGACATGAAGCTAGCTATGGTTATCACTTATTTTGGGGATAGTACTTATGTATTTCAGTTTTTCAGTTGATGTTGTTTTTATCTAGACTTGTTTATTTGGAAAGATATGTTGTACCAGACTTGTTTTGAAATAGTATGAAATCTTCCGCTGTTTTATCTATGTTATTTACTCTGTTTACATATATACATATGTTCTTGTTCTGCCTTGATAAATCATTATGCATGTTTACCTGATTCAAACGCCCCTCCAAAGTCAGAGTGCTTGCAAGAGACACCCTGGCGGAGGTGGGGTGTTACAATTCTGCTCATGCATACGGTTCCAGTCTATTTTGAATTGGCCTATTCCGATAAAATATAGATACGTTGTTAATATTTGTAATTAACCTTATTTTAATAAATAATTTAATTTAAATTAATTTAATTAACGAACAATTTACTTTGTCTTAAATACTCCAGGACGGCTCGTTCATTCACTGCTTCGTCCGTTCCTGCTTCATTCCAATTTGTGACCGACATTCAGGACCCTAGCTGATTTGCGTCAAACCCTGTCGTGTTTTAAATATTATAAAATTATTAACAATTTAAAAATATAATTTAATTAACTTCTAAATCCCATAATAATTTTCCCTAACAATTTGTAAATAACTTAAGTAGGCCATTTCATTTTCCTTACCGAAATAGGGTTCCTTTGTATTGCGAGCCCAAAACCTTGAAGCCCATGACTACACATCATACTCCCAAAGCCCAACCACTAACCAACCCACTTCAAACCCTTACCCAATAAAAGAAAGTAGCCGCCTCATTATATCCCAACAGCTCCTCATTTCTTCACGCTCTCGCCCCAAAATAAACACCACGCTACCCAAAGTAAATCACGCCGTTACCCACTGCTCCGTTGATCGGAGATACAGCAAGTACCCCTAAACCTCGCGCCCTCTTCATCTCCTTCCTCGGCTTCAACGTTTTCACCCCTGGTGCTTCCATCAGCCTGCAGTTCGCCCAAACAGATCCCGCCTTAAAGCGAGATTCGGATCCTCAATGTCAATTCGAAATCCGCCAAATCAGGTTAGCGTGAAGATTTCATGCCCTTAAATACTTGCTGTTTCAGATTTGGTGAATAATTGTATGGATCGAGGGTTTATTGGGTTATGATTTGGGAAATT
This sequence comes from Allium sativum, assembly GCA_030737875.1. Taxonomy (NCBI): domain Eukaryota; kingdom Viridiplantae; phylum Streptophyta; class Magnoliopsida; order Asparagales; family Amaryllidaceae; genus Allium; species Allium sativum. The sequence goes on from CM060921.1 coordinate 389,253,083, forward strand.
TCGAAGTGGAAAAATGAACAAAGTGGAACCGTTCTGGCTTGGGTAGTGTTGGTACGAAACTGGGTATATATAGGTGATTGGTTCTTGAAGATAAGAACAATGTCTCGCCATAGGTCTGCGCCAGCCATGTATTGTCTATTCAAGTAGCTACTGTGCAATAAGTCTGTTGAAGTGTGGAGATTGAGGAAAAACGATGTACAAGTTGATGGGTTTAGAGTCTCAGGCATGTATGGTCTTCTCAATAAGGTCTGTGGCTGCTAGTAGGAGTAGATTAGGCATGTTGTCCTTCTACACGTGCTGTCATGTTCTACAGTAAGGTATGTGTGCCATTACTTCTTAAAGGGATAGGCTAGGCACACTGTTTTGTATGAGTTGGTCATTTCTGCCTAGTGTTGTCATTCAAGATTGATGCAAAAATTTGTAGAAGTATACATATGTCAGTCATAAACTTTTGTAAGATTTGGCCAGGCAAAAGGATTTGTACAGAATACATGGACATGAAAAAGTGTTCCTATCCTACCATATATCTTTCCTATTACTGTATTCGATTTGATATTATGCTTTGTTATAGGGTAGGTTTGGCTAGACAAATTTCTCTTTCTATTTGATTTGATCTTTAGTTTAGTTTTGAATAAGATTTTGTGGGATGAGTTCACACCAGTATTACGTTGCTAGATTTTGGTCGGCAAAAAAATCGTTGTACAGTAACATATACATGTGAAGATGTTGTTATATCACATTGTATTTTCCCTTTGTTTATTTTACTTTATTTATTTGGTACTATGCTTTCTAATTGTTCACGTCAGTATTAAAGCAGCAATACATGAAGGTGAAAAGGGTGCTCCCTTCTTGTGGTATTATTTTCTTTCTCTCCTTTGTTTATTTGCTATTTAGCTGTCCCATGTGGTACAAAAGGCTCTCATCAACAGTGTGATTTTTATACAGCGTCTTTTGTGAACTTTTTTTTTCTTGCGTGGAGCTGCAAATGTTCCCATTGAGCAAATGGTGCATGTATGGGAAAAGCATTGGTTTTGGATATCGAAGCAAAGCCCATAAGAAAGGCGACAAAGGAAAATTATGAAAATATGTGATATCAGTTGCTATTAATTAGATTTGGTTGGAAAATTCTACTTGCTATTGTAAATATATATACTGTTTGTTTTCAATGAAAAATTTATACGTTTGATTATCATTGTTCATTTCTTACCGAATTATCATATGTTATCGGTGATTGGTTACGCGTATCCTTTGTGATTTCATATTCACCATAAAAATTATTTTATATCCGTTGCTATTATATACCAAGTCCAAGCATTATGAAATTTCCTATATACGTACAAGTGGAAAATATTTTAAACAAATAGCTTATAAAGGATCCAATAAAATCCCGAAATCATTAAATTCGAAAATACATTATTATCGTCGGATATATCTGACTGGAATAGCGTATCACTCCTGTTTTAATTAATATCGAATCATAACTCGGTATCAAAAATTTTGAGTTAACTAAAATCTAAATTATATAGAAAGCGTTATTAAATTTATAAAATAAACACTATCGTTTATTAACGATTTCCATAGCGACTATTTTAAAATTTGAATTGGATATAACTAACAATTTATAAACTGAGATCCCGAATTTTCTTTTCCACTAGAAAATTATAACCAAACAGATTTAAACATTTCTTGTTTCACAAAATTCCGACTTATATCGGATCCTATATATTCAGTTGAAGTTCAAAACCGAATATTACGAACTGCCGCGCCATTACGAGCTCGTTTATAATTAAATATAATTATAATGTTTAAACTTCGTTTTAATAAACGAATTAAATATTAAAAATCCATAAATATTCCAATTAAAATATTTAAAACAAAATTAAATATTCAAATTACAATGACTAAAAATCTGGGCCGTTACAGAAACCAAGCTCCTCCATCAATGATTCTATCCACGTTATTTTAGCTTTAGCACTTGCCAGTGCACGGTACTCCGCCTCTGTGCTAGATCTGGATGTGGTATGTTGTTTCTTCGTACACCATAAAATGATAGTGAAATCGATCGCAGTGTCCTGAGACAGACTTTCGATCGTCAATATCGTTTTCCCAATCGGCATCGCTAAAGCACTGCAAGTTAAGTTCCTTTTCTGAATTTAGGCGTATGCCGTAATGTCTTGTGCCATGTAAGTATCGTAACACTCTCTTTAATGCCATCCAATGTTCTGATAAAGGGTTCTGCATGTATTGACTGAGTTTATTGACATTGTAGCATATGTCTGGTCGAGTAATAGTTGCGTATTGTAACGCTCCTATTATGCTTCTATATTGTTTGGTACTGTCGATAGCTTCTCCTTTGTGCTTAGATAGTCTTAGGTTACTAATCATAGGCGTGGGTAATGGGTTTGCCTTGTGCATATTTGCCCTTTGCAGTATTTCAATGATATAATTTTGCTGGGATAATATTAATTCACCATTGTTTTTCCTAATCACTTTTATTCCAAGAATTTTTTTTAGTTCCCCCAAGTCTTCAATGGCAAAATTTTGATCTAGCTTGTGCACGGTTCTGTTTATTTCTTCGCTGTTGTCTCCTGTTATTAGCGTGTCGTCAACATATACTAGAATGAACACAGTTCCATGTATGCCCTTCTTCATATATAGAGAAATGTCCAATTTAACTTATGAGAAACCCATGTTAGACAAAATTGACTTTAGCTTTTCATACCAAGCTCTCGGAGCTTGTTTTAAGCCATATATTTCTTTGTGCAGTTTGCATACTTTATCACCAGTACCATATCCTTCAGGTTGTTGCATGTATACTTTTTCAGTCAATTCCCCATTCAAAAAAGCATTGTTCACATTCCATTCTTTGTTTAGAACAATGGTCAATATAATTCTAATGGTTGGGGGTTTTATGACTGGGGAAAAAGTTTCGTTGAAATCAAAACCAAATTGTTGTGAGTAACCTTTTGCAACCAGTCTGGCCTTGTATTATTCAATATATCCATCTTCTTTTCTTTTTATTTTGTATGTCCACCTACATCCAATCACATTTTTGTGTTTTGGTTGAGTCACTAAGCTCCAAGTGTTATTTCTTATGAGAGCTTTATATTTAGTGTCAATTGCTTCCTTCCGTTTGTTTGATCTTATGGCCTGAGTGAAATTCAATGGTTCGGTCTCGCTGGCAAAAATGTTATATACTTTGGGTTTGAAGATGTCTCTCTTTGACCTGGTGATCATGTGATGTCCTGTTGATTGTGGTGGTGTCTGCTGCTGCGTATCATTGTTGCTGGTAGTGTCAGCATGGTTGTTGTTTTCTGTATCTTCACTATACTACATGTTTTGATTTGATTGATGTATGTTTGTATCTTCTGAGTCATTGTGTGTCTCATTGGTTTGCTCATTTGTTCGCTCCATAGTTTCTTCCTGTGTGTTTAAATTGCATGTGTGTTGTTGCTCTTCATTTCTATCAATTGAAGGTGGTTCAGTAATGAATGGCTCGAACTGTATGTTATTGTTTATGCTTTGTTCCCCATCCTTTTTGCCGATTTGCTTTGCTACATAAGGAAACTTGTTTTCATCAAATATCACATGTCTAGAAACGTATATTTTTCCATTTTTTTCCATGCACTTATAGCCTTTTTGGTTTTATGCGTACGCAATGAATGTGCATCGGCTTGATCTCACACTTAGTTTACGATAGTTATAGTCTCTCAAACATAGACACCCGTAGGCTTTCAGAAAACCATATTCTGGTCTAACACTATATATCACTTCAAGAGGGCTTTTATTGTTTAAGACTTTGGTTGGCAACTTGTTAATGTGAAATACAGATTTGTAGAAAGCTTTATTCCAATATTTCATGGGTAACGAGCTTTGTGATAACAAAGTTAGATCAGTCTCTGCTATGTGTCGATGTTTTCTTTCGACTAAACCGTTTTGTTCGGACTTATGTAGGCAAGTTAATTTATATTTGATCCCTCTTTTGAGAAAGTAATTAGTTAGAGCTTTAGACTCAGCTCCCCCATCTGTCTGAACAACCTTAACAATATTGTTCATTTATTTTTCGACATGAGTTATAAATTGCATAATTGTATTGCAAGCTTTTGATTTAGTTTTCAGCATGTATATCCGAGTATATCTAGAATAAGCATCCTCAAAAGAAAGATAATACCTATGTCCCCGATATGAAGTTAGAGGCGCGGGTCCCTACAAGTCAGCGGCTATAAGCTCCAGTGGCTCATTATAGCTGGTTTCAGAATCACTAAAAGGGGGCTTGTGGTTCTTGCCTAGTTGGTAGTGTGTGCATGTGTGTTTGATAGGTACATTTTTATAATGAATGTTATTATTACCCAGAACAGTCTTAACAGTTTCAAGATTAGGATGTCTTAATTTTACATGCCAAGAGTTAATCACGTTACATTTACTACTATTATTGTCATAATCAACGTTATTGCAGCTATTCCTAATACAGTCATTGTCACTACTAGCATCTACATTATTGCACCAGAATTCTCCACTTGAGTTTGCAGTCTTCAAGTTGTTGAATTTGTATAAACCATCATATAGGTTACCTTGAAGTAATATTTCATGATTTAGGGAATCGTTAACTAAGCAAAACCTAGGATGAAATTCAAAGTAAACATTATTGTCATTGGCAATTTTTATACACTTAACAAATTTTTATTAATCGTGGGTACCCTAAGAAGATTGTTTAATTTGAATTGTTTTTTCCCAAAAATTGTCCCTTTGCCTATGTGTGTGATACTAGAAGTACTGCCATTACCCATATGCAAATTCTTCATACCTGAGTAATTTCTGCTCCCAATGTTTAAATTCTGAAGATTGCTAGTTATGTGGTGAGTCTATTCTGAGTCAGGGTACCATTCTTCGAAGCCATTGTCTTCATTTTTTACTTCATCATCATCTGCAGCATTATGTCTTCGGTTTGCGTTATTATTATTTTGAGTTAAATTCACTGGTGTTGCCATATTTGCTTGTGCTCTTCTTTGTGAAGAGTAATTTTGGTTTGCCTGTTGTCCACCTGTGTCTGAATTATACCTGAAGTAACATTATTTCTCCATGTGACCAAACTTTTTTCATATTTGACATTTCACTTGATAGTTGTTGTTATCTCCTTGCATCTGCTTATTTCCAACCGTGGGATAATTGGCAGAGAACTTATTTTGTGCTGTTTTTCTTTGATCGATTCTGCCTTAACGAGCGAGGAGTGCTGATCGAACGAACTGTAAGTCAGGTAAGGTTTGTTGTGTGGCTAACACAGTTACTAGAAATTCGTATTCTTTATCTAATCCACCAATAATAAATAGGATTTGCTCACTATCGCTAATCTTTTGGCCAACATCATTTAGTTTGTCAGATAGGTATTTAATTTTTCCTAAGTACTCTTTCTTGCTTGCCTCCTTTTATCTAGAATTTTGTAACTCCCTTATATATTGCAATGTTCTAGCAGCTGATCGTGAACTGAAAATCTGTTGCACAGTGGTCCATATTTCATGAGATGTGTTGCAGCCTACTATCTGTGATAACAAACTCGGTCTTATCGATGACAGCAGCCATAATGATAACAGGTTGTCCTATTTCTGAAATTTAACGTGGTCAGGGTTAGGTGAGAGATTGCCATCTTGGTCTGCTATCATCACTGGTGGTATAGTTATGGTTCCATTGACATACTCTTGTAGTCCATTGCCCTTTAACGTAATTTCAATTTGGTATTTCCATAGCATATAATTATCCTCGTCCAACGATGTAGTAATGACTTGAATTTTTGGTTTGATCAGGTTATGATGGGCTGGTGGGGTGCTTTTGATGGCGCTTGCTGGTACAGATGATGTGGCGCCGGAATCATTGGCCATTAGATATGAGAATACGGCGAGGCAGTTTACTTATAGTTGCAGCCTTTTTGTCTCACTTGTATCACCGTAACGTGATAAACTCACGACATCATATAGAGATCCAGAAAAGAGTGAGGGTTGAAAGAGGTCTGGCACTACAGAGTTGGTGTTGTAGCTGTGATCAACCCTTATGATAAAGAATAAGCCTTTCGGCATTAAGGCTCTGATACCATATTAAGAGATGAGGAGGAGAGTTATTAGTGAGGAACAATTGTAATTTTTTTTGATACAAAAACATGATACAAAGAGCGCATATATATAGTGCTATAACCCCAACGGCTAGTACAAAATATACCAAATATGTATGAGCCTAACGGCTAGTATTAAATATACCAAGTATGCATGAGCCTAACGACTAGTGTTAAATATACCAAGTATGCTTGAGCCTAACGGCCTGTATTAAATATACCAAGTATTCATGAGCCTAACAGCTAGTAGATAATTACAAAACATACTAAATATGATAAAATGTGCTCACACACTAACAGCTCTATTGTAACAGCTATATTGTCTTCATTATGCCGCCTTAGTTCGAATTAGGATTTCCTTTTTCATTTTGGCTTCCGCCTCCACTGATAACGCGAAGTTCCTCTCTCATTCTGATAAAATTCTTTGTTGAAAGAGCCTTTATGAGAGCATCTTCTCTCTGATAGTATGCGGGCACATGAGATATTGCAAGTCTTTCTAATTGCGTTCTTTCTCTCACAAAGTGGAGATCAATTTCAAGTTGTTTCATCCTAAAATGTTGAATAAGGTTTAGAGATAAAGTTACTATGCTCTTATTATCACACCAAATGACTGACTTTCGTCTAGGAGTGAAACCAAGCTCCTCCATCAATGATTCTATCCACGTGATTTCAGCTGTAGCGCTTGCCAGTGTACGGTACTCCGCCTCTGTGCTAGATCTGGATGTGGTCTGTTGTTTCTTCGTACACCAGGAAATGATATTGGAACCAAGGTAAACGAAATATCCTGAGATAGACTTTCAATCGTCAATATCGTTTTCCCAATCGGCATCGATAAAGCACTGTAAGTTAAGTTCCTTTTCTGAATTCAGGCATATGCCGTAATGTCTTGTGCCTTGTAAGTATCGTAACACTCTCTTTAATGCCATCCAATGTTCCGATAAAGGGTTCTTAATGTATTGACTGAGTTTATTGACGCTGTAGCATATGTCTGGTCAAGCAATAGTTGCATATTGTAATGCTCCTATTATGCTTCTATATTGTTTGGCATTGTCGACAGCTTCTCCTTTGTGCTTAGATAGTCTTAGGTTACTAATCATAGGCGTAGGTAATGGGTTTGGCTTGTGCATATTTTCCCTTTGCAGTATTTCAGTGATCCAATTTTGTTGGGATAATATTAATTCACCATTGTTTTTCCTAATCACTTGTATTCCAAGAATTTTTTTTAGTTCCCTCAAGTCTTTAATGGCGAAATTTTGATCCAGCTTGTGTATGGTTCTATTTATTTCTTCGCTGTTGTCTCCTATTATTTGCATGTCATCAACGTATACTATAATGAACACAGTTCCACATGTTCCCTTCTTCGTATATAGAGAATTGTCCTATTTAACTTGTGAGAAATCCATGTTAGACAAAATTGACTGTAGCTTTTCATACCAAGCTCTCGAAGCTTGTTTTAAGTCGTATATCGCTTTGTGTAGTTTTCATACTTTATCACCAGTACCATATCCTTTAGGCTATTGCGTATATACTTCTTCAGTCAATTTATACTTCTTTAGTCAATTCCCCATTTAAAAAAGCATTGTCGAAGTCCAGTTGCCTCATATTCCATCCTTTGTTTAGAGAAATGGTCAGTATAATTCTAATGGCTATGGGTTTTATTACTGGGGAAAAAGTTTCATTGGAATCAAAACCAAATCGTTGTTCGTAACATTTTGCAACCATTCTAGCCTTGTATTTGTCAATAGATCCATCTTCTTTTCTTTTTATTTTGTATGTCCACCTACAACCAATCACATTTTTGTGTTTTGGTTGAGTCACTAAGCTCTAAGTGTTGTTTCTTGTGAGAGCTTTATATTTAGTGTCCATTGCGTCCTTCCGTTTGTTTGATCTTATGGCCTGAGTGAAATTCAATTGTTCGATCTCGCTAGCAGAAATGTTATATACTTTGGATTTGAAGATGCCTCTCTTTGATCTGGTGATCGTGTGATGTCCATTTGATTGTGGTGGTGTCTGATGCTGTGTATCATTGTTGTTGGTAGTCTCAGCATGGTTGTTGTTTTCTTTATCTTCACTATACTACACGTTTTGATTTGATTGATGTATGTTTGTATCTTTTGAGTCATTGTGTGTCTCATTGGTTTTCTCATTGTTCGGTCCATAGTTTCTTCCTATTTGTTTAAATTGCCTGTATGTTGTTGCTCTTCATTTGTATCAATTGAAGGTGGTTCAGTAATGAATGGCTTGAACCATATGTTATTGTTTATGCTTCGTTCCCATCCTTTTTGCCGATTTTCTTTTCTACATAAGGAAACTTGTTTTCATCAAATATCACATGTCTATAAACATATATTTTTCCATTTTTGTCCATGCACTTATAGCCTTTTTGGTTTTGTGCGTACCTAGTTAATGTGCATGGGATTGATCTCATACTTTGTTTACGATTGTTATAGTCTCTCAAACATGGAAAACATAGACCTCCATCGGCTTTCAGAAAACCATATTCTGGTCTAACACTATATATCATTCCATTAGGGCTTTTATTGTTTAAGACTTTGGTTGGAAACTTGTTAATGAGAAATACAGATGTGTAGAAAGCTCCATTCCATTATTTCATGGGTAATGAGCTTTGTGATAACAAAGTTAGACCAGTCTCTATTATGTGTCGATGTTTTCTTTCGACTAAACCATTTTGTTCAGACGTATGGGGGAAAGTTAATCTATGTTTGATCTCTCTTTTGTGAAAATAATTAGTTAGAGGTTTAAACTCAGCTCCTCCATCTGTCTGAACAACCTTAATAGTACTGTTCATTTGTTTTTCGACATTAGTTATAAATTGCATAACTGTATTGCAAGCTTCTGATTTAGTTTTCAGCATGTATATCCTAGTATATCTAGGATAAGCATCCACAAAAGAAAGATAATACCTGTGTCCCTCATATGAATTTAGATGCGTGGGTCCCCACAAGTTAGTGGCTATTAGCTCCAGTGGCTCATTATAGCTGGTTTCATAATTACTAAAAGGGAACTTGTGGCTCTTGCCGAGTTGGCAGTGTGTGCACGTGTGTTTGAGAGGTACATTTTTATAATGAACGTTATTATTACACAGAACAATCTTAACAATTTCAAGATAAGTATGTCCTAATTTCACATGCCAATAGTTAATCGCGTTACATTTACTGCTATTTTTGTCATAATCAACGTTATTGTAACTATTCCTAATACAGTCATTGTCACTACTAACATCTACATTATTACACCAGAATTCTCCGCTTGAGTTTGCAATTTTCAAGTTGTTGAATTTGTATAAACCATCATATAGGTTACCTAAAAGTAATATTTCATGATTTAGGGAATCTTTTACTAAGCAAAACCTAGGATGAAATTCAAAGTAAACATTATTGTCGTTGGCAAATTTTGATACACTTGACAAATATTTATTAATCGTGGATACCCTAAGAAGATTGTTTAATTTGAGTTGTCTTTTCCCAAAAATTGTCCCTTTGCCTATGTGTGTTATACTAGCAATACTACCATTACCCATATGCAAATTCCTCATACTTGAGTAATTTCTGCTCCCAATGATTAAATTCTGAAGATTGCTAGTTATGTGGTGAGTCACTCCTGAGTCAGGGTACCATTCTTCGAAGCCATTTTCTTCATTTTTAACTTCATCATCATCTGCAACATTATGTCTTCGGTTTGAGTTATTATTATTTTGAGTTGAGTTCCCTGTTGTTGCCATTTTTGCCTGTGCTCTTCTTTATGAAGAGTAATTTTGGCTTTCCTGTTGTCTACCTATGTCAGAATTGTACCTAAAGTAACATTTGTTCACCATGTGACCAAACTTTTGGCATACTTGACATTTCACACGATAGTTGTTGTTATCTCCTTGTATCTTCTTATTTCTGACTGTGGCATAATTGGTTGAGAACTTATTTTGTGTTGTTTTTCTTTGGTCGATTCTGCCTTAATGAGCGAGGAGTGCTGATCGAACGAACTGTAGGTCAGGTAAGGTTTGTTGTGTGGCTAACAAAGTTACTAGAGATTCGTATTCTTCATCTAATCCACCAATAATAAATAGGATTTGCTCACTGTCGCTGATCTTATGGCCAACAGCCATTAGTTTGTCACATAGGTTTTTAATTTTTACTAACTACTCTTTCTTGCTTGTCACCTTTTTTCCAGAATTTGGTAATTCCCTTCTATATTTCATGATTCTAGCAGCTGATCATGAACTGAAAATCTGTTGCTGGTCCATATTTCATGAGATGTGTTGCAACCTACTATCTGTGATAACAAACTCGGGCTTATCGATGATAGCAGCCATGATGATAACAGGCTGTCATGTTTCTGAAATTTGACGTGGTCAGGGTTCGGTGAGAGATTGTCATCTTGGTCTGCTATCATCATTGGTGGTATAGTTATGGTTCCATTGACATAGTCTTGTAGTCCATAGCCCTTCAACGCAATTTCAATTTGGTATTTCCATAGTGTATAGTTATCCTCGTCCAACAATGTAGTAATGACATGACTTTTTGGTATGATCAGGTTATGATGGGTTGGTGGGGTGCAATTGATGGCGCTTGCTGGTATAGCTGATGTGGCGCCAGAATCATTGGCCATTAGGAATGAGGATATGATGAGGCGGGTTACTTATAATTGCAGCCTTTTTGTCTCACTTGTATCACCGTAACGTGATAAAGCTCACCGCAGCATACAGAGATCCAGAAAATAATGAAGGCTGAAAGAGGTCTGACACTACAGAGTTGGTGTTGTAGCTGTGATCAACACTTTCGATAAAGAATAAGCCTTTCGGCATTAAGGCTCTGATACCATATTAAGAGACGAGGAGCAGAGTTATTAGTGAGGAGCAATTGTAATTTTTATTGATACAATAACATGATACAAAGAGCACATATATATAGTGCTATGGGCCCAACGGCTAGTACAAAATATACCAAATATGTATGAGCATAACGGCTAGTATTAAATATAACAAGTATGCACGAGCCTAACGACTAGTATTAAATATACCAAGTATGCGTGAGCCTAATGGCTAGTATTAAATGTACCAAGTATGCATGAGCCTAACGGCTAGTAGATAATTACAAAACATACTAAATATGATAAAACGTGTTCATAAACTAACGGCTCTATTGTCTTCATTATGCCCCCTCAGTTCGAACTAGGGTTTCATTTTTCATTCTGGCTTCCGTCTCCACTGATAACGCGAAGTTCCTCTCTCATTCTGATAAAATTCTTTGTCGAAAGAGCCTTTGTGAGAGCATCTTCTCTCTGATAGTATGCGGGCACATGACATATTGCAAGTCTTCCAAATTGCATTCTTTCTCTCACAAAGTGGAGATCAATTTCAAGATCTTTCTTCATTGAATGTTGAAAAGGGTTTAGAGATAAAGATAATGTGTTCCTATTATCGCACCAAATGACCGACTTTCATCTTGGAGTGAAACCAAGCTCCTCCATCAGTGATTCTATCCACGTGATTTTAGCTGTAGCGCTTTCCAGTTCACGATACTCCACCTCTGTGCTAGATCTGGATGTGGTCTGTTGTTTCTTCGTACACCAAGAAATGATATTGGAACTGAGGTAAATGCAGTATCCTGAGATAGACTTTCGATCGTCGGTATCGTTTTCCCAATCGGCATCAATAAAGCACAGTAAGTTAAGTTTTAGTCATATGCCTTGTAAGTATCGTAACACTCTCTTTAATACCATCCAATGTTCCGATAAAGAGTTCTGCATGTATTGACTGAGTTTATTGACACTGTAGCATATGTCTAGTTGAGTAATAGTTGCGTATTGTAATGCCATCCAATGGATTTGCCTTGTGCATATTTTCCCTTTGCAGTATTTCAGTGATATAATTTTTGTTGGGATAATATTAATTCACCATTGTTTTTCCTAATCACTTGTATTCCAAGAATTTTTTTTAGTTCCCCCAAGTCTTTAGTGGCGAAATTTTGATCCAACTTGTGTTCGGTTCTGTCTATTTCTTCGTTGTTGTCTACTGTATTAACATGTCGTCAATGTATACTAGAATGAACACAGTTACATGTATGCCCTTCTTCATATATAGAGAATTGTATGATTTAACTTGTGAGAAACCCATATTAGACAAAATTGACTTTTGCTTTTAATACCAAGCTCTCGAAGCTTGTTTTAAGCCATATATTGCTTTGTGTAGTTTGCATACTTTATCACCAGTATCATATCCTTCAGGCTGTTGCATATATACTTGTTCAGTCAATTCCCCATTCAGAAAAGCATTGTTGATGTCCAATTGCCTCACATTCCATCATTTGTTTAGAGCAATGGTCAGTATAATTCTAATGGTTGTGGGTTTTTATGACTAGGGAAAAAGTTTCGTTGAAATCAAAACCAAATTGTTGTGCATAACCTTTTGCAATCAGACTGGCCTTGTATTTGTTAATAGATCACATCTTCTTTTCTTTTTATTTTGTATGTCCTCCTACAACCAATCACATTTTTGTATTTTGTTTGAGTCACTAAGCTCCAAGTGTTGTTTCTTATGAGAGCTTTATATTCAGTGTCCATTGCCTCCTTCCATTTGTTTGATCTTATGGCCTAAGTGAAATTCAATGGTTCGATCTCACTGGCAGAAATGTTACATACTTTGGGTTTGAAGATGCCTCTGTTTGACCTGGTGATCATGTGATTTCCAATTGATTGTGGTGGTGTCTGCTACTGTGTATCATTGTTGCTAGTAGTGTTAGCATGGTTGTTGTTTTCTGTATCTTCGCTATACTACATGTTTTGATTTGATTGATGTATGTTTATATCTTCTGAGTTGTTGTGTGTCTCATTGGTTTGCTCATTTGTTTGGTCCATAGTTTCTTCCTATGTGTTTAAATTTCGTGCATGTTGTTGCTCTTCATTTCTGTCAATTGAAGGTGGTTCAGTAATGAATTGCTTGAACCGTATGTTATTGTTTATGCTTTGTTCCCCATCCTTTTTTCCGATTTGCTTTTCTACATGAGGAAACTTGTTTTCATCAAATATCACATGTCTTTAAACATATATTTTTCCAATTTTGTCCATGAACTTATAGCCTTTTTGGGTTTGTGCGTACCCAATGAATGTGCATGGGCTTGATCTCATACTTTGTTTACGATTGTTATAGTCTCACAAACATGGAAAACATAGACACCCATAGACTTTCAGAAAACCATATTCTGGTCTAACACTATATATCATTTCATGAGGGCTTTTATTATTTAAGACTTTGGTTGGCAACTTGTTAATGAGTAATACAAATGTGTAGAAAGCTTCATTCCAATATTTCATGGGTAATGAGCTTTGTGATAACAAAGTTAGACCAGTCACTACTATGTGTCCATGTTTTCTTCCAACTAAACCGTTTTGTTCGGACGTATGGGGGAGTTAATCTATGTTTGATCCCTCTTTTGTGAAAGTAATTAGTTAGAGGTTTAAACTCAGCACCCCCATCTGTCTGAATAACCTTAACAGTAGTGTTCATTTGTTTTTTGATGTGAGTTATAAATTGCATAACTGTATTGCAAGCTCCTGATTTAGTTTTCAGCATGTATATCCAAGTATATCTAGAATAAGCATCCACAAAAGAAAGATAATACCTGTGTCCCAGATATGAATTTAGAGGTGCGGGTCCCCACAATTCAGCAGCTATAAGCTCCAGTGGCTCATTATAGTTGGTTTCAGAATCACTAAAAGGGAGCTTGTGGCTCTTGCCAAGTTGGCAGTGTGTGCATGTGTGTTTGATAGGTTTATTTTTATAATAAATGTTATTACTACGAAGAACAGTCTTAACAGTTTCAAGATTAGGATGTCCTAATTTTACATGCCAAGAGTTAATCGCGTTACATTTACTGCTATTATTGTCATAATCAGATTTATTGTAGCTATTCCTAATACATTCATTGTCACTACTAGCATCTACATTATTGCACCAGAATTCTCCACTTGAGTTTTCATTCTTCAAGTTGTTGACTTTGTATAAACCATCATATAGGTTACCTTGAAGTAATATTTCATGATTTAGGGAATCTTTAACTAAGCAAAACCTAGGATGAAATTCAAAGTAAACATTATTGTCGTTGGCAAATTGTGATACATTTAAAAAAAATTATGAATCGTGGGTACCCTAAGAAGATTGTTTAATTTGGGTTGTCTTTTCCCAAAAATTGTCCCTTTGCCTATGTGTGTGATACTAGCAGTACTACCATTACCCATATGCAAATTCCTCATAGCTGATTAATTTCTACTCCCAATGTTTAAATTCTGAAGATTGATAGTTATGTGGTGAGGTGCTCCTGAGTCAGGGTACTATTCTTCGAAGCCATTGTCTTCATTTTTTACTTCATCATCATCTGCAGCATTATGTCTTCAGTTTGCATTATTATTATTTTGAATTGAATTCCCTATTGTTGTCATATTTGCTTGTGCTCTTCTTTGTGAAGAGTAATTTTGGCTTGCCTATTGTTCACTTGTGTCTGAATTATACCTGAAGTAACATTTGTTTGCCATGTGAACAAACTTTTGGCATATTTGACATTTCACATGATAGTTGTTGTTTTCTCCTTGTATCTGCTTATTTCTGACTATGGCATAATTGGCAGGGAACTTATTTTGTGCTGTTTTTCTTTGGTCGATTCTGCCTTAATGAGCAAGGAATGTTGATCGAACGAACTGTAAGTCAGGTAAGGTTCGTTGTGTGGCTAACACAGTTACTAGAGATTTGTATTCTTCATCTAATCCACCAATAATAAATAGGATTTGCTCACTGTCGCTGGTCTAATGGCCAACAACATTTAGTTTGTCACACAGTTTTTTTAATTTTTTCTAAGTACTCTTTCATGGTTGCCTCCTTTTTTCTAGAATTTTATAATTCCCTTCTATATTGCATGATTCTAGCAGCTGATTATGAACTGAAAATCTGTTGCATAATGGTCCATATTTTATGAGATGTGTTGCAGCCTACTATCTGTGATAACAAACTCGGGTTTATCGATGATAGCAGCCATGATGATAACAGGCTGTCCTGTTTCTGAAATTTGACGTGGTCAGGGTTCAGTGAGAGATTGCCATCTTGGTCTGCTATCATCACCGGTGGTATAGTTATGGTTCCATTGACATACTCTTGGTGTCCATAGTCCTTTAACGCAATTTCAATTTGGTATTTCCATGGTATATAGTTATCGGCGTCCAACGATGTAGTAATGACTTGACTATTTGGTTTGATCATGTTAAGATGGTTTGGTGGGGTGCTGTTGATAGCGCTTGCTGGTACAGCTGATGTAGCGCCGGAATCACTGGCCATTAGATATGAGAATATGATGAGGCAGTTTACTTATAGTCGCAGCCTTTTTGTCTCACTGTATTACCGTAACGTGATAAAGCTCATGGCAACATGTGGAGATCCAGATAAGAATGAAGGTTGGAAGAGTTTTGGCACTACAGAGTTAGTGTTGTAGTTGTGATCAACACTTATGATAAAGAATAAGCCTTTCGGCATTAAGGCTCTGATACCATATTAAGAGATTAGGAGGAGAGTTATTAGTGAGGAACAATTGTAATTTTTATTGATACCAAAACATGATACAAAGAGAACATATATATAGTGCTATGGTCCCAATGGCTAGTACAAAATATACCAAATATGTATGAGCCTAACGGCTAGTATTAAATATACCAAGTATGCATGAGCCTAACAGCTAGTATTAAATATACCAAGAATGCATGAGCCTAACGGCTAGTATTAAATATACCAAGTATGCGTGAGCCTAACAGCTAGTAGATAATTACAAAACATACTAAATATGATAAAACATGTTCACGCGCCAACGGCTCTATTGTCTTCATTAACCCCTAAAGTAAGAGAGTTAATATTTCCATTTAAGTATTTTATACATGCTTATACAACTAGAGATATTGATTCATAGTTTTCTAAGGTATTTATAAACTACCAACTAACTGGTAAGATTACTTTATATTCTTTTTTCTATTGTTTCTCTAAAAAAAACTTAAAATTTTGATTGCTTTGAGGGTTTTTTGAGTTTTCGATGTATTTTTTTACGTGTAAATCCTAATAAGAAAGTTATGTTCTATAATACAGTTGACTGAAACTTGCTTTGTTTTAAACTCTCTCTATGATGGTTTCAATATGCATATGTTAGAGGTTTAGGAGTAAGTCTCATCCAAATTCAGTCAAAAAATTGATCCACAAGACTTCAAAACTTCTATATTTATCCAACTGCACTGGATTTGCAATGAATTTCTCTAACTTCGACACCTAATTCTATTACATTTTCTTATTTTACTATTTTTGCTGAATTGAAGCTCAATCTGATTCCTATACTACTAATCTAGCATAGCAGAAAACAACTAATGTTCATGCAAATATAAAGCAACATTAATATTTTGACTAATTAGCCAATATGACACTAAGAATAGCGAACCACGAATTTGGCTCTTTTTCCACACGTTCATTTCAACATACCATTGAGATAATACGGTTCTTACTTTGTTGTATTTATTAACTTCTATCACCTCCAAATTTTGGTTATGCTCTTCTTTCTAGAACATTCTTTACTTGATATGTACCTCAATTTTCCAAACACCCCTAAAGCACACATTTATCTATATTAGGTCAGTATTTTCAGCATATTATTGCTTAGTGTCTTACAACAAATCATTTTACAAGCATATATATCTCTTACGTTTAAAAATAATGTAAATATTATTTCTAATTGCTTTACTTTATACATGACACACCAACTAGGATGTCCAACGCATAATTGAAATTTTAGTAAATTAACCAAAAGTACAGCTTTTAACAAACAAAGATCCATAGTAATTAAGACCTTATTAGCTATTACAGCTGCAAAGGGAAATGATCTTATTATAGAAGTATTTTGCAATACAGAGATACCAATTATTGAAAATTTATTTTCCTCAACTTTTATCTTTTGCATATAAATGTAAATATAATTACCAACCAAAATATAATAGCAATAACTAGGAAGCGAGGCCAAAAAGGCAACCTGATTTATTGTGAATATTATTAAAATGGCAACGAGAGTTCATTTATTAATTTTATATTTTCCTACATAGTTTGGTTAGATATTTGTCTTTGTTATTGTTACTTAATTATCATTTCAAATAGGTTGGGATTGTTGTGGGCACGTGGGGTGGAGGCTGCAACAATATGAGGAGGGGAAGCATGATGTGGTGGATCTAGAGTAACCTTTCAAAGCATAAAATTTTGGCTAACCAAAGTACAATGTGGA
Source organism: Allium sativum (assembly GCA_030737875.1). NCBI lineage: Eukaryota > Viridiplantae > Streptophyta > Magnoliopsida > Asparagales > Amaryllidaceae > Allium > Allium sativum. The sequence goes on from CM060921.1 coordinate 389,270,489, forward strand.
TGGATCAGATATTTGCTGAGAAAATTATTGTCCTTCTATTAATTATTGATGCAATTGAGATAACTTCTTTATTATTTAGTAGATTTATGTTTTAGTCCATTTACTTTTGTGATGTTTGTGACTTGTTAGGCTAGTTAAACTATTTATGCTCAATAATGTTTTAATTATTATTTCACTACTTGATTACAGTGATGTGCCCCCCTTTGTAAAATTGCAGATATGCTTTCCCAGAAAAATGCATTGATCAATGAAGAGAAAAATCATCATGAAGGTGGAACGTTACGTCATAGAACATGTGCTCTGATAAGGTATATTAAATATTCTATCATCGTCTAATGTTAACAATACATATATTTACTCACACGGTTAAAATTAGCGTAATCAGTGGCTAGTAAGAGTGGATAATTGATAGTTTGGGTCATGTTTCATGAGATTGTTGCATGTTTTACAATGACCTTTCTATCTTCGTTAGCAAAGAAATGCTATGGTTTGGAGTGTAATTTCAATTGAAAATACATTTCCTCATTTTTATTACGTGTCAAATGCATAACCATGAGATTGACATGTACTTGTATAGATTGGTGGCATCCATTTGATTGTACTTTGCAAACTTCGTTTGCAGAACTAAGTTTGCAACTCAGTTGGAAGCTGATTTTGCAACTCAGTTTCCATATTTGTGTTTGCGTTTCAAATGCAAATTGAGTTTCAGTTTGCAATTGAGTTGCAAACTGAGTAGTTGCAAACTGAAACTAGGTTTGCAACCGAGCTGAAAACTCAATTGTGCAAACTCAGTTGCAAACCACAACTCTATTACACTCAGTTTGCAACTGAGTTGCAAACTCATTTTGCATAATTGATTTTGCAACTCAGTCGCAAACTAAGATTGCAACTTGCAAACTCTGCTTCGGTGACCTGGAACTGAGCCTTTAAGCTCATCTTGGGCTCAGTTTCGACGAGCCTTCAAACAATTATTTTCCTGTTGAAACCACGCGCCTTGTACTTTTGAGTGTTGCTACCCACACTTTGGATGTTGAACTTGTGTATCATTTCTTTGAGCATTGATGTCTTGGCTTTATTTGATAATTCCAATTTATTGTGATATTAAATGTATGTAGGCACTTTTGCAGAAGTGGAAGAAAAGAGGAGATTGGAGGGTAGTTTGAGTGGTAAAGATACAATAGAAGATCTTGAAAATGATCCAATTGCAGAAATATTTAATACCGATGCGAAGAAAAATTATTGTCGAGCAATTAGTTCTACTTCGTCTATGAATTTAGTAAATTAATTGTGTATGATGCATGTTTTTTGTTATATTCTGTGTTATTATCATCATGATTATGGACGAAGTTTGTTGATATTAATTGAGTTGTACGTTTCCAAATTGATATATTTTGACTTCATATTAAATATAGTCTGTACTATAATCATGCATACTATGTTAAGTTGCAACAATTATTAATGTTAAAATATTGAAAGTACCAACATTTATTCATGTTACTAATTTGTTTTTACTAACACTTATATACGTTGGTATGATGAAATCGGCAATGCTTGTAACCATCGGAAAGGAAAATGTTCCAATGTTTATACTGTTGGGAAAGAATTTCTACCAATGTTTATAACCGTTGGTAAAGAAAATGCCCCAACGCTTATAACTGTTGTGAAAGAAATTATACCAACACTTAAAGCATTGGTAATACTTTCCAATGGCCCTATAGCAACACTTATAAGCGTTGTTGAAATTGTTTGTGACACATACTCATTCGGAATTACATGTTTTGGTGTAATATATGCACTTTTTACTCATGGTAAAGCTAAGACCATTCTTTTTCAAATGATCTTATTTCACAGAGTATGTTGCTCAAAATATTGTAGATATCAAGCTGGGAGAACATTACAACTTAACAATAACACTCGTTGATTGAACAAATCAATAAACCTCAAACTACATGCATAGCATCTAAAATTGAACATGCAGGAATTAATCTCACTACACCATATATGCTAACTAGGCTGTGTTTTTAGCCGTATCTAAAGCAGTTAGGCGCAACAATAAGCCATATCAAAAAAATTGTGTGTTAAATTATTAGATACGGCTATAAACCGTATCTCACTAGAAATAACATACGTCTCTTAGCCGTATCTAAATTGTAATCAAACATGGCCTTTGATCATATCTAATTATATGTGTGTGTACACATATATATACACATGTATATATATATATATATATCATATATGTATGTGTATATATATATATAAAAACAGAAACTGTAGCATATATTTTCATAACACGGAGCATATATACCACAATTTATACACAGGAATAACACAATATATATATATATATATACACACTCAAATTTTCATAACACGAACACAATGTACATACAAACATATACAATAAAAGGAAACTGTCAAAGATTTTCATCACATTACGAACTAAAAAAAACGTAAAAACATATCAGTTGAGGCCGGGAAGATTGAGCGTACATGCTGATCATACTGATGAAGTCCATGTTTGTTGTAAATCAAAGCAGTTTATTATAAGAATAAGCTAGTTGATGCTGGTAAAGTTTTATAACAGCATATATATATACACACACAAACACAAAAAAAATTAAGACAAAAGCTTAAAAGGCCAATCTGATGAAGACAAATTGAGGTTCGGTTTCATCAATAAAATTGTCAAATTTCATTGATTGGCAACAAAACTGAATCGTGATAGTCAGCCCGAGTTCCAGCAGCATAAAAGCACCAAAATCTACACCAATACATCCCCAATTTTTCTATTTTCTCCAATAGGACTACATATAAATTCAATAAACAAGTTACAAATATTTCTTTGGACAGAAGATCGACATTGTACCTCATTGTGACTGAGATGCAAACATGAATACAGAGATAAGTATATGTCGATCAGTGTGTTTGTGTACACCAGTAGTCGATCAGTGTGTTTGTGTACACCAATAGCCGATCAGTTGTAGTCGATCGATCAATGTGTTTGTGTACACTAATAGCCGATCAGTTGTAGTCGATTGATCAGTGTGTTTGTGTACACTGGTAGTCGACCAGTATATGCCGATCAGTGTGTTTGTGTACACCGGTAGTCGATCAATGTGTTTGCGTATATAAGAATACAGGAAACTAAAATAACACTTTAAGGCTCATCCATGTGTTTATGTAGTCAATTAGTATATGTGTCAAAGATGAGTGAAAAGTCATTCGTTAAAAATGCAAACTGTAACACCCCACCTCCATTAAGGTCACTCACAAAGGGAATGCCTTAACTTTGATGGAGCGTTTTAGTAGACAGAACAGAAATTTACAAGATAGATAAAACAGTACTTGAAAAATTTATAACTTTATTACAACAGAAACCGAAGTAAGTTTGGTTACATCTTTTCAAATCACAATATCAGAATTCAAGTACAAAATATCAGTCTTGTACAAAAGCCTTCAGAATGCATAATTTCTAAAAATCATGATCCCCAACATATACAGCCATGCCAAAGCCAAACGATACTTCAAGCGGAGAAGATCCGAATCAAGCTCCTAGATTTCCACCCTACAAACCTGGGGGGGAACGAAAGAGAAGGGGCGAAAACAAGCAAGGTTAGACATAAAGTCTGGCAAGTCCAGTGACTTTCAGCATATGAAGAGATAATAATATCATGACATGAAAATAAAGCTGGATAAGAGACAATATCAACAGGGGTAACTGATATAGTTAAGCTAAACAGAAGAAACAGAATAATATAGCCCAAGTTATGCTTCTTACTTATATTTTACTCCTCTGCACTAATACTAGTATAACAGGATTAAGTGTTACCCTAATGTCTAAACAGAAATAGAATAATGGGCCTTTACAACCCGAACAGAAGGTACATGAACAGAAACTGAATAATCCTTATAGAAACAGAATTATCCTTATAAAAACAGAATGTTAGAATTAGGTGTACACTAGTATATGGGCCTTTACCACCCCAACAGACGGTACCACGCAGAAACAGACAGGTGTTACCACCCAACAGAAACAGACGGTACCCCAACATAAACAGACAGAACTAAGTGTACCCTAAATCTACCCAAGCGATCGGCTCCCTAACACATAAATACCCTGTGCCAGCCCCACAGAAGGGTGTATCACTCCCTAAAGTGGCAACCTTTGAATGACACAAACCTATTTATAGATGTCACGACGTCTTACATCCTCAGAGACAGACCGGGATCCATGCACGCGCATGACCCGGTTGGAACGCACCATCAACACCCCTCTCCGTTATCAGAATGAACCGCTTATAATTAGTTCAGTAAGCGTGCCCGGACCCTACCTACTGTTGGTTCATAGTTTTGATACCAGAAAGGGTTACTGACTAATATGGGTCCCAAACAACAGATGACACAAGTATTTTCCCTCCTAACCTTGTGTCCCCAGACTAACAGATTTCAGATTAACTTGTTTACAAGTTCTCAGACATACAGAGTTCAAGTCAACTAGTTCACAGATCAGAAAATCAGGTTAACAAGTTTTCAGACTAACGGATCAGATGTATAGTTCTAACAGATTTACAGATTGCCTAACTTTGTATTGGGCATATAGATTCATGAAACGGTTTTACTCAATTCATCAGTCCAGTTGATTTGGCCCTATCTACCCAACACGTTTTAGACATCATATTTATCTCAGATTTGCATTAATTAAATATTAATGCGCAGACCTCTCACATTAGGTCGGTAGCTTGTGGCCGCTGGATAAGCCGGGCAGTTCCGGGCAGACTTATGCCACAAGCCAGACCTAACCTCGTGTCTAAGCATATTTTATTTATGCCTACGACCTCTCACATTAGACTAGCAGTTTGCGGTTGCTGGTTAAGCCTGTTGGGTCCGGGCAGGCTTCTACCGCAAAACATGAGTCTAACCTCGTGTCTCAGCATTTTTATTATAACCAGTTTATTCCATTACAAATGATACAAATATCATACTAACTATGCCAATTTAACAGATTTGACTTCTTTTAAAGTCGCAGCAGATTAAACAAATTAACATTTTTACACAAATTACAATCATTCAACTTTTCAACAGATCTAACAGATTTAGCAGCTCAGGCAGTTCAACGGATTTAGCAGACTAGGCAACTCAACAGATTTAACAGATTAGGCATAATTGGCAGATTAGCCGATTCAACATATTTTTAACAGTTTGGGCAATTAAACAAGTAACAGATTTAGCAGATTAGGCAAATTTAACATATTAATCAGATAGCAAATTTAAACATTTCTCAAAGTCTTATTCACATATCTTGTCTAATCATGGAGTGAGCCTAAACTTACATGACTAAGTTATGGTCATAATTTACCATATAACATATGTCCCAAGTTTTGGTTAAACTTGCATAGTTCGAAATATTCTCCAAAGGCCCTAATCGTGATTCACATATAAATTTTACCAAATATTGCCATGGATTACAATGCATGTCATATATCCAAAAACCCACTTTTAGGCGTGTTCACTTTAATGGTTATCCTATTTAATATAGGTCTTTACGCCTAAGGTATATACAAAATAATCCTCCTTCTAAATTACAGACTATAGTATATAAAGTATGTCCAGATCTAGAATTACAACTTATGCCATTTATATTCTAAGTCATAAACAATCTCATATAATATGCCTCCAACTTATGTCCTGAATTACCACATGTGCTATGCATCTAAATCAATTGCTTATTTACAGTTAATTCTTTACGCCCAAATCCTAAGTCATATGTCCAATATTCTTTATGCTTCAAAACACAAGACATATGTTAAATACACCTTATGTTTTAAATACAACATGCCTAAGATTTACGTTCTAAGTTACAACCTATGTTCTTTACGCTCTATGTCACAATAGTCCTCTTCTTCCAAGTCATAGATCGTCTTATGCAATATGCGACAAATTTATGTCCAGAATTACAACATGCGTTGTATCCTCAAACTAATTACAAATCAATTATGCCCAAATATGCCTCATTCAATATTCTTCCCAAATTTAGCGTTTATTCGTTTATCTCTTATGAGACTTTGCTCAGGCTCATGGTAGCCTGGCTATCAAACAAAAATAAAGAAAGGAGGAAGAAATGCAGAACCAACAGAATAAAACAGAGAAACAAATCTGATAAATAGAAAAAGGGCATAATCTCAGATTCAGTTTTATAATTATGTCAAGATCACAATTAACTTCTTATCGGAAAATAACTGCACTTGCCTTGATTGGATTATAGAAGAAGAGTTGCAGTAGTTCTCTTTAAACCTAATTCAGATTTGGAAGAAGATTCACTAGTTCTAGATTTGATTCCAACAGAGTAGCGATGCCATTATTTTATTTATTTATAATATTTCAGAGGCAGCATAAGGAGAGAATGAAATGGTGTAAAGAGAATGAGGCTAGGAAGTTGTTTATATAGGATTAGGCGGACGAACCTAGGCAGAAAACATGACCAAATACATGAGAACGAACCTAGGCTCAGAACTGGGTTCTGTCACCAGGTCGACCCCCAGGTCGACCATAGGGTCGACCTGGTCCCTGGGAGGTCGACCATAGTGTCGACCCCCAGGTCGACCTGGTCCTGGGTGGGAAAATTCCCGCCCAGTCTGCGCTGACGTTCGAATTCGAATTTCGAACTGTTTTCAGTTCTGAAAATTCCTGAAACTTCGGAGGGTCATATCTCCCTCATACGGACTCCGTTTCTTGAAAAATCGGACTTGTTACCAAGTAGAATTTCGAGACGAACGCAATGGAGCAACCCATTTCCCTTGATTCTTATTTTAAAATTTAATTATTCTCCGATTTGTTATTTATACGTTCACAGAAAATATGGGGGGTTACATTCTCCCCTCCTTAAAGGATTTCGTCCCCGAAATCTTCAAGTTAAGAAGAATGCATCCTATCATTCAATCATCCATCTACTCAAACATCATCCACAAGCAACCATTGTCCTTAAAAGATTTCTAATGTTGTATGAACTTATGCAAGAGTGTGTGTATATGTACTTATCTAATGCAAAGATCAGGCGGTCTACTGATTCAGTTGACCTCCTTAATGTGAATTATGTCAGTTCCATGAGTTCCACATGTATGTAATTTTCCTATTTGATATATATATCATTTCTATATGAGTGCACAACCGTTCATTCATATGCAACAACCATGTGCCGAGTCAATCATTTTGCATCCATAAAAAAATGTACACACATCCATATGCAGTATGAGAGTGTTTTTGAGCCGATCTAATGCCTAGTGCGTGTATATGCTTCCATGAGCAACCACTAGAAACCAATTGCATCCACTTGCAACCATCAAACATAACATGTCTCAAACACATGTTTACACCCATTAATTTCTACCTAAAGGTCGAAGGATAGTGATAGAAGCAAGTATAATTGAAACTAAAGCCAGGTTCCTATTAGACATCGGTTTAAGAGAATAACTCCCTAAGTATCAACCCCGAAGACCGAAATCAACATCAGATTAATACTCAGGGAATCACTCCCATTAAACAAATGCCCAACTGGAAATCTATTTCACACTTTGTGTAAAAACTCCTACAGACTACTGATACAGATCAGATCACCAAATGATTCTTAGGAAGCTAAGCATGATAAAAACTTAGAATGTATGCATCATAGTCAACTTAACGCTCAACACAGATACCCAACTTATCACAATTAGATGAGTCATAACCCTTATGGGCCTGGGTCTACAGCGGAATCAGAAACAATACTAGTATTAAAGTGTAGAGTATCGATCACATAATCAAAATGCCAGAATCAAAAAAGAGCTTTAACTCAACAAAAAAGGGATTAAACCTCCTACAGAAAGTTCCCCTATTTCTATCCTATCCACTAGCCTCGAGAGTGGTCACCTGCCCTCCAGAAGTTGGTCCCGCCCTCTGTCCTTGTCCTCGTTTCTTCGGGAAGTCCCTGGTGAAGTGTCCCATCTCACCACAGTTGAAGCAAGTGCCCTTTCTTTTTCTACAATCCTTGTTCAGATGAGTCGAGCTTCCACAAGTAAAGCACTTTTCTCTTTCTTATCTTCAGACTTCTCATCCTTCTTTTGTGTTTCCTTTTTGGGCCATGATTTCTTGTTCTGTGGTTCTTCCTTCTTTGCCTCTTTCTTGCCCTTTTCTTCCTCGTGTAGTAGTTCCATGTCCACCAATTTCTCGTAAGTCGCTCCCATGGGTACATGGGTCATGGCTAGGCTGTGCAGTGGCTCGTTCAATCCTTTAACAAAGCGGAGAGCCTTTTTATGCTATGTGTTGACTAAATCTAGTCTGAACCTAGCCAGTTGGTTGAACTGGTTGACGTATTCCTTGACCGTCATACTTCCTTGCTTAAGAGATAAGAACTTTTCCAGTTGTAGACTTCGTTCAGCTTGCGAGAGGAATTTCGTCTCAAACCTTGTTCTGAAATCCATCCATGTTTCAACCGGCCTCTCGGCGTTAGTGACTTCCCACCGATAGCAAGCTTCGTCTTTGAGCAACCATACCGCCAACTGTACCTTCTGCCTATTGTCCACCTCGAAGATAATGAACAGATCCTCAGTTTCTTTGAGCCAGTTCCTCGCTTCTACGAATGATTCAATTCCCTTGAAATCCTTTCCACCCATGGCCCTAAAATCTTTACAGATCTTTGAGAAATCAATTGCACGAGGAGGGGGCGAAGGAGGGGGAATCGCTGCGGCTGGAGGAGGAATATCTGCTGGGCCTGCATCATTGGCCCTACCCTCTAAGTACCTCCAGAACCAGCTAGGTATTGGCACACCCTCTGGAAGGTTAAGATCCCCAAACATGCTGAAACGAAAGAAAAAAAAAGAAAGATTCAAAATAAAGGATAGAAAGATAGGCTATGGCTTTGGGGATTATGTTTTTCAAAACAGGTTTTCCTTTTTGAAAATACTTTCTTTTAAAACTTTGAAAATAGTTTTTCAAAAGCTTTTTATCAAGTCTGGTAATGTAACACCCCGTAATTCTGTAACACTAAGATTCACATATCAAGGCAGAACTAAATTTTAAAATCAAAATCAAGGGAAACGGGTTGCGCCATTGCGTTCGTCTCGAAATTCTGCTTGGAAACGAGTCCGAGTTTGCGAGAATCGGAGTCCGTATGAGGGAGATATGACCCTCCTAAGTTTCAGGAATTTTCAGAACAGAAAACAGTTCAAAATTCGAATTTGAATTCAAACCCAGAAGCGGGCTGGACGGGAAAATTCCCGCCCAGGACCTAGGTCGACTGGGGAGTCGACTGGGTAGTCGACCCCCCTGACCAGGTCGACTGGGCAGTCGACCTGGGAACCTGGATTCATTTTGATGTTTCTGACCTGATTTTCTGACCAGATTCATGACTCTAACCCTATATAAACAGCCTCCTGGCCTCCTCTCTACACCATTTCATTCTATCCTTATGCTGCCTCTGAGAAAATGTATAAATAAATAAAATAATATATAAAATAAATCAAGACGAGGAAATGCTGCTCAAGACTTTCAAGAGGGGATTCAAAACAAGCTAGGATTCAAGTGAAGATTCAAACGACTTCAACGATTGTTTTTCTACGAATCTAATATAATCTCTGTAAGTCGGTTACTTTTTAGATTTGAACGTTTTCTATGCGTGACATGAAATTAAAGGAATAAAGGAATATGCCTAATCTCTTCACTTGGATCTGTGTTTATACATGTTTCTAGACTTGATTAAGGACTAATCGTGATTCGATGACCAATTAGGCCTTGCCTATGACTATGAACATTGCTTATGACTATGAACATTGCCTATGACTATGAACATTGCCTATGACTGTGACTCATGACTATGAGAATTATTTTCTTTGACTATGAACACAAGCCTATGCCTTTGATTAGGAAACATAAGCTATTGCCTATGACATAACAAGGACAACTGTGACTAAACACCTATGATTCATGACTAGGAAAGTGTTGCTTAAGTTTTGTGACTGTGAAATTAGGTCTAAACCTGATTATCTATTCTGTCTATTCTTGATTTTCTTTGGATTTTGATCTTGGGAATTTACCTATTAAGTTAGGTCTACCCATGTTCTTGAACCTACATCGTTATTCAACCCTTTTTATGTCATAACATTTTCAGATCTATAGGCCTTCGATGTTTTAGATCAATTTATTTCAGTATAATTCGTTAGGTCTGTAATTAGTAAATTATCATTTTATGCCAGTTATTATGTCTATCTTTTTCATAGCATCTTTGGTTCATTCCCTTTTTATCTACGAATCTAGATTTATCTATAATCTAGATTGAATCACGATTGTACGAACGATGGGAATACGATTTGGGCAAAATATGAAATTTACTAAAACGTAGTTATAAACTTGGAAATTGGCATAAATTGGGAACATGTATTATGGCATGTTTATAAAAATGCTAATTGGATAAATTTGACATGAATTATAGGATGTGTAATTTGAATCTAGTATTGACTTGTAAAATCTAGCATTTACATGAACTGTGAACTAGAATAATAAGTCTAGTTTGACATGAACTGTAATTAGAATGTTAAATCGGAATTGGATTAGCTAATTTGACATAATAAGTATATTGGCATAAATTTGAAATTGGCCATAATTGTGAGTAATTGTCATGTTTAGCAAAATCATGGTTAGTGACACTTAATTTGGTATAGTTTACATACCAAAAAGCATAAATATGATATAGAGGGGAAAATGGGCCATAATAATAAATGTTGACAATTTACATTGAAAGAGTAATTATAAAATAAGTAAATTAGGAATAATTTACTTATAGAATTTGTCCTAAATGAGAAAATGTAAATTTAGACAAGTTAAAGGTTTATTAACGACATCTCTTTTATTAACACACCAGAAAGTTCTAGGGTGACAGAGAGGATAGTGTCTAAGCTTGGGTTTGGAAAATACAAGTTTCCTGCTCTCCCTGGTTATCCCTAACTGATCCGACGGACGGGATGGTTACTTCCCAAACCTGATTTGAAAATTAATCAAAACCCTTTGAACTTAGAAAACACGAATATGCCTAACCTGAGGTTAGACTGAGTTGCGATGTAAACCTGCCCGGAACCAACCGGCACATCCAGTAATCGCAACAATATCTGTCAAATGTGAGTGGTCGCGGCTTTAATATATTTAGTTAAAGCTAGAACAAGAATGGTAGGGTTAAGTTAACTAAGACACTTAACCAATTCAACATGATAACCAAACCGATGGGTGGGCTTAGGTTCATACAGACACTTAACACAGTTAAGCTAGAATGGGAGGGTTAAGTCCATAGGAACACTTAACCAAACTTAACATCGTAACAAGACAAGATTTGTAGGGGTTAAGTAACTAAGAAAACACTTATCCATATTAACATGTTAACTAGACTAGAAGGTGGGGTTAAGTAAAGTTAATACACTTAGCCAAATTAACATGTTAACTAGACTAGAGGTTGGGGTTAAGTAAAATTTAATACACTTAGCCAATTTGATATGTTAGCTGGACTAGACCGTAGGGTTAAGTAAACTTGAACACTTAACCATCAGATTGTGATGAAGGAAAAGGGTTAAGTCTAAAACATGAAGGGATAATACTTAACCATTAATAAAATGTTAGTTAAAACAGATGGGCAAGGTTAAGTTAAAAAGGAACACTTAACCAATACAGGATAAATGGGTAGGGTTAAGTAATAAGAAATACTTAACCAATATAACTTGGTTTGTGGTAGGGTTAAGTCAACAGGAATTACTGATAACACTTAACCAGTTTAACAGGATAAATGAAGTGGGTTAAGTTAGCTTGAATTGACTAATGACGCTTAACCAATCCAAATTGACGAGAAAGAGGACTAAGTAGTAAACCTTAGTTAAAAGGAGCTAAGTAGTAAACCTTAGTTAAGAAAACAACGATTCTGGAAACTAATCGGTAAACCTTAGTTAGCAAAACTAAGTAGTAATTCTTAGTATAACACGAGAAGGAGCGAACGTCCATCTAATTTTAATGAAGGCTCCAACGAATTGGGTTACGAAGCCCAAGGCTTCGAGGGGACGTAAGGGTACTCTTGTTATCCCTCTGTGAGGCTGCAGATGATCCTCCTGGGCTCACAGAGGTTAAGGTCTGCATTAGAAGAACCAAGGGTATGCCTTGGTTGCAAAATATGGCAACCTAAAGACTAGGATGGACCAGCGTGATTCGGCGAGAAACCGGTAGCCCTGTGATAGCAACTCGTCGTCTACCATCCATCTTTAGTCAATCGTTGTACGTATGCGGAAAGGCAGAGAACTCCCAACAGATCATATACTTGCTATCTAGTTATAGGTGAGGCTGGTCAATAGGAAAGTAGGGCATAGGGCGTCAAAAGTACAGTTCTCGCGCTTGATTTTCTTGGATTGCCTTTCATTAGCTGAGGGAGGGGTCACGTGGGACCATAACCACTGGTAGAAAAACAAACCTTAACATCTGCATCGGCAGATATCTGATAGCTCCCGACCGAGTTCTGTGTTTCTTGATTTGCCCTGCCACAGGACTCGGACCGCACAGGACATGTGCATCTAGACAAGCGATAACGATTCGCGATACATGCGTGGGGAAGTCTAGGAACATATACCACTCTAGGTAGTGTGTCCTAGACTAGGGGGCATCGTTCGATAGGTAGCATAATCCCTAGTTGGACTAGGTGGCATAAACCCTGAATCCGAGAAGCGTTCAGCAGATAGCGTAAACTCTAGTTGAATCTAGAAAGCACTTGATAGAAAACCCTAGATTAGATCTAGGTAATAAATAATAAATGTATGCCTGAAGGCAACGGAAACTACAGGGATTGGGATCACGTTATCGTTACTAGTTGGGACACTAGTTAGGTGGTGCAGAGATATAGAAACCAGCATAACAAGGAAATAGCGAAGCAGCGAAAGTATTAGAGCATATCCATTTTATCTTGTCTTAGCATATCTTGTGTTAACCTTGTCTAATCTTGCTAACCCTATCATCATGGTGTTATCTTGTATTCATTTAATTCATGTCGTTTTGTTTTTCCATGTTCACATGCTAGAAGTAACTGAACTTATTCAGGCTTTATGTCTGACTCTGTTTTTCTTTCGTCTTCTTTTCTTCCGTTCCCCCCCCCCCAGGTAGTAAAGGGGGGAATAGTATAGCTCAGGTTAAGTTGGACTGTCACTCTTTCACAGCTTGAAGATTTGTCGAAGTTTTGCTTGGATTCTCTTCTCAGATGCTATGGCTGGCTCTTGCTACATTGGGGAATATAAATGTTGTTTTATACTTCTTTATTTTGTAGGACAGATGATACTCTGATATTGTAAAGAAATCGTTGTACAAACTATTTTATCAATAAAGCAAAGTTTTATTTTCCGTTGTTTTAATTTTTGTCTGTCTTGTAATTCATCTGCATCTTTTACCTTAAAATGCTCCACAGAACTTAGTGCATTCCCTTTGTGAGTGACACTAACGGATGTGGCGTGTTACAGGTAACATTTAGCTCTGATACCAAGTGTAACACCCCACCTCCGTTAAGGTCACTCATAAAGGGAAGGCCTTAACTTTGATGGAGCATTTTAGTAGACAGAACATAAATTTACAAGACAGATAAAACAGTACTTGAAAAATTTATAACTTTATTACAACAGAAACCGAAGTAAGTTTGGTTACATCTTTTCAAATCACAATATAAGAATTCAAGTACAAAATATCAGTCTTGTACAAAAGCCTTCAGAATGCATAGTTTTTAAAAATCATGATCCCCAACATATACTGCCATTCCAAAGCCAAACGATACTTCAAGCGGAGAAGTTCTGAATCAAGCACCTAGATTTCCACCCTACAAACCTTGGGGGGGGGGGGGAACGAAAGAGAAGGGGCGAAAACAAGCAAGGTCAGACATAAAGTCTGGCAAGTCCAGTGACTTTCAGCATATGAACAGATAATAATATCATGACATGAAACTAAAGCTAGATAAGAGACAATATCAACAGGGGTAACTGGTATACTTAAGCTAAACAGAAGAAACAGAATAATATAGCCCAAGTTATGCTTCTTACATATATTTTACTCCTCTGCACTAATACTAGTATAACAGGATTAAGTGTTACCCTAATGTCTAAACAGAAACAGAATAATGGGCCTTTACCACCAGAACAGAAGGTACAGGAACAAAATAATCCTTTCGGAAACAGAATGTTAGAATTAGGTGTACACTAGTAAATGGGCCTTTACCACTCCAACAGACGGTACCATGCAGAAACAGACAGGTGTTACCACCCAACAGAAACAGACGACACCCCAACGGAAACAGACAGAACTAAGTGTACCCTAAATCTACCCTAAGCGATCGGCTCCCTAACACATAAATACCCTGTGCCAGCCCCACAGAAGGGTGTATCACTCCCTAAAGTGGCAACCTTTGAATGACACAGACCTATTTACAGATGTCACGGCGTCTTACATCCTCAGAGGCAGACCGGGATCCATGCATGCACATGACCCGGTTGGAACGCACCATCAATACCCCTTGCCATTATCAGAATGAACCGCTTATAATTAGTTCATCAGTAAGCGTGCCCGGACCCTACCTACTGTTGGGTCATAGTTTTGATACCAGAAAGGGTTACTGACTAATATGGGTCCCAAACAACAGATGACACAAGTATTTTTCCTCCTAACCTTGTGTCCCCAGACTAACAGATTTCAGATTAACTTGTTTACAAGTTCTCAGACATACAGAGTTCAAGTCAACTAGTTCACAGATCAGAAAATCAGGTTAACAGGTTTTTTGACTAACGGATCAGATGTATAGTTCTAACAGATTTACAGATTGTCTAACATTGTATTGGGCCTACAGATTCATGAAACGGTTTTATTCAATTCATCAGTCCAGTTGATTCAGCCCTATCTACCCAACACGTTTTAGACATCATATTTATCTCAGATTTGCATTAATTAAATATTAATGCGCAGACCTCTCACATTAGGTCGGTAGCTTGTGGCCGCTGGATAAGCCGGGCGGTTCCGGGCAGACTTCTGCCACAAGCCAGACCTAACCTCGTGTCTAAGCATATTTTATTTATGCCTACGACCTCTCACATTAGACTAGCAGTTTGCGGTTGCTGGTTAAGCCGGTTGGGTCCGGGCAGGCTTCTACCGCAAAACATGAGTCTAACCTCGTGTTTCAGCATTTTTATTATAACCAGTTTATTCCATTACAAATGATACAAATATCAGACTAACTATGCCAATTTAACAGATTTGACTTCTTTTCAAGTCGCAGTAGATTAAACAAATTAACATTTTTACACAAATTACAATCATTCAGCTTTTCAACAGATCTAACAGATTTAGCAGCTCAGGCGGTTCAACAGATTTAGCAGACTAGGCAACTCAACAGATTTAACAGATTAGGCATAATTAGCAAATTAGGCGATTCAATATATTTAACAGTTTGGGCAATTGAACATGTAATAGATTTAGCAGATTAGGCAAATTTAACATATTAAGCAGATAGCAGATTTAAACATTTCTCAAAGTCTTATTCACGTATCTTGTCTAATCATGGAGTGAGCCTAAACTTACATGCCTAAGTTATGGTCATAATTTACTATATAACATATGTCCCAAGTTTTGGTTAAACTTGCATAGTTCAGAATATTCTCCAAAGGCCCTAATCGTGATTCACATATAAATTTTACCAAATATAGCCATGGATTACAATGCATGTCATATATCCAAAAACCCACTTTTAGGCGTGTTCACTTTAATGGTTATCCTATTTAATATAGGTCTTTACGCCTAAGTTATATGCAAAATAATCCTCCTTCTTCTAAATTACAGACTATAACATATAAAGTATGTCCATATCTAGAATTACAACTAATGTCCTTTATATTCTAAGTCATAAACAATCTCATATAATATGCCTCCAACTTATGTCCTGAATTACCACATGTGCTATGCATCTAAATCAATTTCTTATTTACAATTAAATCTTTACGCCCAAATCCTAAGTCATATGTCCAATTTTCTTTATGCCTCAAAACTCAAGACATATGTTAAATACACCTTATGTTGTAAAAACAACATGCCTCGGATTTACGTTCTAAGTTACAACCTATGTTCTTTACGCTCTAAGTCACAATAGTCCTCTTCTTCCAAGTCATAGATCGTCTTATGCAATATGCCACAAATTTATGTCCAGAATTACAACAGGCATTGTATCCTCAAACTAATTACAAATCAATTATGCCCAAATATGCCTCATTCAATATTCTTCCCAAATTTAGCGTTTATTCGTTTATCTCTTATGAGACTTTACTCAGGCTCGTGGTAGCCTGGCTATCAAACAAAAATAAAGAAAGGAGGAAGAAATACAGAACAAACAGAATAAAACAGAGAAACAGATCTGATAAATAGAAAAAGGGCATAATCTCAGATTCAGTTTTATAATTATGTCAAGATCATAATTAACTTCATATCGGAAAATAATTGCACTTGCCTTGATTGGATTATAGAAGAAGAGTTGCAGTAGTTCTCTTTTAACCTAATTCAGATTTGGAAGAAGATGCACTAGTTCTAGATTTGATTCCAGCAGAGTGGCGACGCCATTATTTTATTTATTTATAATATTTCAGAGGCAGCATAAGGAGAGAATGAAATATTGTAAAGAGAATGAGGCTAGGAGGCTGTTTATATAGGATTAGGCGGATGAACCTAGGCAGAAAACGTGACCAAATACATCAGAATGAACCCAGGCTCAGAACTGGGTTCTGTCACTAGGTCGACCCCCAGGTCGACCATAGGGTCGACCTGGTCCCTGGGAGGTCGACCATAGTGTCGACCCCCAAGTCGACCTGGTCCTGAGCGGGAAAATTCCCGCTCAGTCTGCGCTGGCGTTTGAATTCGAATTTCGAACTGTTTTCGATTCTGAAAATTCCTGAAACTTCGAAGGGTCATATCTCCCTTATACGGACTCCGTTTCTCGAAAACTCGGACTTGTTTCCAAGAATAATTTCGAGATGAATGCAATGGTGCAACCCGTTTCCCTTGATTCTTATTTTAAAAATTAATTATTCTCCGATTTGTTACTTATACGTTCATAGAAAATACGGGGTGTTACACAAACCCAAAACAAGAATGACCTGAACTGTAGTCGATCTACAGCACCGGTAGTTCGTACCCTAGCATACATAACATCCTCCTATATATACACACAAAAAGGAATAAATAAAACAACCATATGCAGAAAAATACATATAGACATGGTTTTAGCAAGGCATCGTCCGTGTGCACACAACGTGTCCGTTCAATTCTTATGTAAGATACTACGTAGAGAGAAGTGTAAAATAATATATATACCTACTCCATCGTCTAAAGATATCGAATCATCATCTTCAGATAACACACATACTCGACTTTCTGATTAAGAATTTACTGGACAATACACCATATGGATGCATTTTAGCTCACGTGCAAGGTCAGCAATCCATGCTTATTAGCTTTATAAAATGTTGAATACCGCTACAATTAACCTTTGGAAAAAGCTGCTTTCCCTTGCAACTTTTAGTTTCTTTGAAGCAGACCGTGTAGTGCAACTTACACTACAGTATTTGCTACAAAAGTAGGGGAAAGTTGCTAGTGAAAGCAACTTTTTACTACGGTTAAATGCAGCATCATCCGACATTTGGATAAATCTAATAAGCATGGATACCCGACCCTACAGGTGAGCTAAAATGCATCCACCTTGCGGATCGCCCATTAAATATTAACCAAAAAGTCGAGTAATCATCCATCTATCAAAATTTTCAACAAATCTGTTAATATATTTTCAGTAAACTTGTTATCTCTCAAAACATAGTAAACTTGTTATAAGACAACCCAATTTAAATTTCAAGCATAAGACAAGAAAACAGTCAAATGAGGATGAAATCATGGTTATTATTGAACTATAATTATTCATTTGCTCAGTTTCCGCCGCATCAGGTAATATATTGTGTCTGTTTGTCATTTTGTGACATCACTATAATTATACAACTATTCTTGGCTTGTCATTTAGTTTAAGAAACGGACAACTTTTAGTTGCTAAACAGTTATACTATCATCAAACTAGACCTGTACATGGATGTGGTTACTACATTTCAAATTCAACGTGGAAAATGATCTAAAGAACATATCATCAAATGGCTGTTGCAAATAGAATCAGGTTATGGACAATTTACATTAAACATGTTAGCATTAGTAAATGTTACTGTACCCTTATGACTAACTCATTGTTATTTCTTTGTTTCATGGATATACCTCAATCTAAAATTATACCATACATGTTTCCGATAGCAATTTAGATGTTTTTTACATTATCATAAAACATGATTCAAATTTGATTTCTCTGATTCCAGGGTATAACCATAGATCCGTCCCTTACTCAAAGTAGCAATCAACTAACACACAAATACATACCAATTCAATTGAAACATCTAACACACTAACACAAAGTAGCAATCAAATAATACACAAAGATTTCAACTTGTTCCCTACTATCAGGCATGCATGCCACAATTCAATTGAAACACATACATTCTGTTGAAGGAGGGATATGGACCAAGGGTTGTTGCGTTTCTGTCTAAGGACAGGGTTGTTCGTCTCTATCAGAGGAGGAGATTCCAGAGAGAGGTGGAGGCACGATTTGGTGACCGAAAACCCTAATTTGGGTTTTTGGTCACCATTAAAGTAAAATAAAGGGAAAAGGGAGCGACCAATTTTTTTATTCTGGGTGCCTAATGTGATGCATAATATGATACACATTCGATTTGGCCCAAAGCTGTATCAAATTAATTGATCCAGGGCTTCGTTGATGGACGGTCAGATTTAGGGGGTTTAGGGTGGTGCAGATTGCAAAATAGTTTGATACGGATCTGAGCACTATCAAATATGATATGGCTTTAACTCGTATTTTATCTCTGCATCCTTGTGTGCCGAATTGGCTATTATGGTGTAATGTCTTCTCAATGATAGTGTAATTGTGAAACCAAATAACATTTAGGGAATATTATTTAGTGATAATCCTTTAAAATAAATAAAATTTGAACCATACCCAGTCCCAATCCCAATTCCATAATCTGATACATTCAGTTTCTTTAATTACCAACAAATTCTAAATTCCAAAATTTACTATGTTATAAGAATTTTTTTATATAATAGAGGCCGCAAAAGGTGACTTACAGTAACAATTGCATTTTTTTGGTTTAAAAGTTCATAGGTAGCAGGCTATCTAACCTATTGTTGCATAATAATTTGCTTCGTTCTAGAACTTTCTTTGCCAAAGTATAGGGCTTCGAAACTTTATATAGGAGGCTTCAAAGCCTGCTTTACATCAAGATGTTCAAAGAGAGATTAGAACATGACGCTTTGAAACAATCTACTTTAAAGATTTGCCTTACATTAGCATAGCATCAGGAAGTATTCAAAACAGTTGTGCCAGCTTTGCTCCATCAAATCAAGAAAAATTGATGTTGCTTTGAGTGATTCTAAGAATAGGTTAATCTTCAAATCAAAGAAAGATAATGAGGTTTGAAACAACCTTATTTGCTTTCCATATAGCTTCGCATTAGGAGTAGCTTCGCATCGTAACACTAGTTAGCATACAAGAGTTGTTCGGATCACTTAGATAAGGAAACTTCCTGCTTCGATCGTCATATGTTTGAAGCAACCACTTTTATCTTCGAAGGAAAGCAAGACCGCATTCAGAGTAGTGTTTTGAAGCCTAACCATTGAAAACCAATGTATTCAAAGCAAGAGATTCCAAAGTAAGAAAGAGCCGCCTCCAAAATAATCCTTGGAAGCAAAATCCTTTGAAGTTGAATTTTACAAATTTAATGTCTTCAAAGCCAAGACTTAAGTGAAAAGCTTAGAAGCATTACCCAAACATTAGAAATGTCTCCTACCTATTCGAAGCATCACTCGTACATTCAAAATATTTACCACATGTTCAAAGCGAGGCCTGTTCGAAGCAACATTCAATCCTCAGTTATAAATAGGGGCAAAACTGGCATCAAGAAAAAAGGCTAGTTGTTTCGTTCTCTCAAGTATCCACTTTCTTTCAATCAAAATCCTAAATTGATAATGGGATGTTATGTCAACAGTGATTTTAACATGTATTTAGACATTTGAACACACTTTGAGATTGTTATAGCATATGAGATAAGACTGTAACATAGTGCATTGGCCATACATATTAAGGAGAATGTTTATAGCACTTGAGTTGTCCTTGTATAATACATACTTGAACATTATGACCATTGAATTGACGTACTTTGGAACATACATAATAGCTTATGATCCTTTTGAAGTGAACTAAACTGGAATGTTTCAACTGCCTTAAACCTGTTTTGAACATACTCATATTTTCCTGTATTGGTTTCGAGTCGAGTTACTTCACATAGAGTTGACAAAGACTATTGAACTGATCTCATTCAAATCACCCTCGTGGCTTCGAAGCTAATTTTTACCCTTTGGAAGTAGCCTCGTAGGCCTTGAACTTGCTCCTCTACGTTTGAAAGACGCCATTTCGATTTCAACCTACTCTTTGGATATTAGAAAAAACATATTAGCTTCCAGATTGCCTATTTGACTTTGAGCCAACCTAATTAGACTTCACTCACTTGACCTCTCTTTGACTACTTTGGGTGCTAGACGATTTTTGGTTCTAACATGTTTAATGCTAGAATATGGGTGTGAATCTTCGAACTTTTGGAAAATCCCAAAATTGCATAAATAGGATTTGGAGGTCTACTCTAGCATGCATATCCCTTATCTCCAATTTCAACCTTATCCCCCAAAGACCAAAATCAAATTTGAATAAGGGTCTTTCATGCTAAAAGTGGTGGCTCTAACTCATTAAGTGCATGATGAACATATGCATTGATGATAACTCTACATACCATAGAAAAAAAGAAGAGGATGACGATTCCCTATGGTCAAGATAATGAAGCACTAATCCATTCCATATTGACCAACATATATCTTTGCCTTTAGATCAATTCAATGAAGATGATTCCTTTCTAAGGCTGAAAAAACATATTCAACTCCAATGTAAAGGTAAACCTTTAGAGAGGGAAACATAAAGATTTCGAAAAGCTATTTTTTAAATGGAAAAGCATCCTGGATCAATCATATAGGCACCGTTCCTCTTTTAAAAGAAAAGCTATTGAGGTAAAATCTAACATGTTCACAAAATGACAAAAACCCTCTGTACTATAAAGAAATACCAACTACTGGCAGGTTTTCCGATTATGAAAACATGTGAGAACATCTATATTCTAATCATGGATTGTCTCAATTATTGGCCCTCAACGAAAAATCATCCTCATAACAAAAGGAATATTTGGGGAAATTACTATCTTTTCCATCAAGCAAATGACCATGACACCAATAATTGTCGAGAATTTCAATATAGTATCAATTATCTTTTGAGACAGTGGAAGCTCAATAAATTCATCAAAAGCAAATAACCCATGTCAACAATTATACTCAATAAAGACAAGTCTCCGTTGGTTCTTACAAATGAAAATTTTATTTTGATTGGTTAAACTTTGAGTAGGATTTAATCTTGGTTGGTTTACCTTGACAAGGTTAAGATCATGATGGTTTGGCTTGATAAGGTTTGATCCTGGTCGGTATTCCTTGAGAATGATTCAATTTTGCTCAGTCTTCGTTGACAAGGTTCAACTGAAGTTAATTTTGGAATAATTTATTTTTGGTTGGTTAACCTTTAAGCAGGAGTTAATCTTGGTCGATTTACCTTGATAAGATTTGAG
Organism: Allium sativum; assembly: GCA_030737875.1. Taxonomy (NCBI): domain Eukaryota; kingdom Viridiplantae; phylum Streptophyta; class Magnoliopsida; order Asparagales; family Amaryllidaceae; genus Allium; species Allium sativum. Next base: position 389,292,325 of record CM060921.1, read on the forward strand.
ATCATGTCGGTTTAGGCTGAGAAGTTAGCCATGAGTAGGTTCGACCCCGGTCTATTTTCCTTAAGTAGGATTCAATTTTGGTTTGGTTTTCCTTGATAAAGTTCAATAGAAGTTAACTTTAGTGCAATTTGTTTTGGTTACCCTACACCAAACAGGCTTCTTTATCTATCGTTATTCTGTAAGTCAAAATTTTGTTCTAGGGTTTGCGTCCCCTCCTTTGTTGCCACCTCCGCCTTTGGAGTCCTCAACATGGAAGACCTTTGGTCCACAAAATTCCTAGGGTACGCATGTCTCGTTTCTCTTCCTATTGAATAATACAAAAGTGGTTGCTCTAAAAAATACCAATTAGATCAAACTTTGAAGGCTCGAGGGGTAGCAACATCGGATGATTTCGAAGATAGATCAATAATCAACAACGCTTCACATGAACCAGGGAACAATGATTCTTGAAAGGTATTTTAGGTTAGGGTTTTAATTTTTAAAATTCTGAATTTTAATCAATAGTAATTTTGGTTTCAGTTTTCCAATTTGGTTGTTGTTAAATTCGGTAGTAGCAACTAGCATCAGTTCTTGGCTAATTTAGAGTTCCTATATTTTGTAACAACCCTGAATTTTGGAACCAATTTAAAATTTATTTTTAATTGATTTCAATGGATTTTGAATATTTAAAATGATTTATTTTAAGAATTAACGATTTAAAATTTATTTGAATCAAAGTTTAAACGTATAAATTTAAAACTTCATCAAAACGAGCTCGTAATGTCGCGGTAGTTTGAAATTTTGGTTTTGAATTTCAATTGACTGTACAAAATGCAATATAGGTCTGATTTTGATAAGACAAGAAACGTTAGAATCTATTTAATTTTATCTTTCTAATGAATGTGAAAATTTTAGATTTCATATTATAAATTGTAAGTTATGTCCAGATTAAAATTTAAAATAGTCACTATGGAAAATATTTATATTTTAATATTATATATCCCTTAAATATAACCATTTTGCAAACGACCTCCGTTTTTAATGAAACTAATGGATCCGGACCATCAAATTATTGTCAGTTTAAAATTTTCAAGTCAATTGGAATTAGTATGTAAGCAAGGTAAATTTAAGTGCATGGTTAATTTTAGTTGTAAATTCAATAAGCTAATATAAAGACCATTTTCAAATGGTCTCCGTATTTCACGAAATTAGTTTTGTTAGAACCGTAATTGTAAAACATAGCTGGATTTCAATTTCATTATTTTTGGAGTCAGTATGTGGCCATGGTAAATTAAAACGTAAGTTGAATTCAATATTGAACATTATATTGATTTATATTTTAATTTTATTAAAACTGAATGAAACGGTTGAATTGGCTTACGAAACATATTCCATTATGTCCAGAATGGGGGTATTTGGCTAGGGGCGACAGTCACTGGGATTCATTTGGAGTTCTAAGCACTAATCAAGCAATATATGAATTTAATATTAATATTAATATACATATATATAGCAAATGTTGGTCAAAACCCTAAGCATCGCCATACCATGGTTGACCAGCTTATAAGCGGCCAACCCAAGTTTTAATGGCCATAACCCTTCGATTTTCGTTCACTAATCAATCCCAAAACATTACAAATTACGACATGAATTCGAAACGAAAGTTGTAGAGATTAGTGTGATCATTCATTTCATACGGGTTTGATGAGATTTAAGTGTGTGAGTTGTTCGATTTTGGGGACCAAATATCTCACGTTTGAAGGATGTTTGCGGGTGATTGGCCAGCTCGAGTTGGCTGAGTTTGGTGGTGGTGGAGACACACGTCAAGGGCAGTGACTTGGTTTTTTCTAATCAGGTGCAGGCAACCTCGATTGGCGTATGCGGTGATGAAAAGGGGAACGACGATGGGTTCAGGAAGTGCTTGGTCAAATTCCGGAAGGAATTAAAAGGAAGAAAGGGTTTGAATCCCTGAATGAAGTAATTAAAATTAATTAATTATGAATTGTTAATTAATTTTGTAATTAAAATTTGAATTATCGTAACTTTTCGAAACGAACACAGAATTATACAAAATTGGATGCTTTGGAATCATGACAGTGAACATTACACCATGGAATAGACCAGAACAGAAATGGAAGCTACTATAATTTTTGATAAAATTAAACGCCAGTTTAATTTTATCAAAACAATCCTTATTTAACGATTTCAAAACCAATCAAAGTGAGAACTCTCTCGTACAAATATTTTGTATAGTTATTTATTTTAAGCTAAATATATATTGACTTCCTGTACTGATTTTATATTTGATTTAATTATCATAAATTTGTATATGGTGCATGGTAGCTCACATCACAATGGTTTGAAAACCCGATGGATGAATTGTTGATTGTTTGTTTTATAAATTGAATATGATTTTGAAATAATTAACATAATAAAACGATGTTAAATTATTTGTGGTAGTTGAAATTGGGTTAAATATCCATTTACAAGTTAACCGACTTGTTTATGTTCACCCATTTTAGTGATATCAATTGGAATAAATAAATAATTTATCAATTTGTACCATCATCATCAAAACGCAATGGTAACTTTCATGGCGACCATTACTCTCTCTCTCTCTCTCTCGTACCCAGCTTCCCTCTTCCTCAGCCAACGCCGCCTTCCCCGTAGCTCCGCCCACCTTAAATCTACCTCCGCAACCCCCGCCTTCTCTTTCAGACCCTCCTCTAGCCTCTCCTCCACCTCAGGCTTCCTCTTCAACCACTTTAATTCCTCCGCCAGTAGTACCAAACCGAGTAACCCCTGCAGCTCCTCCAACTGTGCGTGATCCAACAACCATCTCGTTGATTTTTATTCCCCTTTCTTCTACCCCGTATGCAATCTCTACCCCTCTAGCTAGACACAAGGAAGCTTCCGCGTCTTTGGATTTTCCATAAGCATCCCTTTCTCAATTATCATTGGACCTGGACTTCTATGTTTTCGCATTTACCTCGTAATGCCGAGAAGTACAAGCTCATTGACATGTTTTCCACCTTCAAAGATAGAGCTATGTTACACACTGATGACATTGTACTAGCAGGCACACAAGTTTGGAAAGATTCGTTTGTTGCCTTCTTCTTGGATGAGCCACTATCGTACACAGTAGTTGTGCAAAAATTTACTAACCAGTGGAAGGTTAGAGGCACGATAAGAGTAAAATCAGATGGTACACTTTTTTATTTCAATTTACATGTGCCAAGGATAGGAAAAAAAAATTAATGGGAGATCCCATTATCCTGGGGAGCAAATTATCTATCATAAACCTTATGACCTTGGAGTTTGCAATGTTCATGGATCTGTCAAAGCTGTCCCAGTTTGGGTTCAGTTATCAAACATCCCTTTGTTTTTGTGGTCTCTTCCTGGAATCAACTGGCTTGCATGTAGACTTAGCAAGCTAATTTGTCTTGATGAGATGTCAGAGAGAATTGAACGCTTGGAATACTAAATCTCTAATTAAGATTTCTCCGAATCGTGAACTTGTGGGTGATTTTTTGGTGACTACACCAGATGGTGGAACACACCGAATCAAGGTTGAATATCTATGGAGGCCGTTAGTGTGCACAATTTGCAAAGTTTTTGGTCACGCAACAGCTAGCTGTGAAGGAAATAATCAAATGAAAAAGAAGAAGGAGAATTCAGGTGAAAAGAGAAAAAGTAATTACAGAGTTCACGCTGCACCAAAACAAGTCAATAACAATGTTAATGTCAATACTACAAACTTGCCGTTAAGTTTTACAAGGAATACAGAACCAACGATAGAATACACAACTAAGGAGAGGGTGGTGCCACCTAAAGTGAATCTATGGCAAAAGGTAGAAAGAAACAAGAAGAATATCAAATTCAAGCAATATGGAAATAAATCTACCTTTGGAGACTATTGGACAACAACTAAGAAAACACAGTGGCAAAAAGGAAAAGTGCGGTTATTGGTCAAGCTGATGTGGAAATTCAGGAAGAAGAGATACATGCTGATCAAATTCAAACTGATCTCCATATGATGAACAAAGGCAAAGACAAAGTTAAGGAGTACGAAGTAGGAAGAGCTCATTCTCAGCCAACTAACAGTAATAATCTGCACACTTTCAATAGTTTCGACTCTTTACAAGAAATGGAAACAGATAATCAAGAAAATGTAGTAAATTTTGATAAAAGAAGCGATGAAAGAATCGAAGTAGTAGAGAATGAGATGAGAGCAAATGGAAACAATAATGAAACTCTTGACTTAACCAACCTGAAAGAGGCGGGCAGTTGTAGTACTACAAAGAGTAGCATTGAACCAAATAAAGAGCCAGAAGTGGAAGAACATCCTGGAACCGAGATTAAAGATGCTATCAACAATCATTCTTTTGGATCAATAGAAAAGAATAAGGAAAAACTTATTACTGTGGGATACTTAGTTGATAAAAAGGGCAATGTGAATCAAAAAATGAGCACGAATGTGGAGCATGATGTATTAAAGGAACAAGGCAAAGTAAATGACACTTCAAATTAAACTAGTATAATGGTTATGGAAGATAATGATAGAGAAAGAAATGAAGGAAGAAAGCTTGGAAATCTGGAGACAAGCAATAAATTTAATAATATGCAAGATATCGACAAAGAGCAGCAAAGCAAGTCGGACGAACAACTCACAGTGAACATGATATGTAACAGTGATGGTAGCATGTATGTGCATGATACTGATAGGACCGAGGACAATGCATCTCAATGTTTGAACACAAATTTGGAAAAATATGATGTGCGAGTGTACAATCAAGAAAGTGGAGGAACTATGCTAACAAGTGTGGGTAGCAGTGAGGCTACTCGATCATGCAAAGCACAATTACTACTACTCCACATCCTTTAAACACAAATTTGAAGAACACTGACGTGCATGTCCATTTACAAACATGTGCAACTTATAGTGAAGCAATTCCAAACTTGCAAAGCATGAATATTGTAGAGATTGATGATGATGATGAAAGCATCTACCCATTGTTACATGTTTTTCTTCCTTTATCTGGAGGAGTACTCTCGAATGATCAGACAGAGATCGACAATATGAAAGTGATTTATATGGAATCTAATGAGCAAGAACAAGTTGTTAAAGAGATGCAAAAATTAGCTGGTTCAAACAATGATATTGTCTTTAATAACACAACTTGTCATATGGAAAATAGTGAAATAAATGCCAACAATGAAAAAAAACAACTCCTGAAACATGTAAAGGAACTAACAAAAACAATGATGGCATTTCAAGCCACATTTCGCCACCTCCAGGGCATAAATCCCCATTTGACTGTCAATTCTATGAAGAAGGCAAAAATTTCAAAGAAAAAGCAAAGCGAAAACTTTACTATGTAAACTTCATTTCCTAAAAACAACCATAGAAGCATCTCAGGTCCTCACCAGATCTATGGCAAACAGTGCTAACAAGAACAAAGTTTTTCCCAATGTTACAAAACCTATGCGCATGGAACATTAGAGGTGCCCATTCGGACATCAAACTTGATCAATGTAAGCAACTCATAAGAAACTATAACCTTGGTGCAATTGCTATCCTTGAAACTAAGCTCAACGAAGCGCTTTCGATAAGTACTGCAAGGTACGTTAATTCTCTGGGATATGTTGCACGATCTATCTGATCCTAGCTACGGTAGGATTCTTATGCTCTTTGACCCTTCCACTTTTAGTTTTACCAATGTAAATTCATCAGCACAACACATACACTGTCACATTTTGCACAAGCCTACTGCTTCCACTTTTTATTGCACCTTAGTGTATGCGCATAACCCTGTTGCAGCTAGGGATATTTTCCTTGACTTATTACCTTCTCTAAGTCAGTTCTTTGAACCATGGTTGGTATGCGGTGATTTCAACCTTCCTCTCAGATTTTCTGATAGGATTGGTGGAACACCTGTATCTCTCCATGAGCTTAGATCTATTAATATCGCTATTAGCAATTCTGATCTTAATGATATTAAATCATATGGATGTGAATTTACTTGGAATAATAGTAAACGTGATGGGCCTAGAACTTATTCTAGAATTGATCATGCATTTTGTAATAGTTATGCTCTCAACCAATGGCCAACACTGAACAATGAAATTTTACATCCTATTTTATCTGATCACTCACCGCTTATCATTTATATTGGTGAGAAAAATTAACATCAGGAAACTTAGTTTTAAAGTTTTCAATTGTTGGATCAAAGAACCTGATTTTATTGACATAGTTTCTTCTTCATTGAACACTCCATGCTACGGTAACCCTATGTATATTTTATTTAAGAAGCTGAAAGCTCTTAAGGATGTCCTTAAGCCATGAGCCAGAAGTAGATTTAGAAGTGAGAATTTGCTTTCGACTTCCTTATGAAATTAGCTCACTGAAACTCAACAATTAATGCTGAATGATCCAACCAATGGCACATATGTCGCACTAGAAACTGAAATAACAATAAGGCATGTCAATGCGTTGCATACTGAAGCACTGAAGAACAAACAAAAGATAAGGATCAAATGGTTTAAAGAAGGTGATCGGAATTCAGCTTATTTTCATTCTACTTTAAAGGCTGGGCAAAAGAAGCAGGATATACACTCTGTAATTGATCTCTATGGTCAGGTACATACCTTTGTTTTAGGCATTCAAAATGCTTTCATAGATTAATTTGCTAAACTCTTTGGTAATGGGAATGACTTTACGCCCCCAAACTGAAGAAATGAACCCTTACATGCTGCCAAAACTCATTGATTTTCAATTTCAATTGCTTGACTCTCCTGTAATTGAAGCGGAAATCAAAGAGGCAATTTTTTCTCTTAACTCTAAATCTTGTGGGAGACCTGATGGTTTTAATGCCAAAATTTACCAACATAATTGGAACATTGTTAACTTTGATGTATGTAAGGTTGTTAACTAGTTTTCTCAAAAGCCAAAATGAAGCCATCTTTCAACAATATGACTATTGCCCTTGTCCCTAAAAATCTCAATGCTAATCAAGTCACTGCCTTCATGCTGCAATACCATCTATAAATGTATAGCCAAAGTTTAAGCTTATAGATTGAAAATTGTTTTACCTTTTTTGATATCTCACAATCAATCTTCTTTTCTGCCTAAACACAATATACTTGACAATATTTTACTTGCCCATGAGCTTGTAAAAGGTTACAACACCAAAACTATATCTCCTCGTGCTATGTTAAAATTGGATATTAAGAAAGCTTTTGACTCACTACAATGGGATTCCATCATTAGAATTACGAGCTATATGAACCCCCTCCCTCCCTCCGCCCGATTTAATGCTTGGATTTATGAATGTGTTAGCACTGCGCATTGTTTTGTTAATGTTAATGTTAACTCAGTTGGGTTCTTCGACTAGTAAATAAGGCATTCGTCAAGGAGACCCAATCTCCTCTTACCTATTTATTATTGTTATGGAACTGCTTACTGGTATGCTTAATTATCTGGTTGATAATAATTTTTTGCCTTGCACCCCAAATGCAAAAATCCCCGCATCACTACTCTTATGTTTACTGATGATTTGATCATATTTTGCAAACTGAATGATAATACTCTTATTAATATCATGGCAACTCTTGAGCAATTCTACTTGATGATTGGGCTCAAAATTAACTATGAAAAGTCTGATATCATGGTAGCTGGTGAAAGTCAGTTGAGAAAGTAACAAATTCACACTTTAACTAGTTTGAGTATCAATAGCATGAACCCTTCCTATCTTTGATTGCCTCTGGCAACTTCCAGAATTACCATCTCTCGATGTATTCCTTTATTCGAGAAAATCACTACTAGACTTGAGTGTTGTTCCACCAAGTTGCTCGGTCAAGTGGGACGCATCACTCTTGTGAAGTCGGTGATCATTGCAATGTAGGTCTATTGGGATAGAACGTTTGTTCTACCTCGTAAACTTCTATGTACGATCAGGTAGGCTTTCGTGAAATTTATTTGGAAGGGTAATATTTACAGCAAGTTTTTGGCGCCAATTTCATTTAAAGTGCTTGAGAAACCATTAATAAGGGTTGTCTTAGTATTTGGAATCAGACTGCTTTTGCTAAGCATATTGACGATTTACTTACCAAGAAACAAAGTCTCTGGGTGTCTAGTTCGCATGAGCATATTATTAAATAGAATTTTTTTTAGAAAATGAACGTTTTGCCGAACTACAGTTGGACATGGATGAGCTTACTTAAACTCGGATTTATAATTCTACCTTATTTCAAATAGGATCTTATGGCTTTTCAACATGCCCAGTTTTGGTTTGACCCTTGCGTCGATTTTGGGTTAATTAATAGCAGTGCCATTTCGTTTCTGGAATGTGAACAGTCAGGTATCCCTTTATCTATCTGCATTGATGTTATCTTTGTTAAAAACCACTCGAATCTTCCATCGACGTCTATTCAAAGTTCAATGCTTTATAGAGTAAAATTCGGACTGCTGCGCATAAAGGGTTGGGCAGTGGATATGCTATGTGGAAATGCAAAGGTTAGCAGCTCCGAATTAATAAATTATACAATTTGTTACAAGGTACTTCATCCATGGTAGCTTGAAGGTGGCAGAAAGCGGTTTGGTGCAAGGATAACAATGCAAAAGAGAATTTAATGCTCTGGAAAATCACTTCTGGTGCCTTGCTGATGAAGGAGAAGCTGGCTTGTTATGGAATGGATGTTGATATCAGCTGCCAGTTCTGCCATGCACAAACCGAAAGTATTCAAAACCTTTTCTATGATTGTCCAACAACAATGAACATCTGGAACGAAACTCTACATCAATTACATGAGACTGGAAGTCTAAATTACAACACAAGTGAATAGGACAGATTTGTTTGAGAGATCGTGGCAAAAGCTTGCGCTCGAGATTTTTTTGCTACGTGCTTAGGAAGATTGTCACAAATATCTGGAGGCAACGCAATGTAAAAACTTTTGATCCAGGAAAATAAATGAACCTTGCACAATAGAAGCAATTTGTTTAGCGTGACATCAGGAATAGGCTTAAATTTCAAAATTTTACATTTGACCCTGGTATTTTTGGCTAGCTTTTTGCTTGCTTCATGTATATATGTGTCTGTGCGTTATCTACTTAAGGCATTGGTATACCATGTTGCCTATGTTTTTCTTTCCTTTTGTTTTTGTCTTTCCTTATATGCCTTGTAATCGTCTTTGGTATATCAATAAAATGGTTAGGGGACATTCAACCCTCGTCGGCTTTGCCAAAAATAATAATTTATAAATTAATTTTTTATTGGTTATAAAACCCACACGGATATTGGCATAATATTTGATTTACACTAATCCCAAATGTTTAGATTGAATTTTAATTGATTGATTGGCAGACCGTTATAAGCGTTATTTAATTATTTAATGCTTATACAGTTGTAGATGCAATCTGGATGTGAACTGGATGTTTAATAATTGTTTATAATTATTGTTGAATACATGTGATGTATGAAATCCATATAAATAAAATTATATGGTAATTGGTTGAATCTCATTTCAATTTGGAAATAACGAATATTTTAATATAATATTCAATGAAGAATCAAAATATGATTTTGATGTTCGATTTTAGATGGACACAAAAATTATAAAATTATAATGGATATTGAGAGGATTTGATTTCAAAATCTGATATTTTGAAAATATTATTATTTTAATATTATAATCACATGGGATGTTCAATTTTAATTTAAAATTGAAGTGGAAGTTGAAATCGTTTTTGAATTAATTTATGAATGTTATATAGAATACGTTTTAATGGAAATCAATGAAATCTATTATATATAATATAATGGTTTAATAGGAAGATATTTGATTTTGAAGAAAATGATTGAAATGAAATTTCAAATGGTAGTTGTGAATAATTTATAATATTTATAAATTATTTTGAAAGCATATTCGACTTATATTTTAATTATAAATTGAATTTGGGATTGAATAGAACGTGTCGTGCAGCGACAGTTCGCGAACGTCAACTTGTAATTTCGAATTGACGTACCGGGAGATCCGACCGTTGGATTCTCCTAAAATTGGAACCGTAATGAAGTGAGCTTTCCAATAAAATGAGAATTTTTTGAAATCAAATGGTTTGATTTTAAGAAAAGTCCAAATCAGTTTTGGAAAAGGTCGCCATGAACGCAGTTCAGTGGCCGATATTGGAAGTCGACTGTAAGGGCTTTAATAAAAATTATTAAAAATACGAATAAAATCATAATAAAAGATTCGAAATGATTTTAGATGAAATATTCCACGTTTGTAAAGATAAAGGTTATTTTTATCAGAATAAGTTGTTTATCAACTTAAGTAAAGAACTAATAGAAATTATAATGGTTTTAATATAACTAGAATTTTTCAAGGCATGAATTGAAATGGATTTGAATGGAAATAATCTTTGAATATTTCAATATTGGATTTCGTGATTATACGCGTATCGTTGATGAATATGGAAGATATAGATATTGTTATTCTCAATACATATCTGTTGGTTTCATTATTTGATGTTGAAAATAAGTCGATATGATTTCTATTCCGAGCCTTGTATTTAACATCAAATTGGATTTTGGGTTTGTTGCGAATGGTGTCTTCAATAGCATTGTTCTTAAACCAAGTTGAGAAAATAATAAATCTTTTAATTAAGGTTAACGAAGTTTTTCAGTTTATAAATATAATTGGGATTAAATGAAAGTTGACTTTGGGTTCATTGTGAATGATGTCTTAAATACCATTAGTTCTTAAACCCAATTAACAATGAAGTTAGGATTTGGAATTTATAAATCTTTTAATTAAGATTCAATGGAATTATTCCAATTTAATATATTAAATTGGAAGAGAATGGGTTTTGATTTAGTGATAATTGAGATAAGCTTCTATGGATGAAGATCGTTACTATTTTTGGAATTTAAAAGGCTTTACCGATATTCCACTTATAGTACTAGTTTGATACATAAATTTATATCGATTATATACTTTTACAATTTCCGTGAAGGTTCCTTATTAAATGGAAGATGATTTTGGGGTTTATCATGAACTGTGTTATAAATGACACTGGTTCTTTAACCCAGTTAAATACATGATTAATTTCCTAAAGTTGAGCAATAATTAAGTAATGATTTTTGAGATTAAAATAAAGTGGAGTTTTAATGAATCTTTAATTAGATTGAATTGTGAATGGGGTAATTAAATTTATCAAATTGAAGAAAAGTTCAAGAATGGAGTACCACCAGTTTTACTCCATGCGGTAGTTAAATCTTTAATTAGATTTGAACGTTAAATGGTAATTAATTTTACTGATAACACAATAGGTGTTAGATATGGAGTACTTCCAGTTTTGCTCCATGGGATGAATAGGTTGGGACTGGGATAATACAATGAATGGTTACTTTGGTAAGGCTCGATAATCCCGACCAGTTTTATAAACCTTAATCTGGTTAAGTTGAGAAAAGATATTACAGAATTTTGAAATGATTTCCAAGGAATAGATTAAACAATAATTTTAAAAGAGATAAGCTTTGATAAAATTAATGGGAACCTTTCCCAAAGATAAGAATTTTTAAATAAAAGAATATTATGGATTGGAGTGAGGCATATGATGTGTTTTTATATCACTTGATTATAAGATACACTAGTTATTCGGAAAGACCGGGTTTAACCCATTCTGAATAACTGATACGGCGATTAAAAGTCGAAGATTTAAAGATGATGCTTAAAGACCGAAGATCTTTACTTCGTTGGGATGATTACTGATGTCTCGATTGGGCTATACACCAGAGATGAGGTAATAAGTGGTGGTTGTCCAGACGTACTTGGAGATCGACCAGATATGCGGGGCCTCTCTCCTATATGGGACATATGGGCGAGGAATAAGGTTCCTCTGGTTTCGTTCAAACCTAGAACGAACTTGCAAATGGATTGTATGTTTGACGTTGTACTTCACATTGTACTCGTTGATCTCTGCTAAATATATATCTGTTTGGTGGCGAAGAATTTATTCTCTTACTTAACACCCTTCTATGAGACGTACGAGCTCAGAGGTTATATATTGGTGGAAATCAATGGTACGGTATGGATTGACAATGTGGCATGCTAAAATGCAATGATTAAGGCTTTAGCTGAAAAGCAGGGTGTAATGTCCCTGTTAGCCTACTTTGTGGACTAGGCTATACAAAGATTAAAAGATCAAAAAATGAAGAACACTTTCTCAAAGAGTCGGATCAGATCGGATTTCTTTTAGTCAAGGCAGAACAACACAATGCGGAGAAAGAAGGGGCTTATGCCAAACCGGATCGGTTCAGTAAAATCCGATCCATCCTCCCAACTGTAGTATATCCGATCTAAACCCATGCACATGAAATTGCAGAAGCTATGCCCACGTTCCCTTAAGACTCAGAGCGTTTATACCCATGTTCTCCCAATATTCACCACTAACCTAATGCGCTGTCGCTATCATATCCCATCCGAACCCGATAGTAACGGGATGGGCGCCATGTGAATCCGAACCGAAGCCTTTCCAGGAGCATTTTTCACCTATAAATACACCCCAAGGCACATTTCAGGGGATCTTTTGGCATTTTCAGAGTTGAAATTCCTATGAGAACTGGATTCTATCACCATTTTCATATTGCAATCATCTTATAAAATATATTTCATAAAAGAATGAGTGAATCTATGTATGATATGAGTGGAAGTGAGTAAGAATCATTGTTGTATCTACATTCAAGTCATCAATACATGAAGTAGAAAGTGGACGTAGGCTATTTAACGCTGAACCACTATAAATTACGTGTTTTCTTCGTTTTTAGTTTCATTTCATCAGAAATTGTTCTTATTTTGGGTGTTAGAGACATTTTTGGATCTAACATTTTGGTGCTTTCACTGGGAAATCTTTGAATTCTTCGCTTTTTGGGATTATCGTTCTACTATTTGCACCTTCAAATTCAAAGAAGTTAATCCACTATTTCCGACACTTTCAAGCATTTGCTGATTAATTATTGAAAGATTGGACATTATGGCTACGGGAAAGGAAAAGAATTGCAATGTGCTAGGGGGAACGATGCTAGAGAAGATCAACAAGCCATCGTGTTGATGAGGTCGCGGGGGCAAAGCTCCGGACAAACCCGATCCGAACAGGACGTTCCGAACCGAACCGACCAGGAGAACCTGAACCGATCAGGAAGTACTAGAGCTGCTCAGACCCCTCCGAACCGAATCCCTTATGACACCCTACTCCGATCCGAACCAAATGAGGCTGAAGATGGTACTTCTACTCGAGCACCCACCAATGCTCCAATGTCGCCCATGAGAACTGGTGATCAACCTGCTCCATCTGTACCCATCAAGCACCGGGATTTTTCGTGTTTTCTTTACATGTTGGAAAGTACTAGAAATGCATTGGAAGCCCATAAACGTGACAGTCTTCGCATGCAAGAGAACATGATCGCCATGAGTAGGGAACTCTATGAACTCCGAAGGCAAAAGACACCTTCCCCAACACACCGCCTTATTGCAGACTATTCATCTTCTTCAGATGAAGGACATCCTCGTGAGAGAAGGCCGCTAGAGCGACCTCAAAATATTGACCAGTTGACCTTTGGATCTTTAGGATCCCGTGAAGATGCGGCTCGTGTGTTAGGACCTGATGACCCGAGCCTGTAAGAGCCTATGTTGCTGCCCATGCGTGGATCCGACGTTCTAACCAAGGATCCTAATATTACTAATCCTATGCAACAACAACTCCTCCAATCCCTTCCTCCTGAGATCTCCCGTGAGCATAGGGAGCAGTGTAGAACAGCCGCCGCTAGAAACAGAATGTTATCCCCTAATCAGGAACTCATGGGTAATCCGAATATCAGACCTAGAGAACCTGTGCAAACATTAACAAATGTCGATGTGTGGGCAATGGTGCGTCAGATCATGTCCGAAAGCCGACGATACACTAATGAGGATTGGGGCATTAAGCGAAGTCATACCCCCTTAACAGATGATATATTGGACTTTTAGTTCCCTCGGCGATTCAACTTGCCACAGATGGATCGATATTCAGGGAGAACGAACCCAGGATAGCATCTGATGAGGTATGCATGGTTCATGAATGTCGCAGCAGCTCCGGACGCTATAAAATGCAAGGCCTTTCTGATTTATCTAGAAGATGTGGCTTTAATGTGGCTCACTCGACTCCCTCCACGGTTAGTATCAAATTTCACAGAATTAAGTGAGCGCTTTATGAACCTGTTTCGACTTCACGCCCGAAAATACAAAAGCGTCATAGAGTTGTCAAGGATTAAACAGGCTCCGGTTGAATCTCTGAAATCATATTTGGACCGCTTCAACCTAGATGTCACCGAAGTTAGTGACCCTCATGAACCCACTATTCTGATGGCCTTAATAGAAGGAGTTGACCCGGAAACAGAATTCGGGGATTATCTATCCGGGAAATCGCCCACCCCCCACTAGGGAATTGTTCTATGAAAAGGCTAATATTCGCTTAAGGCAAGATGAAGCTCATGCAAATAGGAAAATAAAGTCCGAAGGGGCCTCGAGGGAAGGTGTCCAAAGTAATGTTGCTGTGAAGCAATCCGTTGACAGTTCGGGGAAGGTTGAAGTGAACGTTGGCAACCAAAACGGAGGTAATAACAACAGGAATGGAAATGGTAATAGGAGGAGTAGGAACCGAGGGAACAATTCCAACAAAAGACCTCAATTCCAAACTTTTGAAAACTATTCACCATTGAATGATACCTTGGAAAACATTTATTTGGACACATGCAACATATTGCAATACAAAAAGCCACCACCCAGAGACTCCACTGAAAAATAGATCGCAACGGGAAAGTTTTGTTTGTTCCATGGAACCAACGGTCATTGCACCAACAAATGTCGTAATTTGAGAGATGTAGTTGAAAGATTGCTATGGGATGGGAAGTTAGACGAGTACAAGGTTGCCCCCAGGGACAAGGGGCAAGGAGGGTAAGCTCCGGACCAAAACCAGCCTACTTCTAAATCCACAGCCCAGCAGAAAGGTAAGGGGATCGTTATCAATACTATTATAGGCTGACCCCATCTAGCTAGCCATAGTTTCAAAGCGATGGATCAGTACGTTAATGCCGCCAAGCACTTTGCGGTAGGAGAATGCAGTAACCTCGAAGACATTACTCTAGTAAAACAACAAAAGACGACGTCAAACGACGTCATATTCCGTAGTAGAGATGATACCGGAATTCAATCACCAACTGAAGACCCACTGGTAATTACCACGGCCATCGGCCCTGCCTTAGTCCATAAGGTGTTGGTGGACAACGGAAGCTCAGTCAATATCCTCTTCAAGAAAGCTTTTGAACAAATGAGACTTAAAGCAAAAGATCTAAAGCCCTGCGAAGGATGGATACGGTGCTTCAATGGGGCGTCAACGGCTCCGATGGGCTATGTAGAATTACCAGTAACATTAGGATAGGGAGATCGCTAGAGAGTGAGGATCCTTCCATTTGTAGTTTTGGATGTAGAGTCACCCTACAACGCTTTCCTAGGCCGACCAGCCCTCGCCGAGTTTAGGGCATGTACTGCACCTTGGTGCTTGTTGCTTAAATTCCCGACTAACGCAGGAATAGGGGTGATGAGAGGCGACCAAGCTACGGGACGAGCTTGTTACATGATGGAGTTGAAGATCCTGATGAAGGGGTTGAATATAGAATCTAAGGACGATTCTCTCCCTTCGAAGGAAAACTTAGCATAGCAATTAAGGGGTCCAACCCCAAGAGAGTCGCCCTTAGATGTGCTCGAGGATATAGATCTCAGAGAGGATAGAGAACCCGAGGACAGAAAGGCAACTCCCAATGAGACAACAATAGATATATCTATTGATGAGACAGATTCGACAAAAGTACTAAAGATCGGATCACAGCTAGATCCAATTCGAGCGAAAGAGTTGGCTGATTTCTTAAGGGCAAATTTAGATGTGTTTGCCTGGACTCACGTTGACATGTATGGGATTTCGCCTGCTATTATGAGCCACTCTTTAAGCATTAATCCAAAGCACCCACCGGTCAAGCAGAAGAGACGGATGTTAGGCCCAGATCGGTCAGCAGCTTTGAAGGAAGAGGTAGAGAAATTGAAGGATAATTGATTCATTAAGGATTCGAAATATCCCGACTGGATATCAAATCCTGTCCTGGTCAAAAAATCTAATGGGAAGTGGCGTACATGTATTGATTTCTCTGACTTGAACAAGGCTTGTCCGAAAGATAACTTTCCTCTTCCCAGGATTGATCAACTAGTAGACTCGATGGCCGGACATGAGCTTTTATCCTTTATGGATGCCTATTCGGGGTACAATCAAATTCCCATGCACATACCAGATCAGGAGCACACAAGTTTCATAACAGACTTGGGGTTATATTGTTATATGGTAATGCCATTTGGATTAAAGAATGCAGGAGCCACGTATCAGCGTTTGGTCAACCGCATGTTCTATAATCAAATCGGAAAAACCATGGAGGTTTATGTGGACGACATGCTTATGAAGTCTAGACAATCTTCCGACCATATAAGGGACCTAGCAGAAATGTTCGACATTCTTCGAAGGTATGGGATGAAGTTAAACCCCCTAAAATGCTCATTTGGGGTCGCATCTGGGAAATTCCTTAGGTTTATCTTAAGTTCTCGAGGGATTGAGATAAATCCTAGTCAAATAGCAGCAATAAGGAATATTGAAGAACCACGAAAGATTAAGGATGTTCAAAGCCTGGCCGGAAAAGTTGCTGCATTGAGCAGGTTTATCTCCAAAGCCACAGATAAGTGCGTACCTTTCTTCGATCTGATAAAACGAGGGAAACGAAATTTTGAATGGACCCCTGATTGTGTGGAGGCTTTCCAAAATTTATTAGACTTATTAGAAAAGCCTCCAATATTATCAAAACACGTGGAACATGAGGATTTGTTTGTCTACCTAGCCGTATCATCCCATGCCATCAGTACAACATTGGTACGTAAAGAAGATAAAGTCCAGAGGCCTGTATACTACATGAGCAAGAAGCTAGTCGCTGCAGAACGTAATTATCCAAAAATAGAAAAACTTGCTTATAGCCTCATGTTTGCTTCCCGCAAACTTCTTCACTACTTTCAGGCTCACCCGATAGTTGTATACACCGATCAACCTTCAAGGCAAGTGTTGCAAAAACCCGAAGCATCGGGGCGGTTACCTAAATGGAGCATCGAGTTGAGTCAATTCAATTTGAATTTTCAGCCACGGGGATCAACAAGGGGGTAGGCATTGGCCGACTTCACAGCCGAATTCACGATTCCCGAAGAGGAAACAGTGGGTGACAAGGTGGTTACTTTAGACCAAGAATTAGAGCTTAGTCCGTGGAAGTTATATAAGGATGGAGCCAAAAATGATCGAAAGTCCGGCGCCGGAGTTGTTTTAATCACTCCTGAAGGACAATTTATTTACTATGCATTGCGATTAGAATTTGCTACTACCAATAACGATTCCGAGTATGAAGCCCTGATTGTCGGGCTGAAACTCGCCAAAGAACTAGGAGTGAAGACACTGGACATATGCTGCGACTCCAAGATAGTTGTATGCCAGGTACGGGAGGAGTTTGTTACTAAAGGACCTCGACTCGTGACTTGTCTCAAAAAGGTAAAGGAGTTGCTGGATAGTTTGGAGCGTTACAGCGTAACGCATATTCCAAGAATAGAGAATCAGAAAGCAGATCGGTTGGCCAAACTATCAAGTTCTGATAACCCCGAAGAAACTGAAATGGTTCCGATAAAGGTTTTGGAATCACTAAGATTTGACCTGATGGAGGTGGAACTAGCCTTAGAACTTGATCCAGAGAGAGAATCATGGATGAAACCGATCAAGAATTTTCTCAAGAGTGGAACCCTCCCATTGAGGAAAAGTGAAAGACGAACTGTAACACGTAAGGCTGCAAGATACGTTTTATAGGACGACATCCTTTATCGCCAATGGTTTTCAATGCCCCTACTGCGGTGTATCGCACATGACGACATCAAACGTGTACTGCAAGAAGTACACGAAGGTGAGTGTGGGGACCACATCGGGGGCCAAACCCTAGCAAAGAAAGTGTTGCGGTATGGATATTTTTGGCCTACGGTGAATAAAGACGCGGCTGATTATTCACGATGCTGCGAAAAATGTCAAAGATTCGCTAAAATTCCCAGAGCACCTCCGACTCAGCTTAAGTCAATGGTAAGCCCATGGCCGTTTGCTATGTGAGGAATTGATATTATTGAAGTGTTACCTATTGCCAAAGGGGGAGCAAAGTACGCGATCGTCGTCGTGGACTATTTCACGAAATGGGTGGAAGCTGAACCTTTAACCACGATCACGGAAAGGAAGGTGATTAGTTTTGTGGTCAGAAACATTATCTGTCTACTTGGGATACCGAAGACCATCATAACTAATAATGGGACATAGTTCAACAGCGTCGAATTTAGAAACTTCTGCCAGAAATACAAGATTGATAAACGATACACCGCTGTAGCTCACCCGTAGTCAAACGGCCAGGTTGAAGCAATAAACAAGGTCATTAAATATATTCTCAAGAAACGGTTGGAGCGGGCTAAAGCCAAGTGGGTAGATGAGTTGCCACTAGCTTTGTGGGCCTACATGACAACCTTTAAGACGGCCACTGGCCATACTCCCTTTTCACTCTCCTTCGGGTCAGAAGCAGTGATCCCGATAGAACTAGAAGTCCCTTCTCATCGAGTAGCATACTATGACCCAATGACAAATAGAACACTCCTCCCAGAGTCTCTTGATATGGTTGAAGAAAAAAGAGACGAAGCATACTTGCGTGCTTCGATGCGTCGGCGCCAAGTAGTACATTATTATGACAAAAAGGTTCGCACTAGAGCCTTCGAACAAGGAGACTTAGTGTTGAAACGAGTTTTCCCACCTTCAACCCATTTGGGTCCAAGATGGGAAGGGCTGTATGCCATCCAACGGAAGCTTGACACAGGAGCCTTCAAGCTAATGACCGTAGATGGTGAAGAAATTCCCAGAGCTTGGAATGCTCAACATTTGCGGCGATATTTGAGTTAGATATGGATTACTTTCTTTTGTTTTTATAGACTATGTAAAAAAGGCACGCTTTGCCTTAAAAAGTCTGTTTATATGAACAAAGGATTATGAAGTGGGTGTAGGCTATGACTTAGCTGAACCACTATAAAAATATTGTGTGTCATTTACTTTCCTGCATTATTTCTATCTTCAACGATTATTCTATCATGACTATAAAACACAAAACATTAAATTATATTTGGAAAATTGGAGATAATCTATGTGCAGGACCGAACAAAATGACCGCTGGCATGATAAGATGCAAAGAATGGGAAGACGACATTCTTAACTCTAACTCTTATGAATCGAGAGAGAGTATAAAGAATGGGAAGACGACGTCCCTTGAGGCGTGAAGGTGCACCCAGATAAGAGACCGCCTAAGTAATACTCTAACCTGGTTATGAGACAGGAGAGTATAAAGATGCTAAAAAGAGTAAGCATCAATGACGAAAGGAACATGATCCCGTCAGAGAATCGGGGGCAACTGGATGTTGAATTTAATCAATCTTGAATAAACCTCAATCAGTCATTCAAAATTGATTGGAGGCATATATATACTCATGTTCCCCTTAACAATGAATTTATTGTATAACTGTGATATGATATGCTGTTCATTTGCTTTGTTTTTACTTAAATGCTAAATTTACAAATATCAGACATTGCAGAGTACAAGCTACTTTATTCACAAACACGTGAGTTTATACAGGAAAGCTAAAGCAAAAGATGCAAGGGCCGCACTCGCTAAAACAACAGCAGACCAGTGGAATATCAAAACAAAAAACAAAGCGCATTGTCACTTGGACTTTGGAGTAGACTTGGGCTTCTTGGCACCCTTAAGAGTTTTTTTAGCTTCTTTTTCAGCATCAGACATGAGATGCTTTGGTTTCTTCTTTTCTGTAACTGAGGCACCAGAGTCAATAAATTTCTTCCCAAGAGTCGAAGCACTGGGATTAAGAGAAGATTTTTTAGCAAGCTCCTCTGTAATTGACCTAGTTGAAAGCTTAACAACTAACCTCGATCCAGCATCCACCACTGCAAGGGGCTTAAGGCTTTCGGGGTCTATCTCCTCGACTTCCAGCTGCATACTCTTTTCTTGTTTGGCCTTCATCTCAGCCAAAGTCACGTCATCAGCATTCTTCGGATCCCCGATTATAGTAACATCAGGACCTTCTTCCCATCATTACCACCGTCATCTTTCAAAGCATCTATCATTTCATCATCATGAGAAGTATCGGCGTTAGGCGGTATGGGAATCTTATTGATAGCCTCCTCCTTTTTACCTTCAGCTCCCCCTCCGGACTCAACGATGGTAGCCATATCCTGTCTTTCCTGATTCTCTTCCATGAATTTTCCCCCAATGGCAGTTCACCGATGCTCGTTTGTCTTCTCGGTTGGTTCAGCACCTACAGAATGAGAAGCAACAGTTATCAACTCAAGAGAAAACAAAGAATCTTCGATCGATTGCCCAATGATGTGACGAAAGGTGGAAATTGCCTTGGCAAATTTGGGTGAAAAGGTGGATATACCTTCTGATGATTTCTCAATTGGGGCGGCTACCGTCTCTGATGCTGATTCGGGTATAGGAGATAAAAGAGGCGCTCTAGGAATTCTTGGATTCTCGAGATCATATTCCTTTACTCAAGTAGCTTCGACGGTAACAGAAGAGTAGCCAACTTCAAGGATATTCTTTCCTTTTGCCTGGCGTTTCTCCTCCTCCATGGCAGCAGCAATAAGGCGACGCCCCTCGGCCAGACGTGCCGGTTCACCATCTTTCAGATACTTCTCTATGAGTTTGTCTTCATCAACGAAGTCTACCTTAAGTTCATCTTTTTCCCATTCGATGATTTGATTCCATACATGAACTAAGGTAGTCGGATAGTCTTCGATCCAAGAGATGTTTTGGCGATGGATTATGCGTGCAAAGAATTCAATCATCAGTTCGCTAAGGCCATGCAATTCTTGTTGAGCCTCTGATAGCTGTTTATGGGTCTCTTCAGCAGGCTTAATAACGCTATCCACATTCTCCTCAGCTAAGGCAGCTCTGGTCTCGGCCTCCATTAACTTGGCCTCCAAGTCAACATTTCGTTTCTCCAACTCGGCATTCTTCCTCGCTAACTCGGCCTTTTCTTTCTTGAGAGTACTATAAGCTAGTTGCACCTTGACACTTTCTGACTTAGTATCTTCAGCTTGTTAATTCAACTCTAAACGCTCTTGACTGTGAGATACCAGTAGGTCATGATAACGCTTTTGTAATTCCTCAAATTTCTTTTTGAAGTTGTTGGCATCTCGTTGAGCAATGGCAAGTTGAGCCTGTGTATCTTGTAAGTCCTTCTCCAGATTTTTCAAAACACTCTCATTGGAGTCTGCAACTTTCTTCATCGCATCGACATCTACAATTAGGGCTCGAATGATTCTGGAGAGATTGCGTGAATACTTGTACATCTCCGAGTACTGTTTCTCTACTGCGTCAATCTTTGCCCTAGCATTATCTGCCCACTTTGAAGAAATAGGCTCAAGTGCGGGTAGGGAAGTTAAATGCTCAAAGTAGTGATATGGGAACTGTCCCTTCAGATAAGCCAGTTTCGTTTTGGAATCAGCGTCTAGTGGTGGAGATTTGGAAAAAGATAGCTCAAAATGTTTCCGCTTGGCAGGGACGATGGCTGCATCACCTTTTTCAGATCGCTTCTCAAAGGCTTTGTGCTTGTCTCGCGAATTAGTGTGTTTCGGTGGACTTTTTTCACGGGAATATTTATCCTGGGGAGAAATTCGGTCTTTGGACTGTGATGTATATCCCGCACGACGACTTTGGTGGCTCTTATATCTGTCCGGGTCCGACCGAACAGGAGGACGAGAGTGTGAAGTGTAAGGTCGATGGGAATCATAATGCCTTCTGTCATCTCTGCCCTGGTTCTCACGGCGATCATGCTCGGTTTCAGAAGGAGGTCTGGATATGCTACCGTGAATTTTCCCGACATCATAGTAAGGGCATGACATGGTACCTACACAACAATATAAGTAGAGTTCAGAATCGACATTCACATAAGAAATAAGTGCTGTGACGTGTGGTGCTAATGTGTTATGTGCATCCTAAGTGATGTTCCCCCCAACAAACCCAAGCCTGAAGCCATATTAGCATGAGTAGGCTCTTTAGTCTTCACAGGAGTAGTCTCTTCTGAAGAAGTGAAGGTCAAAGGATTCATTCCGAAGTCCTCTGAAATATAAATAGTTTCAGGCAGGGGAAGATTTCCTAAACCCTTAAATGTAGAATCGTCGGTAGTAAGAGCATCTCCTTGAGGAGCATCTAGTGGCAGCTCTTTAGGGGATATTGACTTTTTAGGAGAAATGGCGTCATCAGGAATGGTATACCCTTCTCTGTGCTTCTCAACTATGTTGGCTAATTCATCATCCTGAGTTGAGGATGGAGAGGGACGAGACCTAAGAGGTATCGTTGGACCTTTCGAGCCCTCACCCATCTCAGGAATAATGTCGACCGAGGGTATGTACACATATGGACATGTCCCATGACCTATACTATGGGTAATAGATAGTAACCTATGACGATGGAGATACTCATCCTTAAGAACATCGTCGATGGTTATGAACTTTTGGTCACCATTGAGCAGTTGCTGAAAACGATCAAAGTATAATTGACCCGATATTTGCTTTGGGTTATCGACTGCAAATGAAAATAAAAGCAAGTTAATGTGTTGGCATAAACATTTAAAGTTGAAATCTAGAAAAGTGCTTTACTTGTTTTGGTTAATCTCCTGGCACACCCCGGTTGCTGTCTGATGTAAAACCATTTAGGTTTTGAGTTAACAGCCTTGTTGCTATATGGAACAGTGATAATTTTCCTTTTTGGAACTGATTCAAAGTATGAGAAGGAGGGAGTCTCTTGAGTCCGATGCTTGAAATTATAAAAAAAGTGGACGTCATTGAAGGTAGGTTCTATACCTAAAATCTCTTTGTATGCTATATTCAAGATGTATAAATAAGCATAAGAGTTGGGATGTAATTGCAAGGGGCCAATCCGCATCCGTCTTAGAAAGTCGACGACAAAAGAAGGAAATGGAGATATTGCCCCAACTAGACACATTAATCGGGTAATAGCCATAAATCCTTCCGGTGGATTGTGGGGGCGATTTGTTTTCGAAGGCACCTGGGTATCTCTTTTTAATATCCTATGCTTTAGACATATTCAGATGAGTCTATCATCATCGATCGTCGACTCAACAGAATCTTTGGGTAACTCTAATATGGTGGTCGTTTCAAACTCGTCGGGAGCACGATCATCTCCTGTCTCTTCTTCCTCTTCCTCACCAAGAGAGACTTCACCCCCGG
This sequence comes from Allium sativum, assembly GCA_030737875.1. Classification (NCBI taxonomy): domain Eukaryota; kingdom Viridiplantae; phylum Streptophyta; class Magnoliopsida; order Asparagales; family Amaryllidaceae; genus Allium; species Allium sativum. The sequence continues at coordinate 389,315,750 of CM060921.1, forward strand.
AAGATACTTCACTATTGTGCGCTTCCATTTCATAATCTGGGCCCTCATCGTCTCATTCAGGGTATGAGGAAGAGGATATGTCATAAAGAGTGAGTTTCTCGGATCTTTCTGTGACTTCTCCCTTTTTTGCTAATCTAAATGAACGTCTCTCTGCCATAGTCGCTAAACTACTGAAGAAGCAATAGCATAAGTTAGAGTAAAATAGCCCGTATCCCCCGTGCACGTGTGTGAACTAAAGTGTGTACGGTGTGTGCAAGAGATGCAAAGTAAACACATAAGAGCATAATGCAAAGGTTTGGCGAAACACTAATGTTTAGAATAGTCTTAAATGTTTGGTCATGTTTATAAGGCACTATCCTAACTGTTCATTAAGTTGTAAGTCACAGAAAACATTGATTGAGCAAGTTGGACATTTCTCGTGCATTAAGTTGGATGGTTTCAGTTCGGTTCGGATATATATATTGGGATCGGATCGGACGCCCACAGAGGAAAGGGTTCGGACCGGGGGCAGGACCATGTGTGGTCCAAAGAAGAAGTTAATGGATTACAAGCAAATCGGTTCGGTTTGAAAGTTCGTACTTTGAGCAGTCCAGATCGGTCCAAGTACCCTATCTTGTCATGACTATTTCTCTCACTCCGACCCAACCCGGTTGGGCACACCTAGTTTTTCAGATGGACCCCTTCCTTCTATTTCACTCTTGTGCCTCTCCACCCGAACTGATCCCAAAGCTTTCCCTCTTCTTCTTCTCCATCCTCTCTCTTCCTTAACCAACATTGAACCCAGTCTCGTGCCAAACACCCAAATCAAAGCCAAGCACCTGTGTGTTGGCACGTTCAACATTAGATTCTAATCCCCTTCATTGCTACCTCGAGATGGTGACGAGGCCATTAACGACGATGGCGAGGGGGGTCATGGCGTCAAGATCAGCTAAGTACCATGCTCAAATCGTCCAAATCATCCATGAATTTATATCAAAATCAATTAAAAGGGAATTAACAAAAGTTTTTTAACCTACCTATGTAATCGATTCGAGAATTAAAGGGAATTCTGATGTATTGAGAATTAGGGTTTTCCCTTTCCTCTAAAATCTGGAAGACGAGAATAATAAAAGGATAGAAGGAAGAACAGGAGAGACGGCGGATTTATATGAGTTTACAGTGGCCCTTTGTATTCCCAACCTTTCATCCCGCTCGGACCGGTATGCAAGCCCATATACACATTTAGCCCATCGATCTAGTGGTAGTGGGGTAAAAGAGAAGACGTTCGGATCGGAAATTGGACCCCAATGGAATCATGCATATTGACCTGACATACTAATTGAACTCAAAGAAAAATATACAAAAAGTTTACCTGGAGGAGTCACTGGACATCAAGAAAAGTTCCCAAAGTTGTTTAAGATGAAGAAGGTAATTCGTACATTCTATGGTGTGTATATAAGTAACAAGAGATACGACTTTATGAAGCAGCGTGTCTCTACAAATGAATTGGAGCGACTACTCAATGATTCAACTTCAGCAACCGATGGGCAAATAATGTCGAAGCACACTCTATCTTCAACAGAAGCACCCTTCGAGGGGGCAAAATGTTAGCCTACTTTGTGAACTAGGCTACACAAAGATTAAATGATCAAAAAATGAAGAAAACTTTCTCAAAGAGTCGGATCAGATTTCTTTTAGTCAAGGCAGAACAACACAAAGCGGAGAAAGATGGGGCTTATGCCAAACCGGATCGGTTTAGTCAAATCCGATCCATCCTCCCAACTGTAGTATATCCGATCCGAACCCATGCACATGAAATTGCAGACGCTATGCCCACGTTCCCTTAAGACTCGGAGCGGTTATACCCACGTTCTCCCAATGTTCACCACTAACCTAATGCGCTGTCATTATCATATCCCATTCGAACCCGATAGTAACGGGATGGGCGCCACGTGGATCCGAACCGAAGCTGTAGTAACCCGCATTTTAGCTGTTGAACAATTTATTTATTTAATTATTAAATATCGATTTATCGAGAACGTGAATTAAATAATATTGAATATTTAATTAATAATTATAATATAATAAAATATATTATAATGTCGAAATAATCAAAAATATTGGAAATACAAATATTCTGTGAATGGGGTCATCCAAAAGATGTAATTCAACTTAGAGTTGGATTATATTGACGAATATATTCAATCGACGACAGTTTGAACGTATAATTATAATATAATTAAAATAGAGCTTGAAATGGCGCTGCAGTTCGCGATTTGGCGATTTGAACTTCAACTGGATGTACAGGATTCGTTTTAAATCGGATTTCTGTGAAACAAGAAACGTGTGGAGCTAGTGGAGTATATCTTTCTAGTGGAAGAGAAAAATCAGGATTTTGTCGGGTAGATTTTGATTTACGTCCAAATCAAATTTCAGAAAAAGTCGCTATGGAATTCCTTTATAATTCGTAACGCTTTATATACGTTATAAAAGGATTTTTCAATATAAATTGAATATCGATTCAATCTGGACACAGAATAGAGAGTATATAATTTTCCTGGAGCTGTATGGTATTCCACAGTGAATATATACGATAATATAAATTTATTTATATTTAATTTAATTTATTTAAATATTTAAATGGATTATTCAAGGGATTAAAAATAGCCACTTTTGCAAACGAAGTCGGAATTCGACCAAACCAGTTTTGTTGGATCCGCAATATCAAATAGTTGTTAGATTTCCAGTTTCGTGATTTTTAGAGTCAGTGTGTGACCATAGTGATTTTTAGAGTGTAAAATAGTTAGTATTTCGACAGTTAAAAATACGCTGTGTGAGCAAACGGAGTCGGAATTCGACGAAACCAGTTTCGTTGGGACCGTAATGTCGAACTCTAGTTGCATGTCCAGTTTGGTGATTTTTGAGTATCGTGTGTGGTCACACGGATTTTTAGATTGTGAAACGAATATAATTTTATAATAAAAATAAAATATCTAGATATTTTACCCCATTATAAATACCCCCCCCCCTTAACCCCTTAAAACCTAAAACATTTCATTTCAGAAGTCAACGAAGCAAGGAAATGCGCCGCATCCTTTTATTCATCTTTCAGTAAAAATCCATCACAAGAAAAATCAAAACAAATTGTAGAGAGGTCAATAAATCATGGAATGAGTATATCCTTGATCTCTGAGCGAATCTCTTCATTTCTGTATAGGTTTTGTCACGTTCGAAAACCCTTTCCGTCGCATGTTTTGTACAGCAGCGAACTAGGGTTCCACTTCTCCAAGGATTAGTACATTGATTCGTGATTTCGAGTTTAGATTTGGACTGAGAAGGAAGAACCGAGCTTGCGGCGTATTTTTGGCGATTTTCTGGTACAAAAGACGTCGATCAAGTATGGGAATCCGCAGTTTTTGGCTGACGTCGACTTCCGTTTGGATGGTGCGAGTTGGCCATCTTGGTAGCAGTGTCGGAGAGATCGAGACAAGGGAGAAGCTGATGCTTTTGGTTTGTGAAATAGATGAGTGTAGAGGGAGGAAGGATGGAGGGAAGTATCGGCTATGGTGTATTGAGGGAGCAGGTCACGGCAGAAACATTTGGGGAAGAAGAGATTGAGGGAGCGGGTCTGGGCTTCATATGGGCCTATTTTGTTTAAGGGGGGGGGGGGGGGGTGAGGGCCCAATTATTTAAATTCAAGTTTTAATTTAATTCAAATAACGTATGAACTTCGTAAATGTATAACTCGACCGTACAGTATCAGATTGATGAACCGCAAGTCGAGTTGGGATCGTATGGACGGACACTACAAAATGAGACTGACCGCGAGTCGATTGGAGTTCGTCACAATTTATGGAAAAATAAATTGTTTGAATCAAGCGATGGTTATCGTCATTGACGATGATCGTCAAAATGTGAGTAAATCTCACTAACTCTGAACAGTTTATATTTTCATGTTGTATTTTTAGAACTGTTAAATATTGACTGTTTGACTGTGTGTTGACTGTTTGATTGAACTGCTAGTCAGTTAGTTGAATTTCTATATTGATTCTGTTTAACAGAATATATCATATGGAACTGAAAGTGGTGTTGATTTTATTGTGTAACATCTGTGGATGCAGGAAAACAGGTTGGAGGAATCCAACTGGATTCCTCAACAGTTATTTTACTGTGATTTATATATTGTGATATATAATGTGATATATAATCTGTTGGCGATTATATGTGTTTGGACGATATTGAACATCGTGCTTTGATATGATTGAATACCATAACATACCGAAATGTTGATAAGGGAATTTTCAAAGTGATATTGAAAATAGCATATTTATAAAATGGGATATTTATAAATAAGAGATATTTATAAATTTGAATATTTATAAATAAGGAATATTTATAAATTGGGATATTTATAAAGAGGAGATATTCAAAAAGGAAATAATTACAAACCCTTTTCTTTTTGAATGGAAAGGCCTGTGTGGCGGGTTTGGGAATTTTCCCGATACTCCCGATACAAAGGAGGTTATGGCGAATTTTCCCGAAAATTTAAGGAGTTAGAATATTTCAAGAATAAATTTGAAAAGGGAATATTTGTAAACCATTTACAAATAGAATTGAAAAGGAAACGTTATAAAAAGGAAATCATTTTTAAAGTGTAAAACCGTTATTTAAAAGTAAATCTTTTCAAATGAATAAAACGTTGTTAAAAAGGAGAAATCGAATATGGTATTCGAAGTAGGTTAATCGAATATGGTATTCGAAGTAGGTTAATCGAATATGGTATTCGAAGTTAGTTAATCGAATATAGACATTCGAAAGGAGTTAATCGAATATGGTATTCGAAGTTAGTTAATCGAATATGGTATTCGAAAGTTAGTTAATCGAATATGTTATTCGAAAGAGGTTAGTCAAGTCGAGTTAGTCAAATAGAGTTAACCAGTTAGAGTTAATCAGTTAGAGTTAACTAGTTAGAGTTAATCAGTTAGAGTTAACCAGTTAGAGTTAATCAGTTAGAGTTAATCAGTTAGAGTTAACCAGTTGGAGTTAATTAGTTAGAGTTAATCGATTAGAGTTAAAACGAACTAGAGTTAATCAAATATAGTTATTTGAGACAGAGTTAGTCAAGTTAGTCGAGCCTAGTTAATCGAATCGAATTGGTCGAACCAAGTAAGTCGAGTTAAGTTAGTCAAGTGAGTCGAGCCTAGTTAATCGAATCGAATTGGTCGAACCAAGTAAGTCGAGTTAAGTTAGTCAAGTTAGTCGAGCCTAGTTAATCGAATCGAATTGGTCGAACCAAGTAAGTCGAGTTAAGTTAGTCAAGTTAGTCGAGCCTAGTTAATCAAATCGAATTGGTCGAACCAAGTAAGTCGAGTTAAGTTAGTCAAGTTAGTCGAGCCTAGTTAAATCGAATCGAATTGGTCGAACCAAGTAAGTCGAGTTAGTCGAGTCAAGTTAAGTTAGTCGAGTTAAGTTCGTCGAGTTGAAGTTATCGATGTTAGTTTCATCGAAGGGAGTTATCGATTATAGTTTAATCGAAGTGAGATTTTCAAATATGAGATATTTTAAAAGGAAGAGTTATCGAATATTAGTTATTCGAAGAGATATTATCGAATATCGTTTATTCGAGAAGAAGTTAATCGAATATAGGTTATTCGAAGAAGAGTTAATCAAATAGAGATTTCTCGAAGAGAGTTAATCGGCAAATTCGATTATATCGAATTCGGGAAAGTACTTATACTTTCCAGTGTCTAAGTAGAGATTTATTTATAAATAAATAAGTGTTAGGTTAATTATTCACTAATAGGAATAGAAGTTATAATTAAAGTTAGATAATTCGAAAGTAGGGATTATAACGTTATCGTTATAACCAATGTTTTAAATATAGAAGTGGATTAGTAAAATTGGATCCGAGAAAGGCGTAAAGAAGTTGTTAAAGATTAAAAGATAAACTTTGACCATTTCGAAGTTATAACGTTGTTCAGTTAAGGTCTGAGAGGTAATTATACCCCAACTTGAGTGACTTCCTTCTTAACTAAGAAATGGTAAGGTTTGATCGTAAAGGAGTTTTGGAAGTGTTTTCCAAACGAGAATCAGAAATGTTTTCTGATAAAAGAAAATAAGAATTTAGAATATAGGGAAACAGGAGATAAGTAAATAAATGAACTAAAGAGATTAATGTTAAATGATGTTTGTTCGATATAATTTCCATCTGGAAATAATATCGTTGTTTTGCACACTTGTTTTTCTTTGATAGTTAACTCACCGACTATCGAAGTTTTGACCATTTTAACGTTGTTAATATGGAGAGACCGGTTGGATTATTATCCAAAGAACCACTCTGTATTGGCATAAGCGTCACGAATCATATATGCCAAAGATAATTGAAGACGGAGTAAAATGCAAGGCTATCCTGTTTAACAGAATAGTGCCTTCGGTTTGTCCAGTCCCAGGACAACTTGTATGGACGAAGGTCTGACAGAGTATATCCAATGGATCACGTAAGTTGATCTGTTCAAACGTATTCACGATTGGTGGCGGAGGAATTCGTTTCTCTAAGCTGTATACCCGTGTTATTTTTGGATAAGTCAATTTGTGATTTGGCGGGTATGACGATGTGACATTCTAAGTGAATGAAGATGGATGTCTGACAGAGTATTTCCAGACGATCACGTACATTGATTTCTCCAACCGTACCAAGAGTGGAAGCGGAGAAGGAAACTTCTTTTAGCTAACACATAATGTATTGTTGAGGACGTCAAATCGGTGATTGGATGGATTTGATGATGTGGCATTTAAAGTGAATCTGATGTGAAGATAAGCGTAGCTTCTAACCTCACATCCGGTAAATGACAGAAATCGGGCAGGCAGCATGGCTAAGTCGGTCGCACCGAAGTAGGGTGTATAATCACCTATCTAGTGAATATTCATTTGTTTCTTAAATCTATCAATGCTGTCCCATATATATACGGGAACGGTTGCTGATCCCAACCGTTGGTGATGTACATTCAATACACTCAAGCGAAATGAGTGGTCGGTCATGTGTGGCTGAGTTGCAAGATGTTCTTGTTGAACTCCAGTGTATCGTTCCTAGAGTACACTGATCGGAAGGTGGTTCCATACCTTGTCATAGTTGGAAATCCAATAATCCAATACATGCTTGCGATTTTGATTGTATACTATATATGTAGTAACGTGAGATGCAAGCGTTTCTGCTAGATTGATATTTATTTGTACTTAGACATCATTATAATATCAGAATGATATTGCTTTGAAAAGTTATTTGGATTCTCATAAGGGTAAAACCCGTTCCGTATTCACGGCGTGGTCTTATGAGATATCATATACCTGTTTAAATGATTTGAGTTTATTCACACCAGTCCCATGACTGACCCGGAGTTTATTTTGTTGTTTTCCCTAAACTCTTGGGTGCCTAAATTTGTAGGGCAGTCAAGTAGTCGGGATTTTACAGATACACTTGGAGAGCTGGGAGCAGGAGGCTTCAGGATTCTATAGCTATTATTATTTTCCGCTGTTGTTGTAAGTGTTGTACTCTGATAAGTGTTATTGTATACATATACTGATGTTATTTCAAAGATATGTTATGTTATATTTTATTCGTTCCGCTGTGAGATTCGTGTTTACTCTGATGATGATGTTCTTCTTCTTCTTCTATTCCATAAGTTCTATCTTATCTATCCTCATCCTCTGTCTTCTTTCTATTAGTTTCTTGAATTTCCAGTGCGATTTGGGTTGGACTTGTGTTATTTAGTCAGCTCAAATTCCCCCGGATTTTCGGGTTACTACAGAAGCCTTTCCAGGAGCATTTTTCACCTATAAATACACCCCCAAGGCACATTTCAGGGGATCTTTTGGCATTTTCAGAGTTGAAATTCCTATGAGAACCGAATTCTATCACCATTTTCATATTGCAATCATCTTATAAAGTATATTTCATAAAAAAATTGAGTGAATCTATGTATGATATGAGTGGAAGTGAGTAAGAATCATTGTTGTATCTACATTCAAGTCATCAATACAAGAAGTAGAAAGTGGACGTAGGCTATTTAACGTCGAACCACTATAAATTCCGTGTTTTCTTCGTTTTTAGTTTCATATTATCAGAAATTGTTCTTAGTTTGGGTGTTAGAGACATTTTTGGATCTAACAGTCCCGTATTTATTGTAGTTAATATTTAATTTAATTTATTGTTTTAAATATTATATTTGGAATATTAATGGATTTTAATATTTAAATCGTTACTAAAACAAAGCTCGAACATTAAATTCATATTTAATTTAAAACGAGCTCGAAATGGCTTGGTAGTTCATAATATTTAGTTTTGAACTTTAATTGAATATACGGGATCCGATATAAGTAGGAGTTCCGTGAAAAAGGAACGTTTGAATCTTGTTGATTATAATTTTCATGTGGAACAGAAAAATTCAGATTTCATGTTATGGATTGTTAGTTATGTCCAATTCAAATTTTGAAATAGTCGCTATGGAAATCGTTATTAGAATATAACATTTATTTAATAAATTTAGCAGGGTTTTATTATAATTTGGATATCGTTTTAATTCGAATTAATGATAGTAAGTTGTATAATTTATATTGAAGTTATATGATATTTCCAATTGGGTATTTATGATTATAATAATTTATTATTATTTAATTAAATTTTTTTGGAATTTAATTAATATTTTATTTTATATAAGCCTTTAAAATGGTCATTTTCCAATAGGTCTCGGTTTTCGATGAAATTAGTTTCATTGGAACCGTAACGTTAAATTATTGCACAATATTAAATTTCGTGGAAAAACAATGTTGTATGCGACTTCAGTAGTCATAAACGCCTCTATTTTTATTTAATCAATTATATTATTTTGGTCAATTTAGACAGGGGTAACTTTAAAAGAATAAACAACTGGCCAAATGAACTCCGATTTTAATGAAACAAATTTCGTTGGATTCGTAAGGAAAAGGACAAGCAGAATTTTAAAGTTTCAAGTTGATTGAATTTATTTTGTGATCATGGGATATTTAAATGCGTGATTTTTCATCCGTGAATTATAAGGGGATTTTACAAATGATCTCGGGATTCGACGAAAACTGTCCCACCGTTTTTAGAATATTTTTTGCTAGGGTTTCAAATTTCATCTCGATAAGAGATTATATGTAGTTGTTTGAACCTGTTACTTCACAGTGAAGTTTTAATTAATAATATTATATTCAAACCCTAAGCATATATATATATATATATATATATATATATATATATATATATATATATATATATATATATATATGTATATATATACTATTCAATCCATCTAACCATAAACGTTGTCAAAATATTAGTTGTGTGGTCAACCACTAAAACCGCAGCCACCCTATGTCTTGAACGTTCAGAAATGGCCAAGCTTCCTCCTCTTAAAACTCAATATACATTCATCAATCCCTAAATCTTTCAACATCAAAAATATCATGCTGACAGAGATCTTAACATCAGTGCAGTTTTTGATCAAGTTTCGATCCGCATGAATGTCGGTAGGGCTTCAGGAAGGTTCGACGGTTGGGAGGATTTTTTTGGTGATTGACTCGATTGGGGGACGATCTGTTCAGCTCGGATTCAGGCAGCGGAGTGGCGCAAGCCTGAGGATTCATGGATGAACGACCAACAGGATGTGAGGCGTAAGAATGGGAGTAAGTTAGTCGTGTGTAGGTTGAAGTGCAGCGTGTTCTGAAGAAATAAGACAGCTGGAAATGAAACATCAGTGAGAGATTAAAGATTGTCTGTTCTGTTTTATTATACAAGAGTTGGGTTGTTTGAACGAGCAGGAAGATTAGAGGCCGTGCCTTTTTCACTTCAAAGGGAATGGAGTTGTTCTATTGGTTGCTTAAGTCGACACAACAAAGGAAACAAAACTGTGGTGTCACGAGAACGAAGGGGGAGAATGCGAATGAAATCAGCCGTATTATTTTTGATTAAACGTAAGTAATATATTAGTCTTAAATTAATAAAAAATTAGGGATAAGTTAGGGCAGTTTATTCCAAGATAAGAAACGAATAGTAAGTAGAAAAGGACTTAAACGTGTGGTTCAAAGTCCTAAGTCAGTTATTAACGTACCCAAATTTAATAGTACCACCCAGCTTGCTGTTACATGTGGTGTTGCATCAACAATATCTCACAAATTGTTATCTTGTTATCTCAACGTTTCTAACCTGACTCCACCGTGAAAAATTTATGCCAATTTTGTTAGTTTACTTATTTCCAGAGTTATCTCAATGAACAAAACATTTATTCCTCATTGGGAAACCAAAACATAGGCCACACATAAAGTAGAATATGTTATTTTATTTGCATGAAATACCAGGTTAACATGATTAGAGAAAATAGTAAAATGATTAATAAAATTCCTAATCTTGGTACGTGTCCAATTATAGATTTATAAATGTAACAACCCAAAATTTTGACAATAATCGCTTATTTTAATAGAAGCTCAAAAATAGGAATTTCTGCGAATGATGAAATTTATCCATGAAACTTTAACCGTTGCGTTCGTCCTGGAATTCTGGTCAACTTTCATGTTTGGAGTTTCACGAACGGAGTCCGTATGAAAAAGTTATGGACGAAATACGAAAAATGGATGGAAAATAAATAAACCAAAATTTTAATTAATATATTACCTAATTTAACCAAGCCGACCTGGGAAATCTGGTGCCCAGGCAGTCGAACATGGGGGTCGATCGCCCACGTCGATCTACTGGGCACCAGATTACCCAATGGCGGCTAGGTTTTAAAGAGTTAGGTTAAATTTTATATGTAACGAATGGACAGATATAAATTAAATCTAATCCGACGATTCTAGGTCATTTCCACCCCTAAGCCTCATTCTATTCCATTCAAATCTATAGAGGCAGTGGAGCTCTGCCATTTTTCTTCCTTTTCTAACCTAATTTCTAAAATAAAAATATGTTTATACATATCAAATTAAATCAAATTCATATGCAATTGGGAAGATTATTAGATTCAATGGAAGAGGATGCTCAATGATAGAGTATTCGCTCTCTTCGCTTTTTCATACATTTCTATAGATCTAGAATTTTCACCTTTCTAGATAATTTGTGGATTTATATGAATTTGGGGATTGTAGGCATAAAAGGTTCAAACAATTGAATTTGGAAGCTATAAGGTGAGTGGAAAGTTTACATATACATTTATTTATCTCGTTTGTAATAAATTCAATTTTTATGCCTATGCCTATCAAATCTGGTAAATAAATTGTGGTAACTACGTTGACCGCACAAAAACATAGAAATAAATGTATACATATTATCTGTCCAAATCAATGTAAAAAGGTAAAATTTACATTGTATTAAATGTTTGAAGGTTTGGATGTTTGTATAGTAATCATTTATGGAATCATATAATGTAAATTGTATTCTATATTAAATGAATATATTTGTGGTGACCATTTGTAGCAATCAATATAATTAATTGCTACAAATAGGACTATAAATCAATTAATAACAATTGTAACCAATTGTTGAATGGGGAAAGTGAATATGATAGGATAATGGTTACAATTCCTAAAATTTATTTACGATAAATGTTGTACACCCCAATTAGGAAATTTGAATTATAATCGCATTTAGACACGAGGTTGAGCTCACTTGTGGTATAAGCCTGCCCGGAACCGACCGACAAATCCAACGACCATAGGTAGTCAGCTTAATGTGAGGGGTCTAATGCGTTAATATAAATTTACTCAGGCACGAGGTTAAGTTCAACTTGTGGTAGAAACCTACGCAGAACCAACCGGCAAATCCAGCATCCACAAGTAGTCAACTTAATGTGAGAGGCCCGATGTGGGGGGTGTGTGTGTGTGTGTATTATCACAGGCAACATAATTAAATAAATAGACTTAGAAATGTCTGTTGGGTACAACAATTAAATATATTCGAGACTGATAAAATAAGGAAATTCCATTGTAGTTAATGTCTTAGGAAAATTATGGCCGTTAGGCTCATAAATGACATTAATTGTAATTAATGAAAATTAACGATAAATGGCTGCCTTAGGAAAATATGACCGTTATGGTCATAAAGGACAATGGACAAAGAAATGAGAAGTAAATGGGTGTCATAAGGGGATTAATGGATATTGATTATTGTTTAAATACTAACTCCAATTAAGGAGGTAATCAAGTAAATATTCTAGGGTAAAGAGAATATAACCTTCCTTATTTATATTAATGAATATAGAACTTAAAATTTAAAATAGAGTTGGACTTAGTAGGTTAATAATGTAAAATATTATTAACCATATGAACCCGTGACGAAAATGAATCTTGTACGTATAGCATTTCCGTGTAAAGGGACTAAACGGGAATGACATAATAACGTAGCCCACCTTATCCCAAATAGGGAAAGGTATGGGATGCGAGCCAATAACCTTCGCGTATAGTCCGCTTCCTGGGTCCTAAGTGGCTAAGTGACTGGGGTTGAAGAGTCCACTTGGGAATAGGTCTTTCAGTTTAAATGTCCAAAATGGTAGGTGTGTGTGGGCCTACCCAAACCTGGAAGTCAGATATGGCTCCCTATCCTATGGGAAGTAATAAAAGAATAAGGAGGTTATCAAATGAGGTCAGCTATAACGAATGATAAAATACCATCTCTCACCTTATGTGGGGTAAGGGTATATGCGTGAATGACGGAAGCTATGACACCCCACGTCCGTTAATGTCACTCTTATTCAGAAACTCCATGAACACCCTACTCATCAGGTCCACAAAATACATGAGTGCATTCGTCAACCCAAAAGGAATGACTAGCCACTCAAAGAAACCATCTGGAGTTCTGAAAGTGGTCTTGTCTATACTGTCCTCGTCCACCCTCAACTGATGAAATACCGTGGCCAAGTCTAACTAAGAGAAAACAAATGTGCCAACAAGCTGGTAAAAAAGATCATCAATCCTCGGAAGTGGGTGCCTATTTTTCTTGATGAGCTTATTCAACTCCCTGTAATCTACAGATAGAGAAAGTGAATCATCGCCTGGGTAGCGAAGATGACTAGAGCACCCCATTTAGATATACTCCATCTAATAAACCCCTTCCCAAGTAGCTCCACTACTTGTGTGCTAAGCTCCCTCCTTTCCCTAGGAGCCATGTGGCACACAGGCAATGCGACTGGGTTCGCATTATCCACCAAGTATATCCGGAAATCAATCTCACGCCTTCGAGGTAATCGCCTAACCTCCACAAAAACATCTGGATACTCCCAGATTACAGGTACAGATCACAAATCATCGATAGAAGCATCAAGTGATTCTAGGAAACTAAGCATGACAGACCCCGTTGGGTCACAGGAAATCTCGAGAGTCCTTCCTCGGCAAGTCAAAAGTCTAACGACCCTCCTTTTACAGTCTAGAATGGCACGATACGTAGCTAGCCAGTACATCCCAAGAATCATACCATATCCCATAAAGCCAAGCACATATGCATCGCACTCAAACTCGACGCCCAACACAGATATCCTCAAACCCTGACATATCATAGATAGATGAGCTGTGCCCCCAATGGGGTTTGAGACAATAACGGGATAAGAAACAATACTAGTACTAAGGTGCAAATACTCAACCATAGAATCAAATATTAAAGAGTGAGAAGCGCCAGAATTAAAAAGAGTCCTAACTGGTTTATAGGAAAGAGAACATACCTTTAACAAAAACTTTCCTACCTATGTCCGGTACACTGGCCTCGAAAGCCTGCACCTACCCTCCTGAAGACCTGCCCTTTGGCCCTGCCATTTCCTCTTCAGGCATCCCTGGTATAGTATCCAACTTCACTACAGTTGTAGCAAGCATTCTTCCTTTTTCTGCAATCTTTGACCAAATGACCCAAGCTCCCACATCCATGACACTTCTTTTTTCCTTGAGCTTTTTAAGTTCTTTCCGCCCTTCTTTTGTTGTTCTTTCTTGAGCCACACTTTCTTGTTTTGCATCTCATCAGTCTTAGCCTACTTTTTCTCATCCTTACCATCTTCATGCATCAATGCCATATCAACCAGTCTCTCAAAAGTATCCCCCATCAGAATGTGAGATAATGACAATGCTTGAAGAGGTTGATTTAATCCTCTTGCAAACCTTAAAGATTTCTTGTGTGGGGTATTCATCAGCTCCAGACCAGACCTTGCCAACTGATTAAACTTATTGACATACTATTTAACAGACATGCTTCCTTGCTTAAGTGCCAGAAACCTCTCCATTTGCATATTCTCTTCTGCCCGAGAAAGAAACCCCGTCTCGAATCTCTATCGGAAATCATCCCAAGTATCAACTGGATGCCCTGCTTGCATCATTTCCCAGCAGAACAAAGCCTTATCCTTAAGCTTCCATGCAACCAATTGTATCTTTCTACGGTCATCAACCTCGAAAAGCCCAAACATGTTTTCTGCCTCTTTTAGCCAATTTTGTGCTTCCACAAAGTTCTTAGTTCCACAAAATGGCTTTCCTCCCATAGCATAGAAATCTTTGCATATCTTAAAGGAATTCCGCTCACGGAAGAGGAGGAACAACGGCTGCTGCTAGGGGAGGGGCGTCTCCTTGGCCTCCGGTAGGCGCCGTAGCCTCAAGGTATCTACTGAATCAAGCCGATATTTGAACGCCCTCGGGAAGATTCGGTTCCCCGGACATGATGAAAAGAAAAGGAACAGGGATTTAATAGAGAATCGAAAGATATTCTATATGGCTTTGGGGAATATGTTTTTCAAAAACAGACTTTTCTTTGAAACTACATTCCTTTTGAAACCTTTTCAAAAACAATTCTAAACCTTTTATCCAATCTTGTAACGTGGCTCTTATACTAAATGTGACCCCCACGTTTGTTAATGTCGCTCTTTATTAGAATGCATTAAGTTCCATGAAGCGTTATGGGTAAACAAAAATAGAATATCACAAGACAAATATAAAATAGCAGCGGAAATTTAAAACTTCATTATTTTGCAGAAAACATCATAGTCTCAAAACCAATTACAACATCAGGCATAAAATATTGAAATTGATTACATCAAAACAAAACATCTATCTTGCGCTAAAAACCATCAGAGTATAGAAATGTAAAATCATAATCCCCAGTAATAGCCATAATAAAGTAGACAAGTAGCCAGAGCGATAAATCAAAGCAGATCCAAATCCAAGCAGAAACAGAAGAGACAATCCTAATCAAGGCTGAGCGTTCCCACCCTGAGAACCTAGGAGGGGCAAGGAAGAGAGAGCAAAAAGAAAACAAAATGGGATAGACATAAAGTCTGGCAAGTCCAATGACTTTCAGCATATAAAGAAGTAAAAGCATCATGACAGGCATATAAACTAGATGAGATATAACAGTATCATGTAACAGGTACGAACAGACTTAATAGAATAAGTAGAATAAACAGGGTTAACTATGCTTCTTAGTTACTTTCTCTGCACTAATACTAGTATACCAGATTATGACAAGATTAGGTGTCCCCTAATTACTTAACAGAAACATAATGATCCCAACAGAAACATAATGGTAGTTCTAGGTGTACTCTAGTAACGAGTTTTACCCAAGCAGAAATAATAGGTACCTCAACAGAAATAATGGGTGTTACCCCAAACATAAATAACATATACCTCAATAGAAACATACAGGACTAGATGTACCCTAATTACTTCCCCCAAGCAATTGGCTCCATAACTTGTAAATACTATGTGTCGACCCCACAATAGGGTGTATTACTTCCTAAAGTGGCAACCCATAGAAGGACACAGACTCATTTACTAGTGCTACAACGGCTTATTTTCCCCCGATAGACCGGACTCATGCACGCACATGACTCCGTTGGAACGTGCCCGTATACACCTCTTTTCAGATGAACTTCTTATAATCAGTTCACTATGCGTGCCCTGACCCCTACCTAGTGTGGGGTCCCCGTTTAATACTAGAATAGGTTACTGACTGATATGGGTCCCACATAACAGATGACACAAGTCAAAACCCTGAACTTGTGTCCCCCAATTAACTAGGATTTTTAATAGGTTAAGCCTACTGATTATCAGGTTCGCCTAACCACTACAGATTAACAGGTTAAGTTTGCATAGGTTAACAGGTTTATTTATCCCCAACAGATTAAAATGGTTTACTTAACCCCAATAGTATAATTAGGTTTACATAACTCCCAACAGATTAAACATATTTACATAACCCCCAACAGATTAAACAGGTTTCACAGGTTACTTACAGTTTCATTAACATGTTCCGCTTAATCTTTATATTAAGCCTATAGATTTATATGCCCCAACATTCCTGTCATAATTCAAAGTATAACATATGCCCCAAATTTTAGTCATATTTCACAATATAGGTTATGCCCCTAAATCCCAATCATGATCCATAGTACAGGATATGCCCCCAAATTATCATTCCCAATTTATCCCAATTTTGTTCGTACTCATATTTCAGCGATATTGGCCTAGGCTCGAAGGTAGCCTAGACTATAAAAAAAAATGAGAGAGAGAAGAACAAATAGGAATATAATAACAGAAATAGGCATATAACAAAAGAGATAGGCATATGATAGAAGAAGTAGGCATATCAGAAATTGGCATATAAGAACTGAATAGCAGATCAGGTGTACAGAAGAATACATGCAATAGCAGAACTGTTTAGGTATAAATTAGATTCTTAAAAGGCATAGGTTCAGATCCAGATTTATAAACATGTCAGGGTTACTATTAAATTTTATATCTAAAAGTAACATGAACTCACAGAGATTGGATTGGTGTATGAGAAAGATCACAGATATACGTATATGTTAATGTTAAAGAAGATAGTCTTGATTCAATCCAAGCCGAGGCAGCATCTCATTGTCTCCATTATTTTAGGTGTAGAAAAACAATAGGAATGATGTCCTTTATATAGCCTATCCTCAACAAACCCGGCCAACAACAAGTCTAGATTCAGAAAATGTATCATGCCAGATCGGGGATGGGTTAACCCAACACCACCTGGGATGACACCTGGGTCGACCCACTTGGCCATGGGTTGACCCATCCCAGGCATAGGTCGCCCCATCGTAGATTTTGATTTCACCTACTTTTCGCGCTTACTTTTCTGAACTTTTTTGAATTTCTGGTTTGAATTATATAAACATATAAGTCTCTTATATGTATACAAACTTCTAAGCTTTATATCTTCCTCATACGACGTCCGTTTTATGAAAACTCGGGGTCTATCATAAGAAAAATTCCAAGACGAACACAATGGTATAGTCCATTTTACTTAATTCCCAATATTTAATTAAGTATCCTTTAGTTTATCATTATTAAGTCCTTTAAAATTACGGGGTGTTTCATTCTCCTCTACTTAAGGGATTTCGTCCCCGAAATCTCCCAATTAAGAAGAATGTTTATCCTAACATCCATCGACCATCTACTCATCCGTCAATCACAGGCATCTATTGTCATTAAGATATTTCTAATGCTTATATGAATATATGCAAAGGTGTTTGCATATGTTCCTATGCTAATGCGAAAATCCGGCGGTCTACTGATTCAGTCGACCTCCTTAATGCAATATTTGTCTGAGCCTTGAATCCAAAATGTATGCAAATAGTCCTATTATATCATGTAACCTCTATACGTATGCACAATCATCCATCCAAATGCAATATCCATATGATGATACATCCAATTTCATCCATTAAAAAGAAAAATGCACACACATCCATATGCGGTATGAGAGTGCTTTGAGCCAATCTAGTGCCTAGTGTGTGTATATGCATCCATGAGCAACCACTAGCAAACACTTGCATCCACTTGCATCCATCAAACATAACATGTATTAAACACATGTTTACATCCATTGGTTTCCTACCTAAAGGTCAAAGATTCGATCGATAGGATATACTCAAATGATAGAAGAAAGTATGTATAAAAGCTTGGAAAAAGAAGTTGAGAACATACTCTTGAAAAGAAAAGGGTAAAAAGCGCAAATCTTGTCCTTAGTCTCCCAAGTTGCATTGAGGATGTCTTCTCCCCATTGCACTTTCATCAACTTGACCTCTCTGTTGCGTAGCTCTTAACCTCTGATCCAAGTATCGGGGTAGGAACTCATCTAACCGTCGCATCCCTTTCTACCTCTACTTCTTCAAGCATGCTCAGCTCAACAGCCTCTGCTATATCATGCAGACATTTCTGCAAATGAGAAAACTAGAAAACATCATAGACATCCGCCAACCTCTTTGGTAATCTCACTTATAGGCCATTTGACATATCCTTTCCACTATGGGAAATGGCCCTACAAACCTTGTCACCAATTTCCCTATAGATCCAAAGTGAACCACATTTCATAAAGGTGATGCTTTGATGAAAACCATGTCTCTCACCTTAAACTCGATATCATTCCTTCTCTTATTTGCGTAGGACTTCTTCCTGTCCCGAGCTATCTTCATGCATCTACAGATAAGATCAATCTTTTCTGAAATTTCTCTAATCATCTCAGGTCCAAGTAGAAGCCTATCTGTAGACTCCCACCAACAAGTCGGTGATCTGCAAGGGCATCCGTACAATGCCTCGAAGGGTGTCATACCTATACTGGCATGATAACTATTGTTGTAACTGAACTCAACCAACGGAAGTTGCTCCTCCCAAGTCCCTCCGAAGTCTAGGATACACAACCTTAAAAGATCCTCAAGAACTCTATTCACCCTCCCAGTACACCCATTGGTCTGAGGTTGATATGCGGTACTCAAACATAACTATGCACCTAATGCCTCTTGTAGGCTCTTCCAGAACTTACTAGTGAAGATAGGGTCACGATCACTCATTATGCTAGAAGGTACTCCATGTAGACAGGCTATCTCATGAAGATATACTGATGCCAACCATTATGTTGTTCTCTTACTCTTAACAGGAATGAAATAAGCACTATTAGTAAGCTTGTCAACTATAACCCAAATACTGGTGTTGCCTTTCCTCATTTAGGAAAACCATCGATGAAATACATAGAGACGCTCTCCCCCTTCCACTGTGGGACCTCCAAAGGATGAAACAAATTAACTGATGGGCTTCCTTTTTCAACTTTAACTTCCTGGAAAACTAAGCATCGAGAGACAAACTCTGCTACATATTTCTTTATCCTAACCCAAAAGAAAACCCTCTTCATATCTTTATACATCTTATAACTGCCTAGACGGACAGTCATCCTAGAATGATGGGCTTCCTCAAGAACCGTCTTCAACTTACTTCCAACTTGGGGAACACAAAGCCTCCCATCCCTTTATATCCACCCTCTATCATCCATGGAATAACTACCGAGGTGACTAGAAGTCAACCCTGTACTGAGCTTATCCAAGATGTCTGATATATGTGGGTCCTCTCACTGCGAATATCCTATCTAATTCATAAGAGTAGGTCGCACCACTAAGGATCCCAACAAACTAGGTGTAAGATCCGTAGATGGCCTAAAATCGAAGGTCGATATGTACTCCAAACTCCGCCCCTCTATGAATAGAGACTCAAAGTCATCCTCCGCCTACTCAACGCGTCCACCACCACATTACCCTTGCCAGGGTTATAAGAAATCTCAAAATCATAGGACTCTAGGAACTCCATCCATCTCTACTATCTCAAATTGAGATCCTTCTGCGAGAACATATACATGAGAGATTTATGATCCGTGTACAACTCGAACCTCTCTCCAAGTAGATAATATCACCAAGTCTTAAGCGCAAACACTATAGTAGCCAACTCCAAATCATGGGTAGGGTATTTCCTCTCATGACCTCTCCATTGTCTACCACTGTAGCACACTATTCTTCCCTCTTGCATCAAGACGACACTAAGCCTTGTACCACATGCATTAGTGTACACTGTGAACACTTTGTTCCCATCAAGCAAAGTCAAAACTAAGGCTGTTGTCAGAACCCTCTTCAATCGCTGAAAACCATCCTCACAGTCAATGCTCCAAGAAAAGGTCAGATTCTTCTTCATCAGTCTGGTGAATGGAGCTGATATCCTTGCAAAATCCTTGATAAACTTCCTATAATAGCTCGCCAACCCAAGAAAACTCCTCACCTTCGTTGCATTCTTTGAAACCTTCTAATCTTGAACTGCAACTACTTTTGGGGGATCCACCGCTATACCATTCTTGGATACCACATTCCCTAGAAATCGTACTTCCTCTCTCTAAAAGTGACATTCGGAGAATTTCGCCTTAACTTGGTGTGCTTGGAGAGTCCTCATAACCTCCCCTAGATGTAAGGCATGCTCTTCCTCGCTCTTCGCGAAAATCAGAATGTCATCCACAAAGACCACAACGAACTTATTTAGAAACTCCATGAACACCCTACTCATCAGGTCCACAAAATACACGAGTGCATTCGTCAACCCAAAAGGCATGACTAGCCACTCAAAGAAACCATCTGGAGTTCTGAAAGCGGTCTTGTCTATACTGTCCTCGTCCACCCTCAATTGATGAAATACCGTGGCTAAGTCTAACTGAGAGAAAACAAATGCGCCAACAAGCTGGTCAAACATATCATCAATCCTCGGCAGTAGTTGCCTATTTTTCTCTATGAGCTCATTCAACTCCCTATAATCTATACATAGACGAAGTGAATCATTTCCTTGGTGGTGAAGACGACAAGAGCACGCCACTCAGATATACTCCGCTAATAAACCCCTTCTCAAGTAGCTCCACTACTTGTTTGGTAAGCTCCCTCCTTTCCGTAGGAGCCATGTGGCGCACAGGCAATGCAACTGGCTTCACATTATCCACCAAGTATATCCGAAAATTAATCTCATGCCTTGGAGGTAATCCCCTAACCTCCACAAAAGCATCCGGATACTCCCAGATTATAGGTACAGATCGCAAATCATCGATAGATGCATCAAGTGATTCTAGGAAACTAAGCATGACAGACCCCTTTGGGTCACAGGAAATTACCGAAGTCCTTCCTCGGCAAGTCAAAAGTCTAATGACCCTCCTTTCATAGACTAGAATGGCACGATACATGGCTAGCCAATCAATCCCTAGAATCATACCATAGCCCATAAAGCCAAGCACATATGCGTCGCACTCAAACTCGATGCCCAACATAGATATCCTCACACCCTAACATATCATAGACATATGAGTTGTTCCCCCAATGGGGTTTGAGACAATAACGAGATGAGAAACAATACTAGTACAAAGGTGCAGACACTCAACCATAGAATCAAATATAAAAGAGTGATAAGCGCCAAAATCAGAAAGACTCCTAACTGGTTGATCGAAATGAGAATCATACCTTTAGCAAAAGCTTTCCTACCTCTGTCCGCTACACTAGCCTCGAGAGCCTGCACCTGCCCTCCAGAAGATCATGCCCTGTCCTTTCCTCTTAGGGCATCCCTAGTATAGTGTCCGACTTCAACAAAGTTGAAGCAAGCATTCTTCCTTTTTCTGCAATCTTTGACTAAATGACCTAAGCTACCACAAGCATGACATTTCTTTTTTCCTTGAGCTTTGTCGTTCTTTCCGCCCTTCTTTTGTTGTTCTTTCTTGGGCCACACTTTCTTGTTTTGCATCTCATCAGTCTTAGCCTCCTTTTTCTCATCCTTACCATCTTCGTGCATCAATTCCATATCAACCAGTCTCTCAGAAGTATCCCCCATCAGAATGTGAGATAATGACAATGCTTGAAGAGGTTGATTTAATCCTCTTGCAAACCTTAAAGATTTCTTGTGTGGGGGTATTCACCAGCTCCAGACCAAACCTCGCCAACTGATTAAACTTATTGACATACTCTTTAACAGACATGCTTCCTTGCTTAAGTTCCAGAAACCTCTCCATCTGCATATTCCCTTCTACCTGAGAAAGAAGCTTCGTCTCGAATCTCTATCGGAAATCATGCCAAGTATCAACTGGATGCCCTGCTTACATCATTTCCCACCAGAATGAAGCCTTGTCCTTAAGCTGCCACGTAACCAACTGTATCTTTCTGCAGTCATCAACCTCGAAAAGCATAAACAAGTTTTCTGACTCTTTTAGCCAATTCGTGCTTCCATAAAGTTCTCAGTTCCATGAAATGGCTTTCCTCCCATAAAACAGAAATCTTTGCATATCTTAGAGAAATTATCTGCTCATAAAGGAGGAGGAACAACGGCTGCTGCCCGGGGAGGGGTGTCTCCTTGGCCTCCGGTAGGTTCCATAGCCTCAAGGTATCTACCGAACCAAGCTGGTATTTGAACACCCTTGGGAAGATTCGGTTCCCCAGACATGATGAAAAGAAAAGGAAAAGGGATTTAAATAGAGAATCGAAAGATATACTATATGGATTTGGGGAATATGTTTTTCAAAAACAAACCTTCCTTGAAAATACTTTATTTTTGAAACCTTTTCAAAAAGAATTCAAAACCTTTTATCCGATCTTGTAACCTGGCTCTAAACCAAATATGACCCCCCACGTCCGTTAATGTCACTCTTTATCAGAATGCTTTTAGTTCCGTGAAGCGTTATAGGTAAACAGAAACATAATATCACAAGACAGATATAAAATAGCAACGGAAAATTAAAACTTCGTTATTTTTCAAAAAAACATCATAGTCTCAAAACCAGTTACAACATAGGCATAAAATACTGAAACTGATTACATCAAAATAAAACATCTGCCTTGCGCTAAAAACCATCAGAGTACAGAAATATTAAATCATAATCCCGAGTAGTATCCATAATAAAGTAGACAATTAGTCGAAGCGATACATCAAAGTAGATCCAAATCCAAGCAGTAACATAAGAGAGAATCCAAATCAAGCCTAACTGTTCCCATCCTAAGAGCCTGGGGGAAAGGAAGAGAGAGAAAAGGAAACAAAATGGGTCAGACATAAAGTCTAGCAAGTCCGGTAACTTTTAGCATATAAAGAAGTAAAAGCATTATTATAGGCATATAAACTGGATGAGAGATAACAGTACCATGTAACAGGTATGAACAAACTGAACAGAATAAGAAGAATAAATAGGGTTAACTATTCTTCTCAGTTACTTTCTCTACACCAATACTAGTATATCAGATTATGCCAGGATTAGGTGTCCCCTAATTACTTAACAGAAATAGAATGATCCCAACAGAAACATAATGGTAAGTTCAAGGTGTACTCTAGTAATGGGTTTTACCCAAGCAAAAATAACAGGCACCTCAACAGAAATAACGGGTGTTACCCCAAACAGAAATAACAGGTACCTCAACAGAAACAGATAGGACTAGATGTACCCTAATTACTAACCTGAACGGATCGGCTCCATAACTTGTAAATACCCTGTGTCAGCCCCATAGTAGGGTGTATTACTTCCTAAAGTGGCAACCCACAGAAAGACACAGACTTATTTAATGGTGCTCTTATTTTCCCCTGACAGACTGGACTCATGCACGCACGTGACTTCGTTGGAACGCACCCGTATACAACCCTTTTCAGATGAACCTTTTATAATCAGTTCAGTATGCGTGCCTTGACCCCTACCTAGTGTGGGGTCGGTTACTGACTAATATGGGTGCCACACAGCAGATGATACAAGTCAAAACCCTAAACTTGTATCCCCCAATTAACTAGGATTTTTAATAGGTTAAGCCTACAGATTATCAGGTTCGTCTAACCCCTACAGATTAACATGTCAAGTTTTCATATGTTAACAGGTTTATTTAACCCCAACAAAATAATATGGTTTACTTAACCCAACAGTAAAATCAGGTTTACATAACTCCCAACAGATTAAACAGATTTACATAACCCCCAACAGATTAAACAGGTTTCACATGTTACTTACAGTTTCATTAACATGTCCCGCTTAATCTTTAAATTAAGCCTACAGATTTATATTCCCCCAAATTCCAGTCATAATTCACAGTATAACATATGCCCCAAATTCTAGTCATTTTTCACAGTATAGGTTATTCCTATGAATCCCATTCATGATTCAGTATAGGATATGCCCTCAAATTATCATTCCCAGTCATTCCCAATGTATCCCAATTTTGTTCGTACGCATATTTCAGCGATATTGTCCTTGGCTCGAAGGTATCTTAGGCTATAAAAATAAAAAGGAAATGAGAGAGAGAAGAATAGAAATAGGCATATAATGATAGAAATAGGCATATAACAACAGAGATAAGCATATGGTAGCACAAGTAGGCATATCAGAAATAGGCATATAAGAACAGAATAGCAGATTAGGTGTACAGAAGAATACATGTAATAACAGAACTGTTTAGGTATGAATCAGATTCTTAACAGGCACAGGTTCAAATCCAGATTTATAAACATGTTAGGGTTACTATTAAATTTTTATATCTAAAAGTAACATGAACTCACAGAGATTGGATTGGTGTATGAAAAAGATAACAGATATATGTATAGGCTGATGTTGAAGAAGATAGTCTTGATTGAATCCAAGCTAAGGCAGCATCTCATTGTCTCCATTGTTTTAGGTGTAGAAAAACAATAGAAATGATGTACTTTATATAGCCTATCCTCAACGAACCCAGCCAGCAACAAGTCAAGATTCAGAAAATGTATCGTGCCAGATCGGAGATGGGTCGACCCAACCCCACCTGGGTTGACCCATACCCATAGGTCGACCCATCTATATCATGGGTCGCCCCATCTTAGTTCAGATCTCAGCTACTTTTCCCGCTTACTTTTTCGAACTGTTTTGAATTTCTTGTTTGAATTATATATACATATAAGTTTCTTATATGTATACAAACTTCTAAGCTTCATATCTTCCTCATACGATGTCCGTTTTATGCAAACTCGGGGTCTATCCTTAGAAGAATTCCGAGACGAACGCAATGGTACAGTCCATGTTACTTAATTCCCAATATTTAATTAATTATCCTTTAGTTTATCGTTATAAAGTCCTTTAATAGTACGGGGGGTTACAAAACCCTTAGTAGTAGGTCTCGTAGCTAATGCCCTCTAGTTCATGTAACCGTTAAGTAAAATATCGAGAAATAATAAGTGACCAATTGGTCCGCCTAGGTTCTTAAGCGATCAGGAAGAATCCACCCTATTTGTCATTGATAGTGGGGTAATACTTGATGAAGTATAAGCGAATGAAAGTAATTGAATATAGAAACTCCGTAATTAGGGGTCTAATCTCAATATATTAACCAACCAAGCTATGGTATAAAGGCTTCATAAAAATAGGCGTAAAAGTCATATCTCGGTATTATGCTTTGGAAATACTACTTTGGGAAGGGTGGTAAAGTACGTAAACATTTACTAGGTTAGGCTAGAATCACTAACCTGGTTAGGCATACATTTTGAGTTGAACCAAAAGGGATACATCTGTGTATTATAATATGTATTGTACATTTCCTAGTCACCAGAACTTGTTGTTCTAACTTCCCTCCTTATTACAACCTCCCAGGATTCCTAGAGAAGGTCGGGTTCACACAGGTATTTAGGTTTGGCTTTCGGTTCTCGTTCTCTCTCATGCTCGGTATTGGCAAAGTGACTTACTTTGAAAAGGTAGTTACTTAAGTTAATACTTGTTATCCTATTTTGTTTCTGTTGTGAGTTTTCTTTATCGTACTCTGATTATGCTCATGCTCATTTATTGCAGGTACCAGATTATACGCTTCATGCTTGGATGTTTTGAGTTTCGATTTCTGTCAAAATTTGGCATAGAAAAGTGTGGGGTGTTGCAATAAACGTATAATTAATTACTAAAATTAAATTTAATTAAAAGTTAATTAATTTAAATTTAAACCATAACTTAAAATGCATGTAACGTTCTCATATATTGTCAGAATTCGACAAGACCAGAAGCGTGGATCCTTATCGACGAGCACGATATTATAGAGCTGTTATGGATAGAGTTAGGCGCACCTGGAAGTTTTAATTAAATTAAACGTCAATTTAATTTTATTAAAACAAACTGATTTGACAAAGAATGGAAACCCAAGGTGAGTTAAACTCACTCGGTTCTTCCGACCTATATTTTATATAAGTTGGGTTTTATAATTGTGTGCTATGGTTGCTAATGGTTGACTGTTTGTTAAATGTATATTCATATATTGATTGAACTAATGATATTAAACATTATTTAATTTTAGTGAAAACCAAATCGTTATTCTAACGATTGAAACCAATTGAGGTAACTTACCTTATTGGTCACGTTTATAATAATATAAGCTTATTTAATTAATTTGTTTGAATTGTTTGTTTTGTTAATTGGTTGATGTTAAATAATTGTTATATACCGTTATAGAAATTATCAGTTAAATTAAATTGAATGATTTTATTTGTGATAACCTATGTGAATACTGGGAAGAACGGGTTGGAGGGATCCAACTGGATTCCTCAAATATATTAGATGTTAATTATTTTCATATTATCATTATATGAACTGTTATGGTTGAATGATTGATTTGGATGTTTATCGTTGACTGGAAATTCAACATTTGTTTTGTTTTAACCAATAGGCGGTATTGGTTGAGTAATTGGCTGCGTATGGCCTATAAATCAATCGTTTTATAAATATTGATTTACCGTCAGGTGAATCGATAGAAGTAAAGTTATAAAATTTATGTTATAACTAAAGATAGTTTATTAAATCTATTATTTTGAATAACAGTTTATTAAAAATAAATAAATATTTATTATTTATTATTTAAATTTATAAGTGAATATTAAATAATTTTATAAAGAAAATTCTTATGTTAAGAAGATTTATAAGCAAATGAGCGGAACTTAACCCAACGGTTAAGAGTTGGATAATTGTTTTTAAGAAATAACTAAATGGAACTATTTAAATTAATTATATTATTGATTAATTTAAAGGAATAACTAATTGGAATGGGTTAACGAGACAACCGTGATTAAAGTTGACTGAGTTAACCATTTTAACTGGGATTGATTATTAAATTAGTTCGTTTTGAATTAATCTAATGAAATAGTTTAACAGATATTTGTTTTAATTTTAATAAGATTTTAAAAGGGAATTTACTATTTATTTTGGTTAGTTAAGAAATTAACTACTACGATTGTAGTTAATGATTGAAGTAAATTATTATTTTAATTAATAATAATTTAAGAGATTTCTTTTAAATTGAAATTCATTAAAAAAGTAATCGAAGTGGAAATGAAATCTAATTAAGTGAATATGATAGTTCAAAATAAATGTTTACTTATTTGAATTAAGTAAAGGGAATAAAGATAAAAGGGGTTTTATATTAAACCTGATTTTGTAAATAAGGTTTATAAAAGAGATGTGAAGTTAAAGCGTTGATTTTAAATTAACGTTATTACATAATGGAATTGAGAGAAATGAATAGAATCGAAATGAGATTTCAAAAAGGAATGATTAAAAGGGATTTGTAATTTAATTTGGTAAAGGAATTAGTAATGGGATTTGATAATAATAACTCGAGTTATAAAATGAATTCTTTGAAAGAAGTTAAGGTTAAGAAGTGATTTTTATTAAGAAAGTACTTAATGAACATATTAAGTAATAATAAGATAGATTTAAAAAGAGATATTTTCAAAAGTAAGAATGTTTTGTAAATCATTTTTTTAAAAAATAGTTTAATGAGATTTGTTTGATATTAGAATGAATATGGGTTTTTGAGTTACAACTCAAATCTTTCTTAAGTTAAGAATGTTGTTGATCAAGGTCTGAGAGGTAAATAAATACCCCAACTTGAATACTTCAGGATTATCCAAGGATGATATTAGTTGGTAATGGGAAAGAGGTTATGAATAATTTATTATTTCTATATGAGAAATAACAATGCAACGTTAATTACAAGATTCAGGAATATAGTGAAATTTCCGAAGTAACATAAATGAGATTTCCAAAGTATGTAAATGAGAGGATTTGAGAATATATATTTATATATAATGATGTTCCTGAAGTAAACGTAATAAAAAGGGATTATGTGAAATTACAACAGTATTTTTGAGGAAAGGGAAATGAAAATGTGAGTTTTTGAATAGGTTTATTCTAAAAGAATAAGAGTTGGTTATTGTTTTCAAGTAATAAAACAAAAGAGATTTCATAACATTATTTTACGAATGGTAAGTTGAATTATTTTTCCTAATTATTGAAATGAAAAATGAGGTAGCAAATGTTTTGAAATAATAGTAGAATAGAAAATTGGATATGATTATAGGATATTTTCCTACGTATTAAAATAAAATAGTTTTGAAAAAAAATCTTATGTTGGATAAGAAATGAAAAACTATATTCGTAAGGTTGAAAGATTTAACAGTTTTTAAATTAACCTTCGTTAATTGTTTTTAATTAAAGAGACCAAGTAATGCCGAGTACTGAATCAGTGAACTCATTTTATTTTCATGATTGTTTGTTTGATAGTTAAATAACCAATTATTAATTCTGACCCATATGATTGTCAGTGCGGAACGACCGGGATTGAAATTATATTCGAAAACCATTCCGAACCAGCAAATCCGTGAAGATGTGGATTGAAGATGGAGCAAGTGAAGACTGTGGATCTTCATAACACTACGCCATAGATGTCCTACTACAAAGAAAATCCAAGGTGTTGCTAGCTAAAATGTTGCCACATCTATGCTAATTTTTGTCTATTGCAATGCGCACTTCAATATGTTTAGCATAGATATCAAAACTGTGTTGTAGTAGCTATAGATATTTTTATATTAAAAAAATTAATAAAATTAGCAATCCGCGTGAATACAATCCAACGGTCTACGTTTATCAATATAGTTTATCAATCCGCATTAATCTAAAATTCCTTCACCTCTCAGCTCTTTTGCCCTCCAAAATTTCATTTTCCCGCTAGAACATCTTCCATTCTCCTCCTGCCGCTGTCAAAATGAAAGTAAAATAAAAACAAATCAAGCTAAAAAATCATTTTTCTCATATTGAATCAAGAGCTTTTTTGGGTATTCAGATCTAGAGGTATTTTATCCTTGCTGCCATTTGTTTTTGAGGTAAGCGACGTCTTAAACCCTAGATTAGGAAATTTTGGATTTCTTCGCCTTCATCTGTTACAATACCTAGAAACTTCGAATTTATCGCTTAAAGTTTGACATTTTTTTGTCAAGAAACTGAACAACTATGGATGGATGTTGATAGATCTATCATATAAGCATCTGGTTATAAAGGGGATAAAGTTAATAATTCTGATGGCGTTGTGGTCAAGATCAATGTGAAGGCAAACAAGAAGAATCTAAAATGAAAAGGGAATTCTATAAATGGATTTCCACGAATGGATTTCGGCTTTATCAACAGTGTAAAGGGAATTCTATAAAAGGGAGTTATGTACATATTTGCATTAACTTTTTATTATTTATTTTCTATTGTAGCTTTTTTCCATTTGGGAGAACAAATGATCAGATAAGAACTGAGCAAGTGAACGCCGCATTAGATTTGTGCCAAAAGCTTAATTTGAATGGGATAGTGATTATTGGTGGTATATCCAGAAACAATATCACTTTGAATAGATTGTGTATCTTAAATATATTTATTTTCATTTTATAGGTATGACATCCAATACTGATGCGGCTCAACTTGTTGAGACATTTGCAAAAAAGAAACGATCAACAAAAGGTGCTTAATTTTCTTTATAAATTATTTTGATACATATACTTAAATACAAGTTGCATTACACAGTCGTATTCGGCTCTTTATTCAAATAATATACGATCAGAACATTGCTATATACAATATATGAGTCAAAACACTGCCATATGCATAAATACAGTAATTTAAAATAATGCAAGAAACAGAGGATTGATATCACAGTTTTAATCATTTAGTTTATTGGTGTTCCAGTAACATTTATGGAGACCTAAAGAGTTAGTTTGTTAAACCTAATTTGGCTTAGATGCTATATGCAAGATAAATATTTATAGTTTATACTCTATGAATCTCTTTATACACATGTACATAAATTCAGTACTTCTTTGTCTTTCATTTTTTAAGGTGAATTCTCAGCTTATTAGCTATATTTGTAGTATACTATGTAACTCATTCAGGTTATTGTAAGCGAGGAGGTTACTTCTTCAAGCCAACTCTCTTTGAGACATAACAAAGAGAATTTGTGATGTTGTTCAAGCTGGAGCTGAACATTGTGAATTATTGCTGATGTCATTTTTCTTTTATTCATTCATAATATTATTTTTGTTTATATAAAAAATTGCCCTTGTTTTGCTCCTTAGTTTTTTGATCATGTACGGTGTATTTACCTTGTAAATATACCAATTTTAAGCTTCCAACAGTGTTTAGATATTTTTTGGATAACATATGTTACACAAATGCTGGATTTATAGATTACCTTATTCTAAAAGCAAAATCATACATGAATGCAAAGTCAATGACATATTTTAAAAACAAAATTCAAGAAGAAACTTAACTATGCAAGGTTTACCTTTCTGTGACATGCCTCTACCTGGAATGAAGATGATTCACATTCACAAACTTAGAATTATCCGCTTTTCCTACTTTATTTATTCATCAACCCTGGTTGACATGAAACTATTTTGATTTCAGACAGATATCATGGAGTTATTTTGCTGCCAGAGTGTTCATGTGGACAAGGCATCTATAATCAAGCATGAAATCAAATACATTCAAGCTTTGCAAGAACAAGAAAATATGATTGTGGTTAAGATAAGTGAATTGGAAGTAAGCAAGACACCAAGAAAGAAACTTGCAGCAATGTTCAAAAAAAGAGAAATATGGGAACCATTGAAGTTATAGAGGTAATTAAATCTAGGTTATTTTGATTTCGTTCAATGTTAACCATTGAAGTTATAGAGGTAATTAAATCTAGGTTATTTTGATTTCATTCAATGTTTGATTCAATATTGAACTACATTTCATTTAATTTCGGGGATAATGTGGATTGAGACAAGGAGGAAGAGAGAAGTCAATGGTGGTAAGTATAACATACCTTGTTGAATCAACTTTCATATTCCTGGTCCGTAAATGTAAGTTGCCACTATACCTCACTTGGAATAGATTAAGTATATAATGTATTTCAGATTGCATCAATTCTCTAAACACATCTTGATTACACGTCCATTGCAGGGCACATCGGCTAGTCCGGATGGAAAACTTATTGCTGTTCTTGGTGACAGCACAGACTTCTTATTAGCCAATGCTCAATCTGGAAAGGCTTGTTTAATGCCTATCGTAGTTGCTATTATTGTCATAAAATATAACTAAAAACTGACAGTTCCATTGGAAAATTTCAGACTATTGGTATGAATCCAGCAAGTTTTACCCTTTTTTATATTACAATGATTCACAGTTCATCCACAACCAATTCAATTAGCAGCAGAACCGTACCTACCTGACCATGTCGAAGCATTAAACTGGGAATGAGAAAATTATATATTAAATAAATTAGTCTACATACAGTTTGCCTTCATTTATTCATTGGTTTTTCATTTGATAATAGAAAGTGCAGTTCAAATATTGCTTCAAACACAAATACATGCTCTTTATTAAACTGTTCAAACACAAATGCAGGCTAAATAAACTTTTGGTTTCATCACTGCATTCATCCCTTCTGTGTTTGTTATTGGGTATAAGTTGATACTTTATTATTTCCCCCTTTTTGTATTTGGTTCAATAGCATATCTTGATTGTATTTTTGTACTTTTGTAATTGTGCAGATTCGGCATAGAGGAGTACAATTGAAATCTGGATGTTATAGTCATAAAAATAGTGTAGTAGTGAATTGATTTTTAATAATTTTGTTATTTTTTTGTTAACAATTTATGGTAACTGAAGAATTAGATTTGAAGTGGGAAACAAGACTTGGTTGACGAAAAGGAAAGGAGTGAGAATGATAATCGTAGCAGGGGCATGCTGCATAAGCGGTACTCCTTGTGGACTGGGATATTAATATATCTTACTTGGAAATTGTGAGAACCCGTAACTTCCCCGTGAAGGAAAGAGCGGATACATTGAGAACAACACACAAATGAACGCAGACGGAAGAACATTACATTGTTAATACAACAATTCCATCAGATACAAGAATATACAGAGTATGAATAAATATACATTCGATAAATATCAGAGATTACAATAAATTACATAGCAGCGGAAAATAATATAAAACACAACTGAAAGTAATGCACGGATACAGAGCTTTCCGAGCATCGTTCCAGCTGTAAATCAGGATCCTATGAATATAAATCTGCAAAACCAAAACTACTAGCTGCCCGTGTCGAAAATAGGGGCACCCAGAGTTTAGGTTAAAACAATAAACTCCAGGTCAGTCATGTGACTGGTGTGAGAACTAAAACAGTTATTTAAAACTTTACTTTAAAAGAGAGTAATTCAAGGGACCACGCCGTATAACACGGAACGGGTTTCCTTCCAAGAATACCAGTGCATAGGATAAACAACGCAATGCTTTTTCGAAAAATGAAGCTATTATAAGACCCAGGTCCCATCACACATTGCAACGCAAGCTGGAGGATAGGGTTTTCCCTTATAATAGCCAAACATGCTTGATACGTTTAAAACAAATCATTTGATACTATAATAAGTGTATAGTGTCAAAACAGTTTCAATCATAAATATAAATCATAGACGGCATGGGTACCATATATCATGTCGCCATACTAGTTCTACAATTAAAACCGCAATACACGTATTGGAAATTGGATTTTCATCATGAGTCGAGGAAAGGGGCAAGCTCCTCTCCTCTTTCGAGACACTCTAGCAAATGCCTCGGGGCTACACACTCTGGGTAACCCCTGGATCTTCAGGGCCGGTCCTCTCTTACGTTTGAGGATTAGTTATGCCTGAACACACGTTTCCCCGTCCTTACAGACCTAAAATCGAGGCGCCTCATCCAACAACCACATAGGTGAAAAGCATATAAATGTCAGGGCTGGTAAGTCACTGACACCACCAAAGCTAGAAAGAAACGTCGTGCTCTCCCTGCAGTCCTTATCCCGTTTTTAACTCATACTGAGGTGTGAGGCTCGAGAATTCACGTTATACACAAAGCTGCCACGTAGGCCGTGCTTTGATCATCAACCACAAGACTTTGCTTTTCAACAGAAGCCATGATCCATGCAACTCAGCGTGCCACACAGGCAATTCATGCCATGCGATTGATATCTATCGATATATAATCTCTAAGCTCGTACGTCTCAGAGAAGGGCGTTAAGCAAGAGAATAAATTCTCCGCCGCCAAACAGATATATATTTAACAGAAATCAATCAACACAGAATAAAATCCAATGTCAGACACACAATACATTTACAAGTTCGTTCTGGGTCTGAACGAAAACGGAGGCACTTTCCTCGCATATCCATCGATCTCCAAGTACATCTGGACGACCATCAACTGATTCCCTCATCTTGGGTGTACAGCCCAATCAAGATCATCAGTAATCACCCTAACGATGTGAAGACTTCCGGTCTTCAATCACCGTTTTCATCTTCGACATATCGTCGAATCGGTTATTCAGAATGGGTATAAACCCGGCCTTCCCGAACAACCCGCGTATATTAAAAACAAATGTTACACAAACACAACATACGCCTCATTCCATTTCATTATTCACTAACCGTAAATCAGTAAGAGGGCAATCCCCCAAATATTAACCCCGAAGGCCGAAACCAACATCAGATCAATACCCAGGAAACCATTCTTCTTAACTAACCTACAGTTAGTTTCTAAATCTCAATTCTTAGGGAAAGGTTCCCATTAATTTTATCCAAGATAAATTCTTTAAAATTTATCCTTTAATCTTCCTTTGGATGTCATTTCAAACCAAATTATGGTTTTTTCCCAAACTAGTCGAGATTAGCGAACCACACCGAAGTAATTATTTATTTTATTTCCCAATCCCAACATATTCATCCCATGAAGCAAAACTGGTAATACTCCATATCTAACACCACGGTGTTATCGGTAAAATTAATTACCATTTCACATTCAAATCTAATTAAAGATTTAACTATCGCTTTGGAGCAAAACTGGTGATACTCCATTCTCGCTCATTTTCCAAATTTGATAATTTAAATTATCAATTCACAATTCAATCTAATTGCAGATTCATTAAAACTCCTTTTACTGGGTTAAAGAACTAATGTCCTTTAAAACACGGTTCACGATAAACCCAAATCACATTCTACTTATTATCGGGTTAAAGAACTAGTGTTATTTAAAACACCGTTCACGATAAACACACAAATCAATTCTAATTCAATTCCAATCAAATATATTAGAAATTTCGATTATTTAAAACCCCTTTTTAATTCTAATTTATTTATTTAAAAATAATTGGGTTTTAAATTTAGTTCAAAACTAGTTCATTTCGATAAAAATCCATTTTTATCTTTTCAAATATGGAGTTTTACATCCCAATTTTTCCCAAATCGTTTCTTATGATTTTACACAAATTATTGATATTTTTTATAATTTTATCAAGGCCCGTGCAGTCGATTTCCATCAACGGTCATCGAACTGCACTTACATCGACCTTTTCCAAATTTGATTTGGACATATCTCCACATCCAACCGTTAGATTTCAAATTTCTAATATTCGTTAGAAAGCTCTTTTCGATAAGAACCCAACGGTTCCGGTTTTAGGAGAATCCGACGGTCGGATCTCCCGTAATGTCCATTCGAAATAAATGGTCGAAATTCGCGAACTGCCGCGGCGCGGCGCGTTCTATTCAGGCCATTAAATTATATATATAATATATATAATATATATTTCGTTGATTTTTATTTTAAAACGAATTTTATAAATCATTTTAAATTCGTTTCAAAAACAATTTCAACTTCAATTTCAATTCAAATCAAAATTGAATTCTTCCTTATAAATTCGTTTTAAAATTCATTTCTATTCAATTCAATTTGAATTCATTTCAATTCGTTTCAATTCAATTCGAATTCGTTTTCAATTCAATTCGTATTGGTTTTCAATTCGATTCAATTCAAATTGGTTTTCTATTCGATTCAATTCAGATTGGTTTTCTATTCGATTCAATTCAAATTGGTTTTCTATTCGATTCAGTTCAAATTGGTTTTCTATTCGATTCAATTCAAATTGGTTTTCTATTCGATTCAATTCAGATTGGTTTTCTATTCGATTCAATTCAAATTGGTTTTCTATTCGATTCTATTCAAATTGAAAAACGAATATAATCGATATAAATATCGTTCGCATCAAAATAGCGCATCTCTAATCAACACGGCTTTATATATTTCAATAATTCCGTTATCCTATTCAACAAATGAATATTTATTTTATTCAATACGTGAATCTATATTTTTGTCAACACATGACTAAACTCAACGAATGAGTACTGTCCACGTGTGACTCCTTTTGTTATTTAATATATTTTATAAAAATTATGGTATCTATCGTTTGATTTCAAATCAGACTCCAACCGTAAATTAGTAAGAGAACGATTCCCTGAATATTAACCCCGAAGGCCGAAACCAACATCAGATCAATATCCAGGAGACCACTCATCTTATCTATTTTCCAGTTAGTTTCTAATTTTCTATATGATAAAGATGTAAATTTTATTGTTAAAATATTTCGTTCAACACATGACTAATCTCAACGGATGAGTACTGTCAACACATGAATCTTTATTTTATAAAGATGTAAATTTTATTGTTAAAATATTTCGTTCAATACATGACTAATCTCAACGGATGAGTACTGTCAACACATGAACCTTTATTTTATAATATTCTTTATTTTCTAAATTGGAATGAGGCCCAATCAATTACCATACAAAGTTAATTATATGGATTCCATACAACACATGTATATAATAGCAACGATGAATAATCAACCATCATCCAAAGTGCACTACACTGTATAAGCATCAAATATAGATATCTAACGCTTATAACAGCCTGTCGATCCATCGATCGACAAACAACTAATTATTGGGATTAGTGTATGTCGAATTTTATCGCAATACCCATGTGGGGTTTCAAACAATCAAACACAGATTTTATTTGTGCAGTTGGGCGATGTGTAAAATTTATCGACCCAATCAATATCAGTCAAATCAGTGTATATAAACAAATCGACCGATTTGTTTATAAATATTTATTTATTCACTTTCATGTTAAAAATTATATTTTTAACGATAAAATATTTATTTACTAACATTCACTATATTCATATTCGCGTTAAAAACTTATATTTTTAACGATAACTAATTTATTTCAACCATCTACATTTATTATCGATTTCACATCAGCAACACAAACAAATTTCACAACACATCAAACAAGCATACAAGCCATCCATGGTCTGTGGATGACGGGTGTCGGGTGCTACTAAACACCGTCTGCATCCTATCATATATATATAACTAGAAAAGGAAAATTGAGTGAGAAGTTCTCACCAATAGCTATTCCAACTCCACGACTCTTCCTATGTAGAAATCTTCGTCGTTCTCTCCCTTTGTCACTTTCGTTGCCCGTATTCACTACATATATAAAAATCGAATTTTTACTTCGCTATTCAATATATAAAAATTGAATTTTTACTTCGCTATTCAATATATAAAAATTGAATATTTACTTCGCTATTCAATATATAAAAATCGAATTTTTACTTCGCTATTCAATATATAAAAATCAAATTTTTACTTCGCTATTCAATATATAAAAATCGAATTTTTACTTCGCTATTCAATATATAAAAATCGAATTTTTACTTCGCTATTCAATATATAAAAATGGGTGCGTTTTCTACAGGTCCCTATTAAGTTTCAAAATTAGGCTCACATCCGGTCATAAACTTATTATAAATTTAGTCCCTGTTTTCATTTTTACGTGTTATTCATAATATTTGCATACATGTATGCAAATATTATGAATGAATATTTGCATACATGTATGCAAATATTATGAATGAATATTTGCATATATGTATGCAAATATTTTGAATTTTTGCATACATGTATGCAACTATTCTGATGAATAGTTGCATACATGTATGCAAATATTCTAAATTGTTGCATTCATGTATGCAACTTTTCTGAACGAATATTTGCATAGATGTATGCAAATATTCAAAAAATTTGCATACATGTATGCAACTATTCTGAACGAATATTTGCATACATGTATGCAAATATTTTGAATTTTTGCATACATGTATGCAACTATTCTGATGAATATTTGCATACGTATATGCAAATATTCTGAATGAATATTTGCATACATATATGAAAATATTTTAAATTTTCGCATACATGTATGCAAATATTTGTTTAGAATAGTTGCATACATGTATGCAAATAAAGTTAAACTAACGTTGATTAATTGTTGCATAAATATGTGCAATTTTTCTAAATAGAAATACAGGGACCTAATTTACAATAAGTTTATGACCGGACCTGAGCCTAATTAAGTTTCAAAATAGGGACCTTTGCCTAATTTCCACTATAAAATTCCTATTTTTACTTCGCTATTCAATATATAAAAATTCTATTTTTCTAATGCTACTATATAGATAAAAATTATAATTTTATCACGTTCTTCTATACATAAAGATCTTAACTTTCTTTATAAAAATAAATCAAATCCTTTTCTAAATAAAAATCAATACTTTGCTTAACTAAAAATCAATGTACATTTATTTAAAAACCCAAAAATAAACCATGTTATTTATATTTAAAAACTGAAGAAGAAAATAAAGTAAAATAAATAAAAATGCTCACTGGTTTTCAGCGCAAGGGGGGGTGTCTTTGCTGCGCCGTCGGAAGTGTGCTCGAGGAGGCGTAGGTCGGAGGTGGGGCCATCATCAACTGGCGGCGGCGGCTTTCCGTCGTAGGGCTGTACGGGGTCTCTGGTTTGCTCGCGAGAGGTGAAGAGAGGCCAGGGGAAGAAGGAGAGGGGGGAGGGGATGAGGTGGTGTGGTGGAGCGTCGGTGGAGGATGGAGGAGGCGGAGCGGTGAGCTCGTGGGGGAGGGGCGCGATCGAATTGATTTGGGGGCTGATATTTGGCCATCGGGTTATAAAGGGGGTGTGGGGTTAGGTTTTAAGGGATTATATATTATTTAATAATATTATTTTTAATTCTCTAAAGTTGACTTTTTATACGACCTCTAAACGAGACCCACCGCCTGTCGTCCCTAGCGTTTTACCCCCATTCCGAACACAATGGGATATGTATCGTAGGCTGATTCGATCGTTTCGATCAGTTTTCGTCAAAATCAACATATAACTCTCTATATTGAATTTGA
Organism: Allium sativum; assembly: GCA_030737875.1. Classification (NCBI taxonomy): domain Eukaryota; kingdom Viridiplantae; phylum Streptophyta; class Magnoliopsida; order Asparagales; family Amaryllidaceae; genus Allium; species Allium sativum. The sequence goes on from CM060921.1 coordinate 389,353,977, forward strand.
ACGCGCATTTCAATTGGGGTCACATACTAACTCGAAAAATTCCAGAAAAATATTTTCTAACTTCGTATTGACGATACGGTCCTAACAAAACTAGTTTCATCGAATTCTGAGACCGTATGAAAAATGGCCAATTTCCAATCGATTAAAATCAACTGAAACTGGTCAAACGCGTTTTCCTTTGCCACGCTCACATATTGATTCGGAAAATTATGAAATTTGAAATCTAGCAATAATTTGACACTGCGGATCCAACAAAAGTGGTTTCGTCGAAATCCGAGGTCGTTTGCAAAATGGCTATTTTTAAGGGCCTGAATTCCATAGCGACTATTCAGAATTTTCAACTGGACATATCTTTTGATTCCCGCTATGAAATTTCGATTTTTCGGATTCTTGGAAAGATATCCTCAATTAGATCCTAATGTTTTTGGTTTCACTAAAATCCGGATTATTTTGCACCCGGTACATTCAATTGAAGTTTGAAATCGAATTATCGAACTACCGCGCCATTTTCAATTCCTTTTATAATTAAAATAAAATATTTATATTCTAACGACGACGTATATAATATATACGTTCGAATTCATTCAAAATAAATTTTTCGTCGATATTATTTATAATAATCTATTTTAAATGTTCAAAATTCGCTTAAATTGCCAAAATAAAAATTTTAAACTGGCCCAGATTTTCGGGTTGTTACAATCTCCCCCACTTAAAACTTTTTGTCCCCGAAAAGGAACAAAGTCGAAAGTGGTTTGCTTAATCAACTCTACGTTCGATCTGGCTTCCATTCTCCAACTTTTCAGTTTCTGAGAATTTTCAAATTCTTCAAAAATTTGGCTAACACCCTAAATTTTCGAAAAATTTCACCATAACCTCCCTTGCACCGGGAGCCACGGGAAAATTCCGAAATTGCCATACAGGCCATCTGATCTCAAAAAGAAAAAGAAAAAGCCAAGCGGCTAGCCAATCGGCTCATAAAATCATCATCACCCAAACAAAACAGTAAATTATAGTAAACATGTACCTATTTTTCGGGCAAACAAATTTTATTCTCTGCTCTAGCCTCCTTGCTATGACCTGTTCAATGTAAGTACATGTATATGCAAGCAAATGCGACCAATTTTCAATACAGTCCAATATTTGATGCAATTAGGCATAATGGTTCAAAATTATTAAACAAATAAACAAACAACACAAACATCAATCAATTAGTGAATTTAACGTTTCAAATTCATAATTTTGATATATATACTGAAAATCTTGTTTTTGATGCCAATTCACAACAATGTATTCTAGCTATATTAGTTTTGGTTCTCACACCAGCCTAACGGAAATATATAGATATCACACCTTCGAAACACGAACACAAATTCTGATGATGATATATCAATCATCAGAATCATCTCCGGGTGTCTAGAATGTGATTCTATATCTATCCAGTATATTAAAACTTCGAATATACGTTCATGACGCGTATACGCGAAATCTTTATATGCTCGATTGTCCAAATTCAAAATAAATAAATATTCAAATACGTATAAAATGGTTTAAATTTTCAAAACAAAATTGTTTTCATTTGAAAAATATACTCTTCACACTCGTTCTAGGAAACTACTGATCCTATCTCTAACGAGACATTCTAATTGGATATTACTAATCCAATATCTGATGAATTATTTCGTATGGTTCTAATGTGTCTTGTTCTCGAGCTCTGTAAACCAAAGCTCTGATACCACTGTGAGAACCCGTAACTTCCCTGTGAAGGAAAGAGCGGATACTTTGAGAACAACACACAAATGAATGCAGACGGAAGAACATTTCATTGTTAATACAACAATTCCATCAGATACAAGAATATACAGAGTATGAATAAATATACATTCGATAAATATCAGAGATTACAATAAATTACATAGCAGCGGAAAATAATATAAAACACAACTGAAAGTAATGCACGGATATAGAGCTTTCCGAGCATCGTTCCAGCTGTAAATCAGGAACCTGTGAATATAAATCTGCAAAACCAAAACTACTAGCTGCGCGTGTCGAAAATAGGGGCACCCAGAGTTTAGGTTAAAACAATAAACTCCAGGTCAGTCATGTGACTGGTGTGAGAACTAAAACAGTTATTTAAAACTTTACTTTAAAAGAGAGTAATTCAAGGGACCACGCCGTATAACACGGAACGGGTTTCCTTCCAAGAATACCAGTGCATAGGATAAACAGCGCAATGCTTTTTCGAAAAATGAAGCTATTATAAGACCCAGGTCCCATCACACAACGCAACGCAAGCCGGAGGATAGGGTTTTCCCTTATAATAGCCAAACATGCTTGATACGTTTAAAACAAATCATTTGATACTACAATAAGTGTATAGTGTCAAAATAGTTTCAATCATAAATATAAATCATAGACAGCATGGGTACCATATATCATGTCGCCATACTAGTTCTACAATTAAAACCGCAATACACGTATTGGAAATTGGATTTCCGTCATGAGTCGAGGCAAGGGGCAAGCTCCTCTCCGCTTTCGAGACACTCTAGCAAATGCCTCGGGACTACACACTCTGGGTAACCCCTGGATCTTCAGGGCCGGTCCTCTCTTACGTTTGAGGATTTGTTATGCTTAAACACACGTTTCCCGGTCCTTACAGACCTAAAATCGAGGCGCCTCATCCAACAACCACATAGGTGAAAATTATATAAATGTTAGGGCTGGTAATTCACTGACACCACCAAAGCTAGAAAGAAACGTCGTGCTCTCCCTGTAGTCCTTATCCCGTTTTTAACTCATACCGAGGTGTGAGGCTCGCTAATTCGCGTTATACACAAAGCTGCCACGTAGGCCGTGCTTTGATCATCAACCACAAGACTTTGCTTTTCAATAGAAGCCTTGATCCATGCAACTCAGCGTGCCACACAGGCAATTCATGTCATGCGATTGATATCTATCGATATATAACCTCTAAGCTCGTACGTCTCAGAGAAGGGCGTTAAGCAAGAGAATAAATTCTCCGCTGCCAAACAGATATATATTTAACAGAAATCAATAAACACAGAATAAAATCCAATGTCAGACACATAATCCATTTACAAGTTCGTTCTGGGTCTGAACGAAACCGGAGGCACTTTCCTCGCATATCCATCGATCTCCAAGTACGTCTGGACGACCACCAACTGATTCCCTCATCTTGGGTGTACAGCCCAATCAAGATCATCAGTAATCACCCAAACGATGTGAAGACTTCCGGTCTTCAATCACCGTCTTCATCTTCGACATATCGTCGAATCGGTTATTCAGAATGGGTATAAACCCGGCCTTCCCGAACAACCCGCGTATATTAAAAACAAATGTTACACAAACACAACATACGCCTCATTCCATTTCATTAGTCACTAACCGTAAATCAGTAAGAGGGCAATCCCCCAAATATTAACCCCGAAGGCCGAAACCAACATCAGATCAATACCCAGGAAATCATTCTTCTTAACTAACCTACAGTTAGTTTCTAAATCTCAATTCTTAGGGAAAGGTTCCCATTAATTTTATCCAAGATAAATTCTTTAAAATTTATCCTTTAATCTTCCTTTGGATGTCATTTCAAACCAAATTATTGTTTTTTCCCAAACTAGTCGAGATTAGCGAACCACACCGAAGTAATTATTTATTTTATTTCCCAATCCCAACCTATTCATCCCATGAAGCAAAACTGGTAATACTCCATATCTAACACCACGGTGTTATCGGTAAAATTAATTACCATTTCACGTTCAAATCTAATTTAAGATTTAACTATCGCTTTGGAGCAAAACTGGTGATACTCCATTCTCGCTCATTTTCCAAATTTGATAATTTAAATTATCAATTCACATTTCAATCTAATTGCGGCCTGATCTTAGGCCCTGACTCACCCTCCGTGGACGAACCTTGCGGAGGAACCCTTAGGTTTTCGGGGCATTGGATTCTCACCAATGTTTGCGTTACTCAAGGTTCAATTGGAACATGAAAACGTGAATGAATTGATTCATTAAATCTCCTTTTACTGGGTTAAAGAACTATTGTCCTTTAAAACACATTTCACGATAAACCCAAATCACATTCTTCTTATTATCGGGTTAAAGAACTAGTGTTATTTAAAACACCGTTCACGATAAACCCACAAATCAATTCTAATTCAATTCCAATCAAATATATTAGAAATTCCGATTATTTAAAACCCCTTTTTAAATCTAATTTATTTATTTAAAAAAAATTGGGTTTTAAATTTAGTTCAAAACTAGTTCATTTCGATAAAAATCCATTTTTATCTTTTCAAATATGGAGTTTTACATCCCAATTTTTCCCAAATCGTTTCTTATGATTTAACACAAATTATTGATATTTTTAATAATTTTATCAAGGCCCGTACAGTCGATTTCCATCAACGGTCATCGAACTGCACTTACAACGACCTTTTCCGAATTTGATTTGGACGTATCTCCAAATCCAACCGTTAGATTTCAAATTTCTAATATTCGTTAGAAAGATCTTTTTGATACGAACCCAACGGTTCTGGTTTTAGGAGAATCCGACGGTCGGATCTCCCGTAATGTCCATTCGAAATAAATGGTCGAAATTCGCGAACTGCCGTGGCGCGGCCCGTTCTATTCAGGCCATTATATTATATATATAATATATATAATATATATTTCATCGATTTCTATTTTAAAACGAATTTTATAAATCATTTTAAATTCGTTTCCAAAACAATTTCAACTTCCATTTCAATTCAAATCAAAATTGAATTCTTCCTTATAAATTCGTTTTAAAATTCATTTCTATTCAATTCAAATTTCAATTCAATTTGAATTCATTTCAATTCGTTTCAATTCAATTCGAATTCGTTTTCAATTCAATTCGAATTGGTTTTCAATTCAATTCGAATTGGTTTTCTATTCGATTCAATTCAAATTGGTTTTCTATTCGATTCAATTCAGATTGGTTTTCTATTCGATTCAATTCAAATTGGTTTTCTATTCGATTCAATTCAAATTGGTTTTCTATTCGATTCAATTCAAATTGGTTTTCTATTCGATTCAATTCAAATTGGTTTTCTATTCGATTCAATTCAAATTGGTTTTCTATTCGATTCAATTCAAATTGAAAAACGAATATAATCGATATAAATATCGTTCGCGTCAAAATAGCGCATCTCTAATCAACACGGCTTTATATATTTCAATAATTCCGTTATCCTATTCAACAAATGAATATTTATTTTATTCAATACGTGAATCTATATTTTTGTCAACACATGACTAATCTCAACGAATGAGTACTGTCCACGTGTGACTCTTTTTGTTATTTAATATATTTTATAAAAATTATGGTATCTATCGTTTGATTTCAAATCAGACTCCAACCGTAAATTAGTAAGAAAACGATTCCCTGAATATTAACCCCGAAGGCCGAAACCAACATCAGATCAATATCCAGGAGACCACTCATCTTATCTATTTTCCAGTTAGTTTCTAATTTTCTATATGATAAAGATGTAAATTTTATTGTTAAAATATTTCGTTCAACACATGACTAATCTCAACGGATGAGTACTGTCAACACATGAACCTTTATTTTATAAAGATAAAGATGTAAATTTTATTGTTAAAATATTTCATTCAACACATGACTAATCTCAACGGATGAGTACTATCAACACATGAACCTTTATTTTATAATATTCTTTATTTTCTAAATTGGAATGAGGCCCAATCAATTACCATACAAAGTTAATTATATGGATTCCATACAACACATGTATATAATAGCAACGATAAATAATCAAACATCATCCAAAGTGCACTACACTGTATAAGCATCAAATATAGATATCTAACGCTTATAACAGCCTGTCGATCCATCGATCGACAAACAACTAATTATTGGGATTAGTGTATGTCGTATTTTATCCCAATACCCATGTGGGGTTTCAAACAATCAAACACAGATTTTATTTGTGCAGTTGGGCGATGTGTAAAATTTATCGACCCAATCAATATCAGTCAAATAAGTGTATATAAACAAATCGGCCGATTTGTTTATAAATATTTATTTATTCACTTTCACGTTAAAAATTATATTTTTAACGATAAAATATTTATTTACTAACATTCACTATATTCTTATTCGCGTTAAAAACTTATATTTTTAACGATAACTAATTTATTTCAACCATCTACATTTATTATCGATTTCACATCAACAACACAAACAAATTTCACAACACATCAAACAAGCATACAAGCCATCCATGGTCTGTGGATGACGGGTGTCAGGTGCTACTAAACACCGTCTGCATCCTAGCATATATATATAACTAGGAAAGGAAAATTGAGTGAGAAGTTCTCACCAATAGCTATTCCAACTCCACGACTCTTCCTATGTAGAAATCTTCGTCGTTCTCTACCTTTGTCACTTTCGTTGCCCGTATTCACTATATATATAAAAATTGAATTTTTACTTCGCTATTCAATATATAAAAATCGAATTTTTACTTCGCTATTCAATATATAAAAATCGAATTTTTACTTCGCTATTCAATATATAAAAATCGAATTTTTACTTCGCTATTTAATATATAAAAATCGATTTTTTACTTCGCTATTCAGTATATAAAAATCCTATTTTTACTTCGCTATTCAATATATAAAAATTCTATTTTTCTAATGCTACTATATAGATAAAAATTATATTTTTATCACATTCTTCTATACATAAAGATCTTAACTTTCTTTATAAAAATAAATCAAATCCTTTTCTAAATAAAAATCAATACTTTGCTTAACTAAAAATCAATGTAAATTTATTTAAAAATCCAAAAATAAACCATGTTATTTATATTTAAAAACTGAAGAAGAAAATAAAGTAAAATAATAAAAATGCTCACTGGTTTTCAGTGCAAGGGGGGTGTCTTTGCTGCACCGTCAGAAGTGTGCTCGAGGAGGCGCAGGTCGGAGGTAGGGCCTTCATCAACTGGCGGCGGCGGCTTTCCGTTGTAGGGATGTAGGGGGTCTCGGGTTTGCTCGCGAGAGGTGAAGAGAGGCCAGGGGAAGAAGGAGAGGGGGGAGGGGATGAGGTGGTGCGGTGGAGCGTCGGTGGAGGATGGAGGAGGCGGAGCGGTGAGCTCGTGGGGGAGGGGCGCGATCGAATTGATTTGGGAGCTGATATTTGGGCATCGGGTTATAAAGGAGGTGTGGCGTTAGGTTTTAAGGGATTATATATTATTTAATAATATTATTTTTAATTCTCTAATGTTGACTTTTCATACGACCTCTAAACGAGACCCACCGCCTGTCGTCCCTAGCGTTTTACCCCCATTCCAAACACAATGGGATATGTATTGTTGGATGATTCGATCGTTTCAATCAGTTTTCGTTAAAATCAACATATAACTCTATATATTGAATTTGAACGCGCATTTCAATTTACTGGAGTCACATACTAACTCGAAAAATTCCGGAAAAATATTTTCTAGCTTCGTATTGACGATACGGTCCTAACAAAACTAGTTTCGTCGAATTCTGAGACCGTATGAAAAATGGCCAATTTCCAGTCGATTAAAATCAACTGAAACTGGTCAAACGCGTTTTCCTTTGCCACGCTCACATATTGATTCGGAAAATTATGAAATTTGAAATCTAGCAATAATTTGACACTGCGGATCCAACAAAAGTGGTTTCGTCGAAATCCGAGGTCATTTGCAAAATGGCTATTTTTAAGGGCCTGAATTCCATAGCGACTATTCAGAATTTTCAACTGGACATATCTTTTGATTCCCGCTATGAAATTTTGATTTTTCGGATTCGTTGGAAAGGTATCCTCAATTAGATCCTAATGTTTTTGGTTTCACTAAAATCCGGATTATTTTGCACCTGGTACATTCAATTGAAGTTTGAAATCGAATTATCGAACTACCGCGCCATTTTCAATTCCTTTTATAATTAAAATAAAATATTTATATTCTAACGACGACGTATATAATATATACGTTCGAATTCATTCAAAATAAATTTTTCATCGATATTATTTAAAATAATCTATTTTAAATGTTCAAAATTCGCTTAAATTGCCAAAATAAAAATTTTAAACTGGCCCAGATTTTCGGGTTGTTACAGAAATTGTTTGAGTGAAAATGTAGCTTGTCTGTATATGAGTGAATGTATAATAGTGTCAGTGAGTCTGTATATGAGTTAATCGAGTGGCAATGTAGTGAATTCAGCTATTTTATGTAATGAAATTACTAATTCAAAAATGGTGTGAACTTGAATTGTTTTTTTTTCTTAATGTGAGTAATTATATTTGTTGCTAGTGAAATAGCAGCTCTTATTATAATATTATGAAATCTTTGATTAATAGCAGTTGAGGTGTAATTACTTTTAGCAGTTGTAAAACAAATTTTAACAACTGATAGAAACAATTGTAAAAAAGGTTGACTTTATTACAATTGCCAGCTGTACTGTACTTATTACAACTGCTTCAGTTGTGAAAGGGTATTTTTTTGTTGTAGTGGTACCTATGGCAACACCTGTACTGATGTTGCCATAGGATTGCGAAGGTGTTACCTTTGACTTTAAGCAACGTGGCAAAAGGCAACCCCGAAAAAGTGTTGCCACAGATCATTTTTTGCCCATAACAACACTTTTTGGCACTTCCTGCATCACTTCTCTGGTGTTGAAGTATTCAATCTATAGCGTAGTGTAAACAAAAGAACTACGTGTCAAATTTCTCTAATGTTGCAACCAAAGTTATTTTGATTTGCGAAGCTGTCGCGGTTGAAATCTACGGATTGCAAGAACTACTCGTTATTGATCTGTAGGGTGATTCCTAGGGCGTGGTAGGTGGGTGCCTTCAGTTCATCCTGTTCCAAGAACTTGTATGGACGAGTGCCTGACAGAGTATTTCCAAATGGATTGCGTACGTTGATTTCTTCAAACGTACCATAGTTTCTGGCGGAGAAGGGCACTTCTCTTAGCTTAACAACTAGAGTACTTTTGTTGACATCAATTAATGATATCTGATGGATCTGATGGTGTGGCATTCAAAGTGAATGATGGCCTGATGTTCCAAAAATAGAAATGAATAAAATAATAAATAAATTATGACCTCAAGCCTCATCAACTGAGAAATGTTAAAAATCGGATAGGTCGCGTGGGTATATGGGTCGCACCCAACAAAAGGGTGTATCATTCCCTAATCTGGAGAAATCAAATGTCTTCGGTTGTCCCTTTTATTTTTGTATGTTTTCTATCGGTTCGGTTGGTTGGCTCCCATCCGTGATAATGATATATTCGGTACTCTCAAGCGAATTGAGGGGTTGGTCATGTTTAGCCTGGGTTGTAAGATGTTCTTGTTGAACCCCAATGTATTCGTCTTCGGAGGTAAACTGTCGAAAAGGTGGTTTCCTATACCTTTCCATGGAAATCTATTCTCTAATAAGCGCCCATAGTTTTGATTGTATACTATGTATGTGGAGCATGAGAAGCAAGTGTTCCGCTAGATTGCTATTTACTTGTATTAGACTGTATTATAATATCAAAAGAGATATGATTTCAAAAAAATATGGGTTATCGTAAGGTAAAAGGCGTCCGTATTTATGTGTGGATTTGGTCTTATGATTATCCTTTCTTTCGAAAAGATTTTGATTTTAAAAATCAAGTTAGATGATACCTTTAAACTTAGTGTGTTTTTCTCACTCTAGTTAACCAAACTGATCCGGCGTTTGTAATGCTAGGGTTAGACTGGGTTTTACAGGTTTAGATTTGTATGCTGCGAACTTCAGAAGACGTGCTGGAGGAGTTCAGACGTATGATATATATTTGGTGTGTATTCTGCTGTGCGTTGTATATGAGGACAGATTATTATAACTATCCAAATGTGTTGATGTACTCTGATGATTGAAAGTATATTTTCAAGCACTCAATAAAGATTTATTCCTGTATTAGATTTTATTCCTCTGCGATATGAGACTCTGTGTTATGTTGGTACTTCTTCTTCTTCTTCTATTCTTAACTTTCTTTCCTATCTTCTCCTCACCCTCTGATTTCTTTCTATTAGCATCTGGGTTTTCAGTGCATTTTGGGTTGGACTTGTGTTATTTGGTCAGCTTAAAAAGTACTGAAAATTTGGGTCACTACATTTGGTATCAGAGCTATTGGTTTAATAATAACCTTAGCTCTATGGCTTGACTCGATAGAGATAGGGTTAGTAATACCCTAGATCGAGATTTAGTAAATATATATACGAGAGCGTATTTGTGAATTTTGTATATAAATCGTTTTTGTAAATTTTGCATATAAATAATTTGTATTGTGTTGGTTGATCGGTTCAAGTTCAACTGGCAGTTGATGCAATATTGTTTTGTATAGGGTAACTGAATAATTTTACCTAAATTATATTTTTTTATAAGAAAAGAAATAATTTTATCAAATTATTGAGATACTGTGTGTTGATTGATTTGAATGGAATTCAAATTGAATTAAAAATTTGAATTGGAACTTAAATTGGTTAAGTGAAATTAAATTAAGTAATGATTTTGAAAATAAATAAAGTAAATTTGAATTTGAAAATTGAATGAATAATAATAAATAGAAATCATAATCAGATATTAATCAATTGATGTTCAAATATGTTAAGCCAAAGTAAATATTAATATTGAATGTAAATCCAATTGCTTTGATTTAGTTGGTTGTGCACTGGTTGTTGATTGATTGCTCGCTAGATTGATTGAATATAATTCATCGACAGCTAATGAAATTGAGTGAATTGTAAAACAAGAGATGAACTCCAATATAATAGATTGGAATGTAGCTGCATGTGAATTGAAAGTAATGATTTAACCATGTATTTGTGTTTACACCAAAAAATTGGTACAACACCCAAAGAGATGGTTGTGTAGAGAATAAATGGAGATTAATAACTATGAGAAAGGAAAATCAGAAGAAATCACACACGAATTTATAGTGGTTCGGCGTTAATGAGCCTACGTCCACTTTATAATCTATTATATCTTATCTCAATTATCAGATAGAACAGTTACAATGGCGGAATGAGAGAATTAAAAATACACAAAAGCTTTTTTGCAATTCTCCCTTCCAAAAAAGATCCCCCCTTTTGAAATAAAAAGGGGTATTTATAGGTGATACAGTATTTGGCCATCTTGGACACGTGTTGTAGGGTCCAAAAGAATAGTCGTTTGCTGAATGAATCGATATCTCCTAAAGAATTGGTATTCTCTTTGAATTATCGACGTGAAGTGGCACTTAATCCATCTAACTTGAATGATCTAAAAGAGAAAAGATCTGGGACTAGTTATTCTCTAGGCAAGTTTCTCAGATCACAATTGGATGCAACACGGCTAATTATGCTTGGTCATATCGGACTTCTCCTGGGTCATGTCTGGCGAGGGGAAAATGGCTTAATTGTCGGGCCTCATCGATTATCCCAATTCAAGTACTTCGAATATGAATCTGCCGCGTCATTATGCCATAATGGGTTGCCCGAAAGGCTCATCAACACTTTGCCCCCCAAAATATGGTACGTTGGGAAATGGGGCATACTTTGTGATCACATGTCACAAACAAACCTTTATACACTACACGGAGAATTTCGTGTATTGGAACGATCCATTCATTTAATGAGCCTCATAAGTCAAAAGGAGTCCTATTGGTCGCTTTGGGCATGCAAACGATTTTTACATAATAATGATGCCTTTCTATTTCCTGTCTCATCGATTGGTTCTTAGTTCATCCACTTTTTACACATCAGCTGAGTCCAGTCACATCAACCGAATTTGAATAGCCACTCCTTGTTATAAAAAGGGAATTTCCATTTTTTTTTTCTTTTTTACTTTTACTATTTGCAAGGACCGATTTATTGCTCCTTAGAAATAAGAAGAAGGATGATCGCCATCTCTCCCAAAGTTATCTTTTTCAGGTAGAAATTGATTTCCCATCCTTATTAAAACACTGAAATGTCATTCTTGCGTGGGATCTCTCTTTTCTTTACCACGATCTGAGGCCGATTTGACCCATGGTTGGGCTCACCAGCGCCAGATCGTTGGAGCCAGCGGCGATGTGGTTGCCTATGGTGATACCAATATCATTTGAGTAGGGTCTGACAGCGTCATATTTGCTGATTTGATTGTATCATAGATGCTAAGGGATTTCCCTCCCATTCAAGGCACTTCGTGTGTCAAGGTATTGAACCCTAGGACATGTGGCGGTGCTTGATAGGGTGGTAAAAAGATGTCAATCTTTGTACAGTCTGAACCATAGTATCTATGGTTCGTCTTCTATTGAAATTGCACTACATAGGGGCAATAAACTCACTTTTTTTTATTAATCTTTGATTTCAGCTCGATAATCCCATCGTATACCAATGGTTAAGGCACGTGAACCCATAGGCGAGAACTAGGTAAAGGATTATTTTTTCCATCAGGGTTGATAGCACTTCCGAGTCGTCGGATCGATTGAAACTTACTATGGATAGCGACCCTCGAAGTTGGTCGACAAGTCCACTACCCGTCCCTTAGCAACGGTCGAGCTAAGTGAAGCGACACCCATTTCTATAGCACCCGACATGCTTCCAGGCATGAAAATATTAGACGACCCTCCAGATGCAGAAAAGTCCACGATCACCCTTAAACCATTACAACACTTGACAGCAAAACACAACATTTCTTTTGATGATGTTCTTGTTCCTAAAAAAATCGACAGGCCTTATAACCCCCCGAACAGTTACATGGCGATTTCTCTTCCAATGTGCAATGTGGGAGCCAGCCCCATTTTCCTTCATTTATTGTCAGCTTCTTACAACAAATGAACTTGGCTCCGATGCATTTTCACCCGATTGCTTATCGCAACTTTCTATCGATTTATTACCTGTATATGAAATACTTGGGCTACCCCCCAACCTTCGATGACTTAGCCTTTCTTTTTAATTTTAAACATAATGATAAACAATCCCTCTGCTTTACTTCGAGGCTGTTCGGGGCTAGAAGATTGTTGAAGAAATTCCGAGCAAGGTGGGTGACCCGAGGCGGGATTGGTTTGGATTGAAGAGCAGTCGGGGTGCGCTCGATACTAGCTTCAATGCAGTAAGTTTTTCTGTCATTTGATGCTCTTCCTGTTAAAGTTTCTTATGTTGATTGTTGTACTCCTTCCCTTTTATAGGGGACGAACCTGTAAGTCCCGAGGAGGAGGAGTTTCAAGAACGCTACGAGCGACTAATTAAGCCGGACTGGAAGATTCGATGGTTTTGGAATTGTTTGACTGACGAGAATTTACATCAGTATGCTCTCCTCAACCAAAGTAGGACGATCGGCTCGTCGAAGGAGGGACTCGAATTAGCAGTACCGGGCAAGATGTGGTGCCCCCTGTCAAGAAAAAGTCGGGGGGATACACAAATGGCTCGCTCGATCAGGGGACCTTCTACTCATCCTTCGCCCGGGAAGAAAGGGAAATTTGTCCCCAAGAAGCCTTCTTTCAAAAGGCGGGTTCGAGAAGCTAAACGACGAGAAGCCGAGCATCGATAGGTCAAACACCAACAAAGAGAAAAGGTTCCTGCCAAGAAAGCCCCAAAGACAGTGCGAGGAGAACCATGTATGGAGGACCTTACCGAGACCCGTTCGATAGATTCTGAAGTTGAGAGAGACTCTTTTATGGCCCATGATTTGCAGGAGGAGCATGGTGCATCTCCCCTTCCTAGCTTAGAAAAACTACAAATGTCTGACATTATCCTTTCACCATAAAGCTTAGATCCGAACCGATTTTTTGCTAATCAATCCGAGGAGATGTCTTTCTTAGCCAAACAAAAAGGTATTGAAGGTATGAGGTTTATCACATGCCACAATATTATGTTTATTATAAATTGAGGGTTGTCCATCTTACTTATGGCTTTCCTTCTCTTTTCAGAGGACATTGACGAAGAGTTTCATGGAGATCTGTTCGCCTCCTTCCCAACGGACATAAGGCCGGAAAAGTTCACTTTGTTGCATGCTAGGAGAGGAAATGATAACAAAGATAAGAATAGCAAGAGGGAGGAGGATAATACGACAGAGAATGCGAAGAGAGACAGAGACAACGAGAGATAAAGGGAAGAAACGGAGAAGAAGAAAGAAAAGGGGGAGAGAAAGAAGGAAAGGAAGAATTGACCCAGGATCATAGCAAGTAGAAGAAGAAACGCTAGAGGAAACATGATCAAGCATTAGGAGATATTGAAGAGTTGGGAAGCATTCCCAAAAAGAAGAAAGGGTATAAGTCCCCCAAATCCAAGGAAGGAGAAGAAACCGAGTACTCTCGGGCAGTGTTGAGTCGCCTCAGACCTTCGGTCGAGCCTTCTTCCATTGATCGAATTCGAGAGTTGGAACGAGATTTTCCCGACCTCATTTTTTCAGAAATTAAACCTTCCCCCGAGCTACAACCATTATCACGTAGCTTCCTCCCGCCATATGTGTAATAACCTCGAATATGCTCTTTCCCAATATGAGGAAATGTGCGAGTATGCCGGGCAGGTAGGCGGAGTGATGAAGGAACGACTAAACGAAATTGTCGACCTGAAAAGAGACATTGCTAGTTGCAAGAAAACCTTTGGATTTCTTGAGAAGAAAATTAAAGACCAGGCGCTATAGGCAGCGGCCGACAAAGAAAAGCTTGGAAAAGAAATTGAGTACCTAAACGCCCAGGTCCAATAGAGAGATCGGGTGTGTGATTCGATGAGAAGGGAGATTGAATATTTGAAGGAGGACGGGGCTCGATTAGATCTTGAAATACAGAACCTCAAAGCCGCCCTTCATTCATCCGAGTTAGCCAGGAATCAGGATGAAGAAAACGCCGCTGTAACAATTAAGTCCTCATTAACAACCTGAAACTTCAGCATGGCATTGATATTGAGGCCATTAAAGCCGAGCATGCCCAGGAGAAAGTTGAACTGAAAAGGGCATGCTCGCCAGAATATTTCGTATTTTGCAAACTTCCTTCGTCATAGGGATTTGTCTTGGATGCCAGGGTACTCCAGGATATTGACTGATACATGAAAGATAATTTTGTGGGAAGAGAAAAAAGAAGCGAAGGGATAGCCTATGGACGAGGCATTTTTGATGACCCAAATTTTAAATGACAAGGAACGAGCAATCGTAGCGGAGGCGAGGAGAGGAGAGGAGTCAAGAGAAGAGCGTGGCAGAGGCAGAACGCTGCACAGTGAAGGGGAAGTTGGTCCCCGAGAGTGATGTTAGTGGTAGTCGGCCCAAGGCACCCATTTCTTCCGCACATGTGATCATTGAAAAGTGTTCGTCATCTGCTCCTTCATCCGATCCAGTCAAGGTCGCGGAAGAGCAGCTGATTGAGCCCAATGTTGGAGGTAAGCTCTTTCACTAATTCTGAGTTTACCCATCCTACCCTGACTTGTGTTTTTTTAGCAGGCATCTCATTGGTGAGGGTGAGAGTGGAAGTAGAACCTGTTGCTGATGAGAAAGGCAGCACTGAGGAAACAAACAAAGCCACGAGAGAGGAAAGGATTAACATAGCGTTGTCAGAGGACGAGGACATCGAGATCATCGGGGAGTCTAAAAGAGAGGATTGCCCGTCTCAGGCCGAGATCAAGGCCCGGAGCGATAAGGAAATTTTGTCTGCGAAGCCCGAACCATCAGAAGATCCCTTGAGCATTAAACCTATTCGAGCCATTCCCCCAACAATTCTTTCTTCAGTTAGAACACCGGCACCCATGGATCCTGTTAACCTACAAGCTCCAACATCAATTCATCACCCATTTGGAAGTACTATTGCGAGATCAAAGCATAAGACGACCACTAAGGAGATGCAAGACATGATCAAACAGGCAGAGCTGGCAGTGATGATCGAGCGAGGAGAAATACCAGCTCCGTTTTAGAATTTCTTTTGCTGTAATGATTTTTTTAGGCCCTTTGGGATGTTCCATGCGAGTGCGGCCCTCGCTCTTTTGTAATTGTCAAACGTTATATCTCTGTAGGCGATGTTTGAACGGTACCTGTCATGCAACAACATTTTGTAATCATGCCATGGTATTTCAAATGAAAATCTACATGTTTCATAAATACTTATATCATTTATGCGCAAGAAATGTCATGTGGTTTTTTTATCTTATCTTGGCAATTGAGGATGACTTGAACTCTATCCTAGTTGGGAGTATTCATCAATCCTCTCGTCACTGGTGTCGGGGCAAGTTATTCGAATAGCGGTCTCTCCAGTCATAATCAAGTGGATCCAACCTTGATCAGCGGTTGGATGTAATCGAGCAGGAGCGCTTTTAGTCCTTTATACTCATCCTTCAGTCTGTAAAGGTTAGATTTTTTAGGGATCGAGCGGTCTTTTGTCGGGGTGCACCATTCACACTCTTTTGTCGTTTATACTCACCCTCAATTTGTGAGGTTAAGAGTTGAGTTCCGATAGTCAATCAGTATATTTGAATAAGTGTCGATCTTACTTTGAGTCAATCAAAGTAGAAGTCAAAAAACTGGCTAATCAGTCAAAGTCTGAGATTGGTACCATCGATATGGTCAAGCCCTCATTCCTTCAATCGGGCCAGCCTGCTTCATCTCTGTCCATCCTGTTAGAGCATCGGGGTGTAAGCAATGGTTGGTCAAGTCACAATCTTTAGCTTTTACGACAATAACAAAACAAAGCAAGAACGGAGACTCTTATTCATATGCTACTACGATTAATGAAAGAATGCTTATTACAATGCTAAAAACAAATGAACTAATGAAAATTTTATAGAAAATTCCTAAGAAAGATTAAGTCGTAAGTGCTCTGCATTCCACGCTCTTTGAAATGGCGTGCCATCAATAGTTGTTAGCCTAAAACTTCCATTATCGAGCATTCATTGAATGACGTAGGGTCCTTCCCACCTAGGGCCCATGTGGACAGGGACCGTACCTTTTTGTTGTAATATCGTGAGACCCTTTGCCTATGGGTTGTTACACGGAGGTTTGCCTCTTCTCTTTTTTCATCAATCGTGTCTAACGATATCAAGAGAAGTGCTCTATTTGACAAGGGATCGTAGTAAGTCATCCGATGAGATAGGACTTCAAGCTCTATCGGAAGAACTACTTCCAAACCATAGGATAAGGCGAAAGGAGTATGACCTGTAGCGGTCTTATGAGTAGTATGATATGCCCACCAGGCCAAAGGCAATTTATCGACCCATTTTCCTTTTGCTCGCTCTAACCGTTTTTTCAAAACGGTTTTAATGATCTTATTAACCGTTTTGACTTGACCATTTGACTGGTGATGCGCGACCACCGTATATTTTTTTTCGATATGATATTTCTCACAAAAATCTCTGAACTCCAGACTGTCGAACTGAGTTCCATTGTCTGTGATAAATGTTCGAGGTATCCCATATCGGCATATAATATTTCTGACAATAAAGTTGATGACCTTCTTTGTTGTGATCGTAGTCATCTGTTCAACCTCTACCATTTTGTAAAATAGTCTACTGCCACAATCACATATCTGGAACCCCTCTTCAAAATAGGCAAGGTTCCGATAATATCTATTCCCTAGACAGCGAATGGCCAAGGGCTAGTCATTTGGATGATTTCTATCGGATGAGCTCGTGGGATCCATGCGAACCTTTGGAATTTGTCACACCTTTTGGAATAATTAGCGGCATCTTTGTTAACAGTTGTCCAAAAGTATCCATAACACAATATTTTCCGGGCTAGCATTTGCCCCCGGTATGCGCTCCACGATCTCCTTCATGCACTTCCTTCAGTATTCTTTTGATATCGTCATTGGCCGCATACCTAAATATAGGGACAAAGAATCCTCTTCTATATAGCTGGTCTTGTTGAATAGCATACTTGGAAGCTTGTCGAACTAAAGCTCATCTTTTGTTTTTTCTTTCAAGAAACATGCCATGGAGGAGAAATTTTTTGATGGGAGTCATCCATGATTCCTTTTCGGGTTCAGCATCAGCCTGGTCGACCTCCATCTGCTCGATACTTGGAACACTCAGGGTTTCGATGGGAACCAGTTCTATCTCGTCCAGGTGGTCTGAAATGGCTAGTTTTGCCAACCTATCTGCCTTCTTGTTCTGCGTCCTGGGAATATGGGAAATGCTATACTTGTTGAAATTTTGCAACAATTTCTCGACTTGTTTGAGGTAAGAGGTTAGTCGGTCTCCCTTGGTGAGATATTCCTTACGAACTTGGCAAACAACAAGTTGTGAATCATAAAAAATCTCGAGCATTGTTATCTTTAAGTCTCTCACGAGTTTAAGCCCAGCAATCAGGGCCTCGTACTCAGAATCATTGTTGATAACTAGAAAGTCTGACCTCAAAGCATAGTAAACCAACTGTCCCTCAGGAGATAGCAGCACTATGCCGGCTCCCGAACGTCATTTGTTTCGGGCTCCATCCATATATAACTTCCAAGCGACTGGTTCCGGCCTGACCTTCGAGGGCTCGGGATTATCGCTCTGGTCTTCATCTTGTAGGGTAGTGAATTCTGCTATGAAATCAGCTAAGGCCTACCCCCGGACTGATTTTCATGGAACGAAAATTAGGTTGAACTGGCTCAATTCAATGTTCCATTTCAGTAGTCTCCCACTTGCCTTGGGTCGTTGCAAGACTGTCGAAGGGGTTGGTCAGTAAATACCTTAATTGGATGGGCTTGAAAGTAATGTTGAAGATTCCTTGACACAACTAATAAGCTATAAGAAAGTTTCTCGATCTTCGAATAACTGTGCTCGGCCCCCGTCAATTTCTTGCTTACATAATAGACTGACCGTTGTACTGGTTCTTCTTCACGGATTAAGACCGAGCTGATCGCATGTGGGGTACTGCTAAATGAACAAATAATCTTCATGATCTACAGGATTAGAGAGAATATGAGGTTTTTCCAAACGATTGGTCAGATTATGGAAATCTTTGACATAGTCGGGCGTCAAAGCGAAGTTTCGCTTCCCTCTTTTAATTAATTCAAAGAAGGGTAGGCAATTATCAGTTGCCTTTAAAATAAATCGGCCCATTGCTGCTACCTTACCTACTAGACTCTGAATATCCCTGATCCGTCGTGGTTCCTGAATTCCCTTAAGGCCTGAAATCTGGTGAGGATTAATTTCGATTTCCCAAGAACTCACAATAAAACCCAAGAATTTTCCCGAAACTACTTCGAATGAACTTTTTAAAGGATTTAGTTTCATGCCATACTTCCGGAGAATACCAAACATCCTCGAGAGATCATGCACGTGCTCGGACGATTGTTTCAATTTTACTAACATATCATCTACATATACCTCCATCATTTTTCCTATCTGGTCGTGGAACATCTGGTCAACCAGCCTTTGATAGATCGCCCTTGCGTCTTTCAGGCCAAAGGGCTTCACCACCTAATAGTATAGCCCAAGGTCAGTGACGAAGCTAGTATGTTCTTGGTCTAGAACATGCATGGTAATCTGGTTGTATCCTGAGTAAGCATCCATAAACGAAAGCAGCTCATGCCCTGCGGTCGAATCGAACAACCGATCAATCCTATGTAATGGGAAGCTATCCTTAGGGAAGGCTTTATTTAAGTCAGAAAAATTAATGCAAGTCCTCTACTTCGCATTAGCCTTCTTCACAAGTACCTAGTTAGCTATCCAGTCAGGATAGGTCGAGTCCAGGATAAATCCATTGGCTTGAAACTTCTCGATTTCCTCTTTCAAGGCCATTGACCTTTCGGGGCCGAGCATTCGCCTCTTTTGCTTTACGGAGTATACTTTGGGTCAATGCTGAGGGAATGAGTTATAATGGAGGATGAAATCCCACACATGTCAGTGTGGGTCAATGCAAACATGTCTAGGTTTTCTTAGAGTAACTCAGTCAGTTCCCTCGTCCGAAAGGAATCGAGATAGGGTCCAATCTTTAGAACCTTGGTGGGGTCGTCCTCGTCGAACGGAATTTCCACGTTAGCTTCGTTCGAGGCCGCCTTTCTGCACTCTAGCTCATCGTCCTCTCATGGGCTGATATCTTCGACTTCACAAAAAGGACGATCCTGGTCAGGGTGTTCTCTGTAATTGCTACGCTTCTTTCCCCTCTTCAGGGGGAGAGGATTCTTCAGGCTCTTTGCTACCATTGCCTCGTAACTCCTTCCATTCTTCCAAGTAACTGGCTCGACCTTTTACTCGGTCTCCTCATACTGTCCCATTTCCACTATTAGTTAGAAACTTCAAAAGCAAACACCGAGGGCGATACATGCTCTAAACACAGCCAGGGCGGGTCGCCCCAAAAATTCATTGTAGTGCGAGTTGATATTCATCACAATAAACGGCAAAATTCTGACTCTCCAATGATCTCTGTCTCCCAATTCCACAGACAGCTTGACCTGGACGATGGGTTCAGTGGAAGCCCCATTGAAGCCGCGTATCTGGCCTTCACACGGCTCCAAGTCTTTTAATTCCAACTTCATTTGGTCGTAGGCCTATTTGAATAGAATGTTCACTGAGCTTCCGTTGTCAACCAGAACCTTTTGGACCGTGGTTGGACCAATAGTGGCTGTTATTACCAGTGGATCGACTGTCGAGACTTCTATGCCGATTGATTCCCGGTCGCGGAAGATGATATCGTCCCCCATTATTATTCTTTGTTTAATGGGACTAGCGGCCTCACAGGGATTTGTTTCTTCAATATCAAGGTGTTTCGCGGAGTTGACATATCGTTCCATGGCTCTAATACTACGACCTGCCGGATGTGGTCCCCTAGTGATGGCATTGATAACAATCCTCTTTCCTTTCTCCTAGGGGGTGGCACAAGATGCAGCTTGGTTCTTTTTGGGCGCCGAAGTCCCTTTCCCCCATCCCTTAGAGACATCTTATAATCGTCAAACTTTCCTTCTCGAATTATCTTTTCATCGATGTCCCTGAGATGTCTACATTCATTGGTCGTATGCCAGCATACATCGTAGAATAGGCAACATTTTCATGTTGCTCGTTCTTTCTCGTGGGCTCTTGTGGGGGCGGTTTCTTATATTGCATCATGCTGCGGGTATCGAGATAGATATTCTCCAATGTGTCGTTCAAGGCTGTGTATGTATCAAGTACCTGGAACCGGGGGCGTTTCCGGGCACTCCCCCTTGGTCTTAAGCTCCCATTGTTATTCTTTGATCCTTCCCTACTTCGCTTGCCGCGGTCTTTAACATTTACTGCCACTTTCCCCGAGTTATCCCCAGATTGTTTAACTGTGACATTATTTTGGGTTGATGGAGTAAATGTATTTTTCGGCCCATCCTCTTCCTCTAACTGCGCATCTTCTTGCCTTAGTCGGATGTGGGCCTTCTCATAAAAAGCCTCGATCTTGGTTGGTGGCTTTCCGATTATGTATTTTCCGAACTCTGTCCGCTTGTCAATGCCATCGACCATGGCCATCCGAACAGTTTCATGGTTGGGGTTGCTAACTTCAGTAGCAGCCCGATTTAATCGATTGAGATAATTTCTCAGGGACTCACCTCTTCCTTGCTAAACTGTTGAAAGAGCCATAACATGCTTTGATTTAGTAGCGTGGAGGCGGAACTAAGTTAGAATTTTTTCACTTAGATCTTTAAAGCTGGGGACCGACCTCGCGGGCAGGCATTCAAACCACATGAGTGCTATTCCTCTTAAAAAGATTGGAAAAGCCTTGCACTTGATAGTGTCGGGGGCACCACTACTTCCATGTGCCAGGAGTATCTCATTAGATTCTGTTACGGGTTAGAGGTACCGTCGCACTAATTCATATGGGGCATATTAAATCTCCTAGGGAACTCCGCTTGTAAAATGTCATCCGTGAACAGTGTATGGCTTCGGTCAACCCCCCAGGCTTCATTCCTATGCACGCGACTGTCGTTCATAATCTGTCGTAACATGGTAGTCAGATTGGGTGGAATGACTATGTCTGGGTCGACCTCCTCAACAGACCGTCCTCTTCTGCCCCTTTCATCGGGTAATGTCGTCCGGGCATTCCTTCTTCCTCCTTGGATATCTCGGTCAATCACAAAATTCTAAGGGGGATGAATGGGGACCCGATTCCCCCGAGCAGCATTTTGATTCGCAGGAGGATATGCCTCTCGGTTTTGTGGAGCTGTGGGATCAACAATTCCCACCTCGGTATGGTCAACTTGTGCTTGGCCGCCTTCCTTGGTGGATCTTGATGTCTCTCAAGACGCAAATGCTAAACATTTTCAGCTCTTTCTAACGTCCATTGAGACCGACACGGGTCTCTGCTTTCCCCAGATGAGGAGGATCCTTCTGACACTTGATCTAGTTGAGGAGGAGGTAGTTGATGGTCCCGGACCACTTAGGCTTGGTTTATTGAACTCCTCCCACTACCTTATCATGCGAGTCATGTCTTGCCGCATTACAACATTCTCTTAAGAATGGGGTTTTAAGGCATCTGCAGTTTCTCTAAGTCGATCTATTACATCCATAAACTCGTCTCGGGTAGCGAAAGCAGAAGATGGAGCTGGGTCTATACCGGGAGGCAACGCAAGTTGATCTGGAGCAGTTTCAGGGGAGGTCGACCTGCCGGCCGCTTATGCAGACGTTCCTACTTGCGGATGTTTTCCAGTATTGCGGACTGATTTTCCAGACATAGCTTAATTAATGTAGAAATGAAAGTAAGATTTTTGTCTCAGACTTGGTGATCTGAAAGTAGAGCAAAAATTCGGACTGGTCTGAGAATGTCACTTCTCAGTGAAAGCACCAAAGTGTTAACACCAAAAATTGGTACAACACCCAAAGAGCAGGGTTGTGTAGGGAACAAATGAAGATTAATAACTATGAGAAATGTAAAACGGAAGAAATCACACACGAATTTATAGTGGTTCGGCGTTAATGAGCCTACTTGCACTTTATAATCTATTTTATCTTATCTCAACTATCATATAGAACAGTTATAATGGCGGAATGAGAGAATTAAAAATACACAAAAGCTTTTTTGCAATTCTCCCCTCCAAAAAAGATCCCCCTTCTGAACAAAAAAGGGGTATTTATAGATGATACAGTATTTGACCATCTTGTACACGTGTTGTAGGATCCAAAAGAATAGTCGTTTGCCGAATGAATCGGTATCTCCTAAAGAATTGATATTCTCTTTGAATTATCGGCGTGAAGTGGCACTTGATCCATCTAACTTGGATGATCTAAAGGAGAAAAGATCCGGGACTAGCTATTCTCTAGGCAAGTTTCTCGGATCACAATTGGATGCAACACGGCTAATTATGCTTGGTCATATCGAACTTCTCCTGGATCGCGTCTGGCGAGGGGAAAAGAGTTAATTGTCGGGCATCATCGATTGGCCCAATTCGAGTATTTCAGATATGAATCTGCCGCGTCATTATGCCTTGATGTGCTGCCCGAAAGGCCCATCAACACTTTGCAAATGAATTGATGCTTGATGTTTGATTTTAGAAATTTGTGTAGTATACTTGATGAATAAAGTATTATTTAAATATTTAATGTAATTGTTTCTTACATTTTAAACTATGTAAAGTATAGGTGCCAAAAGGCTATAAGATTTGAGTTCGGTTGTGTAGATTGCACGTAAATTTAGCAAGTATGTTCAATACTGCTTGTAAAAGGTATGCCTGGAGTTTTGATTTTTGTTTTCCGACCGAGTGGGTCGATGTATATATATTATTTGTTCCTGCGATATCGCAGAAGTTCCTCCGTACAGGGGAGACTCTACCGAATTTTCAGGGAATTTAATGTGTTAGAAAATTTTCGATATTTTTGGAATTTTTTATATTTGGAATGAGTTGGTTTCGAAATAAAAATAAATTTGGTTTTTGAAAGGTAATGGGATTTGTAGCATTTTCTCATCTTAGTAATTTTGGGGACGAAATTCTTTTAAGGGTGGAAGAATGTAATGTCCTGTATTTTCGGTAGTTAATATTTAATTTATTTTATTATTTTAAATATTATAATTGGAATACTAATGGATTTTAATATTTAAATCATTATCAAATATGAAGCAAGAACGTCAAATTTATATTTAATTTATAACGAGCTCGAAATGGTGTGGTAGTTCGTAATATTTAGGTTTGAAGTTTAATTAAATATACAAGATCTGATACAAGTCAGAATTCTGTGAAACATGAAATGTTTGAATTTTGTTAATTATAATTTTCATATGGAAGAGAAAAATTCAGATTTCATGTTATGGGTTGTTAGTTATGTCCACTTCAAATTTTGAAATAGTCGATATGAAAATCGTTATTAAAATATAACGTTTGTTTAATAAATTTAATAGGGTTTTAATATAATTTGGATACCATTTTAATTTGAATTGATGATATTAAGTTGTATAATTTAAATTTGAAGCTATATGACATTTCCAGTTGGGTATTTATGATTATAATAATTTATTATTATTTAATTAAATTGTTTTGGAATTTAATTAATATTTTGTCGATATTTATATAAGCCTTTAAAATGGTCATTTTGCAAACTGTCTCGTTTTTTGATGAAATTAGTTTCATTGGAACTGTAACATTAAATTATTGCACGATATTATATTTCGTGGCAAACCGATGTCGTATGTGACTTCGGTAGCCGTAAACGCCACTGTTTTTATTTAATCGTTTAAATTATTTTGGCCAATTTAGACAGGGGTAATTTTAGAAGAATAAATGGCTGGCTAAACGAACTTCGATTTTAATGAAACAAATTTCATTGGATCTATAAGGAAAGGACAAGTGGAATTTCAAAGTTTCAAGTTGATTGGGTTTATTTTATGATTGTGGGATATCTAAACACGTGATTTTTCATTTGTGAATTATAAACAGGTTTTAACAAACAACCTTGGAATTCGACGAAACCTATCCCATTGTATTCGGAATATTATTTTTTGCTAGGGTTACGAATTTCATCTCGATTGGAGATCGTATGTAGTTGTTTTAACCTGTTACTTCGCATTGAAGTTTTAATTAATAATATTATATTCAAACCCTAAGCATATATATACCGTTCAATCCATCTAACCCTAAATGTTTTCATAATACTAGTTGTGTGGTCAACCACTAAAACCGCCGCCACCCTACGTGATGAACATTAAGAAATGGCCGAGCATCCTCCTCCTAAAACTCAATATCCGTTCATCAATCCCTAACTCTTCCGAAAGCCAAAATATTTTGCTAACAGAAATATTCACATCAGTGCGGTTTTGAACAAGTTTCGATCCACGTGGTGGTCGGTAGGGCTTCATGAAGGTTCGACAGTTAGGTGGCATTTTCTGGCGATTGACTCGATCGAAGGTCGATCAGTTTAGCTCGGATGTAGCCGCGGAGTGGCGCAAGCCTGGGGAGTCATGGATGAATAGCTGACAGGACGTGAGGCGCAGGAATGGGAGAATGTTGGTACGTGTGTGGGTTGAAGTGTAGCATGTTATGAAGAAATGGGATAGATGGAAACGAAGCTGTAGTGGGAGATTAAAGATTGTCGTTTTTGTTTTATTATACAAGAGTTGGGTTGTTTGAACGAGAAGGAAGATTGGAGGGCTTGTATTTTTCAATTCAAAGGGAATGGAGTTGTTTTATTGGTTGCTTAAGTCAGCACAACAATGGAAACAAAACAGGTGGGTCATGAGAAAGAAGGGGGAGAATGCAAATAACGTCAGTCGTGTCATTTTTGACTAAACGTAATTAATATATTAGCCTTAAACTAAGTAAAAATTAGGGTTAAGTTACGCTAGTTTAATCCAAGTTAAGAAACGAACAGTAGGTAGAAAAGGACTTAAACATGTGGTCTAAAGTACTAAGTTAGTTATTAACGTACCCAACTTCAATAGTTACACCCATTTTGCTGTTACGGGTGGTGTTGCTTCAATAACTATGTCACAAATTATTATCTTGTTATCCCAACATTTCTAACCTGACTCCATCGTGAAATATTTATGCCAATTTTTTAGTTTACTTATTTCCAGAGTTATCTCATTGAACAAAACATTTGTTCATCATTGGGAAACTTAATACGTAGGTCACACATAAAGTAGAATGTGTTATTTTATTTGCATGAAATACCAAGTTAACATGATTACAGAAAATAATAAAATGTTTAATAAAATGCCTAACATTAGTACGTGCCTAATTATAGATTTATAAACTTATAAATAATTCATAAATTAAGATTTAATTAAAAATTAATTAATTTAAATTTAAACCGTAAAGTAAAATGCGTGTAACGTTCTCACAGAATTCGACAAGACCAAAAGAGTGGAACCGTAACGACGAGCACGACATTATAGAGCTATTATGGACAGAGTTGGGTGCAGCTGGAAGTTTTAATTAAATTAAACTCTAGTTTAATTTTATTAAAACAAACCTTTTTGAAAAGAATGGAAACCCAATGTGAGTTAACGCACTTAGTTCTTCCCACTTATATTTTATATAAGTTGGGTTTTGTAATTGTGTGTTATGCTTGCTAATTGTTGACTGTTTGTTAAATATATATTCATATGTTGATTGAACCGATCAAATTAAACATTGTTTAATTTTAGTGAAAAACAAATCGTTATTCTAACGATTGAAACCAACTGAGATAACTTACCTTATTGGTCACGTTTATAATAATATAAACGTGTTTAATTATTTTGTCTGAATCATTTGTTTTGTTAATTGGTTGATGTTAAATAATCGTTATATACCGTTACAGAAATTATTAGTTAAATTTAATTCAATGGTTTTATTTGAGATAACCTATGTGAATACAGGGAAGAACATGTTGGAGGGATCCAACTAGATTGCCTAAAAATATTAGATGTTAATTATTTTCATATTATCATCATATGAACTGTTATGATTGAATGATTGATTTGGATGTTGATTGTTGACTGGAAATTCAACATTTGTTTTGTTTTAACCAATAGGCGGTATTAGCATATGGACTATAAATCAATCGCTTAATAAATATGGATTTACCGTCAGGTGAATCGATAGAAGTAAAGTTGTAAAATTTATGTTATAACCAAAGGTAGATTTTTAAATCTATTATTTGAATAACAGTTTATTAAAAAGAAATAAATATTTATTATTTAAATTTATAAATGAGTATTAAATGATTTTATAAAGCAAATTCTTATGTTAAGAAGATTTATAAGCAGATGAACAGAACTTAACCCGATGATTAAGAGTTGGATAATTTTTTTAAGAAATAATTAAATGGAATTATTTAAATTAATTATTTTATTAATTAATTTAAAGGAATAACTAATTATAATGGATTAATGAGATAACCTTGTTTTAAGTTACTAAGTTAACAATTTTAACTGGGATTGATTATTAAATTAGTTCATTTTGAATTAATCTAATGAAATAGTTTAACGAGAATTTGTTTTAATTTTAATACGATTTTAAAAAGGAATTTACTATTTATTTTGGTTAATTGAGAAGTTAACTACTGCTACTGTAGTTAATGATTGAAGTAAGTTATTATTTTAATTAATCATAATTTAGGAGATTTCTTTTTAATTGAAATTCGTTTAAAAAGTAATCGAAGTGGAAATGAATTCTTATTGAATTGTGAAAGCAGTTTACGAACGGTTTTTGTATTAAAGCCCAGGTTTTTAAAACAAAGTTATAAAAGGGATTTTATGCGAATATGATAGTTTAGAATAAATGTTTACTAAATATTTGAATTAAGTAAAGGGAATAAAGATAAAAGGGGTTTTATATTAAACTTGACTTTATAAATAAGGATTATAAAAGAGATGCAAAGTAAAAGCTTTGATTTGAAATTAATGCTATTAAATAATGGAATTGAGAGAAATGAATGGCATCAAATGAGATTTCAAAACGGAACGATTAAAAGGGATTTATAATTGAATTTGATAAAGGATTTAGTAATGAGATTTGATAATAATAACTTGGGTTATAAAATGAATTCTTTGAAAGAAGTTAAGGGTAAGAAGTGATTTCTATTAGGAAAGTACTTAATCAACATATTAAGTAATAATAAGATAGATTTAAAAAGAGATATTTTCAAAAGTAAGAAGATTTTATAAATCATATTTTTAATAAAATAGTTTAATGAGATTTGTTTGATATTAGAACGAATATGGGTTTTTGAGTTACAACTCATATCTATCTTAAGATAAGAACGTTGTTGGTCAAGGTTTGAGAGGTAAATAATTACCCAACTTGAATGACTTCATGATTATCTGAGAATGATATTAGTTGATAACATTAAAAGGTTATGAATAATTTATTATTTCCGTATGAGAAATAATAACGCAACGTTAATTGCAAGATTCAGGAATATAATGAGATTTCCAAAGTAGCGTAAATAAGATTTCCAAAGTACGTTAATGAGAAGATTTGAGAATATATATTTATATATATAATGATATTTCTGAAGTAAAAGAAATGAAAAGAGATTGGGTGAAATTATAATGGTATTTTCGAGGAAAGGGAAATGAAGATGTGAGTTTTGGAATAGATTTATTCTAAAAGAATAAGAGATGTTTATTGTTTTCAAGTAATAAAACAAAAGAAATTTCATAACATTGTTTTACGAATGGTAAGTTGAATTGTTTTTCCAAATTATGGATAATGAAGGGAGGTAGCAAATGCTTTGAAATTTCAGTAGAATAGAAAATTGGATATGATTATAGGATATTTTCCTATGTATTAAAATAAAATACTTTTGAAAATAATCTTATGTTGGATAAGAAATGAAAAGCTATATTCGTAATGTTGAAAGATTTAAGAGTTTCTAAATTAACCTTCTTTAATTGTTTTTAATTAAAAAGGCCAAGTAATGCCGAGTACTGAATCAGTAAACTTATTTTATTTTCATGATTGTTTATTAGATAGTTAAATAACGGATTATCAAATCTGGCCCATACGATTGTTGGTACAGAAAGACTGGGATTGAAATTATATTCGTAAAACATTCCGAACTAGCAAATATGTGAAGATGCTGATTGAAGATGTAGCAAGTAAAGACCGTGGATCTTTATAAATGGAAGAACTACTTGTCAAATTTTTCTGATGTTGCAACCAGAGTTATTTTGATTTGTGAATCTATCATGCTTGAAATCTACGGATTGTAAGTGCTACTCGCTACTGATCTATTGGGTAATTCCTAGGATGTGGTAGGAGGGTGCCTTCTGTTCATCCGGTTCCTGGATGACTAGTATAGACAAGTGTCTGACAGAATATTTCCAAAGGGATTATGTACGTTGATTTCTTCAAACGTACCATAGTTGCTGGCGGAGATGGGGACTTCTCTTAGTTTAACAACTAGAGTATTTTTGTGGACATAAATTAGTGATATCTGATGGATCTGACGGTGTGGCATTCGAAGTGTATGATGGCCAGATGTTCCCAAAATAGAAATAAATAAAATAATAAATAAATTATGACCTCAAGCCTTATCAACCGGGAAATGGTAAAAATCGGGTAGGCTACATGGCTATGTAGGTCGCACTCATCAAAAGGGTGTATCATTACTGATCTGGAGAAATCAAATGCCTTTGGTTGTCCCTTTTTAATTTTGTATGTACGTTATCGGTTCGGTTGGCTGACACCAACCGTGGTAATGATATATTCGGTACTCTCAAGCGAAGTAAGAGGCTGGTCATGTTTAGCCTGGTTTGTAAGATGTTTTTGTTGAACCCTAATGTATTCATCTCCGAAGGTACATTGTCGGAAAGATTGTTGCCCATACCTTTCCATGGAAATCCAGTCTCCAATAAGCTCCCTCGGTTTTAATTGTATACTATGTAAGTGGAGCGTGAGATGCAAGCATTCCGCTAGATTGCTATTTACTTGTATTAGATACTATTATAATATCAAAAGAGATATGATTTCAAAAATGTTTTAGGTTATCATATGGTAAAAATCGTCTGGCGTTTGTAATATTCGGGTTAGACCGGGTTTTATAGGTTTTTATTTGGATACTATGAACTTCAGAAGATGTGCTGGAGGAGTTTAGACATATGATATATATTTGGTGTATATTCCGCTGTGTGTTGTATATGAGGACATATTATTATAACTGTCCAAAAGTGTTGATGTACTCTGATGATTGTAAGTATATTTTCAAGCTCTCAACAAAGATTTATTCCTATATTATATTTTATTCCGCTGTGTTTTGAAACTCTATGTTATGTTGGTTCTTCTTCTTCTTCTATTCTTAACTTTCTTATCTTCTCCTCACCCTCTAATTTCTTTCTATTAGCATTTGGATTTTCAGTGTATTTTGGGTTGGACTTGTGTTATTTGGTCAGCATAAAAAGTACCGGAAATTTGGGTCGCTACACAGGGCCTTATGGTTAATGATCAAAAGATAGCTTTAGTATAGCGCAAATTTGTGTATAGCATTAATTCACTAGCTTCACACCCCGGAATGAACCATTCATGGGATGAAGGATAGCAGGGAGTGCATGCGTTTCTTTCTAGCTAGGAGTGATGTCATGGCATGGAACCTAGACATTTTACTTATGCGGATGATGGATAGCGAGTTACCTCGATATGGTCGTACAAAGGCCTTTGATGTTCAACATACTAACCATATTTTAGGTCCCATAAGACCGGGAAACATATTGTTCAGGAATTGTCAATCTATAAACGCCCTGCATGCTCCTAGGGACGATGCGTTTTGTTCCTGAGGCATGGGCTAGAATGTCTCGAATGGGATAAGGAAGATCCCTTGCCTTGGTTCATAGATGGAAACCCAATTTCCAATACGCGACTTTTGATTTTAGTTGTAAACCTATATGGCATAGTAGGATGGGGTACTATGCCGTCTATGATTGATACATTTTTATCTGAAGTTGTTTTCTGGACTATGCACTAATAATAATAAACGATAAATTTTGCGTATCAAGCATGTTTGGCCATTCTAAGGTAAAACTCTATCCTCTGGTTTGTGTTGCATTGTGTGATGGAACCTGAGTCTTAAAATGGCATCAATTTTCTTTTTAGCATTGTGTTATTTATTTTATGGTATTCTTGGGAAAAAACTCTTTCTATATCATACGGCGTGGTCCCTTGATTTACCCAACATTAAAATAAAGTAAATAACTGTTTTAGTTCTCACACTAGCCCATGACTGACTCAAAATTTATTTGTTTTCCCCTAAAATCTGGGTTCCTATATTTTCCATAGGGGTAGCTAGTAGTTTTGGTTTTCGCAGATATTTCTTTTCGTAAGATCCTAGATTACGACTAGAGCAATACTATGGAATTCTTTGTACCTGTGTATTTCCTTCATACGTGTTATTTGATGTTTTTCCGCTGCACATCATATACATGTGTTATGTTTCTGCTTATATGTAATTTATTCTCTGATATTTTCCGTTGTATATTATTTATTTGTACTCCTATATCTTGTACTCTGATGTAAATTGTTGTAATAGCAATGAAATGTTCTCTTATTCTGTGTTCTGATGAGTGTATTTTCAAAGCAATTCGCCTTCTTGTTCGGTCTAGGCCGGCTGGGAAGTTCGGGTCGTCTCAGTTGGTACAAGAGCTTTGGTTTACTAAGCTTGAGAACAAGATACGTTAGAACGAAACAAAATAATTCATCAGAGATATGATTAGTAATATCCTATAAGAAGTACTTGTTAGAATAGGGTTATTAATGCCCTAGAATGAGTTCGAAGAGTATTATTTATAAAACGAATTTAGTTTTGAAAATTATATCTTATTATAAAGATTTAAATATTTTATTTGATTTTGAACTATCGAGTATGAGAAGATTTTTCATATACGTATGATCCACATGTATACGAAGTCTCAAATATACTGGGTAGATATAGAATTACACTCTAGTCGCTTAAGGATAATTCCGATGATGCGGCCGCATCATCAGTGTTTATTTTCGAGTTTTGAAAGTGGGATATCTATATATTTCGAATTGACTGGTGTGAGAACCAAAAACTTGCTTAGAGTTTATTGTTTGTGATTTGGCATTGAAAATGTTATTTTAATTATATAAAAGGTATATATTAGAAAAGTTAACCAAGTAATTGATTGTTGGTTGTGATGTGTAATTATTAGTTTAACTAATAAAAATATTGGAATGATAAAACCAATATGAAAATGAAAGGTAAACTAAGCTAAATCAAATCAAATATTAAGCTGAATCAAAAATTAATTCAAATTGGATGTGTGTGTGTGTGCATATATATGTTTGACATGTTGCGTAAGCTAAGAAGAGGAATAAAATTGTATATCCGACAAAAAGGTACGTATTTATTGTATTGATTGGGCTTTATGATTTTTTGAGCCGCTTGGCTTTTTGATTTTCTTTTTGATTGATGAGGGCCCAGAGTGGCAAGCTATAGGTTTACCGATCAACCCGTACAAAGGAGGTTATGGCGAAATTTTTCAGAAATTTAAGGCTTTTGCCAAATTTCGAGAAATTAGAAAGTTCTTAGAAACTGAAAAAAACTGAAGAATTTGAGTCAAGCGAAGGTTGAGTTGGTTAAGTAAACAGCCTTCAGCTCCGTTCCTTTTCGGGGATGAAAAGTTTTTAAGTGAGGGAGATTGTAACAACTCTGAATTTTGGAACCAATTTAAAATTTATTTTTAATTGATTTTAAATATTTAAACGATTTATTTTAAGAATTAACGATTTAACATTTATTTGAATCGAAGTATCAACATATAACATTAACTTTTAATTAAAACGAGCTCGTAACGTCGCAGTAGTTTGAAATTTTGGTTTTGAATCTCAATTGACTATACAGAATGCAATATAAGTCCAACTTTGATAAAGCAAGAAACCTTAGAATCCATTTAATTTTATCTTGCTAATGAATGTGAAAATTTTAGATTTCATATTATAAATTTTAAGTTATGTCCAAATTAAAATTTAAAATAGTCGCTATGGAAAATATTAATATTTTAATATTATATATCCCTTAAAATAGCCATTTTGCAAATGACCTTCGTTTTTGACGAAACTATTTTTTTGGATTAGGAACGTCAAATTATTGCTAGGTTCAAAATTTCAAGTCAAGTGGAATTAGTACGTAAGCGCGGTGAATTTAAATGCATGGTCAATTTTAGTTGTAAATTCAATAAGCTAATAAAAATGCCATTTTTCAAATGATCTCCAAATTTGAAAAAATTAGTTTTCTTAGGATCGTAATTGTAAAACATAGCTGGATTTCAAATTTCGTGATTTTAGGAGTCAGTATGTGGCCGTGGTAAATTAAAACGTAAGTTGAATTCAATATTGAACGTTGTACTGATTTATATTTTAATTTTAATAAAAATTGAACGAAACAGTCGAATTGGCTTACGAAACATATCCCATTGTATCCGGAATGAGAGTATTTGGCTAGGGACGATAATCGTTGGGATTCATTCGGAGTTCGGAGCGTTAATCAAACAATATATGAATTTAATATTAATATTAATATATAAAAATAGAAAGCATTCATCAAAACCCTAAGCATCCTCGTACCGTGGTCAACCAGCGTATAATCCGCCAACCATAGTTTTAATGGCCATAACCCTTTGATTATCATTCACTAATTAATCCCAAATCGTTACGAATTACAACATGAATTCAAAATGAAAGTTGTAGAGATTAGAGTGCTCTTTCATTTCATACGGGTTTGATGAGATTTAAGTGTGTGAGTTGTTCGATTTTGGAGCCCAAATAGCTCACGTTCGAAGGCGGTTTGCGGGTGACTAGCCGGCTCGATTTGGCTAAGCTTGGTGGCGGTGGAGGCACACTTCGAGGGAAGTGATGTGGTGTTTTCTGATCAGGTGCAAGCGGCCTTGATTGGCGCACGCGGTAATGAAAAAGGGAATGATGATGGGTTCAGGAAGCGCTTGGTCAAATACTGGAAGGAATCAAAAGGAAGAAAGGGTTTGAATCCCTTAATGAAGTAACTAAAATTAATTAATTATGAACAATTAATTAATTTTGTAATTAAAGTTTGAATTATCGTAACTTTTCGAAACAATCACAGAATTCTACAAAATTGGATGCGTTGGAATCATGACAGCGAACACTATGCCATGGAATAGACCAGAACAAAAACAGAAGCTATTGGAATTTTCGATAAAATTAAACTCCAGTTTAATTTTATTAAAACAATCGTTATTTAACGATTTCAAACCCGATCAAAGCAAGAACTCTCCCACTAAAATATTTTTTACAATTATTTATTTTATAACTGAATATATATTGACTACCTGTACTGATTTTATATTTGATTTAATTATCATAAATTTGTATACAGTGCATGGTAGCTCACATCACAGTTGTTTGAAAATCTTTTGGATGAATTGTTGATTGTTTGCGTTATAAATTGAATGTGATTTTGAAATAATTAACATGTTAAAACAATGTTAAATTATTTGTGGTAGTTGAAATTGGATTAAATATCCATTTACAAGTCAACCGACTTGTTTATGTTCACCCATTTAAGTGATATAGATTGGAATAAATAAATAATTTATAAATTAATTATTTGTTGGTTGAAAACCCCACGTGGGTATTGGGATAATATTTAATTTACACTAATCCCAAGTGTTTAGATTGAATGTTAATCGATTGACTGACATACCGTGTGAGAAACCAAAATTGTATGACCCTAAAATTATATCGATTTCAATTGAAATTATGTATATATATTTAGGGTAAATAAATAAATGAATCATTTGTGTATGAATATGCTGAACATATGAAACTGTGGAAAAAATATACATATTTATATGTATACAGTGTGCTACTTAAAGGGTTGGATTAAGTGTTGTAAAATTTGCTTAAGTGTTATAAATTAGTTTAAGGGTTATAAAGCCCAATGATAACCCAGGGGTAAAGTTGTCAATTGGCAAGAAAATAAACCCTAGCCGTTTAACAGATAAACAAAAAGAGAATCGACTGACCTACTTTCATTATTCTCTCGTTAACAAAAACTAAAAAGAAAACAGCAAAATGGTAGAAAGCCCTAGCAACAAAAAATTGGGGGAAATCAACAAATCGATCTTCTCGTAGCAGTAATGGAAAGGATTCATGATTTGAGAGGGAATTCAATAGCAGATTCGAGAAGTTCGAGTGCTAATCGAGGGCTGAAAGAATAGAAATCAAGATTAAATCCTTGTGAGTGCATTTCCCCTTTCCTTCGGCATTAAGACCTATAATCAGCAGGCAGTTTGCAAGTATGTTTTACTAAATGTTTAGAATAATGATATATACACGCCTTGTGACAACCCGAATTCCGACGGACCAAATTTTTTTCAAAATTCCAGTCCATCGAAACTCGGATTGGTTTGCTCTGGTATCCTGCAGAAAAGAGAGAGACATAAAATATGTCAGAGCTCAGAAAATATCTCACAGCGGAATGGATAGAATATAGTGTAATCAAAACATAGCCTTACCATATTATTAATACTGCCTAACCAGTATCCAAAGCTATCATGTCTCTGCCACAAATCTAACCTGCGAGTATGTTATGAGGAGGGGGTCAGAACACAAGTTCTGGTGACTGGATTTAAACTATACACTTTGGATAATCCTGCATATACCATTCAATCATATTATCTTATTTATTAGGATACTTGAGTTATCAGCACTCAAGGCTTACACACACGTCGTACCTATTTACTTCCCAGTGGATTAACCTAATATAGTACATATGTAGCTACGCCCAATATTGAGGTACACGCCATGGTACCCCACTCGCACGGTCTCCACCGTAACACCATCGAATTATATGCAGCCCCTCATCCTACGCCATAGTGACATACGGATAACAATATTATGTTTCACATATATCTTCCACTACTATGCTACGCAAACATACGGACTGCCACCTTTGTTCAAATCCGAATTCATACCGGAGTAATGCCCTCAAGCCTATGATACACCACCCAGAGCCAACATGCATGTTTCTAGACTGTCCACCATACGTATCTTCAATTGTAGTTCGATGCCTCAATCGCTTTCCTCTAATGTGCACCAAGTTACATAGCAGGGCGATACAAGAAACACGGAACTCGGTCGGGAGCTTTTCCATATCTGTATGGGCCCGTCTTTAAAAAGCCTTTCTATATAGTTATACCTAGGGTCTGTTTTCACGGTGGCTATGGCCCCACCTAGGCCCCTCCCTTAGCTAGTAAAGACTACAAGAGCTAACCGACTGCCCCTAATAACAAACAGTCTAAACATCCATTTGGCGTCTCCCCTTACCCCGATAGTGAAGGGTGAATGGTATTTTGGGTTTAGCTCTCGTCTTTTTGCATCCCACTGGCTGTCGATGACGGATATCCGATAGTCTACTATCCCGGCTGGTCGTGACCCTCCACCTCCCTGTTGAGGCAACCACCAAATTACCCTGGTGTCAGAGCGTCACAACATTCTGTCTGCATAGCTACTTTTATAGTCAAGGCCCACCCACCTAGTAGTTACGCGTAGACCCAACCTCTGTGAGCACAGCCTATGACGTTTGTCACCACACAGAGGACTACTAGGAGCACCTTACGTACCTCAGGAAGTCGCGTGCTTCCCCTTTCAGTCATTTGGAGCCGTTAGAACAATCAAATGAATGTGCGCTCCTCTCTTACCTTATAACACCTCGAT
The DNA here is from genome assembly GCA_030737875.1 of Allium sativum. Classification (NCBI taxonomy): domain Eukaryota; kingdom Viridiplantae; phylum Streptophyta; class Magnoliopsida; order Asparagales; family Amaryllidaceae; genus Allium; species Allium sativum. Next base: position 389,390,549 of record CM060921.1, read on the forward strand.
GATCTACCACGTTGGGTTATTCACCCTCAAATGTTTGGACTGGTCCAAGCGTCTCACTTTAATATGTATGTCTAAACATTCTTTTACGCGCTTGCTTTTCCTTACCATGTTTCCTTTTAACTTGGTTATTCCCATCCACATTGAATTCTTCATCAGTTACCAAGTTCCTCTTGCTTATTAATTTCAATCATATAACTTAACCCATTTAAGTTTATTAATAAGCCCACAACATGTTATTCTCTAGATTGTAGCCCAAGGTCTGTAATCCACAATCTCTTTTATATTCTTGTTTGATTTCATCATTACACTAACATGTTTTACTTGATATGTAATTAAGTATATTTCAACTCACATGTCTTCCAATTAACATGTCACTTACCGTTTATGATTAAATATAACTTATTTCATTTCATAAGTTTTCTTCATCCTTTCTCATTTAATCATAATTCCACTTTACATCGTCAATACAACTTATCGTTGTTTACTTATTAACTTAGTTCTATTAACTAAGGCCCATTAATAAGTTTCTCGACCCATTTATTATAACCTATGTTATAATTTCCCCTTGTCCCTAGGACAAGTCTGAACATGTTATTCTTACAGCGGGTTTCAGACCTCCAAGTTTACAGATTACTTAATTTATAATTAAGTACAATATATTTTCCCCCTTTTCTTAACTGGTTTCAGGTTTTCCCCTTTACTGATTACTTAATTTACAATTAAGTGTCCCTTAACTCATTTCACCAGTTATCCCGTTCCCTTACTAGTTTATTATAACCTAAGTTATAATACTCACTTGTCTCCAGGACAAGCCTACCTATTATACAAGATTTTCATTAATGTTATTTATTTATAATAGGTTATTATCATTCCCCTTTTTAAACCATTTACTATTGTAAACCATTATTCTTCATTCACCGTAATATATATTCCTTATTATATTAAGGAAAACACTTTAGGCACCTTATCAATTTGATAGAAAGAATCAATGATTTATTTTCATAACATATTGCCATTTAAATCCGTGGTAGCAAGTAATTTCTTTACTTTTCTTTATTTACTGTGGCTTACTTGCAACAACGCTCTCAGAAATAGGTCATTTAGGGAAATACGTTACTTTTCCTTTTCATCACACTAACTTAGTTCATTACATCCCTTCCTTTCTTATTTTCTGAGTTTGACATTAATTATCATCATTGCCATTTATTCATATCTTGTTATATACATATATTTATATATACACATACATATGCCTAGACCTCTCACATTAAGCCTACAATTGTGGATGATGGATTTGTCGGGTGGGTCCGGGCAGACTTTTACCATAAGTCAACTTAACCTCATGCCTTAGCACCATTTTTAGTTATGCACTTAGACCTCTCACATTAGATTTACAACTTGTGAATGCTGGATATGTCGGGCAGGTCCGGGCAGACTTCTATCACAAGTTCAATCTAACCTCGTGTCTAAGGCGTTACAATTCCAAATTACTGTGTATTTAGGCATGTTCATATTTTATCAGTTATCTTTTTTTCCCATGTAAAATTTTGGCATATTACCCTCTCATATTACTATTGTAATCCAATTTACATGTCGTCTAGTTGTGCCTATATTTTGGCGCATGTCCTTTTTAACATGTATTTAATTCTAATTTTTGACATGTAAGCATTTAATCGGGTAATTGTTCAGATCTAACAAGTTACATGTCAATTACTAATAATATGCCACAAGTAAATCATGTAGTTACTATCACTGAATTGGCTATTCATATCCTAACAAGTTTATTTTCTCTAACATGTAGACATTTAATACTTTAGCCAATTCAACATAGGAATTTCCTGACATATTCATATTAACATTTCAACACGTTACAACATCAATTTATAATTAATCTGGCAATTTCACAATTAATAAAAAGGAGAATGCTAAACGATTATGTACCATATTTAAAATAATATGGCTTAAATCCACTCACATCGTAAGCTTTCCACATCCTGGATCTGGTCCAGATCTAATCTTCCATGATTTTCCCCTAATTGAATTCAGAACCTAATAATCATGGATTTACTATTTTTACTAAAAGAGAAAGGGAAAAGAAAGAGAAGGAAAAATTGAATAGATTGGATCTGGAATGTTACCTTGCTTTTCACGTAATTATGAACGCCTAAAAAAAACATCAATCTCTTCCCTCCAGATCTTAATTTAAGATTTTCTAATTTATAAATCTAAATTTCTGAATATAATTTGAGGAGAGAAAGGAAGAGGGTAATGGCAGAGCTCCAGCGTAGCCGCCAAATTATGAAGTTTAGGGTTAGGTCTAAGGTCTTATTTATAGGTGCAGCGAAGGAACCATGTAATGACCCGCATTCTACGCATCAAAGGATCATAGAATATTTATTTCTTTCTCATACGAAGTCGTATGGTCATGTAAGTTTGGAAGACGACTATTGGGGTCATTTCCCATGTTCGTGATTTTTGCCGATTTTTAAATGACCGTTTTTCCCCTAGCTGATCTTGTTTCAACCATAACTTTTGATTGGTAAGGAGTTTTGACCTGAAACCACTTCCATTGGATTCAAATGATGGTTTACATTTCCCTAGATTGGTCGCATTAGCCAAACAGACTCACCGTTTGGAAGATATCGATGAAACAAGGTTTAGAAGGTGAAAAACAGCTTAAGTGGGCTGATAAGGATAATTAGCAAATGGGCCCATAACCCATTTCGGGATTAGGGTTATGGGGAGGCTGAACTGAGTTAGGTTTTCATTCTATTTCAGTTTTCTAGCCGCCATTTACCCCCTAGAAACCCCAACAATGGCCTCTACCTTCTAATTTCATCCCAAATCGTTCTCTAATCTAGGATTAAGCTAATCTACGTCAAATCAAGGAGAAATAGCACGAAATCAGAGTTGGAGCTGCTTTAGGCATTGGAATTCGACCCAAACAGCAGAGTTTTCAGATTTGGTGTTTTATTTGTGGCTACGGTGAGTGTTCTAAATTAACATGTATAATGGTTAAGTGTTCTAAATTAACCCCACCTTCTTATCTAATTAACATGTATAATGGTTAAGTGTTCTAAATTTAATTAACCTCACCTTCTTGTCTAATTTACATGTTATAACGGCTAAGTGTTCTAAATTTACTTAACCCCACCTTCTTATCTAATTAACATGTTATAACGGTTAAGTGTTCTAAATTTACTTAACCCCGCCCACTTGTCTAATTAACATGTTGTATTGGTTAAGTGTCTCCTATTCATATGTTACTTAACCTTACCATTCTTAGCATGTCTTTTTATTGGCACTAATTAATTTATTAATGCCCCAACTTCTCCATTAGAACTGTTGTTTGAGGTTGTTGGATGTGCCGGGCGGTTCCGGGCAGACTTCTACCGCAAACTCATTCTAACCTCGGGTTTTGGGCTAAATGCGCTAACCTCTCACATTAGATCTGTGTTGTTGCGGTTACTGGATGTGTCGGACGGTTCCGGGTAGTTTTACACCGCAACTCAATCTAATCTCGGGTTAGGCATGTTCATCTTTTAGCCAAATTACATATTTACCGTACATGTCCAAGTCTAGATTTTACATGCTAATTATCCCAATTTCATAAAATTAGTCATGTTTCAATTCTCATGTTATACCCAACAAATTCAATTACAAGTTATTAATCAAAATAGGCTACACCCAATCTTCCCAAATTTACAATAGTAGTCATGTTCCGGAATCACAATATACATTCTGCTTGGCGTCCTAACCAATAGTTATGCCCAATCTAGTTTTAATATTTCAGCTTGCAGTTTACGCCCAAAATTTGGTTTACATGCCAATTAACCCAAACTTGCAGTTATAATGATAATAATGCCCCAATATAAATTACAAGTTATGCCCAACTATTTCACCGAATATGTTATGCCCAATTATTTCACCAAATACATTATGCCCAATATTTAACCAAAATAGGTTATACCCAAATATTCCCCGTATTCCAATCGTTCGTATTTCGCGATTTCAGCCTAGGTTCGAAGGTAACCGATGTTCATAAAAGAAAAAGGAAATATGGGAAGAGAGAGAAGGAGCATAAAAATAAGAATAGGCATGTAACAACAGACCTAATACAAGAAATTTAGATCTAACAAAGATAGATTCTTGAATAAACTGATACAATCATTATCGCAGGCATAAGAATAACATCATGAACCAAAAAGGATTTTATGCCTGATGTACAACAAAGATAGGCATGATTGTATCGATATAATAACTTCTTAGGCATGTAAAATCATGGATTCGATAGAAAGATAGGGATAAATATGAAAAGATTGTCTTATCATCAAGCATGGACTTAGATTCATTTTATTACATGCCAAGATTACAATTAGGTATTTAAATCTAAAAATAACGTGAACTTACATTGCTAGGATTAGAAAAGAGAATTGAATCGTTGTTGTTGCAGGAACTCTAATTTGATGTTGATTATGCTTCAAAGGTTATTGTTGATGAAGAACTTCTAATATGATTTAGGTTTTTGAGGTGGCGGCTAAGAGAATTGAGAGTTCAGCGGCATAGAGTCGTCATAAAGAATTGTTATGAATTAGGGTTTAGGTTTAGAGATGTATATATAGATGTCTAGGATTAATTCTAGCCTTTAGATTAATATAGGATCAATCTAAACCATCCAAGTCACAAAGACACCTCACCAGGCCAATCAGAACAAGCCACATATGCCCTAGGACACCAAAAATCGTCACTGCCCAGATCTGGCTGATGAGGTCGACCACTACATGGGGGGTCGACACCTATGTCGACCCCGGTGTCGACCCTAAAGAGCCCAAGTCGACATAGGTGTCGACCTAGTGAGACTCGGGTCGACACCCCAAACGTGGTCGGTTCCACATTTCCTCCTCCCGCCTTCGCTGTTTTGAATATTTTATTTTAATTTTGGTTTAAACTTAAATTTTCTAACCTCCATAACTTCTCATATTGTATCCGTTTTACGCAAACTCGGACTCTATCTCAAGTAGAATTCCGAGACGAACGCAATGGAACAACCCGTTTCCCTTAATTCTTCTTTTAAAGATTAATTATTCTTTAATTATCTCTTATGTCCCATTTTAAAATTACGGGGTGTTACATTCTCCCCTCCTTAAAGGATTTCGTCCCCGAAATCTCCAAGTCAAGAAGAATGTTTATCCTACCATCCAACATCCATCTACTCAACCATTCAATCACAGGCATCCACTATCCTTAAAAGGTCTCTAATGCTTTTCATGAACATATGCATAGTGTGTGTATATGTCCTTACCCAAATGCAAAATCAGGCGGTCGACTGATTCAGTTGACCTCCTTAATGCTAATTATGTAGTGCCATGAGTCCATCATGTATGCAATTATTCCTAATCATAATTTATAACTTCTACATGAGTGCACAATCATTCATACAAATGCAACATCCATATGATAACACATCAAGCTTCAATCCATATATATATATAAATTCACTCATGCATATGCAATATGGAAGTGACGGAGCCGATCTAATGCCTAATGTGTGTATATGCATCCACGAGCAACCACTAGAAAACACTTACATCCATTTGCATCCACCAAACATAACATGTCTCAAATACCTGTTTACATCCATTGGCTTCTACCTAAGGATCGAGGATAGGATCGAGAGGATATACTTAAAAGATATAGACTAGCATGCCAATAAACTTTACAAAAAAAGAGGGATCAAGGATATACCCTCAAAAAGGGTATGATGCGCGTAACTAGTCTTCAGTCTTCTAAGTCGCATCTTCTTGAGCTTCACTCCATAGTGCTTTGACTGTCTTAACTTCACGATGCGTAGCTTCTTAATTTCTATTTCCAAAAATATGAGTTGGAACTCATTTCACTGTCGCCTCTCGTTCCACCTCTTCTTCTTCTTCTAGTATACTCGGCACTACAACTCCTGATGTGTAATGATAACATTTCTGCAAAAGGTCTTCCGAAATCCTATTCACCCTTTCTGTCACAGGATGATAAGCGGTGCTCAAACATAACTGCAGACTCATGGCTTCTTCCAAAATTCACTAGAGGGTATTCCATATAGAAGAACTATCTCTTGAAAATAAACAGAAGCTAACCATGTTACCAAGTGTATTTATTAAGGTGATTAGAAGTCTCTTCTCTACGTAACTTATCCATTGCGTCAGCTATCCGAGAGTCTTTTTTTGTGAAGTCCCTACTTAATTCAAAAGCGTAGGTTTTACTCCTAGCGATGCCAACTACTAACTTAACTGAAGGTTTTAAAATCAAATTTTGATATGTATTCTGAACTTTTCCTTTTCAAAAAAAAAGAGGACTTGAAGTCAACCTTTTCTTCTTAAGGCATCCGCTACGACCTTAACCTTCCTTCTTATATCAAAATGGCGCCTAGCCCCGTTCCGCATGCATCCGTGTATACCGTAAACCTTTTACTACCGTAAGGTAAAAGTTAAAACTGGGGTCGTTGTAAGAGCCCTCTTCGATTGTTGGAAAGCGACATCACAACCAATATCCCGAGCAAAGGTTAGATTCTTCTTCGTCAATCTTGTAAGTGGGGTTAATACCTTCACAAAGTCATTAATGAACTTCCTATATTAGCCCGCTAGTCCTAGAAAACTTCTTACTTACGTTGCGTTCTTAGGAATCTTCCAATCTTCGATTGCCACCACCTTTTCAGGATCCACTGCTATCCCTTCCTTAGAGACCACGTATCTTAAGAACCTCACCTCTTTCTCCAAAAAATGACAATTGGAGAACTTAGCTTTGAGTTGATGTGCTCGGAGGGTATCCGAGATTTCCCTTAGATGCAAAGCATGTTCTTCCTTACTCTTAGAGAAAACCAAAATATCATCTATGCACAAGCGAAGTGAACCATCCGCCTTTGTAGCGAAAACAAATGGAGCACCCCTATTCAGAAATACTTCGCTCTATGAACCCTTTCCCAAGTAACTCTTTTACTTGTTTACTGATCCCTTCCTTTCCCTTAGAGCCATGTGTCGTGCAGGTAATGCAACTGGCTTTGCATTGTCAACTAGATATATGCGGAAGTCTATCTCACGTTTTATGGGACAAACCCCTAACTTGATTAAAAACATCTGCGTACTAATGGACTATTCTAACGGATCGCAAATCGTCGATAGATGCATCAAGTGATTCTATGTAGCTAAGCCAAACTGATCCCTTAGGATCGCACGAAATCTTGAGGGTATTCCCGAGGCAAGTCAAAAGTCTAACTACCCTCCTTTCACAATTACTAGCTAACCAATCCATGCCTAGAATCAACCCATAGCCCATGAAACCAAAAAAACATAAGCATTACACTTAAACTCAATACTTAATATAGCTATTCTTAATTCCTCACAAACCAAAGATAAATGAGCCGAACCACCAATTGGATTTGAGACAAAAATGAGATCTTCTACTATACAAGCACTAAGGTGTAGAGACTCAAATATGGAAGTAGATATAAACGAATGTGAAGCGCTAAAATCAAAAAGAGTACTAATAGGATCATCAAAAAGAAAAACTAGACTTTTTCAATAGAAACTTTACTACCTCTCTCTCAGGTACGCTGGCGGTGAGAGCATGCACTTGCCTACCTAAAAATCATGTCCTTTGTTCTTGCCCTTGTCCTTAATTATATGACCCGTTATACCATAATAATAACACTTCCTCTTATCTTAGATTTTTCTATTCTTTCCTCCTTTGTGAACCAAGTCCATATCCATGAGTTTATCATCCTTGGGTTGTGCTCCTTAGCCAAACTAACTCATTCTCATCTTTTCCATCCTTGTGTGGCTTGTTGACAAGTAACTTGAAAGTTGCCTCCATCGCACGAAAAACCCTACAAAGTTTGAAAGAAAATTAGCCGCAGGTGAAACTACTGCGGCTATATGGAAGTTGGGCACTTCTTCGCCCTTTGACAGGTGTCGTAGTCTCATTAAGCCTACGGAACCATGCCGCGATAAGGTTACCTCCCAGAAAGCCAAGGGCCCCGGAGACTCGGTAAAGAAGGAAAACAAGGATTCAAACAGAGGATCAAAAGATAGTGCATATGGCTTTGGGGAATATGACTTTAAAACAAAACTTTTCTTTAGAAAAAGCTTCTTTTAAAACTATCTTGAAAATAATTTTTCAAATCTTTTATCTGATCCGGTAACCTTTAGCTCTGATACCAAGTGAAACACCCCACCTCCATTAAGGTCACTCACAAAGGGAATGCATTAACTTCTATGGAGCGTTATAGGTAAAAGATGCAGATAAATTACAAGACAGAAAAATAAAGCAGCGGAAAATAAATAGAACTGTACTTCATTGATAAAACACCAGCTTTTCCAACACCAATACCCAGTACAACAAAGTATCTGTCTTGTTTAACAAAATAAAGAAGCATAAAATGACAATGACATTCCCCAATAAAGCATGAGCTAGCCATAGCAGTGGGAAAGAGAGTCCAAAGCAATACATCGACTATCTTCGAGCTTGGAAAGAGAAACAATCCAAACTAAGCTGAGCTATACCCTCCTTGATTACCTGGGGGTGGGGGAAATGGAAGAAAAGAGGCGAAACAAACTAGGTCAGACATAAGTCTTGTAAGTCTAGTGATTTTCAGTATGTAAACAGGTAAAAGTAACATGACATGGATAAACTGAATATAAGACGATACCGTGATAATAGGGATAACAAGATAACATAAGGTTAGCATAAGATATGATAAGGCAAGATAAACCGAATGCGCTTCTACTCTTTCTCTGCTTCGCTACTACCCTATTATTCTGATTTTTATATCTCTGCACCACTAACAAGTATCCTAACTAGTGTATTTTATAGAATGGTTCGTATTCCCTACTAATGTCCCAACTAGTATCATGTATTATATAATATGGTGATCCCAACCCCGCAATTGTGGTAGCCTTCAGTTGTACATCTAGTATGAGGATCTTACCTCAATCAGCCTAATTACCATGAGGATGTTAGATGTATCCTTACTACCTTAACCGATTGACTCCTACTCCTATTGATCTAGTTCTAGTTTGTGTCGCTCGGCCCTCCGCTTGTATATACCTGTGCTGGTCCCACCGTAGGGTGTATCAAGCCCTAAGGTGGCAACCCGACACGACCAAGATGCACAGCTTTATATCTACTGATGCCCAGTGGCTAATTCTTCCACTCTGGAATACGTGCACGCCCGTGATCCTGTCGGAAACTGCACTGCTGCACCACCTACCACTACTTTGATCGCTTATAATCAGCCCAGTAATCGTGCCACCACCCTGCCTAGTTCAGGGTACCATGATACATCTATGTGGGTTACTGCCGAAATGGGTCCCCGTTACTAGGGTTTCCTACTGGTTAAGTTTGTGGGCCTATATATACAAATATTACCCACCTAAACGAGATGTAGTTAACTCTCCCACTGATTCAAACATGTTTATTTAACGGTAAAGTTTGTGGGCCTATATATACAAATATTACCCACCTACCCAAGGTTTACTTAACCCTCCCACTTATCAAGTCAATATGTAATATTGGTTATGCTTGCCTTAACCCTATTGTTAGACCGAATTTTGGGCCTAACACCCAAATGCTATGTGAAAACCTCACAATCACAAATTAATGCAGAAAAAGCAGTAAAATAAGAGGAGACACACGAGATTTTTATAGTGGTTCGGCTCAAACCAAGCCTACGTCCACTTTATAGTTTCTTAAATCCTAAGAAAACTATTACAATGCTAGTTGTTTGCGGTTTATACACAATAGCCTTGTGTTACAATGAAAAAGGGGAGATTGGAGAATGAATTTATACACGAATTCCTCATGTTAATATAATGAGCAATGTCCTTGCTCGGTAGTAATGGAAGCCAAATGTTGGAGTAGCCAAAAAGTCCCTTGAAATGACCATCTCGTGGTGTATTTATAGGCGTAGAGGAGCCCTAGGGAGCTCTGGAGTGGATCGGTTCGGAGGGGCCAAGTGTTATGTGCATAGGCCATCTCGGAGATAGCGGAGAACGTGGGGAAGTCCTTCCCGGTTCATGGAGTGCCAAGTGGAAGCCAATCCATGGAAGTAGGAGGCGGTTACACCTTAAGAACAGGTCAAAGTTAAGGTGTAGCAGCAGGTCGAAGTGGTTCGGTTCGGGTCCTCTTCCTTCCGAACCGATCCAGAGCATTCCAACCGAAGGCGAGACGTGTTGCTATACATCTGGTGCAAGGCGGGTCGGGTCGGACTTCCTCTCTCCGATCCGAACTGAGGTGCCTGTATACGAGATAAGATTCAAAATCATGCGAGGTGATTGGACATGATGGGATCCGGTTTGCTTCCTCCGATCCGATCCGTTAAGGGGTAATGCTAATTCCAGAATTCATGTCTCCGGTTCTGCATGCGTGCACGGAAACGAGCATAACTTTCAAACCGTAAGCCCGATTGAGCCAAACCAAAGCTCAAACTGAAGCTGATTTAGAGATCTACAAGATTTGCAGAGCAAAGCTTTGTAATCGTTGTGTTCGGGCCCAAAAAAGGTCATCTGGTAGGAGTTCCGGGCCTTTCTTTGTTTGTGATGCGATTTCGACCAAATCGCTGCCTGTCTTCTGACGACGTTTCCAATACTCTAGTGTGTTATTTATCAAAGATTCCATATGTGACTGCTTTGACTAAAAAGTGACTCAACATTTTGCCCCCCAGAACATATCTTGTTGGTTGAAGGAAGATGTGTTCTGGATAATCCAAGGCCACGCCGGGCCTGCCAGCTGCAAGTATAATCTATACCTGCGAAGAAGAGAAAGCAAACAGGTATGTCAAAACCTAACAAAACCGATTACACTTTCGAGCATAAACCATGCTTGGGCGTTTGTTTGAGCATAAACCACACTCAAGAGACCTTCGAATTATCTTGCCAAAACCTGACGAGGGACATAACCTTCCGGGTATAAGCCATACCAGGAAGTTCAAACTAAGCATAAACCATACTCGAGTTTTATTGAGTTCCTTTGCCAGATCCTGACAAAACAATAAGCCGTTCCAGAGTATAATCCATACTTAAGAATCCTAGTGAGAACAATCCATACTCATGTCGAGATAGAGCTATGCTTGCCAAAACCTGACAAGACAGTCTGTCCCTAGGCATAATCCATGCCTAGGGGTCCGAGATAAGTATAAGCCATACTTTAGTTGAGATTGAGAATCCTGCCACAACCTGACAAGATACTTAAATTGCCAAACATAATCCATGCTCGGAAAGTTCTTCCTTATTCAATTCAAAGTACAAAACCAAAGCAAATCCTGATTGGTTTGTTATCGAATGCAGCGCACGCTTTGGAGCTAAATCCTAACCCCGAACGTGTGTACTTCGATTTAGCCAATCGGCAAACCTAAAGAAAGCAAAGAAACATATCATAAATCCTAAGAAATGCAGGAAATCCAGGCTGATCTCATCCAGATCAGTTGATGACGAGCCCGCGAGAGCTCGATCCATGGTCATTCCCTCTCCGGGGAGCAGGTGGTGGTAGCACAGGTGCTGGCGCTGTTGGTTGTTTCACATACTCGGGTAGCTCTCCACGTCTAACCCGTTCCTCAATTAGATCTCGCAAGTGTCTACAGTCATTTGTGTCATGACCGTCCATATCGTGAAACATGCAGTATTTTCCAGAATCGCGTTCTTTTTGTGATGGCTCCCTCCTGGGAGGCTTTGGATAGGAGACGTCACCGTTTGTGTTCACATAGATGTCGGTTAGTGACGAATTGAGTTCTGTGTACTTTTCGTATCTGGGCCCTTTCCGGGGTTGAGCGTTGCGGTCATTCTTGACGGCAGCTTTTCTTTTGCCTTTACCAGAATCAGACGGTTCTCCGTCTTTGAGAATTTTAACATCGAGAATTTTCTTTTCGGACGTTGCGTCTTCTTCACGTAGAAATCTATCCGATTCAAGATAGAACTTGTTGAGATTCCATGGTGGGTCTCGGTATTAGGATTTTTTGAACTCCGAGTCGTCTAGAACGCCGGATACTGCCGCCATCAATACCATAGATGGCTCAGGTCGTGTAACGACCCGGATTTTGAGCGACTTTGGTTATCGACATAAGCTCGATGTCGATAACCAAAACATCGAAAAATCCTGGTAATTAATGAAAGAAATTAGAGGGTGAGGATAGATAAGATAGAAACTTAGAATAGAAGAAGAAGAACACAACATCAAAGTAACACGAACCTCACAGCAGAACGAATAACATATAATATAACATAACTTTGAAATATAACAGTTATGTATACAATAGCTCTTATCAGAGTACAGCACTTACAACATAGCGGAAATAAACTAAAGCATTATGATCCAGAAGCCTCCTGCTCCAGCTCTTCAAGTATATCTGTAAATCCCGACTACTTGACTGTCCGTTCAAATTTAGGCACCCAAGAGTTTAGGGAAAACAACAAAGTAAACTCCGGGTCAGTCATGGGACTGGTATGAGTAAAACAGTTTAAACAGGTATATGAACAAGTAAACGAAATCTCATAAGACCACGCCGCAGAACGGAATGGGTTTTTTCCTTTATGAGAATCCAAAATATCTTTATATCAAAAACCTTTTGATATTATAATAATGTCTATGTACAAATAGATATCAACTAGCAGAAACGCTTTCATCTCACGTTCTACATATATAGTATACAATCAAAATCGCAAGCGCGTATTGGATAATGGATTTCCAACTATGACAAGGTATGGAACCACCTTCCGATCAGTGTACTCTAGGAACGATACACTGGAGTTCAACAAGAACATCTTGTAACTCAGCCACACATGACCGACCACTCATTTCGCTTGAGTGTATCGAATGTACATCACCAACGGTTGGGATCAGCAACCGTTCCCATATATATATATATATATATATATATATATATATATATATATATGTGGGACAACATTGATAGATTTAAGAAACAAATGAATATTCTCTAGATAGGTGATTATACACCCTACTTCGGTGCGACCGACTTAGCCATGCTGCCTGCCCGATTTCTGTCATTTACCGGTTGATGAGGCTAGAAGCTACGCTTTATGATTACATCAGATTCACTTCGAATATCATATTGTCAGATCCATCGAAAATCACTAATTGACATCTACAACAGTACATTACGTGTTAGCTAAAGAAGTTTCCTTCTCCTCTTCCACTCTTGGTACGGTTGAAGAAATCAATGTACGTGACCTTTCTGGAAATACTCTGTCAGACATTCATTCATACAAGTCATCCTCATTCACTTAGAATGTCACATCGTCATACCCGCCAAATCACAAATGGACTTATCCAAAACTAACATGGGTATACAGCTAAGAGAAACGAATTCCTCCGCCACCAAACTTAAATACGTTTGAACAGATCAACTTACGCGATCTATTGGATATACTCTGTCAGACCATCGTCCATACAAGTTGTCCTAGGACTGGACAAACCGAAGGCACTACTCAGTATATCCATCTTAGTCACTGTTATCTAAGACTTATACAGCAGCCCTTGCACTTTACTCCATCTTCAAATTATCTTTGGCATAAATGATTCGCAATGCTTATGCCAATACAGAGTGGTTCTTCGGATAATAATCCAACCGGTCTCTCCATATTAACAACGTTAAAATGGTCAAAACTTCGATAGTCTATGATTTAACCATCAAAGAAAAACAAGTGTGCAAACAACAATATTATTTCCAGATGGAAATTATATCGGTAAATCATCAACATATATCTATATATATATATTCACATTGCCTTATTTTCTATGTTTAGAAAATATATGTTATTAACACTGGAAAACGTTTTCCATTTGCTTATTTACAAATCACTACTCTTCCCCAACTATCAGTCCCTGACTGTGAACTAGTATGAGAACAATCCCCTAAGTATAAATCCCTAAAGCCGAAACCAACATCAGATAGACACTTAGAAAACCATTCAATTTACTAATCTCTAGTCAGTTCTAATTTTACTTAACTCTATTTGATTAACTCTGATTGATTAACTCTAACTGGTTTTACTTGGTTTGACTAACTCAATTTATTAACTCGGCTGGCTAATTCAACTCGATTAACCTAACTTGATTTACTTATCTCGATTAACTGAACTAATCACTTTGATTAACTCGACAAATTCACTTTGGTTAACTTAACCAATTCACTTAACTAATTCACTTAGTTTAACATAACTAATTCACTTTGATTAATCTGTCTATTCACTTAACTCCTGTCGAATAAATTATATTCGATAACTCCCCTAACTCTATTCGAATAAACTATATTCGATTAACTCATTTACTTTATTCGAATAAACTATATTCGATTAACTCCTTTTCTCTATTCGAATAAACTATATTCGATCAACTCATTTGATTTAACTCTAATCGATTAACTCCATCGAATAAACTATATTCGATAACTCCTTCGATTTAACTAATATTCTATAACTCACTTCGATTTACTAATAATCGATAACTCCTTCGAATAAACTACATTTGATAATCTCCTCTCGAATAAACGATATTCGATAATCTTCCCTTTCGATTTAACAAATCGATAACTCCTTTTCGAATAACTAAATTCGATAACTCCTTTCGATTTAACTAATCGATAACTCCTTTCGATTTAACTAATCGATAACTCCCTTCGATGAAACTAACATCGATACTCCTTTCGATGAAACTAACATCGATACTCCTTTCGATGAAATAAACATCGATTAACTCCTTTCAATGAAACTAACATCGATTAATTTAACTCGACGAACTTAACTCGACTCACTTATCTCGATAATCTAACTCAAGAACTTAACTCCTATCGAATAACTAATATTTGATTTAACTTCATTCGCTTGACTCTAGACCGCAGCGATCACAATGGTTACGCCTGACTCCCTCAGGAAACATCCGACCGCCGTAGGCTATTTACAGCCCTGCGAATTACGCTAGCAGTCGTACGAGATGACAACTTATCCTGAATAACTCTGTTTGACTAACTCTATCTCAAATAACTATATTTGATAAATTCTACTTCGAATAAGAGGTATTCGATAACTTAACTCGATTATCAACTCGAAAATCTTAACTCGAATCGATTAACTCCAACTGATTAACTTGACTTACTTAACTCACTGGTTAACTTGACTTACTTAACTCACTGGTTAACTCTATTGAACTGGTTAACTCTACTGAACTGGTTAACTCTACTGAACTGGTTAACTCTATTCAACTAACTCGACTCGACTAACCCCTTTCGAATAGCATATTCGTTTTACTAACTTTCGAATACCATATTCGATTTACTCCCTTCGAATACCATATTTGATTTAACTCCTTTCGAATACCATATTCGATTTACTTTATTCACTTTATAAAGATTTCCTTTTTAACAACGTTTTATTCATTTGGAAAGATTTACTTCTTAAATAACAGTTCTACACTTTAAAAATGATTTCCTTTTTATAACGTTTCCTTTTCAATTCTATTTGTAAATGGTTTACAAATATTTCCTTTTCAAATTTATTCTTGAAATATTCTAACTCCTTAAATTCTCTGAAAAATTCGCCATAACCTCCTTTGTAACGGGAGCATCGGGAAAATCCCCAAACCCGCCACACAGGCCTTTCCATTCAAAAAGAAAATTGTTTGTAATTATTTCCTTTTTGAGAATCTCCTATTTATAAATATTCCAATTTATAAACATTTATTATTTATAAATATTCCACTTTATAAATTTCTCTTATTTATAAATATCCCATTTTATAAATATTCTATTTTCGATATCACTTTGAAAATCCCCTTATCAACATTCTGGTATTTCTTGTGGTATTTAACACACCATATAACAACGATAACTATCGTCCAAAGCACACATAATCAACGTCAGATTATATATCACATTATATATCACAATATATATAAATCACAGTAAAATGACTGTTGAGGAATCCAGTTGGATTCCTCCAACCTGTTTCCCTGCATCATAGATGTTACACAGTATAATCAACATCACTTCCAGTTAAATATGAAATATTCTGTTAACAAAAAAAATATATATAACTATTTAACTGTTTATATATATATATATATTTATTTATATATATATAAAATATTCACTAACTGACTAGCAGTTCAATCAAACAGTCAACACACAATCAAACAGACAATATTTAACAGTTCTAAGAATACGTTGTAAAAATAGAACTGTACAGAGTTGGTGAGTTTTACTCACATTTGCGCGTTAGCCGTTAAATAACGGTTTGCGTTATTTGACTCAGTTGGACAATTTATTTCGCCTTGTAACGAGCTCAGATTCACTCCCAGTAAGTCTCATTGTGTTGCTCCCGTCCATACGATCCCAACGTAACTTACGGTTCGTCAATCTGATCTTGTATGATCAAGATATTCGATTTTAAAGTTTGAACAATTTTAAATAAATTAAAACTTGGATTTAAATTAGAAAGTTCGGGCTTTACCCAACCAATTGGGCCCAACTATTCCCCCACATTGAAGTACCAGACCCGCAACCTAATCCCCTTCTTCCCAAATCAAAACACGCTCCAGGAAATCACATTGATAGCCATAGCCGCACCTTCATCAACCCAAATCTCCACCACCCCTCAACCGAATTAAAACCCATTAGCACCATCGTTCTTCTCACTCAAATCTCTTCCACCCTATACCACTTTTGCTCGACTCGCGCCCTCCCCCCATATTTCCGTCGACAGCCAAAATCCCGTCCAGTACAGTAAATCACCGAACCCCATTTTCACAGAAAAACCCCAAAAATCCACCACAGATGCTAAACTCTTCTACGAACTTTAATCCGATATTGAAACCTTGCATCGATGCTTGTATAACCAGAGATTTCGAGCCCTAGAACAAAGCGACTAGCGCTGTAAATTGTCGGGTTCACAAATCCTGAATCGCACAGCACAAAAGTGGCATCGAATCGAAGAGTAGGATACGAGGATCTCCAATCCATATGTAGTTTGATTTATAGAAATTATCTTGAATTGATTTTGATTTTTTCTTAAGATCGAAATGTTGCTGTAAGAAGATAAAGAAGAACGGCGGAAATTTGGTTGACTTTAGAACGAGTTGAATTAGGTTTTAAGGAGATAAGTGTTAGATATTTATAGGAAAAATATCTAGATATTTTATTTTTGAATATTTTATTCATAAATAACTAATCATTGTCTATATTTATCTTCTAAAAATTCATATGATCACATACGATATTCAAAAATCAACAAACTGGACATGTAGCTAGAGTTCGACATTACGGTCCCAATGAAACTGGTTTCGTCGAATTCCGACTTCGTATGCTCACACAGCGTATTTTTAACTGTCAAAATACTGACTGTTTCTCACTCTAAAAATCCGTATGGCCACACAGTGACCCTAAAAATCACGAAACTGGAAATCTAACAACTATTTGACATTGCGGATCCAACAAAATTAGTTTCGTCGAATTCCGACTTCGTTTGCAAAAGTGGCTATTTTTAAAGCTCTGGATGACCCATTTAAATATATAAATATATTTAAATATTATTAAATTAAATATAAATAAATTTATATTATCGTATATCTTCACATATGATATCGCACAGCTCTAGAATATCATATCAGAATTTACAGTTTGATATTTCAGATTTTAGATTTATCGATATTCAGTTTATATCGAAAACCCTTTTATAACGTAAATAAAGCGTTGCAAATTATAAAGGAATTCTACAGCGACTTTTCTGAAATTTGATTTGGACATAAATCAAAATCTACACGACGAAATCCCAATTTTTCTCTTCCACTAGAAAAATATCCTTCACCAGCTCCACACGTTTCTTGTTTCACAGAAATTCGGCTTAAAACGAATCATGTACATTCAGTTGAAGTTCGAATCGCCAAATAGCGAACTGCCGCGCCATTTCAAGCTCTGTTTTAATTATATTATAATTCTACGTTCAAACTGACGTCGATTGAATATATTCGTCAATATAATTCAACACTAAGCTGAATTAAATCTTAGGGACAACCCCGTTCACAGAATATTGTGATTTCCAATATTTTTGATTATTTCTGAATTAAATATATTATTTAATTTAATTAAATATTCCATTATTTAATTAAACGACGATTTAATTTCCTATATCACTATTTATATAATTAAATAAATTAATTATATCCCTCTGAAAAATGCGGGTCATTACATTCTTCCCCACTTAAAATAATTTCGTCCTCGAAATTGCTAAGTTAGAGGACGACCCTATCTATTGGAATTCCTAAGATTTGTTTACCCCTTATTTCTGATTTGAACTGAACCAATTAATATCGATTAAAATATTAATTCCTTTCGACTAAGTAAATTTTCAAAAATTCTGAAAATTTTCTAACACTTTAAATTTTCGGAAAATTTCGCCATAACCTCCTTTGTACAGCCCTATCGGTAAAACCACAACTCGCCTCTCTAGGCCTTCTCCAACCCAAAAGAAAATCAAACAGCCAAGCGGCTGGCCAATTCGGCTCATAAATCTCATGCTTATATCAAATATAAACTTGTACCTTTTTGTCGGGTATATCAACCTTACCACTTTCACCTGTTATCAATCCAACATATACCCAATGTCAATCCAATCAAACTCTGATCTGTTTTTATCCACAAATCCAACCATTCGCTTATACCTAAGTAGAATTCAATTTCAAACTCGAGTTCCATTCTCGATTTCAAATCCATAACTTCCCAACCAAATATCGTTTCAAATCCCTATCTTATAAATCCAATTTTATCTTGATATTTTCTATTACAATTCAAATTCCACTTAACTGGGTTCCATTCCAGTTTGTCTCCACAATTTTTATTCAATTGCTTTTAAACTCAAACTGTCTTTTTCCTGGGAGTTTCAAATCACTTTTCCATATCAAAAATCAAAGTATTTATTTCAAAGTACCAAAACAACTTGTTTTTCTCAAACCATTCAAAAACAAAATCTTTGGTAGTATCTATCACTTAGCAGCTCAAAACGAACACTGATGATGTCGCGATTCATCATCAGGGTTATTTCCCAGCTATCGAAGTGAGTTCAATACTATATCACTTTTCAAAACCATTTCTGAATATTTCCATTTTGAAATCAGTTCAAAATATCCTTCACAATTCTTTAAACAATTTAAAATCTCCCAAGATCTTAAATTTTCCTTATTTTTAACCCAAATCCATTTACAAACACTTATCCAATTTTCCAGAATTTTAATTCAATTTCTGGTTTAAAATTTTAGATTTAACTCATCTGATTTCACGTATTTCACTTATATGAATTTTGATTGGTTATTTACATAACTATTTAATATATAATCTTACTCGATTATAATAACAACCAATATATCCACTATATTATAATTTTGATATATATATATATCTTCTCTATATCAAGATATACCTTGGGTAACTTATTTTAATTTACCCTTTTTCAAAACATATCGTGTCGACCCATCGTATTCGAGTGTTTATAAACTCCTACCGATACAGTGGATCAAACTGATCGACTAGAACCCATAAACAACTCAGCCAATGAATCTCCACAATGTAAAACCATTTTTATATCAAATACAAATACACATTCGTATATATACACTCAAACTCAATCTAGGGTATTACTAACCCTATCTTTACCGAGTCACGCCACAGAGCCAAGTAATTCTTAACTTAAGCTCTGATACCAACTGTAACGACCCGGATTTTTGTTAGGCTTTGCAACCGTCCCCATCCTCCGAAGCAGCAAGGTAATACCCCACCGTGGCTTACATTAGTACCCCAATACCATATTTTACGGCCAGCCTTTCGACTTCACAACCAACCCTAACAAAGGGACATGTAGGAGTAAGAGTCTCCCGTTCGCCACCTAACAAAAAGCGAGAACCCCCTATCATGCGACACATGCAAAGCACGCAACATGGACTGGTGTGAGTAAAACAGTTTAAACAGGTATATGAACAAGTAAACGATATCTCATAAGACCACGCCGCAGAACGGAACGGGTTTTTCCCTTATGAGAATCCAAAATATCTTTATATCAAAAACCTTTTGATATTATAATATTGTCTGTGTACAAATAGATATCAACTAGTAGAAACGCTTTCATCTCACGTTCTACATATATAGTATACAATCAAAATCGCAAGCGCGTATTGGATAATGGATTTCCAACTATGACAAGGTATGGAACCACCTTCCGATCAGTGTACTCTAGGAACGATACACTGGAGTTCAACAAGAACATCTTGTAACTCAGCCACACATGACCGACCACTCATTTCGCTTGAGTGTATCGAATGCACATCACCAACGGTTGGGATCAGCAAACGTTCCCGTATATATATATATATATATATATATATATATATATATATATATATATATGGGACAACATTGATAGATTTAAGAAACAAATGAATATTCTCTAGATAGGTGATTATACATCCTACTTCGGTGCGACCGACTTAGCCATGCTGCCTGCCCTATTTCTGTCATTTACCGGTTGATGAGGCTAGAAGCTACGCTTTATCATTACATCAGATTCACTTCGAATATCACATTGTCAGATCCATTGAAAATCACTAATTGACGTCTACAACAGTACATTACATGTTAGCTAAAGAAGTTTCCTTCTCCGCTTCCACTCTTGGTACGGTTGAAGAAATCAATGTACGTGACCTTTCTGGAAATACTCTGTCAGACATTCATTCATACAAGTCATCCTCATTCACTTAGAATGTCACATCGTCATACCCGCCAAATCACAAATTGACTTATCCAAAAATAACACGGGTATATAGCTAAGAGAAACGAATTCCTCCGCCACCAAACGTGAATACGTTTGAACAGATCAACTTATGCGATCTATTGGATATACTCTGTAAGACCTTCGTGCATACAAGTTGTCCTGGGACTGGACAAACCGAAAGCACTACTCAGTATATCCATCTTAGTCACTGTTATCTAGGACTTATACAGCAGCCCTTGCACTTTACTCCATCTTCAAATTATCTTTGGCATAAATGATTCGCAATGCTTATGCCAATACAGAGTGGTTCTTCGGATAATAATCCAACCGGTCTCTCCATATTAACAACGTTAAAATGGTCAAAACTTCGATAGTCTGTGATTTAACCATCAAAGAAAAACAAGTGTGCAAACAATGATATTATTTCCAGATGGAAATTATATCGGTAAATCATCAACATATATCTATATATATATATATATATATATATATATATATTCACATTGCCTTATTTTCTATGTTTAGAAAATATATGTTATTAACACTGGAAAACGTTTTCCATTTGCTTATTTACAAATCACTACTCTTCCCCAACTATCAGTCCCTGACTATGAACTAGTATGAGAACAATCCCCTAAGTATAAATCCCGAAGGCCGAAACCAACATCAGATAGACACTTAGAAAACCATTCAATTTACTAATCTCTAGTCAGTTCTAATTTTACTTAACTCTATTTGATTAACTCTGATTGATTAACTCTAACTGGTTTTACTTGGTTTGACTAACTCAATTTATTAACTCGGCTGGCTAATTCAACTCGATTAACCTAACTTGATTTACTTATCTCGATTAACTGAACTAATCACTTTGATTAACTCGACAAATTCACTTTGGTTAACTTAACCAATTCACTTAACTAATTCACTTAGTTTAACATAACTAATTCACTTTGATTAATCTATCTATTCACTTAACTCCTGTCGAATAAATTATATTCGATAACTCCCCTAACTCTATTCGAATAAACTATATTCGATTAACTCATTTACTTTATTCGAATAAACTATATTCGATTAACTCCTTTTCTCTATTCGAATAAACTATATTCGATCAACTCATTTGATTTAACTCTAATCGATTAACTCCATCGAATAAACTATATTCGATAACTCCTTCGATTTAACTAATATTCTATAACTCACTTCGATTTACTAATAATCGATAACTCCTTCGAATAAACTACATTCGATAATCTCCTCTCGAATAAACGATATTCGATAATCTTCCCTTTCGATTTAACAAATCGATAACTCCTTTTCGAATAACTAAATTCGATAACTCCTTTCGATTTAACTAATCGATAACTC
This sequence comes from Allium sativum, assembly GCA_030737875.1. Taxonomy (NCBI): domain Eukaryota; kingdom Viridiplantae; phylum Streptophyta; class Magnoliopsida; order Asparagales; family Amaryllidaceae; genus Allium; species Allium sativum. Next base: position 389,412,727 of record CM060921.1, read on the forward strand.
CTTTCGATTTAACTAATCGATAACTCCCTTCGATGAAACTAACATCGATACTCCTTTCGATGAAACTAACATCGATACTCCTTTCGATGAAATTAACATCGATTAACTCCTTTCGATGAAACTAACATCGATTAATTTAACTCGACAAACTTAACTCGACTCACTTATCTCGATAATCTAACTCAAGAACTTAACTCCTATCGAATAACTAATATTCGATTTAACTTCATTCGCTTGACTTTAGATCGCAGCGATCACAATGGTTACGCCTGACTCCCTCAGGAAACATTCGACCGCCGTAGGCTATTTACAGCCCTGCGAATTGCGCTTGCAGTCGTACGAGATGGAAACTTATCCTGAATAACTCTGTTTGACTAACTCTATCTCAAATAACTATATTTGATAACTTCTACTTCGAATAAGTGGTATTCGATAACTTAACTCGATTATCAACTCGAAAATCTTAACTCGAACCGATTAACTCCAACTGATTAACTTGACTTACTTAACTCACTGGTTAACTTGACTTACTTAACTCACTGGTTAACTCTATTGAACTGGTTAACTCTACTGAACTGGTTAACTCTACTGAACTGGTTAACTCTATTCAACTAAGTCGACTCGACTAACCCCTTTCGAATAGCATATTCATTTTATTAACTTTTGAATACCATATTCGATTTACTCCCTTCGAATACCATATTCGATTTAACTCCTTTCGAATACCATATTCGATTTACTTTATTCACTTTATAAAGATTTCCTTTTTAACAATGTTTTATTCATTTGGAAAGATTTACTTTTTAAATAACAGTTCTACACTTAAAAAATTATTTCCTTTTTATAACGTTTCCTTTTCAATTCTATTTGTAAATGGTTTACAAATATTTCCTTTTCAAATCTATTATTGAAATATTCTAACTCCTTAAATTCTCTGAAAAATTCGCCATAACCTCCTTTGTAACGGGAGGATCGAGAAAATCCCCAAACCTGCCACACAGGCCTTTCCATTCAAAAAGAAAATGGTTTGTAATTATTTCCTTTTTAAATATCTCCTATTTATAAATATTCCAATTTATAAACATTTCGTATTTATAAATATTCCACTTTATAAATATCTCTTATTTATAAATATCCCATTTTATAAATATTCTATTTTCAATATCACTTTGAAAATCCCCTTATCAACATTCTGGTATTTCTTATGGTATTTAACACAACATATAACAGCGATAACTATCGTCCAAAGCACACATAATCAACGTCAGATTATATATCACATTATATATCACATTATATATAAATCACAGTAAAATGACTTTTGAGGAATCCAGTTGGATTCCTCCAACCTGTTTCCCTGCATCACAGATGTTACACAGCATAATCAACATCACTTCCAGTTAAATATGAAATATTCTGTTAACAAAATCAATATATAACTATTTAACTATTTATATATATATATACTTATATATATATATAATATTCACTAACTGACTAGCAGTTCAATCAAACAGTCAACACACAATCAAACAGATAATATTTAACAGTTCTAAGAATACGTTGTAAAAATAGAACTGTACAGAGTTTGGGAGTTTTACTCACATTTGCGCGTTAGCCGTTAAATAACGGTTTACGTTATTTGACTCAGTTGGACAATTTATTTCACCATAAATTGTAACGAGCTCGGATTCACTTCCAGTCAGTCTCATTGTGTTGCTCCCGTCCATACGATCCCAACGTAACTTACGGTTCGTCAATCTGATCTTGTATGATCAAGATATTCGATTTTAAAGTTTGAAAATTTTTAAATAAATTAAAATTTGGATTTAAATTAGAAAGTTCGGGCTTTACCCAACCAATTGGGCCCAATTATACCCCCACGTTGAAGTACCAGACCCGCAACCTAATCCCCTTCTTCCCAAATCAAAACACGCTCCACGAAATCACTTCGATAGCCATAGCCGCACCTTCATCAACCCAAATCTCCACCACCCCTCAACCGAATTCAAAACCATTAGCACCATCGTTCTTCTCACTCAAATCTCTTCCACCCTATACCACTTTTGCTCGACTCGCGCCCTCCCCCCATATTTCCGTCGATAGCCAAAATCCCGTCCAGTACAGTAAATCACCGAACCCCATTTTCATAGAAAAACCCCAAAAATCCACCACAGATGCTAAACTCTTCTACGAACTTGAATACGATATTGAAACCTTGCATCGATGCTTGTATAACCAGAGATTTCGAGCCCTAGAACAAAGCGACTAGCGCTGTAAATTGTCGGGTTCACAAATCCTGAATCGCACAGCACAAAAGTGGCATCGAATCGAAGAGTAGGATACGAGGATCTCCAATCCATATGTAGTTTTATTTATAGAAATTATCTTGAATTGATTTTGATTTTTTCTTAAGATCGAAATGTTGCTGTAAGAAGATAAAGAAGAACGGCGGAAATTTGGTTGACTTTAGAATGAGTTGAATTAGGTTTTAGGGAGATAAGTGTTAGATATTTATAGGAAAAATATCTAGATATTTTATTTTTGAATATTTTATTCATAAATAATCAATCATTGTCTATATTTATCTTCTAAAAATTCATATGATCACATACGATATTCAAAAATCACCAAACTGGACATGTAGCTAGATTTCGACATTATGGTCCCAACGAAACTGGTTTCGTCGAATTCCGACTTCGTATGCTCACACAGCGTATTTTTAACTGTCAAAATACTGACTGTTTCTCACTCTAAAATTCCGTACGACCACACAGTGACCCTAAAAATCACGAAACTGGAAATCTAACAACTATTTGACATTGCGGATCCAACAAAATTAGTTTCGTCGAATTCCGAATTTATTTGCAAAAGTGGCTATTTTTAAAGCTCTGGATGACCCATTTAAATATATAAATATATTTAAATATTATTAAATTAAATATAAATAAATTAAATATAAATAAATTTATATTATCGTAAATCTTCACATATGATATCGTACAGCTCCAGAATATCATATTATAATTTACAGTTTGATATTTCAGATTTTAGATTTATCGATATTCAGTTTATATCGAAAACCCTTTTATAACGTAAATAAAGCATTGCAAATTATAAAGGAATTCTACAGCGACTTTTCTGAAATTTGATTTGGACATAAATCAAAATCTACACGACGAAATCCCTATTTTTCTCTTCCACTAGAAAAATATCCTTCACCAACTCCACACGTTTCTTGTTTCACAGAAATCCGGCTAAAAACGAACCCTGTACATTCAGTTGAAGTTCGAATTGCCAAATAGCGAACTGCCGCGCCATTTCAAGCTTTATTTTAATTATATTATAATTCTACGTTCAAACTGACGTCGATTGAATATATTCGTCAATATAATTCAACTCTAAGCTGAATTATATCTTAGGGACGACCCCGTTCACAGAATATTGTGATTTCCAATATTTTTGATTATTTCTGAATTAAATATATTATTTAATTATTTAATTTAATTAAATATTCCATTATTTAATTAAACGATGATTTAATTTCCTATATCAATTATTTATATAATTAAATAAATTAATTATATACCTCTGAAAAATGCAGGTCATTACAGGTCGATCAACTGATGTTGCTGCAACGTTAAACCTTTCCAGAAATGACCGTAGACTTTCTTTAGGCCTCTGCTTGATTGTAGTTAGTGACATTACATTCTTGGGTCAAGCGATGTGGACCCGAAATTGTTCAATGAAGCGAGCGACCAACATGTTCCAGCTGTTGATCGACTCAGATTCCAGCTGCCGAATCCACATAGCAGCTATATCAGTCAAGAAGAGAGGGAAGCATTTTGCTACGACGTTTTCTGACGCCGATTGAACTTCCATATGCCTTTTGTATCGCATCAGGTGCACGGTAGGATCTATCCTGCCGTTGTAAGGCTCCAGTTGTGGAAGTTTGAAAACTGGAGGATTGCAGGAATTCCTGATTTCCTGTGTGAATGGATTGTGATTGACATCATCCATGTCATTCTGATAAGTGCGGCCTCTCGAGAGGCGTTCCATGAGATTGGCGAGCCTGTCGCCTTCAAAGGGCTGTTGCAAGTTGCCTAGTTCGGAGCTGGTGCCCCCAGCGTTGAGTCCATAAGAGTTTGGAAAAACATGAGGTGCTTGGAGTGTGATCCGGTTCGGATCGGTGGTCATCGGGTCGGCGGTTCCGAACCGAACTGGTCCTGGTTCTCTGCCCCAAACTTCTTCCTGTTGCTGTTGAGATGAAGTTAATGGTTGGGTGTCCATCCGAACCGGGGCAGAGTTTGGCCGAGCTTGGCCTGAGCTTCCAATGACGTTTCCATCTGAAACGTTGAGTGATGTGCGCTGATCATTGCAAATAAGGAGGCGAGTGCCCCCAGTTTCCATTCGTCTTGCATTGCCTGGTGCGGGTCGGATCGGGCCCGATCCGACCCGAGGAGGGTTGATGCATGTTTCGTGCTCCACGACTTTGGTGTGAGTAGATCCGATCCGGATAGTAGCAACTTCTCGGGGCAATTCTGTGCCATTTCCAGCGAGTTGTACGTCGTTGCTCGGCCTTCCATTCATTCGAGCAAAGAATTCATCCATCATCTCCTGTTGCTTGCGGAGGAGATCATCTTGCCTTGCCATTTAGGCTCTCAATTCATGGAGAACGCCATCCATCTCTTCCCGCGTCAAATATGCTGACGGGTTTTCATGTGAGGAAGCTTCATGGCTTGCTTCGTTTCTCGTGCTTTCGCCTTCAACACGGAAAATCTTTCGCTTAGCCATCGATCCAATAGCTAAATAATCCAAGCAGACATTGAAGTTGTCGTGTGCCCCCCTTCCTGGCGCGCCAAAATGTTAGATCGAAATTTGGGCCTAACACCCAAATGCTATGTGAAAACCTCGCAATCACAAATTAATGCAGAAAAAGCAGTAAAATAAGGGGAGACACACGAGATTTTTATAGTGGTTCGGCTCAAACCAAGCCTACGTCCACTTTATAGTTTCTTAAATCCTAAGAAAACTATTACAATGCTGGTTGTTTGCGGTTTATACACAATAGCCTTGTGTTACAATGAAAAAGGGGAGATTGGAGAATGAATTTATACACGATTTCCTCGTGTTAATATGATGAGCAATGTCCTTGCTCGGTAGTAATGGAAGCCAAATGTTGGAGTAGGCAAAAAGTCCCTTGAAATGACCATCTCGTGGTGTATTTATATGCGTAGAGGAGCCCTAGGGAGCTCTGGAGTGGATCGGTTCGGAGGGGCCAAGTGTTATGTGGAGAGGCCATCTCGGATATAGCGGAGAACGTGGGGAAGTCCTTCCCGGTTCGTGGAGTGCCAAGTGGAAGCCAATCCATGGAAGTAGGAGGTGGTTACACCTTAAGAACAGGTCAAAGTTGAGGTGTAGCAGCAGGTCGAAGCGGTTCGGTTTGGGTCCTCTTCCTTCCGAACCGATCCGGAGCATTCCAATCGAAGGCGAGACGTGTTGCTATACATCTGGTGCATGGCGGGTCGGGTCGGACTTCCTCTCTCCGATCCGAACCGAGGTGCCTGTATACGAGCTAAGATTCAAAATCATGCGAGGTGATTGGACATGATGGGATCGGGTTTTCTTCCTCTGATCCGAACCGTTAAGGGGTGATGCTAATTCTAGAATTCATGTCTCCGGTTCTGCATTCGTGCACGGAAACGGGCATAACTTTCAAACCGTAAGCCCGATTGAGCCAAACCGAAGATCAAACTGAAGCTGATTCAGAGATCTACAAGAGTTGCAAAGCTCAGCTCCGTAATCGCTGTTTTCGGGCCCAAAAAAGGTCATCTTTTAGGAGTTCCGGGCCTTTCTTTGTTTGTGATGCGATTTCGACCAAATCGCTGCCTGTCTTCTGACGACGTTTCCAATACTCTTGTGTGTTGTTTATCAGAGATTCCATATGTGACTGCTTTGACTAAAAAGCGGGTCAACACCTATCCACTTTTTTCATGTAATATTGGTTAAGTGTTGTCCATTCATGTTAACTTAACCCACCCATACATCATGTTGTATTGGTTAAGTGTTTCCTATTAAATTAACCCTGATCACTCATCATGTTATAGTGGTTAAGTGTTTCTTATTAACTTAACCCCACTCGTTCATCATGCTATATTGGTTAAGCGTTTCTTTTTAACTTAACCCTTCTCATTCATCATGTTGTACTGGTTAAGTGTTTCCTATTAACTTAGCCCTGTTCATTCATCATGTTATATTGGTTAACTTAACCCTGCTCACTTGTCTAATTAACATGTTATAACAGTTAAGTGTTCTAAATTTACTTAACCCCACCCACTTGTCTAATTAACATGTTATAACGGTTAAGTGTTCTAAATTTTCTTAACCCCACCTTCTTGTCTAATTAACATGTTATAACGGTTAAGTGTTCTAAATTAACTTAACCCCACCTTCTTGTCTAATTAATATGTTATAACGGTTAAGTGTTCTAAATTTACTTAATCCCACCCACTTGTCTAATTAACATGTTGTATTGGTTAAGTGTCGAATATTCATATGTTACTCAACCTTACCATTCTTAGCATGTCTGTTTATTGGCATTAATTAATTTATTAATGCCCCAGCCTCTCACATTAGAACTGTTGTTTGCGGTTGCTGGATGTGTCGGGCGGTTCCGGGCGGACTTCTACCGCAAACACATTATAACCATGGGTTTTGGGCTAAATGCGCTAACCTCTCACATTAGATCTGTGTTGTTGTGGTTCTGGACGTGCCGGGCTGTTCCGGGCAGTTTTACAGCATAACTCAATCTAACCTCGGGTTAGGCATGTTCATCTTTTAGCCAAATTACATATTTACCGTACATGTCCAAGTCTAGATTTTACATGCTAATTATCCCAATTTCATAAAACTAGTTATATTTCAATTCTCAAGTTATACTCGACAAATTCAATAACAAGTTATTAATCAAAATAGGCTACACCCAATCTTCCCAAATTTACAATAATAGTCATGCTCCAAAATCACAATATACATTCTGCTTGGCGTCCCAACCAATAGTTATGCCCACTCTAGTTTTAATATTTCAGCTTGCAGTTTACGCCCAAAACTTGGTTTACATGCCAATTAACCCAAACTTGCAGTTGTAATGATAATAATGCCCCAATAGCAATTACAAGTTATGCCCGACAATTTCACCGAATATGTTATGCCCAAAAATTTCACCAAATACATTGTGCCCAATATTTAACCAAAATAGGTTATACCCAAATATTCCCTGTATTCCAATTGTTCGTATTTCGCGATTTCAGCCTAGGTTCGAAGGTAACCCAGGTTCATAAAAGAAAAAGGAAATAGGGGAAAAGAGAGAAGGAGCATAAAAATAAGAATAGGCATAAAAATAGGCATGTAACAACAGACCTAATACAAGAAATTTAGACCCAACAAAGATAGATTCTTGAATAAACTGATACAATCATTATCGCAGGCATAAGAATAACATCATGAACCAAAAAGGATTATATGCCTGATGTACAACAAAGATGGGCATGATTGTATCGATATAATAACTTCTTAGGCATGTAAAATCATGGATTCGATAGAAAGATAGGGATAAATCTGAAAATATTGTCTTATCATCAAGCATGGACTTAGAATCATTTTATTACATGCCAAGATTACAATTAGGTATTTAAATCTGAAAATAATGTGAACTTGCATTTCTAGGATTAAAAAAGAGAATTGAATCGTTGTTGTTGCAGAAACCCTAATTTGATGTTGATTAAGCTTCAAAGTTGATTGTTGATGAAGAACTTCAAATATGATTTAGGTTTTTGAGGCGGCGGCTAAGAGAATTGAGAGTTCAACAGCATAGAGTCGTCATAAGGAATTGTTATGAATTAGGGTTTAGGTTTAGAGATGTATATATAGATATCTAGGAATAATTCTAGCCTTTAGATTAATCTAGGATCAATATAAACCATCCAAGTCACAAAGACACCTCACCAAGCCAATCAGAATAAGCCACATATGCCCTAAGACACCAAAAATCATCACTTCCCAGATTTGGCTGATGGGGTCGACCCCCACAGGGGGAGTCGACACCTATGTCGACCCTGGTGTCGACCCCAAAGAGCCTAAGTCGACATAGGTGTCGACCCAGCGGGCCTCGGGTCGACACCCAAACGTGGTCGGTTCCGCGTTTCCTCCTCTCGCCTTCGATGTTTTGAATATTTTATTTTAATTATGGTTTAAACTGAAATTTTCTAACCTCCATAACTTCTTCATACTGTATCCGTTTTACGCAAACTCGGACTTTATCTCAAGTAGAATTCCGAGACGAATGCAATGGCGCAACCCGTTTCCCTTAATTCTTCTTTAAAGATTAACTATTCTTTAGTTATCTCTTATGTCCCGTTTTAAAATTACGGGGTGTTACATCCTGACCCGAGGGGTTGGATGAATCCGTGTGAGTGGTTAGTCTCGTGTTAGGTTGGCTGATGGGTTGCCCCCAGGTCTAGGGACTTAGGAGCGGAATGATTCATACTCGGTCTCAGTGCTGGGCCGAGATTCGATTTGGAAGTTATTTATACTCGGTTGCCTCACGGGTTGGGGAATCGAGTAGCGAGGCCGGCTCCTATGCTCGTGGTGCCTAATAGTGATAGTTGTGTTGTCCCCGATGTTGGCTCGAGGTTTGGATGGCCTTGCTCTGGGTGCCGATGCGGCAGTCGAGAGTTTGAGCATACAAGTCAGCCGTCATAGTCAATCAAACATATCGTACTAGGAGTAAATATGGAAGGGAAACAGGAAACTGAACATCATTTCTACTAATAACTTTAGCAGTAATAGCCTTAAGCCTTTACAATGCCTTGAATTGTAAGAAAACAAAACATTGTCGGAAAGCATAGACAACTGTACACTTAGTTATGTGAAGTAGCACCGGAGATGTTCGTTGTTCTATGCCCTTGGAAGCTCGGCTTCGTGCACGGTTGCAATTTTGAAAGTTCCATTCGTGAGCTTACATTATATGGCGTACGGGCCTTCCCAGCGAGGAACAAGTCTGGTCGGTGGGGGAAAGACCCGCTTTAGGACGAGGTCGCTGTTGTTGAGGTCCCTAGGATAGACCCTGGAGTTGAAGTATTGGGCCACTTGTTGTCTCTGGGAGGCAATTTTGAGCTCAGCTTTGTTTCATTTTTCTTCAGGTGAATCGAGTGATTCCATATGCAAATCTCTATTGTTTTCGGATCATAGTAGGTGACTCGATGAGATGGAAGCTTAAGCTCAATGGGGATGACAGCTTCGGATCCGTAGGCAAGGGCGAACGGAGTGTGTCCATTAGCAGACTTGTGGGTGGTCCGGTAAGCCCATAGAGCCAGAGGGAGCTTGTCTTCCCATCTGCCTCCAACCTTTTCCTGACGCTTCTTGATGATGGATTTGACCACTTTGTTAACAGCCTCGACTTGCCCATTGGCTTGAGGGTGAGATACCGTTGAGAATCTCTTTTTGATGTTGTGCCGCTGACAGAAGGTCTTGAACTCTACGCTCTATAACTGGGTTCCATTGTCGGAGATGATGACCTGAAGGACCCATAGCGAGTGATGATGTTGCGGACGACAAAATTGATTACCTTCTTGGTGGTGATCGTGGCGAGAGCTTCAGCTTCTACCCACTTGGTAAAGTAATCAACTACGACGATAACATAACATGCCCCTCCTCTAGCCATTGGAAGAGTCCCGATGATGTCTATTCCCCACATAGCAAATGGCCAAGGACTGGTCATTTGTGTCAATTTGGTAGGCGGGGCTCTTGGAATCTTTGAGAAGCATTGTCATTTCCCACATTTGTGAGCATAGTCTGCGGCGACTTGATCGAGCGTGGGCTAAAACTAGTCATGCCTGATGATCTTTCTTGCTAAGGTTTGCCCCCCGGTGTGGTCGTCGCACTCGCCTTCGTGGGCCAAAAGTTAACACTCGATTGGCATCGTTATGGGCTACGCATCTGAACAATAGGAAAAAGAAGCCTATGTGGTAGAGCACTCCATCCATGAGAAGGTAGAGATCTGATTGGCAAGTGAGCGCTCATCTTTCTTTGTAATGTCCCGGGAGGGTCCCGTGTTGTTGATAATTCTTGATCGGGGTCATCCAAGATTCAAGTTCAGTTTCGGCATTCATGACCACCTTGGTTTGTATTTACTTAATACTTGATGAATCGAGCACTTCGATTAGGACGAATACCATAAGCTGTGAATCCTCGGAGCTTGCCATTTTGGCTAGCGAATCTGCCTTTTCATTTGTTCTTGGGGAATGTGCGATGACAAAGTGGTCGAAGTTGGTGCGCAATTCCTGAACCTGGGTTAGATATGGGGCGAGCCGTTCCCCCTTGGCTTGATATTATCCATGTACCTGGCGCACGATGAGTTGTGAATCGGAGAAGATTTGAATGGTCTTTAACTTAAGTTCGATCGTAATTCCAAGTCCGGCTAACAAGGCCTCATAATCTACATCATTGTTGGTAGCATGGAAGTTGAGCTTTAATGCATAGCATATCGGGCGTTCCTCTAAAGTGATGAGCACGACTCCAGCTCTAGAACATTTGCTATTGGAGGACCCATCCACAAATAATTTCCATTGAGTGTTGGGAGCTTAGATGGTCTCCATAGGAGTCTCGTTGGGAGCGGTGAATTCCATTATGAAATCGACGAGAGGTTGTCTAAGGATGGATCGATGGGGGGATGAATGTTATCTCAAATTGGCTCAGCTCCATACTCCACTTTAATAATCGTCCAGACGCCTTGAGTCATTGTAGGGCTGGTCGTAGCGGTTGGTCGGTATAAACCTTTATAGGATGATATTAGAGTTGAAGCTTCCGAGAGGAGATCAATAAGCAGTATCCTAGTTTCTCAAGCTTTGAATAATTCTTTTCTGCCCCCGTCAATCATTTGCTGATGTAATAGATGGATCGCTGGACACGATCTTCGATGCGCACTAATGCCGAGCTGATTGCCTGCATGGAAACAGCCAAATAAATGTATAATTCTTCATGGTCTTTAGTCTTGGACAGGATACGTGGTCGCTCTAAGTGATTCAGTAGGTCCTCGGATGCAGCGATGCACTCTAGGGTCCATTTGAAGTTGAGCTTCCCCTTTCGAAGCATCTTGAAAAAGGGAATGCATTTGTCGGTAGCTTTGAAAATGAATCGACTTAAAGTGGCGACCTTTCCATTTAAACTTTGGAAATATTTTATGTTCTAAGGGACTTGGATATCCTGAATAGCTTGGGTTTTATATGGATTGGTTTCGATGCCTCGGGAGTTGACAATGAAACCCAAGAGTTTTCCTGAAGCGACTCCGAAGTAGCACTTCAAGGGATTGAGTTTCATGTCATATCGACGGAGGACATCAAACATTTCGGAGAGGTCATGGACTTGGTTGCTCGATATTTTGTATTTTAGTAGCATATCGTCCACGTACACCTCCATGGATTTTCAAATTTGGTCTTTGAAGAGGCAGTTAACCATTCGTTGATAAGTGGCTCCCGCATTCTTAAGTCCGAAAGGCATGACGCGGTAGCAATAAAGCCTAAGGTCGGTTATGAAAAACGTATGATCTGGTCCTGAACATACATTGGAATCTGATTGTAGCCTGAATAAGCATCCATGAAAGATAAGAGCTGGTACCCAGCGGTAGATTCAATAAGCCGAGCGATCTTCGAAAGTGGGAATCTATCCTTGGGACATGCTTTGTTTAACTCGGAGAAGTCGTACACGTTCGCTACTTGCCATTAGCTTTCTTGACTAGAACTGGGTTGGAGACCCATTAAGGATAGTCGGCTTCACGGATGAAGTTGTTGTTGAGTAGCCTATCTACCTCTTCTTTGAGCACGTTGGACCTTTCGAGTCCCAAGAAGCGACGTTTCTACTTGGCCGGAAGCAGTGTGGGATCGAGATTCAACTTGTGGCAAGCAATTGCGTGTTCGATGCCTCTCATGTCCGAGTGTGCCTAGGTGAAGACATCAAGTTTGGATCTTAAGTATTCCACAAGATCGTCTTTTATTGCGGGGTGGAGTTGTGATCCGATTTTCAAGACCTTTGATGAGTCATCTTGGCTGGTCGGAATGTCCACCATTGGTTCCACCAGAGTAGCTCGTTCGTGGACGGGTTCTTCGTCCTTCCTCGGGTCGAGATCGTCAGAAAGACAACAGTGGCGCCTGAGGCAAGACTCATACGCCTTCGATTGCTATGCGGTGATGGTTTTGGTGCAAGAAGAAAAAGGCACAACCTTGCCCTTGTCCTTATTGCACGCGTTCTTCCATTCCACTATGTAACAGTCACTTGCGGTTGCTTGGTCACTTTAACGGTGTCGATCCCGCTTTCGGTTGGGAACTTCATTAGGAGAGACCATGGGGACATGCAGACTCGGAACTCCATAAGGAAGAGACGTCTGAAGAAGACATTGTAGGGAGAGATAATGTTGATACCACGAAAGTGAGGATTCAGATCAGGCTCTAGTCCCCACTACCAAGTTCAATGGGTAGGTAGATCATGCCTACCAGATGATTGGAGGATCCGTTGAAGCCATGGATTGTGGCATGGATTGATTTCAAATCCTTGGTTTCCAACTTCATTTGATCATAAGCGGCTATGAAGATGATGTTGAATGGACTCCCCGAGTAAATCAATATCCTTCGGATGGAAGCTGGGCCGATCTGAGCTGTGATTACGAGAGGGTCTGTAGTCGGCATTTCAATTCATGTTGAATCTCTTTCATGGAAGATGATGTCATATTTCATGGTTTTCTGAAGCTTAGTGGGGATGGACTCGTCTAAAGTGGAGCAAGCTTCATAGGTGGCATGCTTTATAGAGCTAGCACACTCCTCTATTTTTCGGAAGCTTTCATGTGTGGGGTAAAGCCCTCCATAGATAGTGTTGATTACTATTCCTCTCCTTAGGTTCGGTGAACCGGAGCCGTCTTTGCAGGAGCTGGAGGTGCTGGTGCAGGAGGACCTGAGCTTGCTTTGGGAGGAAAAGGTTCATGGACATATTGCTCAAGGCGCTTTTGATGAATATTCTTTTCGATTACGTCATTGAGTTGGAGGCGTTTATTGGTGTTGCGTCCGTACAGATCGTCGAATTGGCAGTACTTGCCAGTGTTCTTTTCGCGATCAGTGGACTCCCTATAGTAAGGCTTCTTATACTGGAGCGTGTTGAATGTTTTCAGGTAAATCGTCTCCAAATCTTCATTTATTGGAGCATAGGTCTCGTAATCTTGGTTGCGGCCGGACCTTCTGAGATCCGCTAGGTCTTGGTTGTTGTGGCCGCCCTGTCTGTCGTTGGCTGGCTTGGATTTATAGGGTCCTGCCCCCTTATTCTTATCGAAAGGTTCTCTAACCAGCTTCCCCTTGGTGCTGTCGTCGATGGTTTTAGCTTGCGGGTTGTTAGAAGAGTTGGTCCGGGAGATTCAGTTGCGCCTCGCTTCTTCTTGACATAAGAATTGCCCATCTTTTTCCTAGAAAGCATCGAGACTTTTGGGTTGATTTCTATCAATCCAAGCCCTAAACTCGGACATGAGAAGGACTTCTTTTGCAAGTCAAAAATGGACAGTGCAGGGCTCTGGATCATCTACCTCAGCGAGGGCGGTATTAAATTGCGAGAAGTAGCTTTTGAGTGACTCGGTAGGATCCTGGTATAGATTGGACAGAGTGAGAGAATTCTTCGGAGTCGGCACATGAATTCTGAACTGCTTAACTAATTCTGTAGCTAATTGGATGAAGTTGTTGACAAACTCGAGCAGAAGGCGAGAGAACCAGAGCAAGGCCATTCCTGATAAGAAGACCAGGAAACACTTGCATTTGACCGGGTCATTAGCCTGGCTAAAATCCATTTTCCATTCATAGTAATTGTGGAAGACACGTGGGTCGGTTATGCCGACATAAAGTGGCATCTGGGGCATACTGAAGCGTCGAGGCCATTCGACCTTGTGCATGATCATTGTGAAGGGATTATGCCTTAAGTGAGTCAACCATAAGCAATTGGCACTACCTCTCATTTCCCTCATGATCCTTCGGATTATGTCGGGAAGATATGTGGAATGCGGATCCATTGGCAGGATCCATGGGTTTTGTCAGACCACGGGAGTTCTGTTCCATGTTCGCCTTCTATGATGCACATCTGGGCTATCTTCTTCCATATCATCAATATCTATGATTGGGTTTTGGTATGGACGATCAGGTTGGGCGGGTTGATGTGCATCTTGATCTGGAAAAGCGTGAGTTCTGTCGAGGAGGGGGTTGATTGCCCGGACCCGGCTTGTCATTGATAAGTAATCGGGCATAGCCTCGATAGTGTGCCCCTCGCTATAAGTGACTGTAGTTCAGTCTCCATTTCCATTACCATTGGTTTAGCCGTTGTCGTTTCCATTGGTGTTAGCGTTGGAACAGACGACAACATTGTTGATGAGGCTGAACTTTCTTCTTTGATGTGGGCTCCTTGACTCGGAAGAGGATGTTTCTGAGATAGTGCATCTAGTTCGGGCATTTTTCTATGTGAGCTGAAGTCAAGCGACGATGCGCTGACTTTCATGAAGTTGGCGCATAAGTTCGATGTTATTTCTCAACGCCTTATTGAGTTCGATAGCAGTGTTTTCATATTTTACGCTAAGCGCGCGGATCTGCGCATGTATTTGCGGGTGCTTCGGGGTCGACAGTAGGAAGGGTTTTGGTCGTGGCTGGGATGTCCGCTGGCTAAGGTTGCTGGGAAGTTCCCACTTCGGCTGTGGCTGAAGAGACGACTACCGCACTCTTTGGTTGCTTTACCATCGTTTGTGGACTCGGCAACAGGTATAGCATAGGAACCTAAAGATAGTCGAAGTCAAGATGGTACCGTGTAACAAAGAGACAAGTCTGTGTTTTCTCAGTGAAAGCACCAAAATGTTGACGGAAAAATATATCGTAAACACCCAAGATTCTTAATTTCTAAGAATTATAGTTTCTCATGGAAAAGTAAGTGCGGAAAGCAGTAAAGAATATGAGAGATTTATAGTGCTTCGGCTCGCTAGAGACCTACGTCCACATTCGAAGAGTCGTTGGAATATTATTAGTAACCAAGAGTTAAAGGTTGAGATCAGCTCATGACATCTCTTTACATACATCTCTAAATTATATGATGTCATAATTATCACATAATAATATATTAGGAAAAAATCACTTTTTCCTTTCTTCTTCCTCAAAGTGGAGATACCATTAAAGAGGCTACTTGGAGCTCTCAAGAGGTGTCAAATCACCAAATTCCAACCCCTTTGAAGTGTGAGGTCAAGGAGTATTTATAGTGGAGTGGTTAGGTAGGAGTAGGTCGGAGTAGGTAGAAATAGGGGAAAACAATCCAATTTTCTTATCCCATGATGGAGCTTCTCAAGAATTTGGACCCCCTTCCACCGTGTCCAAGAAATTTGTACCCTACTGTAGGGGTACGAAATTCGTATGCGGTGGAGTACAAAATTCGTACCCAAGGGGGTACGAAATTCGTTCCCGGTGGGATACAAAATTCATACCGCGAGGGGGTACAAGATTCGTTCCCTATGGGGTATGAAATTCATACCCCGTAGGGTATGAGTTTTAGGTTAGCGCTAGGCACAGGGGATTGGGGAAGAGAGGGACACAACAACGTGGATGTGGCCTAATTTTGAGGGATGTAAAGATCTTGGAAGTTGTTGGTCGAACCATGATTTTGAGTCGATCCGGTGATTCTGGGCAATACACTTGTTGGCGGAAATCGAATGAATCGAGTTTAGGTCGATCGCCACTGGGACTGTGGGACCCTAGACCCCCAGGGGTGCTGCGCCCGGACCCGCTGATGGCTCGCCTTTGGCTCAGCTGCGGATGGATACTAATAGGTGTCGCATCCAAGGGATGCGACATTCTGCCAATGGCCGAGTCTTCAGGCGCTAGACCCCTGATGATGTTGGCAACTCTTCTGGGCTGTAATATCACACGATATATTGATTCGAGCGTGTCTTGTGTACTTTTGGGAACCGTACCAAAAGGCCGGTTAATAATATGTATATAAGATTTCATGACTAGGGTATATTTATTAGTGCATAAATTAAAGTCAGTGAATATAGTAGAGTGTTTGCCAGTGGGAATTGAGGTTCCCTGCTTATGTCTCTCACTTGAAAAATGACATGGGTGCAATGAATTTGATGTGTTGATCTCATAATTATGCAAGAATCCAACAAGGAGTTCAGCATAGTTAAAGCAGACCATATAGCTTATGAAACATTAAGCACCTTGAAGATTTACTTCTCTGAAATAAGGGAAACTGATTTAAGAATACATTAATAAATAAAACCCTAGTTACCAAAAGACAATACCTGCAAGCATTATGTGTCTGAAACATTTTTGAATGTTGCAGTAATAAGTTAATTTGTATGTTTTACTGTTGTACGGATACTTAACCCATTATTTGATTCAGTTTTGATGTTAATTGGTTATAGAACAAACTAGATACAAGTATAAATAAATTGTGGGACACAAATTCTAAAAGGAAGGGAGAATGTGAGAACCCAAAATTTTATGACCCTAAAATTATATTGATTTCAGTTGAAATTATGTATATATATTTATGGTGAATTAATAAATGAATTGTTTGTGTATGAATATGCTGAATATATGAAATTGTGGAAAAATATACATGTTTATATGTATATTGTGTGCAACTTAAAGGATTGGATTAAGTGTTGTAAAATTTTCTTAAGTGTTATAAATTGGTTTAAGGGATATAAAGCCAATGAAAACCTAGTGGCAAAGTTGTCATTTGGCAAGAAAATAAAACCTAGCCGTTTAACAGATAAACAAAAAGAGAATCGGCCGACCTACTTTCATTATTCTCTTATTCACAAAAAATAAAAAGAAAATAGAAAAAATGGATGAAAGCCCTAGCAACGAAAAATTGGGGAAAATCAACAAATTGATCTTCTCGTAGCGAAAATGGAAGGGATTCGTGATTTGAGAGGGAAATCAACAGCAGATTCGAGAAGTTCGAGTGATAATCGAGGACTGAAAGAATAGAAATCAACATTAAATCACCATGAGTGTATTTCCCCTTTCCTTTGGCATTAAGACCTGTAATCGACAACCAGTTTGCAAGTATGTTTCACTGAATGTCTAGAATAATGATATATGCATGCTTATTGCTTGATTTATATATAATAATCAATGATTTCATGAATGGATGCCGTACGGGTTTGAATAGCGCCTGGTTATAATTAGTGATTGATGCTTACTCTAGTTGTTTAATGGTTGCAAACCGAATATATATACATATTGTTCTATTACAGAGTAAACAGGGGTTTTATAAAAGGGCTACAAGATCGTATTACTTAATCTCATGACCTGCCTAATAAATATTGGTCGTAAAGTAGGGTTTACATGTATTATAACAAATACTGACTGGAGTATGGATCAGATGAAAATAATTAAGGTGAATCTGTAATAAATTATATTGTTAGTCCAGAAAGACTTTTAGGGACTATTGTGATTAATGTCACAAAAAACTCAGATTTAGTAAGCACCTAACAGTCCAGATGTAACATCCTGAATTCCAGCAGACCGAATTTTTCAAAACTCTAATCTATTCAAATTCGTGTTGGTTTGTCTGGTATCCTACAGAAAAGACAGTGATATAAAATATATTAAAGCTCAGAAAACATCTCACAGTGGAATAGATAAAATATAATATAATCAAATTATAGCCTTACCCAGATAATAAGACTGCCTAACCAGTATCCAAAGCTATCATATCTCTGCCACAAATCTAACCTACGAGTATGTTATGATGAGGGGGTCAGAACACAAGTTCTGATGACAAGATTTAAACAATACATTATGGAGAACCCTATATATATCGTTCAGTTACATTTTCTTATTTATTAGGTTACTCGGGTTAACAGCACTCAAGGCTTATGAACACGTTGTACCCATCTACTACCCTGTGGATTAACCTAATACAGTATGCATGTAGCTACCCCCAATATTAAGGTACACCCCATGGTACCCCACTAGCACGGTCTCCGCCGTGACGTCAACAGAAATATGATCAGTCCCCTATCCTATGCCGGAACGACATACGGATCTCTGTATAACAATGTTATGTTTCTCATAGAGTCGCCATCACCATGCTACGTAAGCGTACGGACTGCCACTTTTAATCCAATTAGATTCCATCATAGAGTAATGCCCTAAAGTCTACGATACACCACCCAGAGAAGACATGCATGTATCTAAATTTTCTCATGTACGTATCGTCAATCGTACTCAATGCCTTAACCTTTACGATACACCATTCGGAAATACTATGCATGTATCTGCACGTATTATCTACTGTGCACCATTGTGACGGCCCACCCCACACCAGCCTGCATTTCCTCCGAAGGTGTGCTGTACACATGCCCTACTAGCACGGAACGGTCGCCAAAGAAAGGAAATAAGATGAAAGAACTAACAAAGAAACCTGTAGAATGTCTCACATCGCATGTGATAAAATATAATAGTAACATACTTGACATAAAACAGGCGAGACAGTGCATAAGCTGAACACTAGAACCAATATCAACATCATAGCAGCGGAAATCCAAAATACAACTTATTACAACTTTCCAAATTACTGTCTCTAAACAAAAGAAAGCTAATAGTAGAAGATGCACTACTAATGCTCAAGCAGTGATCTTCAACAACACAGGGAGAATATCTATATATCATACGTGGGAGCCTCCTGCTCGTCTCCAGATCAGCTACTCGGGCATACCCAGCTAACCTGTCTCTAGTCTGCTCGTGAGAGCACCCAGAGTAATAAGAAGAGACATAAAACTCTGGGTCAGACAAAAAGTCTGGTATGAGCGATAAGCAGCTAAACAAAACAATAACAGGTATAATCCAATCATACCTGAACCTGGACCTGCAACCAAAGAGTTAGCACTACATACCGTACAATACTCTAAGGTGCCACTAACATATGGTGTAAAGAATACCGGGGGTGGGGGTGTGCATGTCATAATGGTGGCAAACAATCAAGCATAGCAACCATCCTCACATCTCTTACTCAGTGCGTAAAGCATACAATACCCGTTACTTTGGTCACCTAACTCTTTGGCCATGACGGAATCCAATCCTGTACAACTATCACTATAAGCCCCTAATCTTTCTCTCAGTGGTGAACCAAAGTTATGAATACCGACAACCCCTTTGCACACGTCCCGCAGCAAAGCACAATCATGAATGAACTCATTGGTTCCCAACTGGATCCTGAGTACAAACATCCCATTTGGACTACCTTTGCATCTCGGGTTATTGGTCTTCTCCGGATCGGTTCTTCACTTCAGTCTATACTTCAAAGTCGGATCGTGATTCGCGCCTCAAGTCCAAGCATCTTGGTTCGGATCGGTCGAGCTACCCCCATCGGATCGGGTCGGGGTCCTCGTCTTGTGGCGGTTCGGGTCGGTCATCATCACCTCCTGGCGGATCGGGTCGGTCATCATCACCTCCTGGCGGATCGGGTCGGATTCTTCAAGTCCAATTGCCATGAATCGGTTCGGTTCGGAGGTGGCCATGCGGGTCGGAGAAGATGCTTCCCAATTTTTAGATCGTCTCGTGGATACACTGGTTGGAGGGCGGTTCGGTTCGGAGCTCCTTCCTCCGATCCGATCCGGATCGGCCAACTTCCTGCAACTTCTTCCAGCGACTGTTTACGCCACTCGACGGCGTTTTCGACTAATCTAACACTTCTAGACAATCACAAATCATACCATACAGTCATAGCAACATGTAACATCAACCCCAAACATCAAAACAATAACTTGATAGGTTAAAATAGATCAAACATAGCCAAAATCCCATATTTTCCCATAAGCATGTTTAGGCAAAACTAATGGTATGATTAGTAAAACTTAACCAAATCAAACCAAATTTCTAATAAAGGCTTAAAACAATATTTAAGAATTTATAAATATTTTTCTAGAATTTTATCATGTTTAAATTCGCTAATTTTCACTAATTACCCTTAATTAACCGTAATTAGTGCAAAACTATGCAAATCACTCACCTTGGCCACAAATAAAACCTCAAAACTGAAATGAATCTCTATTTGGCGATGTTCCCAATGTAACACAGCAGCTCTAACCTTGCTTTGGTGCTTTCTCTCCTTAATTTGATGTAGTTTAAGCCAAAACTTGATTAAAAAGTGATTAGAGATGTATTTAGATGTTGGAGGCCATTGTTAGGTTGAAGAGAGAGTTTGTGGCGGCTGGAAAATGAGTGAAAATCCGAAATCCTAACCCTAGCAGCCCTCAAATACCTCTAATCCTGAAATTCCCCATTGGGCCTAGCTGTTAATCACCCGGTTAAGCCCAATTAAGCTGTTTTTCACTATCTGAAACTTGTTTCAGCCATATCTCCCAAACGGTGAGTAAGTTTGGCTAATGTGACCACTCTACGGAATTGTAAACCATCAAACGAATCTAATGGAAGTGGTTTCAGGTCAAAATTCCTTTCCAGTCAAAAGTTATGGCCAAAACAGTATAAGCAAGGAGCAAAACGGTCATTTAAAAATCGGCAAAAATCATGAACATGGGAAATGACCCCAATGGTCGTCTCCCAAAGTTACATGACCATACGACTCCGTATGTGAAAGAAAAAAATATTCTACGATCCTACGATGCGTAGAATGCGGGTTGTTACATTCCCCCCACCCCCCCCCCCCCCAAGAAATTTCATCCCTGAAATTCCTTGACCCAAAACACACAAAGGACCCCGCATGCCTACCAGCTATATACAACAATCAAACATGCAAAACAAACAGAACCAATCTGTCCTAGCATGCGGTTTACTAACAAGGGAAGAATCATTGCCGCTAAAATCTTACCAGGCAAAGAGCTTTGGATACGACTCTCTTACGTCATCCTTTACTTCCCAAATATAGTCGTTCTCTCGCCATCGATTCCCATCTCTATCCTAGAGGTAATTTCCAATAGGTTGGGATCGTCCCTCTGACTGGAACCGATCCATTTAATCTAGATCGATCTAATCGTCAAGCTTACTAGCGTTTCTGAATCCAATTCACACTTAGGTCTGAAGTCATATCCCGTGATATACTCTAGTTGCTTCCATCCCAAAAAAATAGCCTCTAAGCTGGCATGTCTCCTACCCAATGCATCAGCTACCACACCCAGTCCAGTACTATGGCATCCGTCAATACTGTCATCTTCTTAGGTAATCCAACCCTATACGCCAAATTTGCAACTACATTCCAATTGTCCTTTCAAGTCCAACTTGAGTCCTTCCTACATTCGTACTGCACTTCCAACGTACATTCACCCCCTAGAGGCAAACTAGACCCATCCAATGACCCTAGGTACTACACCTATATCCGTACTGTACGTCTAACGTACATTCACCTTCTAAAGGGGAACTAGACTCATCCAATGAATCTAGGTACTCTACCTACGAGTCCAAGTCCAACTGAAACTCCTATATTCGTTGAATCTCCAAGACAACGAACGCTCCACAATGCCCAAACATACTTCCAGTCTAACGTAAAGTATCTTACACCTGTCATATCACCATGATCAACGAACTTATCCTATTTCTATTCAACGGGATCCTACAGGTGATAGTCTACTCAAGAGAAGAAAGGTAGCAACAACACAACAACCATAGCATCCATCAAACAAATCCTATCTATCACCTGCTAAAGCCATGAATACGTCGATACCTGTATGTCTGGTCCAACCACATCAATATCTAATGGAAGCCCTGCCTCCGAACGGACTACCGTACGTCCAACGTACCTTTATCCTCCAAGGATAACTAGATCACGTCCAACGGATCCAAGGTAAGTGGGCGTCCCCATATACCCCTGCTTTTAGTCCGCCTGAAACACTCGATTCCCACCAAAGTCTATCGATTATCTTGCTGCCCTCTCGAGTCCAACTCGAGCCAATCCAATTCCTTGCAGCCTTCTCGAGTCCAACTCGAGTCAATCTATTACCCATAAACTCAGACCCAGTCTTGAGTATCCATTACCTACAGCCCCTAGTCCAACGTGAGTCGTCTCCCTATTCGTTGCATCTCCAAGATCAACGAACACCCATTTTCTTTTATGAGTTCAAGTCCAACTTGAATCATCCTAATCTTCGTTGCATCTTCCATGATCGACGAATACATTCTATTTCTTCAAAAAGAACATCAACATAAGGTCCTAAACAATCCATTACTTTGCATCTTTCTCGAGTCCCACTCGAGTCATCTCATAACCCTATCGAGTCTAACTCGGGGCAATCCATACCATCGAATAGTCTTATCCTCTCACAGCTGCCCATTACTCCTCGAGTAAACCAAGATATTATCCAATGAAAGTCACAGCAACTACTTACCCCTCACGCAAACCATCCTAGTCGAACTCGACATTCCCCAAGCACAAGCCCCAAAGGCCTAAACCAATATTCGACAAGCACCCAAGGAACATCTCCTCCGAAACCGGACAACCCGCGTGAAGTGATACTAGCAAAACAACTAAGCATTGGAGCACTCATTTGCCTCCCAGAGACAACTAGAACTTATTACAACGATAACCTCTCAGCTTCCTTAACTCCAGTTACTATCACCATCACTAGGTAGGTACCTAATACCACCCTATTCCTTTTGAGCAGATCGACTCCCCAAAATAATGCTAAACCCAGTAAAGCCCAAAACAAAGTAATCACAAACAAACATACATCCATGACTCGATAAGACCACGTTACGGCAAATCATACTAAGGCTAGTCGAACCACCAACCGGGCTCATCACTACTAAAGGTCTATCGACTATCTCGGGTTTGTCAAACAATACTCGAACAGAAACATCTTAAATAGAAAGCATACCTCGAATAACGGCACCTTTTTCCTTCTACGCCGCAGTTGGGGCATTCGACGAAGAAGGAACAACATTGATAGCATATGCTTTCACAATCTGCTTCTCCCTAGGAGATTGTGGACATTCATTCTTGTGATGTCCCGCTTGGCTGCAATTAAAGCACTTCCTTTCCCCAGGCTTCTCTCGACAATCTCTGGCATAGTGGCCCTTCTTGCCACAACTAAAGCACTCGCCATCGTTCTTATTTTTCTTTTTCTGACCATCCTTAGCTTGGTCCTGTTTCCTCTTATTCTGGGAATTTTCTTTGCCTCCACCGCTTGCTGGTGGTTTTGGCTCCTCTGTAGGTGTAACAGCAATCTCGGTCCCTGGCTTAGGGTAAAGACTCTCTGATCTTAACGCTTTCCCCACAATCGATTCAAACGTCTCATCGATGTGGTTAATAAGCCTTTCCCCCAAGTATCCATCCAAGCCAGTTATGAACTTCTCGTTCTTCTTCTCGGCAGTATCTATAAGGGATAACCCATACTTGGACAAAGTGTCGAATTCGGCAATATACTCTGAGACCGCTCTGCCATTTTGCTTAAGCTCCAAGAACTTTTTAAACAACACTGACTTCTGAGCAGCTGGAATGAACTTATCGCTAAAGAGAGCCTTAAATTGATCCCAAGTAATCTGATCCTTGGGAGTAGCTGCCTTTATAGCATTCCACCAATTCATTGCCCGCCCTTGCAGCTGATGGGATGCTAGCTTTCTCTTCATCGCATCCTCGATACCCAAATCCTCGAAGATACGTTCGCAACTATCCAACCAATCCTGAACATCCGTAGCCGACTCCGTTCCATGGAACGGCTTCCCACCAAGACTAGTATAATCCTTATTCAGCTTGGCCAAGTCGGTCCTAGGCGCCTGCACTATTGGACTACCACCATTACCACCATTGCGAGCTGCCCTCTGCACATCCCTAAGCATCTCCCTCATGAGGTCAGTAAACATCGTCCTCATGTCAGAAACATTCCCATTATTGGCTCCTCTACCGGTACCCCTTGCGTATAGGCTCATCGCTTAATCTGCACAGAGAAAACGATTTACCATACTCTTTGTGGTGTCAGTGCAGTGCGACCTCATCCTTAACTATACTAATAGTATATATATAGCTTTTGAAAACCAAAATAATCACAAATACGCGCTCTCATATATGTATACTATCTCTCCCTGGTGTCTTTCGCTAGGTTAACTACGCAACCTAGAGCTCTGATACCAAATGTGACGGCACGCCCCGCACCAGCCTGCATTTCCTCCGAAGGTGCGCTGTACACATGCCCGACTAGCACGGAACGGTCGCCAAAGAAAGGAAATAAGATGAAAGAACTAACAAAGAAACCTGTAGAATGTCTCACAGCGCATGGGATAAAATATAATAGTAATATACTTGACACAAAACAGGCGAGACAGTGCATAAGCTGAAAACTAGAACCAATATCAACATCATAGCAGCGGAAATCCAAAATACAGCTTATTACAACTTTCCAAATTACTGTCTCTAAACAAAAGAAAGCTAATAGTAGAAGATGCACTACTAATGCCCAAGCAGTGATCTTCAACAACACAGGGAGAATATCTATATATCATACGTGGGAGCCTCCTGCTCATCTCCAGATCAGCTACTCGTGCATACCCAGCTAACCTGTCTCCAGTCTGCTCGTGAGAGCACCCAGAGTAATAAGAAGAGACATAAAACTCTGGATCAGACAAAAAGTCTGGTATGAGCGATAAGCAGCTAAACAGGTATAATCCAATCATACTTGAACCTGGACCTGCAACCAAAGAGTTAGCACTACATACCATACAATACTCTAAGGTGCCACTAACATATGGTGTAAAGAATACCGGGGGTGGGGGGTGTGCATGTCATAATGGTGGCAAATAATCAAGCATTGCAACCATCCTCACATCTCTTACTCAGTGCGTAAAGCATACGATACCCGTTACTTTGGTCACCTAACTCTTTGGCCATGACGGAATCAAATCCCGTACAACTATCACTATAAGCCCCTAATTTGTCTCTCAGTGGTGAACCAAAGTTATGAATACCGACAACCCCTTTGCACACGTCCCGCAGCAAAGCCCAATCATGAAGTGAACTCATTGGTTCCCAAATGGATCCTGAGTACAAACTTCCCATTTGGACTACCTTTGCATCTCGGGTTATTGGTCTTCTCCGGATCGGTTCTTCACTTCAGTCTATACTTCAAAGTCGGATTGTGATTCGCGCCTCAAGTCCAAGCATCTCGGTTCGGATCGGTCGAGCTACCACCATCGGATCGGGTCGGGGTCCTCATCTTGTGGCGGTTCAGGTCGGTCATCATCACCTCCTGGCGGATCGGGTCGGTCATCATCACCTCCTGGCGGATCGGGTTGGTCATTATCACCTCCTAGCGGTCGGGTCGGATTCTTCAAGTCCAATTTCCATGCATTGGTTCGGTTCGGAGGTGGCCATGTGGGTCGGAGAAGATGCTTCCCAATTTTCAGATCGTCTTGTGGATACACTGCTTGGAGAGCGGTTCGGTTCGGGGCTCCATCCTCCGATCCGATCCGGATCGGCCAACTTCCTGCAACTTCTTCCAGCGACTGTTTACGCCACTCGATGGCGTTTTCGACTAATCTAATACTTCTAGACAATCAAAAATCATACCATATAGTCATAGAAACATGTAACATCAACCACAAACAACAAAACAATAACTTGATAGGTTAAAATAGATCAAACATAGCCAAAATCCCATTTTTTTCCCATAAGCATGTTTAGGCAAAACTAATGGTATGATTAGTAAAACTTAACCAAATCAAACCAAATTTCTAACAGGGGCTTAAAACAATATTTAAGAATTTATAAATATTTTTCCAGAATTTTATCATGTTTAAATTCGCTAATCTTCACTAATTACCCTTAATTAACCGTAATTAGTGCAAAACTATGCAAATCACTCACCTTGGCCACAAATAAAACCTCAAAACTGAAATGAATCTCTGTTTGGCGCTGTTCCCAATGTAACACAGTAGCTCTAACCTTGCTTTGGTGCTTTCTCTCCTTAATTTGATGTAGTTTATGCCAAAACTTGATTAAAAAGTGATTAGAGATGTATTTAGATGTTGGAGGCCATTGTTAGGTTGAAGAGAGAGTTTGTGGCGGCTGAAAAATGAGTGAAAACCCGAAATTCTAACCCTAGCAGCCCTCAAATACCTCTAATCCCGAAATTCACCATTGGGCCTAGCTGTTAATCACCCGGTTAAGCCCAATTAAGTTGTTTTTCACTATTTGAAACTTGTTTCAGCCATATCTCCCAAACGGTGAGTCTGTTTGGCTAATGTGACCACTCTACGGAATTGTAAACCATCAAACGAATCTAATGGAAGTGGTTTCATGTCAAAATTCCTTTCCAGTCAAAAATTATGGCCAAAACAGTATCAGCAAGGGGCAAAACGGTCATTTAAAAATCGGCAAAAATCATGAACATGGGAAGTGACCCCAATGGTCGTCTCCCAAAGTTACATGACCATACGACTCCGTATGTGAAAGAAAAAAATATTCTATGATCCTCCGATGCGTAGAATGCGGGTTGTTACAACTGTGTTCCGTAACAGGGCTATACAAGAAACATTGAACTCGGTTAGGAGCTTTTCAGATATCTATATACACAAATGTTATGGTCTGCATTTTCACGGTGGTTATGGTGCCACCATACCCCTCCCTCAACTAGAGAAAGCTAACATAATTGAGAGCTAGTGACGTGGCCTGGAAAAACAACAAACAACATCCTAATTGGCCTATCCCGGAACCAAAGACTTGATAGCGAAAGGTCGATGGTCTGTAGGTTTAGCTCCCCGTCTTTCCGCATCACACATCACGCTGACTGACGATGGCGGGTATCCGTCATTTGCTATCAAACATATGGTTAGACCTACCAAAGGCAAACAGATAAAATGGTCATAACATGCCTAGTCACAAGGAAACAGGATCGTCGAATCACCTATGCCACCCTATAGCCTTCTGACTACCCACTATCGTGGTAGTCAAGGTACACTCACCGGATAGTAACACAGAGACCCAACCCTTGCGAGCATAGCCTAAGCACTGCTACTGTATAGAGGACTACTAGGAGTACCATCCATGTCCAAGGAAGCCACGTGCTTCCACATCCAGTCCTTTGGAGCCAGCAGAATATCAGCAGAACAACAGTAAGAATAGGCAAAATAATCAAATGGACATGCGCTTCCCTCGTGTCTCATGACACTACGATGATCTACCCCATTGGGTTATTCACCTTCAGACGTACGGACTGGTCCAAGCGCCTCAAGTAGATGTGTTATTAGACCCTATGTCTAAACATTTAATTACGATCTTTCTCTACCTTATCAGATTTTCAGTTAACTTGGTTATTTCCATTCATATTGACTTCTTACTCAGGTTACAAAGCTCCTTTTGCTTATTAATTTCAATTATATAACTTAACATATTTAAGTTCATTAATAAGCCTTTAACATGTTATTCTTATCAGCAGATTTCAGATTCTCAGGTTTTCAGATAACATGTTCTTCTTATCAGCAGGATTCAGATTCTCAAGTTTACATATTACATAATTTATGAGTAAGCACAAATTATTGCATTTCATAAGTTTTCCTCTCTTTCCTTTACTTGTTACAAACAGCGGGTTTCAGGTTTACAAACTTAATTTATAATTAAGTATGACTTGTCTCATTGCATAAGTTATCTCATCCCCTTTATCATTTATTGTAACCTAACTTATAATGTCCACTTATCCCTAGGACAAGCCTACCTATTACCTTTCCTTTTCTCCTTCAGGTTTATTCATAATAGGTTATTATCATTCCCCGTTCATTCCAATATTTATACTGTTGTAACTTTCATTCATTTCCATTAATTACAATTAATGCCATTTATTTCTATCTTGTTATACGCACATATTTATATACGTCTTTATGCACCAAACCTCTCACATTAAGCCAACCACTTGTGGATGCTGGATTTGCCGGGCGGTTCAGGGTAGACGTCTACCACAATTTGGACTTAACCTTGTGTCTTAGCACCATTACATGTATGTTTATGCACTAGATCCCTCACATTAAATTAACCACTTGTGGATGCTAGATTTGTCGGGCAGTTCCGGGCAGACTTCTACCACAAGTTGAATTTAATCTCGTGTTGAAGTGCGGTTACAATTTTCTATTTATGGTAAATTTAGGCATATTCATTCTTTCAAGTTTTACTTTAATTCTTACTTACAATCTTTTGGCATAATAATATTCTTAACAAATGTTCATTGTAAATTTCATAATTACAGAGTTCATAGAAATTCCCAATTCAGATAGATGATTAATGGAAATAGGCTTTATATAGCCCCAACCGATTAAACAGGTTAAGTATTACAGGTTAATAGGTTCATATAACCCCAACATATTAAATAGATTTACTTAACCCCTCAAATTTAGTAGATTCTGCAAGTTACTTACAGTTCCATTAACATGTTCCACTTAATCTTGAATTAAGACTACAGATTTACATGTTCATATAATCCCAAATTTCCATTCATATTCCACAGTACTTAATTACAACAGATTCCAATAGGTTTTTTCAGCAGACTAAACACTTCAGCAGGTTTACAGTTCAGCATATTAATCATTTCAACAGACTACAACATGTTAAACATTTCAGTAGATTTATTATACATATTAACGGGGAATGCCGAATGATAAATATACCATTATTAAAAAGGCATAACTTAAATCCGCTCCCCTAATAGCTTTCCAATTAATGAATCTGGTACAGATCTAACATTCCATAGATCCCCTAACTGATCTATAACCTAAATAACCATGGATTCACTATTCTCAAAATAAAATAAAAGAGAAGAAAGTAGAGAAATCTAAATTGACCAGATCCAAGAATTTACCTTACTTCGATTAGAATTCTAAACACCCATTTGCAGATATACATTCTTTTCCTCTAGATCTTGAATCATAATTTCCTTAGACTAATTATTCTATTTTTATGAAGAGATTTGATAAGGAAGAAGAATGGCAGAGCTTAGGCAGCCTCTCATAAAATATGAGATTTAGGCTAGGTGCTACTAGCCTATTTAAGGCATTCTTGCACACGCGGCGCTAAGTCAGCAACGAATATGGTCTGAAAAACAGTCCTGATTCATCAAATGAATTTGCCCAAATTTGGGGTGGGCCTACCCTTATGTCGACCCCTCCATGGGTGGGTCGACCCGTAGGTCGATGCACCCTTGCCTGGGTTGACCCATGGGTCGACCCCGTGAGGGGTATGGGTCGACCCCTAACGGGTCATTTTTCCGCACGCTATCTCGTTTTTCTTCTGGAATATTTTATTATTAACATGTTTATATATATGAACCTTATGCGTATACAAACTTCTAATGCCTACAACTCCTTCATACGTTATCCGTTTAATGCAAACTTGGGGTCTGCCTGAACCAGAATTCCAAGATGGTGATGCCGGTTCCACTTAATTCTTAATACTTAATTAAGTTATTCCTATTTTATTATCTTTAAGTATGGTTATAGTGTATTAAATTTTGGGGTGTTATATTCTCCCACCCTTAGGAAATTTCGTCCCAGAAATTTGTTAAGGGTAAAATCAAGTAATTCCTCACATAAATCACAAACATCATGTGTGCATCCAATGTTGTAACCATTTGTGTACTAGTCCAAAGTGTAATCCAACATAATTATACATGAATCGAATGAATGCCTAAGCGGTACCTCCTATATGAATGCAAATTTTTCTTGAAAATCTTGTTGAAAACTTGATGCACACATCCTAAATATACTGGCAATTTCTATATGAATGCAATATTTAAAAATCAAAATATATTTTTCATCCAAACTTTCCCACACTCTTGCAGAGCAAGAGCATAGTTCATCCAATTGTTGCATCCAAAATCCTACCAAGCAACCTTATTTTTCGAATTTTAGAAAAATCTAATTTTCTAAATTCGATTTTTTATGTTACAAAAAGGTGGAAAACTTAACATCTTTCGTTTTTCTTTTATGTACCTTTTCTATCTGTACTTGGATTTTATGAAACTATTTTATAACGATTCCCTATTTTCCTATCCAAGCACATCCCACATAAGAAAACTTTCTTTGTTACAGATTTTCTTTTTCAACTTATCTTGGAGAAATTTATTCTTATTCACCTTTTCTCAGAATTTTCCATCTTTTTTAACTGTAATGTTTGTTGCTTTACTGAATTTGTTGTTTCCTTTTTAGTTATGCCATTACTCTTTTCTTATCTTATTTAACTTAATCCTCTGATCTAAGTTTAGTTTCAAATAAACCTTCATGTCCTTCAACTAAAATAGGAAATAGACGCTCTACATAGCTACTAGCAAGGGCCATGAATCTTAGGATGATATCCCCCTTAAACAGAAAAGTTCAAACCAATGACAAGTTTAGGTGTTACCCTAACTACCCAATAGGAACAAAATAACAAAACGATCCCAATAGAAATGTAATAATGTTTTTTTACCCCTAATAGAAAAATTAGCAACATGATCTAAACACTTACTTTCCCTTCACTATCTAGTAGTCACCACTAGTACTGGCTGTGTACTAATAGTCATTTCCAAGAAACACCCTAGGCTTTTCCATGCTTACGCATTCTACGGGAACTCACCATTATTCCAAGATAATTCTCACTATCTACTTCATAACCTCAAAACTTTTCTCGTCTTCCCTAGGCACTAATCCTTACCTACTCCATACTTATTAAAACACAGTTTAGCCTTTTCATTTCACTTTTCTTCCAAAAGTTAAAAATATCAAAATTTTATTTTCCTCACCAAAACTTACTTTGCCAAACCATAAAACATGTCATTTTATAAAAACAAATATAAATCATTTGTTTTTTTATAAAATAAATAAATATATTGTATATATACCAAGATCCATAGAGGAACCCACTAAATAGAAAGAGCATAATATAGCGAGAATTGGGATATCTGTTTTGTACACTAAAGGAACGAATATAGAAATCCGAGACTCTTAGGTAATTTGGGTGGGAAGTGTACAATATACTTTAAGGTGAATCCCATACGTTCGTATTTCAGGTTAGTGGGCTATGCAGTAAAGCCTTATCAACTGGAAAAGGTTAAAAAGAGAAAAATTGATTACGAATATATATAGTTAAGAGAATTGAATTTGTAGGAGTGTCTAGGAATGAACGGGAAATGTCAATACGAAGGTGACACCCTACGTCCGTTAATGTCACTCGTTATCAGAATGCATTAAGTTCCGTGAAGCGTTTATAGGTAAACAGAAACGGAATCTCACAAGATAGATGTATAAAATAGCAGCATAAATTTAAAACTTTATTTTCCAAAAAAAAACATCATGGTCTCAAAATCCAGTTACAACATCAGACTAAAATACTAGAACAAAATATATCAAATAAAAACATCTGTCTTGCGCTAAAAACAATCAGAATACAAAAATGAAAAATCATAATCCTTATAAGTACTTTCATCAACTTGACCTCTCTATTACGTAGCTTCTTAACCTATGATCTAAGTATACAGGTAGGTTCTCGTCTAACTGTCGCCTCCCTTTCTACTTCTGCTTCCTCAAGGATGCTCGGCTCAACTACTTCTTCCATATCGTGCATACATTTCTGCAAGTGGGAAATGTGGAAAACATCATGAACACCTTCCAACCTTTCTTGTAATCTCACCCTACAGGCCACCTGACCTATCCTCTCTACTATACGAAATGGCCCTACAAACCTTGGCGCCAATTTCTCTACAGATCCAAAGCGAACCACATTCCTCAGTGGCGATACTTTGATGAAAACCATGTCTCCTACCTCAAACTCAATGTCAATCTTGATTTGTTACATCTGGTATTAGAGCAGAAAAACAGATGAAAAATATATGAGAGCTCAGAAAACATCTCATAGCGGAATGAATAAAATATATTATAATCAATATATAGCCTTACCAAGATAATAATACTACTTAACCAGTATCCAAAGCTATCATATCTCTGCCACGAATCTAACATGTGGGTACGTTATGAGGAGGGGTCACAACACAAGTTCTGGTGACTGGATTTAAACTACACATTTTGGATAACCCTACATATACCGTTCAATTACATTTTCTTATTTATTAGGTTACTTGGGTTAACAGTACTCAAGGCTCATGCGCATGTCGTACTCATCTACTTCCTAGTGGATTAACCTAATCGTTGACAGCAAAAAATGTCGTAAACACCAAAGATTCCAATTACTAGGAATAGCTAATTTGTTCGCACAGACAAGAGTCAAAAGCAGTAAAATGACACAAGAGATTTATAGTGGTTCAGCCTTGTGAGGGCATATGTCTATTTTGAAGCATTATTGGAATATTATTAATCACTCAAAGTTACAAGTGTGAGACCTCTCATGACATCTCATTACATTTCATTACATTCATCTTTATGCAAGATGATGTCATCATTCTCATATATGATGTCATAATTATCATATATTTAATATATTAAGAAAAGGACACCTTTGCCCTTCTTCTTGCTCAAATGGAAGATGCCATTAATGGAGCTCTCTAGAGGTCCCAAGGTCTCAAATTCCAACCCCTTTCAAGTGCGAAGTCATGGGGTATTTATAGGAAAGGGAGTAGGTATGAGTAGGTAGAAATAGGGGACCACAAGCAGAAATTCGCACCTGAAGCCTGCACATGTAGAAAATTCGCACCTGAGCCTAGGGTGAGAAATTTCACACCTCGTGCAAGTGAAATTTCGCACCTCTTGGGTGCGAGATTTCCTACCTCGTGGGTGCGAGATTCCGCACCTCGTGGGTGCATGATTTCGCGCCTCAAGGGTGCGAAATTTCGCACCTCGTAGGTGCGAGATTTCGCACCTCGAGGGTACGTAATTCCGCACCTCTTGTGTGAGAAATTCGTGCCCCACAGAGGTGTGAAATTCGTGCATCCTGGGGTGCGAAACACGCACCCTGCTGGGTGCGTATTTCGCAACCTGTTGGGTGCGAATTTCGCATTTCGCACCCCTGGGAGGTGCGAAATTCGCACCCTTGGGAGGTGCGAAATTCGCACCTCCCAGGGGCATGAAGTTCGCTTTACGAAGCATGTGAAGGCTGCATGAATAGGTGTTTGGGGTGCCGCGAGGTCTCTTTTAGCGCGATCCCTCTTCATCCTGTTTCCTTCGCTCTTAAGCGTCCCTTTCGGCTTTAGGTCCACGCAATGCGTTGAGTCAAGCGTGGCTTGTGTACTTTTGGGAACTGGACCAAAAAGTTGGTTAATAGGCTCATTCACTACAGGATTTTGAGCGAGATGTTGCTGAAGTGGCACCGTGCTCATGTTGCTGAGTATTCACAATGCGTTGCCCCCGTATGTTTGTGGGGCCAATATGTGCATGGAGTACGTGTACATGAGCGCATGGCGTGAAGCTTTAAACCCAGAGGTTCATTTTTTTTCTCTCTCTCTCTTTTTTTAGATGCGAAATTTCGAACTGTAGGGGTTTGAAATTTCGACCTGTTGAGGCTCGAAATCTCGTCACCTGGAGGTTCGAAATATCGAATCCTCGAGGTTCGAAATTTCAAAGCCTCGACGCTCGAAATGTCGAGGCCTCGAGGTTCAAAATTTCGAGATCTCGAGGTTCGAAGTTTTGAAGCTCGCAGGTTCGAAATTTCGAACCTACTAGCTCGAATTCCTCTGGAATACCAAGGGTCTATTTCCTTTTATTATAAATAGCTCCCCCATAACTTTTTTTCCTTCCATTTACTTTCTTTCCTCGACCACCATTGCTGTGAAAGCTCCATATTATTTCGAACCTGACATTTGTAATGTCTAGGTCCATAAAACAAGGACGAAAAGGTCGAAGGGCTGCGACTTGGAGGGGTAGTTCTACGTGACGAGAGAGGCGAAGGCCCGAACTGGGTTTGACTCATATGGGGTTTGAAATTTTGACCCTCCGGGGGCTCGAATTTTCGAACCATCGTGGGTTCGTGCTCCCGAACCTCGGAGGTTTGAATTCTTGAACCCGAAGGGTTCGAACTGTCGGACCTGCAGGGGTCGGATTTCCGAGCTCCCAGATTTTGAAATTTCAAACCGTGGGGGGTTTGAGTCTTCGAGCCCGGAGGGCTTTGAATTTTCGAACTTTCGGGGTTCGAATTTTCAAACCCTGAGGGTTTCGAATTTTCCAACCTTGAGGAGTTTGAATTTTTGAACCTTGGGGCTTGAATTTTTTAGCCCTGTAGGGTTAGAATTTTTGAACCTTGAGGTTCCAATCTCGAACTTCAAAGTTTAATGGACCCTCTCTCGCCTACCGCGGGGTTCGGATTGGTTGGCAGCCCAAGTGCATTATGCCACGTTTTGGCGAGGTTTTGCTCCCCTTGCACAGGACTTTGATCTCTTGACTGCCCGCCCTTAAATTTACATATTGCCTTTTCGCTTGCGCGATTGTATGAGTGCATATGATGATAGTCACATGGATAGGGAGTTGTATCTTTCACATAGGATAAAGCATATACTGGAACTGTGACTGAACTGTTGTACTGTTCTATCTTCCTATGCATATCTTAATCTTGCATGACACCGCATACACATGCTAGCTTTCACCAACACGAGGGGTATAGGTTATTCCAATGCGATGTCTAATACTAGTATGTTAAAGTATAGTTAGCCATGCAAACAAGATCAAAGACTGGAAAAATCCTAGAAGCCGAGGCTTCCCCGTTATCATCACATTCGTTTGATTCTACCAATAGCAGTAGCTCAAGTGGCAGTGAGCTTGAGACTACCGAAGGATCCGTTCCTTCTCAATTGGCCAGTTCGCCCAAAGTATCTGATCATGGGGAACAGATTGAGAGGCTACACTCTCTAGTCATAGACGAAGAGGTTGAGAATATGGATATTATTAATGAAGATACACCGGTAGGCGCAGTAGCCCCAGATATGTTACCTGATGACGTTATCTTGGAAAATCAGACGGACTCGGTACCGTCGCGCTTAGGTGCTACAACAGTCATGAAAATGGCGCAGTGGTTCAATATACCGGTAGGTGATGCTCATGCGCCAGGAGAAGGTGGAAGGGCTCACGCACCACCCGAGGGTTTAACTGCCTGGAATAGGCAAGCTTGTTTTGCGAGGTACGTGACCCCAGCCAATGAATTTATTCGGGACATTTTGTCCTATTTTCGTCTTGCGCCTTCGCAACTGCATCCAAATGCATATTTTTCGCTCTTAGGCACTTACGTTCTTTACCGAGAATACTTACACTTGGAGCCAACCGGAGAAGATATTCGGTATTCCTTTAGTCTGAGGAGAACGTCTAGTAGATCACCTTCCCAATGGTTCCTAGAAGTGACAACCGCCACCAAATTCTTCATTGGGACGTGGCCCAGGCCATTAGTGTTCAAACAAGACTGGTTCTTTGCGCTCTTCCCTCCCGGATTTGCGAGGAGGTGGAAAGAAGGAAGTAAGTATTTTCGAACTTCGCTTCCTATTATTAAGTTCTTGGATCTCGTGTCTCATCATTATCCTTTCTTGATTGCGGCTGGGAATCCAAAGGCACCCACCGGTGAGGAGTACAAGCAGCGTCTTAATGCCTTACCTGCGATTCTCGAGGGGTCTCACAAAACTAACACTATGACAAGCCAAGAGCGCCTTTGCCATGCGGGGTTGCTTCCTGATGATCAGGCTGTGATTAGGCCCGTAGTGGCTAGCAGTGTACCAAAATAGGTGGTAGCAAAAGGCCCTGTGACCCCTGGTCAGAAAATAAAGATGCCCTCTGCTGGGCCCAGGATGAATAAGGTTGTTAAGTTCCAAGGAGATGTTGGTGGAGATGGGGCTCACGGTGAGGAGGTTGCAGCCGGAGATGAGGGCCCATTGAATGTTCCCGTTCCACCCCCGACTGGAAGGACGAGGGAGGGAGAGTCGATTAGGCTATTGTCTCCAGTGGCTTCTCCTAGAGCTGCCACCCCGCTTGAGGACGAGCATCAGTTTGATGGCTTGAAAAAACTTGACCATGAAGTATCAATGCATTCGACTCCGGCCGTCATGGATGAATTAGCTCTTGCTACGGAGGGGTTAACTCCTTTGAGTGGACATAATCTGGTTTGTTGAGAGAACACTTAGGGCATACACTCATTAACATTGCATATCATAGTGTCTTATCTGAGCGTGCGACTTAACTGACTTGGCTTCATTTCCTTGACAGGTGATATGGCTAGAGGGTGCAGAGGATGAGGCTATGGTCATGGAGGCCGCCAACGCCCTAGGAATCCCTTCTTTGAGGGCTTCAAAAGAGGGACCAACTTGTATGGTACTCCACCCTCGATTGGCCGCGGTAGTGGACACCGATATGGGAATCGATCACAAAGGTCTCTGACTCCTCCCCTTCCCCCTCCAATTCGCGTGTCTATGGGAGATTCTCAACCTATCTTGGGGGCTCACGGCATCCGTCTTCAACATCTCCTCCACATACAGGGGCTCCTGCGTCCATTCCAACTACCAGAGAGAGCCGCCACTCAGCCTACTAAGGCCGGAGAGGATGAACGTAACTAGGACATGAGAATTAGCGGTCTCTAAGCAACAAAGGCTTTACTTGGAGAAAAGGAAGGCATGGTTAAAAACGAATTTCCCTTAACACTACTTTGATGAGCTAACGGTCCTTTTAGATCTCCATCTGTCTCATGCTAGGGACTCCGGAGAGATCTGGATGCATGTGAAGGAAGCTTACCATCAGGATGACGAGTTTACCGCCTAGTCCTGTCATCTATCGAAGCTGATCAAGAGGAAGAACATGGAGCTCATGAATCAGAAGTTAACTATCGAGACAGAGCAAACCACCGTCATTCATCAAAACGTAGACATAGGTGAATTTGCTTTTTGTGTCGTGGGCACATTGTCGTTCATTCCCGTATCTTTAAATGCTAACTTGTGAATCTAGTTGCTGTAGCTGAGATGAAGAAAGGGTACGAGGCACTCAAGAGGGAGGTTGATCACTCCCGCTCCATTTTCACAAAAACTACAGCCGATCTTATTACCCAGAAAACGGTCCTAAAGAGGGATAAGGTCGAGGTGGATAAAGTATGCGCCAATCTGGAAAAGGAAAACGTGCGAGTCTTTGACCTCCAAACTGACAAAAATGCTCTGATAGCGGAGAATGACAGCTTGAAGAGGCAGCTTGAGGAGATGAAAAAGGCCAAGGAGGACGCGGAAGCCAGTAATCGGGATGTGTTAGGCACAATGGATGGACTGAGAGCGGCACATATGAGAGAGGTAGAATAATTGAGAGAGGAGCTGGAGGATGCAGAGTTCAGAGTGCAATCGTCTATGGAGGAGGATATCCGAAAAATGTACGTTAAGGTCCAGAGATTCCATGGACTCTCGTAGGTTGACGATTATCCCCTGGAACTAGCTCGGACTTGGGATAGGTTGGTTCCGTATGAGGCCTATCTGCGCCAAGTGGATGTCGGGTCCTCGGAAGAACGACAGCTCATGATTGATCTCTTGACCGAGGAAAAGCGCGAGAGGCTGGAGGAGGGTAGGAGGTTGTTGCTTGAGGATGCTGAGAGGGAGCGGCTGGAGAGGCTCACTACTAAGAAAGGGAAGTGCATTGTGACTGAGAGTGTTGTGGTTGCGGAGACATTTGCAGAAAGAAGCTCTTATCGGCCATTGGCCCCTGAATCGGTTATGGTGAGCGATCCCGCAGCTTCAATTCAGGTTTCAACTGAGTATGACCCTGAGCACCCGGGGCTAGGAGAGACCGGATTCACTTTACCTACCATCCAAAGTACCCCTCTTGTCACTTCCACACCATCCCTGATCGGAGGTAAATTTCTTTTGCCATGCATCCCCGAGGATGACGTAATTACCGAATTTGCGGACTAAACGGTTGTGTTTTTACTATACAGTCCTTCCTAGACTGACCATGACATCGAGCCCTACCCCCGTAGTCCCACAAACAACTGAGTCTGGGACAGGACCTGCAGCAGTGCAATTTGGAGAAGGCGATGATCAAATGGATACCTACTCGGACATAAGGTTAACTCCCAACACGTTTGAGAGCCTGATGAAGGAAGGAGAGGTAGTTGACAGGTAGAGTGCGGTTGCCCGAGGCCCAGTGGAGGTTGATGTGCCTTCGATGGCTGCTATGGTGGAGACCCAAAAAGAAAAAGTGGTGGCTATGCATGAAGAGGTGGAGGAGCAACAGAGGTATGATGAGGCTGCCAGGAAGGAGGTCCTAATGAAGACTAGGCAAGATGTTGAGGCGAGAGCCGCTAAAACGGTCGCGAAGAGGAAGGCTGATGAGGAGGACGAGAAGAAGAGGGCTGATGATGAAGCTCGGAAGAAAAGGGAGGGTGAGGAAGCCTAGAAGAAGGCTACCTAGTCCCTCGAGAAAACCAAGGCTGGTGCTGTCACGCCGCATAAGTCCCAAAAGCTTGCTGAGCGTTGGGCTGCCAGAGAGGCCAAGGAACGGGCTGAGCTAGAAGGCAAGGAGATATCGGAGAAGAGCGGCGCTATAATAGGCCTTGCTACCGGAAGTGCCCCCGTGCCTATGACGCATGCTGCCCTTGTTGACATCACCGAGATCTTTAGCGGTGAGGGTGTGGGCGAGAAGCATCTCTCGCCTTCTCAAGAATCGACCACTTCTCGGAAGGGCTGAGATGGAAGGAGTGGGTCTGGAAAGAAGAGGCCCAATGAAAAGGATGAACCATTGAGCGTTGAATCTGCAAAAAAGCACAAGCACAAGAGGAAGAAACACGACTTGTGGTAGCAATTTTAAGTAGAAGTTACCATTCATTTTGGTAGTGTAGGCCGATAATTTACGCGAGTACGACCCTCGGTTTTGGTTTTTCAAAACATGGTGTGGTTTTCATGTACACCCTGTCATTAGAAAAGAAAGATGTTAAACATATAGTTTGTCTTAATGTGTGTGTGTGTAGAAATAAAATATAAATTAGTAAAGATCACAATTTTTGTTAAGTATTTGGATGTTCTTCTTATGTTTTCAAGCGTCCCGTACTTGCATAAGCATACTTACCGTTACACCTAACAAAAAAGCGATTGTGTGCCACGCTCTAGGTCAAGTACTCTAGAGGAGTGTGATTTTGTACCACGCTCCGGGTCAATTATTCCGAAGGGGGGTGATAGAGCACAGGCTTCTAGTAAGTTTCCCTCAGCTCTAGAAACCCGTAGTTTGCGAAACCAGGCTGAGCGCCTGTTGTGTTTGGGTTGCTTGAGGTTAATGCCAAGTGTAGCGAAGGCATATGACATCGCGTTTTGCAGTCCGTCCAGTGTGTGGCTTTCCTGTCGTTCATCGGGTTGAGGCGAGCAGCAGGCGTCGTTTATTCACCTGAGAAGAGAAGCCCATATCATTAGCCCGTAGGGGTCCGATCGTGGCCATGGGCTACCCCATAGCCTTGAGAGCTTCGGGGAAGAAACGATTTAAGGATCGGTCTCAGTGTAGCACCAAGATTCGACTAGTACCCGTAGCCGAGGGAGGGATTTACATCACTCCCGCCTAGCTTTTGGGGGGGCCCAAGTCGCTTGGGACTTGAGCGCGGAATGATTTATCCTCGGTCTCGGCACGGTGTCGAGATTCGAGTTCATAGTTATTTATATTTGGTCGCGCCGCGGGCCGGTGATCGAGTAGCATTGCCGGTTCCCGAGCTCGGGGTGTCGATCTTAGACATTGTGTTTTGGCCTCGAAGTTGGATCGAGACTCGGACGGCGGTACCAACTCCGTGCTCGGAGGCCGATACGTCAACCGACTGTTTGAACGTAAGTTAGTTGTCAGGATTAGTCAAATGTGTCATGCGTGGAGTAAACATAAACAGGAAGAGATAGGAAGTTGAACATCATTTCCACTGATAACTTTGGCAGTAATAGCCTTTACAATCACTGAATTTTTAGAAAACAAAACATTGTTGGAAAGCGTAAGCAACTGCATACTAAGTTATGTGAAGTAGTGGCAGAGATGTTCGCTGTTCCATGCCCTTGGGAGTTCAGCTCTGTCCACGGTTGCGAGTTTGAAAGATCCATTGCTGAGCTTCCGTTGTATAAAGTATGGACCTTTCCAATGACGAGCGAGGCCTGCTGGTGGAGGAAAGACCCGTTTTAAGACGAGGTCGCCGACGTTGAGGTCCTTATGGCAGACCCTAGAATTGAAGTATCGGGCGACTCATTGCCGTTGGGCAACGACTCGGAGATCAGCTTCGTTCCTTTTCTCTTCCAGCAAGTCAAGTGATCCTAAAAGTAAATCTTGGTTTTCCCTTGGATCAAAATAGGTGACTCGATGAGATGGAAGCTTGAGTTCAATAGGAATGACGGCTTCTGATACGTAGGCAAGGGCGAAGGGAGTATGTCCAGTTATTGCCTTGTGGGTGGTTCTGTATGCCCATTGGGTTAGAGGAAGTTCGTCTACCCATATGCTCCCATCCTTTTCCAGGCACTTCTTGATGACGAACTTAATAACTTTGTTGACCGCTTCGACCTGCCCGTTGGCTTGAGGATGAGCCATTGCCGAGAATCTCTTTTCGATGCTGTGACGCTGGTAAAAGGCTTTGAATTTGGCGCTCTCGAATTGTGTGTCGTTGTCAGAGATGATAGCTTGAGGGACCCCATATCGAGTAATGATGTTGGGTACAAAGAAGTTGATCATATTCTTGGTGGTTATTGTGACGAGATCTTCGGCCTCTGCCCATTTGGTAGAATAATCAGCTACGATGACGGCATACCAGGCCCTGCCCCTGGCCATTGGAAGAGTTCTGATGATGTCGATTCCCCACATAGCAAAACGCCATGGGCTAACAACTTGTGTCAGCTCTTTAGGCGGGGCTTTTGGGATCTTTGGGATGTGCTGGCACTTGTCGCACATGCGAGCATAGTCTATGGCATCTCGGTCGAGCGTGGGCCAATAATAACCATGTCTAAGTATTTTTCTGGCCAGGGTTTGCCCTCCGATATGGTCGCCGCACTCCCCTTCATGTACATCAGTTAAGACTTTGATGACGTCATGATGGGCTACACATCTGAGCAATGGGACGGAGAAACCTCTACGGTAGAGAATCTCATCCATAAGAAGATAGCGAGCCGATTGTCGGGTGAGAGCTCTTCTTTCCTTGTAGCCCCTCGAAAAGGTCCCATGCTATAGGTAATTCCTGATTGGTGTCATCCAAGATTCAGGTTCGGGGTTGGTGTTCAAGACTGCCTCAGTCTGAATTTGCTTGATACTAGGGGAGTTGAGTTTTTCGATGGGGGCGAATCCCAAGAGTTGCGGATCCTCGGAGCTTGTTACTTGGATAGTTAATCTGCTTTTTCATTCTGTTCTTGGGGTATGTGAGTGATGACAAAGTGATCGAGGCGAGAGAGTAATTCCTGAACCTTAGTTAAGTAGAGGGCGATTCGTCCCCCATTAGCCTGATATTCCCCTTGTACTTGACGCACGATGAGTTGTGAATCAGAGAAGATTTGGATCGTCTTTAGTTTAAGTTCGATCGCGATTCTGAGTCCGGCAATCAAGGCCTCATATTCTGCATCGTTGTTGGTAGTGGGGAAATTTAGTTTTAACACATAGCATATTGGGTGTTCCTCGGGGTTAATGAACACGACTCCGGCCCCAGAGCATTTTTTGTTGGAGTACCCATCCGCGAACAGTTTCCATTGAATATCGAGAGCTCCATGTTTTCTGCCAAAGTCCCTTCGGGGGTAGTGAACTCTACTATGAAATCAGCGAGAGCCTGATCGAGGATGGCTCGGCGGGGAATAAACGTTATCTCAAATTGGCTCAACTCCATACTCCACTTCAATAGTCGTCCAGATGCTTCGGGTCGCTGCATGACCAGTCGTAGTGGCTGATCAGTGAAAACCTTTATAGGATGATACTGGAAGTACGATCGAATTTTCCGAGAGGAAATGAGAAAGTAGAATTCTAGCTTTTCCATCTTCGGGTAATTCTTCTCTTCCTTGTCAATCGTTTTTTTACGTAGTAGACGGGCCATTGGATGCGGTCCTTGAGGCGGATTAACGCCGAGCAGATTACCTGCATAGAAACAGCCAAATAAATGTATAAGTCCTCATGGTCTACGGGCTTAGACATGATAAGTGATTGCTCTAAGTGATTCAAAAGTTCTTTGAATGCAGAATGCATTCTGGGGTCCACTCGAAACTGCGTTTCCCTTTTTGAAGCAAATTGAAGAAAGGAATACACTTGTCGATGGCCTTGGATATGAACCGAATTAAAGCGGCGACCTTTCCATTCAAACTTTGTACATCCTTGATGTTCTTGGGGATTTGGATGTCCAGAATAGCTTGGATTTTTTCTGGATTGTCAAGGGGTTGAATTTCATGTCGTACCGACGGAGGGTATCGAACATTTCAGAGAGGTCGTGGACGTGGCCACTTGATACTTTAGATTTTACCAACATGTCGTCCACGTACACCTCCATGGACTTTCCGATTTGGTTCTTAAAGAGTCGATTAACCATTCACTGATAAGTAGCTCCGACATTCTTGAGGTCAAAGGGCATGATGCAATAGTAGTAAAGTTAAAGGCCTGTTATGAAAGAGGTGTGATCGAAACACCCCACCTCCGTTAAGGTCACTCACAAAGGGAATGCATTAACTTTGGTGAAGCATTATAGGTAAAAAGATATAGATAATTTGCAAGACAGACATACAAACAGCGGAAAAACAGAAATCATTTCATAAGAAGCGTGGTTCAGTCAAAACATTACAACCATTGTCTCAAAACCGAACTTCCAAATCATTACAATAAAACCTCTGTTTTGATTCAAAACTCCAAATACATAAAGAAGCATAAAATAGTAGTAAAGCAGCAACAATCCCCAACAAAAGTGTAACCACAGCCATAGCCCAAGAAAAGAGAATTCAAGCAGTACATCTACTCTCTTCAAGTTGGAAAAGGTCTGAACTAAGCTGAAGTATTCCCACCCTAGGAACCGGGGGGAACGGAAGAAAAGAAGACGAAAGAAAACGGGTCAGACATAAAGCCTGGTAAGCCCAGTGATTTTCAGCATGTAAACAAGAAAAAGGATCATGACATGAATAAACGGAATATA
Organism: Allium sativum; assembly: GCA_030737875.1. Classification (NCBI taxonomy): domain Eukaryota; kingdom Viridiplantae; phylum Streptophyta; class Magnoliopsida; order Asparagales; family Amaryllidaceae; genus Allium; species Allium sativum. The sequence continues at coordinate 389,455,762 of CM060921.1, forward strand.
AGACAATAACATAGTAACAAGATAACATAAGACAAGATAAGGTAAGATAAACTGAATATGCTATCGCACACATTTATATTTCTCTGCACCTACTAACAATTGTTTCAACTAGCCTCATGTGTTCATAATAAAATGATCCCTTTATTGATCGGCTTCTACTCGCATGTATTTATTACTTTTGTCATTCGGCCCCACTTTTTGTAGATACTTGTGATGGTCCCACCATGGGGGTGTATCAATCCCTATGATGGCGATCCGACACAATTTAAGATGCACAGTGTATAACTACTGATGCCTAGTGCCTGATTTTTCCACTCCAGAGTACGTGCACGCCCGTACTCCGTCGGAACCTACACTAACGCACCACCTGCCGCTATTTTGACCGCTTATAATCATCCCAGTAATCGTGCCCTACCCTACCTATTTCAGGGTACCGTGATACATCTATGTGGGTTACTGCTGAAATGAGTCCTCGTTTCTAGGGTTTCCTAATCAACATGTTATAACGGTTATGTGTTATCAATTTAACCTAACCCCACCCATTTGTTTAATTAACATGTTGCATTGGTTAAGTGTCGCATATTCATATGTTACTTAACCTTACCATTCTTAGCATGTCTGTTCATTGGCATTAATTAATTTATTAATGCACCAACCTCTCACATTAGAACTGTTGTTTGTAGTTGCTGGATGTGCCGGGCGGTTCCGGGAAGACTTCTACTGCAAACTCATTCTAACCTCGGGTTTTGGGCTTGATGCGCTAACCTCTCACATTAGAACTGTTGTTGCGGTTTCTGGATGTGCCGGGTGGTTCCGGGCAGTCTTACACCGCAAGTCAATCTAACCTTGGGTTAGGCATGTTCATCTTTTATCCAATTTACATATTTACCATTCATGTCCAAGTCTAGATTTTTGTGTGCCAATTATCCACAATTTTAGTCAATTCAAGTTATGTCTAATATACTTGTTATGTCCAAAATTACTCCAATAGGTTATACCCAATTCCCCGCTTTACAATCACATGTACAACAAGATTCAACAAGGTTTCCAAATTCCAAGTACTCATAAAATAAAACAGAAAGGGGATAGAGAAGAAACACAAGAATTGACATAAGGGAAAATAGGCATGTAAAGGTGTACCAAACACAAGAATCATGGTTCCAATAGGCATGTTGTACATTAACAACGAATATGAGCAAACTAAGGAAAATACATCATAGGTATACAGATTCGATAGGATTGAACATAAAGAAATTGCTAATTTGATGTACAACATGATAGGCTCAATCACAACAGTCTCATAGGCATAGGTAATTTCAGATTTGACAAAAGAACAAGCATGAATCAGAATTGATTATCTTACAATTAGGCATAGTTCTAGATTCGATTCATTACAATCATAATTTCTATTATGTGTTCAAATCTGAATAATAACTGAACTTATAGCGATAGGATTAGAAAAAGAGAACTAGTTAATGTTGTAGTGATTCTAATCTTTCTTTGTTGATTGAAGCGGAAAACCTTTTCTTCAATTCGAAGCTCTCTAATTTGATTTCTAGTTTGGAGAAGAAGGAGACTAGGCTATTTTAGAGATGGACAACACGAAGGCACCATAGAATAGGGTTATGAGGTTAGGGTTAAGTTTAGATATGTATTTATAGATGTGCTAGACAAACTATGGCCTTTAGATTAGCATAGGAGTCATCAAAGCCATCCAAACCAAAGAGAAACGTCACCCACCCAACCACAGCGCGACATATAAGCTCTAATTCTTCAGAGTTCGTCACCCAGATCTGGGAAGATAGGGGTCGACACCACTATAGGGGGGTCGACACCCCTGTCGACACCCCTATAGGGGGTCAACACCTATGTCGACATCCTCTAGGGGGGTCGACACCCTCGGGCGGGATTTTCCCGCTTATCTTTTATTGACTGATTTTCAAAATTTGAATTTGTTTTCTGATTTTTAATTATTATTTAATTTAAATCTGCTTTGAACTGAAATCTTCTAAGCTTCATAACTTCCTCATACGGAGTCCGATTTACGTAAACTCGGACACTATTCCAACCAGAATTCCGAGACGAACGCAATGGCGCTACCCATTTTACATAATTCCTGCTTTTAAAATTAATTATTCTTTAATTCGTTATTTTAATATTTATAGAAAATACGGGGTGTTACAGTGGTCCTTGTCATGAAGATTCATCGGAATTTGATTATATCCTGAATAGGCGTCCATGAAAGATAGCAGCTGGTATCCGGTGGTTGAACCGACAAGTCGGTCGATCTTCGGGAGAGGAAAGCTGTCTTTGGGACACGCCTTGTTTAAGTCGGAGAAGTCGACACACGTTTGCCATTTACCGTTGGCCTATTTGACCAGAACTAGGTTGGAGATCCATTCAGGGTAATCGGCTTCACGAATGAAATTGTTGTTGAGTAGACGGTCTACCACTTTCTCAAGTGGTTTGGACCTCTCGGGCCCCTAAGAAGTGGCGTTTCTGCTTGACTGGAATTGTTGTAGGATCGATACTTAGACAATGGCAAGCGATCGCAGGGTCGATGCCTTTCATATCAGAATGAGTCCATGCAAACACGCCTAGGTTAGCCTCCAAGAAATCCACAAGAACTTCTTTGATTTCGGGATGGAGTTGCGATCCTATCTTTAGCACTCTTGACGGATCATCCGGGTTAACGGGAGTATCCACTTTAGATTCGACCGAGGTAGCCCTCTCGTACTCGGGCTCTTCACCCTTCCGGGGGTCGAGGTCTTCGGAAAGACGGCTGTGGCACCTGAGTCGAGGCCTAGACGTCGCTGATTGCTATGCCGAAATAGTCTTGGCACAAGAAGGTGTGGGCACTGCTTTTCCCTTGTCCTTATTGCGTGCATTCTTCCATTCTATTGCATAACACTCTCTGGTGCTTACTTGGTCGCCTCTGACTGTTCCTATCCCGTTTTTTGTCGGAAATTTCATTAGGAGATACCATGGCGACATGCAGACCCGAAACTCCATGAGAAAAGGGCGTCCAAGGAAAGCGTTGTAAGAGGAATCAAAGTCTATAACCACGAAAGTGAGGATTCAGACCTGGCTCCAATCCCCCTCGCCTAGCTCCACAGGTAAATCGATCATTCCCACCGGGGAACTTGAAGCCCCACTGAATCCATGGATCGTGGCACGACATGGCTTTATGTCATTTGTTTCTAACCTCATTTGGTCATAAGCAGCTTTGAAAATGATGTTGACTGAGCTTCTGGAATGGATTAACACCTTTCGGACAGAAGCAACACCGATTTGAGCTGTGATAACTAGTGGATCGGTGGTTGGGATCTCCACCCCAGCAGAATCTCCTTCACGGAAAACGATGTTGTCCCGCATGGTCTTTTGGAGCTTGGCTGGGACGGATTCGTTGAGTTCGGAGCAATTTTCATAAGTAGCAAGCTTTATTGAACTAACACACTCTTGCATTTTTTGGAAGCTGTCATGTATGGGATAAGGTCTGCAACATATGATTTTGATTATGATCCCATGCCTTGGGTTAGATGGACCTAGAGCTGCCTTGGTGGCTTCCTGAGGTGCTGGTGCCTAAGGTTCTGGTGCCTAAGCTTTTTGGGGGGAAAAGGCTCTTGGACGTATTGCGCAAGTCGTTTTTCTCCGATAAACTTCTCAATTGCATCCCTGAGTTGGTGAAATTCATTGGTATTGTGGGCATACACTTCATGGTATCGGCAGTACCTCCCAGTATTTTTCTCAAGTTCCCTGGTGCGTGGCTTCTTGTATGGCAAAGTGTGACGGCCCGCCCCGCACCAGCCGACATTTCCAGTGAAAGTGCGTTGTGCTAATGTCCGACCAGCACGGGACAGTTGCCAAAGAAAGGAAAAGGAAGGGATTTGAACTAATAAGGAACCTGTAGAATGTCTCACAACGCATGCAATAAAATATAATAATAACATACTTGACATAAAACAGGCGAGACAGTGCATAAGCTGAAAACTAAACCATAATCATCATAGCAGCGGAAATTCAAAATACAGCTTATTACAACTCCAACATACTGTCCCTAAAGCAAAGGAAAAAGGTGCAGTACTAATGCCCAAAGTAGTGACTAGCAACAACATAGGGAGAATATCTATATATATCATATGTGGAAGCCTCCTGCTCGTCTCCGGTACAGCTACTCGTGCATACCATCTAACCTGTCTCTAGTCTACCTGTTTAAGAGCACCCAGAGTAATAAGAAGAGACATAAAACTCTCGGTCAGACAAGTCTGGTATGAGTGATAAGCAGCAAAACAGAACAATAACAGGTATACTAAACCATACCTGAACCTGGACCTGCAACTAAAGAGTTCGCACAACGGGATGTACAATACTTTAAGGTGACACTAACATATGGTGTAAAGATACGGGGGAGGGGGTGTACATGTCATAGTGATAGCAAACAATCAAGCATAGCAACCATCCTCACATCTCTCACTCAGTGCGTAAAGCATACGATATCCACTGCTTTGACCACCCAAATCCTTTGCTATGATCATCTGCCCCATGGAGTCATGATGGCTCCACTACACTGATCCATAGCCACTAATCCCTTGCTATATCCACTCTGCCCCATGAAGTCATGACGACTCCACTGCACTGGCTCATAACCATGCTACGATCACTCTGCCCCATGGAGTAATAACTACCCCACTGCACTAATCCGTAGCCTAACATCTGTCTTGGTGGTGAATCAAAGCTCTAGACGTTGATAACCCCTTTGCACACATCCTGCAGCAAAGTCCAACTCGTGAAGTTAACTCGTTGGTTCCCAACTGGATCCTGAGTTCTACCTATTTGGACTACCTTTGCATCTTGGGTTTTGGTCTTCTCCGGATCAGTTCGGTTCTCCTTCTCATCTTCTATTCAGTTTGGTCGTAACAATCCTTTCCTGGTGGTTCGGTTCGTAGCACCTCCTCATAGTCCGGTTCGTGATTCTCCTCCAGCTCGTGGACATCATGTTGGCTCGTGAAGGCTCCCTGGTCGGATCGGTTCATGATGAAGCTCCGATTCGGGTTGGGCCTTCATCACTGGTTCGGGCACGTGGTGTGCTTGGGTTCGGGTCGGGGGGCTTCAGATGTAAACTGTGAGCTCCTGGTCGGATCGGGATCTCCAAGCGGTTCGGGATAGATGCACTAGCTCGTGGTGCTGCAGTTCGGAGGAGCGGTTCGTGGGGAGGGGGCAATCCGATCCGGTTTCCTGCATTGTTTCCTGCGACTTTTCCAGCAAGTGTTTACGCCATACGATGGCGTTTTCGACCATCTAACTTTTCTAATCAACCACAAAGCATACCATACAGTCAGAACAACATAGGGAATCAACAATAAACACGAAAACAATCACTTAACATGAAATAGGGATCAAACATACCCAAAAACCTATGTTTTCCCCTTAATCCCCCATAATTATGTTTAATCATAACTAATGACAGGATTAACAAAACATATCCTAATTAACCCAAATTTATAACATAGGCTTATAATAATATTTAAGAATTTCTAAACATTTTTCCAGAATTTAATAATGTATAATTTTGTTAATTAGCATAATCACCCCTAATTAGCCGCAATTAGTGAAAAACAATGCAAATCACTCACCTTAGCCACAAATAAAATTTAGATCTGAAACAATCTCCGATTTGGGGCGTTTTCCTATGCAACACAGCAGCTCCAACTCTGATTTGGTGTTGATTTGCCTTGATTTGATGTAGATCTTCTTAATTAATGATTAGAAGGTGATTTGGGATGATTTTAGAAGGTGGAGGCCATGGCTAGGGTTAGAGAAATGTTTTAGGCGGTTGAGAAAATAAAAATAGATCGTCTCCTAACTGATTTCAGCCTCCTCATAACCCTAATCCCGAGATGGGTTATGGGCCTAGCTGCTAATCACCCTAATTAGGCCCGGTTAAGCTGTTTTTCACCTTCTAAACCTTATTTCAGCCTTATCTCCCAAACGGTAAGTCCGTTTGATTAATGTGACCACTCTACGGAAAGGAAAACCATCATCCGGATCTAATGGAAGTGATTTCAGGTTAAAACTCCTTACCAATCAAAAATTATGGGTAAAACAAGATTCGCCAAGGGCAAAACGGTCATTTAAAAATTGGCAAAAATCGTGAACATTGGAAATGACCCCAAGAGTCGTTCCCCAAAGTTACACAACCATACGACTTCATATGAAAATGAAATAAATATTCTATGATCCTTCGATACGTAGAATGCAGGTCGTTACACTCTCCCCCCTTAAGAAATTTCGCCCCCGAAATTCCTTAACCAAAAACATACAAAGGTGTTCCGCATGTCTATCAGTCATTCACAAATAATCAAACACACACAACAACAAAAAAAACCTATCCTAGCATGCAGAAAGACTAAATCGAAATGAAAACCTTACCAGGCAAAGAGTTCTGGATACGTCTCCTTAATGCTCTCCTCTGTCTCCCAAGTACAGTCATTCTCATGCAAATTTGGTGACTCTTTCATGTATTATGTAAATTGTGGTTTATTGGACTTATTATGTATGTTAAACCAATCGTGTATTATGTAAATTTGGTGACTCTTTCATGTTATGTAACATGCAAGTTTTTAGGCTAAGTCATATATATGTTTAGATCTACATTCTCATATGTTAGATCTATGGTTATTGGATCCAAAATACAAGTCCACATCTACATGTCTATTGTATTTGTGTAATTCTATGTAAGTCCCCATTTATATGCTTAAGATTCATATTAATTGGATCCAAATTGCAAGTTTACATTTACATGCCTAGTTGGATTTGTATAATTTCATATGCTTAAGACTCATGTTAATTGGATCCAAAAATGCAAGTTCATTTTTTTATGCCAAAATTATAGGACACATGTTTAGTTAGATCCTTATTATTTTATGTTGTGGAAATGGTACATGCTCCTTTCTTTTCCCTTTTGTTTATAAGTTAGGCTAAGTTGCGAGCCTAACATTCTATGTGAATTTTGCGAATGTATAACGGGGGTAACGTTGGGAAAAACCTTAAATTTCATATTATTGGCATAGTTTGGTGGTATAAAATGGTATAATTTATATACCTAAAAATTACGAACATGATTTAAAGGATAAATGGGGCATGACTTGAATGGCAATAATTGTGGATAATTTACATATAAATATGAAGGGTAAATATGTAAATTAAGTAAAAATGAATATGCCTAACCCGAGGTTAGATTGAGTTACAGTGTAAGACTGCCTTGAACCGCCCGGCACGTCCAGCAACCGTAACAATATAGATCTAATGTGAGAGGTTAGCGCATCAAGCCCAAAAGAACCCGAGGTTAGATTGAGTTGCGGTGTAAGACTTCCCGGAACCGACCGGCACATCCAGCGACTGCAACAATACATATCTAATGTGAGTGGTTGGTGCTTTAATGAATGAATTAAAGATAAGACATGAATGGTAGGGTTAAGTTAATTAAGGCAATAGTTAACCAATACAACATGTTAACTAAACTGATGGGTGGAGTTAGGTTAATTTGAGAACACTAAACAATTTTAACATGTTGATTAGGAAACCCTAGTAATTGGGACCCATTTCATCAGTAACCCACATAGATGTATCATGGTACCCTGAACTAGGAAGGGTGGGGCACGATCACTGGGCTGATTATAAGCGGTCAAAACAACGACGGGTGGTGCGTCAGTGTAGGTTCCAACGGAGTGCGGGCGTGCACGTACTTCGAAGTGGAAAAAGCAGGCACTGGGCATCGGTAGTTATACACTGTGCATCTTGAATTGTGTCAGGTTGCCACCATAGGATTTGATACACCCTATGGTGGGACTAGCACAAGTATCTACAATCAAGCGGGGCCAAATGACACAAGTATAAAACGTATACGAGTACGAGCCGATCGTTAAAGGGGATCATTTATCTTAAACACATGGTGCTAGTTGAATCACTTGAAAGTGGGTGCAGAGAAATAGTAATGAGTGCGATAGCATATTCAGTTTTATTATCTTATTTCTAGGGTGCTGTCCTAGGTTCCGTTTATTCATGTCATGATCCTTTTTCCAGTTTACATGCTAAATAATCACTGGGCTTAACAAACTCATGTCTGACCCATTATCTTTCGTCTTCCTTTCTTCCGTTCCCTCCCCCCCTCAAGTCCGCAGGGAGGGAATACTTCATCCTAGTTCAGACTATTTCCAGCTTGAAGAGAGTAGATGTATTGCTTGGATTCTCTTTCCTTGGGTTATGGCTTTGGATACTCTCTTATTGGGAATTTATGATGCCTTACTGTTATTTTAATGATTCTTTATGTTTTAATCAAGACAGAAATTTTGTTGTAATAATTTGGAAGTTGGTTTTGAGACAGTTGTTGTAATGTTTTGGCTGAACCACGTACTTATGAAATAAATTTAGTTTTTCCGTTGTTTATATGTCTGTCTTGTAAATTATCTGTATCTTTTACCTATAATGCTCCACCGAAGTTAAGGCATTCCCTTTATGAGTGACCTTAACGGAGGTGGGGTGTTTCACTTGGTATCAAAGCTGATGGTTGCCAGATCAGCTAAAAATTTTGGAAACTAATTTTCAAAAAGAAGTTTAAAGAAGCATTTTCAAGAAAAAATGTTGTTTTTATTTTAATAGGCATAATCCCCCAAAGCCATATGCACTATCTTTCTATCCTTTGTTTTGAATCTTTTCTTTTTTTCGATTTAGCATGTCTGGGGATCTTAACCTTCCAAAGGGCGTACCGGTACCTGGCTGGTTCAGAAGGTACCTAGAGGCTAGGGATAATGATGCAGGCCCAGCAGACGTTCCTCCCCCCCCCCCAGTTGTGGCTGTTCCTCCTCCTCGTGCAAATGCTTTCTCAAAGATATGTAGAGATTTTCGAGCCATGAGTGGAAAGAACTTTAATGGGACCGAGTCATTTGTAGAAGCAAGAAACTGGCTCAAAGAAACCGGGGATTTGTTTGTTATCTTCGAAGTGGACGATAGGTAGAAGATACAGTTGGCCGTATGGTTGCTTAAAGACAAAGACTCTTATTGGTGGGAAGTAACTAATGCTGAGAGACCAGTTGAAACTTGGGAGGATTTAGAATGAGGTTTGAAATGAAATTCCTCTCACAAGATGAACGTAGCCTACAGATGGAGTTCTTAGCACTCAAACAGGGAAGTATGTCGGTCAAGGAGTACGCCAACCAATTCAACCAGCTGGCTAGATTCGGACTGGAGTTAGTGAACATTCCCCATAAGAAGGCTCTCCGTTTTGTTAAAGGGTTGAATGAGCCACTGCACAGCCTAGCTATGTCCCATATACCTATGGGTGCGACTTATGAGAGACTGGTGGACATGGCACTGATGTAGGAGGAAGACAAGGATGGCAAGAAAGAGGCAAAGGTGGAAGTAACTCAAGATAAGAAAGTGGAGGGATCGCAGAATAAAAAGACAGATTCAAAGAAGGGCAGGAAGAACAACAAACCCCATGACAAGGGAAAGTGTAATTTTTGTGGCATTCCTGGACATCTGATTAAGGACTGCAGAAAGAAAAATAGGAAGAAGGGTGGTTGTTTTCACTGCGGCGAGACATGACACATGGCTAAGGACTGCCCAAGAAAGCAAGGACAAGGGCAGAGGATTGTATCTACTTATGGAGGGCAGGTTCACGCTCTCATAGCACCTCCGCAAGAACGTGGTAGAAATATTTCTGTTGAGAGTTTAGTTTATCTTTTTGATCATCATGTTCGTACACTCTTTGATTCTGGCGCATCACACTCTTTTATATCTACTACTTTAGTTGAATCTCTGCACCTAGACACTAGTATAGTAGAGGATCCCTTAGTTGTTTCAAATCCAATTGGGGGTTTGGCTTATTTGTCAATGACTTGTTTAGATTTGGAAGTTTCTATACTAAGTGTTGGGTTTAGATGTAATGCCTATGTTTTGGGCTTCACGGGCTATGGGTTGATTCTAGGCATAGATTGGTTATCCAGTAATGGTGCCATCCTCGATTGTGAAAAGCGAGTGGTTAGACTTATGACTTGCCTCAGTAACACTCTCGAAATCTCTTGTAATCCCATGAATTCTGTAACACCCCGCCTCCGCTAGGGTCACTCGCAAAGGAATGCACTAGCTTTAGAGGGGCATTATTGGTAAACATGCACAGAAATATCACAAGACAGAACATATATAAATAGCGGAAGTAAAATCAAACTTTCATAACATGAATAAATAAGGTCTAAAGCTTTTTACATCAGCGTACATCAAAACCTGTCTTGCAATAATAAAGAAGCATAAAAACCTTTTCATAAATTATTCCCCAAGTAAAAACAGTAAAGTAGCCATAGCCAAGAGAAGTCCAAGCCATCCATGATGACCTTCAGGCAGAAGAAGTCCGAACTAAACAGCATTGTTTCCTCCCTGTAACCTGGGGGGGAAACGGAAGAAAAGAGGCGAAACAAAACGGGTCAGTCAAAAAGACTGAGTAAGTCCTATCTACTTCCAGTATAAAAACAGGTAAAGGTAACATGACATGCATAAACTGAAAGCAAACATAAGGATAACCACAAGATAGATAAACCAGTATAACCGGTTGAACTACTGTGGCAAGGTAAACCAAGGTATCATGATAAACTGCGGTGTTATGATAAGTCAAGGTATCAAATCGTCAGATTTCCATCGAGTACATTATCCCAAGGTATCTGCCCCGTCTAACATCCCACGGTATCTATTATGTATATTCTTCCTAGTCCTAACATGTATATTTGCTCTGCACCTCTCGTACTAATATCCCTACCCGCGTCATGTGTTAACCATGAATGTCCCTTGCTCAAAGTCGTGTAATGGTCCATGTCAACCTAATATCGCATATATAGATTACTCAAATCATATGTTTCTTTCCATGTATACAAGTTCAGTCCTTTGCCGTACCTCGTACGGGCTTCCTCATGTCGTATTATCCTTGAAATCGTTTGGACTGTCACCCTTGTTCTAGCTAGGCTCTTCCATATAAACCATCGTTTGGACTACTAGGACTTACGCCACCTAGCACCGCTAGGGATTACGCTTACCTATTGCACGCTTTCGTATTTCGGTTTGGGTTAAACCACCTAGGCCACTAGGGATTACGCTAACCCTCAACCGCGCCCTTTTCCCCACGTATTCATCGTGAATCGTTTTTCTATAACTGTATGCACGTGTATCACATCGTGCCATCCGAGTCCTATCACAGGGCAAACCAAGAAATACAGGACTCGGTCGGGAGCTTTAGATTTATCTGCCGATGCAGATACTAAGGTCTGCTTTTCTACACGTGGCTATGGTCCCACGAGACCCCTCCCTCAACTAGTGAAAGGCAACACAAGAGAAAATCTTGCATGAGAACTACACTCCGGTCAGCCCACATCCTACGACCTACCTCACCCATAATTAGATAGCAAATTATGGTCTGTTGGGTGTCCCCTGCCTTTCCGTACGTACACGCTTGACTTAAGATGGTAGATGATCGACGAACTTGCTATCTCGGGCACCTTATGTATTCGTCGACTCACTGCTATCCACCCCAGTCTTTAGGTCGCTCGCATAGCAACCAAGGCATATTCTTGGTTCTTCTACCGCAGACCTCAACCTCTCGTGAGCCTAGTATAATGACCTGGCAGCTCACAGAGGGATCCCAAGAATATCCTCACGTTCCCCGAAGCCGCTGCTTCGTTACCCAGTTCGTTGGAGTCTTTATCTGAATCAGATAGCCTGCTCCTACGCGTATATTTAAACGATGACCTACCGTATCGGGTTACTCATCTATCTAAGAAGTGGTCCAGATTTCCTTGACTAAGAATTATTGCTTAGTTTCCCTTAACTAAGGTTTACCACTTAGCCTTATTTCCATAATTCTTGTTAACTATGGTTATCTACCTAATCCTCCGAATTAGGGTTTATCTAATGGGTTAAGTGTCACTTAAGTTCACAACTTAACCCGTCTACAAAACATGTCGAAACTGGCTAAGTATCCAAGCCCAAGACTTAACCCTACAGTTCATGTGTCAAGTTGGTTAAGTATATCAAGCAATCCAAGGCTTAACCTCGTCTAATTATCATTTAGATTGGTTAAGTATATATTAATTTGACCCCATCTGATTACCGAGTCAAATCGGTCAAGCGTATTCGAAACGGTTCGTGACTTAGCCTTATCATGTTTTCACGTTAGATTGGTTAAGTATAGGTTAACTTAACCTCATCAAATTTACGAGTTAGATTGATTAAGTATAGGTCACTTAAACTCATCAAATCATCGTGTTAAATTAGTTAAGTGTTTAACTTAACCCCATTAAATTACCGAGTTAAGTCGGTTAAGTATGGGATACTTGACCTCATTGAATTATCAAGTTTAAATTGGTTAAGTGTTTAACTTAACCCTACCGAATTACCGTGTTTAGATTAGTTAAGCCTAATCTTAACCCCATCCATTAACTGTATTATACGGTTAAGTGTCATTAAGAAAATTTACTTAACCTTATCACGTTATCGTGTTGGATTGATTAAGTGTTGGTTGGCCTAATCCCGTCCACTAGTCGTATAAAAATGGTCAAGTGTCATTAGGCAAATAAAGTTACTTAACCTACCCAAGCTTATCATGTTTTGTTAAGTATCATTAGCCTAATCAAATTACTTAACCCATTTGTCCATATCATATTTGATTAAGCCTCATTAATCAAATTAACTTAACCCTATTATGTGGCATTAATTTAATTAATGCACCCTCAACCTCTCACATTAGACCTTGTTGTGGTTACTAGTTAAGCCGGGCGGGTCCGGGTAGATTTACACCACAACCTAGTCTAACCTCGGGTCTTAAGCGCGACATGACCAACTTCTCACATTGGGTCCTATTGTTTGCAACTACTAGTTAGGCCGGTCGGTTCCGGGTAGTTTTACGTTGCAAACTCAACCCAACCTCGAGTTGGCCACACTCATATTATCTAAGTTCATCATGTTTCCAAAACATGTTACAAGTTTTTCGAGCATTTGGGTAGACCTAACTTAATAGGTAAATTCCCAAAGGGTAGACCTAACTTAATAGGTAAATTCCCAAGCTCATGTTTTTATGCATACTTACATGTCATCTTCCATGTTATCCTTCAAGTCATATTTTCAAGTATAAACACATGTCATATTCAAGTTAAGATTTTGCGACATGTTCATGTTTATCTAACTACCCAAAATCGTGTTTTCCCAACGCAAGCAAAGCGAGTCAACATAGTAAGGATGCTATGCCACATATTGGTCTCAAAACATGCATGATGCCAAAAAGGGCTTGGCTTCCACATGCATAACATCATAAAGAAATTGACCATGAACATGCATAGTGTCATAAGGTAATTTGGCCACAAACATGCATATTATCACGAAAAGGGTTTGGCCATAAACATGCATAATCTCATAAAAGACTTGGCCACAAACTTACATGATAGCATAAAGGGGTTTGGGTTCATAAACATGCATAAGCCCCAAAATCTAGTCTTAGCCAAGGTTTCACAAGTAAAATGGTTCCTAAAGGTTCATGCTAGCATTTCATGCATAAAGATCCAAACTTGCAAGTTAAGCTAGGTTATGCATAGCATGAGAGGCATGATTAAGTCACTCACATGGCCTAAGATCATAAACATGAACACAAGAGGCAAGGTATGGTTCATATATGTTCGCATAATCATGTTTAGCCTCATTTTATCCCATGTCAACATTAAAATACCGTTTTGACCCAAAAGTAGCTAGAACTTACATAGGCAAGGCTTAGGAAAGGGATCATGCATCATTTTGATGAAGAAAGGTGGCTCCTTTGATGAAGATCCGTCATGAAACTCGCATAACAACGTTGATTTGGCCTCCATTTGGTGTAGCAAGCTTGCATCTTTTGATTTGAACTTGATTTGAGTGCATAGGCTCTAGGGATTTGAGATGGAGGCCATGAGAGTAGAAATTTGGCCATAGTTTAGTTACATGAGTGAATAATGAGGGTTTAGGGGTAGGTTTAGGGTCTTTTTATAGAGATTAGGATAGTTTTAGGCCCTTAGATTAACCCTAGGACCAAGCAGAGCCGTCAGATTTCAAACCAGGCCCAAAAACCTAGCCAAGATAGCAAATAGGTGCACCAGATCAAAATCAGCCGACAGGGCAAGTCGACAGCCCTGTCGACATGCATGTCGACATGCCTGTCGACATGCCTGTCGACATGCCTGTCGACTTGTCTGGGCGGGAACTTTCCCGCCTGGCCCCATTTCTGCATGTTTCGAAATTCAAATTTCCCGAAAACTTCTTTGGGCCTTAACCGGGTCATACGGACTCCGATTTTCGAAAACTCGGACTCTATTTCGCGTATTTTTCCGAGACGAACGCAATGGCATAGCCCGTTTTACTTGATTCAGAATTTAAAATTAAATTCTGCCTTGATTCTCGTTTTAACATGTTATTGAAATACGGGTTGTTACATTCTCCCCACCTTTTAGGATTTCGTCCCCGAAATCTCTAAGTTAGGAAGAACATATCCTACTATCCATCATCCATCTACTCAAACCATCATCCACAAGCAATCATTGTCCTTAGACGACTCCTAATGCTTTATGAATGTATGCAAAACGTGTGTGTACATGTTCGTTAGCTAATGCTAATGATCAGGCCTGAAAAATCTTTTGAATGCAAAAATATGTTTAGTGCTATGAATCCATCATGTATGCAAATAGTCCTAGTCATATACACTATATGCGTGCACAAACATTCAACCATATGCAACATCCGCATGATAACACATTCAATTTCATCCATAAACAAGTATAAATACTCGTGCATATGCAATATGAAATGTGACCGAGTCGAGCTAATATCTAATGTAAATTCGCGCATCCACGAGCAACCACTTGCAACCATTTGCAACCATATCAACCATAACATGTTTCAAATACATGTTTACATCCATAGGGTTCTACCTAAGATTCCTTGAAACAGGGTCGAGAAGATAAACAAGACAAACTCCTTACGGGGTTTGTAACAGAAAATAGGACCGAGAGGATGTCCACAAAAGATAGCCTACAAGTAAGCTCTACAGAAACAGGGATCAAGGATATAATCCCAAAAAGAGATATCATGCGCGTATCTAGTCTTTGACCATCAAAGTCGTATTTCCTCGGGCTTACTTCCATTGTGCCTTGACCGCCCTTTAACTTCGCGATTTCGTAGCTTCTTATTTCCTGCTTCCATAACATGAGCTGAAACTCATTTCTTCGTCGCCTCTCGTTCCACTTGCACTTATCCTTTTTCTAGAATACTTGGCGCAAACATGACTACGTACTCATGATCTCATGCAAGCTTTCCAAAATTCACTAGTGAATCTCGGACCTCGTACTACAAGGTATTCCACGTAGAAGAACTTTCTCTTGAGAGTAAACAGATGCCAACCAGGTTATCAAGCGCACTTACTAGGGTGATTTCTATAACCCACGCATAAGTGAAGTAAACCATCCGTCTTATCGGCGAACACCACTCGATCGGGCTTCAAATTTCCAATAAAGGCATCAAGGGATTCTAAGTAACTAGTCATGACAGAACCTCAAAAAGGTTACCCGGTACTTCGAGGGCATTACCAAGGCTAGTCAAAAGGTCTAACTACCCTCCTATCAAAACCGAGAGTGGCACCCCCTACTGGATAACCACTTCATCCCTAGAATCCATCCATAGCTTATAAACATAAGCATTATTTCCAAACTCAACACTTGGCATAGACATTCCCAAATCCAAACAAGTCATGTATAAATGGACTGATTCTCCAATAGGACTTTGAGACAGAAATGGGATTCTCTATTACGCTAGTACTTAAGGTGCAGAGACTCAACTATCGAAGCGGACTTAAAAGATGCGGTGATCAAAACAAAGTCCTGACAGGATGATAGAGAAGAAAAGCTAAACCTTTAACAAGATCGTTACCCTCCTTCTGAGGTACCCTAGAAACGAGAGCATACTATTGCCCTCCCAATGATCTTGTCCTTGTCCCATGATACTTAACTATCTATCCCGTTTCACTATGCCAAAGGTACCCTCTCGTCATGGGTTTCATTGTTCATCTTTCTCCCTCCTTTTAGGACTCAGCCATACCAACATGTTGCTTATCCCTGAGCTCGTATCCTTTATCCTTGTTCTTACTATCCTTTCATGCATAACTCTGCAACGGTCTCTCGAGAACCACCTCCATCGTATGGGAAACACTTACGCAGCTAGAAAGACTAGTCGCAGTCAAAACCACTGTGACTACAGATGGAGGAAAGAAAGGAAAAGAGATTAAATCAAGGAAACAAGGATGATGCTAATGGCCTTTGGGGAATAGCCTTTTTCTTTCTAAAAGAAAATTTTCTTGAAAAATGCTTCTTTGTAAACGGTTTTTCAAAAAAAAAAAAAATTCAGAAGGTCTTTGAAAAAAACTTTTGCCCAGTCTAGTAACCTTCTGCTCTGATACCAAATGTAACACCCCGCCTCCGCTAGGGTCACTCGCAAAGGAATGCACTAGCTTTAGAGGGGCATTATTGGTAAACATGCACAGAAATATCACAAGACAGAACATATATAAATAGCGGAAGTAAAATCAAACTTTCATAACATGAATAAATAAGGTCTAAAGCTTTTTACATCAGCGTACATCAAAACCTGTCTTGCAATAATAAAGAAGCATAAAAACCTTTTCATAAATTATTCCCCAAGTAAAAACAGTAAAGTAGCCATAGCCAAGAGAAGTCCAAGCCATCCATGATGACCTTCAGGCAGAAGAAGTCCGAACTAAACAGCATTGTTTCCTCCCTGTAACCTGGGGGGGAAACGGAAGAAAAGAGGCGAAACAAAACGGGTCAGTCAAAAAGACTGAGTAAGTCCTATCTACTTCCAGTATAAAAACAGGTAAAGGTAACATGACATGCATAAACTGAAAGCAAACATAAGGATAACCACAAGATAGATAAACCAGTATAACCGGTTGAACTACTGTGGCAAGGTAAACCAAGGTATCATGATAAACTGCGGTGTTATGATAAGTCAAGGTATCAAATCGTCAGATTTCCATCGAGTACATTATCCCAAGGTATCTGCCCCGTCTAACATCCCACGGTATCTATTATGTATATTCTTCCTAGTCCTAACATGTATATTTGCTCTGCACCTCTCGTACTAATATCCCTACCCGCGTCATGTGTTAACCATGAATGTCCCTTGCTCAAAGTCGTGTAATGGTCCATGTCAACCTAATATCGCATATATAGATTACTCAAATCATATGTTTCTTTCCATGTATACAAGTTCAGTCCTTTGCCGTACCTCGTACGGGCTTCCTCATGTCGTATTATCCTTGAAATCGTTTGGACTGTCACCCTTGTTCTAGCTAGGCTCTTCCATATAAACCATCGTTTGGACTACTAGGACTTACGCCACCTAGCACCGCTAGGGATTACGCTTACCTATTGCACGCTTTCGTATTTCGGTTTGGGTTAAACCACCTAGGCCACTAGGGATTACGCTAACCCTCAACCGCGCCCTTTTCCCCACGTATTCATCGTGAATCGTTTTTCTATAACTGTATGCACGTGTATCACATCGTGCCATCCGAGTCCTATCACAGGGCAAACCAAGAAATACAGGACTCGGTCGGGAGCTTTAGATTTATCTGCCGATGCAGATACTAAGGTCTGCTTTTCTACACGTGGCTATGGTCCCACGAGACCCCTCCCTCAACTAGTGAAAGGCAACACAAGAGAAAATCTTGCATGAGAACTACACTCCGGTCAGCCCACATCCTACGACCTACCTCACCCATAATTAGATAGCAAATTATGGTCTGTTGGGTGTCCCCTGCCTTTCCGTACGTACACGCTTGACTTAAGATGGTAGATGATCGACGAACTTGCTATCTCGGGCACCTTATGTATTCGTCGACTCACTGCTATCCACCCCAGTCTTTAGGTCGCTCGCATAGCAACCAAGGCATATTCTTGGTTCTTCTACCGCAGACCTCAACCTCTCGTGAGCCTAGTATAATGACCTGGCAGCTCACAGAGGGATCCCAAGAATATCCTCACGTTCCCCGAAGCCGCTGCTTCGTTACCCAGTTCGTTGGAGTCTTTATCTGAATCAGATAGCCTGCTCCTACGCGTATATTTAAACGATGACCTACCGTATCGGGTTACTCATCTATCTAAGAAGTGGTCCAGATTTCCTTGACTAAGAATTATTGCTTAGTTTCCCTTAACTAAGGTTTACCACTTAGCCTTATTTCCATAATTCTTGTTAACTATGGTTATCTACCTAATCCTCCGAATTAGGGTTTATCTAATGGGTTAAGTGTCACTTAAGTTCACAACTTAACCCGTCTACAAAACATGTCGAAACTGGCTAAGTATCCAAGCCCAAGACTTAACCCTACAGTTCATGTGTCAAGTTGGTTAAGTATATCAAGCAATCCAAGGCTTAACCTCGTCTAATTATCATTTAGATTGGTTAAGTATATATTAATTTGACCCCATCTGATTACCGAGTCAAATCGGTCAAGCGTATTCGAAACGGTTCGTGACTTAGCCTTATCATGTTTTCACGTTAGATTGGTTAAGTATAGGTTAACTTAACCTCATCAAATTTACGAGTTAGATTGATTAAGTATAGGTCACTTAAACTCATCAAATCATCGTGTTAAATTAGTTAAGTGTTTAACTTAACCCCATTAAATTACCGAGTTAAGTCGGTTAAGTATGGGATACTTGACCTCATTGAATTATCAAGTTTAAATTGGTTAAGTGTTTAACTTAACCCTACCGAATTACCGTGTTTAGATTAGTTAAGCCTAATCTTAACCCCATCCATTAACTGTATTATACGGTTAAGTGTCATTAAGAAAATTTACTTAACCTTATCACGTTATCGTGTTGGATTGATTAAGTGTTGGTTGGCCTAATCCCGTCCACTAGTCGTATAAAAATGGTCAAGTGTCATTAGGCAAATAAAGTTACTTAACCTACCCAAGCTTATCATGTTTTGTTAAGTATCATTAGCCTAATCAAATTACTTAACCCATTTGTCCATATCATATTTGATTAAGCCTCATTAAT
This sequence comes from Allium sativum, assembly GCA_030737875.1. Lineage (NCBI taxonomy): Eukaryota > Viridiplantae > Streptophyta > Magnoliopsida > Asparagales > Amaryllidaceae > Allium > Allium sativum. The sequence continues at coordinate 389,474,901 of CM060921.1, forward strand.
CAAATTAACTTAACCCTATTATGTGGCATTAATTTAATTAATGCACCCTCAACCTCTCACATTAGACCTTGTTGTGGTTACTAGTTAAGCCGGGCGGGTCCGGGTAGATTTACACCACAACCTAGTCTAACCTCGGGTCTTAAGCGCGACATGACCAACTTCTCACATTGGGTCCTATTGTTTGCAACTACTAGTTAGGCCGGTCGGTTCCGGGTAGTTTTACGTTGCAAACTCAACCCAACCTCGAGTTGGCCACACTCATATTATCTAAGTTCATCATGTTTCCAAAACATGTTACAAGTTTTTCGAGCATTTGGGTAGACCTAACTTAATAGGTAAATTCCCAAAGGGTAGACCTAACTTAATAGATAAATTCCCAAGCTCATGTTTTTATGCATACTTACATGTCATCTTCCATGTTATCCTTCAAGTCATATTTTCAAGTATAAACACATGTCATATTCAAGTTAAGATTTTGCGACATGTTCATGTTTATCTAACTACCCAAAATCGTGTTTTCCCAACGCAAGCAAAGCGAGTCAACATAGTAAGGATGCTATGCCACATATTGGTCTCAAAACATGCATGATGCCAAAAAGGGCTTGGCTTCCACATGCATAACATCATAAAGAAATTGACCATGAACATGCATAGTGTCATAAGGTAATTTGGCCACAAACATGCATATTATCACGAAAAGGGTTTGGCCATAAACATGCATAATCTCATAAAAGACTTGGCCACAAACTTACATGATAGCATAAAGGGGTTTGGGTTCATAAACATGCATAAGCCCCAAAATCTAGTCTTAGCCAAGGTTTCACAAGTAAAATGGTTCCTAAAGGTTCATGCTAGCATTTCATGCATAAAGATCCAAACTTGCAAGTTAAGCTAGGTTATGCATAGCATGAGAGGCATGATTAAGTCACTCACATGGCCTAAGATCATAAACATGAACACAAGAGGCAAGGTATGGTTCATATATGTTCGCATAATCATGTTTAGCCTCATTTTATCCCATGTCAACATTAAAATACCGTTTTGACCCAAAAGTAGCTAGAACTTACATAGGCAAGGCTTAGGAAAGGGATCATGCATCATTTTGATGAAGAAAGGTGGCTCCTTTGATGAAGATCCGTCATGAAACTCGCATAACAACGTTGATTTGGCCTCCATTTGGTGTAGCAAGCTTGCATCTTTTGATTTGAACTTGATTTGAGTGCATAGGCTCTAGGGATTTGAGATGGAGGCCATGAGAGTAGAAATTTGGCCATAGTTTAGTTACATGAGTGAATAATGAGGGTTTAGGGGTAGGTTTAGGGTCTTTTTATAGAGATTAGGATAGTTTTAGGCCCTTAGATTAACCCTAGGACCAAGCAGAGCCGTCAGATTTCAAACCAGGCCCAAAAACCTAGCCAAGATAGCAAATAGGTGCACCAGATCAAAATCAGCCGACAGGGCAAGTCGACAGCCCTGTCGACATGCATGTCGACATGCCTGTCGACATGCCTGTCGACATGCCTGTCGACTTGTCTGGGCGGGAACTTTCCCGCCTGGCCCCATTTCTGCATGTTTCGAAATTCAAATTTCCCGAAAACTTCTTTGGGCCTTAACCGGGTCATACGGACTCCGATTTTCGAAAACTCGGACTCTATTTCGCGTATTTTTCCGAGACGAACGCAATGGCATAGCCCGTTTTACTTGATTCAGAATTTAAAATTAAATTCTGCCTTGATTCTCGTTTTAACATGTTATTGAAATACGGGTTGTTACAAATTCTGTTATGCTCAGCTACCTAGAATCTCTTGATGCGTCTGTTGAAAACTTGAAGTTTGTTAGAGTAGTCCATGAATACTCAGATGTATTTGAAGAGGTGAAGGGCTTACCTCCGAAGTGGGAGATAGACTTCCGCATATACCTTGTTGATAATGCAAAACCTGTAGCTCTACCCGTTAGACACATGGCTCCAAGGGAGAGGAAAGAGCTTAGCAGACAAGTTAAAGAGCTGCTCGAGAAAGGGTTCATAAGGCGGAGTATTTCTGAATGGGGTGCTCCAGTAGTACTCGCAACCAAAGCGGATGGTTCCCTTCGCCTATGCGTTGACTATAGGGAGCTAAACAAGCTGACCAAGAAGAATAGGCACCCACTTCCAACGATAGACGACTTGTTTGATCAGCTTGTAGGTGCATCGGTTTTCTCCCAACTAGATTTGGCTAACAGGTTTCATCAGCTAAGAGTGGCTGAAGATAGCATTGATAAGACCGCGTTCAGAACCCCGGATGGTTTCTTCAAATGGCTTGTCATGCCTTTCGGCTTGACAAACGCACCCGCTTATTTCGTTGACTTGGTGAGCAGGGTGTTCAAGGAGTTCCTTAATAAGTTTGTGGTAGTCTTCGTAGACGGCATTTTGATTTTCTCGAAGAATGAAGAAGAGCATGCTTTGCATTTAAGGGAAGTCATGGATACTCTTTGTGCACAACAGCTGGAAGCCAAATTCTCCAAATGTCATTTCTGGAGAGAAGAAGTAAGGTTTCTTGGATATGTGGTGTCCAAAGAGGGGATAGGTATGGACCCCGCAAAAGTAGTTGTGGTGCAAGATTGGAAGGTTCCACGGAGTGCAACAGAAGTCCGAAGCTTTCTTGGGCTAGCAGGCTTTTACTGAAAGTTCATTAAAGACTTTGCGAAAATCTCAGCCCTACTCACAAGATTGACAAAGGAGAACATAACTTTCGTTTGGGATTTGGATTGCGATGTTGCTTTCCAACGTTTGAAAAGGGCTCTAACAACAGCCCTAGTTCTGACATTGCCTGATGGGGGAAAAATGTTTACCATATGCATAGATGCATGCGGTACAGGATTAGGCGTTGTCTTAATGCAAGAAGGCAAGGTAGTTTGTTATAGGGGAAGGCATTTGAAGGTACATGAGCAAAACTACCCAACTCATGATTTGGAGCTAGCTGCCATTGTTTTCGCTCTTAAGTCATGGCGTCATTACCTGCTAGGAGAAAGGTTTGAATTGTTTACTGACCATAAATCGTTAAAGTACCTTTTCTCACAGAATGATCTTAACTTAAGACAATAAAAGGGGATGAAGTTCCTTGCCTCATATGATTTTGAGATTTCCTATACCCCTGGCAAGGGCAATGTAGTAGCAGTCGCCTTGAGTAGAAAGAAGCTGACCTTAAGTCCTCTCTTTGTAGAAAGGCAAAGCTTGGAGTACATAGCAAACTTTGACTTTAGACCCTCCTCTGAATTTGTACATGGTTTGTTAGCATCGCTAGAGGTGTGGCCTACTCTTTTAGACTCAATAGGAACCGCGCAACGTGAAGAGCCTCAGCCAGTTGATATGATGGATAAGATAATTAGGGGCGAGACTTCTAGTCACCTCAATAGATACTCCATCGATGATAAGGGTTGTTTGAGACAGGATGGAAGGCTATGTGTCCCACAAGCAAGGGATTTGGTGAAGACGGTTCTCGAAGAAGCACACCATTCTAAGCTGACCATACACTCAGGTGGAGACAAGATGTATAAAGACATAAAAAGGGTTTTCTTTTGGAATGACATAAAGAGGGATGTAGCTGAGTTCATCGCTAAGTGCTTGATATGCCAGCAAGTCAAAGCGGAGCAGAAGAAGCCTGGTGGTCTGCTTCATCCTCTAGAGATCTCACAGTGGAAATGGGATAGCATTTCGATGAACTTTGTTGACGGTTTGCCTAGATCAAGAAGGGGAAATACCAGTATTTGGGTAATAGTGGACTGGCTCACTAAAAGCGCTCACTTTATACCTGTTTAGAGTAGAAGGACTGCCTCGTCCATAGCATCCATTTATCTTAAGGAAATAGTTCGACTCCATGGGATACCCTCCAGCATAGTGAGTGATCGAGATCCTATCTTTACGAGCGAGTTTTGGAAGAGTTTGCAAGAGGCTGTAGGCACACAACTATGCTTAAGCACGACCTATAACCCCCAAACCAATGGTCAGATGGAAAGGGTGAATAGAGTATTAGAAGACCTCTTGAGATTGTGCATTCTTGACTTTGGAGGAACATGGGAGGATCATCTTCCTTTGGTGGAATTCGCTTACAACAATAGCTACCAAGCCGCCATAGGCATGACACCCTTCGAGGCTTTATATGGAAGACCATGCCGATCACCAACTTGTTGGTGGGAGTCTATAGACAAACTCTTACTTGGGCCAGACATGATTACAAAACTTCAGAGAAGGTGGACTTGATAAGAAGATGAATGAAGACTGCACAGGATAGACAGAAGTCCTACGCAGACAAAAGAAGGACCGACCTTGAGTTTGAGGTTGGAGATAGGGTGTTCCTTAAAGTATTTCCTTTGAGGAATGTCATTCTCTTTGGGTCCGTAGGAAAGTTGGCACCAAGATTTGTAGGACCATTTCCTATCATTGAAAGGGTTGGGACGATGGCTTACAAAGAAGAACTACCCGAAAGACTGGCTGGAGTTCATAACGTTTTTCATGTTTCTCAACTTCGAAAGTGCTTACATGAGTCTGCGGAAGTTGTGGAGCCAAGTATACTAGAGGAAGTAGAAGTGGAACAAGAAGAAACTGTAAGGAGAGTTCCAAATCGAATCTTGGGTACGGAAGTCAAAAAGCTACGCAACCATGAAGTCAAGCTTGTTAAAGTTCAATGGAGTGACGCTGCGGGAGATGCGACTTTGGAAACTGAGGGAAAAATACGCGCCGCCTACCCTTTTCTTTTTGAGGGTAATCATCTCTTTTCCATAAGATTATGCATGCTTGTATCTACCTTTGTAAGTATATCTCCTCGGTCCTATTCTTTATCCTTAGGTAGAAACCAATAGATGTAAACATGCATTTGAAACATGTTATGATTGATGGTTGCAAGTGGTTGCTAGTGGTTGCTCGTGGATGCATATACACACACAATAGGTGTTAGATCGGCTCAATCACTCTCATGTTGCATATGCATATATGTATTTGTGTATGGATTAAAACATGGAATGTTATCATATGGACATTGCATTTGTATCAATGATTGTGCACTCATGTAGAAAGTATGATTAGGAATAATTGCATGCATAATGGACTCATGGCACTAACATAATTTGCATTAAGGAGGTCAACTGAATCAGTAGACCGCCTGATTTTGCATTAGATAAGGACATATACACACACACTGCATACAATCATGAAAGCATTAGAAATCTTTTAAGGACAATAGATGTCGGTGTTTGATGGTTGAGTAGATGGATGATTGGATGGTAGGATATACATTCTTCATAACTTGAAGATTTCAGGGACAAAATCCTTTAAGGAGGGGAGAATGTAACACCCTGTATTTTCTATGTTTATTAAAGTAACGAATTAAAGAATACTAAATTGTAAAAGAGATAATTTAGGGAAATGGATTACGCCATTGCGTTCGTCTCAGAATTCTGATTGAGATAGAATCTGAGCATGCGTGAATCAGACTCCGTATGAAGAAGTTATGGAGTTCAGAAGATTTCATGTTTAAACAGAAAATTATATAATTTAATAATTAATAAAACAAAACAGTTCGAATTTTGAAAATCACGTAAATCAGCCGGGCGGGAAAAATCCCGTCCATAGGGGTCGACTCCCCCGGAGGGGGGGGGGTTGACATAGGTGTCGACCCCCCAAGAGGGGTTTCGACTGGGGTGTCGACTCCCCTATAGGGGTCGACCCCCTCGCCCAGATCCAAACAGTTATGATTTTCTGATCTGTTGCTGAGTCACTAGGGCATAGGTGGCAATTTCTGGATAACCCTATCTAGTCTGGACGGTTCTGATTGCTCCTAGGTTGATCTAACGACTCACATAAGTCTAAACCTCTATAAAAGCAACCCTAGTCCTCAACTCAAAATCACACAATTTCATTCCGAGGAGCCACCATGCTGTCCATGGTCAACCTAACATAGCCACCTTTCTTCTCCAACTAGGAAGCAAACTAGAAAGCAAGTTAGAAGGTACAAATCAAATCTAATTTAGAGAATCGATAGTCTACGTCAGGGGATTGCTTTTCAGTTTCAGAAAACAGATCCCAGAAAACAAGATTTTGTTTTGTTTGTAAGTCATGTTATTATTTAAATGTGAACAATTAAAAGTTATAATTTGTAATAAAGTGAAAACTAGAGTTGTGCCTAGTTGCAAGATAATGGTGATGTTGATTCATGTCTATTCTTGTAACGATTCTATCATATATGCCTATGAGACTATTGTGCTTTATTGGACTTATTATGTATGTTAAACCAATCGTGTATTATGTAAATTTGGTGACTCTTTCATGTTATGTTACATGCAAGCTTTTAGGCTAAGTCATATATATGTTTAGATCTACATTCTCATATGTTAGATCTATGAATATTGGATCCAAAATACAAGTTCACATCTACATGTCTAATTGGATTTGTGTAATTCTATGTAAGTCCCCGTTTATATGCTTAAGATTCATATTAATTGGATCCAAATTGCAAGTTTACATTTACATGCCTAGTTGGATTTGTGTAATTTCATATGCTTAAGACTCATGTTAATTGGATCCAAAAATGCAAGTTCATTGTTTTATGCCAAATTTATAGGACACATGTTTAGTTAGATCCTTATTATTTTATGTTGTGGAAATGGTACATGCTCCTTTCTTTTCCCTTTTGTTTATAAGTTAGGCTAAGTTGCGAGCCTAACATTCTATGTGAATTTTGCGAACGTATAATGGGGGTAACGTTGAGAAAAACCATAGATTTCATATTATTGGCATAGTTTGGCCCATAATCATACAAATGATTAGTGGCATAAAATGGTATAATTTATATACCTAAAAATTACGAACATGATTTAGAGGATAAACGGGGCATGACTTGAATGGAAATAATTGTGGATAATTTACATATAAATATGAAGGGTAAATATGTAAATTAAGTAAAAGACGAATATGCCTAACCCGAGGTTAGATTGAGTTATGGTGTAAGACTGCCTGAAACCGCCCGGCACATCCAGCAACCGTAACAATATAGATCTAATGTGAGAGGTTAGTGCATCAAGCCCAAAAGAACCCGAGGTTAGATTGAGTTGCGGTGTAAGACTGCTCGGAACCGACCGGCACATCCAGCGACCGCAACAATACATATCTAATGTGAGTGGTTGGTGCTTTAATGAATGAATTAAAGATAAGACAGGAATGGTAGGGTTATGTTAATTAAGCCAACACTTAACCAATACAACATATTAACTAAACTGATGGGTGGGGTTAGGTTAATTTGAGAACACTTAACCATTTTAACATGTTGATTAGGAAACCCTAGTAACGGGGACCCATTTCAACAGTAACCCACATAGATGTATCATGGTACTCTGAACTAGGTAGGGTGGTGCACGATTACTGGGCTGATTATAAGCGGTCAAAACAACGGCGGATGGTGCGTCAGTGTAGGTTCCGACGGAGTGCGAGCGTGCACGTACTCCAGAGTGGAAAAAGCAGGCACTGGGCATCAGTAGTTATACACTGTGCATCTTGAATTGTGTCGGGTTGCCACCATAGGATTTGATACACCCCATGGTGGGACTAGCACATGTATCTGCAATCAAGCGGGGCCGAATGACACAAGTAGAAAACGTATACGAGTAGGAGCCGATCTATAAAGGGGATCATTTATCTTGAACACATTGTGCTAGTTGAATCACTTGAAAGTGGGTGCAGAGAAATAGTAATGAGTGCGATAGCATATTGGGTTTTATTATCTTATTTCTAAGATACTGTCCTAGGTTCAGTTTATTCATGTTATGATCCTTTTTCATGTTTACATGCTAAATAATCACTGGACTTACTAGACTCATGTCTGACCCATTTTCTTTTGTCTTCTTTTCATTCGTCCCCCCCCCCCAGGTCCGCAGGGAGGGAATACTTCAGCTTAGTTCGGACCATTTCCAGCTTGAAGAGAGTAGATGTATTGCTTGGATTCTCTTTCCTTGGGCTATGGCTTTGGATACTCTCTTATTGGGGATTTATGCTGCCTTACTGTTATTTTAATGCTTCTTTATGTTTTAATCAAGACAGAAATATTGTTGTTGTAATTTGGAAGTTGGTTTTGAGAAAATTATTGTATTGTTTTGGCTGAACCACATACTTATGAAATAAATTTAGTTTTTTCGCTGTTTGTATGTCTGTATTGTAAATTTTCTGTATCTTTTACCTATAATGCTCCACAGAAGTTAAGGCATTCCCTTTGTGAGTGACCTTAACGGAGGTGGGATGTTTCAAACCGACTCGGGTTCTCCTTCGATATCATCCAACTGATCAGGTGAAATAGTCACATCGGGGTCGTGCATGAATTTCCTTAACTGGGAAACATGAAATATGTTATGAACTCCCACCATCTTGTCCGGCAACTCAACTTTATATGCCAAATTCCCAACTTGCTCGAGAACTGGGAATGGACCAACAAATCTTGGTGCTAACTTGCCTTTCCTACTAAATCGAATCACGCTCTTTAACGGAGAAATCTTGATAAACATCTAGTCGCCAGTGGATAATTTTAAATCTCTTCTCCTCTTATCAGCATAACTCTTCTGCCTATCTTGGGAAGCCTTCATTCGTTGTCGTATAACCTTGATCTTATCTGAGGTTTCTCTTATCAAATCCGGCCCAATCACGTATTTCTCACCGGTTTCTAACCAACATGATGGTGAGTTGCACGGTCATCCGTACAAAGCCTCAAATGGAGCCATACCAATACTGGATTGATAACTATTATTGTATGCAAACTCAATCAGATGAAAATGGTCATCCCATGATCCACCAAAATCTAATATGAAAGCTCTTAAGAGGTCTTCTAATACTCGATTCACCCTCTCTGTCTGACCGTCGGTTTGAGGATGGTATGCAGTACTGAGATGTAATTCTGATCCTAACGCCTCTTGTAAGCTCTTCCAAAATCCACTAGTAAACAGCAGATTTCAGTCGCTCACAATGCCTTTGGGTATTCCAAGAAATCTCACTACCCACTTCGTATATAGTTCTGCTAACTTAGCTGCCATTCCATTCGACTTGACTGGTATAAACCTTGCACTCTTGGTCAATCTGTCCACTATCACCTAAATGCTATCATGGCCCGATCTAGTCCTTGGTAATCCATCAATGAAATCCATTAAGACTTGTTCCCATTTCCATTATTAAATTTCTAATGGTTGCAACAAACCGTTAGGCTTCTTTTGCTCGGCTTTAACCAGCTGGCAATTCATGCATTTGGATATAAACTTCCCAACGTCTCTTTTCATCCCTTCCCAGTAGTAGGTCTGCTTCATGTATCGATACATTTTATTACCTCCGAGATGTATAGTCAGTTTCGAGTGATGACATTCTCTAAGCACTTCATCTCTCAATCCATTGACATTGGGTACAACTAGTCTCCCATTCTTTCTAAGCCATCCATCCCGATCAAGCCGGTACTTGTTCATCTCCGCGTCGATACCCATCTCTAACTTGGAGATGATTTCCAATAAGTTAGGATCGTCCTTCTGACTGGAACCAATCCGCTCAATCAAAGTGCGTCTGATCATCAAACTTGTTAACATTTCTGGATCCAATTCGCACTTTGGTCTGAAATCGTACCCTACGATATACTCTGGTTACTTCCATTCAAGAACATAGCCCCTAAATTGGCATGTCAATGCGAAAATGATCGCTGCCAATTCCAGATCGAGGGTAGGGTATCCTTTCTCATGCGGTTCAAGTTACCGACTTGCATAAGCTACAACCCTACCTCCTTGCATCAATACAACACCTAGTCCAGTACCACATGGATCTGTGTATACTGTCATCTCTTCATTCCCTTTAGGGATGACTAACACTGGTGCACACGTCAACTTTTCCTTTAGGCTCTTGAATGCATTTTCACACCTTTCGTCCTAAGCGAAAGCTTGATTCTTCTTGGTCAACTGAGTTAACGGTGTCGCTTTCTTGGAGAAGTCTTGGATAAACTTACGATAATATCCAGCTAATCCTAAGAAACTTCTTATGTCTGTTGCATTCTTGGGCGTAGACCAATCTTGTACCGTAGCCACCTTCGGAGGATCCACGGCAATACCATTCTCTGAAACAACATGGCCCAAGAATCTCACTTCCCTCCTCCAGAAGTGACACTTAGAAAATGTTGCTTTCAATTGGAGTTTTCTCAACACCTCCATCACTACTCTTAAATGTTCCTTGTGTTCTTTATCTGTCCTCGAAAAAACCAAGATATTGTCCACGAACACAAGAACAAACTTATTCAATTGATCTCGGAATACTCTATTCATAAGATCCACAAAATAAGCTGGTGCATCGGTCAACCCGAATGGCATGACTAACCACTCATAGAATCCAGACGACGTCCGAAAAGCCCATCTTAGGAATACTCTCAGCTTCCACCCTAAATTGATGAAAACCTGTCGCGAGATCCAACTGGGAGAACACTCTTGCGCCACTTAACTGATCAGACAAATCATCTATCCGCGGTAGAGGATACTTATTCTTCCTCGTCAACTTATTCAACTCGTGGTAGTCCACATACAGTCGAAGGGAACCATCTACCATGGTAGCAAACACAACTGATGCTCCCCACTCAGAAACACTTCTTCTGATGAATCCCGCCTTCAAAAGATCGCTTACTTGCACCCCGAGCTCTCGCTTCTCCCTTGGTGCCATACTACGAAGTGGCATCACTATAGATCTGGCATCTTTCACTAAATCAATACGAAACTCAATCTCTTGGTGTGGTGGAAGTCCGGTCACTTCCTCGAAGACATCTAGATATTGGCCATCTACGGGCACATCTGACAACTCATCATGGGGGATGTCGAGGAAATTTAGAAAACTAGCCATTACCCCATCACTAGTTAGACCACCAAACACTACCCTCCGCCCATCATCCGCTCTAACTGTCACCAAAAAGCCCTCACAGTCTACCACCACCTCGTACCTTTGGAGTCAATCGACTCTCAAAATAATGCCAAACCTAGTAAAGCCCAAAACAAAGCAATCACAAGCAAACATACACCCATGACTCGATAAGACCACATTATAGAAAATCATAGTAAGGCTAGTCGAACCACCAATCAGGTTCATCACCGCTAAAGGTCTATCGACTATCTCGGGTTCTAATCCCAACCTATCTACCAGGTCACTAGATATGAAGGAATGGGAAGCCCCGGTATCAAACAATACTCGAACAGGAACATCATAAACAGAAAGCATACCTTGAATGACGATATTCTTTCCTTTCACCGCCGCAGTTGGGGCATTCGAAGAAGAAGGAATAGCATTAATAGCATATGCTTTCTTGATCTGCTTCTCTTTAGGGGGTTGCAGACATTTATCCTTGTGACGTCCTACTTGGCCGCAGTTGAAGCACTTCCCGTCCGCTGGCTTTGCTTGACATTCTTTAGCATAGTGGCCCTTCTTGCCACAGCTAAAGCACTCAACATATTTCTTACTCTTCTTCTGACCATCCTTAGTCTGATTCTATTTCCTTTTATTCTGCGAATTATTCTTTTCTCCACCGCTTGCCTGCAGCTTTGGCCCCTCTGCAGATGCAACAACGACTTCAGTCTTAGGATTAGGATAAAGGCTTTCTGATCTCAATGCTTTCCCAAAAATTGATTCAAAAGTCTCATCAATATGGTTTATAAGCCTCTCTCCCAAGTACTGATCTAAACCAGTTATGAACTTCTCATTCTTCTTCTCGAGAGTGTCAATACGGGATAATCCATACTTCGATAAAGTATCGAACTCGACAATATATTCCAAGACTGCCCTACCATTCTGCTTAAGCTCTAAGAAATTCCTAAACAATTCTGATTTTTGAGCAGTTGGGATGAACTTATCACTAAATCGGGCCTTAAACTGATCCTAAGTAACTTGATCTTCAGGGGTAGATGCCTTAATAGCATTCCACAAATTCATAGCTCGTCCTTGCAGCTGACAGGATGCCAGCTTCCTCTTCATAGCATCCTTGATATCCAAGTCTTCGAAGATACGCTTACAGCTATCCAACCAATCCTGAATTTCTGTAGTCGATTTCGTTCCGCGGAACGGCTTCCCACCAAGACTAGTGTAGTCCTTACAGAGCTTGGCAAAATCGGTCCTAGGTGCCTGCACCGCTGCACCACCACCATTTGTAGCATTAGGAACTGCCCTCTGAACATCCTTAAGCATCTCACTCATGAAGTCAATGAACATTGTCCTCATATCAGGAGCATTCCCATTATTGGCTCCTCTGCCAGTTCCTTCGTATATCGTCTCATCATCCAATCTGTAAGGAGAAACGATTAACCATCTCTTCAGTGGTGCTAGTGCAGCGCGACTTCATCCTTAAATATACTAATATTATATATATAGCTTTTGAAAACCAAAATATCACAAATACGCACTCTTATATATGTATACTATCTCTCCCTGGTGTCTTTTCCTAGGTTAACTGCGCAACCTAGAGCTCTATACTAAGTGTGACGGCCCGCCCCGCACCAGCCGACATTTCCAATGAAAGTGCGTTGTGCCAATGTCCGACTAGCATGGGACGGTCGCTAAAGAAAGGAAAAGGAAGGGATTTGAACTAACAAGGAACCTATACAATGTCTCACAGCGCATGGAATAAAATATAATAATAACATACTTGACATAAAACAGGCGAGACAGTGCATAAGTTCAAAACTAAACCATAATCATCATAGCAGCGGAAATTCAAAATACAACTAATTACAACTCCAACATACTGCCTCTAAAGCAAAGGAAAAAGGTGCACTACTAATGCCCAAAGTAGTGACCAACAACAACACAGGGAGAATATCTATATATATCATACGTGGAAGCCTCCTGCTCATCTCCGGTACAGCTACTTGTGCATACCACCTAACCTGTCTCTAGTCTTCCCGTTTAAGAGCACCCAAAGTAATAAGAAGAGACATAAAACTTTGGGTCAGACAAAAGTCCAGTATAAGCAATAAGCAGCAAAACAGAACAATAACAGGTATACTAAACCATACCTAAACCTGGACATGCAACCAAAGAGTTAGCACAACGGGATGTACAATTCTCTAAGGTGACACTAACATATGGTGTAAAGATACGGGGGAGGGGGTGTACATGTCATAGTGATGGTAAACAATCAAGCATAGCAACCATCCTCACATCTCACACTCAGTGCGTAAAGCATACGATATCCACTGCTTTGACCACCCAAATCCTTTGCTATGATCACTCTACCCCATGGAGTCATGATGGCTCCACTGCACTGATCCATAGCCACTAATTCCTTGCTATGCCCACTATGCCCCATGAAGTCATGACGACTCCACTGCACTGGCTCATAGCCATGCTATGATCACTTTGCCCCATGGAGTAATAACTACCCCACTGCACTGATCCGTAGCCTAACATCCGTCTTGGTGGTGAATCAAAGCTATAGACGTCGATAACCCCTTTGCACACGTCCCGCAGCAAAGTCCAACTCATGAAGTTAAATCGTTGGTTTCCAACTGGATCCTAAGTTCTACTTCCTATTTGGACTACCTTTGCATCTCGGGTTTTGGTCTCCTCCGGATCGATTCAGTTCTCCTTCTCATCTTTGGTTCGGTTTGGTCGTAACTATCCTTTCCTGGTGGTTCGGTTCATAGCACCTCCTCATAGTCCGGTTCATGATTCTCCTCCAGCTCGTGGACATCATGTTGGCTCATAAAGGCTCCCTGTTCAGATCGGTTCGTGATGAAGCTCCGGTTCGGGTTGGGCCTTCATCACTGGTTCAGGCATGTGGTGTGCTCCGGTTCGGGTCGGGGGGCTTCAGATGTGAACTGTTCGTGAGCTCCTGGTCGGATCGAGATCTCTAAGCGGTACGGGGTTGATGCACGAGCTCATGGTGCTGCAGTTCGGAGGTGCGGTTCGTGGGGAGGGGGTGATCCGATCCGGTTTCCTGCACCGTTTCTTGCGACTTTTCTAGCAAGTGTTTACACCATATGATGGCGTTTTTGACCATTCTAACTTTTCTAATCAACCACAAAGCATACCATACAGTCATAACAACATAGGGAATCAACAATAAACACCAAAACAACAACTTAACATGTCAATATCGGTCAAACATACCCAAAAACCTATGTTTTCCCCTTAGTCCCCTTTAATCATGTTTAATCATAACTAATGATAGGATTAACAAAACATATCCAAATTAACCCAAATTTCTAACAGAGGCTTGAAATAATATTTAAGAATATCTAAACATTTTTCCAAAATTTAATAATGTATAATTTCGTTAATTAGCATTAATCACCCCTAATTAGCCTCAATTAGTGAAAAACAATGCAAATCACTCACCTTAGCCATAAATAAAACTTAAATCTGAAACTATCTCTGATTTGGGGCGTTTTCCTATGCAACACAGTAGCTCCAACTCTTATTTGGTGTTGATTTGCCTTGATTTGATGTAGATCTTCTTAATTAGTGATTAGAAGGTGATTTGGGATGATTTCAGAAGGTAGAGGCCATGGCTAGGGTTAGAGAAATGTTTTAGGCGACTGAGAAAATGAAATAGATCGTTTCCTAACTGATTTCAGCCTTCCCATAACCCTAATCCCTAAATGGGTTATGGGCCTAGCTGCTAATCACCTTAATTAGGCCCGATTAAGCTATTTTCACCATCTAAACCTTATTTCAGGCTTATCTCCCAAACGATAAGTCTGTTTGATTAATGTGATCACTCTACAGAAAGGTAAACCATCATCCGGATCTAATGGAAGTGTTTTCAGGTCAAAACTCCTTACTAATCAAAAATTATGGGCAAAACAAGATTCGCTAGGGAAAAACGGTCATTTAAAAATCTGCAAAAATCATGAACATTGGAAATGATCCCAATAGTCGTTCCCCAAAGTTACACGACGATACGACTTCATATGAAAATGAAATAAATATTCTACGATCCTTCGATACAAAGAAAGCGGGTCATTACACAAAGTGTTGCATGTCTCCAAGTAAATTGTTTCTAGATACTCGTTTAGCGGGGTGTATGCCTCGAAGGCTCGGTAAGGGCCAGGCTTCCTTGGCTCGGTTGGGGCCTGATCATTGTTCCGGCCATCTTGCCTACCATTGTTTGTTCTTTGCCTATTAGGACCTGCCCCCTTGCTCTGATCAATGGGTTCTCCTACTTGTTTCCTTCTGAGGTTGTTATTTACAGCGCCTGCTTGAGTGTCGTTGGGGCGACTAGTGGCCGAGGGCCGGTTGCGCCTTGCCTCCTCTTGGCATAAGTACTGATCCGCCGTCTCATAGAAGGCGTCGAGGCTTTTTGGCTGCTTTCGATCGATCCACACCCCGAATTCGGAAGTAAAGAGGACACCTTTGGCTAATTAAAAGAGTATGGTGCGAGGATCTGGATCCTCGACCTCGGCGAGGGCGATATTGAACCTGGAGAGGTAGCTTTTGAGTGAATCAGTGGGCCCTTGGTACAAGTTGGAGAGGGTGAGGGTATTCTTTGGAGTTGGTATATGCATTCTGAATTGCTTGATCAACTGCGTCGCTAACTGGCTGAAGTTGTTAATGGAATCAAGCGGGAGGCGAAAGAACCATAACAAAGCATCTCTTGATAAGAAGATTGGGAAACACTTGCATTTGACTGGATCGTTGCCTCGGCTTGACTCCATTTGCCATTCATATTGATTTAGGAAGGCACAGGAGTCAGTGGTGTCGTCGTAGAGCGGCATTTGCGGCATGCGGAAGCATCACGGCCATTCAGCTTCATTCACCCTTCTTGTGAAGGGGTTACAACCAATGTGTGCTTCCCATGAATCATGCACATTTCCTCGCATTTCCCTCATGATTCTTCGAACCATGTCAGGTAGGAAAGTTGGATGGGGATTCGCCATTGGGACCCATGAGTTTTGGCGATGTTCTGGAGTTCTGTTGCGAGGGGTCTTCTATGATGGACATCCGGATCGTCTTCCTCCATGTCCTCGACATCTATGATTGGGTCTTGGTGTGGACGGTGAGGCGAACCAGGGTGATGCAGTTCCTATTCTAGAGGGACGCGGGCCATGGAAATAGCGGGCCCATCAGCCTGATTACCCACCGTCGGATTGTGTCGAGGAAGAGGTTGGTTTGTAGGACCTGGTCCATCATTGATGATTAAGCTAGAGCAGTCTCGATACTATGCCCCCTCGCTATATGTGACTGTAGTTCGGTCGCCGTTGCCGTTCCCATTGCTTTTGGCGTAACCATTGCCATTATCGTTGTCGAGGGCATTGGTGCGGGCGGCGACAATGTTGATGAGGCTAAACCTCCTCCTTTGATATGGTCCCCTCGACTTGGAAGAGGAAGTTTCTGATGTGGTTGGTCGGGGTCGAGCATTGTTCCACTTTAGTTGAAGTCGAGCGACGATGCGCTGACTTTCTTGAAGTTGTCGCATAAGGTCGATGTTATTCCTTAATGCTTGATTAAGATCGACCGCTGTGTTCTCATATTTCTCATTAAGAGCGCGGATTTGAGCTTATGTTGCGGGCGCTTCAGGGTCCACACCAGGAGGGACAGTTTCATTAGTGGTCAGGATGTCCGCCGGTTGAGGTTGTTGGGACGTACCGGCCTCGGCTGCGGCTAAAGAGCCGGCCATTGCATTCTTTGGTCACTTTGCCATCGTGAGCGGACTCGACGCCAGGTTTAGCAAGGAACCTCAAGCTCGTCGGGGGTCGAGATGAAAATGTGCGACAGAGGCGCAAAATCTGAGTTTTCTCAGTGAAAGCACCAAATGTTGACGAAAAAAATGTCGTAAACACCAAAGATTCCAATTACTAGGAATAGTTAATTTGGTCGCACAGACAAGAGTAGAAAGCAGTAAAATGACACAAGAGATTTATAGTTGTTCGGCCTCGTGAGGGGCCTACGTCCACTTTGGAGCATTGTTGGAATATTATTCATCACTCAAAGTTACAAGTGTGAGACCCTCTCATGACATCTCATTACATTACATTCATCTTTATGCTAGATAAGGTCATCATTCTCATATATGATGTCATAATTATCATATATTTAATATATTAAGAAAAGGGCACTTTTGCCCTTCTTCTTCCTCAAATGGAAGATGCCATTAATGGAGCTCTCTAGAGGTCCCAAGATCTCAAATTCCAACCCCTTTCAAGTGTGAAGTCATGGGGTATTTATAGGAAAGGGAGTAGGTAGGAGTAGGTGGGAGTAGGTAGAAATAGGGGACCATAACTAGAAATTCGCACCTGAGCCTGCACATGCGGAAAATTCGCACCTGAGCCCGAGGTCTGAAATTTTGCGCCTCGAGGATACGAAATTTCGCACCACATGGGTGCGAAATTTCGCACCTCTTGGGTGCGAGATTTCACACCTCGTGGGTGTGAAATTCCGCACCTCGTGGGTCCGAGATTTCACACCTCGAGGGTATGATATTTCGCAGCTCGTGGGTGTGAAATTCGCACCCCACGGAGATGTGAAATTCGTGTCTCCTAGGGTGCGAAACTCGCACCCTGTTGGGTACGTATTTCACACCCCTGGGAGGGGGTACAAAGTTCGCTTTACAAGGCTCGCGAAGGCTGCAGGAATAGGTGTTTGGGGGTGCCACGAGGTCTCTGTTGGTGATCCCTCTTTATCCTGTTTTCTTCGCTCCTGAGCATCCCATTCGGCTTTATTTCCACGCGATGCATTGAGTCAAGCGTGTCTTTTGTACTTTTGGGAACCGTACCAAAAAGCCGGTTAACACTAATACAATATATATATAGCTACCCCCAATATTAAGGTACACCCCATGGTACCCCACTCGCATGGTCTCCTCCGTAACATCAACAGAAATATACGCGGTCCCCTATTCTATGTTGGAACAATGTACGGATCTCTGTATAACAACGCAATGTTCCGCAAAAAGTCGTCATCGCCATGCTACGTAAGCATACATACTGCCACCTTCAATCGAATCATATTCCATCATAGAGTAATGCACTAGAGTCTACGATACACCACCCAGAGCAGACATGCATGAATCTAGAATTTCTCATGTAGGTATCATCAATCGTACTCGATGCCTTAACCTTTATGGTACACCATCCGAAACGGTATGCACGTATCCTCACCTATTATCTACTATGCACCGAGTTCCATAATAGGGTTGTACAAGAAACACGAAACTTGGTCTGGAGTTTTTCAAATATCTGTATACACTAATGTTATGATCTACATTTTCACGGTGGCTATGGTCCTACCAGACCTCTCCTTTAACTAGTGAAAGAAAAACAGAATTGAGAGCTAGTGACGTGGCCCAGAAAAAACAAACAACATCCTAATTGGCCTGCCCCGCAACCAAAGCCTTGATAGCGAAAGGTCGATGGTTTGTAGGTTTAGCTCCCCGTCTTTCCGCATCGCGCATCATGCATCACGCTGATTATCGATGGCTGGAATCCGACAATTGCTATCAAATAGATGGTTAGACCCGCCAAAGGCAAACAGATAAAATGGTCGTAACCCGCCTAGTCATAAGGCAACGGGATCGTCGAATCACCTATGCCACCCTACAGCCTTTTGACTGCCCACTATCATGCCAGTCAAGGTATACTCATCGGATAGTAATGCGCAGACCCAACCCTTGCGAGCACAGCCTAAGCGGTATCACCGCACAGAGGACTACCAGGAGTACCCTCCACGTCCTAGGAAGTTGCGTGCTTCCCCTTCCAGTCCTTTGGAGCCAGCAGAATATTAGCATAACAACAGGCAGAACAGACAGAATAATTAGAAGGATGTGCACTCCCCTCGTCTCTCATGACACCACGATGATCTACTCCATTGGGTTATTCACCTTCACACGTACGGACTGGTCCAAGCACCTCAGGTTGATGTGTTACTAGACCCTATTTCTAAACATTTAATTACGCGCTTGCTCTACCTTATCAGATTTCCAGATAACTTGGTTATTTCCATTCATATTGACATCTTGTTCAGGTTACCAAGTTCCATCTGCTTATTAATTTCAGTTATATAACTTAGCCCATTTAAGTTCATTAATAAGCCTTTAGCTTGTTATTCTTATCAGCAGATTCTCAGTTTTTTAGATAACATGTTCTTCTTATCGGCAGGATTCAGACTCTTAGGTTACATGTTACTTAATTCATGATTAAGTACAACTTATTGCATTTCATAAGTTTTCCCCTCTTTCCTCTAATTATTACAGACGACGGGTTTTAGGTTTCCAGACTTAATTTATAATTAAGTACGACTTATCTCATTACATAAGTTATTTCATTCCCTCTATCATTTATTATTACCTAAGTTATAATTTCCACTTATCCCTAGGACAAGCCTACCTATTATCTTTCCTTTTCCCCATCAGTTTTATTAATAATAGGTTATTATCATTCCACATTCATTCTAATATTTATACTATTGTAAATTTCATTCATTTCCATTAATTACAATTAATGCCATTTATTTCTATCTTTTTATACACACATATTCATATACGTCTTTATGCACCAGACCTCTCACATTAAGCTGACCACTTGCGGATGCTGGATTTGCCAGGCGGTTCCAAGCAGACTTCTACAGATTTCTACAACAAGTTGGACTTAACCTTGTGTTTTAGCATAGTTACATCCATGTTTACGCTCTAGACTCCTCACATTAAGTTAACCACTTATGGATGTTTGATTTGTCGGGTGGTTCTTTCAGACTTCTACCACATGTTGTAATTAACCTCGTGTCGAAGTGAGGTTACAATTTTATATTTACGGTAAATTTAGGCATATTCATTCTTCCAAATTTTACTGTAATTCTTATTTACAATCTTTTGACACAATAATGTTCCTAACAAATGTTCATTGTAAATTTCATAATTACAGTGTTCACAGAAGTTCCCAATTCAAATAAGTGATTAATGGAAATAAGCTTTATATAACCCTAACAGATTAAACAGGCTAAGTATTACAGGTTCATATAACTCCAATTGATTAAATAGAAGTACTTAACCCCACAGATTTAACAAATTCCACAGGTTTCTAACAGTTTCATTAACATGTTCCACTTAATCTTTAATTAAGCCTACAGATTTACATGTTCATACATTCCTAAATTTCTAGTCATATTCCACGGTACTTAATTTCAACAAATTTCAACAGGTTAATCATTTTAGTAGATTAAACATTTCAGCAGGTTTACAGTTCTGCAGATTAATCATTTCAACAGATTACAACAGGTTAAACATTTAAGCAAATTTATTATACATATTAACGGGGAATGCCAAACGATAAATATACCATTATCAAAAAGGCATAACTTAAATCCACTCACCTAATAGCTTTCCAGTTCATGAATCTAGTCCAGAACTAGCATTCCATGACATGACTCCCCTAACTGAATCTATCACTTGAATAACCGTGGATTCACAATTCTCAAACTAAAAGAAAAGGGAAGAAAGAAAAGGGAAGAAAGAAAAGAAATCTAAATTGACCAGATCCAAGAATTTACCTCACTTCAATTAGAATTCTGAACACCCATTTGCAGATATACATTCTTTTCCTCCAGACCTTGAATCAGAATTTCCTTAAACTAATTATTCTATTTTTCTGAAGAGATTTGAGCAGGAAGAAGAATGGCAGAGGTTAGGCAGCCTCTAAGGAAATATGAGATTTAGGCTAGGCTCTACTGGTTATAGATGTTCTTGCACATGCAGCGCTGAGTGAGCAACGAATATGGTCTAAAAAATAGTCCAGATTCGTCAAACGAATTTGCCCAGATCTGGGGTGAGTCGAACCTGGGTCAGCCCTTCCAAGGGTTGGTCGGCCCTTCCAGGGGTTGGTCGACCCCGAGGTCGACCCCTCCATGGTGGGTCGACCCAGAGGTCGACCCTAGGGTCGACACACCCTTGCCTAGGTCGACCCATGGGTCAACCCCCTAAGGGGTGTGGGTCGACCGCTAACGGGCCACTTTCCCTCGCACTGTCTCGTTTTTCTTCTGGAATGATTTATTATTAATATATTTATATATATGAATCTTATGCGTATACAAATTTCTAATCCCCAAAACTCCTTTATACGTTATTTTTTTTACGCGAACTTGGGTTTTATCTGAATCAGAATTCCAAGACGAACGCAACGGTGATGCCGGTTCCACTTAATTCTTAATACTTAATTAAGTTATTCCCATTTTATTATCTTCAGGTATGGTTATAGCGTATTAAATTTTGAGGTGTTACGCCAGATTAAACTAAAGTGATTAGTTTTACTGTTGTTCTATGATTATTGATTTCATAGTTACTGGTGTGACATAATTGGATATATGTTTGAAATATATTGTTATGTATGATTTATTAGACTTACTGAACAATATGCATGTATATAGTGATATGTGTTCATATTGGAAGTATGGCTGTGTTGGTGATTCATGAGGCACTTATATGAAATCTGAATTGAATGGATATGTATGTATGTATGTATGTATGTATGTATATGTGTATGTATGAAAATACATGTGTGTGTGTATATATATATATATATTAAAAGTATTGTTTGCCAGATGAAAATTGAATATATATATATATATATATATATATAGGTAAGTGTGCATGAAAATGTATATATATAATATTAGGAAATAATTTGCTGGAGGGTTTTAAAAACTAAGTATATATATATGTGTGTGTGTGTGTATGCATGGAAATGTGCATATACATATATGTATATATATAATTGTTGGATATATATATGTATGTATACATGCATATAAAATGTGTGTATATTTATATTTATCAATTTATATACTTATATAAAACCTATATTTTATCCGCCATGACTGATTTGGAAGTGAGTTGTTGTTCATATAAATGGTTGAATGTGTGTAAGTTAGTCACTAAATCATAACCTGCTATATATTTATATCCATTTGAACACCAAAGTAAATGGAATTATGGACAGATGCCTTCTCTTCTATAAATGTAACTGAATGGACTTATACTATGAATGCTAGCTTATAACCAGTAGCGCATATTATATATGTGTGTGTGTGTGTGTGTGTGTGTGTGTATAAATGACTTGTATAGGTAGGTTGCATATATTTTGAATATATGTTGTGACTATTATAAATAGATGTATTCCATTCTTTGAAACTGACTAATGCATACAAACACTAATCTTTGGTACATAACCAGTGACACATATTTATTCATTCAAGTTTAGTATGCATATTATATTGCTCTTCAAAGACTGTAAGGCAGAGGAGAGCTACACAGTATATATATAACCATTGATAAGCATAAACATGTATTTTATTATATATGCCACCTGATTTATAAATACACTCATACCAGACGTGTTATGTTTGACCCTATTGATTGACCATGCAATCTCCTGGGGTGTCTCATTCAAACGAGGTAGTCCGAGGTATTGCCTTATAGGTGCAAATGTATTTTTCAGCTGCTAAGTGAGTTATAGATTTGGACTATAGATGCATAGAAGTTATTGACTTATTGTATTTCTATTTGCCTTTGAGATTCACAGTGCTACAGTAATTCAGTGTTAAGTATATTTTATGAATGATATTAACTGACTTGTATGTTCATATATTTTCAGTGTAAATAAATAGAGGGTAAGACCTGAGTTATGTAATTGATGTGCGTATTCTATAGATGTAATAAATTAGGCTAATTACTGAGTATATATATTTTCGACTGAAAACAGTAAATAACTTATCTGTATAAACTCGATCTGATCATGTTCTTTGTTTTGTTATGTTCCGAGTCGAAGTAGAAGCCATAAACTATATGATTCATTATTTAAAAAGGTCTCGTAACTCATGTATTGTTGGGGTGAGTATAACATGCAAAAATGATGCATGTATATGCTCACTTCACTATACAGACAATAGGGTTTTTATATTACAGTGACTATGGGAAGATGCCTATAAATTGATATGGGTTCTATATTGTTTTAGCTGAAACTATGTTATAAAGTACTTTATAAAATTAGTACGAATTGCAAAGATATGAGATGCTCTTATATTATATTTTCCCATGTGAAACTATTTTTATAAAGGTTTGTAAGACAACATGAATGCATTGAAGTATGTACATGTAGTCATTGTTTTGATACCTCTAAAAGAGTGCACTGAGTAGATTGTAAACATTGAACATCTATATAACATATTGTCATGTTAATGTGTAAGAATGGCTAGAAGCACATTTATATACTTAAGTATGGATTACACATATAAGTAGGGTGTGATCTTATTTAGTTAACAGCTGATTGAATGTGACACCCCCACGTCCGTTAATGTCACTCTTTATCAGAATGCGTTAAGTTTCGTGAAGCGTTATAGGTAAACAAAAACAGAAATATTACAAAACTGATATAAAATAACAGCGGAATTAAAACTTTATTAAATAGAAAAGCTTCGTGGTTCAAACCCAATTACATAATAAGTCTGGAATACTGAAAACATTAAACTTCTACCTAGTACAAAAATCATCATCATAGTACTATAATACATAAAATGAGCATAATCCCCAAAATATAGCCATAGTAGAGAAAATGCGAAATCGAGCAATACATCTAAGCAACTCCAAGCAGAAGGAATGAAGAATCCCGATCAAGCTTGAGTATTCCCATCCTGAGAACCGGGGGGGGGGGGGGGGAACGGAAGAGAAACAAGAGGAAACAAAATAGGTTAGGCATAAAGTCTGGCGAGTCTAGTTACTTTTATCATATAAATAAGTAAAAGCATCATGACAGGCATATAAGTTGGAGAGAGAGATAACAGTGTCATAAGGCTGGTGTAACAAGGTAAACAGAATAAACAGAACATTCATTGCGCTTCACTAATACTTTTCTCTACACCAATACTAGTATAACAAGAACAAGATGGTAGACTTAGGTGTACTTCTAGTGAGGGGTTTTACTCCATACAATAATAGGTAGCCCAATGGAATTGACATGTGTTAACCCCCAACGACAATAACAAGCTCCTAAACAAGCAATACTAGATGTACCCTAATTACTATGCCCAATCGATTGGCTCCCTAACTCGTAGACACCCGTGCTGGCCCCACAGTAGGATGTATCACCTCCTATAATGGCAACCCCATTATTTTCAAGGTGCACGGCTATATCTACTGATGTCACAGCATCTTATCTTCCCAAGCAAGCGGATCCATGCACGCACATGACCCCAATGGAATGCGTCATCAACACCCTTTACCAAGTGACCTCTTATAATCAGCTCAGTAAGCATGCCCTGACCCCGACCTAGTTTGAGGTTCACCGTTTGATACCAAGATGGGTTATTGACCGAAACGAGTCCCATACACCTGATGATACAAGCTTCCCCCTAGGCTTGAATCCCCACTACTAGGATTTCCATAGGTTATGCATACTAATTTAACAAGACTGCATAACCCCAATAGGTTAAGTTTGTCGGGTTCATATGTATAACCCGTCCCCATATGTTTTACATGATTAACTTAACGCTCCCTCTGATTCAAGCAAGTCTACCTAACCCCTACTCAAGTTAACTGGTGCATGTAATCCTTATGGATTCAAACAGGTTAAGTATTACAAGTTCATCACAATTCATTCATTTATGGTTATAATGCGTTAGACCTCCCACATCAAGTCTACCTCTTGTGGATGTTGGATATGCCGGTTGGGTCTGGGCAGACTTCTTGCATAAGTTGGACTTAACCTCGTGCCTTAGCGTCGTCGTGTGTACGTTTATGCACTTAGACCCCTCACATTAGATTTACTACTTGTGGACGCTAGCTGCATTTGTCAGGCGGTTCCGAACAGACTTCTACCACATGTGTAATTTAACCTCGTGTCAAAGCGTGGTTGCAGTTTCTAATTACTGTTAATCTAGGCATTTTCATTACTAACCAATTTTCAAGTTTATTATGCCCCTAATCCCCGTCCAATCTACGATACAAGTTATGCCCCAAATTAAAGTTTAGATCAAGATATAGATTATGCCCCCAAATCTCAAGCTTTGGCTCAAGGTATAAATTATGCGCAAATTTCCCAATCATGTTTACAATATGAATATTCCCCAAATTAATCATTCTAAATCGTTCCCAAATTCGTGCGTTCGTGTATTTCAGCAATAGGCCTTGGCTCGAATGTAGCGTGGCTATAAAACAAAAAGGGAAGAAAGGGAGAGAAGAGAACAAGAATAGGCTTAGCAAATAAAACTGGCATATGATGACATAATTAGGCAAACTAACATAATAGGCATAATGTGACATAATTAGAAAAAATATCAGAATAAGGATATCATGAATAGGCATATAGGCACTAATCAATAGATCAGGTGTACAAGTAATGGCAGATCTGTTATGATTAAGGTTACTAACAGGCATAGGCCAAGATCCAAACTTATAAACATGTGAAGATTACATTTTAGATGTTTATATCTAAAAGCAAAATAAACTCACTGTGATTGGATCTAAATAACAGAGAATTGATCGTAGATGTTGTAGCATAGATCTTTGAATATGTATAACTAGTTTTTGAAGAAGAATAGGCTAGATCAAACTTATTTGGGGAAGCACCTCGTTGTCGCCATTGATTTAGATGAATAAAACAATGGGATTAAGGTCCTTTATATAGCCATCATCCAGTGAATCAGGACACACAACAAGTCCAGATTCGTCAAGGGGGGTCGACATGGGTGTCGACCCATGGGTCGACACCCTTAGGGCACGGGGTCGACCCCCAATAGGTCGAGTTCTCGTGCCTTCCTGCTTCTGGTTTTCGAAATATTTTGAATGTTTTGATTGGTTTTGTATAAATGTAGTTCTCTTGTGCGTATACAAACTTCTAACCTTAATAACTTCTTTATATGATGTCCGTTTTACGCAAACTTGGTGTGTATCTTAAGCAAAGTTCTAAGACGAACTCTATGGCATAGCCCGTTTTACTTAATTCTAAATATTTAATCAAGTATTCTTTATTTTTTTCATTTTAATGTTCTTAGAGTTACGGGGTGTTACGTTGAAAGCCTTGTGCAGTTATTTTAAAGCTTGATTAAAAGATACTCAGTAGCATTATAAGTTGAGGACATGTAAATCGTAGATAAGTTTTGTAAAGACCCGTTACTTCCCCGGTAAGGAAAGAGCGGATACTTTGAGGACAACACACAAAAGAACGCAGACAGAAGAACATTTCATTGTATATTACAACAATTCCATCAGAATAGAAGAATATACAGAGTATGAATAAATAAAATACATTCGATAAATATCAGAGATTACACTAAATTACATAGCAGCGGAAAAATAATACAAAACACAACTAAAAGTAATACATGAATACAGAGCTTTCCGAGTATCGTTCCAGCTGTAAACCAGGATCCTGCGAATATAAATCTGCAAAACCAAAACTACTAGCTGCCTGTGTCAAAATAAGGGCACCTAGAGTTTAGGTTAAATCAATAAACTCCAGGTCAGTCATGGGACTAGTGTGAGAACTAAAAACAGTTATTAATCTTTATTTTAAAGTTAGGTAAATCAAGGGACCACGCTGTATAACACAGAACGGGTTTCCTCCCAAGAATACCAGTGCATAAAACAAACAACGCAATGCTAAATAAAGAAAAATTAAGCTACTATAAGACCCAGGTCCCATCACACAATGCAACACAAACCGGAGGATAGGGTTTTACCTTATAATAGCCAAAGAATGCTTGATACATGAAATTTCATGTTTTATTATTACTATAAGTGTATAGTGTCAAAACAATTTCCATCATAAATATCAATCATAGACGGCATGGGTATCATATATCATGTCGCCATACTAGGCTCTACAATCAAAACCGCACATGTCACGTATTGGAAGTTGGATTTCCATCTGTGAACCAAGGCAAGGGATCGTCCTCTACCGATTCGAGATAATCTAGCCCATGTCTCAGGATCAGAATGCATCGACCCTTGGATCTTCAGGGCCGGTTCACCGATGTGGATTAGACGAAACCCTGAACACTACATCTCCCCACCCTATGGGGCGTAAATGAGCCAACGAATGACTCCATCGGTTCGAGAACGACCGATATATCCGAGGCGCCTTGCAATAGCAACAACCACATAAGTCAAACTTGTCAGGGTATGTAAAACCAATGACGCAACTTCTAGCTAGAAGGAAACGCATGTCCTCCCTACAGTCCTCTCCCGTTTCTGGTTCACAACCGAGGTGTGAGGCTCGCGAATTAATGCTACACAAAGTTGTGCCACACAGGCTGTGCCTTGATCATCAACCACAAGACTCTTCTTTTCAACAGAAGCCTTGATCATTTGCATCTTAGCATGCCACACAGGCAAACCACTCCATGCAACCGATATCCATCAATCACACAGAATGATATCCAATGTCAGACACACAGTCCATTTACAAGTCCGTTCTGGGTCTGAACGAAACCGGAGGCACCTTGTACCTCGCATATCCATCAATCTCCAAGTACGTCTGGACGACCACTAACTGATTCCCTCCTCTCGGGTGTACGGCCCAATCAAGATCATCAGTAATCACCCAAACGACGTGAAGACCTCCGGTCTTCAACCACTGTCTTCATCCTCGATACCACGTCGAATCAGTTATTCAGAATGGGATAAACCTGGCCTTTCTGAATAACTCGCGTATATAATAAACAAGTGTTACACAAACACAACATACGCCTCATTCCAATTCATCAGTCACTAACCGTAAACTAGTAAGAGAACAACTCCCCAAGTATTAACCCCGAAGGCGGAAACCAACATCAGATCAATACCCAGGAAACCATTCATCTTAACTAATTTTCAATTAGTTTCTAAATTTCATGTTCTTAGGGAAAGGTTCCCATTAATTTTATCAAAGATAAATTCTTTAAATTTAATCTTTAATCTTCTTTTGAATATCAATTCAAACTAGTCTGGATTAGCGAACCACACCGAAGTAATGATTTATTTTATTTCCCAATCCCAACCTATTCATCCCATGAAGTAAAACTGGAAATACTTCATATCTGACACCATGGTGTTATCGGTAAATTCAATTACCATTTCACGTTCAAATCTAATTAAAGATTTAACTATCGCCTGGAGCAAAACTGGTGATACTCCATTCTCGACCATTCCAATCTAATTAAAGATTCATTAAAACTCTACTTGGTTTTAATCTTCCCAAAAATCAATATTAATGATTATTTAACTTGGGAAATCACCTCCTATCTTTAACTGGGTTAAAGAACCAATGTCATTTAAAACACGGTTCACTATAAACCCAAAATCACATTCCATTAATTATCGAGTTAAAGAACAAGTGTTGTTTAAAACACCGTTCACGATAAACCCAAAAATCAATTCAAATTCAATTCCAATTAAATACCATTTAATTGGTACACTTCATTAAATCTAAACAAAAAGATTTAATCTTTTTTTCTCAACTGGGTTTAAGAACGGTATTATTAAAGATACCATTCACGACAAACCAAAATCACATTTGATATTAAATACAAGGATCTGAATAGAAAATATATCGACTTATATTCAATATCAAATTCTACGACCAACAAATATCGTATTGGAAATAACGATATAAATATATCTTTCAAATTTCCATAACAATATCTGTATAATCACGAAATCCAACATCGAAATATTCCAAAGATAATTTTGATTCAAATCCATTCCAATTCAATTATCGGAAATTCTGGTTATTTTCAAAACCATTTCAAATCCACTTTATTTATTTTAAAAATAAATGAATTTATAATTCTAGTTCAAAACTAGTTCATTTCGATAAAAATATATTTTTATCTTTTCTAAAATAGAGATTTTCATCCCAACTCTTCACAAATCATTTCTTATGATTTTACACAAATTATCACTATTTTTAATAATTTTATCTAGGCCCATACAGTCGATTTCCATCTACGGCCATCGAACTGCACTTACAGCGACCTTTTCTAAATTTGATTTGGATATAATTCCAAATTCAACTGCTAGATTTAAAATCTCTAATATTCATTAGAAAGCTCTTTTCGATACGAACCCAACGGCTTCGGTTTTAGGAGAATCCGACGGTCGGATCTCCCGTAATATCCATTCGAAGTCAATGGTCGAAATTCGTGAACTACCACGGCGCGGCGCGTTCTATTCAGGCCATTTTATATAATATATATTATATTTCGTCGATTTCCTTTCAAAACGTATTTTATAAATCGTTTTAAATTCGTTTTCGAAACGATTTCAACTTCATATTCAATTTCGAATCAAAATTGAATATTCCACATCATCGATTTATAAATGATAATATTTTCAAAACGTTAAATTTTGAAATCACTTTCTTTTCTATATTCATTATAAAAATGAATATAATCGATATAAATATCGTTCACGTCAAAATGGCGTCAATCTAATCAACACGGCTTTTATTCAACACATGAATATATTTTCAATTCAACACATGAATTTATTTTCAATTCAACACATGAATTTATTTTCAATTCAACACATGAATGTATTTTTATTCAACACATGAATTTATTTTCAATTCGACACTTGAATTCATTTTCTAAATTGGAATGAGGCCTAATCAATTACCATATAATGTTAATTATATGGGTTTTCTACAACACATGTATATAACAGCAACGATAAATAATCAACCATCATCCAGAGTGCACCACACCACTGCATAAGCATAAAATAAAATAATTAACGCTTACACAGTCTGTCGACCAATCGATCCACATACAGCTAAATAATTGGGATTAGTGTATGCCAAATATCATCCCAATACCCGTGTGGGGTTTCAAATCAACAAACACATATTTTTATTTGTGCGGTTGGGCGATGTGTAAAATTTTTTGTCCCAATCAATATCAGTCAAATCTGTGTATATAAACAAATCTCCGATTTGTTTATTACTTTTTATTTTATATACACGTTAAAAATTATATTTTTGACTATATAAAATATTTTCCACTATAAAATATTTTATTTCATTCCACATCACACAATCAAATTTCACAACATAGCAACCAAACAAATAAGTCATCCATGGTCTGTGGACGATGGGTGTCGGGTGCTACTAAGCACCGTCTGCATCCTAGCATATATTTCAAACTAGAAATAAATTAAAGGTGAGGAGTTCTCACAGAGGGTTCCACTCCACCGTGCTTTACTTTTGAACTGCTAAACCGTTTGGATATGTTTGAAATTCCAATGCAGTCCTCGCCACGCTGTTCAGCGCTGCAGAAATAGGAGGGGGTTGGTGCGTCCGAGGGGCGGTGGTGCTCCTGAGAGGCGGCGGTCGGAGGTGCATATGGTTGCTGGGTTGGCGGTTGGCCGATGGAGGCGTTTGGGGAGGGAATTGTTCGAATTGGGAGGGGAGGAGAGAGGCGTGAGGGTGCTATCGATGGGGGAGAAGTGGCGCAGCGAATTCTGGTGGGAGGTGGAGCATCGCGGTGAGCGGCGGTCGGAGGTGATCGATCCCCTGGATCGAGCGGGTTTTCCCCCTTTTTTTATTTTGTTTCCTTCGATCAAATGAATGGTGGGGTGACCGGTTATAGGAGAATATAAAGGGGGTTTTGTAATAACCCGAATTTTAACAACATGTTAAAACCATAAATCAAGGTAGAATTAATTTTTAAAATAAGAATCAAGGGAAACGGGTTATTCCATTGCGTTCGTCTCAGAATTCTTCTTGAAATAGAGTCCGAGTTTGCATAAAATGGATGTCGTATGAAGATGATATGGACGAACGAAGTTAGGCAGAAAAACCAGAAACCGACCAGAATGCACTGGCGCACTTGGGAAGTGCGCAAAAACAAAATTGTAATGGCGCACTTGGGAAGTGCGCCCATGCAATTTTGCATTGGTGCACTTGGCAGGTGCGCCCAGGCCGAGCAACAGGCCTGCACAGCTTTCTGGTTTGACCCTGGCTGGCCTGGTCGGGTTCTGGTCGAATTTCTGAGCTCTGTTGTGTCACTAGGGCTAACTTGTCACTTTCTGATTGGCTTCTCTTGAGATGGATGGCCTTGATTTACCCTAGCTTCATCGACGGCTCTAATTATATTGAAATTCTATATAAACAGCCTCCTAGCCTCATTCTCTTTACACCATTCTTCTCTAACCCTATGCTGCTCAAACTCTTGATGATCATGGCTTTCTTCCTCTTCCTCTAAATTAAATTAAATTAAAAGTAAAACGCGAAGATTATTTCTTGAAGACTACGGCTAGGAATTGGGGATTTGCTTCTACAATCAAAGCAAGATTCAACGACAAATTTCTAGACTTGACTTCTACATCTTTCTTAGACCACGATCTGTAAGTTCCAGTTACTTTTAGATAAAAACTATAAATCTAATATGGGCATGTTATAAATTGGAATTGATTTATGTATGATTCATATCTATTCTTGGTGTCTTCTTGGATCTTGACTATTGGGAATATTGCCTACGACGTTGAAACTATTGTTAATGACATAAGACTATGACTATGCCTATGACTGTGGACATAAGATTTTGCCTATGCCTATGCCTATGACTATGACGGTGAACATATGACTATGCCTATGACTATGACGGTAAACATAAGACTGCCTATGACTATGAACATAAGACTATGCCTATGACTGTGACGGTGAATATAAGACTGCCTATGACTATGAACAATATGACTATGCCTATGACGGTGAACATAAGACTACCTATGACTATGAACAATAAGACTATTGCCTATGACTATGACAAGGACAATTGTGGTTAATCACCTATGATTCATTGCCTAGGATTATGACTATGAAATTGGACCTAAGCTTGATTTTCTGTTCAGACGTATTTTCTTTATTTGTCCTTGGATCTTGATTTTGGGGATTTTTCTATTTAAGTTAGATCTATCCATGTTCTTGAATCTAGATTAGTATTCAACCCTTTTTATGTTCGTAATGTTATCAGATTTATATGCCTGTGATGTTTTAATCAATTTATTCAGTTATGTCATACCTTGAAAATAGATTGATTATGTTATTGAATGATATTGATCTATGCATGTGGTTCTATTTTATTATCATGTTGAATTGGGAATTAATGAATAAGTCTATTCCTATGTATAGGAACTTGAAGTATAACCTGTTATGATAAGTTGTGTAGTTTATCTTGTTATGCAAGTTTTAGGTTGTAAAATCATATCACATATGTGACCAAATGTTAGATCTACATGTTTATGTGTATATGTTAAACCCTACAAGATCACACCTATGATATTCATGTTGATTATTTTGTAAGTTCACACCTATGATGTTCATATTGACTATGCCGATGATGCCAAGTTTACGCCTATGTCATGCTTATGTTAATGAATTGCTTTACGCCAATTTTGTGTACGCTGAATTAGGCTAAGTTTTTAGCCTAATATTATATGTCAAAAACCATGCGGATGGAAAATTAGGCTAAGATTGTTAGCCTGATATTTAGACGGGGTAACATTGGGAAAAATTGGTAATCATAGGAAGCTTGGCATGAATCTTGCCTTGAAACTCGACAAGAACTTGACATGAAACTTGCCTTGAAAACTTAACACGAACTTGACATGAATCTTGAACATGGACATGACACTAGAATGAACTTGAAAATGGCCAACTCGAGGTTGGATTGAGTTTGCAGTTTAATTTTTCCCGGAACCGGCCGGAAAATCAAGTTACTGCAAACAATACGATCCAATGTGGGTAGTTGGTCATAGCGCGCTTGAAAACCAGAGGTCAGACTGAGTTGTGGTGTAATTCTGCCCGGAACTGCCCAACATATCCAGTGACCACAACAACAGGTCTGATGTGAGAGGTTGGGGTGCATTAATGAATTAATGCCACATGATAGGGTTAAGTCATGAACATGAAAGATAATACTTAACCAACTTGATACATGAACTTGAATGGTGACACTTAGTCAAATTTGACATGACACGTACGTGGTTAAGTCACGAACTTGAATGACAACACTTAACCAACTTGACATGCTAGACTGATAGGGGTTAAGTCACGAATTTAAATGACAACACTTAACCAACTTGACATGCTAGACTGATAGGGGTTAAGTCACGAATTTAAATGACAACACTTAACCTATTGGACGGAAACCCTAGTTACGCGGTCCGTTTCAGCAGTAACCCACTAGATGTATCATGGTACCCTGGGACTAGGCAGGGTGGGGCATGATTACTGGGCTGATTGTAAGCGACCAGAACGACGGCTGTGTTGGTGCGCCAGTGTAGGTTCAGGCGGGCTATGGTCGTGCACGTGGTCCGGAGTTGAAAAAGCAGGCATTGGGCATCAGTAGGTTTATCTGTGCATTCTTGATTCGTGTCGGTGGTTGGCACCATAGGGCTTGATACACCCCATGGTGGACCTAACACAGGTGACTACATTCGTGATAGGGCCGTATGACATAGACACACATGACGAGCTAGAACTTGTAGGGAGCCGTTCGACTAGTAGATCGTTTCGTTGGACCTAGAAATGGGTCATTTCAAGATGTTGGGCCAAGGAATACTTTCATGATTAATATAAGACATGGTTTTGGGATTCTAGTACAGTTGATGCAGCAACCTTGAATACGTGATGCTATACTTGACTTATCATGTTATCTTAGTCTATCTTGCCCATCTTGTCATCATCTGTATGTTTACTTTCAGTTTATACATGTCATGTTACCTTTATCTGTTTTTATGCTGAAAGTCACTTGGACTTACCAGTCTTTATGACTGAACCGTTTTCTTTCGCCTCTTTTTCTTTCGTTTCCCCCCTCCCCCCCAGGTTCTCAGGGAGGAAACTCTAGCACTTAGCTTGGATTTCACTTGCTTTTGATTCAGCTCATGTACGGTTTGATCTTGGGCTATGCTATGGCTGCAGTTTCTACTACCTTTGAGGAATTAAGCTACTTTTGATGTTTTAAGTTTATGCTTCTTTATTTATGCAAGACAGAATTTGTTGTGATGGAAAAAAATGATCTTGGCTATTTGATGTAAAAGGTTTTGACTCTTTTTGAAAGTAATGAAATTTATCTTTTGATTCTTCCGCTGTTTTATATATGTTCTGTCTTGTAATATTTCTGTGTTTGTTTACCTCGATAACGCTCCTCCAAAACTAGTTCATTCCCTTTGTGAGTGACCCTAGTGGAGGTGGGGTGTTACATTTGGTATCAGAGAAGAAGGTTACCAGACTGGGCAAAAGTTTTTAAAAACCTTCTAAAATTATTTTCAAAAAACCGTTTACAAAGAAACATTTTTCAAGAAAAGTCTTGTTTTATTTAAAGGCTATTCCCCAAAAGCCATCAGCACTATCCTTTGTTTCCTTGTTTGAATCTCTTTTCCTTTCTTTTCTCCATCTGTAGTCGCAGTAGTTTAACCTGTGGCTAATCTTCTTTCTAGCTTCGTAGAGGGTTTTCCGTACGATGGAGATAGTTTCCGTGAGGCTTGTTAACATGTTACATAAGAAAGGTATGAGTGATAAGGCGGATGAGTCTCAGAACGAGAAGAAAGACTTCTAGAAGGGAGACGAGAATAACGACAACAATAATAACAAGTCACGTGATAAGAGGAAGTGCAACTTCTATGGTATAGTTGGGCATATAGTCCAGGATTGTAGAAAGAAGAAGATGAAGATGGGAGCATGTTTCCAGTGTGGTGAAACTGGACATATCAGCAAGAACTGCCCTATGAAGCAAGGGCAAGCCCCGCAGGCAGGACCTTCTGGGGGTACATCTTTAACTTCTTCTCTTAGATGCTTTGTTTTATCTTGCTTATCTTCCCAATACTATCTTGAGAACCTTAGGTAGAACCTTTTTTTTTGGATGTAAACATGTGATTGAAACATGTTATGGTTGATGTTTGCAAATGGTTGCAAGTGGTCGCAAGTGGTTGCTCGTGGTTGCATAACACACATTAGGCACTAGATCGACTCAGACACATTTTCATATTACATATTCATGAGTGTTTATACTTGTTTATGGATGAAATTGAATGTGCTATCATGTGGATATTGCATATGGATGGATGTTTGTGCACACATATAGTGTTTATATGACTAGGACTATTTGCATACATGTTGGATTCATGACACTAAACATATTCCGCATTAGGAAGATCAATCAGGCCTGATCATTTGCATTAGATAAGGAACATATACACACACTTTCTGCATATGTTCATATAGCATTAGAAATCGTTTAAGGACAATGGTTGCTTATGGATGATGGTTGAGTAGATGATTGATTGGATGTTAGGATGCATTCTTCTTAACTTGAAGATTTCGGGGACGAAATCCGTTAAGGAGGGAAGAATGTAACAACCCAAATTTTAACAACATGTTAAAACCATAAATCAAGGCAGAATTAATTTTTAAAATAAGAATCAAGGGAAACGGGTTATGCCATTGTGTTCATCTTGGAATTCTGCTCGAAATAGAGTCCGAGTTTGCGTAAAACGGATGTCGTATGAAGAAGATATGGACGAACGAAATTAGGCAGAAAAACCAGAAACCGGCCAGAATGCACTGGCGCACTTGGGAAGTGCGCCATAAAAAAATTGCATTGGCGCACTTGGGAAGTGCGCCCATGCAATTTTGCATTGGGCACTTGGCAGGTGCGCCCAGGCCGAGCAACAGGCCTGCACAGCTTTCTGGTTTGACCCTGGCTGGCCTGGTCGGGTTCTGGTCGAATATCTGAGCTCTGTTGTGTCACTAGGGCTAACTTGTCACTTTCTGATTGGCTTTTCTTGAGATGGATGGCCTTGATTAACCCTAGCTTCATCGACGGCTCTAATTAAATTGAAATTCTATATAAACAGCCTCCTAGCCTCATTCTCTTTACACCATTCTTCTCTAACCTTATGCTGCTCAAACTCTTGATGATCATGGCTTCTTCCTCTTCCTCTAAATTAAATTAAATTAAAAATAAAACGCGAAGATTATTTCTTGAAGACTATGGCTAGGAATTGGGGATTTGCTTCTACAATCAAAGCAAGATTCAATGATTCAACAATTCAATGACAAATTTCTAGACTTGACTTCTACATCTTTCTTAGACCACGATCTGTAAGTTCCAGTTACTTTTAGATTAAAACTATCAATCTAATATGGGCATGTTATAAACTGGAATTGATTTATGTATGATTCATATCTTTTCTTGTTTTCTTCTTGGATCTTGACTATTGGGAATATTGCCTACGACGTTGAAACTATTGTTAATGACATAAGACTATGACTATGCCTATGACTGCGGACATAAGATTTTGCCTATGCCTATGACTATGACGGTGAACATAAGACTATGCCTATGACTATGACGGTGAACATAAGACTGCCTATGACTATGAACATAAGATTATGCCTATGACTATGACGGTGAACATGAGACTACCTATGACTATGAACAATATGACTATGCTTATGACTATGACGGTGAACATAAGACTGCCTATGACTATGAACAATAGGACTATTGCCTATGACTATGACAAGGACAATTGTGGTTAATCACCTATGATTCATTGCCTAGGATTATGACTATGAAATTGGACCTAAGCTTGATTTTCTGTTTAGACCTATTTTCTTTATTTGTCCTTGGATCTTGATTTTGCGGATTTTTCTATTTAAGTTAGATCTATCCATGTTCTTGAATCTAGATTAGTATTCAACCCTTTTTACGTTCGTAATGTTATTAGATTTATATGCCTGTGATGTTTTAATCAATTTATTCAGTTATGTCATACCTTAAAAATAGATTGATTATGTTATTGAATGATATTGATCTATGCATGTGGTTCTATTTTATTATCATGTTGAGTTGGGAATTAATGAATAAGTCTATTCATATGTATAGGAACTTGAAGTATAACCTGTTATGATAAGTTGTGTAGTTTATCATGTTATGCAAGTTTTAGGTTGTAAAATCATATCACATATGTGACCAAATGTTAGATCTACATGTTTATGTGTATATGTTAAACCTATGTCATATTTCAAGTTCACACTTATTCATATGTTCGTGATTGATTTGCAAGTTCACATATATGTAAGTTGATTTAGTCTATGTTGCAAATTAACATATATGTATGTTGGTTCAGTCTACGCTACAAGATCACACCTATGATATTCATGTTGATTATTTTGTAAGTTCACACCTATGATGTTCATATTGACTATGCCGATGATGCCAAGTTTACGCCTATGTCATGCTTATGTTAATGAATTGCTTTATGCCAATTTTGTGTACGTTGAATTAGGCTAAGTTTTTAGCCTAATATTATATGTCAAAAACCATGTGGACGGAAAATTAGGCTAAGATTGTTAGCCTAATATTTAGACAGGGTAACGTTGGGAAAAATTGGTAATAATAGGAAGCTTGGCATGAATCTTGCCTTGAAACTCGACAAGAATTTGACATGAAACTTTCCTTGAAAGCTTAACACGAACTTGACATGAATCTTGAACATGGACATGATACTAGAATGAACTTGAAAATGGCCAACTCGAGGTTAGGTTGAGTTTGCAGTGTAATTTTTCCCGGAACCGCCCGGCAAATCCAGTTACTGCAAACAATAGGATCCAATGTGGGTAGTTGGTCATAGCGCACTTGAAAACCCGAGGTCAGACTGAGTTGTGGTTTAATTCTGCCCGGAACCGCCCGGCATATCCAGTGACCACAACAACAGGTCTGATGTGAGAGGTTGGGGTGCATTAATGAATTAATGCCATATGATAGGGTTGAGTCATGAACATGAAAGACAATAAATACTTAACCAACTTGATACATGAACTTGAACGGTTACACTTAGTCAAATTTGACATGACACGTACGCGGGTTAAGTCACGAACTTGAATGACAACACTTAACCAACTTGACATGCTAGACTGATAGGGGTTAAGTCACGAATTTAAATGACAACACTTAACCAACTTGACATGCTAGACTGATAAAGGTTAAGTCACGAATTTAAATGACAACACTTAACCTATTGGACGGAAACCCTAGTTACGCGGTCCGTGTCAGGAGTAACCCACTAGATGTATCACGGTACCCTGGGACTAGGCAGGGTGGAGCACGATTACTGGGCTGATTGTAAGCGAACAGAACGACGGCTGTGTTGGTGCGCCAGGGTAGGTTCAGGCGGGCTATGGTCGTGCACGTGGTCCGGAGTTGAAAAAGCAGGCATTGGGCATCAGTAGGTTTATCTGTGCATTCTTGATTCATGTCAGTGGTTGGCACCATAGAGCTTGATACATCCCATGGTAGACCTAGCACAGGTGACTACATTCGTGATAGGGCCGTATGAACAGACACACATGACGAGCTAGAACTTGTAGGGAGCCGGTCGACTAGTGGATCGTTTCGTTGGACCTAGAAATGGGTCATTTCATGATGTGGGCCAAGGAATCATTTCATGATTAATATAGGACATAGGTTTGGGATTCTAGTACGGTTGATGCAGCGAACCTTGAATACGTGATGCTATACTTGATTTATACTTGACTTATCATGTTATCTTAGTCTATCTTGCCCATCTTGTCATCA
The DNA here is from genome assembly GCA_030737875.1 of Allium sativum. NCBI lineage: Eukaryota > Viridiplantae > Streptophyta > Magnoliopsida > Asparagales > Amaryllidaceae > Allium > Allium sativum. Next base: position 389,513,461 of record CM060921.1, read on the forward strand.
TCTGTATGTTTACTTTCAGTTTATACATGTCATGTTATCTTTATCTGTTTTTATGTTGAAAGTCACTTGGACTTACCAGTCTTTATGACTGACCCATTTTCTTTTGCCTCTTTTTCTTTCGTTTCCCCCCCGGGTTCTCAGGGAGGAAACTCTAGCACTTAGCTTGGATTTCGCTTGCTTTTGATTCAGCTCATGTACGGTTTGATCTTGGGCTATGCTATGGTTGCAGTTTCTGCTACCTTTGGGGAATTAAGCTACTTTTGATGTTTTAAGTTTATACTTCTTTATTTATGCAAGACAGAATTTGTTGTGATGGAAAATAATGATCTTGGCTATTTGATGTAAAAGGTTTTGACTCTTTTTGAAAGTAATGAAATTTATCTTTTGATTCTTCCACTGTTTTATCTATATTCTGTCTTGTAATATTTCTGTGTTTTTTTACCTCAATAACGCTCCTCCAAAACTAATGCATTCCCTTTGTGAGTGACCATAGCGGAGGTAGGGTGTTACAGGTTTCATATAAAATATATATATTTAATTATTTATTGATTTCAAAAAGAAACTTTCTATTTCGAACTCGAAATCGAACCCACCGACTATCGTCCATAGCTAATTACCCCCATCCCGAACACAATGGGATATGTATCGTAAGCTGATTTGATCGTTCCGATCAGTTTCCGTCAAAATTAAAATATAACTCTATATATTGAATTTGAACGCGCATTTTAATTTATCGGGGCCACATACGAACTCTAAAAATTCCCGAAAAATATTTTCTAACTTCCTATTGACGATACGGTCCTAACAAAATTGATTTCGTCAAATTCTGAGACCGTTTGAAAATGACCATTTTCCAGTTGATTAAATTCAAATGAAATGGTCAAAACACGTTTTCCTTTGCCACGCTCGCATATTGATTCGAAAAATTACGAATTTTGAAACCTAGCAATAATTTGACATCACGGATCCAACAAAAGTGGTTTCGTCGAAAACCGAGGTCGTTTGCAAAATGGCTATTTTTAAGGGCCGAAATTCCATAGCGACTGTTCTGAATTTTCAACTGGGCATAATTTTTGATTCCCGCTATGAAATTTCGATTTTTCGGATTCGTTGGAAAGATATTCTCTATTAGATTCAAATTTTTTTTGTTTTTTTTTTTTAAAATCCGGTTTATTTTGAATCCTGTACATTCATTTAAAGTGTAAAATCAAAATTTCGAACTACCGTGCCATTTTCAATTCCTTTTATAATTAAAATAAAATATTTATATTCTAACGAAGATCTATATAATATATACGTTCCATTCTATTGAAAATAAAATTTTTTGTTATTATTTAAAATAATTCATTTTAAATATTCAAAATTCATTAAAATTGCCAAAATAAAAATTTCAAGCTGGCTCAGAATTTTCGGGTTATTACAATCTGCCCCACTTAAAACTTTTCGTCCCCTAAAAGGAACGAAGCCGAAAGTTGTTTTACAAATCAACTCAACTTCCACTATTTTCATTATGGCTTAAGTTCTTCAACTTTTCAGTTTCTAAGAACTTTTCAAACTTGTCAAAAATTTGACTAACACCCTAAATTTTCGAAAAATTTCGACATAATCTCCCCTACACCGGGGACTTCGGGATATTTCATATAGCCTCCCATGGCCTTCTTCAATCCAAAAAGAAAAAGAAACAGCCAAGCGGCTTGCCAATCGGCTCATAAAATCATCCAAACCCAAGAAATACAATAAACATGTACCTATTGGTCGGGCAAACAATTTTATTCTTCTGCTCTAGCCTCCTTGCTATGACCTGTTCAATGTAAGTACATGTATATGCATGCAATTTCAAACAATTTTCAATACAGCTCAATATTCGGTTCAATTAGGCTAAATGGTTCAAAATATCAAACAAATAAACAAAAAACACAACCATCAATCAATTAGTGGATTATCATTTCAAATTCATAATTTTAATACATAGTCAAAAATCATATTTTTGATGCCAAATCACAACAAATAATCCTATGTAAGTTTTGGTTCTCACACCAGTCTGATGGAAATATATAGATATCACACCTTCGTCACTTGAAAATAAATATTGGTGATGGTATACTTCATCATCAGGCCCATGTCCGGGCGCCTAGAGTGCGATTCTATATCTATCCAGTATATTAAAACTTTGAATATACGTTCATGACGCGTATATGCAAAATCATTATATACTCGATTGTCCAAGATCAATATAAATAAAATATTCAAATACGTTGAATATGGTTTAAATCTTCAAAACAATTTGGTTTTATTTTAAAAATATACCCTTCACGCTCGTTCTAGGATACTACTGATCCTATCTCTAACGAGTCATTCTAATTGGATATTACTAATCCAATTTCTGATGAATTCTTTCGTTCGGTTCTAATGTGTCTTGTTCTCGAGCTCTGTAAACCAAAGCTCTGATACCAACCTGTGATATAGCCGACGAAATCTGGTAGGCTTTGCAACCATCCCTTCATCCCCCAAGCAGCAGGTAATACCCACCGTGGCTCCCAAATGGTCCCCCAGTACACTTGTTTTACGGCGATCCTCTCGAGCCTCCCGGCCACTGCCTAACCAACCCCCGCAAGGGACATGTAGGGGTAAGATTCTCCCGTTCGCCACCAAACCGCGAAGCAATAACCCCCCATCATGACTGCAACAAGAACTGGTGATACTCCATTCTCGACCATTCCAATCTAATTTAAGATTCATTAAAACTCCACTTGGTTTTAATCTTCCAAAAAATCAATATTAATGATTATTTAACATGGGAAATCACCTCCTATCTTTAACTGGGTTAAAGAACCAATGTCATTTAAAACACGGTTCACTATAAACCCAAAATCACATTCCATTAATTATCAGGTTAAAGAACAAGTGTTATTTAAAACACCGTTCACGATAAACCCAAAAATCAATTCAAATTCAATTCCAATTAAATACCATTTAATTGGTACACTTCATTAAATCTAAACAAAAAGATTTTTTTTTCTCAACTGGGTTTAAGAACGGTATTATTAAAGATACCATTCACGACAAACCCAAATCACATTTGATACTAAATACAAGGCTCTGAATAGAAAATATATCGGCTTATATTCAATATCAAATTCTACGACCAACAAATATCGTATTGGAAATAACGATATAAATATATCTTTCAAATTTCCATAACAATATCTGTATAATCACGAAATCCAACATCGAAATATCCCAAAGATAATTTCGATTCAAATCCATTCCAATTCAATTATTGGAAATTCTGGTTATTTTCAAAACCATTTCAAATCCACTTTATTTATTTTAAAAATAAATGAATTTATAATTCTAGTTCAAAACTAGTTCATTTCGATAAAAATATATTTTTATCTTTTCAAAAATAGAGATTTTCATCCCAACTCTTCACAAATCATTTCTTATGATTTCACACAAATTATCACTATTTTTAATAATTTTATCCAGGCCCGTACAGTCGATTTCCATCTACGGCCATCGAACTGCACTTACAACGACCTTTTCTAAATTTGATTTGGACATAATTCCAAATCCAAATGTTAGATTTAAAATCTCTAATATTCATTAGAAAGCTCTTTTCGATACGAACCCAACGGTTCCAGTTTTAGGAGAATCCGACGGTCAGATCTCCCGTAATATCCATTCGAAGTCAATGGTCGAAATTCGCGAACTGCTGCGGCGTGGTGCGTTCTATTCAGGCCATTTTATATATATAATATATATATAATATATTTTGTCGATTTCCTTTCAAAACGTATTTTATAAATCGTTTTAAATTCGTTTTCGAAACGATTTCAACTTCATATTCAATTTCGAATCAAAATTGAATATTCCACATCATCGATTTATAAATGATAATTTTTTCAAAACATTAAATTTTGAAATCACTTTCTTTTCTATATTCATTATAAAAACGAATATAATCGATATAAATATCGTTCACGTCAAAATGGCGTCAATCTAATCAACACGGCTTTTATTCAACACATGAATATATTTTCAATTCAACCCATGAATTTATTTTCAATTCAACACATGAATTTATTTTCAATTCAACACATGAATGTATTTTTATTCAACACATGAATTTATTTTTAATTCGACACATGAATTCACTTTCTAAATTGGAATGAGGCCCAATCAATTACCATATAATGTTAATTATATGGATTTTCTACAACACATGTATATAGTAGCAACGATAAATAATCAACCATCATCCAGAGTGCACCACACCACTGCATAAGCATTAAATATAAATAATTAACGCTTACACAGTCTGTCGACCAATCGATCGACATACAGCTAAATAATTGGGATTAGTGTACGCCAAATATCATCCCAATACCCGTGTGGGGTTTCAAATCAACAAACACATATTTTTATTTGTGCGGTTGGGCGATGTGTAAAATTTATCGTCCCAATCAATATCAGTCAAATCAGTGTATATAAACAAATCTCCAATTTGTTTATTACTTTTTATTTTATATTCACGTTAAAAATTATATTTTTGACTATATAAAATATTTTCCACTATAAAATATTTTATTTCATTCCATATCACACAATCAAATTTCACAACACAACAACCAAACAAACAAGTCATCCATGGTCTGTGGACGACGGGTGTTGGGTGCTACTAAGCACCGTATGCATCCTAGCATACATTTCAAACTAGAAATAAATTAAAGGTGAGGAGTTCTCATAGAGGGTTCCACTCCGCCGTGCTTTACTTTTGAACTGCTGAACCGTCTGGATCTGTTTGAAATTCCAATGCAGTCCTCGCCACGCTGTTCAGCGCTGCAGAAAGAGGAGGGGGATGGTGCGTCTGAGGGGCGGTGGTGCTCTTGAGAGGCGGCGGTCGGAGGTGCAGATGGTTGTTGGGGGTGGCGGCTAGCCGATGGAGGCGCTTGGGGGGGGGTCTCGTTCGAATTGGGAGGGGAGGAGAGAGGCGTGAGGGTGCTGTCGATGGGGGAGAAGTGGCGCGGCGAATTCTGGTGGGAGGTGGAGCATCGCGGTGAGCGGCGGTCAGAGGTGATCGATCCCCTGGATCAAGCGGTTTTCCCCTTTTTTTATTTTGTTTCCGTCGATCGAATGAATGGGGGGTTTGACCTGTTATAGGAGAATATAAGGGGGGTTTCATATAAAATATATATATTTAATTATTTATTGATTTCAAAAAGCAACTTTTTATTTCGAACTCGAAATCGAACCCACCGACTGTCGTCCATAGCTAATTACCCCCATCCCAAACACAATGGGATATGTATCGTAAGCTGATTCGATCGTTTCGATCAGTTTCCGTCAAAATCAAAATATAACTATATATATTGAATTTGAATGTGCATTTCAATTTACCGGGGCCACATACGGACTCTAAAAATTCCCAAAAAATATTTTCTAGCTTCCTATTGACAATACGGCCCTAAAAAATCTGATTTCGTCAAATTCTGAGACCGTTTGAAAAATGGCCATTTTCCAGTGGATTAAATTCAACTGAAATGGTCAAAACACGTTTTCCTTTTCCACGCTCACATATTGATTCGAAAAATTATGAATTTTGAAACCTAGCAATAATTTGACATCACGGATCCAAAAAAAGTGGTTTCGTCGAAAACCGAGGTCGTTTGCAAAATGGCTATTTTTAAGGGCCGAAATTACATAGCGACTATTCTGAATTTTCAACTGGGCATAACTTTTGATTCCCGCTATGAAATTTCGATTTTTCGGATTCGTTGGAAAGATATTCTCTATTAGATTCAAATATTTTTGGTTTCGTTAAAATCCGGTTTATTTTGAATCCTGTACATTCATTTAAAGTGTAAAATCAAATTTTCGAACTACCGCATCATTTTCAATTCCTTTTATAATTAAAATAAAGTATTTATATTCTAACGACGATCTATATAATATATACGTTCGATTCTATTCAAAATAAATTTTTCGTCGTTATTATTTAAAATAATTCAATTTAAATATTCAAAATTCATTAAAATTGCCAAAATAAAAATTTTAAACTGGCTCAGAATTTCCGGGTTATTACAAGTTTCATATGGTTCAAATATGTATAAGTATCAGAATGAATGCCACCGAGTTTTGAGATGATTTCAAATAAGGCAAAGATGTCAAATATTAATATTACTTATCCACTAGAATATTCACGAGTTACTTTATTCAAGAGAATGACTTGACTAATAAAAAAAGTTATTTCAACTTTGTTAAAGTTGTGTGGTGATTAATTATCTTCAATTAATCTAATGTTCTATACTATTTAATTAACTCTGGTATACGTAAATGAGAATTCTATATCCTCATATATACAAGTTATAAATTTTGAATTATACTGATTTTTTTATATTAGACAAAAGTGATCCTGGAGTTGAAAGATCATAAGAAAATAAGCCTTGAGTAGAGGGTCCAGGACTGTTGTAAATTTTAATTTAATAATTGAACACTTGTTTTGAAAATTATGTGGTCCTCATTGACCATTATAAGCGTTATTTATTTAATGCTTATACAGTTGCAGATGCACTCTGGATGTGAATTGGATGTTTAATAATTATTTATAATTATTGTCGAATACATGTGATGTATGAAATCCATATAAATAAAATTATATGGTAATTGCTTGAGTCTCATTTCAATTCGAAAATAACGAATATTTTAATATACTATGTAGTGAAGAATCAAAATATGATTTTGATGTCCGATTTTAGATGGACACAGAAATTATAAAATTATAATGAATATTGAGAAAATTTGATTTCAAAATCTTACATTTTGAAAATATTATTATTTTAATATTATAATAATACAGGATGTTCAATTTTAATTTAAAATTGAAGTGGAAGTTGAAATCGTTTTTAAATGAATTTATAAATGTTTTATAAAATATGTTTTGAATGGAAATCAATGAAATCTATTATATATAATATAATGGTTTAATACGAAGATATTTGATTTTGAAGAAAATGATTGAAACGAAATTTCAAATGGTTGTTGTGAATAATTTATAACATTTATAAATTAATTCGAAAGTATATTCGATTAATATTTTAATTATAAATCGAATTCGGGCTTGAATAGAATGCATCGCACAGCGACAGTTCACGAACGTCAAACCGTAAATTCGAATTAACGTATTGGGAGATCTGACCGTCGAATTCCCCTGAAACTAGAACCATTGGAACCATATTGAAATGAACTTTCCAATAAAATGAGAATTTTTGAAATCCGATGGTTTGATTTTAAAATAAGTCCAAATCAGATTCGGAAAAGGTCGCTATGGATGCAGTTCGGTGGCCGATATTGTAAACCGACTATAAGGGCCTTAATAAAATCATTAAAAATATGAATAAATTATGTAAAAACATAATAAATGATTTGTAATGATTTGGATGAAATTTTCCATGTTTGTAAACATAAAAGTTATTTTTATCAAAATAAGTTGTTTATCAACTTAAGTAAAGAACTGGAAGAAATTATAGTTGTTTTAATATAACAAGAATTTTCCAACGTATGAATTGGAATGTACTAGAATGGAAATAATCTTTGAATATTTTGATATTGGATTTCATGGTTATACGGATATCGTTGAGGAATTTGGAAGATATAGAATTCGTTATTCTCAATACGATGTCTTTTGGTTTCAGAATTTAATGTTGAATATGAGCCGAATGATTTCTATTCAGAGCATTGTATTTAACATCAAATTGGATTTTGGGTTTCTCGTGAATGTTATCTAATAACACTATTCTTAAACCCAGTTGAGTAAAGAATAAATCTTTTATTTAAGATTAATGAAGTTTTCCTATTTATAAATATAATTGGGATTAAATGAAAGCTGATTTTGGGTTCATTGTGAACGATGTCTTAAATAACATTAGTTCTTAAACCCAATTAATAATGAAGTTATGATTTGGAATTTATAAATCTATTAATTAAGATTTAATGGAATTATTCCAAAGTAAATTTTTCCAATTTAATATATTAAATTGGTATTGAAAGTAATTCGATTTAGTGATAATCGAGATGAGCTTCTGTGGATGAAGATCGTTACTATTTGTGGAATTTAAAAGGCTTTGTTGTTATTCCACTCATAGTACTAGTCTGATACAAAAATTTATATCGATTATATACAGTTATGATTTCCATGAAGGTTCCATACTAAATGGAAGATGATTTGGGGTTTATCTAAATGGCATTGGTTCTTTAACCCAGTTAAAGACAAGATTAATTTCCTAAAATTAAGCAATAATTAAGTAATGATTTTTGAGATTAAAACTAAATTGAAGTTTTAATGATTCTTTAATTAGATTGAAATGTGAATGGGGTAATTAAATTTACCAAATTCAAGAAATGTTTGAGAATGGAGTACCACTAGTTTTACTCCATGCAATAGTTAAATCTTTAATTAGATTTGAACGTAAAATGGTAATTAATTTTACTAGTAACACGATGGGTGTTAGATATGAAGTACTACCGGTTTTGCTCTATGGGATTAATAGGTCGAGATTGGGATAATAAAATGAATGATTACTTCGGTAAGGCTCGATAACCCCGCTAGTTTTATAAACCTTAATCTGGTTTAAGTTGAGAAAAGATATTATAGAATCTTTTGAAATGCTTTCCAAGAATTGGATTAAACAATAATTTTAAAAGTGTTAATCTTTGATAAAATTAACGGGAACCTTTCCCAAAGATAAGAATATTTGAATAAAATAGTATTCTGGATTGGAATGAGGCATATGATGTGCTTTTTTATCACTTGATTATGAGTTTTTCGGGAACACTGGGTTTAACACATTATGAATAACTAATACGACGATTAAAAATCGAAGATTTGAAGATGGTGGTTAAGGATTGGAGATCTTCACATCGTTGGGATGATTACTGATGTCTCGATTGGGTTGTACACCCGAGATGAGGTAATATATGGTGGTCATCCAAATGTACTTGGAGATCGACTGGATATGCAAGGGCGTCTCTCATGTATGGGACAACCCCAGAACGGTCTTGCAAATGGATTGTATGTCTGAAATTGTACTTCACGTTGTATTCGTTGATCTCTGCTAAATATATATTTGTTTGGTGGCGGAGAATATATTCTCTTGCTTAACACCCTTCTCTGAGACGTACAAGCTCAAAGGTTATATGTTGGTGGAAATCAATGGTACAATACGGATTGACAATGTAGCATGCTAAGATGCAATAATCAAGGCTTTTGTTGAAAAGAAGGGCCTTGTGGTTGATGATCATAGCATAGCTTTAATATAGCGCAGCTCTTTGTGTAAAGTTAACCCACGAGCTCCATACCCCGGAATGAACCATAAATGGGATAAAGGACAGTAGGGAGTGCAAGCGTTTCTTTCTAGATAGGAGTGATGTCGTGGTATGGAGTCTACACATTTTACTTATGTGGATGATGGATAGCGAGGTACCTCGATATGGCCGTACAAAGGCCCTTGATGTTCGACATACTGACCAGATTTTAGGTACCATAGGACCAGGAAACGTGTTGTTCTGGAATTGCCAATCCACTAACGTAAGAGTGGACCGGTCCTGCATGCACCTAGGGACGATGCGTTCTGTTCCTGGGGCATGGGCTAGAATGTCTCGAATTAGATAAGGAAGATCCCTTGCCTTGGTTTACAGATGGAAACCTAATTTCCAATACGTGACTTTCGATTTTAGTTGTAAACCTATGTGGCAACATAGTAAGATAGGGTATTATGTCGTCTATGATTGATATATTTATATTTGAAGTTGTTTTCTGCACTATGCACTAATAATAATAAAAAGATAAATTTCGTGTATCAAGCATGTTTGGCCATTATACGGTAAAACTCTATCCTCTGGTTTGTGTTGCATTGTGTGATGGGACCTGAGTCTCATAATGGCTTCATTTTCCTTTTTAGCATTGCGTTGTTTATTTTTATGGTATTCTTGGGACAAAACCCATTCCGTGTCATATGGCGTGGTCCCTTGGTTTACCCAACATTAAAATAAAGTTAATAACTGTTTTAGTTCTCGCACCAATCCCATGACTGACTCGGAGTTTATTATTTTCCCCTAAACTCTGGGTGCCCATATTTTATCCACGGACAGCTAGTAGTTTTGGTTTTCGTAGATATTACTTTTCATAGGATCCTAGATTACGATTGAAGCAATATTATGGAATGCTTTGTATTCGTGTATTTCCTTCTGCTGTGTTAGTTGATGTTTTTCCACTGCACATTATATGCATGTATTATATTTCCGCTGTTATTTAGTTTATTCTCTAATATTTTCCATTGTATATTATTTAGTTGTACTCTGATATCTTGTACTCTGATGTAAATTGTTGTAATAGCAATAAAATGTTCTCTTGTTCTGTGTTCTGATGAGTCGTGTTCTCAAAGCAATCTGTCTTCTTGTTCGGTCTAGGCTGGTCAGGAAGTTTAGTGTTATCGATGCATGCTTATACATATCAACATTAATTATTTCCTAATTTTTGAATTCAAAATCAACTAAAATTTTAGAGTTATGTAACTTATTTTGAATTTTAGTTAGTCTAAAAATTGATTTCGTGTTTTAAATTTCACAATATCAGATTTGATCGCTTAATGTGATGCTAGATAAGTTTTTCTTCATTGGTAGTGTGTCTCACTCAAAACAATTGATCATAAACAATTAAATTTAAACTTCTATGTGCATATAATTTTAATCAATTATTATTTATAAATAAAAATGTGAAAATAATTAATTTCGTTCGTTTGCTTTAAATTATATTTTTTGACTATTGAATGGTTTTCACAAATTCGTTTCTTATATGTTGAAAATTTTCTTATCATGCTCCTTTTTAGTGTTATTTATGTACATTATTATTGTTGATGGATAAAATATGCATTTAAACTATCTTAATAAATTGAAAATGTGGAGAACTTATTATTTGCATCTTACGTTTTTGAAGTATCTTGTTTTGTATAAATCAAATTAAATATAAACCTATAAATTAATATTGTGTAAAAATGATTTTTTTGTTTTGTTTCTGAAAGTTGGTCTATTGTCTTTTGAAATATTTGTAATGAGAAATTAGATATTATCTGAAACATATTATTAATTACTATTTGTAGATCATATTTTATTGTCTTATAGTGTTTAGAAATGCATTGAGTTAAGAACTTGGAAATGCTAAAAGGTGGAAAAAATGTTGGATAAACACATTAATTCATTAAAGGGTGGTCATAAAACCTAAAGTAGAAAGTTCGAGTTTGAATACTACTCTTATTGATGAAAATTACAAAATAAATGATACATGTAATCTCATTAGCACGCAATTAGGGTCTTGGTTTATAACTGGCTTTAGACAACCAAAATTTTGATTTTATTGTAGATAACCCAAATTTTGTATGTAATAATAATCAAAACTAACAATCAAAACTTTATAAGTAATAATAAATGAAATTAACAACCAAAATTTTGTAAATAATAATAAGTGAAATTAATAATAGCTTAATGTACATTGACGGTTACATTCACTTATTGTCATTTTCTCTTTTGTTCGTTTAGTGTTTGCTTATATCTACCCATTTCATGTGTTTCTTAAGTCCAACATATTAAGTTTGCATCTTATTATTTATGGCAACGCTTGTGGAAAAATAAAGCGAGCAACAAAAATTGGAGTCTTTGTTTATCCACCTTAAGGCATTGAGAAGTTTAGGCCTTTGAATCACGTGCTTCCACCATGACACGATATGCTATTAATATGAAGTCAAAATGGTGAATCTGTTTTTTTTTCTTACTTTTGTCAATCAAATCAAATGCTAAAGGTACATAAACCATTATGCATAAAACAAGAATAAAGGGGAAACTCACTTCTTATTTGAACAACAGCCTTAAGATGTTAACAAAAAATAATGTTAGTGGAGAACAAACAAACTCAAATGAGAAGACTACAAAAATGCAAATGAATTTCTCGTATCTGATGAAAACTAATAATATTGTAATAGTTAATCATTATGGTGAAAAAGGAAAGGGATAGAGTTAATGCAGTGCATCTTGGAAGTACAAACTTATCTGAAACTCTTTCAAAACATCAGCAATATTTTCTTGTTTCCTAGTTTACGATGTCATTACTTCCATTTTTCTGCTATTTACACTTTTGTTTTTCACCTTCGCATACTGTAATAGCCCGGAAAATCAGAACCAATTTAAATTTTTTAATTTGGCTATTTTAAGGAATTTTGAATATTTAAAATAAATTATTTTAAATAATAACGACTAAAAATTCCTTTGGATCGAAGTTATAGCGAATATATTTATTTTAATTATAAAACAAGGCCTGAAATGGCGCGACAATTTGAAAATTTGAATTCGAACTTTGACTGACTATACAGATGCAAAATAAAACGGATTTTGGTGAAACCAAAAATATTTAAATCTGTTTAAGAATATCTTTCTAACGAATCTAAAAAATCAAAAGTTATGGCCAAATGAATTTTCAGAAAGGTCGCTATGGAATTAATATAGCCCGTGAAAATAGACATTTTGCAAACATCCCCCATTTTCGATGAAACCACTTTTGTTGGATTCGGAATGTCAAATTATTGCTAGGTTTCAAATTCCATAATTTTTGGAGTTAATATGTGAGCGTGGCAAAGGAAAATGTGTTTGGTTAATTTCAATCAATTTGGATCGACCAGAAAATGGCCATTTTTCAAACGATCTCCAAATTCAACGAAACTAGTTTTGTTGGGACCGTATCGTCCAAACATAGCAAGATTTGTTTTTCTGGAATTTTTGGGATTAGTATGTGTCCCCGGCAAATTGAAATGTACATTCAAATCCATATTTGAATGTTTTATATTTTAATTTGAAGAATAACTAGCTGAAACAATCGAATGGGCCTACGAAACATATTCCATTGTGTTCGCAATGAGGGTAATTAGCTAGGGACGACGGTCGTTGGGTTTGAATTGGAGTTCGTATGTGGTAAGGGGTATTTTTGGAATTAAATAAATTAATTTTTTAATATAAAATTAAGGCAAAATAGGAATTCACCCTCCTTATCTCGCTCCAAAAATAAAAAATCAACGGTGGTTGGAAGCTGATTCCTTCCCTCCTCCTTAACTTCCAAACCGCTCAACGAATTCGAGCTATTCTTTAGGGAATTCTGTAGAAATCACGAGGGCTTCACATCCATACAAACTACACCTCCCATCGTTAATTATTTTGTTCGATTCACTCGCTGCAAGTGCTACCGTTCGAGGTTCCCTCCCACCCCCTAGGCGGCGGCGAGTTCATCAGAGCGGGGAGGCTCAGGCGCGCCTCCTGGGGATGTACCACATGACACCATCAGATCTTGGCCAAGCTTCACCGACTGATCAAAAAATCAAACCTTAGGTTTGAATAAAAACTGAAGGTATACGGCTTATTATCTTTAAATTGATTTCAACATGTAAAAGTGTCGCAAAGTTTGATTTTAGTATAAAAATCATATCTTTTTGCTATGTGGTCGAAATCCAGTGAAACAAGAGACATTGGACTCGTGTGGACGTCTTCTACATTCTAGAAGAGACCGGAGAATTTTTGGAGCTTCCTACAATTTTAGGAGGAGTGGAATCCAATGTGAGATTTCAAAATTCAAAACGATATGGAATGGCGATGTATAAATTATATAATTGATGTATAAATTATATAAGCATTGTACACCTCATGTATAAGCATTTTATAAATTATATGTGCGATGTATATGTTATATATATGTTGTAAAAATCATATGTGCGTTGAATGGAGTTGAAATGAAATTGAAATATATTTATATATGTATATCTATATATATGCACTCCCCTCGTCCACAGACCATGGACGATATATATTGGCTGTGATTGTTTGGATTTGGTTGACGTGAAATTTGGTTGATAAATGCGAATGGTTGATAATGATTGTTTGTGGTTGAAACAAAACTGGAATTGTTTATGGAAAAATCCATTGTGATATGAAAATGAGTCAAAATATTTAGATTATAAGGATAAGCCCCTTGGGGAACACTGCGAGGCGTAAGGTAGTGCGAGGAGCCGTACTCGGGACGGTGCCGGATTTAAACCCCCTGCCGTTATACTGCCGAAATTTTCTGAAATATTCATGTGTTGGAAAAATATTCATATGACGAATAAATTGTTTAAAAGATAAAAATCACATTTTTATCATGTATATGAAGTATATAAAATATTCATGTTTGAAATAAATTGTTTTAACAATAAAAATCACATTTTTATTATACATATGAATCGCTAAAAATATTCATGTTTTAAATAAATTGTTTTAACAATAAAAATACATTTTTATTATATATATGAAGTGTTAAAAATAGTCATGTGTTGAAATAATATTTGTTGAGTAAAAATATTATTTTTATCAAATATATGAAATGAAATTGGTTTGGAAATTGAAGAACGGATTATATATATAATTAAAATTAAACGAATAACGATGTTGTAATTCGTGTTTTGAAATCATGATTTTAAACGATTATTACGGGAGATCCGACCGTCGGATTTTCCCAAAACTGAAACCATTGGGTTCGCTTTGAAAATATCTTTCCAACGATACCAAATTTGTAAAGATCCAATGGTTAGATTGTGTGAAATGTTTAATTCAAATCTAAATAAAAACAGGGCCAGAATGGATTATATTTATATATATATAAATCAAATAAAATGAATAACGATGCTGCAGTTCGTATTTTGAAATCGTAATTTTAAACGATTGTACCGGGAGATCCGACCGTTGGATTTTCCCAAAACTGGAACCGTTGGATCCGTTTTGAAAAGATCTTTCCAATGATGTAAAATTTGTAAAGATCCAATGGTTAGGTTTTCAGATATGTGTAAATCAAATCTAAATAAAAACAGCGCAATGGTCGCGTTATGGCCTGAAGCGTCATTTGAATAAATTTGTTATTTTTAAATAAATAAAAATAGCGATAAATCGTTATAAAATATTATGAACGATATGGAATGGAAATAAAATGAATTTACTCGATTTATTGGATATTTAATGGTTGAATGTGTTTGACACGAAAATTACATTTACGAACTGAATTTTGGATGTCAAATAATTTAACCATGGAAATGAATTGATTTGAATTCTAATTATACGTGAATTATTTGAAAATGCCGAGTTAAATCTCATTTCAAATAATTGGTCGAAGATTAGAAGTCGAAGATATGAAGACGATGCAAGACCGATGATCTTCACATCGAATGGATGGCTACCGATGTCTTTGATGGGAGTTGCTGCCCTGAAGGGGTTACAGTGGTGGTTATCCGGACGTACTTGTTGATCGTTCGGATGTGTGAGGACCTCTCTCATGTATTGGACATATGGGATGAGGAATAAGGTGACTCCGGTTTTGTTCAGACCTAGAATGGACTTGTAAATGGACTGTGTGTCCGATATTGGATTTCATTCTGTGTGATTGATATACGTCATTTGCATGGCGTGAATTGCCTGTGTGGCATGCTGAGATGCAGTGATCAAGGCTTTTACTGAAAAGCAGAGTCTTGTGGTTGATGATCAAAGCACGGCTTTAAATAGCATAGCTTTGTGTATAGCGTTGATTCGCGGGCCTCACACCCTGGTATCAACCAGAAACGGGACAGCACATCAGGGAGGACATGCGTTAACTTCTAGCTAGGAGTGGTGTCAGCGTTTTGCAAGCCCTGACGTTTTACTTATGTGGACGATGGATATCAAGGCAACTCGGTTATATCGGTCGTTACGAGGCCGATAGTTTGGTCGGGATATGACCAGTTTACACCCCATAGGGCGGGGAAATGCAGCGTTCTGGCATTTTAATCCACTCTGTGTGGACCGGCCCTCTGATCCAAGGGCCCACCTGAGTCTGGGTCCTAAGGCTCGGGCTAGAGAGTCTCGAAGCGGTAAGGACGATCCCTTGCCTTGGTTCATGACGGAAATCCAATTTCCAAATACGACATCGTGCGGTTTTGATTGTAAAACCATATATGGCGACATAGTGCTATGGGGCACTAATGCCGTCTATGATTGAAATTGTTTTTTTGAAAACATATAAACACTAGTAATAATATCAAATGCTTTTGTTTTATACGTATCAAGCATATTTTGGCCATTATAAGGTAAAAACTCTATCCTCTGGCTTGCGTTGCATTGTGTGATGGGACCTGAGTCTTATAAGGGCTTCAATTTTGTAAATAACATTGCCATGTTTAATTGACTTACTTGTTTTAAGCACTGGCAATCCAATAGAGTAAACCCGTTTCGCGTTAGTGGCGTGGTCCTATGATTGGCCTTATTGTAAGATAAGTTAAGTAGATTTCTCATACCAGTCCCATGACTGACTCGGAGTTTGTTTCACTTGCAAACTCGGGTGCCCTATTTTCTACACGGGCAGCCTTGTATTCAGGTTTTAGCAGGCTCTATCTAGAGAGCTATGGAGCTAAAGATGGATTCTATCACTTCTTTTTATGTTGTTCAACTCCTGTTATGTATATTATGTTTGATTCCGCTGTAGACATTTTAAATAAAGCTGAACTGTATTTTTGTACTAAGTATGATCCTATATACTGTGTAACTCTGGTGATTAATGTTTATCCAGTGTATTCTGTTGTAAATTATCTGGTGTGTCTGTATATTTCTGTTTTGCTGTTACTATTTTATGTGTTATATTCCAAAGATTACCCTTGCCACCGTGGAACGGGGGTTTGGGGTCGTCACACGTGGCATCAGAGCTTTGGTTAAGCTTAGTTCTGGAATATAACATATTAACGAACTCGTCATAAATAGAACCAATAGTGTTCTAAGACGGATTACTCATTTCAAATAGGATCAGTAATATCTTTGAATGAGTGTAGCAGAATGAAATACACCCCGATAGACACATTTACATTCAAGTATTTGTCTTTATGCTTTAAAATACCTTTTCTGTTGGCCTGACACTTTGTCTGCTATTTGCAGACATTGAAAAATGAGTGGCAGAAGTAGAAGAGGTAGGTCAGAACCAGATATTGAAGCTCTATTAAAGAAGTATCGAAAGCTGGGTGGAGTACCGTTCTCGGGCAATGAATCCATTATTCAAACACAAGCATGGATGCGCTCTACTGAGAAATTTTTTGAAGGTTCAAAGCTGAGAGATGATGAGAAAAGATTACTGGCATCCTGGGCACTCAAAGATGAAGCTTTAATCTAGTGGGAAACTGTCATTAAAGATAATCCAGAAGGTAATATTACCTGGGATAGATTTAAAGAAATTTTCAATGAAAGATTTATTCTACGAGTGGTTAGTAATGCTGTTTGACTTATGTAACGCTCCAGCTTATTTTGTCAATCTAATGAACAGAGTATTCAGAGAAGTATTGAATAAATTCGTACTGGTTTTCACTGATGACATATTAATCTTCTCTAAGTCAAAGAGCGAGCATGCAAAACATTTGGAACAAGTGTTAGAGATTCTGAGAAAGAATGTTTCAAAAGAATTTTTTTCCAAATGTATATTCTGGAAAGAAGAAGTCAAGTTTGTTGGCCACATTGTATCAAAAGAAGGAATTTCTGTGGATCCCGGTAAGATTACAGCTATTCAAGATTGGAAGCAGCCAACTATCCCCACAGAAGTCCGAAGCTTTCTTGGGTTGGCTAGTTATTATCAGAAGTTCGTTAAAGATTTTTCGAAGATATCTAGTTCCTTAACAAATCTTACTAAGAAACATTCAAGGTTCAATTGGACTCCAGAATGTGAGACAGCTTTCCAAGAGCTGAAGTTAAGATTGACAATATCTCCAGTGCTAACAATTATTGATGGCAATCAAGACTTGAAAGTCTAGACAGATGCTTCTAAAGAAGGCCTTGGTGCAGTATTAATGCAAAGAGGCCAAGTAGTCGCTTATGCTAGCCATCAGTTGAAGCCGCATGAGAAGAATTATGCAACTCACGATCTTGAATTGTTAGCCATAGTGTTTGCTATGAAAATCTGGAGACATTATCTATTGGGTGAGAAGTTCGAATTATATACCAATCATTGAAGTATTTTTTTCACCTAGAAAGATCTGAATATGAGGCAGCAGCGTTGGCTAGAATTTTTCATGGCATACGATCTCGATATTTTGTATACTCCGGGGAAACCCAATGTTGTGGCTGATGCGCTCAGCAGAAAGAATGTAATCATCGCCAGTTGTATAATCACGCCTTCATTGATTGATAACGTATCTGCTCTTCAGAAGGATGATCACTTCATTCAGAAGATCAGAGAGAGAATTCAGAAAGGCGAGCCCTCGAGTTTTCAGATTGACAACGATAGGATTCTGTGGTTAAAAGGCCGGATTTTGGTTCCAAACATTTCTGAACTCTGGAAAGAAGTGCTAGATGAATGTCACAAATCAAAACTTAGCATCCATCCGAGAGTGAGTAAAATGTATAATGATATCAAATGCACTTTTTGGTGGAGATCTATGAAAAGAGACATTTCCTTGTACGCTAGCCGGTGTTCTACTTGTCAACAAGTCAAAAGAGATCAACAGAAACTCGCCGGATTGTTGCAACCGTTGGGAATTCTAGGTTGGAAGTGGGAACAAATTTCTGTGGATTTCATAGATGGTTTGCCCAGAACCAGGAGAGGAAATGACAGTATTTGGGTGATCGTAGATCGTTTCACGAAGACTGCCCATTTTATACATGTCAGATCAAATAGAACCGCTCAAGTATGGCGCAGATTTATTTCAAGGAAATTGTTAAACTGCATGGAGTTATCATGAGTATCGTTAGTGATCGTGACCCGATTTTTGCTAGTAAATTCTGGGATGCATTCCAAGCAGAATTGGGAACAAAATTGAACTTGAGCACCGCCTATCATCCTCAAACAGATGGCCAAACTAAGAGGGTGAATCGTACACTAGAAGATTTATTGCGAGCTTGTGTTATTGATTTTGGCGGATCGTGGGAAGACCATTTGCATTTGGCCGAGTTCTCATACAACAACAGCTACCAAGTGAGCCTGAAAATGTCACCATTCGAAGCATTGTATGGTAGACCGTGCAGATTTCCCGCTTGTTGGGTAGAACCTGGCAATAGACTTGTATTGGGACCAGATATGATTCGCGAAGCTGCGGATAAAGTCGATTTCATTAAGAAACGATTACAAATGGCTCAAAGCCAACAGAAGAGCTATGAAGATTCGAGAAGAAGATATTTGTCTTTTTCTATTGGTGACTATGTATATCTGAGGGTTTCTCCGATAAGAGGAGTAGTCAGATTTGGCAAAACAAGGAAGTTGGCGCCCAGATTTATTGGTCCATTTCCTGTGCTCAAATGGATTGGAACTCTCGCTTATAGAGTTCAATTGCCTGATTGGTTGCCTGGAGTACATGATATGTTTCACGTGTCTCAACTTCGAAAGCATGTGCATGATCCAGACTTGGTCGTGGAAGAAGCCACGCAACAAGATTTTGAAATCACTCCAGAATTGGTTGTGAGAAGAGAGCTGATAAAGAATATTGGCAAAGAAACTAAAGAGCTGAGGAACAAGAAGGTTCACTTAGTCAAAGTGCAATGGAGTGGAGATCCGCGAGACTGTACTTGGGAAACTGAGGAGAGCATTAAGAAAGCCTATCCCGATTGCAGAGTGGATATCTCTGATTAACTCTGGTGCAACGTACATTTACCATATTTTGCATTTCCGTTTTGTTTTTTACTTTGCTATTGTTCCTTTTCCTGGATGTGAAATTTTAAGTCATATAGTATGAATGATTTTAAAAGAGTATATGAATTAATTAGTATATTTTTGAAAAGTTAATCAACAAATTGATTGTTGTTTGTGTTGTGTGATTATGAATTTGATTAATCAAAATTATTGGAAAGATATTCAATCTAATCTATAAGAGAATGATGGGTAAATTTATGCAAATTAAATCAAATATTAAACTGATTTAAAAATTGATTGGAATATATGCATGTACATTATATATGTTTGAACAGGTAAATGGATTTGTTGTTGAGTAAAGAATTTATTTGCGTGCCCGACAAGTAGGTAAACCTTAATGAGTTGGATGCGCAATTTTATTTTATTATATCAACTCCTGTGAATGCCATTGGATGCAGAGTGCTGGTTGTTCTGTGTGAAATAATAAACGTCGCCATAGGATAGTAACAATTAATTTTGGACTACATGGCATACTACGAGAAGATAACATACTTTATCATATACCACATAAGCATTTGGGGCTTATGTGACGAGGTTGAGGATTTACCATACGAGCGAGAGGCTTGTATGGCGATGACTATTTTACAGGTTGAACCGACGACTGATATGGACTATATAAAATGTAACCGTAAATTGCCAGATTAATAAAACAAAACCCACACGGGTCTGGAGATGACAATAAATACGTCTCTCTGGTCATTAAGGCACAAAAACCATTTATAGGGTGACGAAAATTTATTCTCTGGAGTTATGATCTAAACACACTCCCATGTGAACACTGGAATATATCACTATAAATATGTGTATGCTTTTTAGGATTTATTGAATACCTAATACGACCCGATAAATTTCTAAACCCCTCCCCGTACAAAGAAGATTATGGTGAATTTTTTTGAAAATTTAGGGTGTTAGCCAAATTTTTGAAGAATTAGAAAATTCTTAGAAACAGAAAAGTTGAAGAATGAAAGCCAGAATGAAAGTTGAGTTGGTTAGTTAAACAACTTCCAGCTTCGTTCCTTTCGGGGACGAAAAGATTTTAAGTGGGGGAGACTGTAACAACTCAGGAAATCAGAACCAATTTAAAAAATTTAATTTGTCTATTTTAAGGAATTTTGAATATTTAAAATAATTTATTATGAATAATAACGACTAAAAATTCACATGGATCAAAGTTATAGCGAATATATTTATTCTAATTATAAAACAAGGCCTGAAATGGCATGGAAGTTTGAAAATTTGAATTCAAACTTTGATTGACTATACAGGATGCAAAATAAAACAGATTTTGGTGAAACCAAAAATATTTAAATCTGTTTAAGAATATCTTTCTAACGAATCTGAAAAATCGAAATTTCATAGCGGGAATCAAAAGTTATGGCCAAATGAATTTTTAGGAAGGTCGCAATGGAATTAATATAGCCCGTGAAAATAGACATTTAGCAAACGGCCGTCGTTTTCGACGAAACCACTTTTGTTGGATCCGGAATGTCAAATTATTTCTAGGTTTCAAATTCCATAATTTTTGGAGTTAATATGTGAGCGTGGCAAAGGAAAATGTGTTTGGTTAATTTCAGTCAATTTGGATCGACCAGAAAATGGCCATTTTTCAAACGGTCTTCAAATTCAAGGAAACTAGTTTTGTTGGGACCGTATCGTCCAAACATAGCAAGATTTATTTTTCTGGAATATTTGGGATCAGTATGCGGCCCCGGCAAGTTGAAATGTACGTTCAAATCCATATTTGAATTTTTTATATTTTGATTTGAAGAATAACTGGCTGAAACAGTCGAATTGGCCTACGAAACATACTCCATTTTGTCCGGAATAGGGGTAATTAGCTAGGGACGACAGTCGTTGGGTTTGAATTGGAGTTCGTATGTGGTAAGGGGTATTTTTGGAATTAAATAAATTAAAAATTAAATATAAAATTAAGGGCCAATAGGAATTCACCCTCCTTATCTCGCTCCAGAAAAAAATCCGTAAACCTAAAAAAATCGACGACGGTGGAAGCCGATTCCTTCCGTCCTCCTTAACTTCCAAACCGCTAAACGAATTCAAGCAATTATTTAGGGAATTCTCTAGAAAATCATGAGGGCTTCACATCCATACAAACTACACCTCCCATCGTTAATTATTTTGTTCGATTCACTCGCTGCAAGTGCCGCCGTTCGAGGCTCCCTTCCACCCCCTAGGCGCCGTCGAGTTCATCAGAGCGGGGAGGCTCAGGCGCGCCTCTCAGGGCTGTACCACGTGACACCATCAGATCTTGGCCAAGCTTCACCGACTGATCAAAAATTCAAACCCTAGGTTTGAATAAAAACTGAAGGTATATGGCTTATTATTTTTAAACTGATTTCAACATATAAAAGTGTTGCAAAGTTTGATTTTAGTATAAAAATCATATCTTTTTGCCATGCGGTCGAAATCCTGTGAAACAAGAGACATTGGACTCGTGTGGGCGTCTTCTACACTCTAGAAGAGACCGGAGAATTTTTTGAGCTTCCTACAATTTTTGGAAGAGTAGAACCCAATGTGAGATTTCTAAATTCAAAATGATATGGAATGGCGATGTATAAATTATAGAATCGATGTATAAATTATATAAGCGTTGTACACCTCATGTATAAGCGTTGTATAAATTATATGTGCGATGTATAAGTTATATATACGTTGTAAAAATCATATGTGTTTTGAATGGAGTTGAAATGAAATTGAAATATATTTATATATGTATATCTATATATATACTCCCCTCGTCCACAGACCATGGACGATATACATTGGTTGTGATTGTTTGGATTTTGGTTGACGTGAAATTTGGTTGATAAATGCAAATGGTTGATAATGATTGTTTGTGGTTGAAACAAAATTGGAATTGTTTGTGGAAAAATCCATTGTGATATGAAAATGAATCGAAATATTTAGATTATAAGGATAAGCCCCTTAGGGAACGCTGCAAGGCGTAAGGTAGTGCGAGGGGCCGTACTAGGGACGGTGCCGGTTTTAAATCCCCTACCCGAAATTTTCTGAAATATTCATGTGTTTAATTTATATTCATGTGTTGAAATATATTCATGTGTTGGAAAAATATTCATATGACGAATAAATTGTTTGAAAGATAAAAATCACATTTTTATCATGTATATGAAGTATATAAAATATTCATGTTTGAAATAAAATGTTTTAACAATAAAAATCACATTTTTATTATATATATGTATCGCTAAAAACATTCATGTTTTAAATAAATTGTTTTAAAAATAAAAATAACATTTTTATTATATATATAAAGTGTTAAAAATAGTCATGTGTTGAAATAAACATTTGTTGATAAAAATATTATTTTTATCAAATATATGAAATGAAAATGGTTTGGAAATTGAAGAACGGATTATATTTTTATATATATATATATAAATAAATATAATTAAAATAAAACGAATAACGATGCTGCAGTTTGTGTTTTGAAATCATGATTTTAAACGATTATTACGGGAGATTCGACCGTCGGATTTTCCCGAAACCAAAACCGTTGGGTTCGCTTTGAAATATCTTTCCAACGATACCAAATTTGTAAAGATCCAATGGTTAGATTGTATGAAATGTTTAATTCAAATCTAAATAAAAATAACGCCAGAATGGATTATATATATATATATATAATAAAATGAATAATGACGCTCCAGTTCGTATTTCGAAATCGTAACTTTAAACGATTGTACCGGGAGATCCGACCATCGGATTTTCCCAAAACTGGAACCGTTGGACCCGTTTTGTAATGATCTTTCCAATGATGTAAAATTTGTAAAGATCCAATGGTTAGATTTTCATATATGTGTAAATCAAATCTGAAGAAAAACAGCGCTATGGTCGCGTTGTGGCCTGAAGCGTCGTTTGAATAAATTGGTTATTTTTAAATAAATAGAAATAGCGATAAATCGTTATAAAATATTATGAACAATATGGAATGGAAATAAACCGAATTTACTCGATTTATTGGATATTTGATGGTTGAATGTGTTTGACATGAAAATTACATTAACGAAGTTAATTATGGATGTCAAATAATTTAACCATGGAAATGAATTGATTTGAATTTTAATTATACATGAATTATTTGAAAAGAACGAGTTAAATCTCATTTCAAATAATTGGTCGAGATTAGAAGTCGAAGATATGAAGACGGTGCAAGACCAATGATCTTCACATCGAATGGATGACTACTGATGCCTTTGATGGGAGTTGCTGCCCTGAAGGGGTTACAGTTGTGGTTGTCCGGACGCACTTGTTGATCGTTCGGATGTGTGAGGACCTCTCTCCTATATTGGACATATGGAACGAGGAATAAGGTGCCTCCGGACTCAGAATGGACTGTGTGTCCGACATTGGATTTCTTTCTGTGTGATTGATATATGTCAGTTGCACGGCATGAATTGCCTGTGTGGCATGCTGAGATGCAGTGATCAAGGCTTTTGTTGAAAAGAAGAGTCTTGTGGTTGATGATCAAAGCACGGCTTTAAATAGCATAGTTTTGTGTATAGCGTTGATTCGCGGGCCTCACACCCCGGTATGAACCAGAAACGGGAGGGGACACCAGGGAGGACATGCATTTCCTTCTAGCTAGGAGTGGGGTCAGTGTTTTGCAAGCCCTGACGTTTTACTTATGTGGATGATGGATAGCGAGGCGCCTCAATTATATCGGTCGTTCCGGGGCCGATAGTTTGATCAGGATATAACCAGTTTACGCCCCATAGGGCGGGAAAACGCAGTGTCCAGGCATTTTAATCCACTCCGTGTGGACCCGCCCTGATGATCCAAGGGCCCACCTGGGTCTGGGTCCTGAGGCTCGAGCTAGAGAGTCTTGAGCAGTAAGGACGATCCCTTGCCTTGGTTCATGACGAAAATCCAATTTCTAAATACGACATCGTGCGGTTTTGATTGTAAACCTATGTATGGTGACATAGTGCTATGGGGCACTTATGTCATCTATTATTGATACTTATGATTGAAATTGTTTTTTTGAAAACATATAAACATTACTAATAATATCAAATGCTTTTGTTTTATACGTATCAAGCATATTTTGGTCATTATAAGGTAAAAACTCTATCCTCCATCTTGCATTGCATTGCATTGTGTGATGGGACCTGAGTCTTATAAGGGCTTCATTTTTGTAAAAATAATTGCGATGTTTAAATGATTTACTTGTTTTAAGAACTGACAATCCAATGGAGTAAACCCGTTCTGCGTTAGCGGCGTGGTCCTGTGATTGGCCTTATTGTAAGATAAGTTAAGTAGATTTCTCATACTAGTCCCATGACTGACTCTTAGTTTGTTTCACTTGCAAACTCGGGTGCCCTATTTTCTACGCGGGCAACCTTGTATTCAGGTTTTAGCAGGCTCTATCTGGAGAGATATGGAGCTGAAGATGGATTCTATCACTTCTTTTTATGTTGTTCAGCTCCTGTTATGTATATTATGTTTGATTCCGCTGTAGACATTTTAAATAAAGCTGAACTATATTTTTGTACTAAGTATGATCCTATATACAGTGTTTCTCTGATGATTAATGTTTATCCAGTATATTATGTTGTAAATTATCTGGTGTATTTGTATATTTCTGTTCTGCTATTGTTGTTTATGTGTTATATTCCAAAGATTACCCTTGCCAACGTGGAATGGGGGTTTGGGGTCGTCACACATACCTTGTCTGCAAACTTCAAGTTGGTGATTTTTGAATTTTTTGAATCATATATTTATAAAGAGGATGTAATCTATTAATCAATTTGATTAATTCATTGATTGATCAATTATTGACTAATTGATTTGATTGATTGGTTGGTTGATTGATTGATTTTATCGTAGAAGGAAAGAATTGAAAGTTTATATTCTGGAGATAATTTGAAGGGGAAATTTGGATATTTTCCTAGGTCTTCTATTCTCTATATATGCAGCCTTCTTAGTTATATCAACTCAACAATCAAGAAAACATTTGTGATATTTGGAGAGGTCGTTTACCTCCAAGGGCTTGCGCCCTAGAGAGGAAGATGTAGGAATTTGAGCTGAGACTAGCTATTCCTATTTACTACGGAAAGACGTAGTTGTTGCCTCTAGATAGTCCAAGGTTTGTCGTCATTGGTCTTCTGCTCCAACAATATTCGTAGTCATCCAGATATTCTTTGCCTATCTCAATAAGGTTATTGATTCATTGTATTTTGTTTATTTTTGGTTTTGATCCATTGAGTGTAGACAAAATTTGTTTTTAGTGAATCAATAAAGAGGGTGGTTCGGTGGAATATCTTGTGTACTGTTATTATTTCCAATCCATCGTATTGTTATTTTCAATCAAAATCATCTCCAACTGATTGGGTGAAAAAGATCTTTTCTAGCTGTTTTTTCGAACTTCCGCTGTGCACAAAACCCCAACAATTGGTATCAGAGCTCAGTTCATCACATAACTTGGAGTGATTTTGGATTGAAGATTGTAGATTTTGGAGATGATAATGCTTTCATGGATGACTATTTTTGATGGAAGATATTGGGGGATTTGGAAGCCTACGATGGTGGATGTTCCATGCCTCAATGGTCTGATTGATGGAGATGAGAAGAAGCCCTCTTATATGGATGAGGGAAGATGGAAGAAGACAAAGAAGAAGAAGAAGACAGGTGACGGTTGAAGATCCTAGTCCGCAGCAAGGTGGAGAGGTTAATATGGTCACTGCTGATGGTCATAAGGTGGAGGATCATGATATCGACAAATGTCTAAATGTTGATGATGCTCGAGGGATCCCAAAGATGAAGAGATCATGTCAAACGGAAGACAAATATCGAGTTGTGAAATCCACAAAGACGAGATAGAGGTCTTTGTGATATTACATGCACTTTTAGACTGTTAGTTTTGCACGGTGCAACTCCGGTGGTAGATGCAACTTTTGCAGGCGATGGGTTGTGTTTGTAATTGAGGTGTGGTCATAGTCTTTTTAAATCGACTAGCATGTATCTCATTACCTTGAAATCGAGGTTGGTTTTAATTGAGAGTAAGCTTTGTTGAAAGAGCTAGGTTGACTTGTTTGTGGATTGTTGGAGATATGCGATATTTGAATCAAGGTGGAGCGTTGAATTTTTTATTCAAATATTTTATGAAGAGGATTTAATAAATTGATTGATTGATTAACTGATTGGTTAATTAATTGACTGATTGATTAGTTGATTGATTAATTTTATCATAGAAGAAAAGAAATGAAAATTTATATTTTGGAGATATTTTGAAGAGACAATTCTATTTTCTAAATATGCAGCCTTCTTAGTTAGATCAACACAACAATCAAGAAACCATGTGAGATATTTGGAGAGGTTGTCAACCTCCAAGGGCTTGCGCCCTGGAGAGGAAGATGTAGGAATTTAGGCTGAGAGTAGTTATTCCTATTTACTGTTGAAAGACGTAGTTAGTGCCTCCAGATTATAACACCCCGTATTTTAACAACACTAAAAGACGATAAATTAAAGAATAATTAATTTGATATTCAAAATTAAGTGAAACAGACTATGCCATTGCTTTCGTCTCGGAACTCTAGTCAAAATAGACATCTAGTTTGTGTAAAATGGACACCGTATGAAGAAGTTATTAAGGTTTGAAGTTTGTATACCCATAAGAAGAATATATATGAATAAAATAAGTCTTGAAATTCAAACAGTTCAAAATCGCAGAAACAGGGGAGTAGGAAAATTCCTGTCTAGGGGTGTCGACCCCGGGATCGACCCCATAAGGGGTTCGACCCCCTTACGGCAGATCTGGAAAGATTAGGGTTTCCCGACAGCTATATATATGATCCCGTTTCTCTTGTTTTCCCACACCAAACTAGATGCTGTCTCTGCCCAGATTGAATCAAACCTTTTTCTTCTTCGGTAATCAAGTCATTCAAGTTTAGAGATATGTGAATTGATATCTGCAATCTTTCTTCTATTTTTCTAGATCCAATCACAGTGAGTCTGTGACACCCCTCGTCCGTTAATGTCACTCACTAAGGGAATGCATTAAGTTCCGTGGAGCGTTAGAGGTAAATAAGAACATAATAGCACAAGACAGACATGTAAAATAGCAGCGGAATTAAAA
This sequence comes from Allium sativum, assembly GCA_030737875.1. Lineage (NCBI taxonomy): Eukaryota > Viridiplantae > Streptophyta > Magnoliopsida > Asparagales > Amaryllidaceae > Allium > Allium sativum. The sequence continues at coordinate 389,541,327 of CM060921.1, forward strand.
AAAAAGAAACTTTGTTTAAATCAAAACATCATGGTCCCAAATACTGAGTTTACATCATAAGTAACTAATTACATTAATAATCTGTTTAGCCAAAAATATCAGAGTACAAAAGCATAAAAACATATTTCCCTGTGAAGCCATAAGAGAGTTGACCAGAAGTCAAAGTGATACATTTATTTCCAAAATCCAAGCTAAGATGAAAGAATCCAAATCAACCCCAAGCACTTCCACCATGAAAACCTAAGGGGGAAACGGAAGAGAGAGAAGAGGAAACAAAAAGGGTCAGACATAAAGTCTTGCGAGTCCAGTTACTTTTAAATATAAATAAATAAAAGTATCATGGCAGGTATACATAAAACTGGAAGAACAAGATAATAGTAACAATAACAAGTGTGAACTGAGCAAGATAAGAAGAACATGATATATTGCGCTTCTTAAATACATTTCTCTAACTCGAAATCCCCCTTACGGGAAATCACGGATTGTATTGGGGACAAGAAACAAAAGAACATTTCATTACTTATTACAACAATTCCATCAGAATACAAGAATATAAAGAGTATGAATAATTATTGCACATTTACTAAATATCATAGATTTACAAATTACAATGCAGCAGAAAATAATACAAAACACAACTGAAAAGAATATACGGATACAGAGCTTTCCGAATATCATTCCAGCTATATACCAGGATCCTATGAATATAAATCTGCAAAACCAAAACTACAAGCTGCCCGTGTGGAAATAGGGGCACTCAGAGTTTAGGTTAAAACAATAAACTCCAGGTCAGTCCTGTGACTGGTGTGAGAACTAAAATAGTTATTAATCTGATTTTAAAGTTAGGTAAATCAAGAGACCACGCCGTATAACACGGAACGGGTTTACCCCCAAGAATACCAGTGCATAAAAACAACAACGCAATGCTAAATAAAGAACAATGTCGCTATTATAAGACTCGGGTCTTATCACACAATGCAATGCAAGCCAAAGGATAGTTTTTACCTTATAATAGCCAAAAATGCTTGGTAATTTGAAATTTCATCTTTTACTATTACTATAAGTGTGTAATGTCAAAACAATTTCAATCATAAGTATCAATCATAGACGACATAAGTGCCCCATCCCACTATGTCGCCATACTAGGCTCTATAATCAAAACCGCAAAGTCACGTATTGGAAGTTGGATTCCCATCTGTGAACTAAGGCTAGGGATTGTTCATACCTCTTCGAGACTGTCTAGTCCGAGCCTCAGTACCCATACTCAGGTGGGCCCTTGGATCGTCAGGGCCGGTCCACTCGATGTGGATTAAAATGCCTGAACACTGCGTTTCCCCGCCTTATGGGCCGTAAGCTGGTCATATCCTGACCAAACTATCGGTCCCGGATCGACAGATATTACCGAGGTGCCTCGCTATCCATCACCCACATAAGTAAAATGTCAGGGCTAGTAAAACGTTGACACCACTCCTAGCTAGAAAGAAACGCATGTTCTCCCTGAGGTCCTCTCCTGTTTTTGGTTCACATCGGGGTGTGAGGCTCGTGAATTAACGCTACACAAAGCTATGCTATATTAAAGCCATGCTTTGATCATCAACCACAAGATTCTGCTTTTCAAAAGAAGCATTGATCATTTGCATCTTAGCATGCCACACAGGCAGTTCACGCTATGCAATCGATGTTTATCAATTACACAGAATGAAATCCGATGTCAGATACACATCCATTTACAAGTTCATTTTGGGTCTGAACAAAACTGGAGGCACCTTATTCCTCCCCCATATGTCCAATACAGAGGAGAGGCCCTCACATATCCGTTGATCTCCAAGTACGTCTGGACAATCACCACTTATTACCTTGTCTTGGGTGTACAGCCCAATCTAGACATCAGTAATCATCCAAACGATGTGAAGACCTCCTGTCTTCAACTATCGTCTTCATTCTCAATACATCGTCGAATCAGTTATTCAGAATGGGATAAACCCGGTATTTTTAAATAACTCGCGTATATAATAAACAAGTGCTATAAAAACACAACATACGCCTCATTCCAATTCTGAATATTCTTTTATTTAAATATTCATATCCTTTGGGAAAGGTACCCATTAATTTTATCAAATATAAATTCTTTAAATTTATTCTTTAATCTTCCTTTGGATACCAATCCAAAACAAATTACAGTTTCTCCAAACTAGTCGGGAGTAGCTCTCCTTACCGAAGTAATCATTTGTTTAATTTCCCAATCCCAACCTATTCATCCCATGAAGCAAAACTGGTAATACTTCATATCTAACACCACAGTGTTATCGGTAAATTCAATTATCATTTCACGTTCAAATCTAATTAAAGATTTAACTATCGCCTGGAGTAAAACTGTTGATACTCCATTCTCGATCATTTCAATCTAACAAAAGATTCATTAAAACTCCACTTGGTTTTAATCTTCCCAAAAATCAATATTAATGATTAATTAACTTCGGAAATCATATCCTGTCTTTAACTGGGTTAAAGAACCGATTCCATTTAAAACACGGTTCACGATAAACCCAAAATCACATTCCATTCCATCAGCCTTTAACCGTAAATTAGCAAGTGAACAATTCCCTAAGTATTAACCCCGAAGGCCGAAACCAACATCAGATAAATACCTAGGAAACCATTCAACTTAACTAATCTCCAGTTAGTTTCTGATTTTTCTTAACTTCGTTGGGTCTAAGAACAGTATTATTAAAGATACCATTCACGACAACCCAAAATCACATTCCACTAACAATGGAATCTTCAGGGAAAACAAATCGATATATATAATCGATATCAATTTCTGTATCCGACCAATAATATAAATGGAATATCGGCAACGCCTTTTAAATTCCATATGTATTAACAGTATTCCTCCACAGAATATCATTTCGATTATTATTAAATCGAATTCCATTCAATTCCAATTTAATATATATTAAATTGGAAAACTTTACTTTGGAAAATTCCTGTTAAGTCTTAATAAAAAGATTTATAAATTCCAAATCACAATTCACTATAAATCGGGTTAAAGAACGAATGTCGTTAAAATCACAGTTCAATATAAACCCAATTCACATTCCATCAGTCTCTAATCGTAAATTAGTAAGAGAACAATTCCGTAAGTATTAACCCCGAAGGCCGAAACCAACATCAGATCAATACCCAGGAAGCATTCAACTTAACTAATATCCAGTCATTTTCTAATTTTCTTAACTCTATTGGGTTTAAGAACAGTATTATTAAAGATACCATTCACGACAAACCCAAAATCCAATTTGATATTAAATACAAGACTCTGAATGGAAAATGTAACGACCCGGTTTTTGACGACTTTGGTTATCGACATAAACTCAATGATGACTAACCAAACATCGAAAAATACCGAAAAGTTAATGAAAGAAAACAGAGGGTGAGAATAGATAAGATAGAAACTTAAAATAGAAGAAAAATAAGAACACAACATCAGGGTAACACGAACCTCACAGCGGAACAAACAACATATAATAGATAACATATCCTTGAAATAAAATCAGTATACATATATACAATAACATTATCTGAGTACAACACTTACAACACAGCGGAAATAACTATAGCTATATAATCCTGAAGCCTCCTGCTCCAAGCTCTTCCAGTATATCTATAAATCCCGATTACTTGACTACCCGTACAAAATTGGACACCCAAGAGTTTAGGGAAAACAAAACAAAGATAAACTCCGGGTCAGTCATGGGATTGGTATGAGTAAAACAGTTTAAAACAATTTGAGCAAGTAAACGATATCTCATAAGACCACGTCGTATAACGCAACGGGTTTTCCCTTATGAGAATCCAAATTATCTTTATATCAAAAACCTTTTGATATTATTATAATGTTTATCAACTACAATATTATAATCATCTAGGAAAAACGCTTTCATCTCATGTTCTACATATATAGCACACAATCGAACCACAAGCACGTATTGGGTAATGGATTTCCAATTATGACAAGGTATGGAACCACCTTTCGCTAGTGTACCACTAGAGAGGAATACACTGGGTTCAACAAGAACATATTGCAACCCAGCCACACATGACCGACCACTCATTTCGCTTGAGTGTATCGAATGTAAATCACCAACGGTTGGGATCAGCAACCGTTTCCCGAATGGGACAGCATCGACAATAGATTTTTAGAAATAAATGAAACTCTAGATCAGGTGATTATACACCCTAATAGGTGCGACCTACAAAGCCATGCTGCCTACCCGATTTTTGTCATTTCGCGGTTGTGAGGCTAGAGGCCACGCTTATCTCTGACAGATCAGACAATTATTCACTTTGAATGTCACATCGTCATACCCGCCAAATCACAAATTGATTTCCCCAAAAATACCACAAGTATACAGCCAAGAGAAACGAATTCCTCCGCCACCAAATGTGAGTACGTTTGAAGAGATCAACTTACGCTATCTATTAAATATACTCTGTCAGACATTCTTCCATACCGGTGGTCCTGGGACTGGACAAACCGAAGGCACCATTCAGTACAACCATCTTAGGCAATCTTTACCTAAGATTTATACAACAACCCTTGCACTTGGCTTCGTCTTCAATTATCTTTGGCATATATGATTCACAACGCTTATGCCAAATACAGAGTGGTTCTTCGGATAATAATCCAACCGGTCTCTCCATATTAACAACGTTAAAATGGTCAAAAACTTCGATAGTTGGTGAGCTAACTATCAAAGAAAAACACATGAGCAAACAATGATATCATTTCCAGATGGAAATTATATCGATCAATCATCATTTAACATTTATCTCTTTAGTTCATTAATTTACTTATCTCCTGTTTCGATTTATTCAACGTTTCTTATTTTCTAATTTTAGAAAATATACGTTATTAACAATGGAAAACATTTCCATTTCCTGTTTTCTATATTAGAAAACATTTCTGGTTTCTTATTTGGAAAACATTTCCAAAGTTCCTTCATTGGATTTAAACAGATGTTTAAATAAAACATCGCTATGCTAACTCAATCCATTTACTAAATTCACTTAATCATCATTCACTATCAAACCTTACGATTCCTAAGTTAAGAAGGAAGTCAATCAAGTTGGGGTATAATTACCTCTCAGACCTTAACTAAACAACGTTTTAACTTCGGAATAGACAAAGTTTATCCTTTAAACCTTTAACAAACTTCCTTACGTAACTCTCTTTCGAAAAATCTCTATTCGATAACTCCTCCCTTCAAATAACTATATTCGATAATCTCTATTACGAATAACTAGATTCGAAAACCTTTCTTCGAATAAACTATATTCGATTAACTCTATTCAATCAACTCTTATCAATTAACTCTATTGGATTAACTCTTTTTGATTTAACTCTAATCGATTGACTCTTATTAATTAACTCTATTTACTTAACTCCTTTCGAATAAACTATATTCGATAACTCCTTTAATTCTACTCGAATAAACTATATTCGCTTAACACCTTCAATTCTATTCGAATAAACTATATTCGATTAACTCCTTTAATTCTACTCGAATAAACTATATTCGATAACTCATTTCGAATAACTAGATTCGATTAACTCAATTTGAATAACCAATATTCGATCAACTCACTTCGAATAACCAATATTCGATCAACTCACTTCGAATAACCAATATTCAATCAACTCACTACGAATAACCAATATTCGATCAACTCTCTTCGAATAACCAATATTCGATCAACTCACTTCGAATAACCAATATTCGATCAACTCACTTCGAATAAGCAATATTCGATCAACTCACTTCGAATAACCAATATTCGATCAACTCACTTCGAATAACCAATATTCGATCAACTCACTTCGAATAACCAATATTCGATCAACTCACTTCGAATAACCAATATTCGATCAACTCACTTCGAATAACCAATATTCGATCAACTCACTTCGAATAACCAATATACGATCAACTCAGTTCGAAAAACCAATATTCGATCAACTCACTTCGAATAAACTATATTCGATTACTCTTCTCTCGAATACACTATATTTGATTACTCTTCTCGAATAAACTATATTCGATTACTCTTCTCTCGATTTACTCCATTTGAATAACTCTAACTGGTTAACTCTAACTTTAACTGGTTAACTCTAACTCTAACTGGTTAACTCTAACCCTAACTGGTTAACTCTAACTCTAACTGGTTAACTCTAACTGATTAATTCTAACTGATTAACTCTGACTAGTTAACTCTAACTGATTAACTCTAACTGTTTAACTCTGATTGGTTAACTCTAACTGATTAACTCTGACTGATTAACTCTAACTCTAACTGGTTAACTCTAACAGATTAATTCTAACTGATTAACTCTGACTGGTTAACTCTAACTGATTAACTCTAACTTATTAACTCTGACTGGTTAACTCTAACTGATTAACTCTAACTGGTTAACTCTAACTAATTAACTCTAACTGGTTAACTCTAACTCTAATCGATTAACTCTAACTGAATAACTCTAATCAAATAACTAATATTCGATTAACTCATTTCGATTTACTCTTTTGAATTAACTCCTTTGAATCATTTCCTTCTGAATTATCTCCTTTGAATTATCTCCTTTGAATTATTCCTTTTGAATTATCTCCTTTGAATTATTCCTTTGAATTATCACCTTTGGATTATCTCCTTTGGATTATCTACTTTTCTATTTGTTTACTTAACAAATAACTATTCCCTTTTCAATTCTATTTATTTAACAAATAAATATTTCTTTTATCTTTTCTATTTATTTCTTATAAATAAATATTTCCATTTAATATATTTGTAAAGGTTTTACAAATATTTCCTTTTAAATTCTATTTGTAAATGTTTTACAAATATTTCTCCTTCTATTTTATTTGTAAATGTTTTACAAATATTCCTTTTTTCTATTTTATTTGTAAATGTTTTACAAATATTTCCTTTTAAATTCTATTTGTAAATGTTTTACAAATATTCCTTTTTATAAAATCCCTTGATTTTATAAATATTCTATTTCAATACACAGTTTGAAATTTCCCTTTTCTATTCCAATATTTCTTTTGGTATTCAATAGTACCAAATAACAGGACTAGTGTCATTGTAATCAATCATAGATTATACATCACATCATATATTACAATATATGAAAAAAAGTAAAATAAATGTTAAGGAATCCAGTTGGATCCCTCCGACCTGTCTCCCTCCATCCACAGATGTTAAACAATATAATAACATCGATCTCACTTCGATATGAAATATTCTGATAAACAGAATCGATATTTGATTAACGATTTATATATATATCGTTATCTATAATTTCAACCAATACATAAGAAATTCAACCAAACAGTTAACACACATCAATCAACCGATAATTATCAGTTCTAAATATACGTTAGAAAAATATAACTGTTCCGAGTTGGTGAGTTTTACTCACTTTGGCAGTTCATCGTTAAATAACGATAAACTGTTGTTTGATTTGAATCAAACAATTTATTTTGCCATAAATTCAAACAAGCTCCAATCCACTCCCAGTCAGTTCCATTTCGTAGTGTCCGTCCATACGATCCCAACGGATCTTGTTTCGTCAAGTTTTGATAACGTATGAGCACGATATGATATTTTCAAGTTTGATTATACAAACTTAAATAAAATTAAACTAATTTAAACTATACTTAACTTTAATTGGGCCTCCCCCAAATATAATGGCCCATCTCCCTTAAATTACCAGGCCCGAACATTTTGCTTTCTTCCCCGATGATTTGAGTCGGAGCTACTGTACACGTCGATGGCCGTTCACAGTGCTTCTTCCTTTCAATGGTCCTCCATCCTCCAACTGATTCAAAAACCGACAACACCACACTATCCCTCTTCTCCCACGCATCCTCCTACACCCCTCAAGATCGAACTCGAACCCCAAAGGATCAGCGTGACGAACTGTAACCGGAGCCAACAGCAATGCCTCGTGCGTCATTTTTTGTCACCGGAAATCCCAGAACTTTGCATATGAGTTTCTCTTCACCTCCTAAACCCAATTCCGAAGTATATTTCATCGATCGATTTCCCAAATTGGTTTTAAAGCCAATCCTAACCTCATTATTGTTATTTCGAACCCTAGAAAGATGCGTCGAGCCAAATAAAACCCATACGGGACTGATGCTTACAACGATACAAGCTCAAATATATCTCTACTTCAATTTTATATATTTTCTATGAATTTATTTGGATTTTAGAAGATCAGTTGTTTTTACTGGGAGGAGAAAAATTGTGATTATCCCAAAACCCCGTGACATGGTGTTAAGGATAATCATTGGATTATAACACATTAATCATCATTAGCAGATCACAGATAATAGCATAAACATAAAATGGAATAATTTACACACATATGGCAGCGGAATCATATAGATATCACCATATCAGAGAGCACAGTGCAGGATACAACTTAGTGCATATAATACATAATCAGTCACCATCGCCAGAGGCGGAATCATACATAAAGAGTACACAAAATAAATGTCAGTCTACATCGCCAATGGCGGAATCATAATATAGATACAACAATGGCGGAAAGAGTCGAAGTCAGCACGGTGTAGTCAAGCCTCGCCATAAGCCAAAAGTGCGCCAGATACCTGTAACTAGGCTGCCCGTGTGAAAATGAGGGCACCCGAGTTTGCAAGGTGAAACAAACTACGAGTTAGTCATGGGACTGGTATGAGAAATCTACTTAACTTATTAACAACAATAATAAGGCAAATCAAAGGACCACGCCACTTTCGCGGAACGGGTTTACTCCAATGAGTGCTAGTGCATGAAATAAAGTAAATGATTAAATCATCGCAGTGCTTTTTATAAAATGAAGCCATTATAAGACTCAGGTCCCATCACACAATGCAACGCAAGCCGGATGATAGAGTTTTACCATATAATGACCAAAAATGCTTCATACGTATAAAACAAAAGTGTTTTATATTATTACTAGTGCATATATGTTTTAAAAGCAAATTCAATCATAAATATCAATCCTAGACGGCATGGGTACCATATATCATGTCGCCATACTAGTAATACAATCACATTCGCATATTTCGTATTGGAAATTGGATTCCTTCATTAGTCGAGGCAAGGGGCAAGCTCCTCTCCGATTCGAGACACTCTAGCAAATGCCTCGGGACCGCACACAGCAATCCCTGGATCCTCCAAGGCCTGTCCTCTCTTACTTTTGAGGATTAATTATTCCTGAACACACATTTCCTGGTCCTTACAGACCTATAATCAGAGGCGTCTCGTATTCCAACAACCACACAGGTGAAAAGTATATATAAATGTCAGGGCTGGGAGGTCACTGACACCACCATAGCTAGAAAGAAACGTCGTGCACTCCTCGGGTCCTTCTCCCGTTTTTGACTCATACCGGGGTGTGAGGCTCGCGAATTCACGTTATACACAAAGCTACGTCACACATACCATGCTTTGATCATCAACCACAAGGCTTTGCTTTGCAACAAAAGCCTTGATCATATGCCACTTAGGCGTGCCATACAGGCAATCCACTCCATGCGACTGATTTCTATCAATACATAACCTCTGAGCTCGTACGTCTCAGAGAAGGGCGTTAAGCAAGAGAATAAATTCTCCACCGCCAAACAGATATATATATAACAGAGATCAATCAGCACAGAACAAAATCCAATGTCAGACACACAGTCCATTTACAAGTCCGTTCTGGGTCTGAATGAAACCGGAGGCACCAATTCCTCGCATATCCGTACAATCAACAGTATGTTTGGATGGCTACTACTTCAGCTCCTTCATGGTAGCTACTCCAATCACGAGCATCAGTAGCGCCCATCCATCCAATGTGAAGATCGTCGGTCTTCAACCGTCTTCGACTCTTCGACTTCTCAACGTCGATCGATTATTTGAAATGAGATGAACTCGGCCTTTTCAAATAACCCACGTATATTTAGATTTTCAAATCAATTAATCACATGGTTGGACTATTCAACATTCACATTTCAGTTCTTTAGTTATAATTTTCATGTTAAATACATTCAACCATCACATATTAAGCAAACACAACGAAATTGGTTTATTTCCAATCTATATAGTCTATAGTATTTTATAACGATATATCGCCATTTTTATTTATTTTAAAACGGCCATATTTAATTAAACGACGTTTCAGGTCGTGTCGATGCACTGGCGTTGTTTTTCACTAAATTTGTTTTACACATATCTGAAAATTTAACCGTTGGATCTTCACAAATTTTATATCATTAGGAAGGTCATTTCAAAATGAATCCAACGGTTTCAGTTTTGGGAAAATCCAATGGTCGGATTTCCCACACTAGCCTTTTGAAGTTACGATTTCAATTTACGAACTGCAGCGTCGTTATTCGATTTAATTTAATTATATTTATATATGTATATGAATATAATCGTTTCTGGCGCTGTTTTTCTTCAAATTTGAATTAAACATTCCAGACGATCCAGCCGTCGGATCTTGACAAAGTTAGTGCCGTTGGAAAGATATTTCCAAGGCGAACCCAATGGTTGCAGTTTCGGGAAAATCCAATGGTCGGATTTCCCGCACTAGTCGTTTGAAATCACGGTTTAAAAACACAAACTGCACGGCCACGTTTCGTTTTAATTTTATTTATATTTATATATTCTTATAAATATAGTTCATTCAAAAATTCCTATATCGTTTTCACTTCAAATATTTCACTAACGCCTTTAAATTTTGGAAAATTTCTCCATAACCTCCTTTGTACGGGAGGGGCTGGGAAAATTCCCAAATAGCCACACGGGCGTCTCATGTCAAAAAGAAAAAGAAAAAGCCAAGCGGCTAGCCAACAGGCTCATAAAATCATCACCCAAACAAAACAGTAAATGTGTACCTATTTGTCGGGCACAAAATTTTATTCCTCTTCTCTAGCCCCTTTGCTATAACCTGTTCAATAAATATGCATGTACATATATACAATTTTTATCACTTATCATTTTCCATTCAACTTCATATTTGATTTACTTTGGTCTAAAAACACCATTCATTCTAATGTTGCATGCATAGGCAAAAATTATATCATTAGCTAATTAATGTATATTTCAACTCATGCACATTTATTTGAACAAGTGGCTATTTTTAACACTTCACATTTCAAAGATGTTAATTTTGGCGAACTAAAATACATTTCAGCCCATGACTATTTTATTTAGTTCCTATGCATGTTAAAAATAATATTCCATTCACAAATATTTATTTCAACGTTCGCATATCTTTAGCATATCACATATATGATAAAATGATATTTTTATCATTTGAATTATTTATTCAACACATGAATGTTTTCAACACTTCATAGTTTCAATAAAAATGTAATTTTTATTGTTCGATCTTTTTATTCAACACATGAACTTTTCCAATACACACACTTCTCAACACATGAGCACCTCCACACATGGATATTATATATATGTTGTTCATATAAGAAAGATGAAATTTTTATTGTTGAAACTACTTATATATAAGGCGAATATTTTTCATATTTCCTATATATTATAAAAATGTGATTTTTATTGTTTAAACACTTCATTCACTCACAAATGAATTTAATTTTCACACACCACTTTTCGACACATGAACATTTCCACACATGGATATAGTTTCAGCATATGGCTTTAATTTCAACGCATGAAGATAATTTCAACATTTGAAAATAATTCTAACACATGGGTATTATTAAAAATTTCGGCAGCATAACGACAGGGTAGTTAAAACCGGCACCGTCCCTAGTACGGCTCCTCGCTCTACCTTAAAACCTCGCGGTTTTTGACAATGGGGATTCATGCATCTAATTCGCACGCAGGCGGCATGTTTTATTTTTATTTCCACAATTTTCCCAATTCATTTCAATCACCAATGGGTATTTTTCAACCACAACCAAACAATATCAACCACAAACAATTATTCAACCATTCGCATTTCTCATCCAATATTTCACACCAATTCACAACAATAAATATCGTCCATGGTTTGTGGACGAGGGGAGAGTGTATATATATATATATATATATATATATATATATATATATATATATATATATATTATTGCTATATTTCACTTGCATTTCAACACACATATCAATTATTCTATGCATGTATAATTCATACTTCGCTTATATAGCTTACACCACGCATGTACATGAGGTATACAACACGTGTGTAATTTATATTTCGCTTATATAATTTATACACGACATTTTCCATTCAAATTCATTTAATTTAGATTTCTCACTTTGGTTTTCGGAGTGCTAAAAATCGTAGATGACTCAGAAAAATCCGCGGCTTCTTCTATGTGGTAGAGAGCTTCCTTGCGGTCCCGATGTTTCCTGTTTCATCGAATTTCGTCAACACACCATAAAGTTATGATTTTTCAAAGTGTAAACATAAAAAAGGACTCACCTTTCTAAGTGGTTCGAAACAAGGGTTGCGGTTTTCGCGAAAATCGAGGCACGAGGGGATGATCGGAGGTGCTGACGTGGAAGAGGAAGGAGAGGGGAGTCGATCGGTGGCGGTTTGGGGTGGCTCGGTGGTCGGTGGCAATCAGGGCGGCGCTGGGAAGTCGGCGACTTCCTGGGCCCGATTCAGGCGATACGGTGGTCGAGGGGAGGTGAGGGTTGGTCGGATTTGAAGAGGAGGAGGAGGTGGTTCGATTCTGGGTGGTGGCGCGGGGTATCGTTGCCTGTGGCGGCGGTGGTTGGTCGGGGAAGGTTGGAACGGGTTTCGCCGTTCGTTTCAGAGAGAAGCGGTTTTTTTTTAATTTATGAAAGAAAAATTCTAATTGGCCTAGGGTTTTATTAAATTTTTAAATAGTGTTTTCCCCAACGAACTCCTTTTCAAGTCCAACGACTGTCGTCCGTAGCTAAATACCCCCATCCCGGACACAATGGGATATGTTTCATTGGCCAATTCGACTGTTACAGTCAGTTATTTTTCAAATTAAAGTATAAAACATTTAATTTTTAAATCTGAACGTACATTTCAATTTGCCAGGGCCACAAACTGATTCAAAAAATTCCAGAAAAATAAATCTAGCTATGTTTTGACTCTACGGTCCCAACAAAACTTATTTCGTCGAACTCTGAGATCGTTTGAAAAATGGCCATTTTCTGGTCGATCCATTTTAACAGAAATTGACCAAATGCATTTTCTTTTGCCACGCTCACATACTAGCTTCAAAAATTATGAAATTTGAAACGTAGCAATAGTTTGACTTCCCGGATCCAACAAAAGAGGTTTCGTCGAATTCTGAGGTCGTTTGCAAAATATCAATTTTCCAGGGCTATATATTCTATATAGCGACCTTCCTGAAAATTCATTCGGCCATAACTTTTGATTCCCGTTATGAAACTTCGATTTTCCAGATTCGTTAGAAAGGTATTGATAAACAGATTTAAATATTTTTGGTTTCGCTAAAATCCGTTATATTTTCCACCCTGCACAGTCATTCTAAGTTTGAATTCAAATTTTCAAGCTGACTCACCATTTCTAATTCACTATTTTATTGAAATATTCTATTTCAATTGTTCAAATTCCTTTGAAATGTTCAATTTAAAAATTTTAAATTAGCCCGTATTTTCCGGGTTATTACAATCTCCCCCACTTAAAACTTTTCGTCCTCGAAAAGGAAACAACAGTAATGTAGGAAACAAAATGTAAATGCAAAGTATTGTAAAGGTAGCTTGCACCGGAGTTAGTCAGAGATGTCCACTCTGCATTTGGGGTAAGCTTGCTTAATGCTTTCCTCAGTCTCCCAAGTACAGTCTCTAGGATCACTACTCCACTGCACTTTAACTAAATGAACCTTTTTGCTTCTTAGTTCTCTAGTTTCTTTGCCAACAATCTTTAATGGCTCTCTTCTGACTGCTAATTCTGGAGTTATGTCTATATCCTGTTGCGCTGCTTCTTCTACAACAAGATCTGGATCATGCACATGTCTTCTAAGGTGAGATACGTGAAATACATTATGCACTCCAGGCAACCAATCTGGTAATTGAACCCTATAAGCAAGAGTTCCAATTCGTTCGAGTATAGGAAAGGGACCAATAAATCTCGGTGCCAACTTCCCAGTTTTGCCAAATCTGATTACTCCTCTCATTGGAGAAACTTTCAAATAAACATGGTCACCAACAGCAAATGTCAAATCTCTTCTTCTAGAATCTGCATAGCTTTTCAGTCGGCTTTGTGCGGTTCTCAATCACTTTTTGATATAGTCGACTTTATCAGATGCTTCTCTAATCATATCGGGTCCTAACACAAGTCTATTGCCAGGTTCTACCCAACATGCTGGAGATCTGCACGGTCTGCCATATAATGCCTCAAATGGCGACATCCCCAAACTTGCTTGATAGCTATTGTTATATGAGAATTCGGCCAAATGCAAGTGATCTTCCCATGACCCACCAAAATCAATTATACAAGCCCGCAATAAATCTTCTAGAATTCTATTCACCCGCTCAGTCTGGCCATCTGTTTGAGGGTGATAAGCGGTGCTCATATTTAGTTTCGTTCCCAATTCTGTCTGGAAAGCCTCCCAGAATTTGCTAGCAAATATTGGGTCTCTATCACTGACTATGCTGATGGGTATTCCATGCAGCTTAACGATTTCTTTGAAATATATCTGTGCTAGACTTTGAGCGGTTCTATTGGATCTGACAGGTATGAAATGGGCAGTCTTCGTGAAGCGATATACGATTACCCAAATGCTGTCATTACCTCTCCGGGTTCGCGGCAAACCATCTATGTAATCCATGGAAATCTGTTCCCATTTCCATCCTAGGACTTCCAATGGTTGCAACAATCCAGCTAGCTTCTGTTGGTCGCTCTTGACCAATTGACAAGTAGGGCATCTGCTAACATACAAAGAAATATCCCTCTTCATTGCCTTCCACCAAAAAGTGCGTTTGATATCGTGGTACATTTCACTCACACCAGGATGGATGCAAAATTTAGATTTATGTCATTCATCTAACACCTCTCTTTTGAGCTCAGGTATGTTGGGAACACATATTCTCCCTTTCAGCCTCAGAACTTCTCCTTTATCTATCTGAAAACTTGAGGGCTCTCCCTTCTGGATTCTCCCTCTGATCCTTTTAATGAAATAATCATTCCTCTGGAGAGCACATATCTTATCAATAAAGCCATGCGTAATTATAAGATTGGCAATGATTGCGGTTTTTCTACTAAGCGCATCTGCTACAACGTTAGCCTTTCCCGGCGTATACAGGATATCAAGATCATACGCTGCATGAAATTCTAGCCAACGCTGCTGTCTCAAATTCAGATCTTTTTGGGTGTATAAATACTTCAATGATTGATGATCTGTGTATAGCACAAATTTCTTGCCCAATAAATAATGCCTCCAGATTTTCAATGCAAAAACGATGGCTAGCAACTCAAGATCATGAGTCACATAATTCTTCTCATGTGGTTTCAGTTGGCGGCTTGCATAAGCGACTACTTGGCCTCTTTGCATTAACACTGCACCAAGACCTCTAATAGAAGCATCTGTCCAAACCGTCAAATCCTGATTGCCATCAATAATGGTTAACACTGGAGCAGTTGTCAGTTTCGATTTCAATTCCTGGAAAGCTTCTTCACAGTAGGAAGTCCACTTAAATTTCTCATGCTTCTTCGTGAGCTTCGTTAACGGACCAGATATCTTCGAAAAATCCTTAACGAACTTTCGATAATAACTAGCCAACCCCATAAAACTTCTAACTTCTGTGGGAGTAGTGGGTTGTTTCCAGTCTTGAATCGCTGTTATTTTGCTTGGGTCTACAGAAATCCCTTTCTCTGAAACTACATGGCCAAGAAACTTCACTTCTTCTTGCCAGAAGACACATTTAGAGAATTTGGCTTTGAAGACATTCTTTCTTAGAATCTCCAATACTTGTTCTAAGTGTTTTTCATGCTTGGGTCTTGATTTGGAGTAGATTAAAATATCATCGATGAATACGAGGACAAATTTATTCAGAACTCCTCTGAACGCTCTATTCATTAGATCGACAAAGTATGCTGGAGCGTTGCATAGGCCGAACGGCATTACTAACCATTCATAAAATATGTCTGGACCTCTGAAAGCTGTCAAAGGAACACACTCTTCTGCTATTCTCAATTGATGAAAACCTGTAGCCAGGTCCATTCGGGAAAATACTCTCGCCCCATTTAATTGGTCTAGCAGATCATCTATGCGGGGTAACAGGTATTTATTTTTGAGCGTCTGTTTGTTGAGGTCTCGGTAATCAATGCATAATCGAAGAGTACCGTCTGACTTTGGGACAAACACAACAACTGCACCCCAATTAGAAAAGCTAGCTCTTATTAGACCCTTCCACAATAGTTGACGGGTTTGATCGCCTAATTCTTCTTTTTCCTTCGGAGTCATTCTGCGAATTGGATGTACCACTGGTCTGGCATTGGGAATTAGATCGATTCGGTATTCTATTTCTCTTTGTGGAGGTAAGTTTTCAACTTCTTCAAACACATCCGCATAGTCTCTGACAATAGGAATCTTTTCTATGGAAGTGGGGATAAGTTCTAATGCCGACCAAAATTCTTCTCTATTTGGATTCGAACCATGACAGGGTATAAATATATGTCCAAGCTTCGTTCGAATTTTAACGATTCTTTCCGCACAATTTACCTCAGCTTCGTATTTCGTTAACCATTCCAACCCAAGGATAACGTGAATTCGGGAAAATCCATAACGATTAAATTAATGGGAAATTTGTAGAAAGAATAAGAGATTGGCACTCTACAACATGAACTGAGAATAAGAGATCCTCCTATCAGGTTATGAACTTCCACCGATTCTTTAACCTTTCTCTGTTTTAACTTTAATCTGTGCATTGTGTTACTAGCAATAAAACTACGTGACGCACCCATGTCAAACAATACAGAAACAGGAATATTTTTAATGGTAAGGGTACCTCCCAAAACATCGGGTTTACCTGCTCCATCGGAAGCAGCTGGCGGGCTCGACCCGTCATACACGTGAGCTACTGCGGCCTTCTTCAGCAAAGGATAGTCTTTAACAAGATGATGCGTCTTGCGACAATTAAAGCAGGAGCGAGGGTTCTGAGAACCCTGGCTTGAACCTTGTGAATTTGTTTTCTGCCTCTTCGGGGCTGTGCAAACATTAGAGAAGTGCCCCATTTTGCCACAGTTATAGCAGCTTCCTCTCGACGGCTTGCCAGTCTGAGGTTTTGAGGATGTTGCTTGTGTAACACCCCGTGTATTCTATAACAATGAAATTCATAAATTAAAGCATAACTAATTTAAAATCAAAGAATTAAGGGAAACGGGATACGCCATTGTGTTCGTCTCGGAAAAATACGCGAAATAGAGTTTGAGTTTTCGAAAAACGGAGTCCGTATGAAGAAGATATGGCCTCCGGAAGTTTCAGAATTCAGGTTAAAATTCAAACAGACGAAAACAGCTCAGAAAACAAGTTTAAAATTCAAAATCAGGCCCAATTGGCCAGGGCGGGAAAATTCCCGCCTAAGGCACCCAGGTCGACTTGGCTGTCGACCTGGGCTAGCCCGGTCGACAGGGCTGTCGACCTGGCCCCAGAGCCAGGTCGAACCCAGCCCATCCTGGCTGGCCTGGTCTGTGTTTGGCCGATTTTCTGAGCCTTGCCTTGTCACTAGGGCTAGGTGTCAGCTCCTGATTGGTCTCTCTTTCGAATGAATGGCTACGATTAACCCAAGCAACATCGATGGTCCTAATCAGTTCATAAACTCTATAAAAATGACCCTAGACTCTACCTAATCTATTCATTCAAAAATAAGAATGAGGCCATCATGCTGCTGAGGAACGACTAGGAGTAGCACCCAATTTGAGAGACGATTAGGAGACAAACTCTAAAGCATAAAGCAACTACAATTTAAACGTAAACAAATCAAATCAATGCCTACATCAAAGGAATAGCACCTCCAAATCCAGAATTCAGATTCCTGAATTGAAGAATTCGTCACACGATTGTAAGTAGAGTACTATTCCGGTATGAATTAAATAACTGTGTTTGATTTGTGTAAAATGAGAATTACACTTGATTTGTGGTGATAGTAATTCATATTTGTGCGTTGCTATGATTCTAATCGATTTGGAATGATGTGATATAACGATTGGGTATTCGCAAGTATGTAATTCATGATAAAAACTACATGTTTGCGGTAGTTTATTTGAGATTCATGCAAGTATACGATTGGATATTTGCAAGTATGTAATTCATGTTGAAGCTACATGTTTGTGGTTGTTTAATTGAGATTCATGCAAGTATGTGGTTTTGTTACTATGCCAACATAATGTATATTTATGTACAAATTCACTTTTTGTGTAATTGGATCAAATTTGGGGCATTATGATTCATATGAAATTATGTTGGAATTGGCATCATGATCTATGTATAAAACCATACTTTTGTATTAGAAACAAAAGTAAGCCTCTTTGTGAACTTATGTTGATTTTATGAATATGACTAGGCTATGTTTGGTATTATGCCTAATTGAAAAACATGTTAGGCCTATATTGTTAACAAGAATTATATGATAATATATGTGACACATAGCCAAGTTAGATTTACATTCCAATTGCAAGTTTGCATGAATAAAGTAAAAACCATGATTTCATGTTTAGGAATATTTATGCCATGATTACATGAATAGATTAAAAACCATCATTTCATGTTTGGGTATATTTGTGCCATGATTATGTGAATAGATTAAAAATCATGATTAAGTTGGAATAATTCTAGTTGAACTATACTTTTGTATTAGTTACAAAAGTAAGCACCTTTGTAAACATATAGTGATTTTATAAAACATGATTTGCTTATGTTTGACATTATGCCTAAGTAAAAATATAGGTTTATGTTGTAGTTAAGACTATGTGTCAAGAATGATATCTAATTTAGTTAGATTCTTAACTTAACTACAAGCTTACATGGTTTGATTCATGTCACTTATGCTTTATGACCAAAGTATATGTTACTACAATGCAAGTACACCAGTTTCTATTTTGTAGTTTCAACGTTATGCTGCAAGTTCATGCGTTCACATTCCCCTTTTTTGTGTATATAATCACGTTTTAAGCCTCCCCTTTTTCACGTGGCTAAGTTGGGCTTAAAAAGGCTAAGCCCAACATATATTATAATAAACGAACGTATTAAACGGGGGAAATAGCGTTGGGCCAAATTAATTAATAAATGAAAATATAAAAGTAGAGGGGCCCAAATTCAAGAATGGGTTGGGCCCATGATTGGTGTAAACCTTTACACCATTAGCTTAAATTGATTTTGAATAATGGGCCGCAAATATTTACATATAAAAAGAAGAAAGACAAAATATGTAAATGTAGAAAATACGATGTGTTTAACCCGAGGTTGGATTGAGTTGTGATGTAAACCTGCCCGGAACCGCCCGGCAGTCCAGTAGTCACAACAATACCTATCCAATGTGGGTGGTTAAACATGGAGCCCAATAAGGACCCGAGGTTAGACTGAGTTGTGGCGTAAGACTGCCCGGACCCAACCGGCAACAGGCAGCCACAACAATACCTGTCTAATGTGAAAGGTCAAGGCTTTAATAAGACAATTAAGGCTGAGTCGGGATTGATAGGATTAAGTAAATTATATTAATACTTAATCAAGATGGAACATGCTAAACTAAACAGACTGATTGGGGGTTAGGTCTATAAAACACTTAACCAACTTAGCATGTTGGCTAGAGATAGAAAACCTAGTAGTGGGGGACCCTTTTCAGCAGTAACCCTATAAGGTGTATCATGATACCCTGAAACTAGGCAGGGTGGGGCACGATTACTGGGCTGATTGTAAGAGGTCAAATCGACGACGGTGGTGCAGCAGTGTAGGTTCTAACGGGGTGTGGGCGTGCACTCACTCCGGCGCAGAAAAATAAGGCATTGGGCACTAGTAGCATACCTGTGCATTCTAGGATTGTGTCGGGCTTCCACCATGGGACTTGATACACCCCATGGTGGGACCTGCATAGGTAACTACAACATCGGGGGCCGTAGGACACATGTAACTATGCGAGTAGGAGCCGATCATCATAAAATGGATCACTTTACCCTGATTATGGGGTGCTTGTTGGGAACTAGTTTATATGGGTACAGAGATTAATATGGGGTACGATAGTATATTCGACCCTAGACAACTTAACTAAGTTTATGGTGCTTTCCCATTTCTAGTTTATACTTATCATACCCAGTTCTTTATTCATAGACTGAATAGTTCTAGACTTACTCAGGCTTTATGTCTGACTCTACTTTTCTTTCGTCTTCTTTTCTTCCGTTCCCCCCCCCCCAGGTCCACAGGGAGGGAATACCACAGCTTGACCATCCTTCATATCCAGCTTGAAGAGAAAGAATGTATTGCTTGGATCTTTTTGTTTTTGACTATGGCTTTGGACAGCAATTATGGGACTTTTGTAGTTTATTTATGTTTTCTTTATGCTTCTTTAAATAATGTAATCAAGACAGTTATGAAGATGTTATGTTTTTGGAAGTATTGTAAGACGATTATGGTATGGTTGTTGTAACACGTATTTTTGGTGAAATAAAAGTTGTTGTTTTTCCGCTGTTCAAAAATATGTGTTCTTATATCTGTCTTGTATATCTGTGACTTATACTTATAAACCTCCACCAAAATTAGGGCATTCCCTTTGAGAGTGACCCTAACGGAGGTGGGGTGTTTCACTTGGTATCAGAGCATAGGTTTACCAGATAAGATAAAAAGTTTTGAAAAATTATTTTCAAAAAGGAAATTTAAAGAAGCATTTTTTTTAAGAGATAAAATATTATTTTATTTTAAAAGGCAAAGTGCCCCCCCCCCAAAGCCATAGGTACTATCTCTTATCCTTCGTTTTGAATCTATCCTTTTTGTTTCAGCATCGCCGAAGAACTTAACTTGCCAGAAGGTGTACCAATACCTGGTTGGTTTAGACGGTTCTTAGAAGCAAGGGCCACTCAGCCAGGTCCTACCGTTCCTCCTCCCCCAGCTGCAGGAAATCATCCAGCTGCAGCAGCACCTCTTCCTCCACCTCCTCCACGGGGAAACACGTTTGCTAAGATATGTAAAGATTTTAAAGCTATGGGAGGAAAGGATTTTCATGGAACTGAGTCCTTCGTGGCAGCTAGAAATTGGCTGAAAGAAACCGAGGACTTATTCATCATCTTTGAGGTAGAAGATAGACAGAAAGTACAACTGGCAGTATGGCTACTAAAGGGTGAGGCTTCCTACTGGTGGGAAGTCACTAATGCTGAAAGACCAGTGGAGACATGGGAGGACTTTAGGGCAAGGTTTGAGGCTAAATTTCTCTCAGATGCGGAAAGGAGTTTGCAGTTGGAAAAATTCTTATTTCTTAAGCAAGGGGACAAGACAGTCAAAGAGTATGTTAATCAGTTCGATGAGCTGGCTAGGTTTGGGCTGGACCTAGTCAACACCCCGCACAAGAAGGCTCTCCGTTTCGTCAAAGGGTTGAATGAGCCATTACACAGTTTGGCCATGACCCATATACCCATGGGGGCTACATACGAAAGATTGGTACAAATGGCATTGCTGAACGAAGAGGATAAGGGCAAGAAGGAGACAAAGGCAGAAAGCTCTCAAGGAAAGAAAGAGGGTTTGCAGCCAAAGAGGACAGACTTTAAGAATGGCGGGAAAGGCAACAAAGAGAAGAGGAAGTGTAATTTCTATGGCAAAGTGGGGCACTTAGTGAAAGATTGCCGGAAAAAGAAGGCCAAGAAGAATGGTGGGTGCTTTTCTTGCGGTGAGACAGGCCACAGGGCTAAGGACTGCCCAAAGAAACGAGGACAGGGGCAGAGGGCTGGATCCACCTCAGGGGCACAAGTTCATGTGCTAGAAGCGCCACCTCTGCAACAGCGAGGTATAAATACTTCTGTAGAAAGTGTAGTTAACTTTATGATCACCCCGTTCGCACTTTATTTGATTCTGGCGCATCACACTCCTTTATCTCGTCTGCTTTAGTAGAATCTCTGCAGCTAAAAACTAGTATGGTAGAGGACCCCTTAATTGTTTCAAACCCAATTGGGGGCCCAGATCATTTGTCTATGATCTGTTTGGGATTGAAAATTTCTATTCTAAGCGTAGAATTTCAATGTAGTGCCATTGTTTTGGGCTTTTCGGGATATGGTTTGATTTTTGGCATGGATTGGCTATCCAGTAATGGGGCCATCCTTGATTGTGAGAAAAGGGTTGTTAGGCTCCTAACCCAGCTCGGTAATACTTTGGAAATTTCTTGTAATCCCTCGTATGCGGTTATGCTTAGTTACCTTGAATCGCTAGATGCCTCTGTTGAAAATTTGCAATCAGTTAGAGTGGTCCGGGAATATCCGGATGTCTTCGAAGAGGTGAAGGGCTTGCCTCCGAAGCGGGAGATAGACTTCTGCATATACCTTGTAGATAATGCAAAGCCCGTTGCGTTGCCCGTTAGACACATGGCTCCACGGGAAAGAAAAGAGCCCAGTAAACAGATTAAAGAGCTTCTAGAAAAGGGGTTCATTAGGAGGAGCATTTCAGAATGGGGCGCTCCAGTGGTGTTCGCTACAAAGGCGGATGGCTCACTCCGTCTATGTGTTGACTATAGGGAGCTCAACAAGCTAATGAAAAAGAATAGGCACCCTCTCCCCAGAATTGACGATTTGTTTGATCAGCTTGTAGGAGCGTCTGTTTTCTCCCAACTCGATTTAGCGACCGGTTTTCATCAGCTAAGGGTGGTTGAAGATAGTATCGATAAAACGACATTCAGAACCCCAGACGGCTTCTTTGAATGGCTTGTCATGCCTTTCGGCTTGACAAATGCCCCTGCTTACTTCGTGGACCTGATGAGTAGGGTATTCAGAGATTTCCTCAATAAGTTCGTAGTGGTCTTCGTAGACGATATCCTTATCTTCTCAAAGAGTGAAGAGGAACATGCTCAACACTTAAGGGCAATCATGGAAACTCTGCGAGTCCATCAGCTAAAGGCCAAATTCTCCAAATGTCACTTTTGGAGAGAAGAAGTGAGGTTCCTTGGGCACATAGTATCCAAACAAGGGTTAGCAGTGGACCCTGCTAAGGTAGTGGCGGTACAGGATTGGAAGACACCAAGGAATGCAACCGAGGTCCGAAGTTTTCTAGGACTAGCAGGTTTCTATCGAAAGTTCATAAGGGATTTTGCGAAAATCTCAGCTCCGCTCACGAAATTGACCAAGAAGAATCTAGTGTTCAATTGGGACTTGGATTGCGAGTTTGCTTTCCAGCGACTGAAAAGGGCTCTTACAACAGCCCTAGTTTTGACGTTGCCAGATGGAAGCAAGATGTTCACTGTTTATACAGATGCATGTGGGACAGGGCTAGGCGCCGTCTTAATGCAAGAAGGAAGGGTAGTAGCTTATGGCGGGAGGCAGTTGAAAGTGCACGAAAGGAACTACCCGACCCACGATCTTGAGTTAGCTGCCATCGTCTTTGCACTCAAGTCTTGGCGACACTATCTCCTAGGTGAGAAGTTCGAACTTTACACTGACCATAAATCGTTGAAAATATCTTTTATCGCAGAAAGATCTTAACTTGAGGCAACAGAGATGGATGGAGTTTCTTGCCTCGTATGATTTCGAGATCTCCTACACTCCGGGCAAAGGCAACGTAGTGGCAGACGCGTTGAGCCGAAAGAAATTGACCCTAAGCCCGCTGTTTGTTGAAAGACAAAGCCTAGAGTTTATAGCCAGCTTCAACTTTAGGCCTTCCTCCGATTTTGTACCAGGCTTGCTAGCATCTCTCGAAGTGCGCCCAACTTTAGTGGACTCAGTACGGACAGCACAACGCGAAGACCCTCAGCTTGTGGAAACGATTGATAGGCTAATTAGGGGTGAGACTTCAAGTCACCTCAACAGATACTCCATCGACGATAAGGGTTTGCTAAGGCGAGACGGAAGGCTATGCGTCCCACAGACAAGGGATTTCGTAAAGAAGGTTCTCGAGGAAGCACATCACTCCAAGATGACGATACACCCAGGCGGAGATAAAATGTACAAAGATATAAAAAGAACCTTCGTCTGGAACGGCATGAAAAAGGACGTGGCATAATTCGTTTCTAAGTGTATGGTGTGCCAACAGGTTAAGGCGAAACAGAAAAGGCCTGGCGGACTGCTACATCCTCTAGAGGTTCCGCAGTGGAAGTGGGATAGCATCTCAATGGACTTCATCGATGGGCTGCCTAGGTCTAGGAGAGGCAACACTAGCATTTGGGTAATAGTGGATAGGCTTACTAAAGGCGCCCACTTCTTACCTGTCAAAAGTAAAAGAACTGCCTCATCTCTAGCATCTCTTTACCTCAAGGAAATTGTTTGACTCCACGGAATACCATCCAGCATTGTTAGTGACCGAGACCCTATCTTCACAAGTGAGTTTTGGCGGAGTCTGCAAGAAGCGGTAGGCACGCAGTTATGCTTGAGCACAGCCTATCATCCCCAAACCGATGGCCAAACGGAAAGAGTGAACAGAGTTTTGGAGGACCTTTTAAGACTGTGCGTCCTTGACTTCGGAGGGACGTGGGAAGACCATCTTCCTTTGGTGGAATTTGCCTACAACAACAGCTATCAAGCAACCATCGGAATGGCGCCCTTCGAAGCTTTATATGGAAGACCGTGCCGATCGCCCACTTGTTGGTGGGAGTCTACTGATAAGCTCATACTTGGACCAGATATGATCCGAGAGACTTCAGAGAAAGTAGACTTAATACGAAGAAGGATGAAGACGGCCCAAGACAGACAAAAGTCCTACGCCGACAAGAGGAGAACCGACCTTGAATTTGAGGTTGGGGACAGAGTTTTTCTTAAGGTATCTCCGCTAAGGAACGTTGTTCGTTTTGGAACCACAGGAAAGCTAGCACCAAGGTTCGTAGGGCCATTCCCTATCATCGAGAAAATTGGGAAAATGGCCTATAGATTAGAGCTACCCGAAAAGCTGGCCGGAGTTCACAACGTTTTTCATGTTTCACATCTCCGAAAATGTCTACATGAGTCTGCTGAAGTGGTAGAGCCAAATATCCTAGAAGAAGCTGAAGTGGAGCGCGAAGCAACCGTGAGGAAAGTTCCCACCCGCATATTAGGAACGGAATTGAAAAAGCTACGCAACCGCGAAGTCAAACTCGTCAAAGTTCAGTGGAGCGATGCCAAAGGAGATGCAACTTGGGAAACTGAAGCTAGAATACGCGCTGCCTACCCTTTTCTTTTTGAGGGTACATCCTTGATCTTTCTTTTTCCTTAAGTTGCGCTTTTATCCATCTTTTTAGGTATATTTCCTCGACCTTATCTTTTAGGTAGAAACCCTTTGGATGAAAACATGTAATTGAAACATGTTATGGATGATGGTTGCAAGTGGATGCAAGTGATTGCTAGTGGTTGCTCGTGGTTGCATATACACACACCATCTAGGTTTTAGATCGGCTCGGTCACTTCATATTGCATATGCATATATGTTTGCATTCGTATATGGTTGAACTTTAATGTGTTGTCATATGGATGTTGCATTTATATGAATGATTGTGCACTCGTGTAGAATCATGAATAGGAGGATTTGCATACATAATGGATTCATGGCACTTACATAATTCGCATTAAGGAGGTCAACTGAATCAGTAGACCGCCTGATTTTGCATTAGATAAGTACATGTACACACACACTTCGCATATAATCATGAAGCATTAGAAGTCTTTTAAGGGCAATGGATGCTCGTGTTTGATGGATGAGTAGATGGATGTTAGGATATACATTCTTCCTAACTTGAAGATTTCGGGGACGAAATCCTTTTAAGTAGGGGAGAATGTAACACCCCGTGTATTCTATAACAGTGAAATTCATAAATTAAGGCATAAATAATTTCAAATCAAAGAATTAAGGGAAACGGGATACGCCATTGTGTTCGTCTTGGAAAAATACGCGAAATAGAGTCCGAGTTTTCGAAAAACGGAGTCCGTATGAAGAAGATATGGCCTCCGGAAGTTTCAGAATTCAGGTTAAAATTCAAACAGACGAAAACAGCTCAGAAAACAAGTTTAAAATTCAAAATCGGGCCCAATTGGCCAGGGCGGGAAAATTCCCGCCTAAGGCACCCAGGTCGACTTGGCTGTCGACCTGGGCTAGCCCGGTCGACAGGGCTGTCGACAGGGCTGTCGACCTGGCCCCAGAGCCAGGTCGAACCCAGCCCATCCTGGCTGGCCTGGTCTGTGTTTGGCCGATTTTCTGAGCCTTGCCTTGTCACTAGGGCTACGTGTCAGCTCCTGATTGGTCTCTCTTTCGAATGAATGGCTACGATTAACCCAAGCAACATCGATGGTCCTAATCAGTTCATAAACTCTATAAAAATGACCCTAGACTCTACCTAATCTATTCATTCAAAAATAAGAATGTGGCCATCATGCTGCTGAGGAACGACTAGGAGTAGCCACCAATTTGAGAGACGATTAGGAGACAAACTCTAAAGCATAAAGCAACTACAATTTAAACGTAAACAAATCAAATCAACGCCTACATCAAAGGAATAGCACCTCCAAATCCAGAATTCAGATTCCTGAATTGAAGAATTCGTCACACGATTGTAAGTAGAGTACTATTCCGGTATGAATTAAATAACTGTGTTTGATTTGTGTAAAATGAGAATTACACTTGATTTGTGGTGATAGTAATTCATATTTGTGCGTTACTATGATTCTAATCGATTTGGAATGATGTGATATAACGATTGGGTATTCGCAAGTATGTAATTCATGATAAAAACTACATGTTTGCGGTAGTTTATTTGAGATTCATGCAAGTATACGATTGGATATTTGCAAGTATGTAATTCATGTTGAAGCTACATGTTTGTGGTTGTTTAATTGAGATTCATGCAAGTATGTGGTTTTGTTACTATGCCAACATAATGTATATTTATGTACAAATTCACTTTTTGTGTAATTGGATCAAATTTGGGGCATTATGATTCATATGAAATTATGTTGGAATTGGCATCATGATCTATGTATAAAACCATACTTTTGTATTAGAAACAAAAGTAAGCCTCTTTGTGAACTTATGTTGATTTTATGAATATGACTAGGCTATGTTTGGTATTATGCCTAATTGAAAAACATGTTAGGCCTATATTGTTAACAAGAATTATATGATAATATATGTGACACATAGCCAAGTTAGATTTACATTCCAATTGCAAGTTTGCATGAATAAAGTAAAAACCATGATTTCATGTTTAGGAATATTTATGCCATGATTACATGAATAGATTAAAAACCATCATTTCATGTTTAGGTATATTTGTGCCATGATTATGTGAATAGATTAAAAATCATGATTAAGTTGGAATAATTCTAGTTGAACTATACTTTTGTATTAGTTACAAAAGTAAGCACCTTTGTAAACATATAGTGATTTTATAAAACATGATTTGCTTATGTTTGACATTATGCCTAAGTAAAAATATAGGTTTATGTTGTAGTTAAGACTATGTGTCAAGAATGATATCTAATTTAGTTAGATTCTTAACTTAACTACAAGCTTACATGGTTTGATTCATGTCACTTATGCTTTATGACCAAAGTATATGTTACTACAATGCAAGTACACCAGTTTCTATTTTGTAGTTTCAACGTTATGCTGCAAGTTCATGCGTTCACATTCCCCTTTTTTGTGTATATAATCACGTTTTAAGCCTCCCCTTTTTCACGTGGCTAAGTTGGGCTTAAAAAGGCTAAGCCCAACATATATTATAATAAACGAACGTATTAAACGGGGGAAATAGCGTTGGGCCAAATTAATTAATAAATGAAAATATAAAAGTAGAGGGGCCCAAATTCAAGAATGGGTTGGGCCCATGATTGGTGTAAACCTTTACACCATTAGCTTAAATTGATTTTGAATAATGGGCCGCAAATATTTACATATAAAAAGAAGAAAGACAAAATATGTAAATGTAGAAAATACGATGTGTTTAACCCGAGGTTGGATTGAGTTGTGATGTAAACCTGCCCGGAACCGCCCGGCTGTCCAGTAGTCACAACAATACCTATCCAATGTGGGTGGTTAAACATGGAGCCCAATAAGGACCCGAGGTTAGACTGAGTTGTGGCGTAAGACTGCCCGGACCCAACCGGCAACAGGCAGCCACAACAATACCTGTCTAATGTGAGAGGTCTAGGCTTTAATAAGACAATTAAGGCTGAGTCAGGATTGATAGGATTAAGTAAATTATATTAATACTTAATCAAGATGGAACATGCTAAACTAAACAGACTGATTGGGGGTTAGGTCTATAAAACACTTAACCAACTTAGCATGTTGGCTAGAGATAGAAAACCTAGTAGCGGGGGACCCTTTTCAGCAGTAACCCTATAAGGTGTATCATGATACCCTGAAACTAGGCAGGGTGGGGCACGATTACTGGGCTGATTGTAAGAGGTCAAATCGACGGCGGTGGTGCAGCAGTGTAGGTTCTAACGGGGTGTGGGCGTGCACTCACTCCGGCGCAGAAAAATAAGGCACTGGGCACTAGTAGCATACCTGTGCATTCTAGGATTGTGTCGGGCCGCCACCATGGGACTTGATACACCCCATGGTGGGACCAGCATAGGTAACTACAACATCGGGGGCCGTAAGACACATGTAACTATGCGAGTAGGAGCCGATCATCATAAAATGGATCACTTTACCCTGATTATGGGGTGCTTGTTGGGAACTAGTTTATATGGGTACAGAGATTAATATGGGGTACGATAGTATATTCGACCCTAGACAACTTAACTAAGTTTATGGTGTTTTCCCATTTCTAGTTTATACTTATCATACCCAGTTCTTTATTCATAGACTGAATAGTCCTAGACTTACTCAGGCTTTATGTCGGACTCTACTTTTCTTCCGTTCCCCCCCCCCCCAGGTCCACAGGGAGGGAATACCACAACTTGACCAGCCTTCATATCCAGCTTGAAGAGAAAGAATGTATTGCTTGGATCTTTTCGTTTTGGACTATGGCTTTGGACAGCAATTATGGGACTTTTGCAGTTTATTTATGTTTTCTTTATGCTTCTTTAAATAATGTAATCAAGACAGTTATGAAGATGTTATGTTTTTGGAAGTATTGTAAGACGATTATGGTATGGTTGTTGTAACACGTATTTTTGGTGAAATAAAAGTTGTTGTTTTTCCGCTGTTCAAAAATATGTGTTCTTATATCTGTCTTGTATATCTGTGACTTATACTTATAAACCTCCACCAAAATTAGGGCATTCTCTTTGAGAGTGACCCTAACGGAGGTGGGGTGTTTCAGCTTGGCTTGACTCGGCTTGATTCACGGCAGGCTTGCGTTTGTTCCCGGCTTGGCTTCTAGCGCGATCCTGCTCCAGATGCCTTTGGTCAAGGTCTTCGTAGTTGCATGTCATTTCCACCAATTCATTAAATTCTAGCTTGACGTGGGCCATGGCTCTATCATGATACTGTCGCTTTGGTCCAAGGATAAACCTATTATTTTTGGACTTTGCAGTGGTGACGAGCTCCGGAGCATAGAGCGACAACAGTGTAAATTTATTCAGATAATCCCGCACTGAAAGATCCCCCTGCTGGAGGTTGGCGAAGTCATCGTGCATTCGTTCTAGTGCTTGTTCCGGGACATATTTCTCCTTAAAGAGTTCTTTGAATCCATCCCATGTTCTTCCAGCTTCTCTATTCCCAGCGGTGAGAGATTCCCACCATAGTTCATCTTGTTTCTGCATAAGCCAGGCGCCCATAATAGCTTTATCTTGGTCTCCAAGCCTTAGGCCTTCTAGAATTTTCTCGCATGTTTTGAGCCATGCAAGGGCCTCTATTACTGTGCCAGTTCCCGAGAAGGTCTTGCCTCCTAGGTTTTTGTTTCTCTTAGCTACACGGTCCAGCTCGAAGTATTGAGCGGCCGGGGGTTGTATTAAAGGTCCTTCTTCAACTGGGGCTTCTCCCCGTCCTCTGCCACGGCCTGCACGGCCTCCTCTAGCGGCGGCTGCTCTGGTAGCCATTTTTCAAGTTCTGTATAAGCAAGAAAAGAGTCAGCTTACAGAAATGATAATTTATTGCATGGTTAAGCAGAAAATTTAAGGAAAGATAACGATGGACTGATCAAATTGTTTTTGCTATTCTGCTGGGCTCATTCTAGGACTTTACTAGTCCTATCTCTAACGAGCTACTCACCTTAGAATACTACTGATTCTATTTTGATGAAGTGTTTAATGTGTTAGACTCCAGAACTAAGGTTAACCAAAGCTCTAATACCAGCTGTGACGATCCCAAAACCCCGTGACACGGTGTTAAGGATAATCATTGGAATATAAAACATTAATCATCATTAGCAGATCATAGATAATAGCATAAACATAAAATGGAATAATTTACACACATATGACAGCGGAATCATATAGATATCACCACATCAGAGAGCACAGTGCAGGATACAACTTAGTGCATATAATATATAATCAGTCACCATCCCCAGAGGCGGAATCATACATAAAGAGTACACAAAATAAATGTCAGTCTACATCGCCAATGGCGGAATCATAATATAGATACAATAATGGCGGAAAGAGTCGAAGTCAGCACGGTGTAGTCAAGCCTCGCCATGAGCCAAAAGTGCGCCAGATACCTGTAACTAGGCTGCCCGTGTGAAAATGAGGGCACCCGAGTTTGCAAGGTGAAACAAACTACGAGTCAGTCATGGGACTGGTATGAGAAATCTACTTAACTTATTAACAACAATAATAAGGCAAATCAAAGGACCACGCCACTTTCGCGGAACGGGTTTACTCCAATGAGTGCTAGTGCATGAAAGTAAATGATTAAATCATCGTAGTGCTTTTTATAAAATGAAGCCATTATAAGACTCAGGTCCCATCACACAATGCAACGCAAGCCGAAGGATAGAATTTTACCTTATAATGGCCAAAAATGCGTCATACGTATAAAACAAAAGTGTTTGATATTATTACTAGTGCATATATGTTTTAAAAGCAAATTCAATCATAAATATCAATCCTAGATAGCATGGGTACCATATATCATGTCGCTATACTAGTAATACATTCACATTCGCATATTTCGTATTGGAAATTGGATTCCTTCATGAGTCGATGCAAGGGGGAAGCTCCTCTCCGATTCGAGACACTCTAGCAAATGCCTCGGGACCGCACACAGCAATCCCTGGATCCTCCAAGGTCGGTCCTCTCTTACTTTTCAGGATTAATTATTCCTGGACACACGTTTCCCGGTCCTTACAGACCTATAATCGAGGCGCCTCGTATTCCAACAACCACACAGGTGAAAAGTATATATAAATGTCAGGGCTGGGAGGTCACTGACACCACCATAGCTAGAAAGAAACGTCGTGCACTCCTTGGGTCCTCCCGTTTTTGACTCATACCGGGGTGTGAGGCTCATGAATTCATGTTATACACAAAGCTACGTCACACGGACCATGCTTTAATCATCAACCACAAGGCTTTGCTTTACAACAAAAGCCTTGATCATATGCCACTTAGGCGTGCCACACAGGCAATCCACTCCATGCGACTAATTTCTATCAATACATAACCTCTGAGCTCGTACGTCTCAGAGAAGGGCGTTAAGCAAGAGAATAAATTCTCCGCCGCCAAACAGATATATATTTAACAGAGATCAATCAGCACAGAACAAAATCCAATGTCAGACACACAGTCCATTTACAAGTCCGTTCTGGGTCTGAACGAAACCAGAGGCACCAATTCCTCGCATATCCGTACAATCAACAGTATGTTTGGACGACTACTACTTCAGCTCCTTCATGGTAGCTACTCCAATCACGAGCATCAGTAGCGCCCATCCATCCAATGTGAAGATCATCGGTCTTCAACCGTCTTCGACTCTTCGACTTCTCAACGTCGATCGATTATTTGAAATGAGATGAACTCGGCCTTTTCAAATAACCCACGTATATTTAGATTTTCAAATCAATTAATCACATGGTTGGACTATTCAACATTCACATTTCAGTTCTTTAGTTATAATTTTCATGTTAAATACATTCAACCATCACATATCAAGCAAACACAACGAAATTGGTTTATTTCCACTCTATATCGTCTATAGTATTTTAAAACAATATACCGCCATTTTTATTTATTTTAAAACAACCATATTTAATTAAACGACGTTTAAGGTCGTGCCGATGCACTGGCGCTGTTTTTCACTAAATTTGTTTTACACATATCTAAAAATTTAACTGTTGGATCTTCACAAATTTTATATCATTAGGAAGGTCATTTCAAAACGAATCCAACGGTTTCAGTTTTGGGAAAATCCAATGGTCGGATTTCCCACACAAGCCATTTGAAGTTACGATTTCAATTTACGAACTGCAGCGTCGTTATTCGATTTAATTTAATTATTTATATATATATATATATGAATATAATCGTTTCTGGCGCTGTTTTTCTTCAGATTTGAATTAAACATTCCAGACGATCCAGCCGTCGGATCTTCACAAAGTTGGTGCCGTTGGAAAGATATTTCCAAGGCGAACCCAACGGTTGCGGTTTCGGGAAAATCCAATGGTCGGATTTCCCGCACTAGTCGTTTGAAATCACGGTTTCAAAACACGAACTGCATGGCCACGTTTCGTTTTAATTTTATTTATATTTATATATTCATATAAATATAGTTCATTCAAAAATTCCTGTATCGTTTTCACTTCAAATATTTCACTAACGCCTTTAAATTTTGGAAAATTTCGCCATAACCTCCTTTGTACGGGAGAGGCTGGGAAAATTCCCAAATAGCCACACGGGCGTCTCATGTCAAAAAGAAAAAGAAAAAGCCAAGCGGCTAGCCAACAGGCTCATAAAATCATCACCCAAACAAAACAGTAAATGTGTACCTATTTGTCGGGCACAAAATTTTATTCCTCTTCTCTAGCCCCTTTGCTATAACCTGTTCAATAAACATGCATGTACATATATACAATTTTTATCACTTATCATTTTCCATTCAACTTCATATTTGATTTACTTCGGTTTAAAAACACCATTCATTCTAATGTTGCAAGCATAGGCAAAAATTATATCATTAGATAATTAATGTATATTTCAACTCATGCACATTTATTTGAACAAGTGGCTATTTTTAACACTTCACATTTCAAAGATGTTAATTTTGGCGAACTAAAATACATTTTTGCCAATGACTATTTTATTTAGTTCCTATGCATGTTAAAAATAATATTCCATTCACAAATATTTATTTCAACGTTCGCATATCTTTAGCATATCACATATATGATAAAAATGATATTTTTATCATTTGAATTATTTATTCAACACATGAATGTTTTCAACACTTCATAGTTTCAATAAAAATGTAATTTTTATTGTTCGATCTTTTTATTCAACACATGAACTTTTCCAATACACACACTTCTCAACACATGAGCACCTCCACACATGGATATTTTGTATATGTTGTTCATATAAGAAAGATGAAATTTTTATTGTTGAAACTATTTATATATAAGGCGAATATTTTTCATATTTCCTATATATTATAAAAATGTGATTTTTATTGTTTAAACACTTCATTCACTCACAAATGAATTTAATTTTCACACATCACTTTTCGACACATGAACATTTCCACACATGGATATAGTTTCAGCATATGGCTTTAATTTCAACGCATGAAGATAATTTCAACATATGAAAATAATTCTAACACATGGGTATTATTCAAAATTTCGGCAACATAACGGCAGGGTAGTTAAAACCGGCACCGTCCCTAGTACGGCTCCTCGCTCTACCTTAAAACCTCGCGGTTTTTGACATTGGGGATTCATGCATCTAATTCGCATGCAGGCGGCATGTTTTATTTTTATTTCCACAATTTTTCCAATTCATTTCAATCACCAATGGGTATTTTTCAACCACAACCAAACAATATCAACCACAAACAATTATTCAACCATTCACATTTCTCATCCAATATTTCACACCAATTCACAACAATAAATATCGTCCATGGTTTGTGGACGAGGGGAGTGTGTATATATATATTATTACTATATTTCACTTGCATTTCAACACACATATCAATTATTCTATGCATGTATAATTCATACTTCGCTTATATAGCTTACACCACGCATGTACATGAGGTATACAACACGTGTGTAATTTATATTTCGCTTATATAATTTATACACGACATTTTCCATTCAAATTCATTTAATTTAGATTTCTCACTTTGGTTTTTGGAGTGCTAAAAATCGTTGATGACTCAGAAAAATCTGCGGCTTCTTCTATGCGGTAGAGAGCTTCCTTGCGGTCCCGATGTTTCCTGTTTCATCGAATTTCGTCAACACACCATAAAGATATGATTTTTCAAAGTGTAAACGTCAAAAAGGACTCACCTTTCTAAGTGGTTCGAAACTAGGGTTGCGGTTTTCGCGAAAATCGAGGCACGAGGGGACGATCGGAGGTGCTGACGTGGAAGAGGAAGGAGAGGGGTGTCGATCGGTGGCGGTTTGGGGTGGCTCGGTGGTTGGTAGCGATCAGGGCGGCGCTGGGAAGTCGGCAACTTCCTGGGCCCAATTCAGGCGATACGATGGTCGAGGGGAGGTGAGGGTTGGTCGGATTTGAAGAGGAGGAGGAGGCGGTTCGATTCTGGGTGGTGGCGCGGGGTATCGTCGCCTGTGGCGGCGGTGATCGGTCGGGGAAGGTTGGAACGGGTTTCGCCGTTCGTTTAAGAGAGAAGCGGTTTTTTTTTTAATTTATGAAAGAAAAATTCTGATTGGCCTAGGGTTTTATTAAATTTTTAAATAGTGTTTTCTCCAACGAACTCCTTTTCAAGTCCAACGACTGTCGTCCGTAGCTAAATACCCCCATCCCGGACACAATGGGATATGTTTCATTGGCCAATTCGACTGTTACAGTCAGTTATTTTTCAAATTAAAGTATAAAACATTTTATTTTTAACTCTGAACGTACATTTCAATTTGCCAGGGCCACAAACTGATTCGAAAAATTCCAAAAAAATAAATCTAGCTATGTTTTGACTCCACGGTCCCAACAAAACTGATTTCGTCGAATTCTGAGATCGTTTGAAAAATGGCCATTTTCTGGTCGATCCAATTTAACAGAAATTGACCAAACACATTTTCTTTTGCCATGCTCACATACTAGCTTCAAAAATTATGAAATTTGAAACCTTGTAATAGTTTGACTTCCCGGATCCAACAAAAGTGGTTTCGTCGAATTCCGAGGTCGTTTGCAAAATATCAATTTTCCAGGGCTATATATTCTATATAGCGACCTTCCTGAAATTTCATTCGGCCATAACTTTTGATTCCCGTTATGAAACTTCGATTTTTCAGATTCGTTAGAAAGGTATTGATAAACAGATTTAAATATTTTTGGTTTCACTAAAATCCGTTATATTTTCCACCCTGCACAGTCAGTCAAAGTTTGAATTCAAATTTTCAAGCTGACTCACCATTTCTAATTCACTATTTTATTGAAATATTCTATTTCAATTGTTCAAATTCCTTTGAAATGTCCAATTTAAAATTTTTAAATTGGCCCATATTTTCCAGGTTATTACAAAAATAGAGAACGGTGGAAAATAAATCTCGTTGACCAGAATGAAGTTAGTTTAGGGTTTAAGGGATAGGGAACGGTATTTATAGAAGGTTTTAATATTATTTTAATTTGACTTTTATATTAATATTTAAGCTATCTTTGTTTTCATTTGTGTTTAAAAATCCCTGTGATCACATACAATGCCCAAAAATCTTGAAATTGGACATGCAGCTACAGTTTGACATTACGGTCCCAACGAAACTGGTTTCGTCGAATTCCGACTCCGTTTGCTCACACATCGTATTTATAAAGGTCCAATTATCGACTGTTCTTCACATTAAAATCGCCCACAGCCACATATGAACTCTAAAAATCATGGAAATTGAAATCTAACAATAATTTGACATTACGAATCCAACAAAATTGGTTTCGTCGAATTTGGAGGTCGTTTGCAAAACTGGTTATTTTTAAAGCTCTAAATAACCCTTTTAAATATATAAATATATTTCAAAAATAATTAAATTTAAATATCAATAGAATACCATACGGCTCCAGTTGGATTCATAACTCGATATTCAAATCCCGGCTGAATCGATATTTAATTTATACTGAAAAATCCATTTATACTATAAATAAATCGATATAAATTATAAAGGAATTCCATAGCAACTTTTCTAAAATTTGATTTGGACAGAAATCAAAATTTACACGACGAAATCTCAAATTTTTTCTTCCATTCGAAAAATATACTTCACCAGCTCCTAACGTTTCTTGTTTCACAGAAATCCGACTTAAAACGGATCTTGTATTTCCAGTTGAAGTTTAAATCGCCAAATCGCGAACTGCTGCACCATTTCGTGCTCGATTTTAATTATAATATATATAATACGTTCAGAATTTGTTTAAATAATATATTCGTCAATATAATTCAATATAAACTGAATTATATAGTTTATATCGTCCAATTCACACCATATCATGAATTCTGTTATTTCCGATTATTCCGAAAATATTTTTTTTTCTATTATTTGTATTAATTAAATATGAATATTATTTAATTCCAGTTATCGATATCGTTAAATCGATAATTGATAATTAAATAAATAAATTATTCGACAGCTAAAAATGCGGGTCATTACAGAAAATATATTGGCTTATATTCAATACCAAATACCACAACCAACAAATATCGTATCGGAAATAACGATATAATATATCTTCCAAATTCCTCCATAATATCCGTATAATCACGAAATCTAATATTGAAATATTCCGAGGATAATGTAATAACCCGGAAATCTGGGCTAATTTAAAATTTTTATTTTGGCAATTTTAGCGAATTTTGATTATTTAAAATGAATTATTTTAAATAATAACGACGAGAAACTTATTATGAATAGAATTCAAACGTATATATTTATATAGTTCGTCGTTAGAATATAAATAATTATTTATATTTATAAAAGGAATTGAAAATGGCACGGTAGTTCAATGATTCGATTTCAAAATTCAAATGAACATACCAGGTGCCAAATAATCCGGATTTTAGTGAAACCAAAAATAATAGAATCTAATAGAGAATATCTTTCCAACAAACCCGAAAAATCGAAATTTCATAGGGACTCAAAAGATATATCCAGTTGAAAATTCTGAATAGTCGCTATGGAATTCAGGCCCTTAAAAATGGGAATTTTGCAAACGACCTCGGATTTCAAAGAAACCACTTCTGTTGGATCCGTGATGTCAAGTTATTGCTAGATTCCAAATTTCATAATTTTTCGAATCAATATGTGAGCGTGGCAAAGGAAAACGCGTTTGACCAGTTTTAGTTGATTTTAAATCGACTGGGAAATGGCCATTTTTCCAACGGTCTCGGAATTCGACGAAATTAGTTTTGTTAAGACCATATCGTCAATACGAAGCTAGAAAATATTTTTTTGGGATATATAGAGTTAGTATGTGACCCCGGTAAATTGAAATGCGCGTTCAAATTCAATATATAGAGTTATATGTTGATTTTGACGAAAACTGATCGAAATGATCGAATCAGCTTACGATACATATCCCATTGTGTTCAGAATGGGGGTAAAACGCTACACACGACAAGCGGTGGGCCTTGTTTCGAGTCGAATGAAAAAGTTACCTTTTGAAATTAAAATAATATAAAATTAAAATTAAATAATCCCCCCTTTCCATATCCTTTCTCTCTGCCTCCCCCCTTTTCTTCATCCATTCACGAAAAAATAAAACAAAAAAAAAGAATAAGAAAAAGGGGATCGGGATCGATCCCCGTGCCATCGCCCCCCCCCCCCCCCCCCCCCTGCGCTCTGCCTCCTTCCTCTTCCCTCGCCTTCTCCTCCCTCGCGTTCACCTCCTCCTTCCTCCCTTCTCCTCGTGCGACGCTGGACCCCCCTGCTTCCACCTCGCGACGCAAACCCCGAGACCCCTCCCCTTTAAACCTTAGCCGCCCTCGAGACCCCCTCCCCCTGCCGAGCCTGGAGCAGACCCCCCCTTTTTCCGACTGACGCGCGCTAGGCGGCCACCACCGCTCCGACGCCGACGAACAAACCCCCCCTCTCTCGATTTTACTGTAAGTCCTCCTTTGTTTTATTTTATTTTCATTCATTTTGAAAGTCATACGAATAGCGATTTTAAATTTCAGTAAGTGTTTAAAAAATAATTGATAATGGTTTTATTGTCAATTTTAAAAATAAAATCATTGTTTAAAATATAAATAGACGAGATTTTTAACTATAAAAAGATGTGATTTTTAATGGCGCAAAGATGAGATTGTTAATGGCGAAAAGTTTTAATTTTTGAAACAAGAAAGGTTTGATTTTTATTCATTAGAAAAATATAATTTTTATATATTGAATAGCAAAGTAAAAATTCGATCTTTATATATTGAATAGCAAAGTAAAAATTCGATTTTTATATATTGAATAGCAAAGTAAAAATTCGATTTTTATATATTGAATAGCGATGTAAAAATTCGATTTTTATATATTGAATAGCGAAGAAAAAAATTCAATTTTTATATATTGAATAGCGAAGTAAAAGTGTGATTTTTACATATGTAGAGGATACGGGCAAAGAAAGTGACAAGAGACAAGAACGATGAAGATTTCTACCTAAGAAGAGTCTTGGCGTTGGATTAGCAATTTAGTGAGAACTTCTCACCTTTAACTTTCTTTTTCTAGTTAAAAGTATATACTAGGATGCAGACGGTGTTTAGTAGCACCCGACACCCGTCATCCACAGACCATGGATGGCTTGTATGTTTGATTGTTTGGTGTGGTGAAAATTGATTGTGTGATGTGATGTGAAATGAAATAAAATATTTATACAGTTAAAAATATTTTATAGTTAAAAATAGAATTTTTAACGTGTATATGAAATGAAATAAATTAATATAAACAAATCGAACGATTTGTTTATACACACACATTTGACTAATATTGATTAGGACGATAAATTTTACACATCGCCCAACTGCACAAATAAAATCTGTGTTTGATTGTTTGAAACCCCACACGGGTATCGGGATGATATTTGACGTACACTAATCCCGATTGTTTAGTTGTATGTCGATCGATTGATTGACAGACTGTTATAAGCGTTGAATATTTATATTTGATGCTTATACAACGTGGAATGCAC
The DNA here is from genome assembly GCA_030737875.1 of Allium sativum. Taxonomy (NCBI): domain Eukaryota; kingdom Viridiplantae; phylum Streptophyta; class Magnoliopsida; order Asparagales; family Amaryllidaceae; genus Allium; species Allium sativum. The sequence continues at coordinate 389,580,730 of CM060921.1, forward strand.
TTTGGATGATGGTTGATTATTCATCGTTGTTATTGTATACATGTGTGTAGAAAACCCATATAATTAACATTATATGGGAATTGATTGGGCCTTATTCCAGTTTAGAAGTAGAAATATTTGAAATAGAATATTTGAAATAGAATATTTGAAATAGAATATTTGAAAATAGAATATTTGATAAAGAAATATTTGAAATAGAATATTTGAAATAGAATATTTGAAATAGAAATATTTGAAAAAGAAATATTTGAATAGAAATATTCGAAATAGAATATTTGAAATTATGAATATATGAAGCCATGTTGATTAGATTTATGCCATTTTGACGTGAACGATATTTATATCGATTTTATTCATTTTATAACGAATATTGAAAGTGATTTCAAAATCTGAAATTTTGAAAAGAATTGAAATTCGAATTAAATTGAATAGAAATGAATTCGAATTGAAATTGAATAGAAATGAATTCGAATTGAAATTGAATAGAAATGAATTCGAATTGAAATTGAATAGAAATGAATTCGAATTGAAATTGAATTGAATTGAAAAGGAACTGAAATTGGATTAGAAATCAATTTGAAAATGAATTTAAAACGATTTACAAAGCACGTTTTGAATTGAAATCGACGAAGTATATATTATATATATTATATATATATAATATAATGGTCTGAATAGAACGCGCCGCGCCGCGGTAGTTCGCGAATTTCGACCATTGACTTCGAACTGATATTGCGGGAGATCCGACCATCGGATTCTCCTAAAATCGGAACCGTTGGGTTCGTATCGAAAAGAGAATTCTAACGAATGTGACAAATTAGAAATCTAACGGTTGGATTTGGAATTATGTCCAAATCAAATTTGAAAAAGGTGGCTGTAAGTGCAGTTCGATAGCCGTTGATGGAAATCGACTGTACGGGCCTTGATAAAATTATTAAAAATAGTAATAGTTCGTGTAAAATCATAGGAAATGATTTGGGAAGAATTGGGATGAAAAATTCCATATTTGAAAAGATAAAAATAGATTTTTATCGAAATGAACTGGTTTTGAACTAGAATAGTAATTTATTTATTTTTAAAAATAAATAAAGTGAGTTTGAAATGGTTTTGAAATATAACCAGAATTTCCAATAATTGAATTGGAATGGGTTTGAATCGAAATTGTCTTTGGAATATTTCGATGTTGGATTTCGTGATCATATAGATGTTGTTATGGAAATTTGAAAGATATGTATATATATATCGTTATTTCCAATACGATATTTGTTGGTCGTAGAATTTGATATTGAATATAAGCCGATATATTTTCTATTCAGAGCCTCGTATTTAATATCAAATGTGATTTGGGTTTGTCGTGAATGGTGTCTTTATTAACACTGTTCTTGAACCCAGTTGAGAAAAGATTAAATCTTTTTATTTAGATTTAATGAAGTGTACCAATTAAATAATATTTAATTGGAATTGAACTGGTATTGATTTTTGGGTTTATTGTGAACAGTGTTTTAGATGACACTTGTTCTTTAACCCGATAATTAATGAATGTGATTTTGGGTTTATCGTGAACCGTGTTTTAAAATGACACTGATTCTTTAACCCAGTTAAAGATTAAAACTAAGTGGAGTTTTAATGAATCTTTAATTAGATTGAAAAGATCGAGAATGGAGTATCACCAGTTTTGCTCCAGGTGATAGTTAAATCTTTAATTAGATTTGAACGTGGAATGGTAATTGAATTTACCGATAACACTGTGGTGTTAGATATGAAGTATTACCAGTTTTACTTCATGGGATGAATAGGTTGGGATTGGGAAATAAAATAAATGATTACTTCGGTGTGGTTCGCTAATCCCGACTAGTTTGAATTGATATTCAAAGGAGATTAAAGAATAAATTTAAAGAATTTATCTTTGATAAAATTAATGGGAACTTTTCCCAAAGTATAGGAATATTTGAATAAAAGAATATTCTGAATTGGAATGAGGCGTATGGTGTGTTTGTGTAACACTTATTTATTATATACGCGAGTTATTCAGAAAGACCGGGTTTGTCCCATTCTGAATAATTGATTCGACGTGGTGTCAAAGATGAAGATGGTGGTTAAAGACCGGAGGTCTTCACGTCGTTTGGGTGATTACTGATGATCTTGATTGGGTTGTACACCCAAGAAGATGGAAACAGTTGGTGATCGTCCAGACGTACTTGGAGATCGATGGATATGCAGGGTACTAGGTGCCTCCGGTTTCGTTCAGACCCAGAACGGACTTGTAAATGGACTGTGTGTCTGACATTGTATTTTAGTCTGTGTGATTGATTTCTATTAAATATATATCTGTCTGGCGGCGGAGAATTTATTCTCTTGCTTAACGCCCTTCTCTGAGACGTACGAGCTCAGGGGTTATATACAGATGGATATCAAACGCATAGAGTGAATTGCCTGTGTGGCATGCCTAAGATGCAAATGATCAAGGCTTCTGTTGAAAAGCAAAGTCTTGTGGTTGATGATCAAAGCACCGCCTACGTGGCATAGCTTTGTGTAACGTGAATTCGCGAGCCTCACACCCTGGTTGTGAACCAGAAACGGAGAGGACCTCAGGGAGGGCATGCGTTTCCTTCTAGCTAGGGTGGTGTCAGTGACCTACCAGCCCTGACATTTATATACTTTTCACCTGTGTGGTTGTTGCTGTTGCGAGGCGCCTCGGATAGATCGGACGATCCAGGTCCGATGGAGCCATTCGTTGGCTCATTTACGCCCCAAAGGGTGGGGAAACGCAGTGTTCAGGCATTTTAGTCCACATCGGTGGACCGGCCCTGACGATCCAAAGGCTTGACTGAGTACTTGCCTGAGGCTCGGGCTAGAGAGTCTCGAATCGGTAGAAGACTATCTTTTGCCTCGGTTCATAGAAGGAAATCCAATTTCCAAATACGCGACATTTGCGGTTTTGATCGTAGAGTCTAGTATGGCGACATGATATATGGTACCCATGCCGCCTATGATTGATACTTATGATTTGAAGTTGTTTTATACATTATACACTTATAATAGTATCAAATGATTTGTTTTAAACGTATCAAGCATTCTTGGCTATTATAAGGTAAAAACCCTATCCTCCGGCTTGCGTTGCATTGTGTGATGGGACCTGGGTCTTATAATAGCTTCACTTTTCTTTATTTAGCATTGCGCTGTTTGTTTTATGCACTGGTATTCTTGGGAGGAAACCCGTTCCGCGTTAGCTGCGTGGTCCCTTGATTTACCTAACTTTAAAATAAAGATTAATAACTGTTTTAGTTCTCACACCAGTCCCATGACTGACCTAGAGTTTATTGTTTTAACCTAAACTCTGGGTGCCCTTATTTTGACATGGGCAGCTAATAGTTTTGGTTTTGCAGATTTATATTCACAGGATCCTGGTTTACAGCTGGAACGATATCTGGAAAGCTTTGTATCCGTATATCTCCTTCAGTTCTGTATTGTATTATTTTTCCGCTGCGATGTTTTTAAATGTAATTTAAATCTCTGATATTTCTGTGTAATATTTATTCATTTATACTCTATATATTCTTGTATTCTGATGGAATTGTTGTAATAAACAATGAAATGTTCTTCCGCCTGCGTTCTATTTTGTCGTGTACTCAAAACAATTCGTTCTTTCTCTTCCCTTCGGAGACTGGGGAAGTTTGGGTCGTAACAGCATGGTATCAGAGCTTTGGTTTACAAAGCTCAGAGACCAGGACACACTAGAACCATACGAAAGAATTCATCAGATATTGGATTAGTAATATCCAATGAGGATGACTCGTTAGAGATGGGATCAGTAGTATCCTAGAACGAGTGTGAAGAGCAAATTTTTAAAATAAAAATGAAAACCCGTTTTGTTTTGAAATTTAAATCAATTATTCATCTTTGATTATTTATTTTATATTGATTTGGACAGTCCAGTATATAAAGATTTTGCATATGCGCCTTGCAAACATATATTCGAAGTTTTAATATATGGATAGATATAGATTCACACTCTAGTCGCCCGGAGATGATTCTGATGATTGTAGCTACATCATTAGAATTAGTGTTTGAGTGTCGAAGGTGTGATATTTATATATTTCCTATTGACTGGTGTGAGAACCAAAATTAGATAGGGCCTATTGTTGTGATTTGGCATCAAAAATGTGATTTTTGACTATATAACAAAATTATGCGTTTGAAATGCTAATCAACTAATTGATTGATGGTTGTGTTGTTTGATTATTGTTGGATTAATTAAAATTTGAACCATTTAGTCAAATTGTACCAAAAAGTGAGTTGTGTTGAAAATTTGTAGCATTTGCTTGCATATACTTGTACTTACATTGAACAGGTCATAGCAAGGAGGCTAGAGCAGAAGAATAAAAATTGTTTGCCCGACAAATAGGTACATGTTTATCATAATCTACTGTTTTGTTTGGGTGATGATGATTTTATGAGCCGATTGGCTAGCCACTTGGCTTTTTCTTTTTCTTTTTGAGATCAGAAGGCCTGTATGGCAATTTCGGGATTTTCCCGTGCTCCCGGTGCAGGGGAGGTTATGGCGAAAAATTTCGAAAATTTAGGGTGTTAGCCAAATTTTTGAAAAATTTGCAAAGTTTTTAGAAACTGAAAAGTTGAAGAACTTAAGCCGTAGTCATAATAATGGAAGTTGAGTTGAATTGTTAAACAACTTTCGGCTTTGTTCCTTTTCGGGGACGAAAAGTTTTAAGTGGGGGAGATTGTAATAACCCAGAAATCTGGGCCAATTTAAAAATTTTATTTTGGCAATTTTAGCGAATTTTGATTATTTAAAATGAATTATTTTAAATAATAACGATGAGAAACTTATTATGAATAGAATTCCAATGTATATATTTATATAGTTCGTCGTTAGAATATAAATAATTATTAATATTTATAAAAGGAATTGAAAATGGCGCGGTAGTTCGATGATTCGATTTCAAAATTCAAATGAACATACCGGGTGCAAAATAATCCGGATTTTAGTGAAACCAAAAATAATAGAATCTAATAGAGAATATCTTTCCAACGAACCCGAAAAATTGAAATTTCATAGCGGGAATCAAAAGATACGTCCAGTTAAAAATTCTGAATAGTCGCTATGGAATTCAGGCCCTTGAAAATGGGAATTTTGCAAACGACCTCGGATTTCGACGAAACCACTTCTGTTGGATCCGTAATGTCAAGTTATTGCTATATTCAAAATTTCATAATTTTTCGAATTAATATGTGAGCGTCGAAAGGGAAAACGCGTTTGACCAGTTTCAGTTGATTTTAAATCGACTGGGAAATGGCCATTTTTCCAACGGTCTCAAAATTCGACGAAATTAGTTTTGTTAAGACCGTACCGTCAGTACGAAGCTAGAAAATATTTTTCTGGGATTTATAGAGTTAGTATGTGACCCCGGTAAATTGAAATGCGCGTTCAAATTCAATATATGGAGTTATATGTTGATTTTGACGAAAACTGATCGAAATGATCGAATCAGCTTATGATACGTATCTCGTTGTGTTCGGAATGGGGGTAAAACGCTATAGACGACAGGCGGTGGGCCTTGTTTCGAGGTCGAATGAAAAGGTTACCTTTTGAAATTAAAATAATATAAAATTAAAATTAAAATAATCCCCCCTTTCCATATCCTTTCTCTCTGCCCCCCCCCCCTTTCTTCATCCATTCACGAAAAAAACGAAAAAAAGGGGATCGGGATCGATCCCCGTGCCATCGCCCCCTCCCTTGCTACGCCTCCTTCCTCTTCCCTCGCCTTCTCCTCCCTCGCGTTCACCTCCTCCTCCTTCCTCCCTTCTCCTCGTGCGACGTTGGACCCCCCTGCTTCCACCTCGCGACACAAACCCCGAGACCCTTCCCCTTTAAACCCTAGCCACCCTCGAGACCCCCTCCCCCTGCCGCGCCTGGCGCAGACCCCCCCTTTTTCCGATTGACGCGCGCTAGGCGACCACCACCGCTCCGACGCCGACGAACAAAACCCCCCCCCTCTCTCTCGATTTTACTGTAAGTCCTCCACTCTTTTATTTTATTTTATTTTATTTCCATTCATTTTGAAAGTCATACGAATAGCGATTTTAAATTTCAGTAAGTGTTTAAAAAATAATTGATAATGGTTTTATTGTCAGTTTTAAAAATAAAATCATTGTTTAAAATATAAATATACGAGATTTTTAACTATAAAAAGATGTGATTTTTAATGGCGCAAAGATGAGATTGTTAATGGCGAAAAGTTTTAATTTTTGAAACAAGAAAGGTCTGATTTTTATTCATTAGAAAAATATAATTTTTATATATTGAATAGCAAAGTAAAAATTCGATCTTTATATATTGAATAGCAAAGTAAAAATTCGATTTTTATATATTGAATAGCGAAGTAAAAATTCGATTTTTATATATTGAATAGCGAAGAAAAAAATTCGATTTTTATATATTGAATAGCGAAGTAAAAGTGTGATTTTTACATATGTAGAGGATACGGGCAAAGAAAGTGACAAGAGGCAAGAACGACGAAGATTTCTACCTAAGAAGAGTCGTGGCGTTGGATTAGCAATTTAGTGAGAACTTCTCACCTTTAACTTTCTTTTTCTAGTTAAAAGTATATACTAGGATGCAGACGGTGTTTAGTAGCACCCGACACCCGTCATCCACAGACCATGGATGGCTTGTATGTTTGATTGTTTGGTGTGGTGAAAATTGATTATGTGATGTGATGTGAAATGAAATAAAATATATATATAGTTAAAAATATTTTATAGTTAAAAATAGAATTTTTAACGTGTATATGAAATGAAATAAATTAATATAAACAAATCGAACGATTTGTTTATATACACACATTTGACTGATATTGATTGGGACGATAAATTTTACACATCGCCCAACTGCACAAATAAAATCTGTGTTTGATTGTTTGAAACACCACACGGGTATCGGGATGATATTTGATGTACACTAATCCCGATTGTTTAGTTGTATGTCGATCGATTGATTGACAGACTGTTATAAGCGTTGAATATTTATATTTGATGCTTATACAGTGTAGAATGCACTTTGGATGATGGTTGATTATTCATCGTTGTTATTGTGTACATGTGTTGCAGAAAACCCATATAATTAACATTATATGGTAATTGATTGGGCCTCATTCCAGTTTAGAAGTAGAAATATTTGAAATAGAATATTTGAATTAGAATATTTGAAAATAGAATATTTGAAAAAGAAATATTTGAAATAGAATATTTGAAATAGAATATTTGAAATAGAAATATTTGAAAAAGAAATATTTGAATAGAAATATTCTAAATAGAAATATTCGAAATATAATATTTGAAATTATGAATATATGAAGCCGTGTTGATTAGATTTATGCCATTTTGACGTGAACGATATTTATAACGATTTTATTCATTTTATAACGAATATCGAAAGTGATTTCAAAATCTGAAATTTTGAAAAGAATTGAAATTCGAATTAAATTGAATAGAAATGAATTCGAATTGAAATTGAATAGAAATGAATTCGAATTGAAATTGAATAGAAATGGATTCGAATTGAAATTGAATAGAAATGAATTCGAATTGAAATTGAATAGAAATGAATTCGAATTGAAATCGAATTGAATTGAAAAGGAACTGAAATTGGATTAGAAATCAATTTGAATTGAAATCGATTTGAAAATGAATTTAAAACAATTTATAAAGCATGTTTTGAATTGAAATCGACGAAGTATATATTATATATATAATATAATGGCCTGAATAGAACGCGCCGCGCCGCGGCAGTTCGCGAATTTCGACCATTGACTTCGAACGGAAATTGCGGGAGATCCGACCGTCGAATTCTCATAAAACTAGAACCGTTGGGTTCGTATCGAAAAGAGCTTTCTAAAGAATGTGAGAAATTAAAAATCTAACGGTTGGATATGGAATTATGTCTAAATCAAATTTGAAAAAGGTCGTTGTAAATGCAGTTCGATGGCCGTTGATGGAAATCGACTGTACGGGCCTTGATAAAATTATTAAAAATAGTAATAATTTGTGTAAAATCATAAGAAATGATTTGGGAAGAGTTGGGATGAAAAACTCCATATTTGAAAAGATAAAAATAGATTTTTATTGAAATGAACTAGTTTTGAACTAGAATAGTAATTTATTTATTTTTAAAAATAAATAAAGTGAGTTTGAAATGGTTTTGAAATATAACCAGAATTTCCATTAATTGAATTGGAATGGGTTTGAATCGAAATTGTCTTTGGAATATTTCGATGTTGGATTTCGTGATCATACAGATGTTGTTATGGAAATTTGAAAGATATGTATATATATCGTTATTTCCAATACGATATTTGTTGGTCGTAGAATTTGATATTGAATATAAGCCGATATATATTCAGAGCCTCGTATTTAATATCAAATGTGATTTGGGTTTGCCGTGAATGGTGTCTTTATTAACACTGTTCTTGAACCCAGTTGAGAAAAGATTAAATCTTTTTATTTAGATTTAATGAAGTGTACCAATTAAATAATATTTAATTGGAATTGAACTGGTATTGATTTTTGGGTTTATTGTGAACAGTGTTTTAGATGACACTTGTTCTTTAACCCGATAATTAATGAATGTGATTTTGGGTTTATCGTGAACCATGTTTTAAAATGACACTGATTCTTTAACCCAGTTAAAGATTAAAACTAAGTGGAGTTTTAATGAATCTTTAATTAGATTGAAAAGATCGAGAATGGAGTATCACCAGTTTTGCTCCAAGCGATAGTTAAATCTTTAATTAGATTTGAACGTGAAATGGTAATTGAATTTACCGATAGCACTGTGGTGTTAGATATGAAGTATTACCAGTTTTACTTCATGGGATGAATAGGTTGGGATTGGGAAATAAAATAAATGATTACTTCGGTGTGGTTCGCTAATCCCGACTAGTTTGAATTGATATTCAAAGGAGATTAAAGAATAAATTTAAAGAATTTATCTTTGATAAAATTAATGGGAACTTTTCCCAAAGTATAGGAATATTTGAATAAAAGAATATTCTGAATTGGAATGAGGCGTATGTTGTGTTTGTGTAACACTTATTTATTATATACGCGAGTTATTCAGAAAGACCGGGTTTATCCCATTCTGAATAACTGATTCGACGTGGTGTCGAAGATGAAGACGGCGGTCGAAGACCGGAGGTCTTCACGTCGTTTGGGTGATTACTGATGATCTTGATTGGGTTGTACACCCAAGAAGATGGAAACAGTTGGTGATCGTCCAGACGTACTTGGAGATCGATGGATATGCGGGGTACTAGGTGCCTCCAGTTTCGTTCAGACCCAGAACGGACTTGTAAATGGACTGTGTGTCTGACATTGGATTTTAGTCTGTGTGATTGATTTCTATTAAATATATATATGTCTGGCGGCGGAGAATTTATTCTCTTGCTTAACGCCCTTCTCTGAGACGTACGAGCTCAGGGGTTATATACAGATGGATATCAAACGCATAGAGTGAATGCCTGTGTGGCATGCCTAAGATGCAAATGATCAAGGCTTTTGTTGAAAAGCAAAGTCTTGTGGTTGATGATCAAAGCACTGCCTGTGTAGCATAGCTTTGTGTAACGTGAATTCGCGAGCCTCACACCCCGGTTGTGAACCAGAAATGGGAGAGGACCTCAGGGAGGGCATGCGTTTCCTTCTAGCTAGGGTGGTGTCAGTGACCTACCTGCCCTGACATTTATGTACTTTTCACCTGTGTGGTTGTTGCTGTTGCGAGGCGCCTCGGTTAGATCGGACGATCCGGGTCCGATGGAGCCATTCGTTGGCTCATATACGCCCCAAAGGGCGGGGAAATGCAGTGTTCAGGCATTTTAATCCACATCGGTGGACCGGCCCTGACGATCCAAAGGCTTGACTGAGTACTTGCCTGAGGCTCGGGCTAGAGAGTCTCGAATCGGTAGAGGACTATCTTTTGCCTCAGTTCATAGAAGGAAATCCAATTTCCAAATACGCGACATTTGCGGTTTTGATTGTAGAGCCTAGTATGGCGACATGATATATGGTACCCATGCCGCCTATGATTGATACTTATGATTTGAAGTTGTTTTATACATTATACACTTATAATAGTACCAAATGATTTGTTTTAAACGTATCAAGCATTCTTGGATATTATAAGGTAAAATCCCTATCCTCCAGCTTGCGTTGCATTGTGTGATGGGACCGGGGTCTTATAATAGCTTCACTTTTCTTTATTTAGCATTGCGCTGTTTGTTTTATGCACTGGTATTCTTGGGAGGAAACCCGTTCCGCGTTAGCGGCATGGTCCCTTGATTTACCTAACTTTAAAATAAAGATTAATAACTATTTTAATTCTCACACCAATCCCATGACTGACCTGGAGTTTATTGTTTTAACCTAAACTCTGGGTGCCCTTATTTTGACACGGGCAGCTAGTAGTTTTGGTTTTGCAGATTTATATTCACAGGATCCTGGTTTACAGCTGGAACGATATCCAGAAAGCTTTGTATCCGTATATCTCCTTCAGTTCTGTATTGTATTATTTTTCTGCTGTGATGTTTTTAAAAGTAATTTAAATCTCTGATATTTCTGTGTAATATTTATTCATTTATACTCTGTATATTCTTGTATTCTGATGGAATTATTGTAATAAACAATGAAATGTTCTTCCACCTGCGTTCTATTTTGTCGTGTTCTCAAAACAATTCGTTCTTTCTCTTCTCTTCGGAGACCGGGGAAGTTCGGGTCGTAACAGATAATTTCGATTCAAATCCATTCCAATTCATATACTGGAAATTCTGGTTATTTTTAATACCATTTCAAACCCAATTTATTTATTTAAAAATATTGGATTTTTAATTCTAGTTCATAACTAGTTCATTTTGATAAAAGTATAGTTTTATCCTTTCAAATATGGAATTTTTCAGCCCAATTCTTTCCAAATCATTTATTATAATTTTACTTAAATTATTGATATTTTTAATAATTTTATCAAGGCCCGTACGGTCAATTTCCATAAACGGTCATCAAACTGCACTTACAGCGACCCTTTCCAAATTTGATTTGGGCATAAGTCCAAATCCAACCATTAGATTTCAAATCTCTTGTATTCGTTAGAAAGCCCTTTTCGATACGAACCCAACGGTTTTGATTTTAGGAGGATCCGACGGTCGGATCTCCCGTAATGTCCGTTCGAAGTCAGTGGTCGAAATTCACGAAATGCCGCAGGCGGCACGTTCTATTCAGGCCATTATATATATAATATGTATATATTATTTATATTTTGCCGATTTCCATTTAAAACGTATTTTATAAATCATTTTAAATTTGTTTTCAAAATGATTTCAACTTCATATTCAATTTCTAATCGAAATTGAATATTCCATATCATCGATATATAAATGATAGTATTTTCAAAACATTATATTTCGAAATCATTTCCTTTTCGATATTCATTGTAGAAATGAATAAAATCGATATAAATATCTTTCCCGTCAAAATGGCGTTAATCTACTCAACACGACTTTATATATTTAAATATTTTCATGTCCATCCCAAATCGGACATCAAAATCATATTTTGATCCATTATTGAATATTATTTTAAAATATTCATTATTTTAAAATATTCGTTATTTTAAAATATTTATTCTTTCTGAACTGGAATCAGACACAGTCAATTACCACATAATGTGATTTAAATGGATTTCATACACACCCGTATACAACAACAATCAAACGCATTCAACCATCATGCAGAGTGGATTCTACACTGCATAAGCATTAAACATAAATGTTCAACACTTACACAGCCTGTCAATCAATCGATTGACATACAGATAATTATTGGGACCAGTGTATGTCATGTATCATCCTAATATCCGTGTGGGGTTTCAATCAACAAATAATGAATTTTATTTGTGCAGTTGGGCGATGTGTAAAATTTATCGTCCCAATCAATATCAGTCAAATGTGTGTACATAAACAAATCGTCCGATTTGTTTATGAATATTTATTTTATTCATATACACGTTAAAAATAATATTTTTAACTATAAAATATTTTACTCCATTCCACAACACACAATCAATTTTCACAACACAATCAATCAAACAAACAAGTCATCCATGGTCTGTGGACGACGGGTGTCGGGTGCTGCTAAGCACTGTTTGCATCCTAGTATATATTTCAACTAGAAAATAAATTAAAAGTGAGGAGTTCTCACCGAGGGTTCCACTCCTCCATTCTTAATTTCTGAAAGGTTCAGATTTTGTTTTGCTTTCCGTCGATACCATCGCTATCTTTTCCCGCTGCTCATAGTAAATATCCCATTTTTAATATGTGTTTATTTTAAAAATCACATTCTTATATATAAAAATCGTACTTCTATATCTCTACTACATATGTAAAAATCGCATTTTTATATTCTCTATCATATAAAAATCATAATTTTATTATCTCTATAATATAAAAAAAATCATAATTTTATTATCTCTATAATATTAAAATCATATTTTTATTGTCTCTGTAATATAAAAATCATTTTTTTTATTGTCTCTATAATATAAAAATCATATTTTTATTATCTCTATAATATAAAAATCATTTCTTTTTACTGTTAAAAATCATATCTCCTCAAATCAAAAATCTTATCTTTCTATTACACTACATATATTTTTAATTAAACAAAAGCATAAAATTATATTTTTATACTTGCTACAAATAAATAAAAATCTCATTTTTAACAAGGATAAATCGTGCGGGTTACTCACATTGAACGACGCAGAAACCATGCTTTCACGCTCGCAAGGAAGCACGTCGGAGAAGTGGATGGCTTGCTAGTGTCTGCGGTCTCGGCTGGAGCGCGGTCCAGAGGGCGAAGGAGGTGGCCAGAGGACCCACTGCGGTGGCGAGATGGGGTTTGGATGGTGGCAGGAAGCATCGGCAGCCTCGGTTTGGGCATAAAGGGGAGGGGCGTCGGTTTTCAATCAAGAGAGGAGAGGAGTAGGGGACGGAGGAGGAGCGCGAGGGAAGGTTTGGATGCGGCGGCGCCGGGGGTTGGGGATCTGTGGTGGCGACGCGTCATCGTTTTTTTTTTGTTTTTTTTATTTGATCGATCTGAAGTATGGTGGGAGAGAGAAAGTGTAAAGAGGGGGCCATATATATTAATATATTTTTATATTATTTTAAATCCCAAAAAGTAACTTTAAATTTCAATCCCCAAACGAGACCCACTGCCTGTCGTCCCTAGCTAATTACCCCCATTCCGAATACAGTGGGATATGTTTCATAAGCCAGTTTGGCTGTTACGATCGGTTTCCATCAAAATCAAATATAAATCTATATATTGAATTTAAACGCACATTTCAATTTATCGGGGTCGCATACAGACTCTAAAAATTCCCGAAAAGTATTTTTCAGCTTCGTATTGATGATACGGTTCAAACAAAACTAATTTCGTCAAATTTGGAGACTGTTTGAAAAATGGCCATTTTTTGGTCGATCCAAATCGACTGAAACTGATAAAACACGTTTAACTTCGCCACGCTCACATATTAATTCAGAAAATTATGATTTTTGGAATCTAGCAATAACTTGACATCCCGGATCCAACAAAAGTGGTTTCGTCGAAAACGGAGGTCGTTTGCAAAATTTCCATTTTTAAGGGCTAAAATTCCATAGCGACTATTCTGAATTTTTAACTCGGCATAACTTTTTATCCCGCTATGAAATTTTGATTTTTCGGATTTGTTGGAAATATATTTTCAAATAGATTCAAATATTTTTGGTCTCGCTAAAATCCGGTTTATTTTGAATTCTGTACATTCATTTGAAATTTAAATCGAATTTTCAAACTACCGTGCCGTTTTCAATTCCTTTTATAATTAAAAATAAATATTTATATTCTAACGTTGATTGAAATAAATATATACGTTCTAATTCTGTTCAAAATAAATTTCTTGTCTTTATTATTTAGAATAATTCATTTTAAATATTCAAAATTCGTTAATATTGCCAAAATAAAAAAATTAAACTGGTTTGAGTTTTCTGGTTTGTTACAATCTCCCCCACTTAAAATCTGTTCGTCCTCGAAAAGGAACGGAGCTGAAAGTTGTTTTACAAACCAACTCAACTTTTATTATTTTCATTATGGCTTTCCTTCTTAAACATTTCAGTTTCTAAGAATTTTCCAATTCTTCAAAAATTTGGCTAACACCCTAAATTTTCGAAAAATTTCACCATAACCTCCTTTGTAGTGGAGCACGAGGAAAATCCCCAAGCCGCCACACAGGCCTCTCCAATCAAAAAGAAAAAGAAACAGCCAATCGGCTCATAAAATCATCAAAAACCCCAAGAAATACAATAAACATGTACCTATTTGTCGGGCAAACAATTTTATTCCTCTGCTTAGCTTCCCTGCTATGACCTGTTCAATGCATGTACAAGTACATGTATGCGAATACGATAAATTTTCAATACAGTTCAATACTTGATACAATTTGGTTATACATACCGTTCTTTCACATATTGGTTTTATTAGATAACAAATAATCATACAATACAACCATCAATCAATTAGTGAATTAACGTTTCAAATTCATATTTTTGACATATATACAAAAAATCATGTTTTTGATGCCAAATCACAACAATAAGCCCTATCTAGTTTTGGGTTCTCACACCAGTCAATTGGAAATATATATAGATATCCCACTTTTGAAACTCGAACATAAACTACTGATGCTAACATGTCAATCACCAGTATCATCAGAGTCATCTCCGGGCGACTAGAGTGTGATTCTATATCCATCCAGTATATTTGAGACTTCCAATACACGGGGATCATACGTATATTAAAATCTCTATATACTTGATTGTCCAAATCAATTTAAAATAAATATTCAAATACGAATAATAAAGTTTAAATTTTCGAAATAAAACTTGTTTCCAATTTTATTTTAAAAATATCACTCTTCACACTCGTTCTAGGATACTACCGATCCTATCTCTAGCGAGTCATTCCTATTGGATACTACTAATCCAATCTCTGATGAGTTCTTTCGTTTGGTTCCAAAGTGTCTTGTTCTCGAGCTCTGTAAACCAAAGCTCTGATACCAAACTCTAACAACCCAAAATCCCCCTCACGGGAAATCACAGATTGTATTGAGGACAAGACGAATCAGAATACAAACAAAAGAACATTTTATTGCTTATTACAACAATTCCATCAGAATACAAGAATATACAGAATATGAATAAATATTACACATTTACTAAATATCAAAGATTTACAAATGACAATGCAGCGGAAAATTATACAAAACAAAACTGAAAAGAATATACGGATACAGAGCTTTCTGAATATCATTCCTGCGGTATACTAGGATCCTGTGAATATAAATCTGCAAAACCAAAACTACAAGCTGCCCATGTGGAAATAGGGGCACCCAGAGTTTAGGTTAACATAATAAACTCCAGGTCAGTCATGTGACTGGTGTGAGAACTAAAACAGTTATTAATCTGATTTTAAAGTTAGGTAAATTAAGGGACCACGCCATATAACACGGAACGGGTTTACTACCAAGAATACCAGTGCATAAAAACAACAGCGCAATGCTAAATAAAGAACAATGAAGTTATTATAAGACTCAGGTCCGATCACACAATGCAATGCAAGCCGGAGGATAGAGTTTTTACCTTATAATAGCCAAAAATGCTTGGTACGTGAAATTTCATCTTTTATTATTACTATAAGTGTATAGTGTCAAAACAATTTCAATCATAAATATCAATCATAGACAGCATAAATGCCCCATCCCACTATGTCGCCATACTTGGCTCTACAATCAAAACCGCAAAGTCACGTATTGGAAGTTGGATTCCCATCTGTGAACCAAGGCAAGGGATCGTCCTTACCGCTTCGAGACTGTCTAGCCCGAGCCTCAGGACCCAGACTCAGGTGGCCCTTGGATCGTCAGGGCCGGTCCACTCGATGTGGATTAAAATGCCTGAACACTGCGTTTCCCCGCCCTATGGGGCATAAACTGGTCATATCCCGACCAAACTATCGGTCCTGGATCGACTGATATAACCGAGGCGCCTCACTATCCATAATGCACATAAGTAAAATGCCAGGGATAGTAAAACGCTGACACCACTCCTAGCTAGAAAGAAACGCATGTCCTTCCTGAGATCCTCTCCCGTTTCTGGTTCACACCGGGGAGTGAGGCTCGCGAATTAATGCTACACAAAGCTATGCTATATTAAAACCGTGTGTAATGACCCGCATTGTCAGAGGTATTATAATTTATTAATTTAATTATTTAAATAGTGATTTAGGGAATTAAATCGCCGTTTAATTAAATAAAGTGAATATTTAATTAATTTAAATAATAGAGTAATATATTTAATTCAGAAATAATCAAAAATATAGGAAATCACAATATTCTGTGAACTGGGTCGTCCCTAGGATTTAATTCATCTTAGAGTTGAATTATATTGACGAATATATCCAATCGACGTCAGTTTGAACGTAGAATTGTAATATAATTAAAATAGAGCTCGAAATGGCACGGCAGTTCGCTATTCGACGATTTGAACTTCACCTGAATGTACATGGTTCGTTTTAAATCGGATTTCTGTGAAACAAGAAACGTGTGGAGCTGGTGGAGTATATCTTTCTAGGGGAAGAGAAATATCGAGATTTCATCGTGTAGATTTTGAGTTACGTCCAAATCAAATTCTCAAAAAAGCAGCGCCCTGACCATTTAGTTTAATTAAAGGGAATTAAATTATAAATCGAATACCGGGTCGACCCCGATCGAAATATCGAGTTAAAAATATATATAGGATTTTATCTGAGCTGTAAGGTATTCCTCTGTGAATATAGACGATAATATTTATTTTTAAATATTAAATTTAATTATATTTAAATATATTTATATATTTAAAAAGGCTATTTAGAGCTTTAAAAATAGCCACTTTTGCAAACGAAGTCGTAATTCGACGAAACTAATTTCGTTGTATCCGCAATATTAAATTATTGCTAGATTCCAAGTTTGGTGATTTTTAGAGGCACTGTGTGGCCGTACGGATTTTTAGAGTGAAAAACATTCAGTATTTTGACAGTTAAAAATACGTTGTGTGAGCAAACGGAGTCGGAATTAGACGAAACCAGTTTCAGTATGTCCGTAATGTCAAACTCTAGTTGTATGTTAATTTCCGTGATTTTTAGATATCATATGTGACTGTAGGGGTTTTAAAATGATTAATACTCAAAACGGTTCAATATAATAATAATAAAGCTAGCAAAATATCTATAACCCTTTATCATATAAATACCCTTAAACTTAGTTTTTAACCTAATTCCTCATTTCCAAATAGGCCGCCGATGCCTTCTCTTTTCCTCAGAAAAACTAGATCGGGGAAAAAATCAAAACAATCCAAAAGAAAATCGATAAAATCAAATGATAATAGTTTGAGTTGTTGGGTTGATCACCTTCTCTCTGGAGTTAAAATCGCAGGTTGCAATTCCTGTCTCTGAAGTTCGAAGTTTGGACATAGTAGCTAGGGCAGCAGCTCACAACAAATTCCATGGCATTGGTGATCGATTCGAGGTAATGAGCGAGTTCGAGGAAGCTGCGCGAGTTGTTTGGCCGAGTTCAGGGAGTATCTGCGATTAAAGATGTCGCACCAAAATTCTGATGCTGGCGGGTTCGATGAAAAGGATGGGATTGAAATGGCGTTTGTGTTTGTAGAAGGGAGGCGAATTGTCTCAGGAAAGGTTCGATTCTTGTTTGAGCTTGTTTTGGGTTTCCTGAATGGTGTGAAGGCTGTGTACAAAATGGAGTAGGGATTGACTTAGGAGGATGGTGGTACGTACTGAGTAAATGGAGAAGAGAAGGGGTCAGTGTTATCATGAGAATACTGGAATTTTGTTTCTTTTAAAGAGATAAAGAAGAAGGATTTAGGGAGGAGAGGAAATTGTGTACTGGTGAAAAGGATTCAGGGGAGAAGTTGAAGGACGGATGAAGTGGAGGCTACTGACCGTCCCTGTACAGGTCGGAGAGGGTGCAACGCAGTTGTCAAAAGGGAGTTGGTTGTCTCGTTTTGGAAGATTAATGGAGTGGTTAAAGGTGTAGTGTTCGATAGAAGAAATTGATGGTGGCATAAGGTTTAGAATGATGTGGAGAACGTGATATTGCTGGGGAGTTAGTGGAGTTGGGCCGGGCTTCGAATTGAATCGGATGGAAACGGTTACGATGAAAAACATAGCGATGGGACCTACATTGTGGAGTTAAGGTTGCTGAGAATAAAGTTGCTGGAAGTTCGTAGGAGAAAATAAAAACAACTGATCAGAATCAACAACCGTAAATCGTTATTTAACGGTTAACGCGAAATGTAAGTAAAACTCACCAACTCTGAACAATTATATTTTTATAACGTATTTTTAGAACTGTTAATCATCTATTGACTGTTGTATGTTGATTTGGTTGATTGAACTGCTAGTCAGTTAGTTGGAATCATATATATATATATATATATATATATATATATATATATATATAAACCGTTAAATATATGTTGATGTTGTTTATCAGAACATTTCATATTGAAATGAAATTGATGTATATTATACTGTGTAACATCTGTGGATGCAGGGAGACAGGTTGGAGGGATCCGACTGGATTCCTCAACATTTAATTTACCGTTTTCATATATTGTGATATATGTTGTGCTATAAAATCTATTGTTGATTTGGTATGTTTGAATGATATTGATCATTGTTATTCGATATTAAATATCATAAAAAAAGACCCTGGGATGTAAAAAGGGATATTTCAATGTATATTGAAATAAAGGAATTTTATAAAATCAACCGATTTTATAAAAGGAAATAATTTGAAAATAAAGCATTTATAAAATCATAGGATATTATAAAGGAGAATATTTATTTAGAAAATAAATGGAATTGTAAAAGGAACATTTATTTAGAAAATAAATAGGATAAAAGGAAAAAGGAAATTAACGAGATAGGAAAGAGTTAGTCGATTAGAGTTATCAAATAGAGTTATCAAAAAGAAGTTAATCAAATATAGTTTATTCGAAGAAGTTAGTCAAACATAGTTATTCAGGATAAGTTACCATTTAGCACGACTGCTAGCGAAATTTGCAGGGATGTAAATAGCCTAAGGCGGTCGGATGTTTTCTGAGGGAATCAGGCGTAACCATTGTGATCGATGCGGTCTAGAGTCAATCAAATGGAGTTAAATCGAATATAGTTATTCGAAATAAAGTTAAAACAGATACTAGTTATTTGAATTAGAGTAAATCAATTAGAGTTAATCGAATGGAGTTAAAGAAATAGAGTTAGGAAAAATTAGAAACTGACTAGAGATTAGTAAGTTGAATGGTTTCCTGAGTATCGATCTGATGTTGGTTTTGGCCTTTGGGGTTTATACTTAGAAAATCGTTCTCATACTAGTTTACAGTTAGGGACTGATAGTTGTGGAAGAATAGTGATGTGTAGATAACATGGAAATGTTTTACAGTGTTAATAACGTATATTTTCTAAACATAGAAAATAAGGAAATGTGAATATATATATATATATATATATATATATATATATGTTTTGATGATTGGATCGATATTTCCATTTGGAAATAAGATCGTTATGTGTACACGGACATGTTTTTATTTGATAGTTAAATCACCGACTATCAAAGTTTTGACCATTTTACGTTGTTAATATGGAGAGACCGGTTGGATTATTATCCAAAGAACCACTCTGTATTGGCATAAGCGTTGCGAATCATATATGCCAAAGATAATTGAAGACGAACTAAAGTGCAAGGGCTGTTGTATAAATCTTAGATAATGGTGCCTAAGATGGATATACTGAATAGTGCCTTCGGTTGTCCAGTCCCAGGACAACTTGTATGGACGAATGTCTGACAGAGTATTCCTAACGTATAGTTTATGTTGATCTCTTCAACGTATTTCGTTTGGTGGCGGAGGAATTCGTTTCTCTTAGCTTCATACCCGTGATACTGTTAGGGGAATCAATAATGATTTGGCGGGTATGACGATGTGGTATTCCAAGTAAATGAAGATACGATATGGAAAAGATAAGCGTAGCTTTTAGCCTCACATCCGATAAATGACAGAAATCGGGCAGGCAGCATGGCTAAGTCGGTCGCTCCGAAGTAGGGTGTATAAACACCTATCTAGAGAATATTCATTTGCTTCTTTAATCTATCAATGTTGTCCTATATATATATATATATATATATATATATATATATATATATATATATATATGGGAACGGTTGCTGATCCCAACCGTTGGTGATGTACATTCGATACACTCAAGCGAAATGAGTGGTCGGTCATGTGTGGCTGAGTTGCAAGATGTTCTTGTTGAACTCCAGTGTATCGTTCCTAGAGTACACTGATCGGAAGGTGGTTCCATACCTTGTCATAGTTGGAAACCCATTATCCAATACGTGCTTGCGATTTTGATTGTATACTATTTATGTAGAACGTGAGATGAAAGCGTTTCTGCTAGATTGATATCTATTTGTACTTAGACATTATTATAATATCAGAACGATATTGTTTGTCAAAGATGTTGGATTCTCATAAGGGAAAAACCCGTTCCGTATTCACGGCGTGGTCTTACGATATATCATATACCTGTTTAAACTATTTTACTCACACCAGTCCCATGACTGATCCGGAGTTTTTTTGTTTTATTTCCCTAAACTCTTGGGTGCCTAAATTTGTACGGGCAGTCAAGTAGTCGGGATTTTACAGATACACTTGGGGAGCTTGGAGCAGGAGGCTTCAAGATCATATAGCTATAGTTTATTTCCGCTGTGTTGTAAGTGTTGTACTCTGATAAGTGTTATTGTATACATACTGTTTGTATTTCAAAAGTTATGTTATATTTTATTCGTTCCGCAGTGAGATTCGTGTTTGCTCTGATGTTGTGTTCTTCTTCTTCTTCTTCTTCTTCTATTCTAAGTTTCTATATTATCTATTCTCACCCTCTATCTTCTTTCTATTAGTTTCTTGAATTTCCAGTGCAATTTGGGGTTGGACTTGTGTTATTTGGTCAGCTCAAATTGGACCGGATTTTCGGGTCATTACAATTGGTATCAGAGTATAAGGTTAAGTGAATTACCTTGGCTCTGTGGCGTGACTCAGTAGAGATGGGGTTAGTAATACCCTATATTGAGTTTGAGTATATATATACGAGAGCGTATTTGTTATTCAATATAAAATTATTTTATATTGTGGAGCTTTGTTGGTTGAGTTGTTTATGGGTTCTGGTCGATCAGTTTGATCCACTGTATCGGTAGGAGTTTATAAACACTCGAATACGATGAACCGTCATGGTATGTTTTGAAAAAGGGTAAATGAAGTAATTTTACCCAAATTATATTTTTGATATAAAGGATTTATATTGAAGGGATCATAATATATTGGATATATTGGTTATAATTATAATCGAGTAAGATTATGAAAAGTGAAATGGTATGTAAATAACCAACCAGAATTAATATAAGTAAAATACGTGAAATCAGATGAGTTAAATCTGAAATTAAAATCAGAATTGGAATTAAAATCCCAGAAATGGGAAAAGTTGTTGCTAACCGATTTGGATTAAGTATATGGGAAATTTAAGATCCTGGGAGATTTTAAATTGTTTAAACCATTGTGAAGGATATTTTGAACTAATTTCAAAATGGAATATTCAGAAATGGTTTTGAAAAGTGATATAGTATTGAACTCACTTCGATAGCTGGGAAATAACCCTGATGATGAATCGCGACATCATTAGTGCTCATTTCCAAGTTTCTAAGTGACGGATTACTACCAAAGAAATTGTTTTTGAATTGTTTGAGAAAAACAAGTTGTTTTGATACTTTGAAATAAATACTTTGATTTTTGATATGGTAAAGTGATTTGAAACTCCCAGGAAAAAGACAGTTTGAATTTAAAAGCAATTGAATAAAAATTGTGGAGACAAACTGGAATGGAACCCAGTTAAGTGGAATTTGAATTGTAATAGAAAATATCAAGATAAAATGGGATTTGTAACATAGAGATATTGAAATTATATTGGGTCGGGGAGTTAAGAGTTTGAAATCGAGATTGGAACTCGAATTGGAAATGAAGTTGGACTTGAGTATAAGCATATGGTATGATTTGTGGGCAAAAACAGATTGGAAATTGATTAAGATGACATTATTATATGTGGGTTGATAACAGGTGTAAGGGAAGAAGTTGATATACCCGACAAAAAGGTACAAGTTTATATTTGATATAAGCATGAGATTTATGAGCCGAATTGGCAAGCCGCTTGGCTGTTTGATTTTCTTTTGGGTTGGAGAAGGCCTAGAGAGGCGAGTTGTGGTTTTATCGATAGGGCTGTACAAAGGAGGTTATGGCGAAATTTTCCGAAAATTTAAAATGTTAGATAATTTTCAGAATTTTTGAAAATTTTAGTTAGTCGGAATGAATAAATATTTTAGTCGATATTAATTGGTTCAGTTGAAATCAGAAATAAGGGGTAAACAAATCTTAGGAATTCCAATAGACAGGGTTGTACTCTACCTTAGCAATTTCGAGGACGAAATTATATTAAGTGGGGAAGATTGTAATGACCCGCGTTGTCAGAGATATTATAATTTATTAATTTAATTATTTAAATAGTGATTTAGGGAATTAAATCGCCGTTTAATTAAATAAAGTGAATATTTATTTAATTTAAATAATAGAGTAATATATTTAATTCAGAAATAATCAAAAATATTGGAAATCACAATATTCTGTGAACTGGGTCGTCCCTAGGATTTAATTCATCTTAGAGTTGAATTATATTGACGAATATATCCAATCGACGTCATTTTGAACGTAGAATTATAATATAATTAAAATAGAGCTCGAAATGGCGCGGCAGTTCGCTATTCGACGATTTGAACTTCAACTGAATGTACAGGGTTCGTTTTAAATCGGATTTCTGTGAAATAAGAAACGTGTGGAGCTGGTGGAGTATATCTTTCTAGGGGAAGAGAAATATCGAGATTTCGCCGTGTAGATTTTGAGTTATGTCAAAATCAAATTCTCAGAAAAGCAGCGCCCTGGCCATTTAATTTAATTAAAGGGAATTAAATTATAAATCGAATACCGGGTCGACCCCGATCGAAATATCGAGTTAAAAATATATATAGGATTTTATCTGAGCTGTATGGTATTCCTCTATGAATATAGACGATAATATTTATTTTTAAATATTAAATTTAATTATATTTAAATATATTTATATATTTAAAAAGGCTATTTAGAGCTTTAAAAATAGCCACTTTTGCAAACGAAGTCGGAATTCGACGAAACTAATTTCGTTGGATCCGCAATATTAAATTATTGCTAGATTCCAAGTTTGGTGATTATTAGAGGCACTGTGTGGCCGTACTGATTTTTAGAGTGAAAAACAGTCAGTATTTTGACAGTTAAAAATACGCTGTGTGAGCAAACGGAGTCAGAATTAGACGAAACCAGTTTCAGTATGTCCGTAATGTCAAACTCTAGTTGTATGTTAATTTCCATGATTTTTAGATATCATATGTGACTGTAGGGGTTTTAAAACGATTAATACTCAAAACTGTTCAATATAATAATAATAATAAAGCTAGCAAAATATCTACAACCCTTTATCATATAAATACCCTTAAACTTAGTTTTTAACCTAATTCCTCATTTCCAAATAGGCCGCTGCTGCCTTCTCTTTTCCTCAGAAAAACTAGATCGGGGAAAAAAATCAAAACAATCCAGAAGAAAATCGATAAAATCAAATGATAATAGTTTGAGTTGCTGGATTGATTGCCTTCTCTCTGGAGTTAAAATCGCAGGTTGCGATTCCTGTCTCTGAAGTTCGAAGTTTGGACAGAGTAGCTAGGGCAGCAACTCACGACGAATTCCATGGCACTAGTGATCGATTCAAGGTAACAGGCGAGTCGAGGAAGCTGCGCGAGTTGTTTGGCCGAGTTCAGGGAGTATCTGCGATCAAAGATGTCGCACCAAAATTCTGATGCTGGCGGGTTCGATGAAAAGGACGGGATTGAAATGGCGTTTGTGTTTGTAGAAGGGAAGGGTGCGAATTGTCTCAGGAAAGGTTCGATTCTTGTTTGAGCTTGTTTTGGGTTTCCTGAATGGTGTAAAGGCTGTGTACAAAATGGAGTAGGGATTAACTCAGGAGGATGGTGGTACGTACTGAGTAAATGGAGAAGAGAAGGGGTCAGTGTTATCATGAGAATACTGGAGTTTTGTTTCTTTTAAAGAGATAAAGAAGAAGGAGTTAGGGAGGAGAGGAAATTGTGTACTGGTGAAAAGGATTCAGG
Source organism: Allium sativum (assembly GCA_030737875.1). NCBI lineage: Eukaryota > Viridiplantae > Streptophyta > Magnoliopsida > Asparagales > Amaryllidaceae > Allium > Allium sativum. The sequence goes on from CM060921.1 coordinate 389,605,175, forward strand.
GGAGAAGTTGAAGGACGGATGAAGTGGAGGCTACTGACCGTCCCTATACAGGTCGGAGAGGGTGCAACGCAGTTGTCAAAAGGGAGTTGGTTGTCTCGTTTTGGAAGATTAATGGAGTGGTTAAAGGTGTAGTGTTCGATAGAAGAAAGGGACGGTGGCATCAGTTTTAGAATGATGGGAGAACGTGATATTGCTGGGGAGTTAGTGGAGTTGGGCCAGGCCTCGAATTGAATCGGATGGAAACGGTTACGATGAAAACATAATGATGGGACCTACATTGTGGAGTTAAGGTTGCTGAGAATAAAGTTGCTGGAAGTTCGTAGGAGAAAATAAAAACAACTGATCAGAATCAACAACCGTAAATCATTATTTAACGGTTAACGCGAAATGTGAGTAAAACTCACCAACTCTGAACAGTTATATTTTTATAACGTATTTTTAGAACTGTTAATCATCTGTTGACTGTTGTATGTTGATTTGGTTGATTGAACTGCTAGTCAGTGAGTTGAAATCATATATATATATATATATATATATAAACCGTTAAATATATGTTGATGTTGTTTATCAGAACATTTCATATTGAAATGAAATTGATGTATATTATACTGTGTAACATCTGTGGATGCAGGGAGACAGGTTGGAGGGATCCGACTGGATTCCTCAACATTTAATTTACCGTTTTCATATATTGTGATATATGTTGTGCTATAAAATCTGTTGTTGATTTGGTATGTTTGAATGATATTGACCATTGTTATTCGATATTTTAAATATCATAAAAAAGACCCTGGGATGTAAAAAGGGATATTGCAATGTATATTGAAATAAAGGAATTTTATAAAATCAACCGATTTTATAAAAGGAAATAATTTGAAAATAAAGCATTTATAAAATCATAGGATATTATAAAGGAGAATATTTATTTAAAAAAAAAATGGAATTGTAAAAGGAACATTTATTTGGAAAATAAATAGGATAAAAGGAAAAAGGAAATTAAGGAGATAGGAAAGAGTTAGTCGATTAGAGTTATCAAATAGAGTTATCAAATAGAAGTTAATCAAATATAGTTTATTCGAAGAGGTTAGTCAAACATAGTTATTCAGGATAAGTTACCATTTAGCACGACTGCTAGCGAAATCCGCAGGGCTATAAATAGCCTATGGCAGTCGGATGTTTCCTGAGGGAATCAGGTGTAACCATTGTGATCGATGCGATCTAGAGTCAAGAAAATGGAGTTAAATCGAATATAGTTATTCGAAATAAAGTTAAAACAGATACTAGTTAGTCGAATTAGAGTAAATCAATTAGAGTTAATCGAATGGAGTTAAAGAAATAGAGTTAAGAAAAATTAGTAACTGACTAGAGATTAGTAAGTTGAATGGTTTCCTGAGTATCAATCTGATGTTGGTTTTGTCCTTCGGGGTTTATACTTAGAAAATCGTTCTCATACTAGTTTACAGTTAGGGACTGATAGTTGTGGAAGAATAGTGATGTGTAGATAACATGGAAATGTTTTCCAGTGTTAATAACGTATATTTTCTAAACATAGAAAATAAGGAAATGTGAATATATATATATATATATATATATATATATATGTATATATACACATATATATATATATATATATATATATATATATGTTTTGATGATTGGATTGATATTTCCATTTGGAAATAAGATCGTTATGTGTACACGGACATGTTTTCATTTGATAGTTAAATCACCAACTATCAAAGTTTTGACCATTTTACGTTGTTAATATGGAGAGACCGATTGGATTATTATCCAAAGAACCACTCTGTATTGGCATAAGCGTTGCGAATCATATATGCCAAAGATAATTGAAGACGGAGTAAAGTGCAAGGGCTGTTGTATAAATCTTAGATAATAGTGCCTAAGATGGATATACTGAATAGTGCCTTCGGATGTCCAGTCCCAGGACAACTTATATGGACGAATGTCTGACAGTGTATTCCTAACGAATCATATATGTTGAGCTCTTCAACGTATTTCGTTTGGTGGCGGAGGAATTCGTTTCTCTTAGCTTCATACCCGTGATACTGTTAGGGGAATCGATAATGATTTGGCGGGTATGACGATGTGGTATTCCAAGTAAATGAAGATACGATATGGAAAAGATAAGCGTAGCTTTTAGCCTCACATCCGGTAAATGACAAAAATCTGGCAGGCAGCATGGCTAAGTCAGTCACTCCGAAGTAGGGTGTATAATCACCTATCTAGAGAATATTCATTTGCTTCTTTAATCTATCAATGATGTCCCATATATATATGGGAACGGTTGCTGATCCCAATCATTGGTGATGTATATTTGATACACTCAAGCGAAATGAGTGGTCGGTCATGTGTGGCTGAGTTGCAAGATGTTCTTGTTGAACTCCAGTGTATCGTTCCTAGAGTACACTGATCGGAAGGTGGTTCCATACCTTTTCATAGTTGGAAACCCATTATCCAATACATGCTTGCGATTTTGATTGTATACTATTTATGTAGAACGTGAGATGAAAGTGTTTCTGCTAGATTGATATCTATTTGTACTTAGACATTATTATAATATCAGAATGATATTATTGTCAAAGATGTTGGATTCTCATAAAGGAAAAACCCGTTCCGTATTCACGGCGTGGTCTTATGAGATATCAAATACCTGTTTAAACTATTTTACTCACACCAGTCCCATGACTGACCCTGAGTTTATTTTGTTTTGTTTCCCTAAACTCTTGGGTGCCTAAATTTGTACGGGCAGTCAAGTAGTCGGGATTTTACAGATACACTTGGGGAGCTTGGAGCAGGAGGCTTCAAGATCATATAGCTATAGTTTATTTCCGCTGTGTTGTAAGTGTTGTACTCTGATAAGTGTTATTGTATACATACTGTTTGTATTTCAAAATTTATGTTATATTTTATTCATTCCGCAGTGAGATTCGTGTTTGCTCTGTTGTTGTGTTCTTCTTCTTCTTCTATTCTAAGTTTCTATCTTATCTATTCTCACCCGCTATCTTCTTTCTATTGGTTTCTTGAATTTCCAGTGCAATTTGGGGTTGGACTTGTGTTATTTGGTCAGCTCAAATTGGACCGCATTTTCGGGTCATTACACCGTGCTTTGATCATCAACCACAAGACTCTGCTTTTCAACAGAAGCTATGATCATTTGCATCTCAGCATGCCACTCATGCAATTCACGCTATGCAACCGATGTCTATCAATCACACAAAATGAATTCTGATGTTAGACACACATCCATTTACAAGTTCGTTTTGGGTCTGAACAAAACTGGAGGCACCTTATTCCTCCCCCATATGTCCAATATAAGGGAGAGGCCCTCGCATATCCGTTGATCTCCAAGTACGTCTGGACGATCACCACTTATTACCTTGTCTTAGGTGTACAGCCCAATCAAGACATCAGTAATCATCCAAACGATGTGAAGACCTCCGGTCTTCAACCACCGTCTTCATCCTCAACACATCGTCGAATCAGTTATTCAGAACGGGATAAACCCGGTCTTTCTGAATAACTCGCGTATATAATAAATAAGTGCTATAAAATCCACAACATACGCCTCATTCCAATTCTGAATATTCATTTATTTAAATATTGATATCCTTTGGGAAAGGTTCCCATTAATTTTATCAAAATAAATTCTTTAAATTTATTATTTAATCTTCCTTTGGATATCAATCCAAAACAAATTATAGTTTATCCAAACTAGTCGGGATTAGCGCTCCTTATCGAAGTAATCATTTGTTTAATTTCCCAATTCCAACCTATTCATCCTATGAAGCAAAACTGGTAATACTTCATATTTAACACCACGGCGTTATCGGTAAATTCAATTATCATTTCTCATTCAAATCTAATTAAAGATTTAACTATCGCATGGAGTAAAACTGGTGATACTCCGTTCTCGATCATTTCAATCTAATTAAAGATTCATTAAAACTCCACTTGGTTTTAATCTTCCCAAAAATCAATATTAATAATTATTTAACTTGGGAAATCAAATCCTGTCTTTAACTGGGTTTAACAACCAATGTCATTTAAAACACGGTTCACGATAAACCCAAAATCACATTTCATTCCATCAGCCTTTAACCGTAAATTAGCAAGTGAATAATTCCCCAAGTATTAAGCCCGAAGGCCGAAACCAACATCAGATCAATACCCAGGAAACCATTCAACTTAACTAATCTCCAGTTAGTTTCTGATTTTTCTTAACTCCGTTGGGTCTAAGAACAGTATTATTAAAGATACCATTCACGACAACCCAAAATCGCATTCCACTAACAATGGAATCTTCATGGAAAACAAATCGATATATATAATTGATATCAATTTTCGTATCCGACCAATAATATAAATGGAATATCGGAAATGCCTTTTAAATTCCATATGTATTAATAGTCTTCCTCCACAGAATTTCATTTCGATTATTATCAAATCGAATTCCATTCAATTCCAATTTAATATATATTAAATTGGAAAACTTTACTTTGGAAAATTCCTGTTAAATCTTAATAAAAAGATTTATAAATTCCAAATCACATTTCACTGTAAATCGGGTTAAAGAACGAACGTTAAAAACATAGTTCACAATAAACCCAATTCACATTCCGTCAGTCTCTAACCGTAAATTAGTAAGAGAACAATTCCCTAAGTATTAACCCCGAAGGCCGAAATCAACATTAGATCAATACCCAGGAAACCATTCAACTTAACTAATCTCCAGTCAGTTTCTAATTTTCTTAACTCCATTGGGTTTAAAAACAGTATTATTAAAGATACCATTCACGACAAACCCAAAATCCAATTTGATATTAAATACAAGACTCTAAATAGAAAATATATCGACTTATATTCAATATCAAATACTACAGCCAACAAATATCGTATTGGAAATAATGATATAATATATCTTCCAAATTCCTCCACAATATCCATATAATCACGAAATCCAATATTGAAATATTCCAAGGATAATTTTGATTCAAATCCATTCCAATTCATATACTGGAAATTCTGGTTATTTTTAAAACCATTTCAAACCCAATTTATTTATTTAAAAATATTGGATTTTTAATTCTAATTCATAACTAGTTCATTTTGATAAAAGTATATTTTTATCCTTTCAAATATGGAATTTTTCAGCCTAATTCTTTCCAAATCATTTATTATGATTTTACACAAATTATTGATATTTTTAATAATTTTATCAAGGCCCGTAGTCGATTTCCATAAACGGCCATCGAACTGCACTTACAACGACCTTTTCCAAATTTGACTTGGGCATAATTCCAAATCCAGCCGTTAGATTTAAAAACTCTTGTATTCGTTAGAAAGCTCTTTTTGATACGAACCCAACGGTTCTGATTTTAGGAGGATCCGATGGTCGGATATCCCGTAATGTCCATGCGAAGTCAATGGTCGAAATTCACGAACTGCCGCAGCGCGGCGCGTTCTATTCAGACCATTATATATATATATAATATATTATATATGTTTCATTGATTTCCATTTAAAATGTATTTTATAAATTGTTTTAAATTTGTTTTCAAAACGATTTCAACTTCATATTCAATTTCTAATCAAAATTGAATATTCAATATCATCGATATATAAATGATGGTATTTTCAAAACATTATATTTCAAAATCATTTCCTTTTCAATATTCATTATAGAAATGAATAAAATCGATATAAATATCGTTCCTGTCAAAATGGCGTTAATCTACTCAACACGACTTTATATATTTAAATATTTTCGTGTCCATCCCAAATCGGACATCAAAATAATATTTTGATCCATTACTGAATATTGTTTTAAAATATTCATTATTTTAAAATATTCGTTATTTTAAAACATTTATTCTTTCTGAACTGGAATCAGACACAGTCAATTACCACATAATGTGATTTATATGGATTTCATACACACACGTATACAACAACAATCAAACGCATCCAACCATCATCCAGAGTGCATTCTACACTGCATAAGCATTAAATATAAATATTCAACGCTTACACAGCCTGTTAATCAATCGATCGACATATAGCTAATTATTGGGACTAGTGTATGTCATATATCATCCCAATACCCGTGTGGGGTTTCAATCAACAAATAATGAATTTTATTCAGTTGGGCGATGTGTAAAATTTATCGTCCCAATCAATATCAGTCAAATGTGTGTGCATAAACAAATCATCCGATTTGTTTATGAATATTTATTTTATTCATATACACGTTAAAAATTATATTTTTAACTATAAAATATTTTACTCCATTCCACAACACACAATCAATTTTCACAACACAATCAATCAAACAAGTCATCCATGGTCTGTGGACGACGGGTGTTGTGTGCTGCTAAGCACCGTCTGCATCCTAGTATATATTTCAACTAGAAAATAAATTAAAAGCGAGGAGTTCTCACCGAGGGTTCCACTCCTCCATTCTTTATTTCTAAATGGTTCAGATTTTGTTTTGATTTCCGTCGCTACCATCGCTATCTTTTCCCGCTGTTCATAGTAAAAATCCCATTTTTAATATGATGTTTATTTTAAAAATCACATTCTTATATATAAAAATCGTACTTTTATATCTCTACTACATATGTAAAAATCGCAATTTTATATTCTCTATTGTATAAAAATCATATTTTTATTATCTCTATAATATAAAAATCATATTTTTAGTATCTCTATAATATAAAAATCATATTTTTATTGTCTTTATAATATAAAATTCATATTTTTATTGCCTCTATAATATAAAAATCATATTTTTATTATCTCTATAATATAAAAATCATATTTTTATGGTCTCTATAATATAAAAATCATATTTTTATTATCTCTATAATATAAAAAACATTTCTTTTTACTGTTAAAAATCATATCTCCTCAAATCAAAAATCTCATCTTTCTATTACGCTACATATATTTTTAATTAAACGAAAGCATAAAATTATTTTTTTATACTTGCTACAAATAAATAAAAATCTCATTTTTAACAAGGATAAATCGTGAGGGTTACTTACATTGAATGGCGTAGCAACCATTGTTTCACGCTTGCAAGGAAGCACGTCGGAGAAGTGGATGGCTTGCTGGTGTCTGTGGTCTTGGCTGGAGGGCAGTGCAGAGGGCAGAGGAGGTGGCCAGGGGATCCACGTGGCGGCGGGATGGGGTTTGGATGGTGGCAGGAAGCATCGGTGGTCTCGGTTTGGGCATTAAGGGGAGGGGTGTCGGTTTTCAATAGAGAGAGGTGAGGAGTAGGGGACGGAGGAGGAGCACGAGGGGGTGTTTGGTTGCGGCGGCGCCGAGGTGGGGGATCTGTGGTGGCGATGCATCGTCTAATTTTTTCCTTTTTTTTTATTTGATCGATCTAAAGTATAGGGGGGAGAGAGAAAGTGTAAAGGGGAGGCCATATATATTACTATATTTTTATATTATTTTAAATCCCAAAAAGTAACTTTAAATTTTGATCTCCAAACGAGACCCACCGCCTATCGTCCCTAGCTAATTACCCCTATTCCGAACATAATGGGATATGTTTCATAAGCCGGTTTGGCTGCTACGATCGTTTTCCGTTAAAATCAAAATATAAATCTATATATTAAATTTGAACGCACATTTCAATTTACCGGGGCCACATACGGACTCTAAAAATTCTCGAAAAATATTTTCCAGCTTCGTATTGACGGTACGGTTCTAACAAAACTAATTTCGTCAAATTTGGAGAATGTTTGAAAATGGCCATTTTTTGGTCGATCCAAATCGACTAAAACTGTCAAAACACATTTAACTTCGCCACGCTCACATATTGATTCAGAAAATTATGATTTTTGGAATCTAGCAATAAATTGACATTCCGGATCCAACAAAAGTGGTTTCGTCGAAAACGGAGGTCATTTGCAAAATTTCCATTTTTAAGGGCTAAAATTCCATAGCGACTATTCTGAATTTTTAACTGGGCATAACTTTTTATTCCCGTAATGAAATTTCGATTTTTCAGATTCGTTGGAAAGATATTTTCAAATAGATTCAAATATTTTTGGTTTCGCTTAAATCCGATTTATTTTGAATCCTGTACATTAATTTGAAATTTGAAATTTGAAATCGAATTTTCAAGCTACCGCGCCATTTTCAATTCCTTTTATAATTAAAAATAAATATTTATATTCTAACGTCGATTCAAATAAATATATACATTATAATTTTGTTCAAAATAAATTTCTCGTTATTATTATTTAAAATAATTCATTTTAAAAACTCAAAATTCATTAAAATTGCCAAAATAAAAATTTTAAATTGGTTCGGATTTTTCGGGTTGTTACACTAGTATATCAGAAGTAGAATGATCCCTACTAATACCGTTCCATTTCAATTTCTTGATTATTAGGTTACTTGGGTTAATAGCACTCACGACTTATACGCGCATCGTACCCATCCTACGCCGGAGTGACGTACAGATCTATATATATCGATGTTACATTCCACATATATCTGCCATTACTATGCTACACAAGCGTACGGACTGCCACCATCGATCGAATCAGATTCCATATCGGAATAATGCCCTCTAGTCTATGATACACCATCCAGAGCAAATATGCATGTACCTAGACAGTCCCCCGTATGTACTATAATTGTAGCTCGATGCCTCAATCGCACGTCCTCTAATGTGCACCGAGTTCCATGGCAGGGCTAAACAAGAAACACAAAACTCGGTCGGGAGCTTTTCCATACCTATATAGGCCGCCTTTAAGTGCCTCCAAATACAGATATTCCTCGGGTCTGTTTTCCATGGTGGCTATGGCCTTACCGTGTCCCCTCCCTCAACTAGTAAAGACTACAAGAGCTAAGCGACCGCCTTTAATATAACCAATCTAAACATCCATGTGGAGTCTACCCTCAACCCCGTACCTCAATAGTGAAAGGTGAAATGATATCTTGGGTTTAGCTCTAGTCTTTTCGCATCCCGCTGGTTGCCGATGACGGATATCCGATGGTTTACTATCCTTGTTGGTCGTGACTCTCTCTACCTCCTCGTGAGGCAACCGTCGAATCACCCTGGTGTCACCTCGTCACAGCATTCTGACTACATGGCTACATCTGCAGTCAAGGCCCACCCACCTTGTAGTTACACGCAGACCCAACCTCTGTCAGTACAACCTAAGACATCTGTCACCGTACAGAGGACTATTAGGAGCACCTTACGTGCTTCAGGAAGCCGCGTGCTTCCCCTTCCAGTCCTTTGGAGTCGTCATAACAATCAGATGAATGTGCGCTCCCCTCGTATCTTATACGCCTCGATGATCTACCCCGTTGGGTTATTCACCCTCAAATGTACGGACTGGTCTAAGCGCCTTTCTTTAATATGTTGTTAGACCCTATGTCTAAACATTCTTTTACGCGCTTGCCTTACCTCACCCGGTTCCCATTTAACTTTATTATTTCCATTCATATTGAATTCTTATTCCAATTTACCAAGTTTCCCTTGCTTATTAATTTCAATCATATAACTTAATCCATTTAAGTTTATTAATAAGCCTACAACATGTTATTCTCTAAATTGTAGCCCAAGGTCTGTAATCCACAATCTATTTTATATTTAAGTTTATTAATAATCCACAATCTATTTTATATTCTTGCTTGGTTACATCATTAAAATAACATGTTCTCCTTAATACATTATTAAGTATATCTCAATTCACATGTTTCCTAATTAACATGCCACTTACCATTTATGATTAAGTATAACTTATTTATTTTACGAGTTTTCCTCATTCTTTCTCATTTAATCATAAATTCAATTTACACTGTCACTACAACTTATCATTGTTTACTTAGAAGATTATTCAGCATATCTAATACTATCATTTCTACAAGTTATGCTTACCCTACAAGGTGTCTTTATTTACGTAACTTTATTATATTTTCCTCCAGTTATGTATACCACTAGATGTCTTTAATTACATAACCTTATTGGGTTAAGTTCGTGGGCCTATATGTAAATATTACTCACCCCCTCTATTCTACTTAACTCATCCACTACCCATCCAATTTTACTTAAACCTAACTTGAGTTCATAATCATACAATCCTAGGCTCGAATTTTTCCCCATTATTCCCAATTTTGTACGTTCGCATTTTTCAGCGTTAGGCCTAGTCTCGAAGGTAGCCTGACTATATAATAATAATAAGGGAAAAGAGGGAGAGAAGAGAATTGGGAACAGACATAATAACGAATCAATAGTAAACTGATAGAAATAGACATAAACTGAAATAGTCATATTATGACAAAATTTAACATGGCGGCGGTATGAACATACAAAAAGCAGATCTGATAGTTATGTCATAATAGAACTGATTAGGCACTGATTCAAGATCCAATTTTTTATATACATATCACGATTACTATTTAAATATTTAAATCTAAAAATAACATGAACTCACAGTGAATAGATTTAAGGAAATGCATCCAAATTACTGTGAATAACATGTTGAATAAGTTGTTGTAGCCATCGCTGAATTTGTTGTAGCAATCTTCGAATATGCATAATCTTCTTTGAATTGATTTAGAAGAAGAAATGCCATTTTAATTTTCGTTGCAGTAGAGCTTCGCCGTCATCATTATTTTTAGATGAATAAAACCTAGGTCTAGGGTCCTTTATATAGCCTAGGGTTCAATGAAACTTGCTCAGAAAGGTGTCCAGATACAAAACGAAGTATTTCGCCCAGATCTGTCAGAGGTGGGTCGACCCCCCTTTGAGTGGGTCAACCTATGGGTCGACCCCGCTTTGGGTAGGTCTACCTATGGGTCGACCCTCTTTTGAGTGGGTAGACCCATCTGGGAAGGAAATCTACCGCCTTTCCAAATTTCGAATTTTGAACCGAATTTCGAATTTCTGGACCTGTTTTTGAATTTTTGAACTTATTATATTTATATATTCTTCCTGTGCATATACAAACTTCAGACCTTAATAACTTCTTCATACTGTGTCCGATTTACGCAAACCAAGAATCTATTTTGACCAGAATTTCGAGATGGACGTAATGGCGCAGTCTGTTTTACTTAATTTTGAATATTAAATTAAGTTTTCCATAATTCATTATTAATAGTATATTTCGCACTAATTATTCTTTAATTCATCATCTTTAGTGTCGTCATAATTCCGGGGTGTTACATTCTCCCCTACTCAAAGGATTTCGTCTCCGAAATCTCTAAGTTAAGAAGAACGTATATCCTAACATCCAACAATCATACATCCATTTAGCAGTCACAGGCATCCATTGTCCTTAAGGAAATTCTAATGCTTTTATGAACATACGCAATAGTGTGTGTATATGTCCGTAAACTAATGCGAAAGATCAGGCAGTCTACTAATTCAGTTGACCTCCTTAATGCAATGTATGTTTGTGCATTGTAATCAAAATGTATGCAAATCATCCTAATACATGTAAATACTATATGTGTGCACAATCATCCATCCAAATGCAACATCAATGTAACGATACACCCATTTCCATCCATAAAAATTTAAAATGTACACACATCAAAATGCAATATGTAAGTGATTGAGACGATCTAGTGCCTATTATGTGAGTATATGCATCCACGAGCAATCACTAGCAACCATTTGCATCTATCAAACATAAAATGTCTTAAACACATGTTTACATTCATTAGTTTTCTACCTAAAGATACAAGTATTAATTCGAAGCTTGGAAAAAGAAGTTAAGGACATATTCTCGAAAAGGAAAGGATATGAAGCGTGATTCTTGTGTTCAGCCTCCCAAGTAGCATTCTTGCGGCCCATTCCCCATTGCACTCTTACTAGCTTCACTTTTTTGTTGCATAATTTCTTAACCTCCGATCCAAGTATGCAAATCAGAACTTGTCTAATCATTGCTTCCTTCTATACTTTCATTTCCTCTCGCAAGTTTGGCTCCACTACCTCGAACTCTACACATTTTATCGCTGCTTGGATGAATAATCATCTTAGAATGATAGGCTTCCTTAAGGACTGTCTTCAATTGGTTTCCCTTCTCAATATGACTCACCTATCAAACCTCTTCTCAAGTAGCTCCCCTACTTGCTTATCAATTTCCCTCTTTTCTTTTGGGAGTCACATGTCATAAATCATCGATAGATATATCAAGAGGTTCTAGGAGACTAAGCATGACAGATCCTTTTGGGGTCATAAGAAATCTCGAGAGTCTTTCTATGGCAAGTCAAAAGTCTAACGACCCTCCTCTCACAATCTAGAATGGCTCCACATATGGTTAATCCATCCATCCAAGAATCAAACCGTATCTTATGAAATCAAGAACATATGTGTCGCAATCAAACTCAACACCTAACACGGAGATTCTCAAACCCCGACAAATCATCGATAAATGAGTCGTACCTTCACTGGGGTTTGAGGAAATAATGGGATCCAAAACCATGCTAGTATCTAGTTGTAGAGACTCAACTAAAAGATCAGATACAAAAGAATGTGAAGCACCAGAAAAAGAATTCTAACAGGATGATCAGAAATAGAAATCAATCCTTCGACGGAAACTTTCCTACCCCTATCCTGTCCACCAGCTATGCGAACATTAGCTTTCCCTCAAGAAGTTCCTGCCCTCTGGCCTAGTCCTTATCTCTTAGGGCACTCCTTAATAAGGTGTCCCGCCTTACCAAATTGGTAACAACGCCTTTCCTCTTTTTGCAATCCTTTTTCAAATGACCCACCATTCCGAAGTTATGGTATTTCCTCGTTTCTTCTTTCATCTTTATTTCCTTCTTAAGCCGCCATTTTCTTTCATCTTTCGGTTGTGCTCCTTAGCCCCAAATCGCTTATTCTCCTTTTTGCCACATGCTAACTAGTCTCTTGAAAGTTTCCTCTATCGCATGGAAATCCTTACGAGGCTGGAGAGAAAATAAGTCGCAGGTAAAACCACTGCGGCTAAAGATGGAGGTTGGGCACTTCTTTTCCCTTTGACATGTACCATAATTTTGACATGCCTACGGGACCATGCCGAAATAAAGATACCCTTTCGGGAGGAAACGGTTCCTCGATCAAAAAGGAAAACAAATTAAGCGTAGAATCAAGAAGATATTTATGGCTTTGGGAAATATGCTTTTCAAAAGCAGACTTTTTATTTAAAAATACTTTGTTCTTGAGACCTTTTTTTGAAAACCATTTTCAAAATACTTTATCCGATCTTATAACCATATGCTCTGACACCAAATGTGACACCCCACGTCTGTTCATGTCACTCACTAAGGGAATGCATTAAGTTCCGTGGAGCGTTATAGGTAAATAAGAACATAATAGCACAAGACAGACATGTAAAATAGTACCGGAATTAAAAACTTTTTTTAAAAAAAACTTTATTTAAATCAAAACATTATGGTCCAAAATACTGAGTTTACATCATAAGTAACTAATTACATTAATAATCTGTCTTGCTAAAATTATCAGAGTACAAAAGCATAAAACCATATTTCGCTGTGAAGCCATAAGAGAGTTGATCAGAAGTCAAAGCGATACATTTATACCCAAAATCCGAGCTAAGCTGAAAGAATCCAAATCAACTCTAAGCACTTCCACCTTGAGAACCTGGGGGAAACGGAAGAGAGAGAAGAGGAAACAAAAAGGGTCAGACATAAAGTCTGACGAGTCCAATTACTTTTAAATATAAATAAATAAAAGTATCATGGCAGGCATATATAAAACTGGAAGAACAAGATAACAGTAACAATAACAAGTGTGAACTGATCAAGATAAGATGAACATGATATATTGCGCTTCTAAAATACATTTCTGAGCAGAGACTAGTATATCAGAAGTAGAATGATCCCTACTAATACCGTTCCATTACATTTTCTTGATTATTAGGTTACTTGGGTTAATAGCACTCAAGACTTATACGCGCATCGTACCCATCCTATGCCGGAGTGATGTACGGATCTCTATATACCGATGTTACGTTCCGCATATATCTGTCATTACTATGCTACGTAAGAGTACGGACTGCCACCATCGATCGAATCAGATTCCATATCGGAATAATGCCCTCTAGTCTACGAGACACCATCCAGAGCAGATATGCATGTATCTAGACTGTTCCCTGTATGTGCTGTAATTATAGCTCGATGCCTCAATCGCACATCCTCTAATGTGCACCGAGTTCCGTGGCAGGGCTAAACAAGAAACATGGAACTCGGTCAGGAGCTTTTCCATACCTGTACTGGCCGCCTTTAAGTGCCTCCAAATACAGATATTCCTCGGGTCTGTTTTTCATGGTGGCTATGGCCCCATCTAGACCCCTCTCTCAACCAGTAAAGACTACAAGAGCTAAGTGACCGCCCCTAATACAACCAAACTAAACATCCATTTGGCATCTACCCTTAACCCCGTACCTCTATAGTGAAAGGTGAAATGATATCTTGGGTTTAGCTCTAGTCTTTTGGCATCCCACTGGCTGCTGATGACGGATATCCGACGGTCTACTATCCTTGTTGGTCGTGACCCTCTCTACCTCCTCGTAAGGCAACCGTCGAATCACCCTAGTGTCACCTCGTCACAGCATTCTGACTGCATAACTACATCTGTATTCAAGGCCAACTCACCTAGTAGTTACGCCCAGACCCAACCTCTGCGAGTATAGCCTAAGACATCTGTCACCGCACAGAGGACTACTAGGGGCACCTTACATACTTCAGGAAGCCACGTGCTTCCCCTTTCAGTCCTTTGGAGTCGTCATAACTTTTTTCACCAAAAAATGGCTCAAACACCAAAGGTACAAGAATTGTACTTCAGCGATATAGTACAAAAATAAACGGAGCCGTACTTAATAACAATTGAAAGTAAAAATGTGAAAAAGGAAAAACAGAGATGAGATTTAGAGTGGTTCAGCCTTGTGCCAGGCCTACATCCACTATGAAGATTACATGCATTCTTAAAATGGAGATTACAGAATACACCAACTTTCTTTTCTCATACATCTTTATATTCACTCAACATACTCTCATTCATACATATTAATTCTTGGATTTCATGAGAAAATGGTAGAGTTTGTGGAGGAGAATGATAGATGGATGATTGAGAAGGAGGATGTCTTTGATTTTTCGACTACAAGGTTGTACTGGACGCCATGGCCAAATCAGTGATGAACCTTT
The DNA here is from genome assembly GCA_030737875.1 of Allium sativum. Taxonomy (NCBI): domain Eukaryota; kingdom Viridiplantae; phylum Streptophyta; class Magnoliopsida; order Asparagales; family Amaryllidaceae; genus Allium; species Allium sativum. Next base: position 389,620,373 of record CM060921.1, read on the forward strand.
TGATGGAAAAGATGATCCAAATCTTTAAGGAATGACTGAAGATAGAATTTAGCAGCACTCCGTGGTTCAAAAGATTTGATCCCCTTTATGTTGGCAGCCACGGCCTATTTATAGGTGTCCCTTCTCGGAAAAGTGAGCTGAAGCTTGTATATGCAGGTGACGGGTTGCTCATCCCATTAATTACAAATATGCCATTGCCTGACTATAACTAGCTGCTGACAGCTGTATCTACTTGTCATATACGAGCAACAAAGTGAGCGATTTGAATAAGCGGTCAGACGATCTTGATTCTCTAATGCGACTATACCTGAATGCGACTGACCGGGCGATTTTCTCTATAGTCTGGAGGCGACCGATCAAGGTTTCTGATTTGGGATGTAAGTGTGCTTATCCTAAGAGTGAGCATCGAATATATGCGTGACCCTTGGCCTCTGTTTTTTGCAGTTGCTTCCGATGTTTTGTGAGTCGTTTTGAGTGCTACGGACAAGACTATGCACGGCCGACCCTGATAACGTTCATTCCGTAGGATCCTACTCAAATTTGATAGCTCAATGTGCATGTGTATTTTTAAGGGATCAACATTTGCCCATTGAAGTTCGTAATTAATTTTAAAACAAAGAATTACTGGCTTCGACATGACTAGTCGCAACATTGTTTGGTAGATTTAATCTGATTTACCGAAGGGTCGTTCGTGCAAAACTCAGGATCACTTCACTATGGTAGGTTGACGTCGTTCCTTTTTAAAGGTGAGGCGTTTGAATTATCTTTTCATCATTACAAACAGTCGAATCATAGGGAAATGATCATGCCAGCTAGATTTTGATGGGACACTTATTTCTGCAATCGAGTACCGAGTTGACGTGGTGAGAATGCTCTTGATGTATGTCCTTTAATCTTCCCTCTTATTTACTTATGTCTCATTCTATCTAACTTTTATTTTTCTTCAACAAGGTTTTTCAACTAAAAAACTCCACGTTTAATTTTATCGCCACTTTGCATAGCACAGGTTTGTCGATTCTTACTTATGCTTGTTCTTCTTTTGGAATTTATGATTTATTGAAATCTCATAGTAAACCCATCTTGCTTTGTTTATGCTTTTACTGAAGGGTTGTTCCTGGTTTCTTTCCTCTCCTTTTTTAGAGAAAAAACTTGTTTGTTTATCCCTTTAAATACTTTGTTTGTGTGAATTTACACTGGTCCATCTGAAGGATGGTTTCGTCCCTAGAATGACGTCGACTGGAAAGATATTTTGATTTGGATGTTCCGATAGATGAGATTCAATCAACTGGTCAACCGTCTTTGAGTTCCCCCTTGCGTCCATCTTATACAGAGCTTTAGACTATCATTAATAGGCCGCGTTATATTCCTGGGCCATGCAATCCTAGGCTTGCTAAGCGATTCCGGGGGTGGAGCTTACCAGGAGTACCTTCTAACGTAAATATATCCCCTTTTGATTCCCAGACCTTTTCTTATGATATGATTGCCGCGAAAGGTCAGATGTTATCCCATCTCGAAACTTCTGTGCATCAATTTGGAAAGCAAATGGATCTGCTCAAAAATCTCTCTGCAAAGCAGATGAACGGTTGGCATACATTGGCTTGCGATCTCCAAAAGCTCCATAAAGACAATCTTGAGCGTATTTCTGTTTTAGATTATGATAAGGCGAAGTTGATTCGTGCTCTCAGATCCAAAGATAGCATGGTTGCTTCTTTTGCTCCAGGAGATGTCGAGTTGGTGGTTTCTAAACGTGCTGATGAACTTCCATCTTGTTCTGCTCATGTCAAGAGGAAGGTAGGTAGGCCTAGGAAGGTTAGGGATCTGTAGCCTTCTTGTCCCGTCTTTGGTTGTCTCCTCTTTGAACTTTTAGACCAGTTGTATAAGCGGGTGCCGGCCGTCGCTCATGACATTATGCTGGTTTGTGACTCGTGTTGACCTATGACACTTTGTGGGCTTGACGAATGGTTGTTTTGCTAGCTTTATGATGCTCTTGTGCTTTGTCTGCCACATCATGTCCTTTTACCCTGCTTAGCAACGTATTTTTTTTACATTATAATTTCCCTGACGATTATATGTTAGTATCGTAATTACGTCGCATTACTTTTAGTGTTGCTAGTACGTCATCATAATTAGTTTATTACAGGTTTATTGAGTTGAAAGCGATTAGCTTTTCATATTTATCTTAATTGGTAAGCTCCACGTCGCTCTTTAACTTTATCAATTAAGTTATTTGGGTATTTTAAGTTAGATATATTTTTTTATATATGTTATTGTAGATTTAGGATGCATTCAACCCCTCATCTCACTAACTCAGTGAGCCTGGTCCTTCGGAGATGGGTTTTGAATGCATGCCCCCCATGGGAGGACTTGGGTTTCAATGTTGTAATCCAATCTTGGCTTTGTTTGACTTTGTTAACAACAAAGAACAAAATTGGATACCCCCTTTCGGTTAGGATTTCTGCTTTGTGCTGGTCCTTCCAGCATGTTTGATCCTGGAGAGCAGGCACAAATTCATCTTATTGAGTTTTGAATCGATCCAAAGAATTCGTGTCCTTCACCTAACAAGATGCTCCCTGTTTTTTTTCTTTTGGACAATGTCGGTTTTTCTGACTTTATGCTTTACCCCGGGAGGCAGACATCAGTTCATCTTATCGAATTGTTTCTCGAGTCAAAGAACTCATGTCCTGCACCTAAGAAGGTGCCCCTTTTTTGGAGTTTAGCAATTTTTAATCGTGGGACATTTTGAGTTGCTTTCACCTCTGCATTGCTTCCTTAGTTTGGTGCCAATCCTTTTGCTAGACGCATGCCAAAAGGTTTGGTGGTTCATGATGAAAGACGGAACTCCTTAGCTTGGCGCCCACTGGTCACTTGTTTGCCTGCATAAAGAAGTCAACTTTTAGCAGGGATTTCGTAAATGTGTGATTCATATAGGCAAACAAAATTCCAAATTCATTCATTTTATGTACATAATTCGAACGCGAAATTTTTGCAAGTATTTACAGCCTTTTCCATGTATTCGAATAGTGTGTTACAAAAAATAACGACGAATGTGCTCGTTGTTCCATGTTGGTGGAATCTGGACTCCATCTACGGTGGCTAATTTGGAAGTACCATCTTGGAGTTTTTGGTTTATAACATAGGGCCCTTCCCAATTGGGTCCAAACACTCCAGTAATAGTCATGATTTTCTTTAGCACAAGGTCTCCAATCTCGAAAGTCCTGTGTCTGACTTTTGAATTGAAATGCCTTGCAACCCTTCTCTGATGTGTAGCTGCTCTGAGTTCTACTTCCTTTCTTCTTTCCTTGAGTTGGTTGAGAGCTTCGAGTTGCAATCTCTCATTTTGTTTATGATCAAAGTATATCCTTCTATGGGTAGGGACTTCCAGTTCCACTAGTACCATGGCTTTAGAGTCGTAAGATAAAGAAAAGGGAGTATGCTCGATCGTAGTTTTATGTGTGGTGCGATATGGCCATAGTGCAAGTGGGAGTTCATCTGCCCAACCACCATTGGACTTCTCTAACCGCTTCTTAATGGTCGTTTTGATGATTTTGTTTACTGCTTCCACTTTCCCGTTCTCTTGTGGATGGGTGATTGCTGAAAAGCTTTTCTGGATCTTATACTTAGCACAGAAATTTTGGAATTCTTCACTTTTAAATTGGGTGTCGTTGTCTGTGATTATTTTTTGTGGTACCCCGAACTTGCATATGATATTTTCAAGACAAAATTAATAACTTTCTTTAAAGTTATGGTGGCCAGTGGTTCTGATTCATCCCATTTTTTGAAGTAATCAATGGCGACAGTTGCATATTTAAAACCGAATTTTGCAGTGGGAAGGGCTCCTATGAGATCGATGCCCCAGATAGCAAATGGCTATTGGCTGACCATATGGGTTATAGCTAAGGATGGCATCCTTGGAATCTTGGAAAATCTTTGGCATCTGTCACACTTTTTATTCTAGGCCATGGAGTCTTTATTGACGTCTGGCCAGAAGTAACCATATCACAAGATTTTCTTAGCCAAAGTTTGTCCACCAGTATGGCCTCCACATTCCCTGTAACACCCCGTAATTTTAAAACATGACATAAGAGATATTAAAGAGTACTTAATTTTTATAAGAAGAATTAAGGGAAACAGGTTGTGCCATTGTGTTCGTCTCGAAATTTTGCTTCGGATAGAGTCCGAGTTTGCGTAAAACGGATACAGTATGAAGAAGTTATGAAGCTTAAAGAATTCAAGAATTAGCGAAATTTAATAATAATTAAATAACAAATCAAAATGAATTTAAAAATCAACATCTACCGAATCTGGGTGAGTGGGAAATCTCCCGCTCTAGGGTGTCGACCCTCTCTAGGGGAGTCGAGATAGGTGTCGACCCCCTATAGGGGTGTCGACCCCCCTATAGGGGTGTCGACCGCCCAGATCTGGCAGACGTGTTTTGGTGGTCTAGGGATGATGTGTCCTTCTGGGATTGGCCGGATGACGTGTTTTTCTGGTTTGGATGGTTCAGATAGATCCTAATCTAATCTATGGGTCCTAATTCGCCTAGAGCATCTATAAAATACCCCTAAACCTAACCCTAATCTCATTGTTATTCATCCATAGCGCCTCCATACTGCTCTAATCTAAATTAACTTAGCCTTTCTTCTCCATCAAAGCAAATCAGAATAGGAGTATTCAAATTGGAAGATAAGAATCAAATTCTACAACAACGGTTTAGCTAATCAAATTCAGAATTCAGATCTATTCTCTCTTCTAAAGCCTGTCGTTGTGACTCTATGTTACTTTCACTTATAATTAAAAAGTAATTGTGATAGGATTGTAAATTGGACTTAATGATCATGCCTGTAAGTAAGACGGATCATATCAAGTTTTGTAGATTCTTATCTTTCAGATTCATACCCAAATTACTGTTATCATATGCCTAATTGGATCTATTTTATTGTTCTATGCCAGTTCATGTTTCATATGCCTATTTTATCCAGTTTTGATGATATGATTCTCTTCCCTTCTCCTTTTCCTTCTTCTTTATGAGATTAGGCTAACTTCGAGCCTAACATATTTCGTTGAGATTTGCGTACAAATAACGTTGGAATGATTGGGAAAAGTTTGGGAAAATATTGAATAATATTTAATTGGGCATAAGTTGATTTGTAATCATGTAATTGATTTGGAGCATAAATTGGTACAATTTATATTCATGGAATTATAGGCATGACGTGGATTGGAATTATAAACGTAATTTGAATTAGAAATTGTGGGCAATTGTAATATATGTTATAATTCAGAACTTGAAATTGGGTTTGAATAAAAGAAAAGATAATGAACGCCTAAGACACGAGGTTAGACTTGGTTTGCGGTAGAAGTCTGCCTGGAACCGCCCGGCATATCCAGCAACCGCAAACGACAGTCTAATGTGAGAGGTCAAAGGCTGAAATTAGATGCGTAATAATGCAAATACATGAGGTTAGATTCGTTTTGCGGTATAAGCCTGCCCGGAACCACCCGACATATCCAGCAACTGCAAAATGACAATCTAATGTGATTGGTCTTGCAAGATTACAGTTATAATAAATTAATGAACACTTAACCAAGATAAGACATGTGATTAGATGTTGGGATGATAAAGGGTTAAGTGGGTGACATGGATAACATGTGGAATATAATCAATGCACTTAACCAAGATGAGACATGTAAGAAAACATAGGAATGAAAGAAGGGGTTAAGTGGGAAATCCTAGTGGGGACCAAGCATATGAGGGAAGCTTGTGTCAAGTGTGGGGACCCTTTTCAACCAGTAACCCATTTAGTATCTATGTGAGCTCGAACTAGGTCGAGGACGGGACACGATTACTAGTTTGATTATAAGAGGTCAAAAGAGTAAACAACGGTGGCAACGTAATTCCAACGGAGTCATGTGTGTGCGTGGGTCCAAGCTAGTAGGTAGAGTAGGTATAAGCCGTGCATTTTAGTAGTATCGGGTTGCCACTTTAGGGAGTTATACACACTACTGTAGGACTAGCACGGGTATCTATGAGTTAGGGAGTCGATCGAATGGGGAGGGTTGTGGGTACAACTAGTGGATATAGGAGCAGGCGTCACCTATGATAACAGCTAGGAGTACACGAAACTACCATCAGTGTTGTTATTATTATTATTATTATTATTATTATTATTATTATTATTATGTTTAGTAAGAGGGATCAACTTTCAGTATGGAACTAGTATTGGTGCGGTGCAGGAATTATCTTATAGTGATTAGAAGCGCAATCAACAATATATCTTGTTCATCTTGTTTACCTTGTCATATCTGCTTATGTTACAGTCATCTCTTATATCCAGTTTATGTTCTTATCCTGTTGCTTTACTGATTATATTGTTAAAGTCACTGGACTCGCCAGACGTATGTTTGACCACTTTTTGTTTCGCCTCTTTTCTTTCTTTCCCCCTCAGGTTCTTAGGGTGGGATTAGTGAAGCTTGACTTGGATTTCTTTCTTCTTGGAGTGCTTGGAAGTGTCCAAAGTAATGCTCAGCTTTATCTCTTTACCATTATTGCTATTTGGAGTGGGATTATGGTTTTACCTTTATGTACTCTGATAACAATTTTGTTCAAGATAGATATTTGTGTACTTAGCTCTAGTATGTGGTTTTGATGTTGTAACCAAACATTTTTTGCTTTTCCGCTGCAATGAATAAATTTTGAATTTTCTTCAAGTACCATTTTATATATCTGTCTCGTGATATTCTATTCTATACTCTTATATTGCTCCATGAAAGTTAATGCATTCCCTTAGTGAGTGACATTAATGGACGTGGGGTGCTACACGTGGTATCAGAGCTGAAGGTTACCAAATTAGATAAAAGTTTTTGAAAACTATTTCAAAAATGTTTTAAAAGGAAGTATTTTCAAAAGGAAAGTTTATTTTGAAAAACATAATCCCCAAAGCCATATATCTGTCTTTCGATTCTCTATTTTGAATCTCTTTTTCTTTCGTTTCAGCATGTCTGGGGATCTTAATCTTCCAGAGGGCGTACAGATACCGGGATGGTTCCGAAGGTATTTGGAGGCTAGGGATACTACCGTAGGCCTAGTAGACATTCCTCCTCCCCCAGTTGTAGCCGCTTCTCCTCCTCCTCCCTGTGTAGACGCTTTTTCTAAGATATGCAAAGACTTCCTGCGATGGGCGGAAAGCCGTTTTATGGAACTGAGACGTTTGTTGAGGCTCGGAATTGGCTCAAGGAAGTGGAGGACCTGTTTGGTATCTTTGAGATAGACGAGGGAAAGAAAGTTCAGCTAGCTACTTAGTTGATGAAGGACGAAGCTTCCTTTTGGTAGGAAGTAACAAATGGAGGTTGTGCAGTGGAGACGTGGATAGACTTTAGACAAAGGTTCGAGTTGAAATTTCTTTCACAAGCGGAGGAGAGTTTATACATGGAGAGGTTCTTGGCTTTGAAACAAGGGAGTTTGTCTGTGAAGGAGTACGTCAACAAGTTTAACCAGTTAGCAAGATTTGGTATAGAATTAGTTAATACACCACATAAGAAGGCTTTGAGATTTGCCAAGGGTCTGAATGAACCATTACACGGGTTGGCTATGTCCTACATTCCTATGGGGACTACTTTCGAGAAACTTGTGACATGGCATTGATGCATGAAGAGGAAAAAGATGCTACTGTAGTTAAGGCATAGGATAAGAAAGTGGTTCCAAAGAAAGCACAACAACAACAGAAGAAAGGTGGTAAGGATAACAAGGGCTAAGGGAAGAAAAGGCGTTTTAATTGTGGAACACCGGGGCACTTAAGCAAGGAATGTAGGAAGAAGAAGAAGATGGGTTGCTTCCAATGTGGTGAGGCAGGATATATGATTAAAGACTGCCCGAGGAGGAAAGGACAAGGGCAAGGGCAGAGGACAGGACCTACTTCTGGAGGGCAGGTTCATGCTCTCATGGCACTAGGACAGGAGAAAGGAAGAAACATTTTTGTTGAAAGTTTGATTTTCCTTTTTGATCATCCTGTTCGAACTTTGTTTGATTCTGGCGCTTCACATTCGTTTATATCTACTTCGTTAGTTGAAACACTGCACCTAAATACTACTTTAGTTATGGATCCCATTGTAGTCTCAAATCCTATTGGGGTATGGCTCATCTTTCTATGTTATGTCGGGATTTGAGAATATATGTGTATGGCGTTGAGTTTGAATGCAACACTTATGTGCTTGGCTTCACGGGCTATGGGTTGATTCTAGGAATGGATTGGCTAGCCAGGTATGGTGCCATTCTCGACTGTGAAAAGAGGGTAGTTAGACCGTTGACTAGTTTGGGTAATACTCTCGATATTTCTTGTGACCCTAAGGGTTCTGTTATGCTTAGCTACCTAGAATCTCTTGACACATCTATTGATGATTTGCACACTGTTCGAGTAGTCAGTGAGTTTGCAGATGTCTTTGAGGAGGTTAGGGGCTTACCTCCAAAACGCGAGATAAATTTCCGTATATAATTGGTGGACAATGCAAAGCCAGTTGCATTGTCGGTGCGCCACATGGCTCCAATAGAAAGGAGGGAGCTTAGTAAACAAGTGAAAGAGTTGCTTGAGAAAGGGTTCATAAGAAGAAGTATCTCAAAGTGGAGTGCTCCTGTTGTTTTTGCTACAAAGGCTGATGGTTCGCTTAGATTGTGCGTGGACTATAGGAAGCTGAATAAGCTCACAAAGAAGAATAGACACCCCTTGCCAAGGATAGATGATTTGTTCGATCAGTGGTTGGTGCTTTGGTTTTCTCGCAGTTGGACGTGGATACAGGATTTCATTAGTTGAGGGTAGCTGAGGATAGTATAGATAAGACTGCTTTTAGGACTCCCGACGGTTTCTTCGAATGGCTCATCATGCCTTTTGGTTCGATGAATGCACCCGCCTATTTCGTAGACTTGATGAGTAGGGTGTTTAGGGAGTTTCTAAACAAGTTCGTGGTAGTCTTTGTGGATGATATCTTGATATTCTCTAGAAGCGAAGAAGAGCATGCCCTACATCTTAGGGAAGTCCTAGAGACTCTTCGAGCACATCAACTCAAAGCTAAGTTCTCCAAATGTCATTTTTGGAGAAAGGAAGTGAGGTTCTTAGAGCATGTGGTCTCCAAGGAAGGGATAGCAGTGGATCCCGCGAAGGTGGTAGCAATCCAAGATTGGAAGGTTCCTAAGAATGCAACAGAATTAAGAAGTTTTTTTGGGTTGGCGGGCTATTATAGAAAGTTCATCAAGGACTTTGCTAAGATATCAGGCCCACTTACACGGTTGATGAAAAAGAATTTGACCTTTTCTTAGGATTTTGACTGTGACGATACTTTCCAACGATTGAAGAGGGCATTGACGACAGCTCCATTTTTAGTTTTGCTGATGGGAGTAAACCGTTCACAGTGTTTATCGATGCTTGCAGGACAGGACTTGGCGCAGTTTTGATGCAAGATGGAAGGGTGATATGCTATGGTGGAAGGCAATTAAAGGCCCATGAGGTGAATTACCCTACCCACGACTTAGAGTTAGCTGCCATAGTTTTTGTGCTTAAGTCTTGGCGTCACTATTTGCTTGGAGAGAGGTTTGAGTTGTATACAGACCATAAGGCACTAAAGTACTTGTTTTCCCAGAAAGATTTAAATTTAAGGCAACGGAGGTGGATGGAGATCTTAGCATCCTACGATTTTGAGATTGCATATACCCCTGGCAAGTGTAGCTGATGCCTTGAGTAGAAAGAAGTTGAGTTTGAGTCCTTTGTTTATCGAGCGGCAGAGTTTAGAGTATATCTCTACCTTTGACTTTAGACCCTCTATCGATTATGTACCCGGTTTGTTGGCATCATTAGAGGTGCGACCTACGCTTTTGGGACAAATAGGTGCAGCACAGCGAGATGACCCAAAGTTAATAGAGATAGTAGACAAGCTCATAAGAGGGGAATCTTCGAGCCATCTTAGTAGATATACTATCGATGACAAAGGTTGGTTGCGTAGGGATGGGAGACTTTGCATATCACGAGACGAGGGTCTGAGGAGGACAATCCTTGAAGAAGCACATCGTTCTAAGATGACCATACATCCCGGTGGTGACAAGATGTATAGGGACATGGAGCAAGTTTTCTTTTGGGCCGGAATGAAGAAGGATGTGGTTGAGTTCGTTTCAAGATGCTTAGTGTGCCAGCAAGTCAAGGCTGAGCAAAGGAAGCCTGGTGGTTTGCTTCACCCTTTAGAGGTTCCACAGTGGAAATGGGAAAGTGTTTCCATGGATTTCGTCAACCGGTTGCCGAGGTCAAGGAAGGGTAATACGGGGATTTAGGTAGTATTAGATAGACTTACCAAGAGCTCCCATTTCATCACCATTAAGAGTAAAAGAACAGCGGCATGGTTAGTATTTGTTTATCTTCGAGAGATAGTTCATCTACACACACTTTTTCATATGTTCATATTGCATTAAAAATCTTTTAAGGACAATGGATGCTTGTGGATGATGGATGAGTAGATGGATGATGGATGGTAGGATACATTCTTCTTAACTTGAAGATTTCGGGGACGAAATCCTTTAAGGTGGGGAGAATGTAACACCCCATAATTTTAAAACATGACATAAGAGATAATTAAAGTGTACTTAATTTTTTAAGAAGAATTAAGGGAAACGGGTTACGCCATTGTGTTCGTCTCGGAATTCTGCTTGGGATAGAGTCTGAGTTTGCATAAAACTGATAAAGTATGAAGAAGTTATGAAGCTTAGAAGAATTCAAGAATTAGCAGAATTTAATAATAATTAAATAACAAATCAAAAATGAATTTAAAAATCAAAATCAGCTGAATCTGGGTGAGCGGGAAATCACCCGCTCTAGGGTGTCGACCCCCCCAAGGGAGTCAAAATAGGTGTCGACCCCCTATAGGGGTGTCGACCGCCCAGATCTGGCAGACGTTTTTTGGTGGTCTAGGGCTAATGCATCCTTCTGGGATTGGTTGGATGACGTGTTTTTCTGGTTTGGATGGTTCAGATAGATCCTAATATAATCTAAGGGTCCCAATTCGCCTAGACCACCTATAAAATACCCTTAAACCTAACCCTAATCTCATTGTTATTCATCCAAGGCGCCTCCATGTTGCTCTAATCTAAATTAACCTAGCCTTTTTTCTCCACCAAAGCAAATCAGAATAGGAGCATTCAAACTAGAAGATAATAATCAAATTCTACAACAACGATTTAGCTAATCAAATTCAGAATTCAGATCTATTCTCTTTTCTAAAGCCGGTCGCTGTGAGTCTATGTTACTTTCACATATAATTAAAAAGTAATTGTGATAGGATTGTAAATTGGATTTAATGATCATGCCTGTAAGTAAGACGAATCGTATCAAGTTTTGTAGATTCTTATCTTTCAGATTCGTACCCCAAATTACTGTTATCATATGCCTAATTTGATCTACTTTATTGTTCTATGCCAGTTCATGTTTCATATTCCTATTTTATGCCTATTTTGATGACATGATTCTCTTCCCTTCTCCTTTTCCTTCTTCTTTATGAGATTAGGCTAACTTCAAGCCTAACGTATTTCGTTGAGATTTGCGTACGAATAACGTTGGAACGATTGGGAAAAGTTTGGGAATATGTAATTGGGCATAAGTTGATATGTAATCATGTAATTGATTTGGGGCATTAATTGGTACAATTTATATACATGGAATTATAGGCATGACTTGGATTGGAATTATAAACGTAACTTGAATTAGAAATTGTGGGCAATTGGAATATATGTTTTAATTCAGAACTTGAAATTGGGTTTGAATAAAAGAAGAAATAATGAACACTTAAGATACGAGGTTAGACTTGGTTTGCGGTAGAAGTCTGCCCGGAACCGCCCGACATATCCAGCAACCGCAAACGACAGTCTAATGTGAGAGGTCAAAGGCAGAAATTAGATGCGTAATAATGCAAAGACACGAGGTTAGATTCGGTTTGCGGTATAAGCCTGCCCGGAACCGCCCGTCATATCCAGCAACCGCAAAATGGCAACTTATGTGAGGGGTCTTACTGTTATAATAAATTAATGAACACTTAAGCAAGATAAGACATGTGATTAGACATGGGGATGATAAAGGGTTAAGTGGGTGACATGGGCAACATGTGGAATATAATCAAGGCACTTAACCAAGTTGAGACATGTAAGAAAACATGGGAATAAAAGAAGGGGTTAAGTGGGAAATCCTAGTGGGGACCAAGCATAAGAGGGAAGCTTGTGTCAATTGTGGGGGCACTTTTCAACCAGTAACCCATTTAGTATCTATGTGAGCTCGAACAAGGTCGATGATGGGACACGCTTACTGGTTTGATTGTAAGAGGTCAAAAGAGTAAACAGCGGTGGAAACGCAAGTCCAACGGAGTCATGTGCGTGCGTGGGTCCGGGCTGGTAGGTAAGACGTTGTTGCATCGTGTAGGTATAAGTCGTACATTTTAGTAGTATCGAGTTGCCACTTTCCTACTATGGGACTAGCACGGATATCTACGAGTAGGGAGCCGATCAAATGGGGAGGGTAGTGGGTACAACTAGTGGAGATAGGAGCAGGCGACACCTATGACAACAGCTAGGAGTACACGAAACTACCATTATTATTATTACTACTATGTTTAGTAAGAAGGATCAATTTTCAGTATGGAACTAGTATTGGTGCGGTGAAGGAATTATCTTATAGTGATTAGAAGCACAATCAACGTTATATCTTGTTTATCTTGTTTACCTTGTCATATTTGCTTATGCTACAGTCATCTCTTATATCTAGTTTATGTTCTTATCCTGTTGCTTTACTGATTATATTGTTAAAGTCACTGGCCTCGCCAGACATATGTCTGACACCTTTTTGTTTCGCCTCTTTTCTTTCTTTCCCCCCCACCCCCCCCCCCCCCAGGTTCTCAGGGTGGGATTAGTGAAGCTTGACTTGGATTTCTTTCTTCTCGGAGTGCTTGGAAGTGCTGAAAGTAACACTCAGCTTTATCTCTTTACCATTATGGCTACCACTGTAAGATAGCCGACGAAATCAGGTAGGCTTTGCAACCATCCCTTCATCCCCCAAGCAGTAGGTAATACCCACCGTGGCTCCTACATGGTCCCCCAGTAACTTGTTTTACGACGACCCTCTCGAGCCTCCCGGCCACTGCCTAACCAACCCCCACCACAAGGGACATGTGGGGGTAAGAGTCTACTGTTTGCCACTAATGGTTTTACTTTTATGTACTCTGATAATAATTTTGTTCAAGATGGATATTTGTGTACTTGGCTCTAGTATGTGATTTTGATGTTGTAACCAAACATGTTTTTCTTTTCCGGTGCAATGAATAAATTTTGAATTTTTTAAAAGTACCATTTTATATATCTGTCTTGTGATATTCTGTTCTATACTCTTATTATGCTCCATGAAAATTAATGCATTCCCTTAGTGAGTGACATTAATGAACGTGGGGTGTTACATTCCCTTTCGTGTAATTCTGCCATAATTGCCTTTGATTCTTTTTCTGTAACACAACGAAGTAAAGGTGTAGAAAATCCACGTCTGTATAGCCGACCATCCTGAACAACATAATAAAAGGGGCATTTCGTAAAATTTTCTGTCACTGATTGGCTTCCGCCGGGAGTGTCCCGGTTATAAGGTATTCTTTGATTGGTGACATCCATGAGTTTGGTTCATCGGTTACGTCCATGATCCAATCCATCTCGGTCTGCCCTGTGCTTTGGCTAGAAGGACTTCCACCAAAACTAACCCCATAAGTTGTGCATCTCCTGTACTTGCATATTTTGCCAGTGAATCAGCTTTGGTGTTTTCTCCTCTGGGAATGTGAGATATGGTGTAGTGCTCGAACGCTTCCAATAGTTCCAAGGCTTTTGAAAGATAATCCGGCAAGTTAACCATTTTGGCTTGGAATTCTCCTAGAACTTGGCATACCACTAGCTAGCAATCACTGAAGTTTTGTATAGTTTTTATCTGTAATTCTTTTGCTAGCTTTATTCCTGTGATGAGGGCTTCATACTCAGCTTCGTTATTTGTCGATGGAAATTCTAGCCTTAGCGCATAACATAGAGATCTTCCTTCGGGGGTTTCCAAGACTACCCCTGCCCCAGAACAATAATCGTTCGAGGCTCCGTCAACAAATAATTTCCATTGGGCGTTAGTTTCAATATCGTCTTCCTCTTTTGTCTCCCCTCGGTCGGTAAATTCTTCGATAAAATCAGCAAGCGCTTGCCCGTTGATCGCTTTTCGAGGATGATATGTAATGTCATATTAACTAAGCTCAATATTCCATTTTAATAACCTTCCGGAGGTCTCTGGTCGGGACAAAACTTGCCTTAGAGGCTGATCTATGAGAACATTAATAGGATAGGCCTGAAAGTAAGGCCGAGGTTTCTTCGATGCAATAAGCAAACAACAAGTGAGTTTTTCAAGCTTTGGATAATTCAATTATGCCCCAGATAGTCTCTTACTGATGTAATAGACTGGTCTTTGTACCTTCGAATCTTCCCTAATCAATGCTGCACTCAGAGCATAGGTGGATACCGCCAGGTATAGAAATAGATCTTCTCCATCACTAGGTTTTGATAACATATGAGGTGTTGCCATGTGTTGGATCAGTTATTCGAAGGCTTTCTGACATTCATAGGTCCGCTGTATCTCTTTTTTCCCCTTCCTAAGGGCATCAAGAAATTTAAGACCGCAATCCTCCCATTCAAACGTTGAAGTCCTTTCTTGGTTCCTAGGGGGCGCATTTCTCTCAAAGCTAATATTTTGGCTGGATTAGCTTCTTTGCCCCTAGCATTGACCATAAATCCTAGGAACTTGCCCGAGCCGACCCCAAGACAACATTTCAAGAGATACAGCTTCATGTCATATTGTCGTAGGATATCGAACATATGGGCTAGATCATCTAAATGGTCTTCTTCTCTTTTGGACTTTACCAACATATCATCAACATAGACTTCCATTGTCCTGCCAATTTGCTTTTTGAACATAGCATTTACCAATCATTGGTAAGTTGCCCCTGCATTTTTTAGGCCAAATGGCATCATCTTGTAGCAATATAAGCCAAGATCAGTAATGAAACTTGTGTCTTCCTGGTCCGGCCCGTACATCATGATTTGATTGTAACCGGAATATGCATCCGTGAAAGAAAATAATTCATGACCGGTCGTAGAATCCACTAGCTGGTCGATTCTGGGGAGAGGAAAACTGTCTTTCGGACAAGCTTTATTGAGGTCTGAGTAATCTACACAGACTTGCCATTTGTCATTTTCTTTCTTTACGAGCATAGGGTTGGAAACCCATTTCAGATAGGTGGATTCTCTGATAAAACCATTTTCTGTTAACCTATCGTCTTCTTCCTTTAAGGTGCACGACCTCTCCGGCCCCTAGGTTCTCCTTTTCTGCTTAACAGATGGAACAAGCGGGTCAATGTTTTGCATATGGACTGCGATATCTGGAGATATGTCGCACATGTCGGAATGGTTCCACGCAAACACATCCAAATTAGCTCTTAAAAAGACAACCAATCGACTCTTTAGCTCAGGGCTTAACCGAGATCCTATATTCAACATGCGGTTTAGGTCCTTCGGAATTACAGCTATAGGAATTGTGACTTCGGCTGATGTCACTCTTTCGTCCTCTACACTGGCTTTCCTAGGGTCAATTTCTTTTCATGCTCCACTGTGTTCGCTAGTGCATGGACCCTTCTTTAATTGTTATAAAGGGAGTTTGTGAATGCGGGGGAGAGCCTCCGCATCCTTTTCTGAGTCTTTTTTCTTAGATTGTTTTAACTCTGTCACGTAGCAGTCCCTTGCAGCAATCTGGTCGCCTTTAATCACACCAATCCCCTTTTCAGTTGGAAACTTCATGATCAGACACCATTGAGCCAGTACAACCTTAAAGCCTGAAAGAGTTGGCCTCCCAAGGAAAGCATTATAGGATGAGAACTTATCTATCAGGACAAAATTTTGCACCATAGAGACCTTGCGCTCTCCGTCTGCCAATTCCACGAGTAAGTCTATTGTACCGATGGGTTGTGTAGGCCGACCCGTGAAACCGTGAATCTTATTTGGATATGCGCGTACTTCGTCCATACGGAGATTCATTTTTTGGAATGTGCATATGAATATCACATTAACAGATGCCCTTGTGTCAACCAGGACTCTTTTAACAACTGAAGGGCCAGGACCAATTGTGATCACAATGGCGTCAATAGTTGGTGTAACTAACCCATCTCCATCTTTGTCTTTGAATATCACGTCATTGGTTGAAGTTTTGGGCATTTTCATTGGGAGCTCGTTGCTCAAGATCATACATCTTTCTTCTCTTGAGGCTTCCTTCAACTCATTAGCATACTTTTCCATATCTGCCCAACTGTTTCCAGCCAGGTGAGGCCCCTCAAATATCATGTTGATTACTGGTCTTGAATCAACTGATATTTGAGCTTCCGCACTTGAGCCGGGTTGGATGACCATATTATTATGCCCTTGAGCAACCAAAGCGTTTTGAGGACTTTTCACATACTGTTGGAGTTGATTCTTCCTGATGAGTTCTTCGATTAAACTCTTCAGGTGTCGACATTCGTTGGTGCTATGTCCTAGTTGGTTGTGAAACTGGCAGAATTTGATTGTTGCTCAGTTATCTTCTGTGGCTTCATCTGAGGAAAGATACCTGAATCCTTTGTGGCGGAGCAAATTCTTTCTGGAGTTTCGTTTAGGAGGGTTAGTTCGGATAATTTATACAGCCACGTCTTCTTATAGGCTTTGTTGTCCTTCTCGTCGCTCCCCATCTTTTGCCCTGTGTCATTCTTCTGTCAGCTCGGAACTCATTACTTTTTCCTTCTCTGGCAGCGCTATTCTCTATAGCCTTCTGGATGTTTGGGGCTTCGTCTTCTACACTCATATATTCTTCAGCTTTCTTATAGAACTTCTTTAAAGTCTTTGGTTTCTTCATCTTGAGCCACTTCCCAAATTCTGACTTCATATCGATGGCTCTTTTCAAGGATGCCAACAAGTACCAAAGATCTGGTTCTATGACCTAATGCTGCTACAGCATGGAAGCTTGTAAGGAAAGCTTTGACGGTTTCCTCAGGCATTTGTTCCATCTCGCTAAGTGACATCACAGCCCTTGCTTTGGTGGTTTATAATTGGAATTGATCTTGAAACCTTCTTGCCAAATCGGCGAACTGGTCAATACATTTAGGTGGAAGTCTGGTGAACCATAGCGAGGCCACACCTTCTAAGCACACTAGAAAGTATAAGCACTTTACTTTGTCGGTAGCCCTAGCTCCATTCATGTGTTGGTCGTATTTGAATAGAAAGATGTTCGGATCTCCAACTCCGCCATAAGGTGCTATTGTTAGTGGCATGAATTTCTTGGGGAACTTTGCTTGATGGATCTTTTTTGTAAACGGATTTTTACTGGCTGAAAATTCCCATTCTCTCTCTTCATCCTCTCGGGTCGCTTTCTCCTTCATTATTCGCTAGATCATGCCTGCGATGCGTCTCTCCTCAGTCGCTTGTTCCATAGAATCGACATTGATGTTCTTATCAGTGCGATCATGATTTGAGCTTCGATGCCTTGCACCTCTTTTGGGTGGTGTCCTTTTGGTGGGACTTGCGATACTTTGAGTCGCATGTTTTTCTTTACGCTGCGGGGATCTGGCCTTAGAGTCATCACCGCCGGACTCTTCCTTGTCTTCCATTAAGAAGTGGGATCGACTAAGGTCTGAGGCTGATGAGTCCTCTTCTTCATCAACATTATTTGGAGCATGTGGTGGCTGAAGATTGGCTTGAGCATTAATTAGGACATCAAACCTTTCCATCATCATCTTCGTCATAGCGTCCATTTTCTCATTCAGATCTGTTATAGCCACATTCAACTCATCTCGCGTTACAAATAACCTAGGAGTTCCCCCAGCCCCTTGGTTCAAGGTTTGCGGTGTAGCTCCATTAACATCATTATCCTCACTGGTCGCGATAGCTTTAGTAGATTTGGCGCTCTTCTTAGATCCGGCCATGGCTTCGAGGGAGAAAACGATTTAGGATTAATTTTTTATTGCTGAGACTGAAAGGAGGTACGAGGAAAGAAATTTCGAACATGGCCCCACGGTGGGCGCCAAATGTATTCACCAAAAAATGGCTCAAACACCAAAGGTACTAGAATTGTACTTCACCGATACGGTAAGAAAATAAATGGAGCCGTACTTAATAACAATTGAAAGTAAAAATGCGAATAAGGAAAAATAGAGAAAAGATTTAGAGTGGTTCAGCCTTGTGTCGGTTCTACATCCATTATGAAGATTACTTGCATTCTTAAAATGGAGATTACAAAATACACCAACTTTCTTTTCTCATACGTCTTTATATTCACTCAACAGACTCTCATTCGTACATATCAATTCTGGGATTTCATGAGAAAATGGTAAAGTTCGTGGAGGAGAATGACGGATGGATGATTGAGAAAGAGGATGTCTTTTATTTTTCGATTACAAGGTTGTACTGGACGCCATGGCCCAATCGGTGATGAACCTTTTGATGGAGAAGATGATCCAAATCTTTAAGGAACGACTGAAGATAGAATTTAGCAGCACTCCGTGGTCAAAAGATTTGATCCCCTTTATGTTGGCAGCCATGGCTTATTTATAGGTGTCCCTTCTCGGAAAAGTGAGATGAAGCTTGTATATGCAGGTGACGGGCCGCTCATCCCATTAATTACAAATATACCATTGCCCGACTATAACCAGCTGTTGACAGCTGTATCCAGTTATCATATGCGAGCAACAAAGTGAGCGATTTGAATAAGCGGTCGGGCGATCTTGATTCTCTGACACAACTATAACTGAATGTGAGTGAGCGGGCGATTTTCTCTATAGTCTGGAGGCGACCGATCAAGGTTTGTGATTTGGGATGTAAGTGTGCTTATCCTAAGAGTGGGCATCAAATATATGCGCGACCCTTGGCCTTTGTTCAGTGCAGTTGCTTCCTACCTTATGTGAGTCGTTTTGAGTGCCTCGGACAAGACTATGCACAACCGACCCTAATGACATTCATTTCGTAGGCTTCTATTCATATTTGATAGCTCAATGTGCATGTGGATTTTTAAGGGATCAACAATAACAATGTGATGAATGTACACTCCCCTCGTGTCTTATAACACCTCGATGATCTACCCCGTTGGGTTATTCACCCTCAAACGTAAGGACTGGTCTAAGCGCCTTTCTTTAATATGGTGTTAGGCCCTATGTCTAAACATTCTTTTACGCGCTTGCCTTACCTCACCCGGTTCCCATTTAACTTGGTTATTTCCGTTCATATTGAATTCTTATTCCAATTTACTAAGTTTCTCTTGCTTATTAATTTCAATCATATAACTTAATCCATTTAAGTTTATTAATAAGCCCACAACATGTTATTCTCTGGATTGTAGCCTAAGGTCTATAATCCACAATTTGTTCTATATTCTTGCTTGGTTACATCATTGCAATAACATGTTCTCCTTAATACGTTATCAAGTATATCTCAATTCACATGTTTCCTAATTAACATATCACTTGTCGTTTACGATTAAGTATAACTTATTTATTTTACAAGTTTTCCTCATTCTTTCTCATTTAATCATAAATTCAATTTACACCGTCACTATAACTTATCATTATTTACTTAGCAGATTATTATGCATATCTAATTCTATCATTTCTACAAGTTGTGCTTACCCTACAAGGTGTCTTTAATTACATAACTTTATTATATTTTCCCCTGATTATGTACACCACTAGGTGTCTTTAATTACATAACCTTATTGGGTTAAGTTCATGGGCCTATATGTAAATATTACCCACCCCCTCTATTTTACTTAACCCACCCACTACCTATCCAGTTTTACTTAACCCTAACTTGAGTTCATAATCATACAATCCTTATGGATTAAATTAGGTTAAGTAGTCCAATTCATTACCATGTCCAATTATAATTATAATGGGCTAGACCTCCCACATTAGGCCTACAACGTGTGGATGCTGGATATGTCGGCCGGGTCCAGGCAGTCTTATTCCACAGTTGGTTCTAACCTCGGGTCTTAGCCCGATTCGTATTTGCACACCTAGACCTCTCACATTAGGTTCAACATTAGTGGCTGCTGGATATGCCAGTCGGGTCCGGGCAGACTTCCACCACTAATGCAACCTAACCTCGTGTCATAAGTGCAATTACAATTCCTAATTGTAATTACTAGACATTCCATTTTTATCCAAATCTACCTATATCATTATAGGTGATTATTTCTCTTTTTCCCCATATTTAATTATATGCCCAATTTACTATTCAAATCATAGACTTTTACACCCCTTTTCAATTCAGCTTTTAATTATGCACCATATGCTTTTTTTTCCAAGTTATAAGTCAAGGCATATACACATATATATGTTATGCACAAACCCAAATCTACATATTTTCCAATTTATGTCCCTAGTCCATATTCACCCATTTCAATACAGGTTATACCCGAATCCATATTCGCATATTTTCCAATGTATGCCTAAAATTCATATTCACATACGTCCCAATTTATGTCCTAAATCAGTACTTACACATGTCCCAATTTATGCTCAAATTATATTTTCCAACATATGCCTAAATTACTATTATCTAATAAGACATATGCCCCAAACCCATATTCATATATTCCCAAATTTATGCCCAAATTTAGATCCATATTTTCCAATATCAATTATGCCCCAAATTATGTCTTTCTCCATTATTCCCAATTTCGCACGTTTGTATTTTTCAGCGTTAGGCCTACGCTCGAAGGTAGCCTGGCTATATAAAATAAAAAGGGAAAAGAGGGAGAGAAGAGAATCGAGAATAGGAATAATAACGAATCAATAATAAACTGATAGAAATAGGCATATTATGACAAAATTTAACATGGCGATGTTATGAACATATAAAAAGCAGATCTAATAGAACTGATTAGGCACCGATTCAAGATCCAATTTTTTATATACGTATCACGATTACTATTTAAATATTTAGATCTAAAAGTAACATGAACTCACAGTGAATAGATCCAAATTACTGCGAAGAACATGTTGAATAAGTTGTAGACATCATTGAATTTGTTGTAGCAATCTTCGAATATGCATAATCTTCTTTGAATTGATTTAGAAGAAGAAAGGCCATTCTAATTTTCGTTGTAGTAGAGCTTCGCCGTCAGCATTATTTTTAGATGAATAAAACCTAGGTCTAGGGTCCTTTATATAGCCTAGGGTTCAATGAATCTTGCTTAGAAAGGTGTTCAGATACAAAATAGAGTATTTCACCCAGATCTGTCAAGGATGGGTCGACCTCCCTTTGAGTGGGTTGACCCCCTTTGGGTAGATCGAGCTCTGGGCCGACCCACCTTTGAGTGGGTAAACCTATCTGGGCGGGAAATCTGCCGCCTTCCCAAATTTCGAATTTTGAACCGAATTGCAATTTTCTGGACCCATTTTTGAATTTATAAACTTACTAAATATATATATATATATATATATATATATATATATATATATTCTTCCTATGCATACACAAATTTCAAGCCTTAATAACTTCTTCATACGGTGTCTGATTTATGCAAACCAGGTGTCTATTTTGACCAGAATTTCGAGACGGACACAATGGTGCAGTCTGTTTTACTTAATTCTTAATATTGAATTAAGTTTTCCTTAATTCATTATTAATAGTGTATTTCAAACTAATTATTCTTTAATTCATCATCTTTAGTGTCGTCAAAATTCCAGGGTGTTACACAGTCTATGTTAATTTTAGATCTAAATAATTAAAAAGTTAATCTTGACATGACTACAACTTGGATCTAAGCTTATGACTATTCGAATCATATTAGATTTGCTATAACCTATGTATCTAAGTTATTCTGACATGACTATGAAGTAGATCTAAACCTATACCTATTTATCATGTCAGATCTGCCATTATTTGTAGATCTAATTCACTGTTTAGATCACATCATGCCTGTTCCTACTATGTTTGTGGCTAAATCAGATCTATTGTTAGTTGGTTATCTAATTCATTGTTTAGATCTTATCATGCCTATTTATAATATCCCTATTATGTTAGAATCAGTTCTACTGTCACATGTTCATCAGATCTGTTCCTATATGCCTATTTTGTCATTATGGCATTATATGTTTATGCCTATTTCTGCCATTATATGTCAGTCTTGTTAGTATGATCATTTTTGTCCTCTTCCCTTCATCTTTTCCCTTTTAATTTTATAGCCAGGTTACCTTCGAGCCTAGATATGCCGCTGAAATTAGCGAACGTGTTAAATTGGGAACGAGGGGAAAACGGTAAAATTGGGGCATAACTTATAATTGGAAATTTGGCATAACTTGAATGAAATATAAAAACATGAATTTGGGTCATATGGTTAATTATGAACATAACTTGGGAAAGGGGCATGAAAGCCTGTAATTACATAGGAATAATTGGTTAATAATGGAAATACCTAGAATAATAGTAATTGGAAATTGTAATCGCGCTTAGACACGAGGTTAGATTACACTTGTGGTGGAAGTCTACTCGGAACCGACCGACATATCCAGCGGCCACAAATGGTGAATCTAATGTGAGGGATCTAAGTGCATAAACAAGTGACGTGTTGAGACACGAGGTTAAGCCCGACTTGTGTGAGAAGTCTTCCCGGAACCGACCGGCATATCCAACATCCACAAGTGGTAGGCTTAATGTGGGAGGTCTAGCACATTATAATCATAAATGAATATGGTAATGAATTGAAATACTTAACCTGGTTGAATCTATAAGGATTGTATAAACATGTTAAACTTGAGTAGGGGTTAAGTAAACTTGTTTGAAACAGTAGGTAGGTTAAGTACATCTTGGGTTGGTGGGTAATATATATAAGCCCACAAACTTAACCTGTGGTGTTATGCACTCTTTTACTATGGTATGGCATAACCTATGGAAAACCTAGTGGGGATGCAAGCGTAGGGGAAGATTGTATCATCATGTGTGTGGCACCCTTTTCAGTTAGTAACCCATATATAGGTATCAAACGAGTACTCCGAACTAGGTCAGAGTCGGGGAACGCTTACTGGGTTGATTGTAAGAGATCCAAACATGGGGACGGTGTGGGCGGCGCATTCCGACAGGTTCATGTGCGTGCATGGGTCCGGCAGAGGAGGTTTAGACGCCGTGACACCTGTAGATATGGTTGTGCACATCCTGAAACCGAAGGGTTGCCACCTTAGGAAGTGATAGATCCTATTGTCGGGCCAGCACAGGGTATCTACGGAGTAAGGGGCCGATCCATTAGGGTAGTAATTAGGGTACATCTAGACTCTGTTATGTTTAGGAGCCAGTTATTATCCTTAGGGGTAACTCTGGTATGTTGGTTGCCTGTTGATTATATGGGGTTAAAACCTCTCACTAGAAGTACGCCTAAGTCTACCATCTTATAGTTGTTGGGATCATCTCATTCTGGTTATACTAGTATTGGTGCAGACAGAGAGAAATAGAAAGTATTAGAGAAGAGCAATATACTCTATCATGTCTATCCTGTTTACCTTGTTATACCTTCCTTTTATGATGTTATCTCTCTTATCCACTTTATATGCATGTCATGATACTTTTACTTATTAATATGCTAAAAGTAACTAGACTCGCAAGACTTTATGTCTGACCCAATTTGTTACCCCTTCTTTCTCTTCTGTCCCCCCCCCCCCAAAGGTACTCAAGCTTGATCAGGATTCTGCTTTCATCTTATTTGGAGCTACTTTGATGTACTGCTTGATTTCATGTTTCTCTACTATGGCTATGTTTTGGGTATTATGCTTCTTTTATTATTGTACTCTGATGTTTTAAGTAAAAGACATAAATTTTAATGATGTATAACCATGTTTTGAACTACGATGCTTTATGATTAATAAAGTTTTAAATTCCGCTGCTATTTTATATCTGTCTTGTAATATTTCTGTTTCTATTTACCTATAACGCTGCACGAAACTTAATGCATTCTCTTAATGATTGACATTAACGGACATAGGGTGTCACACTTGGTATCAGAGCTGAAGGTTACCAGATCGAATAAAAGATTTTGAAAATTATTTTAAAAAAGGTTTTAAAACAAAGCATTTTTAAATAGAAAAGTCTGTTTTGAAAAACATATTCCCTAAAGCCATACATAATATCTTACGATCCTTTATCTGAATCCATTTCCTTTTCTTTTTGGCATGTTTGGGGAACCTAATATTCCTGAGGGTGTTACGATACCAGGCTGGTTCCATAGGTATCTAGAGGCCACGGCACCTGCCGGTGATCAAGCTGACATTCCTCCCCCAGCTGCACCCGTTGTTCCTCCTCCTCCGTGTTCAGATAATTTCTCTAAGATCTGCAAAGATTTCTATGCTATGGGAGGAAAGCCATTCCGTGGAACCGAGATGTTTGTAGAGGCAAGGAATTGGCTCAAAGAGACGAAGGATATGTTTGGAATTGTTGAAGTGGACGATCGTAGGAAGATTCAGTTAGCCGCCTGGCTACTGAAAGATGAAGCTTCGTTCTGGTGGGAAGCGACGCAAGCAGGGCGTCCAATGGAGACTTGGGATAATTTTGACAAAGGTTTGAAATGAAGTTTCTTTCTCAAGCTGAGAAAAGCATGCAAATTGAAAGATTTCAAGCACTCATGTAAGGAGGCATGACTGTCAAAGAGTATGCTAACAAATTCAACCAACTAGCGAGGTTGGATTGGAGCTAGTGGATACTCCGTACAGGAAAGCTTTGCGGTTTGCTAGAGGACTAAATGCACCCCTCCATGGGTTAGTAACGCTACAACAAAAACACCATATTACAACTTTAATTTTACAACTGTGCGAAAAGCACAGTTGTAATAAATGCTTTTTTACAACTGTGCAAAACACACTGTTGTAATAAATGTTTTTTACAACTGTGAAAAAATCACTGTTGTAATAAACATATATATCACTACTTTTCTTTTTTGTCTGTTGTAATAACTAATATACACTAATTAATTTTTGATAATTAATAGTTAAATTAGAATGTTTTTTAAACTTATTTTTAGTAACTCTTTTTTCTATTTCTTGTATTAGAGACCTATTAAATATTAGTAACTCTTTTTTAATTTTGTCTGTTGTAATATATGTCTATTACAACCTTTATTTTTTCTCACTTGTAATAGATGACTATTTTCAATATTAATAGTTAGTATAATTAATAATTAATATTAGTTAGTATAATTAATAATTAATTTTTTAACAATTACAAATTATTAAGAAATAATCATTAATATTAATAATTAAGAAGTAATAATCAAGAAGTAATATTTTATATTTAGTCATTTATTTTCGGTAATTAGTAATTAATAATTAATAATTAGTCTTTATTTTGATAATTAGTAATTAATAATTATAACTAGTTTGTAATTGATAATCAATTAATAGATATTAAATGTTATACATTTCATTAGTAATTAATAGTTTATAAATAATTCACTATTTTTTTCCTTGGCTTCAAAACCAAAGTTTCCATGAGCTCCAAACCCAAATTTTGAACGTCAGCGGTGAATCTTCAGCAAATTTCTTGGTTTAACCAATTGAACGTTTGGCTCCACTAAAAACTTTTGGCTCTATTGCCTAAATTTTTTGGCGCGATTCCCCAAAATTTTGGCTCCTACCCAAATTACGCCCTTTCTATTGGTATACATTCTACTTCACTATTTTTCGTCTTCGCAATTTTTTCTCAGACCATCCTAAACCACTTCAAAAATCCCTTTTCGATTTTTTGTACTTCGCATCGTTTTTTATTTGCCTCGGAACAAAAATCTTACCATAGTTTCCATGTGACTTCTGCTTCTTGTTTCACTTCTCGTCACAGAATTCACATATTATCCTCTTCAAGCTGAATTCACATAAACTCTTTTACCTAGATCTAAATCAGAGAACTCGCCTTATTTGTAGATCTAAAGTAGCGTGAATGGGTTCAGCGAGGTCAAAGTCGAAGACCAGGTTTTATGGGTTTCTAGTTTTTGGGTATTTGGTTAATCGGTTTTTTCTATTTGGATGTCGTGTTTGATTTAGGGGGTTTCGGTAAGAATCAGTTTTGTGTATTGGATTTAGGGTTTGGATTGGGTGATGCAATTAGGCAGTGTGAATATGACATTTTTGCTACTGTGGTTGGTGGATTATCTTCTGAAAACGAGCTTGAATCATTGGCGGGTGATGCTAATGCCACAAGCTCGATTGACAGCGCTGCTGATCATGCTCGCTCTTTGGAACTTCTTGTTGCGATCCTAAATGTTGTTGCTGGAAATGATGGGTGTCAATCTTGCATCAAGTTCAGTTTGAATAAGCTTCTTATCTAAATCCGTATGTAAATAGGGTTTAGTTGATTACTCATTGTCTTAAATAAAATGAACACGTCTGATGCTTGTAAATGTCCAGATTGAATCAGAGATGTTTAGCCCTACCCACTATGTCAGTATCATGAGTCATGACAGTGCATGTTTGTATCCTAAACATACATATACATTCACCATCTCCATTTGCAAACAAATATTTCCTCCTCTAGTATGCAACTCTTCTAGTCTGAGTAATGTAAATTTTGCATTAATATTTAATTCCTCCTCTTATAATCTTTTTCTGACCAAACCATATTGCAATTCAGACTTGGTTATTTAGGTTCATTTTGGTGGTCGTCATGTCTGACAAATCATTTCCAAATGCTAGGGACTATAGATTCTGAAAGAGTGATTTAACGAAAGCAAGTGGAGTGTGCTGTGGATGAAAATGATGCGGTCATGAATGGGTAAGGGATTGAGAACTGTAAACAATCTAAAATTGATGATTATATACATGCAGACTATAGTATTAACTATCATAATTTAGAGAGGGGGATTGAGAATTGTAATCCAAGTGTGTTGGCAATGGTTAAGGATGACGATAAGAAGGCCAATATGAATGCATCACATTGTCACTCACAAATGTTCGACACCAAAGTCGTGATGTAAAGATCAATTATCTCAGGTAGGCCCTTCAACTTCATTGAACTGAAGTTATTTGATCAGTAATTGTTATTAATTATTTAACCCCTTACGGATTTATTTTATTTAAAGGATGTGTGGTGATGTTCTTATGATACAGGTGGGTTAAAGATGGAGTAGCCGAGCAGCCGATGGGATGGTCGATGAAATCTGCGGTGCTTTTTTGTGTCTGAGATGGCGGATCTTGTGGTGGATAAGATGGAGTAGCCAAGCAGCCGAGGGATTATAGGTGTAGAAGGGGCATGAGTTGAATTGTGTGATGTGATACATGAACAATCATTAAATGAAACACAGGGGATGAGGCATTGGTTCAATATGTATTATGTATGATTCTTTAGTTTTGTATTTTGAATATAAAGTTGTAACCTTTTTTATATAAATGGAACCTGATGCTTTGAATTTATATTAACTTGTTTTTTGTTTATCCAGCTCTTGTTACATTTGCATAATGTATTCAACTATAGTTGTAGTAAAGTGTATTATAACTGACAGAAATATTTGTAAAAATTATAGTGCCTTAACGATGCATAACAGTTGCAGTAGGAATTACTACAACAGTGGAAAAAAGTTGTAATATGTATAACTACAACAGTGCAAACATGTTGTAATATTACTACAACGGTGGTAAATAGTTGTAAAATATACATTCCACAACGGTGTCGCAACGGTGGAAAAAAGTTGTAAAAGATTTTAGTCTATTACAACTTCTAAATAGACGATGGTGGCTCCACCGTTGTAAAAAGTCTTTTACAACTTGTAACGACCCGCATTCTACGCACCGCAGGATCGTAGGATATTTATTTCTTTCACATACGAGGTCATATGGTCATGTAACTTTGGGAGATGACTATTGGGGTCATTTCCCATGTTCATGATTTTTGCCGATGTTTAAATGACCATTTTGCCCCTAGCTGATCTTGTTTTGACCATAACTTTTGACTGGAAAGGAATTTTGACCTGAAACCACTTTCATTAGATTCGTTTGGTGGTTTACCTTTCCGTAGAGTGGTCATAACAGCCAAACGGACTCACCGTTTGGGAGATATGGCTGAAACAAGGTTTAGAAGGTGAAAAACAGCTTAACCGGGCCTAATTAGGGTGATTAGCAAGAGGGCCCATAACCCATTTCGGGATTAGGGTTATGAGGGGGCTGAAATCAGTTAGAGAACGATCTTATTTTCATTTTTCAGCCGCCACTTTCATTCTTGGAACACTAGCAATGGCCTCCAACACCCAAATCAACTTCTAATCACTTTCTAATCAAGTTTGGCTTAATCAACATCAAATCAAGGCGGTTTAGCATACAAATCGAGGTAGAGCTGCTGTGTTGTATTGGTATTCATGCCCAAATCAGCGGAGTTTCAGATTTGGTATTTTATTTGTGGCCAAGGTGAGTGATTAACATTGTTTTGACACTAATTACAGTTAATTAAGGGTAATTAGTGAAGTTAGCGAATTTATACACTAATAAATTCTGAAAAAATATTTATAAATTCTTAAATAATGTTTTAGATCTCTGTTAGAAATTTGGTTTGATTTGATTAAGTTTTGTTAACCATATCATTAGTTTTGCCTAAACATGCTTAAGGGAAAATATGGGATTTTGGGTATGTTTGATCCATTTTTACATGCTATGGTTGTTGTTTTGGTGTTTGTGGTTGATTACACATGTTGCTATGACTGTATGGTATGTTTTTTGATTGATTAAAACTGATAGATTGGTTGAAAACGCCGTCGTACGGCGTAAAACAGTCGCTGGAAAGTCGCAGTAAATATGCAGGGTTTCGAACCGGATCGGATCGGATAATTGGGCTCAGATCGGATAATAGAACTGGGCAAGGGGACCTGATTCAGATTGGAACCTAGCATAAGGATCTTGGCGAGAAGGAAGGCCATTTTCTTAGAGTTGGAGTTGGGCAGGGGATCGGATCGGAGAGACAAAAGGGGGATCAGATCGGAGAGACCAGAAAGGGGATCAGATCGGGCGAATGGAGAAGGAAGGGATCGGATCGGGAAACCTAGAAGGGAGCAACCACCGAACTGAACAGAGGATAGGCACTATACTTCTGAACCGAACCAAGGAGGGATGGAGCACTGATCCAGGCATGGACTAGGACCACCGAACCGAACCGAGCTAGAAGGTTACACCGAACCGAACCGAGCTAGAATGGGAACACCGAACTGAACCGTACGTGTGTTATTACTACTACGTGATGACTCTTTTGAAGACCAACTCCAATTCGACCAAAACCCGAGATGCAAAGGAAGTCCAAATGAGGAGCTTTGACTCGGGATCCAGTTGGGAACCCATGAGTGAGATTCATGATTGGGCTTTGCTGCGGGACGTGTGCTAAGGGGTTGTCGATGTCTGTAACTTTGAATCACTATGTGTAGGGAGTACGTGGACGGATTCAGGGCCATAGTGGCCTAGGTACGACTAAAGAGCTAATAGACCAATGAAGTGGGGTCATTTGTAAAGATTTGGTCATGACTCCATGTGGCAAGCTTGGTAGTAGCAGTAGTTGTACAAGTCGAACTCCGTCACTACTTCAATGGGTCTAGTGGTTGACAGTGGTGGACATCGTATGCTTTACGCACTGAGTGAGAGGTATGAGGATGGTTGCTATGCTTGAATTGTTTGCCATCATTATGACATGCATGCCCCACCCCCGTTATCTTTACACCATTTGTTTTGTGGCACCTTAGAGTATTGTACGGTATGTAGTGATAACTCTTTGGTTGCAGGTCCAGGTTCAGGTATGGTTTAGTATACCTGTTATTGTTCTGTTTAGCTGCTTATCGCTCATACCAGACTTTTTGTATGACCCAGAGTTTTATGCCTCTTCTTATTACTCTGGGTGCTCTCACGAGCAGACTAGAGACAGGTTAGCTGGGTATGCACGGGTAGCTGATCCGGAGACGAGCAGGAGGCTTCCACGTACGATATATATAATATTCTCCCTGTGTTGTTGAAGATCACTGCTTGGGCATTAGTAGTGCATCTTCTACTTTAGCTTTCTTTTGTTTTAGAGACAGTAAATTTGGAAAGTTGTAATAAGCTGTATTTGGATTTCTGCTGCTATGTTGGTTTAGTTTTCAGCTTATGCACTGTCTCGCCTGTTTTATGTCAAGATTATGTTATTATTATATTTTATTCCAAGCGCTGTGAGACATTCTACAGGTTTCTTGTTAGTTCATTCTCTTCTTTCCTTTCTTCTGACGACCGTTCCGTGCTAGCTGGGCATGTGTACAACGCACCTTCAGAGGAAATGCAGGCTAGTGTGGGGCGGGCCGTCACACTTGGTATCAGAGCTCTAGGTTGCGTAGTTAACCTAGGGAAGTTATCAGGGAGAGATAGTATACGTATATGAGAGTGCGTATTTGTGATTATTTTAATTTTTAAAATTTATATATATATACTATTAGTATAGATAAGGACGAAGTCACACTGCACTAGCACCACAATGGAGATGGTTAATCATTTTCTCTTTACAGATTGAACGATGAGCCGATACGCAAGAGGTGCCGGTAGAGGAGCCAATAATGGGAATACTGCTAACATGAGGACGATGTTTACTGACCTCATGAGGGAGATGCTTAGGGATGTGCAGAGGGCAACTCCCAATGTTGGTAATGGTGGTGGTCCAATAGTGCAGGCGCCTAGGGCCGATTTCGCCAAGCTGAACAAGGATTATACTAGTCTTGGTGGAAAGCCATTCCAAGGAATGGAATCGGCCACAAATGTTCAAGATTGGTTGGATAGCTGCGAGTGTATCTTCGAAGACTTGGGTATCGAGGATGCGATGAAGAGAAGGCTAGCAACCCGTCAGCTGCAAGGACGGGCAATGAACTGGTGGAATGCAATAAAGGCAGCTACTCCCGAGGATCAGATTACTTGGGATCAGTTTAAGGCTCACTTTAGCGATAAGTTCATTCCAACTGCTCAGAAGTCAGTGTTGTTTAAGAAATTCTTGGAGCTCAAGCAGAATGGCAGAGCTGTCTCGGAGTATATTGCCGAATTCGACACTTTGTCAAAGTATAGGTTATCCCTAATAGATACTGCCGAGAAGAAGAACGAGAAGTTTATAACTGGCTTGGATGGATACTTGGGGGAAAGGCTTATTAATCACATCAATGAGACGTTTGAATCGATTGTGGGGAAAGCTTTAAGATCAGAAAGTCTTTACCCTAAGCCGAAGACTGAGGTTGCATCTGCAGAAGAACCGAAACCGCAAGCAAGCGGTGGAGGAAAAAATGGTTCTTAGAATAAGAGAAAGCAGAATCAGACTAAGGATGGCCAGAGGAAAAAGGATAAGAATAATGTTGAGTGCTTCAGCTGTGGTAAGAAGGGCCATTATGCTAGTAATTGTCGGGCCAAGCCAGCGGATAGGAAGTGCTTCAACTGTGGCCAAGCGGGACATCACAAGGACAAGTGTCCGCAACCCCCTAAAGAGAAGCAGATGGTGAAATCATATGCCCTTAATGCTATTCCTTCTTCGTCGAATGCCCCAACTGCGGCGGAGAAGGGAAAGAACGTCGTTATTCAAGGTATGCTTTCTATTTATGATGTTCCTGTTAGAGTTTTGTTTGATACCGGAGCTTCCAGTTCTTTCATATCTAGTGACCTGGTAGATAGGTTGGGATTGGAGCCCGAGATCGTCGATAGACCTTTAGAAGTGATGAACCCGATTGGTGGTTCGACTAACCTTAACATGATTTGTCGTAATGTGGAGTCATGGATGCATGTTTGTTTGTGATTGCTTTGTTTTGGGCTTTACTGGGTTTGGCATTATTTTGGGAGTCGAATGGCTCCAAAGATACGGGGTGGTGGTAGACTGTGAGGGCTTTTTGGTGACAGCTAGAGCGGATGATGGGCAGAGGGTAGTGTTTGGTGGTCTACCTAGTGATGGGGTAATGGCTAGTTTTCTAAATTCCCTCGACATTCCTCATAGTTAGTTGTCAGGTTTGCCCGTGGTTGGCCAGTATCCGGACGTTTTTGAAGAAGTGACCGGGCTTCCGCCACACCGAGAGATTGAGTTCCGTATTGATTTAGTGAAAGTTGCCAGACCTATAGTGATGCCACTTCGTCGTATGGCTCCAAGGGAGCAGCGAGAGCTCGGGGTACAAGTCAGCGATCTTTTGAAGAAGGGATTTATCAAAAGAAGTGTTTCTGAATGGGGAGCACCAGTTGTGTTTGCTACCAAGGTGGATGGTTCCCTTCGATTGTGTGTAGACTACCGTGAGTTGAATAAGGTGACGAGGAAGAACAAGTACCCTCTAACGCGGATAGATGATTTGTTTGATCAGTTGAGTGGCGCGAGAGTATTTTCTCAGTTGGATCCCACGACAGGTTTTCATCAACTTAGAGTGGAAGCTGAGAGTATAGATAAAACGGCTTTTCGGACGCCGTCTGGATTTTATGAGTGGTTGGTCATGCCATTCGGGCTGGCCAATGCCCCAGCATATTTTGTGGATCTTATGAATAGGGTATTCAGAGATCAGTTGAATAAGTTTGTCCTTGTGTTTGTGGATGATATTTTGGTCTATTCGAGGACAGAGGAAGAACACAAGGAACATTTGAGGATAGTGATGGAGGTGTTGAGAAAACACCAATTGAAAGCAAAGTTTTCTAAGTGTCACTTCTGGAGGAGGGAAGTGAGATTCTTGGGCCATGTTGTTTCAGAGAATGGTATTGTCGTGGATCATGCGAAGGTGGCTACGGTACAAGATTGGTCTACGCCCAAGAATGCAACGGACATAAGAAGTTTCTTGGGGTTAGCTGGATATTATCGTAAGTTTATCCAAGACTTCTCCAAGATAGCAGCACCATTGACCCGACTGACCAAGAAGGATCAAGCTTTCGTCTGGGACAAAAGGTGTGAGAATGCATTCAAGAGTCTAAAGGACAAGTTGACATGTGCACCAGTGTTAGTCATTCCTAAGGGGAATAAAGAGATAACGGTATATACGGATGCATGTGGCACGGGGCTAGGTGTTGTATTAATGCAAGGAGGTAGGGTTGTAGCTTATGCAAGTCGGCAACTGAAACCGCATGAGAGAAGATACCCTACCCATGATTTGGAATTGGCAGCAATCGTGTTTGCACTGAAAATGTGGAGACATTATCTCTTGGGAGAAAGTGTTTACCGATCATGAATCATTAAAGTATTTCTTCTCTCAGAAAGATCTAGACCTCCGGCAGCAAAGGTGGTTGGAATTCTTAGCTTCCTATGATTTCGACATCGCATATACACCGGGAAAGGGCAATGCGGTGGCTGATGCATTGAGTAGATGACATGTCGGTTTAGGGGCTATGTTTCTTGAATGGAAGCAACTGGAGTACATCGCTGGGTATGATTTCAGACCAAAGTGCGAATTGGATCAAGAAATGTTAGCAAGTTTGACGATCAAACCCACTTTGATTGAGCGGATCGGCTCTAGTCAGAGGGACGATCCTAACCTATTGGAAATCATCTCCAAGTTAGAGATGGGTATCGATGAGGAGATGAATAAGTATGGGCTTGATCGAGATGGATGGCTTAGAAAGAATGGAAGACTTGTTGTACCCAATGTCAATGGATTGAGAGATGAAGTGCTTAGAGAGTGTCATCACTCAAAACTGATTATACACCCCGGTGGTAACAAAATGTATCGAGACATGAAGCAGACCTACTAATGGGAAAGGATGAAAAGAGACATTGGGAAGTTTATATCCAAATGCATGAATTGCCAGCTAGTTAAAGTTGAGCAAAATAAACCTAGTGGTTTGCTACAACCATTAGAAATTCCAGAATGGAAATGGGAACAAGTGTCAATGGATTTCATTGATGGGTTACCAAGGACTAGATCGGGCCATGATAGCATTTGGGTGATTGTGGACCAATTGACCAAGTGTGCGAGATTTATACCCGTCAAGTCGAATAGGACGGCAACTAAGTTAGCTGAGCTATATGTAAAGTGGGTAGTGAGATTTCATGGAATACCCAAAGGCATTGTGAGTGACCGAGATCCGTTGTTCACTAGTGGATTTTGGAAGAGCTTACAAGAGGCGTTAGGATCAGAATTACGTCTCAGTACCGCGTATCATCCTCAAACCGATGGTCAAACAGAGAGGGTGAATCGTATATTGGAAGACCTCTTGAGAGCCTGTGTATTGGACTTTGGTGGATCATGGGAGGACCATTTGCATCTAGTAGAGTTTGCAAATAATAATAGTTACCAATCCAGTATTGGCATGGCTCCATTTGAAGCTTTGTACGGAAGACTGTGCAATTCGCCGTCATGTTAGGTAGAAACTGGTGAGAAGTTTGTGCTTGGACCTGATGTGATAAGAGAAACTTCAGCTAAGATTAAGATTATCCAACAGCGAATGAAGGCTGCCCAAGATAGGCAGAAGAGTTATGCTGATAAGAGGAGAAGAGAATTAAAGTTCTCCATTGGTGACTTGGTGTTTGTCAAGATTTCTCCGTTGAAGAGCGTGATACGATTTGGCAGGAGAGGCAAGTTAGCACCAAGATTTGTTGGTCCATTCCCAGTTCTTGAGCAAATTGGGAATTTGGCGTACAAAGTTGAATTACCAGAGAAGATGGCAGGAGTTCACAACGTATTTCATGTTTCCCAGTTAAGAAAGTTCGTGCACGACCCAGGTGTGACTATTTCACCTGATCAGTTGGATGATGTCGAAGTTGAACCCGAGGCGGTTGGAAACCGCAGGCCTATGCGTATTGTTGGGAACGATATGAAGCAGCTTCGAAGGAAGGTGGTGAAATTAGTCAAAGTCCAGTGGGGCGAGAATGAGAATGACTGTACTTGGGAGACAGAGGAGAGCATTAGGAAGACGTATCCAGAACTCTTTGCCTAGTAAGATTTTAACTTCGATTTAGTCTTTCCGCATGCTAGGATAGGTTTGTTTTGTTTGTTTTGCATGATTGATTGTTGTATATGGTTGGTAGGCATGCGGGATCCTTTGTAAGTTTTGGGTTAAGGAATTTCGGGATGAAATTTTTTAAGGGGGGGGGGGGGAGAGTGTAACGACCCGCATTCTATGCATCGTAGGATGTTTATTTCTTTCACATACGAGGTCATATGGTCATGTGACTTTGGGAGATGACTATTGGGGTCATTTCCCATGTTCATGATTTTTGCCGATTTTTAAATGACCGTTTTGCCCCTAGCTGATCTTGTTTTGACCATAACTTTTGACTGGAAAGGAGTTTTGACCTGAAACCACTTCCATTAGATTCGTTTGATGGTTTACCTTTCCGTAGAGTGGTCATAATAGCCAAACAGACTCACCGTTTGGGAGATATGGCTGAAACAAGGTTTAGAAGGTGAAAAACAGCTTAACCGGGCCTAATTAGGGTGATTAGCAAGAGGGCCCATAACCCATTTCGGGATTAGGGTTATGAGGGGGCTGAAATCAGTTAGAGAACGATCTTATTTTCATTTTTCAGCCGCCACTTTCATTCTTGGAACCCTAGCAATGGCCTCCAACACCCAAATCAACATCTAATCACTTTCTAATCAAGTTTGGCTTAATCAACATCAAATCAAGGCGGTTTAGCACACAAATCGAGGTAGAGCTGCTGTGTTGTATTGGTATTCACGTCCAAATCAGTGGAGTTTCAGATTTGGTATTTTATTTGTGGCCAAGGTGAGTGATTAGCATTGTTTTGACACTAATTACAGTTAATTAAGGGTAATTAGTGAAGATTATCGAATTTATACACTAATAAATTCTGGAAAAATATTTATAAATTCTTAAATAATGTTTTAGACCTCTGTTAGAAATTTGGTTTGATTTGATTAAGTTTTGCTAACCATATCATTAGTTTTGCCTAAACATGCTTAAGGGAAAATATGGGATTTTGGGTATGTTTGATCCATTTTTACATGCTATGGTTGTTGTTTTGGTGTTTGTGGTTGATTACACATGTTGCTATGACTGTATGGTATATTTTTTGATTGATTAGAACTGATAGATTGGTCGAAAACACCGTCGTATGGCGTAAAACAGTCGTTGGAAAGTCGTAGGAAATATGCAGGGTTTCGAACCGGATCGGATCGGATAATTGGACTCGGATCGGATAGGAGAACTGGGCAAGGGGATCTGATTCGGATTGGAACCTAGCATAAGGAGCTTGGCGAGAAGGAAGGCCATTTGCTTAGAGTTGGAGTTGGGCAGGGGATCGGATCGGAGAGACAAAAGGGGGATCGGATCGGAGAGACCAAAAAGGGGATCGGATCGGGCGAATGGAAAAGGATGGGATCGGATCGGGAAACCTAGAAGGGAGCAACCACCGAACCGAACAGAGGATGGGCACTATACTTTCGAACCGAACCGAGGAGGGATGGAGCACTGATCCAGGCATGGACTAGGACCATCGAACCAAACCGAGCTAGAAGGTTACACCGAACCGAGCTATATTTGGAAAGTTGTAATAAGCTATATTTGGATTTCCGCTGCTATGTTGGTTTAGTTTTCAGCTTATGCACTGTCTCGCCTGTTTTATGTCAAGATTATGTTATTATTGTATTTTATTCCAAGCGCTGTGAGACATTCTACAGGTTCCTTGTTAGTACATTCTCTTCTTTCCTTTCTTCTGACGACCGTTCCGTGCTAGCTGGGCATGTGTACAGCGCACCTTCGGAGGAAATGTAGGCTAGTGCGGGGCGGGCCGTCACACAACTTTTTCCCACCGTTGTAATATGGCCAATTTGCTGTAGTGTTATGTCCCATATTCTGATGGGAGCAACTTTTGAGAGTGTAACGACTCGGAAAATTTGCGACCTTGGTAATCGACATGAACTCAATTTCGACTATCTAAGCATTGAAAATACCGGATAGTTAATAAAAAGAAGTTAGAAGGTGAGAATAATTAAGATAGAAAATTAGAATAGAAGAAGAAGAAGAATACAACAACATCAAAGTAACACGAATCTCACAGCCGAACGAATAAAATATAGTATACAAAGTAACATTTAAACACAAATCTGTATTTGTATACTAGAGTACAATACTTACAACACAACAAAAATAAACAATAGCTATAAAATCCTGAAACCTCCTGCTCCAGTTCCTCCAAGAATATCTAGAATTACCTGAACTACTTGACTTCCCGTACAAATTTGGGCACCCAAGAGTTTAGCATAAAACAAAACAAAATAAACTCTGGGTCAGTCATGGGACTGGTGTGAGTAAACTCCAACCACTTGGTTTAACTTTGAAAAATCTTTTTCAAAGAAATGATAATCGTAAGACCGATCCACACATAAACACGGATGGTTTTTACCTTACGACAACCCAAAACATTTTTCGAAATCAATACTTTTCTGATATTATAATAATGTCTAATCACAAATAATTAACAATCTAGCAGAACGCTTGCATCTCACGCTCCACATATATATAGTATACAATCAAAATCGCAGGCACTTATTGGAGATTGGATTCCGACTATGACAA
The DNA here is from genome assembly GCA_030737875.1 of Allium sativum. NCBI lineage: Eukaryota > Viridiplantae > Streptophyta > Magnoliopsida > Asparagales > Amaryllidaceae > Allium > Allium sativum. The sequence goes on from CM060921.1 coordinate 389,657,921, forward strand.
GGTATGGAACCACCTGCCGATAGTGTATCTCTAGAGAGGAATACACTGCGTTCAACAAGAATGTCTTGCAACCTGGCCCACTCATGACCGACCACTCATTTCTCTTTAGTGTATCGAATATATTGTCACCTACGATTGCTAGCAACATAACCGTTCCCGGGAGATACAAAAGCGAAAAGAAGTAACAAATATGAATATTCTCTAGATGGTGACAATACACCCTAATGGGGGCGACCCACATAGCCATGCTGCCTGCCCGATTTTTGTCATTTCCCGGTTGATGAGGCTTGAGGTCATACGTATCCTTTGACAGATCACACCTCCATTTACTTTGAATGCCACATCATCATACCTGCCAAATCACAAATTGATTTCCACAAAAATACCACGGGTATAAAGTAAAAAAAAAACGAATTTCTCCGCCACCAAACGTGGATATGTTTGAAGCGATCAACTTACGTGATCCATTAGATATACTCTGTCAGACATTCGTCCATACACGTTGTCCTGGGACTGGAGAAACCGAAGGAACTATTCTATAAATCCATCGTGGGTAATTTCTACCTAGGATCGCCAGAACGGCCCTTGCACAACTCCACCTTCGATTATCTTCATCATATTTGATTTGCAACGCTAATGCCCATACAGAGTGGTTTTCAGATAATGAATCTGATCCCGGTCTTTCCGTATTAACAACGGAAATGGTCAAAAACTTTGATAGTCGGTGATATAAATATCAAAGGAAAACATGTGTGCAAACAATGGTCGTATTTCCAAATGGAAATCTTACCGAGAAAATCATCAATCAACACTGATCCCCTTTAATTTAATTTATCATTAATTTATTCATTTCTCGATTTCCCATTTCCGTATATTCATAAATCCTTATTTTCTAAGTTTAGAAAAATATACATTATAAATCATTGGCAAATATTTCCATATTTACTTCCATTTCTTGTTTTCTATGTTGTAAAATATTGCTTATTCTTATTTGGAAAGCATTTCCAAAACTGCTTCATTGGATTTAAACTGATGTTTAAATAAAACGTCGCTATGCCAACTCAAACCATTACACTCATTAACTAAATTCAATTAACTAACATTCCCTATCGAACCTTAACCATTCCTTATATAAAAATGAAGTCAATCAAGTTGGGGTATAATTACCTCTCAGACCTTAACTAAACAACATTAATAACCTCGAAATAGACAAAGTTCACCTTTTAAATCTTCAACAACTTCCTTACGTATCTCTCAGATTCTATTTACGAATCCACTTCTTTTTCAGAAATCAATTGATTATAACAATAGTGTTATAATCCCATGCTTCTGAAATATAATAACTTAAATATAATTTTTATTCTTAATTTAAATAAATAAATAAACGATTTATTAAATAAATAAATAAATAAACGATTTATTAAATAAATAAATCTTGATTTAAAACCCGGAGAGTAAATAGTACTTTCCCGAATTCGATATAATCGAATCCAAATGTATAATTCTCTCTCGAATAATCTCTATTCGATAACTCTCATTCTAATAAGCTATATTTGATAATCTCTCCTTAGAATAAATTATATTCGATAATCTCTCCTTCTTCGAATAACTATATTCGACAGTCTCTCTTTCTTCGAATAAATTATATTCATCTAACTTCTCCTTCGAGTAACTATATTCGATAATCTCTCCTTCTTCGAATAAACTCTATTTGATTAACTTCTCCTTCGAGTAACTATATTCGATTAACTCTAATTTGATTCAATCTAATTTGATTAACGCTAATTCGAATAACTAATATTCGATTAACTCTAATTTGATTAACTCTAATTCGAAAAACTCTATTCGATTAACTCTAATTTGATTAACTCTAATTCGAATAACTAATATTCGATTAACTCTTATTTTATTAACTCTATTCCTATCCCATTCAAATTCCCATTTGAATTCCTATTTCAAAACCCATTATCTTTGTAAATGTTTTAATTTATAAAATATTTATTTTAATCCATTATTCACATCGAATGTGAAAAATATTCCTTTTATATAATCCCTTAAGTTTGATTTTGTATTTTAAAATAATATCCCATTTCCAAATTCTATTTATATTTCTATTTATATAATTATTCATACGAAATTTCCTTTTTATTCTAACACTCAAATTGCATTTATAATCCCTTTTATAAATGCTATGTTCACATTCTCTTTAAAATATCGGTGTCAAAACCGATTTCTGCTTCTCTATATAAGTTCAGACTTATATATTCCATTTATCAAATGATAAATATTTTACTTAATTTATAAAATATTATTTATAAATTAATCTTCTCCATTTTATCTGTTAAAACAGATTTCTATTTAATTCTACTTTGAATTAATCTTTTCCATTTATCTGTTAAAAACAGATTTATATTTAATTCTACTTTAAATTAATCTTTTCCATTTATCTGTTAAAAATAGATTTCTATTTAATATTTATTTCCCACTTATTTCCTTTTATAAAATTCAATTCATTTTATAAAATACTTCCCTTTATAATATCCTATTTATTTCATATAAATATTTCCTTTATAATATCCTATTTATTTTATATAAATATTTCCTTTTCCAATTTTAGTTATTTTCTAAATATTTCTATTTCACTTCTATTTGTTTTCCAAATAATTCTTTTTATAAAATCCATTGATTTTATAAAATCCTTAAATTCCATATCCACTTTGAAATTCCTTTGTATAATTCTATCCATTCTCCAAATAAATATTCCTTTTTATAATTCTATTTAATTTCTAAATAAATATTCCTTTTATAATTCTATTTATTTTCTAAATAAATATTCCTTTTATAAAATCCTTTGATTTTTAAATATTTTATTTTCAATATACATTTGAAAATTTATTTTTATACATTCTAGTATCGCTTACGGTATTAAAATACCTAATCAAAAGGATCAATCATCATCCAAACATACATAATCAATAACATATTACATACCACATCATATATTAGAATATATGAAAGCAAACAGTGTTATAAATATTTAGGAATCCAGTTGGATCCCTACAACCTATTTCCTTGCATCCACAGATGCTAGACAATATAATTAATATCAATTTCATTTCAACATGAAAAATTCTGATCGACGGAATCAATATTTAATTGATGATATATATGTATAACTATATCAATATTTTCAACTAATCAATTAGCAGTTCAACTAATAAACACACAGTAATCAACCAATAATTATCAGTTCTAAAAATACCTTATGAAAATATAAACTAAGCAGAGTTAAGTGAGATTTACTCACATTGGACAATCATCGTTAAATAATGATAACAGTCGTTTGATTCTGATAGACAATTTATTTCGCTATGAATTGTAACGAGCTCCAATTCACTCTCAGTCAGTTCTAATGCGTAGCCTTCGTCCATACGATCCCAACGGATCCTGTTTCACTGAATTTGGATATCGTATGAATAAGTTGTACCTTTTATAAGTTCGACGCATATTTTAATTAATTAAATAAATCATTAACCATTAAATTCCCAAATTAATTACCCTTATCTAGTCCACGTGTTCCACCTTTTAACAATCACTCTTCATCTCCTTTCTTCTACAAATCCTTCAATCCCTTCAAAGCAATTATGGCCGACTCAAAATCTTTTCCGACTCCCTCTCCTTTTTACCAAAACAACACTCTAGAAACTTAAACCCATTCAAGCTTTGGGCCTCACCGCTTCAGCCGACCCATTACCCAAACCCGTCACCCTCTACTCCTTCTTCCACTCTAGGAATACGGGAACCCGTCGCTCCTCTTCAACTCTAGTAATTCGAACCTCCTTGATTCCCCAATTGCACCATCATCTCTTCATTAAATTCCAAGCAAATTCCACCACTGATCATCTCTTCGATCTCCCTTCTATCTAATATAAATCTCGTGCAACTCGAACAGAAAATGGAAATTGCGTCGACAGACTTCAACCGCAATTACAGTTTATCACGCGTTCCTTTTTATGATCGGAATCCACTAAACGTTGCATGCATCCTTCGTTTCCACCCACGAATCCAACGACGACATCACACTGAACCCATTCTTCCTCATTTCGCCTAAAATTAGAACCCTAGTTTGTACTGTACATTTTCCAACAGCAGAAAATTTGTGTTGCACCATACAAGATTAGTATTAGCGTGAGGATCTTGGTCTCAGGAATTCAAATAAGTGAGCGTGGTGATTTTAGGAATTTTCTTTGAATTATTTTGATTTTCTAAACTCACGATTTGTTTTGTTGTAAAAGAATTTTGTGGCGGCGGGTTTTTCAGAAGGATGGCAAATGATTTAGGGTTAGTAAGGGTTAAGATGTATTTATAGGTAGGATATTTTTTTTAATCGATTATTATATTTATTTTATTGAACCGTTACTTTCATTTAGCATTTAAAAATTCGTATAATCACATACAATACCCAAAAATATTGAAAATTGACATACAACTAGAGTTTGACATCACGGACCCAACGAAACTTGTTTCATCGAGTTCCGACTCCGTTTGCTCACACAGCTTATTTTTAACTGTCAAAATACTAACTGTTTTCCACATTAAAAAATCCATATGGCCACATACTGACTCCAAAAATCACGAAAATTAAAATCTAACAATAATTTAATATTCCGGATCCAACAAAATTAGTTTCGTCAAAAATGGAGTTCGTTTGCAAAACTGGCTATTTTTAAAGCTCTAAATAAACCCGTTTAAATATAAATATTTTTAAAAATAATTAAATTAAATATTTATATATAAATATTACCGCATATATTCACACAGAATATTATCCATCTCCAAAATAAATATATCGGAATTTGTAACTCGATATTTCAAAAATTCACAGTTATATCGATATTCGATTTATATTTTAAATCCCTTTATAATATAAATAAATCGTTATAAATTATAAAGGAATTCCATAGCGACTTTTCAAAAATTTGATTTGGACACAACTCACAATCTACACAATGAAATCTCGAATTTTCTCTTCCATTAGAAAAATATACTTCACCAGCTCCGAACATTTCTTGTTTCACAGAAATCCGATTTAAAACGGATTCTGTATATCCAATTGAAGTTCAAAATTCAATATTATGAACTACCGCGCCATTTCGAGCTCGATTATAATTATATTATAATTAATACATTCAACTGTCGTTATTTAAATATATTCGTTAATATAATTCAATTCTAAATTGAATTAAATCTCATAAATATTCCAATTCACACAATATTGTGAATTCAGCTATTTCCGACTATTTCGGAATAAAATATATTATTCTATTATTTATATTAATTATATATTCAATACTATTTAATAAACGACCATTTAAATCTCTAAATCATTATTTAAATAATTAAATAAATAAATTATTATACCGTAGAAATACCGGATGTTACATTCTTCCCCCCTTAAAATAATTTCATCCTCGAAATTGCTAAGCTAGAAAACAACCCCTATTAACTGGGTAAAATTATTCGTTCGCTTCTTTAATTTCAGTTTCAACTGAATTTATTTATTTTAACTAAATTATTAATTCATTTCTGTTAACACAAATTTTCAAAAATTCTGGAAATTTTCTAACACTCGAAATTTCGAAAAATTTCGCCAACACCTCCTTTGTACGGCTCAATCGGTACAACTACAACTCGCCTCTCTAGGCCTTCTCCAATCCAAAACAAAATCAAATAGCCAAGCGGCTTGCAAAATCGGCTCATAAATCACCAAACTCATATAAAATAAACATGTACCTTTTTGTTGCGCATATCATTATATCCCTTCCATCTGTTATCAATTATGTATATATCAATATAATTCCAATCAACTCCAATCAATTTATTCTCAAACCAAATCATTTGCTTATACCCAAGCCAAATTTCATTCTTAACTCAATTTCCATTATCAATTTCAACTCTTAAATTACCAGTCCAATATACTTAACCAAATTTCATTAACACATTCCATTCACTAAATAATTTCTCTAATTAGTTACTTTTATCTCATAACTGTAATCGGGTTTATTTAGGGAATTAAACCATTTTCTTATCTGAGTCCAATTATATACCAAAATCCAACTTTACTCGGCATCATTCTATTATAATTCAATTCAATTACCACTTAACTGGTTTTAATTCAATTTCTATTTAAAATTTGTTTTTAATTCAAACAATCACCCTGGGAGTTTTAAATAGTTTAACTTTTTCAAAAATCAAATATTCCTTTTTCGGAATCAAACATCTTGTTTTTCTCAAATCAATTCAAACAAATCTCTTTGGTAGTAATCTGTCACTTACAAACTCAAAAATGAACACTGATGATGTGGCCAGCATCATTAGAGTTATTTCCCAGCTACTGAAGTGAGTTCAATATTATATCACTTTTCAAAATTCACATTTAAACGTTTCCATATTTAAATCATTTCAAAATACACATCTCAATGTTTGCAAACCAAATTAAAATCTCCCAGGATTTTAAAAATCTCATATATTTAATCCAAATCCAATTACAAGCATTTTTTCCAAATTTTAGGAATTTTGATTCCAATTCTGATTTTAATTTCAGATTTAATTCACCTGATTTCATATATTACCTTATATGAATTCCGATTGGTTATTTACATAACCATTTCAATTATAACCTTATTCGGTTATAACAACCAACACATCCAATATATTATAATATTTCCAATATCTATACTTTCTTTTATATCAAAATATAATTTGGGTAAAATTATTTCATTTACCCTCTTTTCAAAACATACCATGTCGGTTCCTCGTATTCGAGTGTTTAGAAACTCCTACCGATACAGTGGATCAAACTGATCGACCAGAATTCATAAATAACTCAACCAATAAATCTCCATAATATAAAACAATTTTTTTATATAAAATCTACAAATAAGTTCACTCGTATATATTCACTCAAACTCAATCTAGGGTATTACTAACACTATCTTTACTGAGACATGCCACAGAGCTAAGGTAATTACTTAACCTGGCTCTGATACCACTGTAACGACCCGGATAATTTGCGACCTTGGTAATCGACATAAACACAATGTTGACTATCCAAGCATCGGAAATACCGGATAGTTAATAGAAAGAAGTTAGAAGGTGAGAATATATAAGATAGAAAATTAGAACAGAAGAAGAAGAATACAATAACATCAGAGTAACACGAATCTCACAACGGAACGAATAAAATATAGTATACAAAGTAACATTTAAACACAAATCTGTATTTGTATATTAGAGTACAATACTTACATCACAGCGGAAATATACAATAGCTATAAAATCCTGAAACCTCCTGCTCCAGCTCCTCCAAGAATATCTGGAAATACCTGAACTACTTGACTGCCCGTACAAATTTGGGCACCCAAGAGTTTAGGATAAAACAAAACAAATAAACTCTGGATCAGTCATGAGAATGGTGTGAGTAAACTCCAACCACTTGGTTTAACTTTGAAAAATCTTTTTCAAAGAAATGATAATCGTAAGATCGATCCACACATAAACACAGATGGTTTTTACCTTACGATAACCCAAAACATTTTTCGAAATCAATACTTTCCTGATATTATAATAATGTCTAATCATAAATAATTAACAATCTAGCAGAAAGCTTGCATCTTACGCTCCACATATATATAGTATACAATCAAAACTGCAGGCACTAACTGGAGATTGGATTCTGACTATGACATGGTATAGAACCACCTACCGATAGTGTATCTCTAGAGAGGAATACACTGGGATCAACAAGAACATCTTGCAACCCAGCCCACACATGACCGACCAATCATTTCTCTTGAGTGTATCGAATATATTGTCACCTACGATTGCTAGCAACACAACCATTCCCAGGAGATACAGAAGCGAAAAGAAGTAACAAATATGAATATTCTCTAGATGGTGACAATACACCCTAATGGTGGCGACCCACATAGCCATGCTGCCTGCCCGATTTTTGTCATTTCCTGTTGATAAGGCTTGAGGTCAAACGTATCTTTTGACAGATCACACCTCCATTTACTTTGAATGCCACATCGTCATATCCACCAAATCACAAATTGATTTCCGCAAAAACACCACGGGTATAAAGCGTAGAGTAACGAATTACTCCACCACCAAACATGGATATGTTTGAAGCGATCAACTTACTCGATCCATTAGATATAATCTGTCATACATTCGTCCATACACGTTGTCCTGGGACTGGACAAACCGAAGACACTATTCTGTAAATCCATCTTAGGCAATTTCTACCTAGGATCGCCAGAACAGCCCTTGCACAACTCCGTCTTCAATTATCTTCATCATATTTGATTCGCAACGCTAATGCCGATACAGAGTGGTTTTTAGATAATGAATCTGATCCCGGTCTCTCCGTATTGACTACGGGAATGGTCAAAAGCTTTGAAAGTCGGTGATTTAACTATAAAAGGAAAACATGTGTGCAAACAACGGTCATATTTCCAAATGAAAATCTTACCGAGCAAATCATCAATCAACACTGATCCCCTTTAATTTAATTTATCATTAATTTATTCATTTCCCAATTTCCCATTTCCATATATTCGTAAATCCTTATTTTCTAAGTTTAGAAAAATATACGTTATAAATCATTGGCAAATATTTCCATATTTACTTCCATTTCTTGTTTTCTATATTGGAGAACATTGCTTATTCTTATATGGAAAGCATTTCCAAAACTCCTTCATTGGATTTAAACTGATGTTTAAATAAAACATCGCTATGCCAACTCAAATCATTACACTCATTAACTAAATTCAAATAACTAACCTTCCATATCGAACCTTAACCATTCCTTAGTTAAAAATGAAGTCAATCAAGTTGGGGTATAATTACCTCTCAGACCTTAACCGAACAACATTAATAACCTCGAAATAGACAAAGTTCACCTTTTAAATCTTCAACAACTTCCTTACGTAACTCTCAGATTCTATTTACAAATACACTTCTTTGTTCAGAAATCATTTGATTATAACAATAGTGTTATAATCCCATGCTTCTGAAATATAATAACTTAAATATAACTTTTATTCTTAATTTAAATAAATAAATAAATGATTTATTAAATAAATAAATAAATAAACGATTTATTAAATAAATAAATCTTGATTTAAAACCCGAAAAGTAAATAGTACTTTCCCGAATTCGATATAATCAAATCCAAATGTATAATTCTCTCTCGAATAATCTCTATTCGATAACTCTCCTTCGAATAAACTATATTCGATAATCTCTCCTTCGAATAAACTATATTCAATAATCTCTCCTTCTTCGAATAACTATATTCGATAATCTCTCTTTCTTCGAATAAACTATATTCGATTAACTTCTCCTTCGAGTAACTATATTCGATAAAATCTCCTTCTTTGAATAAACTCTATTCGATTAACTTCTCCTTTGAGTAACTATATTCAATTAACTCTAATTCGATTAACTCTAATTTGAATAACTAATATTCGATTAACTCTAATTTGATTAACTCTAATTCGAATAACTCTATTCGATTGACTCTAATTTAATTAACTCTAGTTTGATTAACTCAAATTTGAATAACTTATATTCGATTAACTCTAATTTGATTAACTCTATTCCTATCCCATTCAAATTCCCATTTGAATTCCTATTTCAAAACCCAATTTCTTTATAAATGTTTTAATTTACGAAATATTTATTTTAATCCATTATTCACATCGAATGTGAAAAATATTCCTTTTATATAATCCCTTAAGTTTGATTTCATATTTTAAAATAATATCCCATTTCCAAATTCTATTTATATTTCTATTTATAGAATTATTCATATGAAATCTCATTTTCATTCTAACACTTAAATCACATTTATAATCCCTTTTATAAATGCTATGTTCACATTCTCTTTAAAATATCGGTGTCAAAACCGATTTCTACTTCTTTATATAAGTTCAGACTTATATATTCCATTTATCAAATGATGAATATTTTACTTAATTTATAAAATATTATTTATAAATTAATCTTCTCCATTTTATCTATTAAAACAGATTTCTATTTAATTCTACTTTAAATTAATCTTTTCCGTTTATCTATTAAAAACAGATTTCTATTTAATTCTACTTTAAATTAATCTTTTCCATTTATCTGTTAAAAACAGATTTCTATTTCATATTTCTTTCCCACTTATTTCCTTTTATAAAATTCTACTCATTTTATAAAATACTTCCCTTTATAATATCCTATTTATGTTATATAAATATTTCCTTTATAATATCCTATTTATTTCATATAAATATTTCCTTTTCCAAATTTACTTATTTTCTAAATATTTCTATTTCACTTCTATTTGTTTTCCAAATAATTCTTTTTATAAAATCCATTGATTTTATAAAATCCTTAAATTCCATATCCACTTTGAAATTCCTTTGAATAATTCTACTCATTCTCCAAATAAATATTCCTTTTTATAATTCTATTTATTTTCTAAATAAATATTCCTTTTATAATTCTATTTATTTTCTAAATAAATATTCCTTTTATAAAATCCTTTGATTTCATAAATATTTTATTTTCAATATACATTTGAAAATTTCCTTTTATACATTGTAGTTTCGCTTACAGTATTAAAATACCTAATCAAAAGGATCAATCATCATCCAAACATACATAATCAATAACAGATTACATACCACATCATATATCTGAATATATGAAAGCAAATAGTGTTATAAATATTTAGGAATCCAGTTGGATCCCTCCAACCTATTTCCCTGCATCCATAGATGATAAACAAAATAATTAACATCAATTTCATTCCAACATGAAATATTCTGATCGACAGAATCAATATTTAATTGACGATATATATATATATATATGTATATATATATGTATATGTATATGTGTATATATATATATGTATATGTATATATATATATGTATATGTATATATATATATGTCTATGTATATGCATAACTATGTCGTTATTTTCAACTAATCAATTAGCAGTTCAACCAACCAATCAACACACAACAATCAACCAATATTTATCAGTTCTAAAAATACCTTATGAAAATATAAACTGAGCAGAGTTAAGTGAGATTTACTCACATTGGACGATCATCGTTAAATAACGATAACTGTCGGCTGATTCTGATAGACAATTTATTTCGCTATAAATTGTAACGAGCTCCAATTCACTCTCAGTTAGTTCCAGTGCGTAGCCGTCATCCATACGATCCCAACGGATCATGTTTCACTGAATTTGGATATTGTATGAAAAAGTTATACCTTTTATAAGTTCGACGCATATTTTAATTAACTAAATAAATCATTAACCATTAAATTCCCAAATTAATTACCCTTATCTAATCCACGTGTTCCACCTTTTAACAGTCACTCCTCATCTCCTTTCTTTTGCAAATCCTTCGAGCCCTTCAAAGCAATTATGGCCGACTCAAAATCCTTTCAGACTCCCTCTCCTTTTTACCAAAACAACACTCTAGAAACTTAAACCCATTTAAGCTTTGGGCCTCACCACTTCAGTCGGCCCATTACGCAAACCCGTCACCCTCAACTCCTTCTTCCACTCTAGGATTACACGAATCTGTCGCTCCTCTTCAACTCCAATAATTCGAACCTCCTTGATACCCAAATCGCACCTTTATCTCTTCATTAAATTCCAAGCAAATTCCACCACTGATCATCTCTTCGATCTCTCTTCTATCTAACATAAATCTTGTGCAACTCAAACAGGAAATGGAAATTGCATCGACGGGCTTCAACCGCAATTACAGTTTATCGCGCGTCCCTTTTTATGACCGGAATCCACCAAACTTTGCACACATCCTTCGTTTCCACCCACGAATCCAACGGCGACATCAAACTGAACCCATTCTTCCTCATTTCCCCTAAAACTGGAACCGTAGTTTGTACTGTACATTTTTCAACAGTATAAAACTTGCGTCGCACCATACAAGATTAGTATCACCGTGAGGATCTTGGTCTTAGGAATTCAAATAAGTGAGTGTGGTGATTTTGAATTGTTTTGATTTTCTAAACTCACGATTTGTTTTGCTGTAAAAGAATTTTGTGGCGGCGGGTTTTTCAGAAGGATGACAAATGATTTAGGGATGGTAAGGGTTAAGATGTATTTATAGGTAGGATATATATTTTTTTAATTGATTATTATATTTATTTTATTGAACCGTTACTCTCATTTAGCATTTAAAAATTCGTATGATCACATACGATACCCAAAAATATTGAAAATTGACATACAATTAGAGTTCGACATTACGGACCCAACGAAACTTGTTTTGTCGAATTCTGACTCCATTTGCTAACACAGCGTATTTTTAACCGTCAAAATACTGATTTTTTCCACATTAAAAAATCCGTATGGCTACATACTGACTCCAAAAATCATGAAAATTAAAATCTAACTATAGTTTAATATTCTGGATCCAACAAAATTAGTTTCGTCCAAAACGGAGTTCGTATGAAAAATTGACTATTTTCAAAGCTCTAAATAAACCTGTTTAAATATAATATTTTTAAAAATAATTAAATTAAATATTTGTATATAAATATTATCGCATATATTCACATAGAATATTATCCAGCTCCAAAATAAATATATCGGAATTTGTAACTCTATATTTCAAAATTCACAGTTATATCGATATTCGCTTTATACTTTAAATCCCTTTATAATATAAATAAATCATTATAAATAATAAAGGAATTCCATAACGACTTTTCAAAAATTTTATTTGTACATAACTCACAATCTACACGATGAAATCTCGATTTTTCTCTTCCATTAGAAAAATATACTTCACTAGCTCCGAACATTTCTTATTTCACAGAAATCCGATTTAAAACGGATTATGTATATTCAATTAAAGTTCAAAATTCAATATTACGAACTACCGCGCCATTTCGAGCTCAATTATAATTATATTATAATTAATACATTCAATTTTCGTTATTTAAATATATTCGTTAATATAATTCAATTCTAAATTTAATTAAATCTCATAAATAATTCAATTTACACAATATTGTGAATTCAGCTATTTCCGACTATTTCAGAATTAAATATATTATTCTATTATTTATATTAATTAAATATTCAATACTATTTAATTAAACGACTATTTAAATCTTTAAATCATTATTTAAATAATTAAATAAATAAATTATTATACCGCAAAAATACGGGATGTTACAGAGAGGCTAGTTGATATGGCACTAATGCATGAGGAAGACAAAGGTGAAAAGAAAGAAACTAAGGTGGAGGAAACACAAAATAAGAAAGTGTGGCCAAAGAAGGGAGAACAGCAACAACAACAAAAGAAGGGCGGAAAGAACCACAAGGCCAAGGATAAGAGGAAGTGCCATAATTGCAGACGTGAGGGTCACTTGGTAAAGTTTTGCAAAAGAAGGAAGAATGCTTGCTTTAGTTGTGGGGAGGTCGGATACTTTTCTAAGGAGTGCCCGCAGAAGTAAGGACAAGGTCAAAGGACAGGAACTTCTGGAGGGCAGATGTATGCACTCGTGACCAGTGCTCCAGATAAGGTAGGAAAGTTTCATGGAAGGTTTGATTTCTCAAACCAATCATCCAATTAGAACTCTTTTTGATTCTAGCGCTTCGCATTCATTTATATCTGATTCTGTGGTTGAGTCTCTGCACCTTAATAGTAGCATGGTAGTGGATCTCTTTGTTGTCTCAAACCGCATTGGTGGTTCGCTAATTTGTCCATGATTTATCAGGGTTTAAGAATATCTATGTTAGGCATCGAGTTTGAGTGGAACGTATATATGCTCGGTTTTATGGCCCATGGTTTAATTCTAGGAATGGATTGGTAGCCATGTATGGTGCCATTCTGGATTATGAGAGGAAGGTCGTTAAACTTTTGACCTACCAAGGGAGGACCCTTGAGATTTGTTGTGACCCTAAGGGGTCTGTCATGCTTAGTTTTCTAGAGTCTCTTGATGCATCTATTGATGATCTTCGATCTATACCAGTAGTCCATGAGTATTATGATGTTTTTGATGAGGTTCGAGGCTTAACTCCGAGGCGCGAGATCGATTTTTAAATATACTTTGTAGACAATGCAACGCCAGTTGCGTTTCATGTGCGCCATATAGCTTTAAGGGAAAGGAGGAAGCTTAGAAAGCAAGTAAGGGAGCTACTTGAGAAAGGGTTTATTAGGCAAAGCATATCTGAATGGGGTGCTTCAGTGGTATTCGCAACTAAGGCGGATGGTTCGCTTCGCTTTTGTGTAGACTATAGGGAGTTGAAAAAACTGACCAAGAAGAACAGGCGCCCACTCCCAAGGATAGATGATCCATTTGACTAGCTTGTTGGTGCATCAGTATTCTCTAAGTTAGACTTGGCCATGGGGTTTCATCGGTTAGGGGTGGACGATGACAGTATAGATAAGACTGCTTTTGGGACTCCACATGGTTTCCTCGAGTGGCTTGTTATGCCTTTTGGATTGATGAATGCACCCACCTACTTTTTTGATCTGATGAGTAGGGTGTTTCAGGAGTATCTAAATAAATTTATTGTGGTCTTTGTTGATGACATCTTAATTTTCTCGAAGAGGGAGGAAGAACATGCCTTACATATAAGGGAGGTTTTTAAAACTCTGCGTGCACATCAAATTAAGCCGAAATTCTCCAAATGCCATTTTTGGAGGAAGGAGGTGAGATTTCTAGGGCATGTAGTCTCTAAAGATGGGAGAGATTAGATCCCGCAAAGATATTTTTAGTTCAAGGTTGGAAAATCCCAAAGAGTGCAACAGAGGTGAGAAACTTTCTTGGATTCGCAGGCTATTATAGGAAGTTCATTAAGGACTTCGCAAAGATATCAGCCCCACTCACCAAGCTGACGAAGAAGAATCTGGCATTTGCTTGAGATATAGATTGTGATGTTTCTTTCCAACGATTGAAGAGGGCTCTGACAACAGCCCCAGTCTTGACCTTGCCCGATGGAAAAAAGTTGTTCACATTTTACACTAATGCATGTGGTACAGGGCTTGGTATGGTTCTGATGCAAGAGGGAAGGGTAGTATGTTTTGTGGGTAGACAGCTAAGAGTTCATGAAAAGAACTACCCTCCCCATGATTTAGAGCTAGCTGCCATAGTATTCGCGCTTAAGGCGTGGCGTCATTATTTGCTTGGAGAGAAGTTCGAGTTGTACACTGATCATAAATATCTCAAGTACTTGTTCTCATAGAAGGATCTTAATTTAACGAAACAAAGGTGGATGGAGTTCCTAGCATCTTAAGATTTCGAGATTTCTTATACCCCTGGCAAGGGTAATATGGTGGCAAGCGCCCTGAGTAGGCAGAGGATATCCTTGAGTCCTCTGTTTATGGAAAGGAAAAGCTTGGAGTTCATATCAACTTTTGACTTTAGACCCTCGATGGAGTTTTTTCCTGTCTTACTAGCATCATTGGAGGTGCGACCTACTCTTATGGATCAGATAGGAGCTTTGCAATGAGGGGATCCACAGATTTCAGACATCTTGGATTAGCTCAATAAAGAGGAGACTTCTAGTCACCTCAGTAGATATTCCACAAATGATAGAGGGCGAGTGCGACGAGACAGGATGTGTTCTCTGAATTGGGAGCTTGTTGAAGATAGTCCTAGAGGAAGCCTGTCATTCTAAGATGACTATTCATCCAGATGGCGATAAGATGTATAGAGATATGAAAAGGGTTTTCTTTTGGGCTGGAATGAAGAAATATGTGGCGGGGTTTGTTTCTCAATGTTTGATTTGCCAACAAGTTAAAGCTGAACAAAAGAAGCCCGGTGGTTTACCTCATCCTTTGGAGGTCCCACAGTGGAAGTGGGAGAGCGTCTCTATAGATTTCATAGATGGGTTGACTAGATCAAATAAAGGCAACACAATCATTTGGGTTGTAGTAGATAGACTTACTAAGAGTGCTCATTTCATTCTGGTTAAGAGGACGACAACATGGTTGGCAGTAGTTTACTTTCGTGAGATTGTCCATCTTTATGGAATACCTTCCAACATCATAAGTGATCGTGACCCCATCTTCACTAGTGAATTTTGGAGGAGCTCGCAAGAAGCATTAGGTACACAGTTGTGTTTGAGCACCGCTTATCACCCTCAGATAGATGGACTGACAGAAAGGGTGAACAGAGTTCTTGAGGATCTTTTAAGGCTGTGTATCCTAGACTTCGGAGGGACTTGGGAAGAGCACCTTCCTTTAGTAGAGTTCTCCTACAACAACAGTTATCAAGCTATTATTGGCATAACACCCTTCGAAGCATTGTACGGACGACCATGTAGGTCACCAACTTGTTGGTGGCAATCTACAGAAAGACTTTTACTTGGATCGGATATGGTTAGAGAAACATCCAAAAAGATTGATCTTACCCGTAAACGAGTGAAGACAACTCAGGATAGGCAGAAGTCTTACGCAGATAAGAGAAGGACAGACATTTAGTTTGAGGTGGGAGACATGGTTTTCATTAAGGTATCACCTTTGAGGATTATAGTTCTCTTTGGATCTGTACGGAAATTGGCACCAAGATTCATAGGACTATTTCCCATAATAGAAAGGATTGGCCAAATGGCCTATAGAGTAAACCTACCAGAGAGACTATCTGGTGTTCATGATGTTTTTCATGTTTCTCATTTGCGAAAGTGATTGCATGATACTGCAGAAGTAGTTAAGCCGAGCATATTGGAGGAAGTAGAGGTGGAACGGGAGACGGCAGTTAGAAGAGTTCCTACCTGTATTCTCGGATCAAAAATTAAGAAGCTACGTAATATAGAAGTCATGTTGATGAAGGATCAGTGGGGAGATAACCCAAAGGATGCAACCTGGGAGACTGAAGACAAGATTCGTGCTTCGTACCCTTCTCTCTTTGGAGGTATGTTCTTAACTTCCTTTCCAAAGATATTATTCATACTTGTTTCATTCATTTGAGTATATCCTATAGATCGAATCTTTGACCTTTAGGCAGGAAATCCATGGATGTAAACATGTGCCTGAAGTATGTTATGTTTGATGGATACAAGTGGACGCTAGTGGTTGCTTGTGGATGCATATACACACACATTAGGCACTAGATCGGCTTAGTCACTCTCATACTGCATATGGATGTGTGTGTATTTTTCTTTTTTTTTATGGATGGAAATGGATGTGTCATTATATGAATGTAGCATTTGGATGGATGACTATGCACACATATAGAACTTACAAGTTATTATAAGATTATTTGCATACATGTTGCATTCATGGCACTAACATACATTGTATTAAGGAGGTCTACTGAATTAGTAGACCGCTTGATCTTTGCATTAGTATTAGGACATATACACACACCTTTGCATATGTTTATACAAGCATAAGAAATCTTTTAAGGACAATGGATGCCTGTGATTGGTGGATGACTAGATAGATGTGGATGTTAGGATATACATTCTTCTTAACTTGGAGATTTTCAAGGATGAAATCCTTTGAGTAGGGTAGAATGTAAGACCCCGTATTTTAACAACACTAAAAGACGATAAATTAAAGAATAATTAATTTTATATTTAGAATTAAGATGAAAGGGACTATGCCATTATGTTTGTCTCAGAATTCTAGTCAAAATAGACACCTGGCTTGCGTAAAACGGACACCGTATGAAGAAGTTATTAAGGTTTGAAGTTTGTATATGCATAAGAAGAATATATATGAATAAAATAAGTCATGAAATTAAAAATAGTTCAAAATCGTAGAAAACAGGGGAGTGGGAAAATTCCCACCTAGGGGTGTCGACCCCATTAAGGGGGTGTCGACCCCTGGGTCGACCCCAAAAGGGGAGTACCGACCCATGAGTCGACCCCATATACGGTAGATCTGGGCAGATTAGGGTTTCCTGACAGCTATATATATGACCCCATGTCTCTTGTTTTTCCACACCAAAAACAATGGAGGACTAGATGTTGCCTCTACCCAGATTGAATCAAGTCTTTTTCTTCTTCAGCAATCAAGTCATTCAAGTTTAGAGATCTGTGATTCGATATCTACAATCCTTCTTCTATTTTTCTATTTCCAATCACAGTGAGTCTATGTTAATTTTAGATGTAAATAATTAAAAAGTTAATCTTGACATGACCATAACTTGGATTTAATCCTATGACTGTTTAAATAATATTAAATCTGCTATAACATGTGTATCTAAGTTATTCTGATATGACTATGAACAGATTTAAACCTATACCTATTTATCAAGTCAGATCTGCCATTATTTGTAGATCAAATTCACTGTTTAGATCACATCATGCATGTTCCTACTATGTTTGTGGCTAAATCAGATCTGTTGTTAGTTGGTTATCTAATTCATTATTTAGATCTTATCATGCATGTTTATAATATACCTATTATGTTAGAATCAGTTCTATTATTACATTTTCATCAGATCTATTCCTATATGCCTATCTTGTCATTATGCCATTATATGTTTATGACTATTTCTACCATTATATGCCAGTCTTATTAGTATGATCATTTCTGTCCTCTTCCGTTCATCTTTTCCCTTTTATTTTATAACCAAGATACCTTCGAGCCTAGGCATGCCACTGAAATAAGCGAACGCATTAAATTGGAAACGAGGGGAAAACGATAAAATTGGGGCATAACTTGTAATTTGAAATTTGGGCATAACTTGAATGAAATAATAACATGAATTTAGGACATATGGTTAATTATGAACATAAGTTGGGAAAGAGGCATGAAAACCTATAATGACATAGGAATAATTGGTTAATAATGGAAATACCTAGAATTACAGTAATGGAAAAATGTAACCGCGCTTAAACATGAGGTTAGATTACACTTGTGGTGGAAGTCTACCCGGAACGGAACAGCATATCCAGCGACCACAAGTGGTGAATCTAATGTGAGAGGTCTAAGTGCATAAACACGTGACGTGTTGAGACACGAGGTTAAGCCCGACTTACGGAAGAAGTCTGCCTGAAACCAACTGGCATATCTGTTATCCAAAAGTGGTAGGCTTAGTGTGGGAGGTCTAGCACATTATAACCATAAATGAATATGGTAATAAATTTAAATACTTAACTTGGTTGAATCCATAGGGATTGTATGAACATGTTAAACTTGAGTAGGGGTTAAGTAAACTTGTTTGAAACAATTGATAGGTTAAGTACATCTTGGGTTGGTGGGTAATATATATATATATATATATATATATAGGCCCACAAACTTAACCTGTGGGGTTATGCAATCTTTTACTATGGTATGGCATAACCTGTAGAAAACCTAGTGGGGATGCAAGCGTAGGGGGAAGCTTGTATCATCTTGTGTGTGAGACTCGTTTCAGCCAGTAACTCTTATATAGGTATCAAACGAGTACTCCGAACTAGGTCTGAGTCGGGGCATGCTTACTGAGCTGATTGTAAGAGATCCAAACGTGGGGGACGGTGTGGGCGGCGCATTCCGACGTGGTCATGTGCGTGCATGGGTCCGGCAGAGGAGGTTTAGGCGCCGTGACACCTATAAATATGGTTGTGCACATCCTACTATGGGGCCAGCACAGGGTATCTACGAAGTAGGGAGCCGACCGATTAGGGTAGTAATTAGGGTACATCTAGACTCTCGTATGTTTAGGAGTCCGTTATTATCCTTAAGGGTAACTCTGGTATGTTGGGCTGCCTGTTGATTGTATGGGGTTAAACCTCTCACTAGAAGTACGCCTACGTCTACCATCTTATAGTTGTTGAGATCATCTCATTCTGGTTATACTAGTATTGGTGAAGACAGAGAGAAAGAGAAAGTACCGGAGAAGCACAATATACTCTATCATGTCTATCTTGTTTACCTTGTCATACCTGTCTTTTATGATGTTATCTCTCTTATCCACTTTATATGTTTATCATGATACTTTTACTTATTTATATGCTAAAAGTAAATGGACTCGCCAAACTTTATGTCTGACCCATTTTGTTTTCCCTTCTTTCTCTTCTGTTCCTCCCTCCCCCTAGGTTCTCAGTAGGAATACTCAAGCTTGATCAGGATTCTGCTTTCATCTTGTTTGGAGCTGCTTTGATGTATTGCTTGATTTCATGTTTCTCTGTTATGGCTATGTTTTGGGGATTATGCTTCTTTTATTATTGTATTCAAATGTTTTAAGTACAAGAGAGAAATTTTAATGATGTACTAGGTTTTATGTTTTTCAGACATATGATGTAACCATGTTTTGAACTACAATGCTTTGTGATCAATAAAGTTTTAAATTCCGCTGCTATTTTATATCTGTCTTGTAATGTTTCTGTTTCTGTTTACTTATAATGCTTTACGAAACTTAATGCATTCTCTTAATGAGTGACATTAATGGACATGGGATTTAACACAGATAGTCCAAGGGTTTGTCGTCGTTCTTCATTGCTCTGTTTCTCCAACAATATTTGTAGTCATCTAGATATTTTTTGCCTATCTCAATAAGGTTATTGATTCATTGTATTTTGTTTATTTTTTGTTTTGATCCATTGAGTGTACACAAAATTTATTTCGATGAATCAATAAAGAGGATTGTTCGGTTGAATATCTTGTGTACTGCTATTATTTTTGATCTATTGTATTGTTATTTTCAATCAAAATCATCTCCAAATGATTGGGTGAAAAAAATCCTCTTTTTCTTGGTGTTTCGTCAAACTTCCGCTGCGCACAAAACCCCAATAGTGATAACAAAGTATTTTCCATTTTTTGTCAGTATATGTACTCTTCATTTGTTTTAAACTCAGATAAGTAATTTTTATAGTCAAGAGTATGAAAGTGAGCTAGGCTTAGTTTATACGAGTGAGTCTTATAATGTTCTAGTTGTTATGAAATGTAATTTTGTATTTGGCAACCGGTTTTAACTTTATTTTTCAAACATTGTGATTAGGACCCAACATGCACAAATTTCCTGAAAAATATACAAGAATGTATTCTTGTTCAAGTGGCTTATGATGTAAACCGTAGATATGCAGATTCTTCAAGTGAAGTTTGAGGCATGGGAGATTGAGGTCTAGCTTTTTAGGTCTAAGCTCTATTAGATGATTATAATTCATAGTATTTAGAAGAGAACAAAAGGCTGAAGAAGATAGTCTAACAAGAGCAGATAAAGTCTACTCTAGAGGCAGTTCTATTTCAGGTAAAGCCTTAGAGTGGTTAATTATTGAATTTTTTGACTCAGTGGTTGACCTTTGTCACAACTGCACAAAGATAATGAAGTAATTCGAAAATAAAACTTGAAGAACAGGATGTCGCAGTATTCCACTAAGTCATTACATTTGCAGACATGCCCTTGGAAAAGGGGACATGGTAGGCGTTCGGCCAAACTCCTTTCCTTCCATAAAACCAAAGTTGTTTCAAAAGACATTGAATATGCAGGGAAGTTAAACCAAAAAAAGAAAGCTAACTTTATAAACACATTAGAAGTTTAGTTGAAGTTCCAACATAAGTTAAAAACGATACAATTTTCAAATAATAAGTTATAAAAACAATTATAAAGGAACTGAGCGCGGCTCAGTTTCAAAAAACTGAGCTTGGCTCAGTTTAGACGAACCGTGCTCTTTTTTAGGATATGAGCCGAGCTTAGTTACTCTAACTGAGCCTAGTTTAGTTACAAGCAACCAAGCATGGATCTCAGTTTGAGCTCAAACTAAGCCTGAGGCTCAAATTCTCAACCTGAACTCGGGGCTGAGTTTTGGCTCAAACCGAGCCAGTGGCTCAGTTTGTTAACAAAAACAATCGAGTAATGGCATCCATGTTTAATAGATTTTAGTATGTTGCATTTAAATTGTTCACCTTTTTTGGGTGAATTCATTGAGAACTCTTATAATTATCTCCGATATTGAAATATTTGGTAATTAAACCACTACAATCTAGATATCCATGTTTCCTCTTAATTTATTTGTACTCCAAGGAAGTGCTAATCCCTATTTTATCTTTGGAGTTAACATGTAATTTCATTTAACACTCAAAAAATGGTAAAATATAGTAAGCGTTTATGTTGCAGACCTTAAACTCTGTGCTTTGGATACTTTTTTAAGCACGGATTGTTTAAGAATGATATACTTTGCCTTAGTTCATTGTGATTCACACTGACATCGGTTATGGTTATGTTTCTGAAAATTAATGTAGTGAGAAATGTAACAACCCGAATTTTTACAACACGTTAAATCAAGAATCAAGACAGAATTAAATTATAAATTCTGAATCAAGTGAAATGGTCTGTGCCATTGCGTTCGTCTTGGGAAAAATACGCGAAATAGAGTCCGAGTTTTCGAGAATCGGAGTCCGTATGACCCGTAAAAGGCCCAAAGAAGATTTCTGGAAATTTGAACTTCGGAAATAGCTTTGAAAATCAGATCTGGGGCCAGGCGGGAAGTTTCCCGCCTAGGCAATGTCGACAGGGCTGTCGACAGGCCTGTCGACTTGGGCCTAGACCAAGTCGATAGCCCTGTCGACTTGCCTGTCGACAGGGGGTGGCCGGGGCAAGTTGCCTGGCGCACCTGTTTGTCTCACCTGGTCTTGTTCTTGGGCTGATTCTGGAAGCTTCCGAGATCTGATGGTCCTAATCTATCCTAGATCTAATCCTATGGCCTAAAACACTCCTAATCTCTATAAAAACACCCCTAAGCCCCCTCCTAAACCCTCATAAATCACTCTCTCCACGAAGTGCTGCCCAAATGCCAAGTGACCATGGCCTCCATCTCCAATCCCTAAAGCCTAAGCACTCAAATCGGGTTCAAATCAAGAGGAGAAAGCTTGCTACACCAAATCGGAGGGAGATCAACATTGCTATGCGAGTTCCATGACGATTCTTCAACAAAGGAGGCACCTTTCTTAGCCAAGATGATTCATGCTCCTTTCCCTAGGCCTAACTATGTAAGTTCTAGCTACTTTTAGATGGAAACGGTAGTTTTGATAATGACATGGGATAAAATGAGGCTAAACATGATTATGCGAACCTATATGAACCTTACCTTGCCTCTTGTGTTCATGTTTATGATTTTAGGCCATGTGAGTGACTTAATCATGCCTCTCATGCTATGCATAACCTAGTTTAACTTGCAAGTTTGGATCCTTATGCATGAAATGCTAGCATGAACCTTTAGGAACCACTTTACTTGTGAAACATTGGCTAAGACAAGATTTTGGGGCTTATGCATGTTTATGAACCCAAACCCCTTATGCTAACATGCAAGTTTGTGGCCAAATCCTTTATGAGATTATGCATGCTCGTGGCCAATCCCCTCTTTTAAGTTGTGCATGTTTATGGCCAAACCCTTTTTGATAATATGCATGTTTGTGGCCAAATTCCCTTGTGACATTTTGTGTGTTTGTGGCCAAAACCCTTTTTATGACACTATGCATGTTCGAGGCCAATTTGTAGTCATAGTATTCCCATTATGTTGACTTGTCTATACTTACGTTGGAAACACGTTTTGGGGTTAGGATAGACGAGCGTGAATATACATGAGAAACTTAACTTGAAGTTTCATAAAAAAAAAAGATGACGTGAAACATGATTTGGGTTAAATGGGTATAATATGACAACATGTAACATTAAATATAACATGGAAGTTGACATGTGAGTATACTTGATAATGGAATTGGGAATTTACCTATTAAGTTAGGTCTACCCATATTCTTGAAAACTTGGATATGAACATGACACTTAGAAAACATAAGAGTGGTCAACTCGAGGTTGGGTTGAGTTTGTAGCGTAATTCTACCCGGAACCTACCGGCTTAACTAGTGGCTACAAACAATAGGATCCAATGTGGGAAGTTGGTCATGTTGTGCCTAAGACCCGAGGTTAGACCAAGTTGTGGTGTAAATCTACCCGGAACCCACCGGCTTAACTAGGTAACCACAACAAAGTCTAATGTGAGAGGTTGGGGTGCATTAAATAATTAATGCCACATAATAGGGTTAAGTCAATTTGATTAACGAGGCTTAACCAAATATGATATGGACAAATGGGTTAAGTAATTTGATTAGGCTAATGATACTTAACAAAATATGACAGGGTTGGGTAGGTTAAGTAACTTGATTTGCCTAATGACACTTGACCATTTTTATACGACTAGTGGACGGGATTAAGTTAGCCAACACTTAATCAATCCAACACGATAGCTTGATAAGGTTAAGTAAATTTTCTTAATGACACTTAACCGGAAAATACAGTTAACGGATGGGGTTAAGATTAGACATAACTAATCTAAACATGGCAATCGGATGGGGTTAAGTTAGCCTAGACTTAATTAATCCAACTTGGTAATTTAATGGGGTTAAGTTAAACACTTAACTAATTTAACACGATGATTTGATGAGGTTAAGTGACCTATACTTAACCAATCTAACTTGTTGATTTGACGAGGTTAAGTTAACCTATACTTAACCAATCTAACGTGAAAACATGATAAGGCTAAGTCACGAATCGTTTGATTGCGCTTGACCGATATGACTCAGTAATTAGATAAGGTCAAGTTAATACATATACTGAACCAATATAAAATGATAATTAGATGAGGTTAAGCCATGAATTGCTTGATATACTTAACCAACTTGACACATGGTTTGTAGGGTTAAGTTTTGGACTTGGATACTTAGCCAATTTTGACATGGTTTGTAGACGGGCTAAGTTATGAACTTAAGTGACACTTAACCCATTAGATAAACCCTAATTCGGAGAATTAGGTAAATAACCATAGTTAACAAGGATTATGGAAATAAGGCTAAGTGGTAAACCTTAGTTAAGGGAAACTAAGTAATAATTCTTAGTCAAGGAAGTTTGGACCACCTCTTAGATAGATGAGTAGCCCGATGCGGTAGGTCATCGTTTAAGCATACGTATAGGAGCAGGCTATCTGATTTAGATAAAGGCTCCAACGAACTGGGTAACGAAGCAGCGGCTTCGGGGAACGTGAGGATATTCTTGGGATCCCTCTATGAGCTGCCAGGTCATTATACTAGGCTCACGAGAGGTTGAGGTCTGCGGTAGAAGGACCAAGAATATGCCTTGGTTGCTATGCGAGCGACCTAAAGACTGGGGTGGATAGCAGTGAGTCGACGAATACATAAGGTGCCCGAGATAGCAAGTTCGTCGATCATCTACCATCTTGAGTCAAGCGTGTACGTACGGAAAGGCAGGGAACACCCAACAGACCATAATTTGCTATCTAATTATGGGTGAGGTAGGCCGTAGGATGTGGACTGGCCGGAGTGTAGTTCTCATGCAAGATTTTCTCTTGTGTTGCCTTTCACTAGTTGAGGGAGGGGTCTCGTGGGACCATAGCCACGTGTAGAAAAGCAGACCTTAGTATCTGCATCGGCAGATAAATCTAAAGCTCCCGATCGAGTCCTGTATTTCTTGTTTTGCCCTGTGACAGAACTCGGATGGCACGATGTGATACATGTGCATACAGTTATAGAAAAACGATTCACGATGAATGCGTGGGAAAAAGGGCGCGGTTGAGGGTTAGCGTAATCCCTAGTGGCCTAGGTGGTTTAACCCAAACCGAAATACGAAAGTGTGCAATAGGTAAGCGTAATCCTTAGTGGTGCTAGGTGGCGTAAGTCCTAGTAGTTCAAACGATGATTCATATGGAAGAGCCTAGCTAGAACAAGGGTGACAGTCCAAACGATTTCATGGACAATACGACATGAGGAAGCCCGTACGAGGTACGACAAAGGACTGAACTTATATACATGGAAAGAAACATGTGATTTGAGTAACCTATATATGCGATATATTAGGTTGACATGGACCATTACACGACTTTGAGTAAGGGACAATCATGGTTAACACATAACAAGGCTGGAATACTAGTACGGAGGGTGCAGAGCAAATATACATGTAAAAACCAGTAAAGATATATATATATATATATGTGAAAAATTCCATAGAACGTTAGACTAAATAGATACCATGGGACGTGATGCTTGATAGGAACCTGACGGCCTGATACCTTGTTTTATCTGACTTCGTAATTTATCATGACACCTTAGTTTATCTGGGTACAGTAGTTCATCCTGTTATTTTGGTTCAGTTTATCTATCTTGACATCATCCTTGTGTTTACTTTCAGTTTATGCATGTCATGTCACCTTTATCTGTTTTTATGCTGGAAGTAGATAGGACTTACCAGTCTTTATGACTGACCCCGTTTCTTTCGCTTCTTGTCTTCCGTTTCCCCCCCCCCCCCAGGTTACAGGGAGGAAATACTGTTGTTTAGTTCAGACTTCTTCGGCTTGAAGGTCATCTTGGATGGCATGGACTTTTCTTGGCTATGGCTACTTTACTGTTTTAATTGGGGAATAATTTATGAAAAAGGTTTCATGCTTCTTTATTTCAGCAAGAAAGGTTTTGATGTACTCTGATGTAAAAAGGCTTTTGACCTCATTTATTAATGGTATGAAGTTTGATTTTACTTCCGCTATTTTATATGTTCTGTCTTGTGATATTTCTGTGCATGTTTACCAATAATGCCCCTCTAAAGCTAGTGCATTCCTTTGCGAGTGACCCTAGCGGAGGCAGGGTGTTACATTTGGTATCAGAGCCGAAGGTTACTAGACTGGGCAAAAGTTCTTAAAGACCTTCTGAAAATTATTTGAAAAACCGTTTACAAAGAAGCATTTTTCAAGAAAATTTTCTTTTAAAAAGAAAAAGGCTATTCCCCAAAGGCCATTAGCATTATCCTTGTTTCCTTGATTGAATCTCTTTTCCTTTCTTTCCTCCATCTGTAGTCACAGTGGTTTTGACTGCGACTAGTCTTTCTAGCTGCGTAAGTGTTTCCCGTACGATGGAGGTGGTTCTCGAGAGACCGTTTCAGAGTTATGCATGAAAGGATAGTAAGAACAAGGATAAAGGATACGAGCTCAGGGATAAGCAACATGTTGGTATGGCTGAGTCCTAAAAGGAGGGAGAAAGATGAACAATGAAACCCATGACGAGAGAGTACCTTTGGCATGGTGAAACGGGACGGATAGTTAAGTATCATGGAACAGGGACAAGATCATTCGGAGGACAATAGTATGCTCTCATTTCTAGGGTACCTCAGAAGGAGGGTAACGATCTTGTTAAAGGTTTAGCTTTTCTTCTCTATCATCCTGTCGGGACTTTGTTTTGATCAACGCATCTTTTAAGTCCGCTTCGATGGTTGAGTCTCTGCACCTTAGTACTAGCGTAGTAGAGGATCCCGTTTTTGTCTCAAGTCCTATTGGAAGATCGGTCCATTTACTCATGGCTTGTTTGGATTTGAGAATGTCTATATCAAGTGTTGAGCTTGGAAATAATTCTTATGTTTATAAGTTGTGGATGGATTCTAGGGATGAAGTGGTTATCCAGTAAGGGGTGCCACTCTCGGTTTTAGAAGGAGGGTAGTTAGACTCTTGGCTTGCTTTGGTAATACCCTTGAAGTATCGCGTAACCTTTTCGGTTCTGTCATGATTAGTTACTTAGAATCCCTAGATGCCTTTGTTGGAAATTAGATTCCCGATCGAATGGTGTTCGCTAATAAGACGGATGGTTTATTTCGATTATGTATGGGTTATGGGAATCACCCTAGTAAGTGCGCACGGTAACTTGTTTACTTTCAAGAGAAAGTTTTTCTACGTGGAATACCTTATGGTACAAGGTCCAGGATTCACTAGTGAATTTTGAGGGCTCGCATGGAATAATGTGTACGCAGTCCTGTTTGCGCCAAGTATTCTAGAAGGAGAATAAGTGCAAGTGGAACGAGAGGCGACGAGGAAATGAGTTCCAACTCATGTTATGGAAACAGGAAATAAGAAGCTGCGAAATCGTGAAGTAAAAGGGGCGGTCAAGGCACGATGGAACTAAGCTCAAGGTAATGCGACTCAGGAGACTGAAGACTAAATACGTGCATGATATCTCTTTTGGGAATATATCCTCGATCCCTGTTTTTCTGTTGAGCTTGCTTGTAGGCTATCTTTTATGGATATCCTCTCGATCCTGTCTCTGTTACAAACCCCGTACGGAGTTTGTTTTGTTTATCTTCTCGACCCTGTTTCAGGGAATCTTAGGTAGAACCCTGTGGATGTAAACATGTATTTGAAACATGTTATGGTTGATATGGTTGCAAATGGTTGCAAGTGGTTGCTCGTGGATGCGTGAATTTACATTAGATATTAGCTCGACTCGGTCACATTTCATATTGCATATGCACGAGTATTTATACTTGTTTATGGATGAAATTGAATGTGTTATCATGCGGATGTTGCATATGGTTGAATGTTTGTGCACGCATATAGTGTACATGACTAGGACTATTTGCATACATGATGGATTCATAGCACTAAACATATTTTTGCATTCAAAAGATTTTTCAGGCCTGATCATTAGCATTAGCTAAGGAACATGTATACACACGTTTTGCATACATTCATAAAGCATTAGGAGTCGTCTAAGGACAATGGTTGCTTGTGGATGATGGTTTAAGTAGATGGATGATGGATGGTAGGATATGTTCTTCCTAACTTTGAGATTTCGGGGACGAAATCCTTTAAGAAGGGGAGAATGTAACAACCCGAATTTTTACAACACGTTAAATCAAGAATCAAGACAGAATTAAATTATAAATTCTGAATCAAGTGAAACGGTCTGTGCCATTGCGTTCGTCTTGGGAAAAATACGCGAAATAGAGTCCGAGTTTTCGAGAATCGGAGTCCGTATGACCCGTAAAAGGCCCAAAGAAGATTTCTGGAAATTTGAACTTCGGAAATAGCTTTGAAAATCAGATCTGGGGCCAGGCGGGAAGTTTCCCGCCTAGGCAATGTCGACAGGGCTGTCGACAGGCCTGTCGACTTGGGCCCAGACCAAGTCGACAGCCCTGTCGACTTGCCTGTCGACAGAGGGTGGCCGGGGCAAGTTGCCTGGCGCACCTGTTTGTCTCACCTGGTCTTGTTCTTGGGCTGATTCTGGAAGCTTCCGAGATCTGATGGTCCTAATCTATCCTAGATCTAATCCTATGGCCTAAAACACTCCTAATCTCTATAAAAACACCCCTAAGCCCCCTCCTAAACCCTCATAAATCACTCTCTCCACGAAGTGCTGCCCAAATGCCAAGTGACCATGGCCTCCATCTCCAATCCCTAAAGCCTAAGCACTCAAATCGGGTTCAAATCAAGAGGAGAAAGCTTGCTACACCAAATCGGAGGGAGATCAACATTGCTATGCGAGTTCCATGATGATTCTTCAACAAAGGAGGCACCTTTCTTAGCCAAGATGATTCATGCTCCTTTCCCTAGGCCTAACTATGTAAGTTCTAGCTAATTTTAGATGGAAACGGTAGTTTTGATAATGACATGGGATAAAATGAGGCTAAACATGATTATGCGAACCTATATGAACCTTACCTTGCCTCTTGTGTTCATGTTTATGATTTTAGGCCATGTGAGTGACTTAATCATGCCTCTCATGCTATGCATAACCTAGTTTAACTTGCAAGTTTGGATCTTTATGCATGAAATGCTAGCATGAACCTTTAGGAACCACTTTACTTGTGAAACATTGGCTAAGACAAGATTTTGGGGCTTATGCATGTTTATGAACCCAAACCCCTTATGCTAACATGCAAGTTTGTGGCCAAATCCTTTATGAGATTATGCATGCTCGTGGCCAATCCCCTCTTTTAAGTTGTGCATGTTTATGGCCAAACCCTTTTTGATAATATGCATGTTTGTGGCCAAATTCCCTTGTGACATTTTGTGTGTTTGTGGCCAAAACCCTTTTTATGACACTATGCATGTTCGAGGCCAATTTGTAGTCATAGTATTCCCATTATGTTGACTCGTCTATACTTACGTTGGAAACACGTTTTGGGGTTAGGATAGACGAGCGTGAATATACATGAGAAACTTAACTTGAAGTTTCATAAAAAAAAGATGACGTGAAACATGATTTGGGTTAAATGGGTATAATATGACAACATGTAACATTAAATATAACATGGAAGTTGACATGTGAGTATACTTGATAATGGAATTGGGAATTTACCTATTAAGTTAGGTCTACCCATATTCTGGAAAACTTGGATATGAACATGACACTTAGAAAACATAAGAGTGGCCAACTCGAGGTTGGGTTGAGTTTGTAGCGTAATTCTACCCGGAACCTACCGGCTTAACTAGTGGCTACAAACAATAGGATCCAATGTGGGTAGTTGGTCATGTTGTGCCTAAGACCCGAGGTTAGACCAAGTTGTGGTGTAAATCTACCCGGAACCCACCGGCTTAACTAGGTAACCACAACAAAGTCTAATGTGAGAGGTTGGGGTGCATTAAATAATTAATGCCACATAATAGGGTTAAGTTAATTTGATTAATGAGGCTTAACCAAATATGATATGGACAAATGGGTTAAGTAATTTGATTAGGCTAATGATACTTAACAAAATATGACAGGGTTGGGTTGGTTAAGTAACTTGATTTGCCTAATGACACTTGACCATTTTTATACGACTAGTGGACGGGATTAAGTTAGCCAACACTTAATCAATCCAACACGATAGCTTGATAAGGTTAAGTAAATTTTCTTAATGACACTTAACCGGAAAATACAGTTAACGGATGGGGTTAAGATTAGACTTAACTAATCTAAACATGGCAATCGGATGGGGTTAAGTTAGCCTAGACTTAATTAATCCAACTTGGTAATTTAATGGGGTTAAGTTAAACACTTAACTAATTTAACACGATGATTTGATGAGGTTAAGTGACCTATACTTAACCAATCTAACTTGTTGATTTGATGAGGTTAAGTTAACCTATACTTAACCAATCTAACGTGAAAACATGATAAGGCTAAGTCACGAATCGTTTGATTGCGCTTGACCGATATGACTCAGTAATTAGATAAGGTCAAGTTAATACATATACTGAACCAATCTAAAATGATAATTAGATGAGGTTAAGCCATGAATTGCTTGATATACTTAACCAACTTGACACATGGTTTGTAGGGTTAAGTTTTGGACTTGGATACTTAGCCAATTTTGACATGGTTTGTAGACGGGCTAAGTTATGAACTTAAGTGACACTTAACCCATTAGATAAACCCTAATTCGGAGAATTAGGTAAATAACCATAGTTAACAAGGATTATGGAAATAAGGCTAAGTGGTAAACCTTAGTTAAGGGAAACTAAGTAATAATTCTTAGTCAAGGAAGTTTGGACCACCTCTTAGATAGATGAGTAGCCCGATGCGGTAGGTCATCGTTTAAGCATACGTATAGGAGCAGGATATCTGATTTAGATAAAGGCTCCAACGAACTGGGTAACGAAGCAGCGGCTTCGGGGAACGTGAGGATATTCTTGGGATCCCTCTGTGAGCTGCCAGGTCATTATACTAGGCTCACGAGAGGTTGAGGTCTGCGGTAGAAGGACCAAAAATATGCCTTGGTTGCTATGCGAGCGACCTAAAGACTGGGGTGGATAGCAGTGAGTCGACGAATACATAAGGTGCCCGAGATAGCAAGTTCGTCGATCATCTACCATCTTGAGTCAAGCGTGTACGTACGGAAAGGCAGGGAACACCCAACAGACCATAATTTGCTATCTAATTATGGGTGAGGTAGGCCGTAGGATGTGTGCTGGCCGGAGTGTAGTTCTCATGCAAGATTTTCTCTTGTGTTGCCTTTCACTAGTTGAGGGAGGGGTCTCGTGGGACCATAGCCACGTGTAGAAAAGCGGACCTTAGTATCTGCATCGGCAGATAAATCTAAAGCTCCCGACCGAGTCCTGTATTTCTTGTTTTGCCCAGTGACAGAACTCGGATGGCACGATGTGATACATGTGCATACAGTTATAGAAAAACGATTCACGATGAATGCGTGGGAAAAAGGGCGCGGTTGAGGGTTAGCGTAATCCCTAGTGGCCTAGGTGGTTTAACCCAAACCGAAATACGAAAGCGTGCAATAGGTAAGCGTAATCCTTAGTGGTGCTAGGTGGCGTAAGTCCTAGTAGTTCAAACGATGATTCATATGGAAGAGCCTAGCTAGAACAAGGGTGACAGTCCAAACGATTTCAAGGACAATACGACATGAGGAAGCCCGTACGAGGTACGGCAAAGGACTGAACTTATATACATGGAAAGAAACATGTGATTTGAGTAACCTATATATGCGATATATTAGGTTGACATGGACCATTACACGACTTTGAGTAAGGGACAATCATGGTTAACACATAACAAGGCTAGAATACTAGTACGGAGGGTGTAGAGCAAATATACATGTAAAAACCAGTAAAGATATATATATATATATATATATATATATATGTGAAAAATTCCATAGAACGTTAGACTAAATAGATACCACGGGACGTGATGCTTGATAGGAACCTGACGGCCTGATACCTTGTTTTATCTGACTTCGTAATTTATCATGACACCTTAGTTTATCTGGGTACAGTAGTTCATCCTGTTATTTTGGTTCAGTTTATCTATCTTGACATCATCCTTGTGTTTACTTTCAGTTTATGCATGTCATGTCACCTTTATCTGTTTTTATGCTGGAAGTAGATAGGACTTACCAGTCTTTATGACTGACCCCGTTTCTTTCGCTTCTTGTCTTCCGTTTCCCCCCCCCCCTCCCCAGGTTACAGGGAGGAAATATTGTTGTTTAGTTCAGACTTCTTCGGCTTGAAGGTCATCTTGGATGGCATGGACTTTTCTTGGCTATGGCTACTTTACTGTTTTAATTGGGGAATAATTTATGAAAAAGGTTTCATGCTTCTTTATTTCAGCAAGAAAGGTTTTGATGTACTCTGATGTAAAAAGGCTTTTGACCTCATTTATTAATGGTATGAAGTTTGATTTTACTTCCGCTATTTTATATGTTCTGTCTTGTGATATTTCTGTGCATGTTTACCAATAATGCCCCTCTAAAGCTAGTGCATTCCTTTGCGAGTGACCCTAGCGGAGGCGGGGTGTTACATTTGGTATCAGAGCCGAAGGTTACTAGACTGGGCAAAAGTTCTTAAAGACCTTCTGAAAATTATTTGAAAAACCGTTTACAAAGAAGCATTTTTCAAGAAAATTTTCTTTTAAAAAGAAAAGGGCTATTCCCCAAAGGCCATTAGCATTATCCTTGTTTCCTTGATTGAATCTCTTTTCCTTTCTTTCCTCCATCTGTAGTCACAGTGGTTTTGACTGCGACTAGTCTTTCTAGCTGCGTAAGTGTTTCCCGTACGATGGAGGTGGTTCTCGAGAGACCGTTTCAGAGTTATGCATGAAAGGATAGTAAGAACAAGGATAAAGGATACGAGCTCAGGGATAAGCAACATGTTGGTATGGCTGAGTCCTAAAAGGAGGGAGAAAGATGAACAATGAAACCCATGACGAGAGAGTACCTTTGGCATGGTGAAACGGGACGGATAGTTAAGTATCATGGAACAGGGACAAGATCATTCGGAGGACAATAGTATGCTCTCATTTCTAGGGTACCTCAGAAGGAGGGTAACGATCTTGTTAAAGGTTTAGCTTTTCTTCTCTATCATCCTGTCGGGACTTTGTTTTGATCAACGCATCTTTTAAGTCCGCTTCGATGGTTGAGTCTCTGCACCTTAGTACTAGCGTAGTAGAGGATCCCGTTTTTGTCTCAAGTCCTATTGGAAGATCGGTCCATTTACTCATGGCTTGTTTGGATTTGAGAATGTCTATATCAAGTGTTGAGCTTGGAAATAATTCTTATGTTTATAAGTTGTGGATGGATTCTAGGGATGAAGTGGTTATCCAGTAAGGGGTGCCACTCTCGGTTTTAGAAGGAGGGTAGTTAGACTCTTGGCTTGCTTTGGTAATACCCTTGAAGTATCGCGTAACCTTTTCGGTTCTGTCATGATTAGTTACTTAGAATCCCTAGATGCCTTTGTTGGAAATTAGAAACCCGATCGAATGGTGTTCGCTAATAAGACGGATGGTTTATTTCGATTATGTATGGGTTATGGGAATTACCCTAGTAAGTGCGCACGGTAACTTGTTTACTTTCAAGAGAAAGTTTTTCTACGTGGAATACCTTATGGTACAAGGTCCAGGATTCACTAGTGAATTTTGAGGGCTCGCATGGAATAATGTGTACGCAGTCCTGTTTGCGCCAAGTATTCTAGAAGGAGAATAAGTGCAAGTGGAACGAGAGGCGACGAGGAAATGAGTTCCAACTCATGTTATGGAAACAGGAAATAAGAAGCTGCGAAATCGTGAAGTAAAAGGGGCGGTCAAGGCACGATGGAACTAAGCTCAAGGTAATGCGACTCAGGAGACTGAAGACTAAATACGTGCATGATATCTCTTTTGGGAATATATCCTCGATCCCTGTTTTTCTGTTGAGCTTGCTTGTAGGCTATCTTTTATGGATATCCTCTCGGTCCTGTCTCTGTTACAAACCCCGTACGGAGTTTGTTTTGTTTATCTTCTCGACCCTGTTTCAGGGAATCTTAGGTAGAACCCTGTGGATGTAAACATGTATTTGAAACATGTTATGGTTGATATGGTTGCAAATGGTTGCAAGTGGTTGCTCGTGGATGCGCGAATTTACATTAGATATTAGCTCGACTCGGTCACATTTCATATTGCATATGCACGAGTATTTATACTTGTTTATGGATGAAATTGAATGTGTTATCATGCGGATGTTGCATATGGTTGAATGTTTGTGCACGCATATAGTGTACATGACTAGGACTATTTGCATACATGATGGATTC
The DNA here is from genome assembly GCA_030737875.1 of Allium sativum. Lineage (NCBI taxonomy): Eukaryota > Viridiplantae > Streptophyta > Magnoliopsida > Asparagales > Amaryllidaceae > Allium > Allium sativum. The sequence continues at coordinate 389,692,741 of CM060921.1, forward strand.
ATAGCACTAAACATATTTTTGCATTCAAAAGATTTTTCAGGCCTGATCATTAGCATTAGCTAAGGAACATGTATACACACGTTTTGCATACATTTATAAAGCATTAGGAGTCGTCTAAGGACAATGGTTGCTTGTGGATGATGGTTTAAGTAGATGGATGATGGATGGTAGGATATGTTCTTCCTAACTTTGAGATTTCGGGGACGAAATCCTTTAAGAAGGGGAGAATGTAACAACCCGAATTTTTACAACACGTTAAATCAAGAATCAAGACAGAATTAAATTATAAATTCTGAATCAAGTGAAACGGTCTGTGCCATTGCGTTCGTCTTGGGAAAAATACGCGAAATAGAGTCCGAGTTTTCGAGAATCGGAGTCCGTATGACCCGTAAAAGGCCCAAAGACGATTTCTGGAAATTTGAACTTCAGAAATAGCTTTGAAAATCAGATCTGGGGCCAGGCGGGAAGTTTCCCGCCTAGGCAATGTCGACAGGGCTGTCGACAGGCCTGTCGACTTGGGCCCAGACCAAGTCGACAGCCCTGTCGACTTGCCTGTCGACAGAGGGTGGCCGGGGCAAGTTGCCTGGCGCACCTGTTTGTCTCACCTGGTCTTGTTCTTGGGCTGATTCTGGAAGCTTCCGAGATCTGATGGTCCTAATCTATCCTAGATCTAATCCTATGGCCTAAAACACTCCTAATCTCTATAAAAACACCCCTAAGCCCCCTCCTAAACCCTCATAAATCACTCTCTCCACGAAGTGCTGCCCAAATGCCAAGTGACCATGGCCTCCATCTCCAATCCCTAAAGCCTAAGCACTCAAATCGGGTTCAAATCAAGAGGAGAAAGCTTGCTACACCAAATCGGAGGGAGATCAACATTGCTATGCGAGTTCCATGATGATTCTTCAACAAAGGAGGCACCTTTCTTAGCCAAGATGATTCATGCTCCTTTCCCTAGGCCTAACTATGTAAGTTCTAGCTACTTTTAGATGGAAACGGTAGTTTTGATAATGACATGGGATAAAATGAGGCTAAACATGATTATGCGAACCTATATGAACCTTACCTTGCCTCTTGTGTTCATGTTTATGATTTTAGGCCATGTGAGTGACTTAATCATGCCTCTCATGCTATGCATAACCTAGTTTAACTTGCAAGTTTGGATCTTTATGCATGAAATGCTAGCTTGAACCTTTAGGAACCACTTTACTTGTGAAACATTGGCTAAGACAAGATTTTGGGGCTTATGCATGTTTATGAACCCAAACCCCTTATGCTAACATGCAAGTTTGTGGCCAAATCCTTTATGAGATTATGCATGCTCGTGGCCAATCCCCTCTTTTAAGTTGTGCATGTTTATGGCCAAACCCTTTTTGATAATATGCATGTTTGTGGCCAAATTCCCTTGTGACATTTTGTGTGTTTGTGGCCAAAACCCTTTTTATGACACTATGCATGTTCGAGGCCAATTTGTAGTCATAGTATTCCCATTATGTTGACTCGTCTATACTTACGTTGGAAACACGTTTTGGGGTTAGGATAGACGAGCGTGAATATACATGAGAAACTTAACTTGAAGTTTCATAAAAAAAAGATGACGTGAAACATGATTTGGGTTAAATGGGTATAATATGACAACATGTAACATTAAATATAACATGGAAGTTGACATGTGAGTATACTTGATAATGGAATTGGGAATTTACCTATTAAGTTAGGTCTACCCATATTCTTGAAAACTTGGATATGAACATGACACTTAGAAAACATAAGAGTGGCCAACTCGAGGTTGGGTTGAGTTTGTAGCGTAATTCTACCCGGAACCTACCGGCTTAACTAGTGGCTACAAACAATAGGATCCAATGTGGGAAGTTGGTCATGTTGTGCCTAAGACCCGAGGTTAGACCAAGTTGTGGTGTAAATCTACCCGGAACCCACCGGCTTAACTAGGTAACCACAACAAAGTCTAATGTGAGAGGTTGGGGTGCATTAAATAATTAATGCCACATAATAGGGTTAAGTTAATTTGATTAATGAGGCTTAACCAAATATGATATGGACAAATGGGTTATGTAATTTGATCAGGCTAATGATACTTAACAAAATATGACAGGGTTGGGTAGGTTAAGTAACTTGATTTGCCTAATGACACTTGACCATTTTTATACGACTAGTGGACGGGATTAAGTTAGCCAACACTTAATCAATCCAATACGATAGCTTGATAAGGTTAAGTAAATTTTCTTAATGACACTTAACCGGAAAATACAGTTAACGGATGGGGTTAAGATTAGACTTAACTAATCTAAACATGGCAATCGGATGGGGTTAAGTTAGCCTAGACTTAATTAATCCAACTTGGTAATTTAATGGGGTTAAGTTAAACACTTAACTAATTTAACACGATGATTTGATGAGGTTAAGTGACCTATACTTAACCAATCTAACTTGTTGATTTGATGAGGTTAAGTTAACCTATACTTAACCAATCTAACGTGAAAACATGATAAGGCTAAGTCACGAATCGTTTGGTTGCGCTTGACCGATATGACTCAGTAATTAGATAAGGTCAAGTTAATACATATACTGAACCAATCTAAAATGATAATTAGATGAGGTTAAGCCATGAATTGCTTGATATACTTAACCAACTTGACACATGGTTTGTAGGGTTAAGTTTTGGACTTGGATACTTAGCCAATTTTGACATGGTTTGTAGACGGGCTAAGTTATGAACTTAAGTGACACTTAACCCATTAGATAAACCCTAATTCGGAGAATTAGGTAAATAACCATAGTTAACAAGGATTATGGAAATAAGGCTAAGTGGTAAACCTTAGTTAAGGGAAACTAAGTAATAATTCTTAGTCAAGGAAGTTTGGACCACCTCTTAGATAGATGAGTAGCCCGATACGGTAGGTCATCGTTTAAGCATACGTATTGGAGCAGGCTATCTGATTTAGATAAAGGCTCCAACGAACTGGGTAACGAAGCAGCGGCTTCGGGGAACGTGAGGATATTCTTGGGATCCCTCTGTGAGCTGCCAGGTCATTATACTAGGCTCACGAGAGGTTGAGGTCTGCGGTAGAAGGACCAAGAATATGCCTTGGTTGCTATGCGAGCGACCTAAAGACTGGGGTGGATAGCAGTGAGTCGACGAATACATAAGGTGCCCGAGATAGCAAGTTCGTCGATCATCTACCATCTTGAGTCAAGCGTGTACGTACGGAAATGCAGGGAACACCCAACAGACCATAATTTGCTATCTAATTATGGGTGAGGTAGGCCGTAGGATGTGGGCTGGCCAGAGTGTAGTTCTCATGCAAGATTTTCTCTTGTGTTGCCTTTCACTAGTTGAGGGAGGAGTCTCGTGGGACCATAGCCACGTGTAGAAAAGCAGACCTTAGTATCTGCATCGGCAGATAAATCTAAAGCTCCCGACCGAGTCCTGTATTTCTTGTTTTGCCCTGTGACAGGACTCGGATGGCACGATGTGATACATGTGCATACAGTTATAGAAAAACGATTCACGATGAATGCATGGGAAAAAGGGCGCGGTTGAGGGTTAGCGTAATCCCTAGTGGCCTAGGTGGTTTAACCCAAACCGAAATACGAAAGAGTGCAATAGGTAAGCGTAATCCTTAGTGGTGCTAGGTGGCGTAAGTCCTAGTAGTTCAAACGATGATTCATATGGAAGAGCCTAGCTAGAACAAGGGTGATAGTCCAAACGATTTCAAGGACAATACGACATGAGGAAGCCCGTACGAGGTACGGCAAAGGACTGAACTTATATACATGGAAAGAAACATATGATTTGAGTAACCTATATATGCGATATATTAGGTTGACATGGACCATTACACGACTTTGAGTAAGGGACAATCATGGTTAACACATAACAAGGCTGGAATACTAATACGGAGGGTGCAGAGCAAATATACATGTAAAAACCAGTAAAGATATATATATATATATATATATATATATGTGAAAAATTCCATAGAACGTTAGACTAAATAGATACCATGGGACGTGATGCTTGATAGGAACCTGACGGCCTGATACCTTGTTTTATCTGACTTCGTAATTTATCATGACACCTTAGTTTATCTGGGTATAGTAGTTCATCCTGTTATTTTGGTTCAGTTTATCTATCTTGACATCATCCTTGTGTTTACTTTCAGTTTATGCATGTCATGTCACCTTTATCTGTTTTTATGCTGGAAGTAGATAGGACTTACCAGTGTTTATGACTGACCCCGTTTCTTTCGCTTCTTGTCTTCCGTTCCCCCCCAGGTTACAGGGAGGAAATACTGTTGTTTAGTTCAGACTTCTTCGGCTTGAAGGTCATCTTGGATGGCTTGGACTTTTCTTGGCTATGGCTACTTTACTGTTTTAATTGGGGAATAATTTATGAAAAAGGTTTCATGCTTCTTTATTTCAGCAAGACATGTTTTGATGTACTCTGATGTAAAAAGGCTTTTGACCTCATTTATTAATGGTATGAAGTTTGATTTTACTTCCGCTATTTTATATGTTCTGTCTTGTGATATTTCTGTGCATGTTTACCAATAATGCCCCTCTAAAGCTAGTGCATTCCTTTGCGAGTGACCCTAGCGGAGGCGGGGTGTTACAAGAAATATTTTTGGTTACTATTTTGCCTTTTAGATCATTATATTTCAAATTAAATAGGAATCTAATTCTTTAAGTTAACAGAGTAAGAATTTGTTTCATTTACTATTTTGCCTTAGTTCATGGTACTTCACACTAGTTAGGAATCAATTTCTAAAATATAATAGAACAATGTTTGGAAATCATTTCAGTATGGTCTTAAATATTTTATTATAAAAAAGTTTGAAAACTGTTTCAAATTGGTAGAACAGTGGGTGAAATTGGTTTATGAAAATCAAAATTATAACTGTAGATATGTAAGAATATACCAAAAATGTTAGTTGCTTTTCACTTGTTCTTTGTTTCACCTTACAAATTGTAGTAGTCAGTTCAACTGGTAAAACATTCATGGTTTTATGTATCCAGTCAGGGTATGTTATGATCTGTTTGACAATTAATTAATTAGTTAGTCATATATTTTCATTTATCACAGGATGACACTATTTACTAGTTTGTTTTTTTTCATTGATTAATCAGGTTGAAGGCATAAATGCTCAGGCAACTTCTACACTTGCTGGTGATTTAGCTGAAATCAATGCTATTAAAGAAGCCTTTAAGAAACCAGATGGTTTCAAGATCAATGGTACACGAATTTTTATTCTCTCTTTATTCACTTTGGGCACATGAAAAACAGTTTGCTTTCTTCAAACAAAACTGTACCTTTTGCTCTTTTCATATATTTTATGCCTTTAAGTCTATTTTTGAACATTGCCTTGGTGCTTCCAACAGTTGTGAAGCAACTTCTACAGTTAAGCGTGAGGCCATGATTGTTGGATGGCTGCACCCAAGCATAAAGCAATCCTTGAGTATTATTTTCCACTGTTGAGTTATTGGAAAAACAATTTGAGCCTGGCTTAGCTCGCCGGAATTGAGTCTACAAGCTAGATTTAATTTATAAATCAGTCCGATGACTGTTTTTTTTTCTTTTGATTTTTTTTATCATCTTGGTTTTCAAATTATATGTTGTTTTCAAAATTCAGGCTTTAATAGGAGCTGGAGGAAAGAGGCAGTATTCTGAAGCTAGTGTTAATGGTGATGATGTCGTTAATTTGGATGATTTCGAAAACAGATGTTAGACGACGAAGCCTTCGGAATGATAGAAAAAGAAGTATACATCGTTTGAATTGGTTGATGGTGGTTTTTTCATTTGGTCATAGTGTCACATTCGATCTTTGTAAGCTTCTAGAAATCTTGTTGTAGTCAAGATAAACTTTATAGAATTTGATATGAATTATTTAGTTTTGTTGTTTTCTTTTCAATACGTTGAAATATGGATTTGAAATTTGGTTTCATGTTGATTATTGCTATAAATTTGTGTTCATGTAGTTGAATGAAATAGTATATGATGATAGTATAAGATGCCGAATGAAAATGAAAATTCCAATGGTTTTGACCATTGGTAAGTAAGAAACTTCCCAGTAGTTATAACTTTTGGGATTAGAGAATTTCCTAATATATAGTTATAACTATTGGAAGTACAAAATCTCCTAACGGTTATAACTGTTGGAACAAAAAAATATCCCAAAGGTTATAACCATTGGAAGAAAAAGTCTCCTAACGGTTATAAACGTTGGTGAATACATTATGGAAATTGCCAGTACCTTTTACCAACGGTTATAACTGTTAATAACTTGATTTATAACAGTTATAGCTGTTACAAAATGACAATTCTTGTGTTGTGTTAGTTAACCTTTGAGCAAGACTTAATTTTGGTCGGCTTACCTTAACATGGGTTGAGATCATGCGGACTTAGCTAAATAAGATAGCCGAAAGCATGTTCAATTCTAGTAAGTTTTTCTTGAGTAAGATTCAGTTTTCATCCATTTTCCTTAACAAAACTTAATTAAAAAGCTTACGTTAAGATAATATAGTTAGCTTATCTTTTGAACGGTTTTATTTGGTTTAGTCTAATGACATTTTTTGAGTAAATTTAGTTGGTTTTCCTTAAGTGGATTGGGCCGATAGCCTAACGACTTTGCCTCGAGTAGTTTAGGTCGACTTCGCTTTTTTAGCCGGTTTAGTATAGTGACTCTACCTTGTGCAAATATGGTCAACATTTTCTTGGTCAAATTAGGTCGGCTCAATGTGGAAAAAAAATTCATAGATGTCTAAAAGGTTTTACATGAATTATGTTTGGAATAATCTCGCCAATCACCCATCAGGTGAAATACTAAATTGCAAGAGAAAGAAAATATTAAAGTCAACAAATGAAAGCAGTCCACTAAATCTAATTACAAAATCCAGAAGGCCCTCGGCACCCCAATGAACTTTTCAGCATTTATAAGAAAAAAACCTTAACTGGTGTTAAAGAGAAGCCCTGGGTCGTCCAGGCACTTCCAAGAGTGAGGAAGCCCTTATGTTTCTAGGTAATGAGCCTTTAGTTCTCTATACGCCTCACTAAATCACTACCAGATAAACAAGCGAAAAGTTGTTAACTAGTGTTAAAGTGAAGTCTAGGCCCATACAGGTACCTCCTATAGGGAGGGACCATTGACTCTATCTCAAGTAATGCGCCTTCAATGCCGCTATACACTTCACTAGAGCACCACCGACAGACATGCGGGATGACTAGTGTCAAGGCTAACCCTAGTCCGTCTAGGCATCTTATAGAAGGAGTCAATCATACCATAAAAGAGCTTCTGATCCACTAAGTCATTCTTCCAGATAAAGGTTCCAAATCATTGATTTATTACACTAGTAAAAATGTTTCAAGTTTATTAAATTATTCTACTAGATAAAAGCCTAATAGATTATCAAATCATCACACCAAATGAAGCTATGGATAATTAAATCAATCTACCAAATGGAGAGATCTAGTTCATCAATCTATTCCTCTTAATAATGGCTTTTGGGTCACCAAACTGGTTACAATCAATCTATTAATACATAAAAGTATCCAACAGTCATTTCATCGTTACCAAACAAAGATGCAGATTTATAAGTTTACAAGTATCAATCATATCAAGTGAGAAGAATTAAATCACACAGTAACTCAGACTCAAGCTGATACAAGTTCAAATAATATAAAAAAGGCCTAGATTATGGCAACAAAAGTTCATAACTGAAGCAGTGTTCATAAATCAACTAACAACAATGGCAAAAACAATGAGTAAAGTTCAGAAGGCCACATTATTACTATCTAAAAAAAGATGTCAATGTTGTGTGATATGTGTTAGGTATGACTTTATATCTTATATACTTCAACAAAAATAATCGTCTAAGTTAAAAGTTAATGAAGAATTTCCTTGAAGGACTCTTTTAAACTTTCGACACTTGGAGAAGAGTCTATAATGTGAGGACAACCGAAGTAAGATTTTTCTTTAGTTTCTTATCTCCATTCCTCGTATGATCGTCATTATCAGTAGAGGACATATGCTTGTCCACGAAAGTTTGAAAGTCTTTTATTGTTGATTTCAAGTCATAGGCCATCACTTGGAGCCTTTCACCTTTCCAGTAAAAAGATAGCTTTTGTCTGTAATTACCTTCATGTTAAGGAACATATAATTTGACGCACTTTGAGAATATGTTATCCCATTGTTTAATCAAATAGCACAATATTTCATATAAATCTTTAGCACTTATCACAACCTTATCGAGCTTTTGGAGGATTCTAAATTGCATAGAACGAATCACTCCCAAATGAAGAAGTTAGAGTCTACAGACACGACTCACCATCACTTGTAATTGGTCAAGACATTGAACCATGGCTTGTTTTCGTAAAAGATCCATTTTTAATTTGTTAATCATTTGTTGCTGCAAAGAAACCTCAAATCAGTTAATGAGCCCTTAAGTTGGGAAACAAATTTTATTAGTCAACTATTAGATCTCTTTATGTTAACCCTCTAGCCTTCTTTTTAAGTCTTCAATCATGTCTTCAAATTTGTAATTTTTTGAGTATGATAAAGATTAAAATAATTTAAAGCCTCAGAATTAGTAGGAAATCAAAGGTTAGAAGATTTTCTCCTTTTTATATCATGTGTGAGTCTGTTTATATATGTTTTTAGCCGGTACATGGTATCAAGACTGATCCCAACTAAGGTAGGATTTTCCAATTAATAAAATAAAATAAGAATAATCTATTAGAGCAATGAACGAAATTTCAAATTAAATCAATCGTATATTATAAGTTTTGACAAATACAAGTTTTGAAGAACTTTTTTTGAAATTAAAGAAAATATAAGTTCATATTCTTATTTAGAAAGATAAATCGTGTTATACATGATGTTGGTTTTAAAATTTCTGGCAATATCAAGCCATTTATCTCTTTCCTCTCCCAAGAATTCAAACATTGAATTAGGGGGATTATGATATATCTCTTGCAAATATTTTAAAAAGCAATTTCTAACTAAAGGAAGAGTCTCAAAAGATGAACTTTTCTCCTCAAATTCTAATTTTTGATTCACATATTTGTTCAAAAGATATGTTGAAATGGTGTTATTAGGTGATGATCTGGTACACATATCATATAAGATAGACTAAAAAAGATATAAAATACACTATTTATCAAATTTTCAAACCATAAATGTAACAGCTTTTCTGAGTTTGAATTTCAACAAAAACCAAAACACAAACACCAAGAATGTACCATGCAAATCTGGTACTTGCAAATAATAGGCACGAGAATAATCAGAGCAATAAAACTAAAATAACAACGGAAACAAGATAGGATAATAAATATCAACTATGACAACTACCTTAGTTGATAATCACCACATCAATACCGAGCATGAGAGAAAAATCATAAAACCAAGCACGAACACTTCCAAAGACCTATCTTTCCTAAGATAAACTAAGAGTTGCTATGAGGAGGAGGGTCGGAACAACACGTCCTAGTGAGGTGAAAATGTAAAATACTTCCTATAACACAATAATGTGTCCCGTTTGGTTTCACTCAAAATATATGACTAACAATGGTTAATAATTCTGGCCTAAACTTGCAAAGTTACGCACAATGATTAACAACTATATCCAAGGCAGTACTCCTCAAATATAGATTATTGTTATATACTGAGATAGAACCCTTACATATACATAAAGCCTTATACCACCCAACAAACTAACAACTAAGAGGCGGACCTTCTAACCACTTAATACCTCACTAAATCTAAAGAGATGGGTCAATGGTCACTTAAGACCTTACTCAAAATATTATACATACACACACACACACACACACACACACATATATATATATATATATATATATATATATATATATATAAGGCAGATTCCTATAATCACCTAAGGCATAAGGCGGATCAGTTGATCACTTAGTACCTTGCTAAGTGGTTTACTAACACGCTATTCAAAATTAAAGGACACTGGCTACGAAGTCACCTAACTACTAACTTAATGCTTGCATTATTTGCGCATATTCTAACCCCGTATATGGAGACAAATAGTAAGAAATCAATTATTACGTAACAACCCGGAGTTTTTAGCGATAATTAATTTATTATTTAATTAGATTCCAAAAATGAAATTTTTGTAAATAATAGGATGTGACCATGAAACATGGATCGTTGCGTTCATGATGAAATTCTGGTCAACTTTGATATTTGGAACTTTGTGGACAGAGTTCGTATGAAAAAGTTAAGGATAAAATACGAAAATGGACAGAAAATAATTAAAACAGAATAATATATAAGGTAACAATTTATTACCATTAAACCCATGCTCCCCACCACTGCCAGGTCGACCTAGCTAGTCAACCGGGCAGTCGACCGTTGGATCGACCTCTGGTCGATCCTGACAGTGGTGGCTAGGGTTTAGTTATATAATTTATTATATATCGACAAAGGTTCTTTATAAAATTTAATCTAATAGTTCAGAGTCATTTCTACACCTATAAATAAAGGGATAGACCCCCACTCTTTTGCACATATTTCTGGAGGCAGCAGCAAAGCTCTGCCATTTCCAATTCTCCAATTTCTTCTAAAACCTAAAATACAAATTTATAAAAATCTAATCAATAATTAGTGGGGAGATTAAATTCATATTTATGCAAAAGGGTTGGTTCTTCAATTAGGTAAGTCTATTTGAATTTCCTTCTACTTTTCCTATTCTTCTTTAAGATGTGCAAATCTAAATCTGCTTTTGTAAATCCCCTTTAAAAATAAATAGTAAATCTGTAGGGTTTAGGAATTATAAGCCTAAAAGTTGTGCTCAGATTCATATTTGGATAGCTTTCAGGTGAGTGGGAAATATATATGTTGTTTATAATAACTTATATAATTCGTTTGTGTTAAATCTAAATTATTTGCCTAAAAGTATCATATATTTTTGTCTTTGTCATATCTGAAATATTATGAATATAAATTAGATATATATATGTAGGCCTTTCAGTTTAAATTATCATATTTCCTACAACTATTCTTAGATTTGTTTGTAGTTATTGTAAACACCTCGGATCTGGAAATCAGTCCCAAAATTGCTATTAGAAGTGTAGTATTTTATATAAGATTCATAGGATTTTGGTGTTGATTTGTGATTTGTGTAGTTTGGTTAGATTAAAACCTTGTTTATGTTTGATATTGTTAGGGGGGTTTCTTGGTTATTGTAAATATGCCATTTTTGTTCTTTTAAATAAAAATGCGCTGCTTGAAATTAGTAAGAAATATATTCCTATTTTGTGATTTGAAATACGTTAATATCCCTTTTCTAAATATTTTGGGCAAGATTTACAATAATTACAGTTATCAACCTTTTATGATATTTTGAATCTTAAACAAGATTAAATACAAAAAAGTTTGTTTTAGTCGTTAGTTTAGATCAGAAAATAAATAGTAAATATTAATAAAATAAAAATTAGTAACTACATTAATTCTACTCTTAACATCTATATATGTGCATATATATATATATATATATATATATATAAATCCTATCCGTCCAAATCTACGTAAATAATGCTATTACATTATGTTAATAAATGGTTTTTGTTATTTGTTTGAATAGGAAAAGTTTCTGCTTTATGGGGATGTATATGAAAACATAACCCATCTTGAATGGAAATAAATACCACGACTGTTATAGTAATAAGTAAGGAATTGATTTGCTATATTTAAAAGGTCATGAATAAGGTAACAAATATTGTAACCATATATGTTTTGGAAAAACGAATTGAATAAGAAATAAATACCTAAATGGTTATAATTAAAATTAGGAATATAAATAGGGATTATAACTCCAACAAGGGAAATAAATACGTAGTAAACACACGATACACACACACACACACACACACACACATATATATATATATATATATATATATATATATATGTATGTATGTATGTATGTATATATGTATGTATATCAATAGGAACTAAATGAAACTAAATTATTATATGGGAGTTACAATAGTAAGATTAGAATTTAAATAAGACTGATATAATTAGATTTAATAGGTTGATTGTTGCCTTGGGAAGTATGACCGCTTGGATCATTAATGATAGATAAAGATAAATAGGAATAATAAATGGAATAAAGGGGATTAATGAGGATTGGTCGTCGTAGTAAATGTTAAGTTCAATAAGGAAATAAATAATTAAACATCATAGGATATGAAATTATAGGTTTTTCTTATTTATTCCAGTTAATCTGGATTTAATATAATTAAAAATAAAGATTGGACTTAGTAGATTAATGATGTGAGGTTAGTTGCCTTATTTGACAGAAGTCTACACTTTCCAACAGTCGAATATAGCTACAACTGAGGTGAGATATAATTAACTATCGGAACCCGTGACTATAGCTAATTTTGTAACAAGAATCATTTCCTAAAATAAGTTTTACTTTAAGTGTTAAGGTATTAAGTGGTTGTAGGGCCCACCTCTCGTCTAAAAGAAGAAACTAAAAAGGAAATAATTTATGAGCGTAGCATACTTCTGGATTTAAGGTATTAAGTAGTAGTATCCATCTATTGGGTATTAAGTGATTCGATTCACCCTTCCCCATAAGGGTAGAATCATTGGGTCCTCCCTTAAAAGGGTATTAAGTGATCGAATAGCTCGCCTCTTCGTAAATAAGAAGTATAAATGGCTAATTGGGTACGAGATTGGTAATTTCCATGATAGCCCGCTTCCTCTAGGTATTAAGTAACCGAGTTAGAGTCCGCCCTAGGAAAAGGTATTAAATGACCACCACAGAGTTACTATTGGTATGCATATCCTATAGGAAGTATTAAATGACTAGGAGATTTACCAATAAGGTCTGTTAGATAATAACACAGGGTTTCACTAAGGAAGGTCATAAATGACGATTAGTCGTCTACCTATCCTGCAGGTAATCAGTGACTGCTTACTACCTCTTGTCTTATGTAGGGCTTGGGGATATGCGTGAGTGACGAAATTCTTAAATTAGTGGGACTTAGTAGCTAGTGTCCTCTAATTTTTATTAGTATGGGGTAAACCTCTATGTAAGGCCTTAAGTGAGCAATAGATATGCCTTGGGTTTTTAAGCGATCGAAAGGATCTGTAACAACCCTGATTTTTGGAATCAATTTAAAATTTATTTTTAATTGAATTTAATGGATTTTGAATATTTAAAATGATTTATTGTAAGAATTAATGAATTAAAATTCATTTGAATCGAAGTTTTAACGTATAAATTTAAAGTTTAATTAAAACGAACTCGTAATGGCGCGGTAGTTTGAAAATTTGGTTTGAACTTTAAATGAATATACAGAATCGGTATAAGTCAGACTTCAGTAAAACAAAAAACATTAGAATCTATTTAATTATATCTTTCTAATGAATGTAAAATTTTATATTTCATATTATAAATTGTAAGTTAAGTCCAGATTAAAATTTAAAAATAGTCGCTATGGAATTTATTAATATTTTAAATTATATAAGCCCCTAAAAATACTCATTTTGTAAATGACCAATGTTTTCGATGAAATTAATTTTGTTGGATCCGGAATGTCAAATTATTGTCATGTTTAAAATTCGAAGTCAATTGGAATTAGTATGTGAGCATAGTAAATTCAAATGCCTGTTGAATTTCAGTTGTAAATTAAATAAGCTAGTTATAAGGCCATTTTTCAAATGGTCTCCAAATTCGACAAAATTAATTTTGTTAGAACTGTAATTGCAAAAGATAGCTAGTTTTCAAATTTCATAGTTTTTGGAGTCAGTATGTGGTCGTGGTAAATTAAAATGTATGTTCAAATTCAATACTGAACGTTATATTAATTTATATTTTAATTTGATAAAAATCGATTGAATCAGCTTACGAGACATATGCCATTATGTCCGAAATGGGGTTATTTGGTTAGGGGCGACATTCATTAGGATTCGTTTTTAGTTCGGAGTCATATCAAGTAATTGGAGAATAAAATATTAATTTATACATACATACATACATACATATATAAACATAAACCCTAGGCCCTATTATTTCTTCCATCGCCGCCACATTTTAATGGAAGGCTTATATCACTCGATTCTTCTCCTCCAATTTTCGCAAAATACGTTAATTGATTTTCCAAATTCCCAAAACAAAAATCGAAGAGAATTTCATTCTCTTTAAATCCATATGGACATGATCAGATTTCATGTCATATCGTGCTTGATTTTCTCCCTTGACGTCGACTGTTCACATCGGATTTGGGGAGACATGGGGGCGGACAGTTGATCCTGGTTCCGGGCGGTGGTGGCTGACGTCAAGGCCTTCGACGTGGTATCAATGGATGGCCGTCCGGTTATCGGTGGAGGGAGCGGTGGTGAGCCCTAGGGGAACGGTTATGGGTTCGAAGGAGCAGCATGTTCCTGGAAGCTAAATCGTGAAGGTAGAAAGTGGGTTAAGATATTTAATTAATTAATTAGATATTTAATTTTCTTAATCATATAATTAAAGTTTAAAACACTGTAATTTCTTCAAATCAAAACAGAATTTGACGAAACTGAGTTCGTTGTAATCGCGTTGTCGAGATCTCCGCCATGGAACAGACCAAGAAGAAACGGAGCAAGTTCAATATTTTGACTAAATTAAATGTCTAGTTTAATTTAGTGAAAACAATTGTTTCTAATGATTTCGAACCGATCAATGTGAGAACTCTCTCACTCCAATATTTTGTATAGTTATTTATTTTTATAACTGAATATATATTGATTATCTGTGATTGCAATATTTGTTTGATGATTGATGGATGTTTTGCAGTTTTAATGCTATCATTATTAAAATTGTGATTACAAGTGTTGATAAATAAAATGTTTATATTATAGATTATTCTAGGATGACAATTTACCCATATGTCTCCCAAATATGTAGATATGTTCACATGGACTGTGATGTAAACCCTACACAGGTGCTGGGACGATAATTTTACACATCGCCCAAGTGTACGTAATTATTATTGATGGTTGAAAACCCCACATAGGTCTGGAGATGATAATTAATTCACACATCTCCCATGAATTTAGTTGTATGTCAACCGATTGATTGATAGACCGTAATAGCGTTATTTAATTATTTAATGCTTATACAGTTGTAGATGCACTCTGGATGTGAATTGAATGTTTAACAGTTGTTTATCACTATTTTTGAATACATGTAATGTATGAAATCCATATAATTAAGATTATATGGTAATTGATTGGGTCACATTCCGATTTAGAATATAAACGAATGTTTTAATATAATATTTTGAGAAGAATCAAAATATGATTTTGATGTCCGATTTTGGGTGGACACGAAAATATTAAAATATGAAGCTGAGTCAAGTAGTAAACGCCATTTTAACTCAACCGGATTTTTCTATCGGTTTTATTCATTTTTATAATGAATGCTGAGAAAATGGATTTCAAAATCTGATATTTTAAAATATTATTATTTTAATATTATAATAATATGGATTGTTCAATTATGATTTAGAATTGAAATGGAAGTTAAAAATCGTTCTTAAACGAGATTATAAATGTTTTATAAAATACGTTTTGAAAAGAAATCGACTAAATCTATTATATATAATAGAATGGTTTAATACGAAGATAGTTGATTTTGAAGAAAATGATTGAAATAGAATTTTAAATGGTAGTTGAATAGTTCATAATATTTATAAATTATTTTGGGAAACATTTTCAATTTTATTTCAATTTATAAATCGAATTCGGGCTCGAATAGAATGCGTCGCACAGCGACAGTTCGCGAACGTCAACCCGTAACTTTGAATTGATGTAACTGGAGATCCGACCGTTAGCTTCTCGTAAAACCAAAACTCTTGGGTTTGTATCAAAAAGATCTTTCAATTGAATATAATAGATTTAAAATCCAATGGTTATATTTTAAAATATGTCCAAATCAGTTTTGGAAAAGGTCGCTATAGATGCAGTTCGGTGGCCGATATTGGAAATCGTCTGTGAAGGCCTTAATAAAATTATTCAAAATTGGAATAAATTATGTAAAATCATAATAAATGATTTGAAATAATTTTAGATGAAATATTCCACGTTTGTAAAGATATAAATATTTTTATCTGAATGAACTAGTTAACGACTAGAATAAATAACTGAAAGGAATTGGAATGGTTTTAATCTAACCAAAATTTTCCAATATAAAAACTGAAATGGATTTGAATGGAAATAATCTTGGGAATATTTCAATATTGGATTCCATGATTATATAGATATCATTGAGGAATTTGAAAGATATAAATATCATTATTCCTACTACGATATTTGGTGGTTTCAGAATTTGATATTGATTATAAGCCGATATAATTTTTATTCAGAGCCTTGTATTTAATATCAAATTGGATTTTGGGTTTGTCGTGAATGGTGTCTTCAATAACACTGTTCCTAAACCCAATAGAGAATAGAATAAATCTTTTAATTAAGATCTGGAGAAGTTTACTGATTAATTTAATTGGAATTGAATTGAAATTGGATTTTGGGTTTATCATGAACAATGTTTTAAATAACATTTGTTCTTTAACCTAATTAATAGTGAAGATATGATTTGGAATTTATAATTCTTTTTATCAAGATTTGATGGAAATTTTCCAAAGTAAAGTTTTGCAATTTAATATTAAATTGGAATTGAATGGAATTTAATTTAGTAATAATCGAGATGAGCTTCTATAATGGAAGACCGTTACTATTTGTGGAATTTAAAAGCCATTCCCGCTATTCCACTTATAGTATTAGTCTGATACAAAAATTTATATAGATTATAAACTGTTTAGATTTCCGTGAAGATTCCATATTAAATGGAAGATGATTTTGGGTTTATCATGAACTGTTTTCTAAATGACATTCGTTCTTTAACCCAGTTAAAGATAGGATTTATTTCCTTAATTTGAATAATCATTAAGTAATGATTTTTGAGATTAAAACTAAATGGAGATTTAATGAATGTTAAATTAGATTGAAATATGAATAAGGTAATTAAATTTACCGAATTTAAGAAATGACCGAAAGTGGAGTACCACCAGTTTTACTCCATGCAATAGCTAAATCTTTAATTAGATTTCAAACGAGAAATAGTAATTAATTTTACCGATAACACAATGGGTGTTAGATATGGAGTACGACCAGTTTTGCTCCATGGGATGAATAGGTTGGGATTGGGATAATAAAATGAATGATTACTTCGGCAAGGCTCGTTAATCCGCAGTAGCTAGTAAACCTTAATTTGGTTTAAGATCGTGAAAAGATAATATAAAATCTTTTGAAATGATTTCCAAGAATATATGAATAAATGAATATTTTGGATTGGAATGAGGCATATGATGTGTTTATATTTTACATGATGATAAGATACACGAGTTATTCGGAAAGACCGGGTTTAACCCATTCTGAGTAACTGATACGACGATTAAAAGTCGAAGAATTGAAGACGATGGTTAAAGACCAGAGATCTTCACATCGTTAGGATGCTTACTGATGTCTTGATTGGGCTATACACCTAAGACGAGGTAATAAGTGGTGGTCATCCAGATGTACTTGGAGATCGACTGGATATGCGAGGGCTTCTCTCCTATATTGGACATATAGGATGAGGAATAAGGTGCCTCCGGTTTCATTTAGACCCATAACGGACCTGCAAATGGATTATACAACTGACATTGTATTTCGCACTATATTTGTTGATATCTGCTAAATATTTATATCTGTTTGGTGGCGGAGAATTTATTCTCTTTCTTAACACCTTTCACTGAGACGTATGAGCTTAGAGGTTATATATTGGTGGAAATCAATGGTGTGGTATGGATTGACAATGTGGCAAGCTAAGATGCAATGATCAAGGCTTTTTTTGAAAAGCAGGGCCTTGTGGTTGATTATCAAAGCACAGCTTTAATATAGCATAGCTTTGTGTAGTATTAATTCGCGAGCTTCACACCTCGATATGAACCAGAAATGGGATGAGGACAGCAGAGAAATACAGAACATGTGTTTCTTTCTAGCTACGAGTGATATCATGGTATGGAGCCCAGATATTTTACTTATGTCGATGTTGGATGATAGAAAGCGACATACCTCAGATTTGATTTGGGTCGCCAATGGCCCTTGATGGTCGACAAACTGACCATGATTTCAGGTCCCAAAGGACCGGGAAACGTATTGTTTAGGCATAACTGATCAGCGATGGCTGACCAGCTCTGCATGATCCAGGTTCACTTGTGGGTGAGTCCTGAGGCATGGGCTAGATTGCCTCGAATTGGCGGAGGAAGATCTCTTGCCTTGGTTTATAGATGGAATCCAATTTCCAATACGTGACTTTAGATTTCAGTTGAAAACCTACATGGCGACATAGTAGGATGGGGTATTATGCCGTCTATGATTGATACATTTATATTTGAAGTTGATTTCTTCACTATGCTCTAATAATAATAAAAGATAAATTTCGCGTATCAAGCATATTTGGCCATTATAAGGTAAACCTCCATCCTCCGGTTTGTGTTGCATTCTGTGATGGGACCTAAGTCTTATAATGGCTTCATTTTTTCCTTTTTAAGGATTGCGTTGTTTATTTATGGTATTCTTGGAAGAAAACCCATTCCGTGTTATACGACGTGGTCCCTTGATTTACCAAACATTAAAATAAAGCTATAACTGTTTTAGTTCTCACACCAGTCCCATGACTGACTCGGTATTGTTTTTCCCACCTAAACTTTGGGTGCCTATATTTTCCACATGGGCTGCTAGTAGTCCTGGATTACGGCTGGAGCTATATTCAGAAAGCTTTGTATCCGTGTATTTCTTTCAGTTGTGGTAGTTGAAGTTTTCCGCTGCACATTATATTCATGTATTTATATTTCCGCTGCTATGTAATTTAAATCTCTAATATTATTTTTCCATTGTATATTATGTATTTGTACTCTGATGTAAATTGTTGTAATAGCAAAGAAATATTCTCATGTTTGGGTTTTAATGAGTCGTGTTCTCAAAGCAATCCGCCTTTTCGTTTGGTTAAGGTCGGCCAGTAAGTCTGGGTCGTCACAAGATCCACCCTTATATTATATTGATAGTGCGAATTTAAGAGGCTATATAGAGATAACATAACTCCTTATGGAAAATTGAATAGTATGAAAGTCCGCCTCTTAGTTTTTGGTAGTTGTTTGAATGGTGGTTTAAAGGCTTCATACTTATGCGTAAAAGTTCTATCTCAATATTGCGATATTGTTATCTTTAGGTTTTGTCTTGGGTATCGTAGTTAGTCGTTGTGTGTATATCTTGATTAGGTTAGGTTAGAATTACTAGCTTTGTTAGACTTATGTTTTCGTGGAGACCAAACAAGATACATTTGTGTATTGTAGAATGTGTTGTACATTTTCTACTCAACATGAATTGTTGTTCTGACCCCCCTCCCCCATAATATCTCTCGGGTTTATCTCGAGGAAGGAAGGTCTCAACAAGTGTTCAGGTCTGGTTTTCAGTTCTTGTTCCCTCATTCTCGGTATTGATGTGGTGATTTTTTTTAAAGTAGTTGCCTAAGTTGGTACTTGTCATCCTAGCTTGTTTCTGCTCTGAGTTAGTTTTATCATACTATGATTATGCTTATGCTCATTATTTTTGCAGGTAGCAGATTTATATTCTTCATGCTTGGATGGGTTTGAGTTTTTATTTTTGTCAAAATTTAGGCTCAGAAAAGTGTATGGTGTTACATTTAGTATTAAAGATTAGGTTTAGATGATCAGAGGAATTAATAAATTAGGATTAGTGAGTGAACATGTTCGATTTTCTTTTCTATATTCGTCGGTCTTTCTTCTTAACTCTAACTTAATTGGATGTTGAAATAGTCATAAATCTATTTATTTAAGATAGGTTTAAAACGACTAGGAGTAACAAGTATATTAAGTTCGAGTATTCAGCTAACACCGAATAACCCCACGTGTGTTTGGTGATTTATTTTGAAGAGCATGAGGACAACATAGGGTGAATCTCGTAGATTTGAGTTTGGTGATTGGGCGCAAATCTAGTTACAAATGAGATAGTCACGATTTCTATTTTTTGGTTTCGTTGGGAGTTCTAGCCGATGACCTTTTCTTGGTCTTAAAATGGGAAATTCATGTTAATGTATCATTATAGTCCGGAAATATAATTATGAAGTATATCCAATTGTTATTTCTTTTTTTGGCAAAGCTATCCGATTTTATAGTGGGCGCACCACTTTTATTAGAAATAGTTAAGGAGGAAAAAGATTACTACATAGGCATTGAAATCCCCATCTAGTTGAAGTGCCAGAATACTATAGATATATATATACAATACAAGAGAGAAACTGAGTGTTTCTGCTATTACATACCTGGTTTGAGGTACCAGGGCACTGAAACACAGCTAATCCTTAATAAAGGAGGAGGAACTGGAGTCATCACTACATATAACGTTGACATACTCAAAAAAAAGGTACAACATGATTAGGTACAAAACACGGGTTAGGGCTACAAAACTCGTACTCCCGATACTAAGTAGAATCAAGGAACAAAGATATATTCTTCTCACCAAGCTCACCCTCCACAATGGGCTTAAAATCATCTTCCACTACCTTATATTCCAATCTCCTAAAATCGTCTTCATCGTTATTGACATATTTATAGTACATATTTTGATAAGGATCATATCCCAACCCAGAAATATCATGAACCCCTGAGCGATCATCGAAGAACCAGTAGATACCATCATCTTCGGATTCGTCGATGGAAGAAGCGTCGGCATTTTCCAAGTTTTCATCATTACATGGAGCAACAGTTGCTAGAACGGGTTACTGAGTGATATGTGGTGGGTTGTATCATTCAATGGAGCTTTTTGAACCCATTTAACAATAGGTAAATGAGGAAGAGGTACTCGTTCAAATTGGGGAACAGGAGTTGGGGCAGAATCCGATGGTTTCCAAGTGTAAGCAATATGTATATAACCATATCCATTTGATATTTCGCTTTGTAAATCCGGGTAATATTTCGATAGAATTATTCGTTTGAATCCTTGGCCTTACATTCGGAGAAAATCCAAATTTTTAATACTATTTCGGAAAGGAAAAAGCGGTTTCAGAAATTCTAAACTGTAGTTTTCAAGAAATTGTTTATAAATAAAAATTGGCGAAATAAATAAAATTTTATAATTTTAAATCTTACCATGTTTCAAACTGTTGGGTTTTCTGTAATTTTAATAAATAATCCATATTGATAAAAACAAGGAATATGAAAATGACAAGGAATAAGCCTCGAGATTCAGAAACTAAAATCACTCATTTTTGTGATTTTTAGTACTCTTCTTTTTGGATATTTTGAATGATTTATCGAAATTATTACAAATAACGTTCTAGAGATTTAAAAATCTCGACAATTATGAACATGGAAAGGTTGTTCCAATCAGTAATTGTAACACCCCATGAATTCTATAACGTTAAGCTTCACAAATTAAAGTATAATTAATTATAAATGATGAAATCAAGGTAAATGGGTTACGCCATTGCGTTCGTCTTGAAATTCTGCTTGAGATAGAGTCCAAGTTTGCATAAAACGGATATCGTATGAAGAAGATATGGACGAACGAAGTTGGGCAGAAAAACCAGAAAACGGGTCAGAATGCACTGGCGCACTTGTGAAGTGCGCCAGAACAAAGTTGAACTGGCGCACTTGGGAAGTGCGCCAGTACATTTTTACCCTGGCGCACCTGCCAAGTGCGCCCAGGTCAGAATGACCTGCTGGTCAGGTTCTGGTTGGCCTGGTCAGGGTCTGGTCGAATTCTGAGGCTTGGCTGAGTCACTAGGGCTTACATGTCACTTTCTGATTGGCTTCTCTTGAGATGGATGGTCTGGATTCACTCTAGCTTCATCGACGGCTCTAATTAGATTGAAACTCTATAAATACAACTCAAGTCTAACCCTAAATTCACACAAATAATAGAAAACAAAAGCCGTCATGCTGCTGGAAAGGAACTAGGGGTGGTCGTCAATAAGAAAACCTAGAGACAAGCCAACACTAAAGCCTAAGAGACGAATCAAATTAAGAAGAAGATTAAAGTTTAATCAAATCAATCAACGCAACGTTAGTCTACCCAAAGGAGTGCATCTCAGTTTCAGAATTCAGAATCCAGAATTCAAGATTCTGCATTCGTTGTAAGTATAGTGACCTTTCAGAATATGAATAAAAACTGTGATGTGATTCGATGTAAATGAAAATAGAATCGTGTTGTTATATCGTATAAATTTTGTGTATTGTAATGGTTCTATCATGACTTGTGTATTGATGTTTGTGGCATAAATTGATTGATGCAAGCCTATTGGACAATTGTATATGAAAACAATGGCACTTGCAAGTTTGTGGCAAAAACTAGAAATTGATCCCTTTTTGTATATGTCGATGGCATGGACTATGTATATTCCCTTTGTCTAAATTAGAATTTATGTAAACATGTTATAGACCTTTTATGCCTACATGACCCAAAACCTATGATATCATTCTTATGTTTATTGGCAAGTATAATTAGATCTATGCTAAGTATCGTTTGGGTTTCATAAACTATGCAAGTTCATTTGCAAGTAAAATTGGATCTATGTTAAGTATCGTTTGGGTTTCATAAACTATGCAAGTTCATGTTGAAATAGGCTATATGGTTAGATGTTAAAATTTGTACATTTTGTGAATATACAACATGCTAGTTTTGTGGTTGATATTATGCCAAGTTAAACAGGTTTAAACACAAGTTTGTATTAGCCTAAACTATGCCATTTGATATGTCACATACTTAGTCATACTTTGATTTGAATGCAAGTTCACATGACCCATGTTATATGTTAGTTGAATCGCCAAATTGCAAGTTCATACCTATGATGTTCATATTGATTATGCCAAAAATGCCAAGTTTACACCTATGTCACGTTTACGTTTATGACTTCCCTTATGCCTATTTGTGTGCGCTAAATTAGGCTAAGTTTTTAGCCTATTATTATATGTTAAAAACTATGCGAACGAAGATTAGGCTAAGATTGTTAGCCTAATGTTTAAATGGGGTAACGTTGGGAATATTTGAAAACTTGACATAAAAATATATGAAATTGGCATGTTTGTCACATGCCAAAATTGGTGGCATTTAAACGGTATAAATTCTTATACCAAAAATGTTAAACTTGGAATGTGGGCCATAATATTTAATTGTTGACAAATTTACATATATTCAGTAATAAAGACAAATATGTAAATTTAGAAAACACGATATGCTTAACCCGAGGTTGGATTGAGTTGTGATGTAAACCTGCCCGGACCCGCCCGGCTGTCCAGTAGTCACAACAATACCTATCCAATGTGGGTGGTTAAGCATTGAGCCCAATAAGGACCCGAGGTTAGACTGAGCTATAGTATAAACCTGCTCGGAACCGACCGGCACATCCAATAACTGTAGCAATACCTGTCTAATGTGAGTGGTCTGGTGCTCCTAAGAGGCTAAGGACAGATGGTAGGGTTAAGTCAACTATAACACTTAACCAAATTCAACATGTTAACAAGAATTGATGGGTGGGGTTAGGTAAATGCAGACACTTAACCACTTAGCATGTTTGACTAGAAAATCCTGGTAACGAGGGACCCGTTTCAGCAGTAACCCAAGTTAGGTATCAACGGTACCCTGAAACTAGGCAGGGTGGGGCACGATTACTAGGCTGATTGTAAGCGGTCAAATGACGGCGGTAGGTGCACAGTGTAGGTCTAACGGGGTGCGGGCGTGCACACACTCCGGAGCAGACAACTAGGACACTAGGGACACCAATAGTATAACCTATGCCTTCTAGTTTTGTGTCGGGGCCGCCACCATAGGTCTTGATACACCCCATGGTGGGACCAGCATAGGTATCTACAATTCTTGGGGGCCGTATGACACATGTTAACGCGAGTAGGAGCCGATCTTTAGAAAATGGGGATCACTTCACCCTCACCACGGGGTGCCAGTTAGAATAAACTCAAGTAGGTGCAGAGATATAGTATGGGTGCGATAGTACATTCGACACTTCCTTAGCTTGTGACACTTTCCTATTTTTAGTTTACATCCATCGTACCCTTTTCTTATTCACATATTGAAGAGTTACTAGATTTACTCAGGCTTTACGTCTGACCCTATTTTCTTTTCGTCTTCTTTTCTTTCGTTTCCCCCCCTCCCAGGTCCACAGGGAGGAAACAGCTCAACTAAGTCAGACTCTTTACAAGCACCAAGAACGTAGATGTATGATTTGGATCTTTCTTGCTCGAATAATGGCTTTGGATATCACTATGGGGATTTTTGTCACTTTATTTATGTTTTCATGCTTCTTTAATAATCAAGGCAGTTATGAGGTTGTAATGTTGGAAGTATTTTGAGACAATTATGGAAATCTTTTGTTTGATACACGTATTGATGAAATAAAAGTTTGTTTGGTTTCCGCTGTTTAAAATATGTGTATTTATATCTTTCTTGAGTTTATCTGTGGCTTTTACTTATAAACCTCCACCAAAGTTAAGGCATTCCCTTTGTGAGTGACCTTGACGGAGGTGGGGTGTTTCACTTGGTATCAGAGCATAGGTTTACCAGACAAGATAAAAGTTTTTGAAAATTGTTTTCAAAAAGAAAGTTTAAAGAAGAATTTTTTTAGAAAAAGTGTTATATTTATAAAAAAGACAAAATCCCCCAAAGCCATGTGCCCTATCTATCCCTCTCTATCCTTCGTTTTGAATTTTTCCTTTCTATTTCAGTATGTCTGGGGACCTTACTCCCCAGCTACAGACGCTTTTACTCCTCCTCCTCCTCTGCGCGAAACAGCAAGCGGAAAAATCACAGAACAAGAAGACGGATAATAGTTAAGGAGGAAAGGACCACAACAATAATAACAAGACACGTGAGAAAAGGAAATGTTATTTCTGTGTCATTGATGGGCATATAGTCCAGGATTGTAGAAAGAAGAAGATGAAGATGGGGGCATGCTTTCAGTGTGGTGATATTGGACATATCAGTAAGAACTGCCCTAAGAAGCAAGGGCAAGGCCCGCAAGCAGGACCTTCTGGGGGTACCTCTTTAACTTCTTCTCCTAAACGCTTTGTTTTATCTTGCTTATCTTCTCAATCCTATCTTGAGAACGAGGTAGAAATATTTCTGTAGAAAGCTTAGTTTATCTTTATGATCATCCAGTTCGTACACTTTTTGACTCTGGCGCATCACACTCTTTTATTTCATCTGCCTTAGTAGAATCTCTGCATCTAGACACTAGTATGGTAGAAGATCCCTTAGTAGTTTCAAATCCAATTGGGGGCTCCGCTTACTTGTCAATGGTTTGTTTGGGTTTGAAAATCTCTATTCTCAGCGTTGAGTTTAGTTGTAATGCCTTTGTTTTGGGCTTCTCGGGATATGGTTTGATCTTAGGCATGGACTGGTTATCCAGTAATAGTGCCATCCTTGACTGTGAAAAAAGAGTAGTTAGACTCTTGACTCGGCTTGGTAACACTCTAGAAATTTCTTGTAATCCCTTGAATGCTGTTATGCTTAGTTATCTAGAGTCGCTTGATGCTTCTGATGAGAATTTGCAATCAGTTAGATTAGTCCGGGAATATCCGGATGTCTTTGAGGAAGTGAAAGGCTTACCTCCAAGGTGGGAAATAGACTTCCACATATATCTTGTGGATAACGCAAAGCTTGTAGCTTTACCTGTCAGACACATGGCTCCAAGGGAGAGAAAGGAGCTCAGTAAGCAGGTTAAAGAACTTCTCGAAAAGGGGTTCATTAGATGGAGCATTTTGGAATGGGGTGCTCCAGTGGTGTTCGCAACCAAAGCAGACAGTTCGCTTCGCCTTTGCGTCGTCTATAGGAAGTTAAACAAATTGACCAAGAAAAATAGGCACCCTCTTCCCCGAATCGACGATTTGTTTGATCAGCTTGTAGGGGCGACGGTCTTCTCCCAACTTGATCTGGCAACTGGGTTCCATCAGCTAAGAGTAGCTGAAGATAGCATTGATAAGACAGCTTTCAGAACCCCAGACGGTTTCTTCGAGTGGCTTGTCATGCCTTTTGGCTTGACAAACGCACCCGCTTATTTCGTAGACCTAATGAGCAGGGTGTTCAGAGAATTCCTCAACAAATTTGTGGTTGTCTTCGTAGATGATATCTTAATCTTCTCAAAGAGTGAGGAAGAACATGCTCAGCATCTGAAAGAAATCATGGATACTCTCCGTGCACATCAACTAAAAGCCAAATTCTCCAAGTGTCACTTCTGGAGAAAAGAAATAAGGTTTCTTGGGCATATAGTGTCCAAAGAAGGGTTGGCTGTGGACCCCGCGAAAGTGGTGGCAGTGCAAGATTGGAAGACACCAAGAAATGCAACCGAAGTTTGAAGCTTTCTTGGGCTAGCCGGTTTTTATCGAAAGTTTATTCGGGATTTCGCGAAAATCTCAGCCCCACTCACAAGGCTAACAAAGAAGAATCTGGCGTTCGCTTGGGATTTGGACTGTGACATTGCTTTCCAACGATTAAAAAGGGCTCTTACAACAGCCCCAGTTCTAACTCTGCCTGACGGAAGCAAAATGTTCACAGTATACACGGATGCATGTGGGACGGGACTAGGCGCTGTTCTAATGCAAGAAGGAAGGGTAGTAGCTTATGGCGGAAGACAATTGAAGGTTCATGAAAAAAACTACCCAACCCATGATCTTGAGTTGGCCGCCATCGTCTTTGCACTTAAGTCTTGGCGCCATTATCTCCTAGGTGAGAAGTTTGAATTATACACTGACCATAAATCATTGAAATATCTCTTCTCCCAGAAGGATCTTAACTTGAGGCAGCAAAGATGGATGGAGTTTCTTGCCTTGTATGATTTTGAAATTTCCTATACTCCCAGAAAAGGCAACGTGGTAGCAGACGCGTTGAGCCGAAAGAAACTGACCCTAAGCCCTCTCTTTGTGGAAAGGCAAAACTTGGAGTATATAGCCAGTTTTAACTTTAGGCCCTCCTCGGATTTTGTACCGGGTTTGTTAGCATCTCTCGAAGTACACCATACTCTCTTAGACTCAGTAGGGGCTGCACAACGTGAAGACCCTCAGCTTGTTGATGTGATTGATAAACTTATTAGGGGTGAGACTTATAGTCACCTCAGTAGATACGCCATCGATGATAAGGGTTGGCTGAGACGAGATGGAAGATTATGCGTCCCACAAGCAAGGGAGTTGACAAAGAAGGTTCTCAAGGAAGCGCATCATTCCAAGATGACTATACACCCTGGCGGTGATAAGATGTACAAGGATATAAAAAGGACTTTCTTTTGGAGCGGCATGAAGCAAGATGTGGCAGATTTCGTTTCTAAATGCATGACCTGCCAACGGGTCGAGGCGGAACAAAAGAAGCCTGGAGGACTACTTCACCCTCTAGAGGTCCCACAGTGGAAGTGGGATAGCATTTCAATGGACTTCATTGATGGACTGCCTAGGTCGAGAAGAGGAAACACTAGCATTTGGGTAATAGTGGATAGGCTTACTAAAAGCGCCCACTTTATACCTATCAAGAGTAGAAGGACTGCCTCATCTCTAGCATCTCTTTATCTCAAGGAAATAGTTCGACTCCATGGGATACCCTCCAGCATTGTTAGTGACCGAGACCCTATTTTCACAAGTGAGTTTTGGTGAAGTCTACAAGAAGCTGTAGGCACACAGCTATGTTTGAGCACGGCCTATCACCCCCAAACATATGGCCAGACGGAAAGGGTGAATAGAGTTTTAGAGGATCTTTTAAGACTTTGCGTTCTTGACTTTGGAGGGACGTGAGAGGATCACCTTCCTTTAGTGGAATTTGCCTACAACAACAGCTACCAAGCTACCATCGGCATGGCACCCTTCGAAACCTTGTATGGAAGACCGTGCAAATCACCAACTTGTTGGTGGGAGTCTACAGATAAGCTTATACTTGGGCCAGACATGATTCGAGAAACTTCAGAGAAAGTGGACTTGATACGTAGGAGAATGAAGACAGCCCAAGACAGACAGTAATCCTACGCCGACAAAAGAAGGACCGACCTTGAGTTTGAGGTTGGGGACAGGGTTTTTCTTAAGGTATCCCCTTTAAGGAACGTCATCCGCTTTGGATCCGCAGGAAAGCTAGCACCAAGATTTGTAGGACCGTTCCCTATCATCGAGAAGATTGGAAAAATGGCTTATAGAGTAGATCTGCCTGAAAGATTGGCTGGAATTCACAACGTCTTTCACGTTTCTCATCTTCGAAAATGTCTACAAGAATCAGCGGAAGTGGTGGAGCCAAGCATTCTAGAAGAAGCCGAAGTGGAACGCAAAGCAACTGTGAGGAGAGTTCCAACTCGAATCTTAAGAACCGAAGTGAAAAAGCTACGCAACCGCGAAGTCAAACTCGTTAAAGTTCAGTGGAGCGACGCCGAGGAAGACGCGACTTGGGAAACCGAGGACAAAATACGCGCTGCCTACCCTCTTCTTTTTGAGGGTACATCTTTGATCTCTCTCTTTCCTTAAGTTGTTCTTGTATCTATCTTTTTAGGTATATTTCCTCGATATTATCTTTATCCTTAGGTAGAAACCCCTTTGGATGAAAACATGTATTTGAAACATGTTATGGTTGATGGATGCAAGTGGTTGCTAGTGGTTGCTCGTGGATACATATACACACATAACCTAGGTCTTAGATCGGCTCAATCACTTCATACTACATATGCATATATGTATTCATATTTGTACATGGTTGAAACTTGATATGTTGTCATATGGATATCGCATTTGTATTGATGGTTGCGCACTCATGTAGAATTATGAGTAGGAAAAAAAATTGCATACATAATGGATTCATGACACTTAAATGACTCGCATTAAGGAGGTCAACTGAATCAGTAGGCCGCCTGATTTCTGCATTAGATAAGGACATGTACACACACTATGCACATGATCATGAAGCATTAGAAGACTTTTAAGGATAGTGGATGCCTGTGTTTGTTGGTTGAGTAGATGGACTGTTGGATGGTAGGATATTCATTCTTCCTAACTTGAAGATTTCGAGGACGAAATCCTTTTAAGGGGGGAGAATGTAACACCCCATGAATTCTATAACGTTAAGATTCACAAATTAAAGAATAATTAATTATAAATGATGAAATCAAGGGAAATGTGTTACGCCATTGCGTTCGTCTCGAAATTCTGCTTGAGATAGAGTCCAAATTTGCATAAAACGGATATCGTATGAAGAAGATATGGACGAACGAAGTTGGGCAGAAAAACCAGAAAACGGGTCAGAATGCACTGGCGCACTTGTGAAGTGCGCCAGAACAAAGTTGAACTGGCGCACTTGGGAAGTGTGCCAGTACATTTTTAGCCTGGCGCACCTGCCAAGTGCGCCCAGGTTAGAATGACCTGCTGGTCAGGTCCTGGCTGGCCTGGTCAGGGTCTGGTCGAATTCTAAGGCTTGGCTGAGTCACTAGGGCTTACATGTCACTTTCTGATTGGTTTCTCTTGAGATGGATGGTCTGGATTCACTCTAGCTTCATCGACGGCTCTAATTAGATTGAAACTATATAAATACAACTCAAGTCTAACCCTAAATTCACACAAATAATAGAATACAAAAGCCGTCATGCTGCTGGAAAGAACTAAGGGTGGCCGTCAATTAGAAAACCTAGAGACAAGCCAACACTAAAACCTAAGAGACGAATCAAATTAAGAAGAAGATTAAAGTTTAATCAAATTACTCAACACAACGTTAGTCTACCCAAAGGAGCGCATCTTAGTTTCAGAATTCAGAATCCTGAATTCAAGATTCTGCATTCGTTGTAAGTATTGTGACCTTTCAGAATATGAATAAAAACTATGATGTGATTTGATGTAAATGAAAATAGAATCGTGTTGTTATATCGTATAAATGTTGTGTATTGTAATGGTTCTATCATGACTTGTGTATTGATGTTTGTGGCATAAATTGATTGATGCAATCCTATTGAACAATTGTATGTGAAAACAATGGCACTTGCAAGTTTGTGGCAAAAACTAGAAATTGATCCCTTTTTGTATATGTCGATGGCATGGACTATGTATATTCCCTTAGTCTAAATTAGAATTTATGTAAACATGTTATATACCTTTTATGCCTACATGACCCAAAACCTATGATATCATTCTTATGTTTGTTGGCAAGTATAATTAGATCTATGTTAAGTATCGTTTGGGTTTCATAAACTTTGCAAGTTCATTTGCAAGTAAAATTGGATCTATGTTAAGTATCGTTTGGGTTTCATAAACTATGCAAGTTCATGTTGAAATAGGCTATATGGTTAGATGTTAAAATTTGTACATTTTTGTGAATATACAACATGCTAGTTTTTTGGTTGATATTATGCCAAGTTAAACAGGTTTAAACACAAGTTTGTATTAGCCTAAACTATGCCATTTGATATGTCACATACTTAGTCATACTTTGATTTGAATGCAAGTTCATATGACCCATGTTATATGTTAGTTGAATCGCCAAATTGCAAGTTCAAACCTATGATGTTCATATTGATTATGCCAAAAATGCCAAGTTTACACGTATGTCACGTTTACGTTTATGAATTCCCTTATGCCTATTTGTGTGCGCTAAATTAGGCTAAGTTTTGAGCCTAATATTATATGTTAAAAACTATGCGAACGAAGATTAGGCTAATATTGTTAGCCTAATGTTTAAACGGGGTAACGTTGGGAATATTTGAAAACTTGACATAAAAATATATGAAATTGGCATGTTTGTCACATGCCAAAATTGGTGGCATTTAAACGGTATAAATTCTTATACCAAAAATGTTAAACTTGGAATGTGGGCCATAATATTTAATTGTTGACAAATTACATATATTCAGTAATAAAGACAAATATGTAAATTTAGAAAACACGATATGCTTAACCCGAGGTTGGATTGAGTTGTGATGTAAACCTGCCCGGACCCGCCCGGTTGTCCAGTAGTCACAACAATACCTATCCAATGTGGGTGGTTAAGCATTGAGCCTAATAAGGACCCGAGGTTAGACTGAGCTACGGTATAAACCTGCCTGGAACCGACCGGCACATCCAGTAAACGTAGCAATACCTGTCTAATGTGAGTGGTCTGGTGCTCCTAAGAGGCTAAGGACAGATGGTAGGTTTAAGTCAACTATAACACTTAACCAAATTCAACATGTTAACAAGAATTGATGGGTGGGGTTAGGTAAATACAGACACTTAACCACTTAGCATGTTTGACTAGAAAATCCTGGTAACGAGGGACCTATTTCAGCAGTAACCCAAGTTAGGTATCAACGGTACCCTGAAACTAGGCTGGGTGGGGCACGATTACTGGGTTGATTGTAAGCGGTCAAACGACGGCGATAGGTGCACAGTGTAGGTCTAACGGGGTGCGGGCATGCACACACTCCGGAGCAAACAACCAGTACACTGGGGACACCAGTAGTATAGCCTATGCCTTCTAGTTTTGTGCTGGGGCCGCCGCCACCATGAATCTTGATACACCCCATGGTGGGACCAGCATAGGTATCTACAATTCTTGGGGGCCGTATGACACATGTTAACGCGAGTAGGAGTTGATCTTTAGAAAATGGGGAT
Organism: Allium sativum; assembly: GCA_030737875.1. NCBI lineage: Eukaryota > Viridiplantae > Streptophyta > Magnoliopsida > Asparagales > Amaryllidaceae > Allium > Allium sativum. The sequence continues at coordinate 389,724,446 of CM060921.1, forward strand.
CACTTCACCCTCACCACGGGGTGCCAGTTAGAATAAACTCAAGTAGGTGCAGAGATATAGTATGGGTGCGATAGTACATTCGACACTTCCTTAGCTTGTGACACTTTCCTATTTTTAGTTTACATCCATCATACCATTTTCTTATTCACATATTGAAGAGTTACTAGATTTACTCAGGCTTTATGTCTGACCCTATTTTCTTTTCATCTTCTTTTCTTTCGTTCCTCCCCCCCTCCCCAGGTCCACAGGGAGGAAACAGCTCAACTCAGTCAGACTCTTTACAAGCACCAAGAACGTAGATGTATGATTTGGATCTTTCTTGCTCGGATAATGGCTTTGGATATCACTATGGGGATTTTTGTCACTTTATTTATGTTTTCTTGCTTCTTTAATAATCAAGGCAGTTATGGGTTGTAATGTTGGAAGTATTTTGAGACAATTATGGAAATCTTTTGTTTGATACATGTATTGATGGAATAAAAGTTTGTTTGGTTTCCGCTGTTTAGAATATGTGTATTTATATTTGTCTTGAATTTATCTGTGGCTTTTACTTATAAACCTCCACCAAAGTTAAGGCATTCCCTTTGTGAGTGACCTTAACGGAGGTGGTGTGTTTTAGTAATATAATCTAGAATATAAATTAATTAAGATAATAAAATAGATTTATGGTACGAGACCGACATTTTATAAATAAAATTTAATTTCGAAAAGTTTATCTCGAAAAAAGACTAAGGAAAAATTATATTCATCATTGGGTATTTGATTTCATAAATCGTTCGAGTTGTTTGTTAGTTAGGTAAGGGGAAATCAATTTTAATTTTATCATGGATTTATGGATGAACTATTTTCGGGTTCTCTTGAGATGATTGTGTGGTTGCTGCCTTTAGTTGAGACAACTTTGAACCATTGGAGACGATTCGGAGTTTGACTGCTCTCTATGATAGTTCCGCGATGAGGACAAGTATTTCTCGGACATTCGTCAAACCTTAAGAGATGATGTGGGATGATTAATATTTTACTCGAAACCTGATAGAGTCAAGGTTCGACATTTGTCCGAAATGTTAGGGAATGCAGATTAAGGATTTTAAGGCAAACTAAATATTAAAGGGGGATGAATAGTGTTTAATGGATTTTATATTTTTCTTGAAACCTTCTTGAGTTATTAAGAATGAAATGCATATCACAGATATGAGATGATCACAGAATCAAACACAGATGCATATAATAGTAAATAAAAAGCAGTAAAAGAAAAGAACACAATGGAATTTTATACTGGTTCGGAGTTACCCTACATCCAATCTCGCACAACTCTGGGTTGACGTAGATTTATTTTCAAATAATATCCAAATTTACAATCCTTGATTTCAAGGCCACGAGGTAAACCCCGCTTGTTTTAGGAGTATAGTGAGACTCAATTGATTTCCAAGCTACAATTATACCCAATCCATTTGAACGGTTTACAACCACACGTTTCCAGTGTCAATTTTGGTAGATAGACTCGACTGAACTTGATCTTGAAATCTTTGATTACAGAAAACCTTTAACTCTTGAGTAGCACTTGAATCTTTGAAAGAGTTTGGTAGAGAATCAAACTAGAAAGATATTGATGTGATTCTCTTTGAAATTTGGAAGAGTACGGTTAGATCAAAATTTAGCTCTAACACCCAAATTGTTCTGATTCGTAGAGAATTATAACTGAAAAATGAGGAAAAAGCAGAGAACACACAAGGTTTATAGTGGTTCGGCGTTAACGAGCCTACGTCCACTTTATATGCTATTGATTATACTTTGAATGCTAGTACAACCAATGATTTCCCTCAAACTCACTCTTACAATTATGATTTCTCTCAGTAATCTCGAAGTGGAACTGATAAGAAATAGTGGTATGGCAGTAATGGTGAAGTCAATACTCAAAACTGCCAAAAGATCCTGAAAATTGCCAAGCTCTAGGCTATTTATAGCTGATTTTGTCAGGCGGATCGCGGTCATACGTGGCACAAATCCCGAGAATATCGGATCGGATCGTAGCTTCATGAAGAATTGGTCAATATGACAGTTGTGGACAGGTGTCACGAGATCCTGCATTCTCGGATCGTGAATGACTTGGTCAGGGGCCTCGCCGCGTCTTCAGGGTTTGGATCGGATCGTCATGCTGTGGACGGATCAGGTCGAGCTAGAGGTAGCGGATTGGATCGAGGCTACAAGGGGCGATCGGGTCGCATTCTAGCGTAGCGATCCGAGGAGTGTCACGATCCGAGGAAGACGATATGACCACGATCGAATGCTTGAAGGGTTGGACCCTTAAGGACTCATATTTTCTTTGCTTTTGGACTTTGGTGGTTAGATCAAAAAGCTAGCCAACATTTTGCCCCTTCGAAGTATGTTTTATTGAGGATGGAACATGCTTTGAAGATTCTAAGTTGTCTTTTCCTGAAGCGATGCAAAGCAAAGGTCATGTCTGTCTGAAATGTTGCACTGGTCCAGGAAATGGTGTCTCTTGATCACTATAAATATCTGGTTAACCCTTCAATCATTTCTTTGTTCATTGGATAATTCTCATCTTTGGAGTTTTTAGAGACTTCGCCGCCCAATTTACCAGGTAAACTCTTGAATTTTTTCTGAAATATTATCTGAAATTTCAATTTTTTGACAATGCTCATCCGGTCGGATCGCCAAAGTGTTCCACGGTCCATGAGGAGAGGCGCTTGTTATAACGCGATTTTCAGGTGGGCTTTAAGCTTAATGGGCCCGTTCTTCTCACGAGCCAGTTGAGGGACCGCCTTCTTTTCTCGATGGGCTCGGGTTCGTGGCCCTCCATGCCCCCACGGTTCGAGCAAGACAAAAAATGGAAGGCCAAAGGCCACAGACTTACCTATATAAGTCCGACCCCTCCTCCTTTTTCTTTTCTTCTTTCTTCGCACAGCGGCCTGAAGCTTCGACCGAAACCCTACCTTGTTTGATCTCAAAAGAGAGAAAACCCATATTTCTTCACTTTTAAAAAAGGTAATCACATCAGAAACACATTCTCGCATTTCTACCCTCGTTTTACTTGAGTTTCCGTCGATTTGAGAGAAGAATTGGAGGATTTTTGTGAAAATTGCGGCTTTTGGAAGAACGGTGGTGATGGGTTTGGCCATTTGGGTTCGTGAGAAGAGAGGAGAGACGAGGGAGAAGAACGGAGAAAGGACGCGGACATCGGATCGGATCGTGGCAGCAGCGGTGGATTGGATCAAGAAGGATAAACGGATGCTCCAAAATCTGAACGTCGGATCGGATCGGATCGGGTTAGTCGAGGCGGATCGCGAAGGGTTATTGCGATCCGTACTGGATTCCACGATCCGGCGCTCTTCCATGAGTTGGTGTTTCTGTTACAAGCCTATAACTGCTTCACGATCCGTTAATATACACGATCCAAAAGAGGGGCGATCCACTCGTCTCGATCCGACATGTTTTCTACGATTCGGCCATGCACTTCTTGTAAACCGAACTTAGCCATCGAACCATACACATTTTTTAAACTTAATCAATACACTGCTATCACAAGATTCTGAACAGTTAGGTTAGAGCCTTCAAGACAGACTTTCTAGACTGACCAGCAGCATAACTTAACAGCAAGCAATGACTAATATCTCGATGATCTTGTTAACTTCTATGCTTTTCTTTAATGCATGCACAGGCACACACCGGCACTTGCACACACGGGGAACAAGGTAGCCGTATTCTAATCTGTTATACTTGCCAACACAGCTATGTCAGATAAACAAGTAACTAAGATACCAGAGGAAGGCACTGAACCAGAGACATCGGCGCATCACGATCCCAACGTGCTCTCCTCAACCTCAGGTCTGGATAAGTTCGACCCTGACTACAAAATGGACTCTAGTGCGGAAGCAACGTCTTCAGACGATACATCCTCCGAAGGAGCAGACGATCGAGCTCCCGATGAGCTTCCGGGAGCTAAAGATATAGATAAGTTTACCGATTGTCTGGCTTCTAAATTGGACGACACCAAGCTTCGGAAACTATGCTTGAAGCACCGGATATCCAGGGATGATGTTAAAACTCCAGGGAAGGACGATAGACCTAATTCTGCCCCACTTGGATACATGACCATTAGTAGATTAATGTGCGTGGTAGGCGCTATTCCTCCGTTTTCGCGAATCGTCGTCGAAACTTTAAGGCGATTGCGTATTGCTCCAATGCAGCTCCACCCCCAATGCTTATGCAGCTCTATACACTCTATCTGTTGCGTACCCAGAGATTCTACAGACTGAGCTTACTTTTAGAGATTTAAAGTTCTATTGCCTTTTAAAGCATCATTCCAAGGCAACTCCAAATATCTCCTTCTTTGAGTCAGTAGCCAAAAGGAAGGTTGTGACTAATGGTTACAGCAACTTTGGGGATCCTAAGGCTGATTGATTTTATATAAAACTGCAGGCGGGATGCGCACGAAAATGGCTTAAAGCAAGTGAGTTTTAAGTCTCCAGATTGGTGACTTGACTAGATAGCCAAGACGCTAACATGTTTCTTTTCTCCATGCAGATCATACTTTCCCTAAGACAAAAGGCTCGGTGTATGAAAACCGATTGTCTCATCTTCTCAAAAGCGAATCAGATTTCTTGAGAATAAAGCTATGTCTCACCGATGAGAATCTTCACAAGCACCATCTTCTGGACATAAGATTCGGACTGGGCAAGGACGGCAAACCTTATAAATATGTGCCCCTGGTTGGGGGAGAGGGAACCTCACAGGCTACAGAAACAACTAGACTTCACAAGAGTCCTTCACCGCTCATTGGTCAAGATAATGAAAATCTGAATATGTATAAGGGAGATGAGATCCGGGCTGACGAGTCTAAAGAAATTCCGGTCTCTAAAGATCATTCTCCCTCAAGAACTTCACCACCGGTCGATCCCGTCGTTCATGATGATTTCACGGAGTAGCATATAATAGGGGAACTAAACAAGATCCCTCTGCCAGACACCATTTACTCTCATGAAGACTTTGATGAGGAACCATTCTTTCTTTCCTCTGAGGAAGCGAATGCCTCCGTTGGAGAAAAAGATACTACACAGACGAGCCTAGCTCCGGGCCTCGGTCCGTTAGGGGGTTATATGGGATACACAGATCACATGCACCGCTTACCACAGCACTTTCTACACTATTTTTGTTCATAATTCTAACATATGCTTGTTTCATTTGTAGGAAGGATGACTCGCAGACAGTCTTATTCTTATCGTTCCCTTCGTGCGGTCACCCCAAGTCTTCGTTCAGATCCTGAGTGCGCTCGTAGCAGCAGCCAAGGGGGAGACAGCCATCGGTCGCGGGATTCTTACAAGCCTCGCTCTTCACCATCCAGATCCCCGTCAAAACAAACCTCTGGGAAGCCCCATAGTCATCAAGTGCCACCTACAGGGGGAAAACGACTTCCCAAAGACTTAACTCCTCCGAAGAGCACGTCGTCTCATAGCAAGTCATCAAAAAAGCACCACGAGCCTAAGGATAAAAACAAGGATCCAAGCAAGGATTCTGAGAAGGAGAAAACTGACGTCGTCCCCTCCAGTAAACAAAGTTTGAGTGCCCCCGGGGCACGAGACTATATCCATGGTCCTGAGACTCAGGCTAAGCTGGAGAAATTACGAGAACAATTCCTCGATATCTTCTTCGAGAGGATGATGTTCGTTCCAACTCTGGAACCAGTCCCTGGGAATTGGGATACTGAAGTCATCGGACACGTTCGCCATGTATCCAAGCAATATGAGGCGATGAAGAAACATGCTGTCAATCTTTCAGACGTTATCCGAACGCTAGAAATGGAAGCGCACAGGTCCAGAGTAAGGGTAGATAACAATGACAGGGCCAGGGTGAAAATGGTAAAGGACTTGGAAGATGCACAATCTTTGCTTGCCTTGGCTCAACGAGAGGCTAAAAATTATAAGACAGAGCTGGAGGAGGCCAGGCAATGTTTTCATAATGAGCTCGATTCTAACAGCAAAGAGCGTGTGTCATTGAAGAAGGAGGTGGAAGATCACAAGATGGCCAACACTGAACTGAAAACAGCATAGGATCATTTCGAAGCTGAAAAAGCTGCTTGGGAGAAAGAAAAGGCAAGATTGAAAGATAGTTTAGCTCTGGCCGAAAAAGAGAGAGCGATTCTGAATGATCAACTCGCGCAATCAGAGAAGCGTGCGGTTCTTGCTGAAAATAATGTAGAAAGTGCCATTGAAATGGCTACTGCTTCTAATGAAAAGCTCCTCGAGAGAGAGAAAGATATTGAAGGATTTAAAGAAATGTTGTTTAACTTCCTTGGCCAGGTCATCAAGACCCGTAACATCTCCTGGATCCCGGACTACCATGTTACTTTAGCCAACATATGGGATGCAATCGTCCAGGGTGAGAAACGGCGATTAGGAGCTGATGAGATTGATGAGAATGAACTGATGCGGACCATTCTTAAGGATAACGAACCCGAGGATTTAGAGAAAGGCAAACGCCTACTCCAAGAAGAGATGGATAAGGAGAAAACTCTGGCCAAGGGAAAAAATAAAATTGAAGAAGGCTCGAACTCAGCTGCAGAGCTCAAAGCCTCCGAAATTGAGGAATACAGTCCCGATGATCCATTGATTCCTCTGGGTCCGACTCCTCCAGTTGTTAGAGCTTCTGCTGCTAGCCTGGATGGAGAATCAGCGGAAGATATCTCTATATTCTCTCCGCAATTTGTCAAAGCGATCGTCACTTGTTGTCGTCTTGCCGAACAATCAACTGAGCAAACCGCATTCTCTCCTGAAATAACATTTGTTTCTCATGTTACAGGTGGCGTGCCAGCCGATAAGGATGCTAAGAAGAAGACAGAGGCGGAGAAGATTGTCATCCCGCCAAGTGCTAGCGCTGACGCTTCCAAGCAGTCCGAAGGTGCGACAATGGAGAAAGTCCTTCTCGCACCCGGTGCTGATATCCCCCGAGATACTGAGCCCATCGAGGATTTGAGAGATATGGACGGGCACCATGAAGACGATGAAGAGGAAGTCACCATTACCAAAGAAATCAAAGGCGATGATGAGGAAACCTTGATTGAAAGGAGGGCTAGGCAAGAGAAACAGCTGGCCTTGAAAAAAGTTGAGCAAGAGCCTTTGAATGTGCCTCCGATCTCAGAGTTTAATCCCAAAACTGGGTTAGTACTAAAACTCCAACCCAAATCAATTACCAAACAGCTTGTTTCCCAGTCTTCTGATGATCCCTCAGCTCCCCTTATTGACGAAAGAAAGAAGAGTGATCAATCTGATGCTGGCAAGGCGGAGCTGGAACAACAGAAGAAGGAGAAAAAATCCAAGCCGTCTCCCAAGCATAAGTAGGATATATATGTTTTTTCTGTATTTTTTTAGGCTTTCCACTGGCCATGAAAAGTAATTGTGAGAATGGCCCTCACTTTTGTTTAGGTTCCTCTTTATCTTGTAAGCTCGCAGTTTATGAATGAAAGTTTATTTCTTTTGCATCATCGTGTACCATGATCCGCTCACCGATCCTTCAGCGGGGCAGAAATTCTGGGGGTGTTGAGTCTCCAGCGCCCTTCTCAGCGCTTAGTCATAGACGCCTTTATACTCTCCTGGCGGTCTCCAAGGTTAGAGTTCGAACTCAGCTGTTCAGTAGCCCCCCGATCCTTCAGCGGGGTAAGAGCTCTTTCTCAGCGCTTAATCATAAACGCTTTTATACTCTCCTGGCGGTCGCCAAGGTTAGAGTTCGAGCTCAGCTGTTCAGTCGCCCCCCGATCCTTTAGCGGGGTAAGAGCTCTTTCTCAGCGCTTAATCATAGACGCTTTTATACTCTCCTGGCGGTCGCCAAGCTTAGAGTTCGAGCTTAGCTATTCAATCGCCCCCCGATCCTTCAGCGGGGTAAGAGCTCTTTCTCAGCGCTTAATCATAGATGCTTTTATACTCTCCTGGAAGTCGCCAAGGTTAGAGTTCGAGCTCAGCTGTTCAGTCGCCCCTCGATCCTTCAGCAGGGTAAGAGCTCTTTCTCAGCGCTTAATCATAGATTCTTTTATACTCTCCTGGCAGTCGCCAAGGTTAGAATTCTGTCAAGGCGGTTTTTATCATGGTGCGTCGCCTTGCCATGTGGACGTTACTTTCGCGTCCTTTACTTTCTCTCTCGGCTCTGGAGAGTTAAAGTGCAATCAATGGTGCGACTCACTTTATTGCACCTTCAGCGTTCTGGCTGTGGATTACTCTCCATTCTGATCGGAGGCACTTAGAATTACAAGTTTCTATGATCGCTATATGGTATTACAGCAAACTTTATAAAGATAGAAGAGCAGATAAATAATAGTGCAAATAAAGGTAAAAAACACACAATATTTTTATAGTGGTTTGGTCGAATCGTGACCTACGTCCACTTTATAATCCTTTGCTCAAAACATTGGTATATTCTAGGCAAGTCATGCCTTTTACATGGTCCTATGAAACAAAAGGATAAATCTGGCAACTTTACATCAGATAGGGCCGCAAATGTTGGGCATTCCACACTCTGGGGATTTCTTCTCCATCTACGGTTGCTAGCTTGAAGGTTCCATTATCAAGCCTTCGTAGAACGGAGTATGGTCCTTCCCACTTCGCACCCATATAAGTTGGGGGTGGAAAGACACGCTTCAGAACCAAGTCTCCGGGTTCAAAGGTTCGGGATCAAACCCTTTTGTTGTAGTATCTAGCGACCTGTTGCTTGTGTCTCAAGGCACGCAGGTCTGCTTCATCCCTCTTCTCCTCTATTGTATCTAGGGATTCAAGGAGCAACTCGTTATTATTCATCGGATCGTAATAAGTGACTCGGTGAGATGGTACTTTTAGTTCAACCGGGATGACTGCCTCTGCTCCAAAAGCAAGAGAGAAGGGGGTATGGCCTGTCGCCGATTTATACGTTGTCCTGTAGGCCCATAATGCCAAGGGTAATTCATCGACCCACATGGCTTTGGCCCGCTTCAATCTTCTTTTGATAATGGACTTAATCACTTTATTTGCTGCTTCGACCTGTCCGTTCGACTGCGGATGTGCCACAGAGGTGTACCGTTTCTCAATGTGGTACTTCTGGCAGAAGTCCCTGAACTCGTTGCTATCAAACTGGGTTCCATTATCAGTTATGACGATCTTCGGGATCCCAAACCGGCAAATAATGTTCCTAACAACGAAATTAATCACTCACTTGGTTGTGATTGTAGTTAACGGCTCAGCCTCGACCCATTTGGTGAAGTAGTCTACAGCTACAATAATGAACTTTGCTCCGCCCTTCGCTATAGGGAGGCTTCCGATGATATCAATTCCCCACATAGCGAAAGGCCATGGACTCATCATTGTCTTTAACTGGCCAGGAGGCGCCCTAGGAATTTTTGAAAATCTTTGACATGCATCACAGCGTCGTGCGTATTTTGCTGCATCTTTGTTTATGGTAGGCCAGAAGTAACCATACCGCAATACCTTTTTTGCCAATGTCTGTCCTCCAGTATGGTCACCGCATTCACCCTCATGTACTTCCTGCAGTACACGCTTGATTTCGTCATGGGCTATACACCGGAGAAGGGGCATCGAGAATCCCTGTCTGTACAGGACTCCGCCTTGCAAAATGTATCGGGAAGCTTTACGGATTTTTATACGCCTCTCGCTCTTCTTGGTCGGAAGCATTCCATTCATCAAGTAATTTTTTAGAGGGGTCTTCCATGACTCCCTTTCTGGCTCAGTCTCTAGTATCGGATCAACTTCCATCTAACCTATGCTAGGTAACTGAAGTACTTCAACTGGAGCTAGCCCGGCTTCTTCAGGATCGTCGGAACTAGCCATCTTCGCTAACTTATCCGCCTGTTGGTTCTTTGACTACGGAATATGAGATATACTGTAATGATCAAAGCCAGTCAGCAACTCCTTCACTTTCTCCAAATACGAAATCAATCTTGGGCTCTTAGCTCAGAACTTTCCAGTGGCCTGATTTACAACCAACTTGGAATCACAAAATATGTCCAGCTTCGCGATCTCTAATTCCTTTGCGATCCTCAGCCCGTCTATCAGGGCTTCATATTCGGAGTCGTTGTTAGTGGCACGAAATTCCAACCGGATAGCATAAGATATCAGTCGTCTCTCTAGAGTTTCAAGCACCACTCCGGCACCGAAACGTTTATCATTCCTAGCACCATCAGTATACAATTTCTAGGCGCTAGGATCGAGAAGTAGTTTTAGTGGGTCAGCCTCTTTATTTACTATGTCATCCTCCGGGACAGTAAATTCTGCTATGAAATCTGCCAGCACTTGCCCCCTTATCGATCGTCGGGGCTGAAAATTCAGATCAAATTGACTCAATTCAATGTTCCATTTGAGCAGTCTCCCAGAGGCTTCCGGTCTCTGTAGAACTTGTTTGAGCGGGTGATCAGTGTACACGGTGATAGGATGAGCTTGGAAATAATGCCGAAGCTTCCTAGATGCAATCAATAAACTGTACGCCAGCTTTTCTATCCTCAGATAATTGCGCTCAACTGCCGCCAATTTTTTACTTACGTAGCACACTGGCCTTTGAACCTTGTCTTCTTCCCTTACTAATGCTGAGCTGATTGCGTGGGACGACACTGCTAAGTACACGAATAAATCCTCGTGGTCTACTGGCTTAGACAGTATCGGAGGCCTCTCCAAATGATTCAACAGGTTCTGAAATGCTTCTATGCAATCAGGAGTCCGTTTAAAATTGCATTTTCCTCGCTTTATCAATTCAAAGAATGGAATGCATTTGTATGTCGCTCTAGAGATGAATCAGCTTAATGCTGCTACTTTCCCTGCAAGGCTTTACACATCTTTGATTTGTCTAGGCTCCTGAATGTCTCTGATTTCTGCGATCTGGTCTGGATTAATCTCAATCCCGCGCGAGCTGACAATGAATCCCAAGAATTTCCCGGAGGCAACCCCAAATGAGCATTTCATTGGGTTGAGTTTCATCCTATACTTTCGAAGGATACCAAACATCTCGGCCAAGTCTGTAGTGTGATTGGGTGATTGTCTGGACTAAACCATCATGTCGTCAACGTATACCTCCATCGTTTTCCCAATCTGGTTATAGAACATTCTGTTCACTAACCGTTGATATGTAGCGCCTGCGTTCTTCAAACCAAAAGGCATTACCACGTAGCAGTATAATCCCAGATCCGTAATGAAGCTAGTGTGTTCTTGATCTGGAACATGCATAGGGATCTGGTTATATCCTGAATAAGCGTCCATGAAAGAGAGAAGCTCATGACCCGCCGTTGAATCTACCAACTGATTAATTATGGGTAACGGAAAGCTATCTTTTGGGCAGGCTTTATTCGAATCCGAAAAATCAATGCATGTACGCCACTTTCCATTGGCCTTCTTTACCAAAACTGGATTTGAAATCCAATCTGGGTAGGTTGAGTCTCTGATGAATCCGTTACTTCTTAACTTTTCAACTTCTTCTTTCAAGGCCGCGGACCTCTCTGGGCCCAGCATTCTCCTTTTTTGTTTTACAAGGGGATGCTTTGGGTTAATGCTTAATGAGTGACTCATGATTGATGGAGATATCCCACACATGTCCGCGTGGGTCAAAGCAAATACATCCAAGTTATCTTTTAGGAAATCCGTCAGTTCTTTAGCTTGAACCGGATGCAATCGGGATCCAATCTTCAGAACCTTCTCTGGGTCACTATCATCGATCAGTACATCCACAGTTGTTTCATTAGGAGCCGCCATTCTGCCCCCAGGCTCTTCGTCCTCTCTGGGATCTATGTCCTCGGGCAGTTCTCTGGGCGACTCACCCACAGTTATTCTCTTTAATTGCTATGACATCTCCTCCCTTGTAGGGGAGGAAGCATCTTTAGTCTCTATATCTCTTCCTTTACGGAGTAGCTTTAGCTCTTCAATGTAACATGCTCGTGCGGCAACCTGATCTCCTCTGACTATGCCAACACCAGCTTCCGTAGGAAACTTCAATAACAAGCACCAGGGGGATATACAAGCTCTAAATTTTGCTAGGGCCAGTCAGCCCAAGAAGGCATTATAAGGCGATTCAATACCCAAAACCACAAAGGGAAGAATTCTCACTCTCTGGTGTTCTCCTTCCCCAAGTGTTACCGGCAGCTCTACATATCCCATTGGAGCAGTTGAAGCTCCGTTAAATCCACGGATCCATCCTTCACACGGCTTTAAATCTTTCAATTTAAGGTTCATTTGATCAAACGTCTTTTTGAATAGGATGTTGACTGAACTCCCGCTATCCACTAGAACTTTATGAACAGTGGCCGGGCCAATAGGAACTGTGATTACAGATGGATCTTCGGTTGGAGCGTGGACTCCAATACTCTCTCGATTGCAGAAAATGACGTCATCTGACATCATCTTTTGCTATTTTACCGGGACATTGTCCTCAGGGTTGCTACACTCTCTTACCTCAAGATGCTGCTTTGCTGCGTTTACGTACTGATCCATCGCCTTGAAACTATGCCCGGCTAGGTGAAGCCCTCTGATTATAGTATTGATAACCAGATCCTTTCCTTTCTGCTGGACAGTTGGCCTGGCAGTTGGTTGATTCTGGTTTTGGTTCGGGGTCTGAACAGCTTGCCCCCTGCCTCTAGGAGTCACCCTGTACTCATCCAATTTCCCTTCCCGGAGCAACCTCTCAACTATGTCTCTCAGATCACGGCATTCATTTGTAGAGTGGCCGTGAGTCTGATGGAAGAGACAAAACCTCCCCGTCTCACATTCTTTCTCTGTCGAATCTCTTGGAGGAGGCCTTTTATGCTGGAGAACGTTGTATGAGTCTACGAAGATATTCTCCAAAGTATCATTTATTGGTGTATAATTTTCGAAAGACCTGGGACGGGTCCTTCTCTGGGAGTCGTTCCCCCGAGTTCTCTTCCGATTGTTGCCATTACTGTTATTATCATTATTTCCTGACTGGCGGCCACCGCCCTGGTTTCGGTTTCCAACATTGACTTCAACCTTCCCCGAGCTGTCTCCGGTTTGCTTGATGGCCACATTACTTTGGATTTCCTCCTTATCTGCCATTTTCATCTTCCAGTTAGCGTATACCTCCTCCTGACGTAAGCATACGTTAGCTTTCTCGTAGAACAATTCTCTAGTATGAGGTGGCTTGCCGGCCAGGTATCTCCCAAATTCAGTATCTTTATCTACCCCATCGATCAGGGCTGCCACAACAGTTGGCTCATGGGGATCCTTGACTTTAGTAGCAGCTAGGTTGAAACGATCCAGATACTCCCTTAAGCTCTCGCCTGGTCGTTGCTTGACAAGGAACAGATCAATCACACTCTTTGTCCTCTGTGCATAAATGCAGAACTGTTCCACGAACCTTTCACTCAACTCCCTGAAAATGGAAATTGATCTAGTTGGTAAGCGAGTAAACCATAATAACACTACATCCTCCAGGAATATAGGGAATGCTTTGCACTTTACAGCGTCAGAGGCTGCGGCAGCGGTCATTGACCAAGAATATCTCATTAGATGTTGGATTGGATCAGATCTACCCGCGTAACGGTTCATCTACGGCATGTTGAAGCGCCTCGGGAATGTTACCTCTAGAATGTCATCAGTAAAAGGGGTGTGACTGCGGTCAATCCCCCAATCTTTATTCCTTTGTCCACGGCTATCTGCCAGGATTTGATGAACCATAGCTGCAACATTTGCACTGGTCATCGGAAGCTCGAGATCAGCGCTTCTCGCTCGGTGGAATTCTCCGATCTCTCTTCTAGGAACAGTCACGAAACTTGGAGCTCGGATTGGGCTTCGTTGCCCCCTGTTACCATGAGTATTTGTACGGTGAAGGGGCTGAGGTGGTCTATTCTCAACAGGATTGTCCACAACTCAAGATCTAGGAGTTGCGACACGATTATTCAAGTTGCGGTTCGAGGGTCCTACACCAAGTGTCTCTTCCTCTTGTGATGGCAGGGTTCCAATGCTCTATGTTTTCAGCCCTCTCATATGGTCACCGCGGAGGTCTTGGCGATTCTTCTGATGAAGAAGAGTACTCCGGGGTGAGAGGACGAATTGGGAGTGTTCTTTGCCTTGCGAGGTCATCGAGCCTTCTATCCATAGCAGTCAAGTTCTGTCGCAACACAGAGCTTTCCTGCCTTTGAGCAGCTAATTCATCAAACAGCCTATCCCACATTTCAGAGAAGCGAGAGAGATCTCCGTCAGTGACCGGAGCAGAGGGGTCATATTGATCATCAACATTTTCTTTTATGCGCAGAGAACTTGAGCCAGGCCGAACAGAGGTACCGGGACGGGAAGAGTGAGCCATAACCTCCTTTCCAGGTCGAGTTGTAGTCTGGTCATCACTTCGGATCGCAGTAGACCTGTGTATGTGGCTCGTAGCACCCCCCTGGGATCGGTTCGTGGTAACATTAGGGGGAGGGTTCGCGGCGTTGTCTCGGGATCAAGTGACGACCCCTTCAGATGTTCGATTCGTGCCGCCCTCAATTCGGATCGTGGCGCCCCCTTCAAACTGGTTCGTGAGGCCACGTTCGGGTCGGATCGCCGCTATGTCCCCGCGATCCGCGAGGCCCTCCTCAACCTGCTCTCATACACTTTCTTCAACTGCTTCATTCGCCTGCGAAGCTCGTACTTCCTTAGACTTCTTTCCAGCCATGATATCAGAAGCCGCTGGAATCTTCAAAAATCTGAACAGTGAAGTTTCGGTACTGTTTCCTTCGGACTTGAATATCCAAACAACGGAGCAACAATCCAATATGCTGAGAAATCAATTCTTAGTGAAAGCACCAAAATGTTAGATCAAAATTTGGCTCTAACACCCAAATTGTTCTGATTCGTAGAGAATTATAACTGAAAAATGAGGAAAAAGCAGAGAAAACACAAGGTTTATAGTGGTTCGGCGTTAACGAGCCTACGTCCACTTTATATGCTATTGATTATACTTTGAATGCTATTAGAACCAATAATTTCTCTCAAACTCACTCTTACAATTATGATTTCTCTCAGTAATCTCGAAGTGAAACTGATAAGAAATAGTGGTATGGCAGTAATTGTAATGACCCGCATTTTCCAGGGGAATAATTAATTTATTTAATTGTTTAAAATGGTGATATAGGAAATTTAATCGTCGTTAATTAAATAATATGGAATATTTAATTAAATTAAATAATTAAATAATATATTTAATTCAGAAATAATCAAAAATATTGGAAATCACAATATAAGGTGAACAGGGTCATCCCCAAGATTTAATTCAGCTTAGAGTTGAATCATATTGACGAATATATTCAATCGACGACAGTTTGAACGTATAATTATATTATATTTAAAATCGAGCTTGAAATGGCGCTGCACTTCGCGATTTGGCGATTTGAACTTCAACTGAATATACATGATTCGTTTTAAGCCGGATTTCTGTGAAATAAGAAACGTGTGGAGCTGGTGGAGTATATCTTTCTAGTGGAAGAGAAAGATCGGGATTTCATCGTGTAGATTTTGATTTACGTCCAAATCAAATTTCAGAAAAGTCGCTGTAGAATTCCTTTATAATTTGCAACGCTTTATTTACGTTATAAAAGGATTTTCGATATAAATTGAATATCGGGATAATCTGGAATCTGAAATATCAAACTGTAAATTCTGATATGATATTCTGGAGCTGTACGATATCATATGTAGAGATATATGATAATATAAATTTATTTATATTTAATTTAATTATATTTAAATATATTTATATATTTAAATGGGTCATCCAGAGCTTTAAAAATAGCCAGTTTTGCAAACGAAGTCGGAATTCAATGAAACCAATTTTTTGGATTCGTAATGTCAAATTATTGTTAGATTTCCAGTTTCATGATTTTTAGAGTTACTGTGTGGTCGTACGGATTTTTAAAGTGAAAAACAATCAGTATTTCGACGGTTAAAAATAAGCTGTGTTAGCATACGGAGTCGGAATTCGACGAAACCAGTTTCGTTGGGACCGTAATGTCGAACAGTAGCTGCATGTCCAGATTCGTGATTTTTGGGTATCATGTGTGATCACACGAATTTTTAGAAGGCAAAACGAATTAACAAAAAAGGAATATACTGGGAATATTCTCTCTAGAAAATATCTAGATATTTGTTGAGCCTATAAATACTCCTCAACCACCATCCTAAGACCTAATTTCATTTTTCTGCTCAGCCAAAATTGCGCCGTCAAGTTTTCTTAAGGAAACAAAATTTCCTGTTCTTCATAAATCAAAATAAATCAAAAGAAAAATCGATAAATCATGTAATGAATTTATTCGAAGTCCTATGGTGTTGCTCGGCACACTCATGGCCCTTTCGTTGAGCTCGACCTAAGTTCCTCGTTGCGGAAAAATCACGCAATATCTAGGGATACAGATCGTTTCACCAACAAGCATCAATAGGTGTTTTCGATGGTATATGTGAGTTCAGAAGGGTAAGTAGCATCAATTAGGATTTTTTTTGGGATTTTTCTGAGCAAGAAAGGTTCGATCTTCGAACAGTACCATCGCGGAAAAACCTGGAGACCGCGAGTTTCTGTGGTTGTTCGAATTGGCCACCGTGGGTTTGGATAGGAGGAGAAATCGGAGTGATAAACTTTGGTGAAGTCGGAATGTGGTTCCATTGAGGAAAAGATGGAGTATGAATCCTTGAAGATGCCGTGAATGGCCCTTGAAGAACACTGGGTTCGGTAGTTCGTGCATAGGGAAGAAGGAGTGGTAACAGTCTGGGTTTGGAAAGGTTAGTGGGCCGGGAAAATGGTTAAAGCCCAATGGTGTTTAAATTAATTTAAATTCAAATAATGTATGTTAACTTAGAAAGTGTATAACTTGATCATACGATATCAGAATCAGACGAAACAAGATCCGACAGGATCGTAGAGACGGACACTATAACATGGAATCGACTGAAAGTCCATTGGAGCTCGTATGAATTTATGGCGAAATAAATTGTTTGATTCAAATCAAATAAACAGTTTATCGTTCTTTAACGATGAACTGCCAAGGTGAGTAAAACTCACCAACTCTGAACAGTTCTATTTTTACAACGTATTCTTAGAACTGTTAAATATTGTCTGTTTGACTGTGTGTTGATTGTTTGATTGAACTGCTAGTCAGTTAGTGAAAATTATATATATATATATAAACCGTTAAATATTTATATATTGATTCTGCTATCAGAATAATTTATATTGAACTGAAAGTGATGATAATCATATTGTGAAACATCTGTGGATGTAGGGAGACAGGTTGGAGGAATCCGACTGGATTCCTCAGTAGTTATTTTATTGTTTTTCATATATTGTTATATGATTTGTTATAAAATCTGTGGGCAATTATATGTGCTTGGACGATATTGAACATCGTGATTTGATATGATTGAATACCATAACAAACCGAAATGTTGATAAGGGGATTTTCAAAGTGATATTGAAAATAGAATATTTATAAAATGGGATATTTATAAATAAGAGATATTTATAAAGTGGAATATTTATAAATAAGAAATGTTTATAAATTGGAATATTTATAAATAGGAGATATTCAAAAAGGAAATAATTACAAACCATTTTCTTTTTGAATGGAAAGGCCTGTGTGGCGGGTTTGGGGATTTTCCCGATGCTCCCGTTACAAAGGAGGTTATGGCGAATTTTTCAGAGAATTTAAGGAGTTAGAATATTTCAAGAATAAATTTGAAAAGGAAATATTTGTAAACCATTTACAAATAGAATTGAAAAAGGAAACGTTATAAAAAGGAAATCATTTTTAAAGTGTAGAACCGTTATTTAAAAGTAAATCTTTTCAAATGAATAAAACGTTGTTAAAAAGGAAATCTTTATAAAGTGAATAAAGTAAATCGAATATGGTATTCGAAAGGAGTTAAATCGAATATGGTATTCGAAGGGAGTAAATCGAATATGGTATTCGAAGGTTAGTAAAACGAATATGCTAATCGAAAGGGGTTAGTGAGTCGAGTTAGTTGAATAGAGTTAACTTGTTCAGTAGAGTTAACTAGTTCAGTAGAGTTAACCAGTTCAATAGAGTTAACCAGTTGGGTTAAGTAAGTCAAGTTAACCAGTGAGTTAAGTAAGTCAAGTTAACCAATGAGTTAAGTAAGTCAAGTTAACCAGTGAGTTAAGTAAGTCAAGTTAACCAGTTGAGTTAAGTAAGTCGAGTTAATCAAGTCGAGTTGATCGAGTTAGAGTTACTCAGTAGAGTTAATCGATTGGAGTTAAAACGAACTAGAGTTATCGAATATAGTTATTTGAGATAGAGTTAGTCAAACAGAGTTATTCAGGATAAGTTGCCATCTCGTACGACTGCTAGCGTAATTCGCAGGGCTGTAAATAGCCTACGGCGGTCGGATGTTTCCTGAGGGAGTCAGGTGTAACCATTATGATCGCTGCGATCTAGAGTCAAGCGAATGAAGTTAAATCGAATATTAGTTATTCGATAGGAGTTAAGTTCTTGAGTTAGATTATCGAGATAAGTGAGTCGAGTTAAGTTCGTCGAGTTAAATTAATCGATGTTAGTTTCATCGAAAGGAGTTAATCGATGTTAGTTTCATCGAAAGGAGTTAATCGATGTTAGTTTCATCGAAAGGAGTATCGATGTTAGTTTCATCAAAAGGAGTTATCGATTATTAAATCGAAGGAGTTATCGAATATAGTTTATTCGATGGAGTTAATCGATTAGAGTCAAATCAAAGGAGTTAATTGAATATAGTTTATTCGAATAGATTAAAGGAGTTAATCGAATATAGTTTATTCGAATAAAGTAAAGGAGTTAATCGCATATAGTTTATTCGAATAGAGTTAGAGGAGTTATCGAATATAGTTTATTCGACAGGAGTTAAGTGAATAGTTAGGTTAAACTAAGTGAATTAGTTAAGTGAATTGGTTAAGTTAACCAAAGTGAATTAGTCGAGTTAATCAAAGTGATTAGTTCAGTTAATCGAGATAAGTAAATCAAGTTAGGTTAATCGAGTTGAATTAGTCAGTTGAGTTAATAAATTGAGTTAGTCAAACCAAGTAAAACCAGTTAGAGTTGATCGGTTTGAATTAACCAGTTAGAGTTAATCAATCAGAGTTAATCAAATAGAGTTAAGTAAAATTAGAACTGACTAGAGATTAGTAAATTGAATGGTTTTCTAAGTGCCTATCTGATGTTGGTTTCGGCCTTCGGGATTTATACTTAGGGGATTGTTCTCATACTAGTTTACAGTCATGGACTGATAGTTGGGGAAGAGTAGTGATTTGTAAATAAGCAGATGGAAACGTTTTCCAGTGTTAATAACATATATTTTCTGAACATAGAAAATAAGGCAATGTGAATATATATATATATATATATATATATATGTTGATGATTGATCGATATAATTTCCATCTGGAAATAATATCGTTGTTTGCACACTTGTTTTTCTTTGATAGTTAAATCACAGACTATCGAAGTTTTGACCATTTTAACGTTGTTAATATGGAGAGACCGGTTGGATTATTATCCGAATAACCACTCTGTATTGGCATAAGCATTGCGAATCATTTATGCCAAAGATAATTTGAAGACGGAGTAAAGTGCAAGGGCTGCTGTATAAGTCTTAGATAACAGTGACTAAGATGGATATACTGAGTAGTGCCTTCGGTTTGTCCAGTCCCAGGACAACTTGTATGGACGAATGTCTGACAGAGTATATCCAATGGATCGCGTAAGTTGATCTGTTAAAACGTATTCACGTTTGGTGGCGGAGGAATTCGTTTCTCTTAGCTGTATACCCGTGTTATTTTTGGATAAGTCAATTTGTGATTTGGCGGGTATGACGATGTGACATTCTAAGTGAATGAGGATGACTTGTATGAATGAATGTCTGACAGAGTATTTCCAGAAAGGTCACGTACATTGATTTCTTCAACTTTACCAAGAGTGGAAGCGGAGAAGGAAACTTCTTTAGCTAACACGTAACGTACTGTTGTAGACGTCAATTAGTGATTTTCGATGGATCTGACGATGTGATATTCGAAGTGAATCTGATGTAATGATAAAGCGTAGCTTCTAGCCTCATCAACCGGTAAATGACAGAAATCGGGCAGGCAGCATGGCTAAGTCGGTCGCACCGAAGTAGGGTGTATAATCACCTATCTAGAGAATATTCATGTGTTTCTTAAATCTATCAATGTTGTCCCATATATATACGGGAACGGTTGCTGATCCCAACCGTTGGTGATATACATTCGATACACTCAAGCAAAATGAGTGGTCGGTCATGTGTGGCTGAGTTGCAAGATGTTCTTGTTGAACTCCAGTGTATTGTTCCTAGAGTACACTGATCGGAAGGTGGTTCCATACCTTGTCATAGTCGGAAATCCATTATCCAATATGCGCTTGCGATTTTGATTATATACTATATATGTAGAACGTGAGATGAAAGCGTTTCTGCTAGTTGATATCTATTTGTACATAGACATTATTATAATATCAAAAGGTTTTTGATATGAAGATATTTTGGATTCTCATAAGGGAAAAACCCGTTCCGTTTTGCGGCGTGGTCTTATGAGATATCGTTTACTTGTTCATATACTTGTTTAAACTGTTTTACTCATACCAGTCCCATGACTGACCCGGAGTTTACTTTGTTGTTTTCCCTAAACTCTTGGGTGCCTAAATTTGTACGGGCAGTCAAATAGTCAGGATTTACAGATATACTTGAAGAGTTGGAGCAGGAGGCTTCTGGATCATATAGCTATAGTTATTTCCGCTATGTTGTAAGTGTTGTACTCTGATAAGTGCTATTGTATACATAACTGTTATATTTCAAAGTTATGTTATATATTATATGTTATTCGTTCCGCTGTGAGGTTCGTGTTACTCTGATGTTGTGTTCTTCTTCTTCTTCTATTCTAAGTTTCAATCTTATCTATCCTCACCCTCAAATTTCTTTCATTAATTACCAGGATTTTTCGATGTTTTGGTTATCGACATCGAGCTTATGTCGATAACCAAAGTCGCCGAAAATCCGGGTCGTTACAGTTGGTATCAGAGCTTAAGTTAAGAATTACCTTGGCTCTGTGGCGTGACTCGGTAGAGATAGGGTTAGTAATACCCTAGATTGAGTTGAGTGTATATATACGAGTGCGTATTTGTATTTGATATAAAAATGGTTTTATATTGTGGAGATTCATTGGCTGAGTTGTTTATGAGTTCTGGTCGATCAGTTTGATCCACTGTATCGGTAGGAGTAAATAAATACTTGAATACGATGGACCGACACAGTATGGATTGTAATATATTATCATATATTAGATATATTGGTTGTAATTATAATCGAATGAGATTATAAAGTGAAATGGTTATATATAACCATTCAGAATCATATAAGTAAAGTATATGAAATAAGATGAATTAAATATGAATTTAAATCAGATTTGGAATTAAAATAAGGAAATTTTAAGTTCTTGGGAGATTTTGAGATGTTTTCAAAATGGATGTATTTAGTAAGGGTTTTGAAATGATATAGTATTAAAATCACTTGGGCCGCTGGAAAATAATTCCGATGATGACTGCGCAGTATCATCGGAGTGATTTTCGAGTTCTAAGTGGTGGATTACTACCAGAGATTTTGATTTGAATTGTTTTGAGAAAACAAGTTGTTTAGAAATTCAAAGATTTTGAATTGGTATTATGATTTCAAAATTGATTTGAAATTTACCCAGGAATTTAAGTTCTAGAAATTAAAATTTAACTTTTGAAGTTAATTCGAATGGGATGGTAAAAGTAAATAATAAACCAGTATTTAACTTGAGATGATAGGTTAAGAAAACTGGAAGTGATTAGAGAATAATCTGGATTTGGATTTGAAATGATAGTTGAGAGTTTGGAATTTGAAACTCGAATTTGAAATTGAATTCGGCTTGAATAAGCGAATGGTTGTGTTAAGAATAACTTGGTTGGAGTTGATTGGGATGGCATTTGTATATGCCGAGTTGATAACAGATGGTAGGGATATAATGATATGCCCAACAAAAAGGTACAAGTTTATATTTTATATGAGTTTGGAATTTATGAGCCGAATTGGCAAGTCGCTTGGCTGCTTGATTTTCTTTTTGGTTGAAGAAGGCCTAGAGAGGCGAGTTGTGGTTTTACCGATAGGGCTGTACAAAGGAGGTTATGGCGAAATTTTTCGAAAGTTTAAAGTGTTAGAAAATTTTCAAAATTTTTGAAAATTTTAGTTAGTCGGAATGAATAAATATTTTATTCGATATTAATTGGTTCAGTTAAAATCAGAAATAAGGGGTAAACAAATATTAGGAATTCCAATAGGTAGGGTCGTCCTCTAACTTAGCAATTTCGAGGACGAAATTATTTTAAGTGGGGAGGAATGTAATGACCCGCATTTTCCAGGGGTATAATTAATTTATTTAATTGTTTAAAATAGTGATATAGGAAATTTAATCATCATTAATTAAATAATATGGAATATTTAATTAAATTAAATAATTTATTTAATTCAGAAATAAACAAAAATATTGGAAATCACAATACAAGGTGAACAGGGTCATCCCCAAGATTTAATTCATCTTAGAGTTGAATCATATTGACGAATATATTCAATCGACGATAGTTTGAACGTATAATTATATTATAATTAAAATCGAGCTTGAAATGGCGCTGCAGTTCGCGATTTGGCGATTTGAACTTCAACTGAATATACAGGATTCGTTTTAAGCCAGATTTCTGTGAAACAAGAAACGTGTGGAGCTGGTGAAGTATATCTTTCTAGTGGAAGAGAAAGATCGGGATTTCGTCGTGCAGATTTTGATTTACGTCCAAATCAAATTTCAGAAAAGTCGCTATATAATTCCTTTATAATTTGCAACGCTTTATTTACGATATAAAAGGATTTTCGATATAAATTGAATATCGGGATAATCTGGAATCTGAAATATCAAACTGTAAATTCTGATATGATATTCTGGAGCTGTACGATATCATATGTGGAGATATACGATAATATAAATTTATTTATATTTAATTTAATTATATTTAAATATATTTATATATTTAAATGGGTCATCCAAAGCTTTAAAAATATCCAGTTTTGCAAACGAAGTCGGAATTCAACGAAACCAATTTTGTTGGATTCGTAATGTCAAATTATTGTTAGATTTCCAGTTTCGTGATTTTTAGAGTTACTGTGTGGTCGTACGGATTTTTAAAGTGAAAAACAGTCAGTATTTCGACGGTTAAAAATACGCTGTGTGAGCATACGGAGTCGGAATTCGACGAAACGAGTTTCGTTGGGACCGTAATGTCGAACAGTAGCTGCATGTCCAGTTTCGTGATTTTTGGGTATAATGTGTGATCACACGAATTTTTAGAAGGCAAAACGAATTAACAAAAAAGGAATATACTGGGAATATTCTCTCTAGAAAATATCTAGATATTTGTTAAGCCTGTAAATACTCCTCAACCACCATCCTAAGACCTAATTTCATTTTTCTGCTCAGCCAAAATTGCGCCGTCAAGTTTTCTTAAGGAAACAAAATTTCCTGTTCTTCATAAATCAAAAGAAATCAAAAGAAAAATCGATAAATCATGTAATGAATTTATTCGAAGTCCTATGGTGTTGCTCGGCACACTCATGGCCCTTTCGTTGAGCTCGACCTCAGTTCCTCATTGCGGAAAAATCACGCAATATCTAGGGCTACAGATCGTTTCACCAACAAGCATCAATAGGTGTTTTCGATGGTATATGTGAGTTCAGAAGGGTAAGTAGCATCAATTAGGATTTTTTTTTGGGATTTTTCTGAGCAAGAAAGGTTCGATCTTCGAACAGTACCATCGCGGAAAAACCTGGAGACCGCGAGTTTCTGTGGTTGTTCGAATTGGCCACCGTGGGTTTGGATAGGAGGAGAAATCGGAGTGATAAACTTTGGTGAAGTCGGAATGTGGTTCCATTGAGGAAAAGATGGAGTATGAATCCTTGAAGATGCCGTGAATGGCCCTTGAAGAACACTGGGTTCGGTAGTTCATGCATAGGGAAGAAGGAGTGGTAACGGTCTGGGTTTGGAAAGGTTAGTGGGCCGGGAAAATGGTTAAAGCCCAATGGTGTTTAAATTAATTTAAATTCAAATAATGTATGTTAACTTAGAAAGTGTATAACTTGATCATACGATATCAGAATCAGACGAAACAAGATCCGACAGGATCGTAGAGACGGACACTATAACATGGAATCGACTGAAAGTCCATTGGAGCTCGTATGAATTTATGGCGAAATAAATTGTTTGATTCAAATCAAATAAACAGTTTATCATTCTTTAACGATGAACTGCCAAGGTGAGTAAAACTCACCAACTCTGAACAGTTCTATTTTTACAATGTATTCTTAGAACTGTTAAATATTGTCTGTTTGACTGTGTGTTGATTGTTTGATTGAACTGCTAGTCAGTTAGTGAAAATTATATATGTATATATATATTTATAAACCGTTAAATATTTATATATTGATTCTGCTATCAGAATACTTTATATTGAACTGAAAGTGATGATAATCATACTGTGTAACATCTGTGGATGCAGGGAGAGAGGTTGGAGGAATCCGACTGGATTCCTCAATAGTTATTTTATTGTTTTTCATTTATTGTTATATGATGTGTTATAAAATCTGTGGGCAATTATATGTGCTTGGACGATATTGAACATCGTGATTTGATATGATTGAATACCATAACATACCGAAATGTTGATAAGGGGATTTTCAAAGTGATATTGAAAATAGAATATTTATAAAATGGGATATTTATAAATAAGAGATGTTTATAAAGTGGAATATTTATAAATAAGAAATGTTTATAAATTGGAATATTTATAAATAGGAGATATTCAAAAAGGAAATAATTACAAACCATTTTCTTTTTGAATGGAAAGGCCAATGTGGCAGGTTTGGGGATTTTCCCGATGCTCCCGTTACAAAGGAGGTTATGGCGAATTTTTCAGAGAATTTAAGGAGTTAGAATATTTCAAGAATAAATCTGAAAAGGTAATATTTGTAAACCATTTACAAATAGAATTGAAAAAGGAAACGTTATAAAAGGAAATCATTTTTAAAGTGTAGAACCGTTATTTAAAAGTAAATCTTTTCAAATGAATAAAACGTTGTTAAAAAGGAAATCTTTATAAAGTGAATAAAGTAAATCGAATATGGTATTCGAAAGGAGTTAAATCGAATGTGGTATTCGGAGGGAGTAAATCGAATATGGTATTCGAAGGTTAGTAAAACGAATATGCTAATCGAAAGGGGTTAGTGAGTCGAGTTAGTTGAATAGAGTTAACTAGTTCAGTAGAGTTAACTAGTTCAGTAGAGTTAACCAGTTCAATAGAGTTAACTAGTTGGGTTAAGTAAGTCAAGTTAACCAGTGAGTTAGGTAAGTCAAGTTAACCAGTGAGTTAAGTAAGTCAAGTTAACCAGTGAGTTAAGTAAGTCAAGTTAACCAGTTGAGTTAAGTAAGTCGAGTTAATCAAGTCGAGTTGATCGAGTTAGAGTTACTCGGTAGAGTTAATCGATTAGAGTTAAAACGAACTAGAGTTATCAAATATAGTTATTTGAGATAGAGTTAGTCAAACAGAGTTATTCAGGATAAGTTGCCATCCCGTACGACTGCTAGCGTAATTCGCAGGGCTGTAAATAGCCTACGGCGGTCGGATGTTTCCTGAGGGAGTCAGGCGTAACCATTGTGATCGTTGCGATCTAGAGTCAAGCGAATGAAGTTAAATCGAATATTAGTTATTCGATAGGAGTTAAGTTCTTGAGTTAGATTATCGAGATAAGTGAGTCGAGTTAAGTTCGTCGAGTTAAATTAATCGATGTTAGTTTCATCGAAAGGAGTTAATCGATGTTAGTTTCATCGAAAGGAGTTAATCGATGTTAGTTTCATCGAAAGGAGTATCGATGTTAGTTTCATCGAAAGGAGTTATCGATTAGTTAAATCGAAGGAGTTATCGAATATAGTTTATTCGATGGAGTTAATCGATTAGAGTTAAATCAAAGGAGTTAATCGAATATAGTTTATTCAAATAGATTAAAGGAGTTAATCGAATCTAGTTTATTCGAATAGAGTAAAGGAGTTAATCGCATATAGTTTATTCGAATAGAGTTAGAGGAGTTATCGAATATAGTTTATTCAACAGGAGTTAAGTGAATAGTTAGGTTAAACTAAGTGAATTGGTTAAGTTAACCAAAGTGAATTAGTCGAGTTAATCAAAGTGATTAGTTCAGTTAATCGAGATAAGTAAATCAAGTTAGGTTAATCGAGTTGAATTAGTCAGTCGAGTTAATAAATTGAGTTAGTCAAACCAAGTAAAACCAGTTAGAGTTGATCGGTTAGAATTAACCAGTTAGAGTTAATCAATCAGAGTTAATCAAATAGAGTTAAGTAAAATTAGAACTGACTAGAGATTAGTAGATTGAATGGTTTTCTAAGTGCCTATCTGATGTTGGTTTCGGCCTTTGGGATTTATACTTAGGGGATTGTTCTCATACTAGTTTACAGTCAGGGACTGATAGTTGGGGAAGAGTAGTGATTTGTAAATAAGCAGATGGAAACGTTTTCCAGTGTTAATAACATATATTTTCTGAACATAGAAAATAAGGCAATGTGAATATATATATATATATATATGTTGATGATTGATCGATATAATTTCCATCTGGAAATAATATCGTTGTTTGCACACTTGTTTTTCTTTGATAGTTAAATCACAGACTATCGAAGTTTTGACCATTTTAACGTTGTTAATATGGAGAGACCGGTTGGATTATTATCCGAAGAACCACTCTGTATTGGCATAAGCGTTGCGAATCATTTATGCCAAAGATAATTTGAAGACGGAGTAAAGTGCAAGGGCTGCTGTATATGTCTTAGATAACAGTGACTAAGATGGATATACTGAGTAGTGCCTTTGGTGTGTCCAGTCCCGGGACAACTTGTATGGACGAAGGTCTGACAGAGTATATCCAATGGATCGCGTAAGTTGATCTGTTCAAACGTATTCACGTTTGGTGACGGAGGAATTCGTTTCTCTTAGCTGTATACCCGTGTTATTTTTGGATAAGTCAATTTGTGATTTGGCGGGTATGACGATGTGACATTCTAAGTGAATGAGGATGACTTGTATGAATGAATGTCTGACAGAGTATTTCCAGAAAGGTCACGTACATTGATTTCTTCAACTTTACCAAGAGTGGAAGCGGAGAAGGAAACTTCTTTAGCTAACACATAACGCACTGTTGTAGTCGTCAATTAGTGATTTTCGATGGATCTGACAATGTGATATTCGAAGTGAATCTGATGTAATGATAAAGCGTAGCTTCTAGCCTCATCAACCGGTAAAAGACAGAAATCGAGCAGGCAGCATGGCTAAGTCGGTCGCACCGAAGTAGGTTGTATAATCACCTATCTAGAGAATATTCATTTGTTTCTTAAATCTATCAATGCTGTCCCATATATATACGGGAACAGTTGCTGATCCCAACCGTTGGTGATATACATTCGATACACTCAAGCAAAATGAGTGGTCGGTCATGTGTGGCTGAGTTGCAAGATGTTCTTGTTGAACTCCAGTGTATCGTTCCTAGAGTACACTGATCGGAAGGTGGTTCCATACCTTGTCATAGTTGGAAATCCATTATCCAATACGCGCTTGCGATTTTGATTGTATACTATATATGTAGAACGTGAGATGAAAGCGTTTCTGCTAGTTGATATCTATTTGTACATAGACATTATTATAATATCAAAAGGTTTTTGATATAAAGATATTTTGGATTCTCATAAGGGAAAAACCCGTTCCGTTCTGCGGCGTGGTCTTATGAGATATCGTTTACTTGTTCATATACCTGTTTAAACTGTTTTACTCATACTAGTCCCATGACTGACCCGGAGTTTACTTTGTTGTTTTCCCTAAACTCTTGGGTGCCTAAATTTGTACGGGCAGTCAAGTAGTCGGGATTTACAGATATACTTGAAGAGCTGGAGCAGGAGGCTTCTGGATCATATAGCTATAGTTATTTCCGCTGTGTTGTAAGTGCTGTACTCTGATAAGTGCTATTGTATACATAACTGTTATATTTCAAAGTTATGTTATATATTATATGTTATTCGTTCCGCTGTGAGGTTCGTGTTACTCTGATGTTGTGTTCTTCTTCTTCTTCTATTCTAAGTTTCTATCTTATCTATCCTCACCCTCTAATTTCTTTCATTAATTACCAGGATTTTTCGATGTTTTGGTTATCGACATCGAGTTTTGTCGATAACCAAAGTCGCCGAAAATCTGGGTCGTTACAGTAATGGTGAAATCAATACTCTAAACTGCCAAAAGATCCTGAAAATTGCCAAACTCTGGGCTATTTATAGCTGATTTTGTCAGGCGGATCGCGGTCATACGTGGCACAAATCCCGAGAATATCGGATCGGATCATAGCTTCATGAAGAATTGGTCAATATGACAGTTGTGGACAGGTGTCACGAGATCCTGCATTCTCGGATCGTGAATGACTTGGCCAGGGGCCTTGCCGCGTCTTCAGGGTTTGGATCGGATCGTCATGCTGTGGACGGATCGGGTCGAGCTAGAGGTAGCGGATTGGATCGAGGCTACAAGGGGCGATCGGGTCGCATACTGGCGCAGCGATCCGAGGAGTGTCATGATCCGAGGAAGACGATATGACCACGATCAAATGCTTGAAGGGTTGGACCCTTAAGGACTCATATTTTCTTTGCTTTTGGACTTTGGTGGTTAGGTCAAAAAGATAGCCAACAAGTACATATATATAATTCAAAAATTAAGATTTTTAGTTAAGACAAGAAAAAGTAGGAAGAATATAATAAATTAGTTATTACATCTCGAATTTAGAAGACTATTTATAGCCTTCTAACAGCGAAAACCTTACAGAAAAAATTTGAAATTAAAAGACACTTCTTTTCAAAATTTGAATTTGAAATCCAACGGTCACCATTGTCGACATGGGGGGTAATCCATGTCGGGATGCCGTCATAAAATTTGAAAAATCAAATTATGGCATGTAGTATTTAAATAAATTTTGGTGAATCTTGAGTTAAGACAAACTATTTTTCTATACATTAAAATAGAGTATTTGAAGTAAAAATATATATTAAAAACATATATGAAAAACATTTAAAAACTATATAAAATGATATTAAAACATATATATATGTATGTGTGCGTGTGACTATGAATATAAATATATGAAATACTTTAAATCTAAAGATATAAATATAAGTAAAGGGATTTAAAACTTAAGAAACTATATTCAAATTTAATATAAAATTAATATCAATAATATAAATAAGAAATATTTGTATCAAGAGTTAAAATCTTAAAATATATATTTTAAAATCAAGATTTAAAATAAAGTTAAAAACTAAGAAATATAGATTTGAAATAAGGAAGTAATTTTGAAATCGGTTTGGAAATAAGATAAGAAAATTAAAAATAGCGTGAAAGATTGAAATAAGGATCCAGTGCTATTTCAGAGTTTTAGCAAGAAACCTAGACTCTATCACTTTTTATTTCTTGAACTCTTGTTACTCATGAATCTTCTATCTTGAACTCTTCTTTTTTGAAATCTTGATTCTTTAAACTGTACAGTCTTCAATAATTTATAGCTGCATACATTTCTTGTATACACACACACGCGCACATACATATATATATATTATAGAGAATAGTGTTGGTAAATATTTTATAACAATAATAATTAAAACAAGGTTGTTGTCATCAAATCCATCACCATCTCAATCCCTAACAATCTCCCCCATTTTGATGATGACAACCTTTGTTTATAAAGTACTCATACTCGATGTCTTGATTCTCCAGTTACTCCTTATACTTCATTATCTCCTTCTGAAACTACTAACCCTTTACTATAATATCTAATTTATAATTATCCCCCTTTGTCATCAAAAAATACATATACATCTCTAATTGCCCTATAATACCCCCTAAAACTATTATATAGTTCTGATACCTAATATCTAAAACTAGTATAGACAAAGGAATAGTTCTACTATATAATATTCCCTTAATCAATATAAATCCAGTAGTATAAAACTTAAAATTAAGGCAATATTAAGACTAATAATCAAGTTATAATCTAAGCAATCTGATACAAACTTATTATACAATCAGGCATCCAATCAATCCAAACCAATTCAGATCTTGTTATTACATACCATAATTTCAAATTCAAGTTTTAAATTAATCAAACCACATCAATTTAAAATAAATTCATACGTTTCTTGAACTTCTTCCCATCCATCACCACCAAAGACTGGATCAGCCTTTATAGCATCTCATTCTTCGTTGTCTTTGGTGAGACTCGCTTTCATGTTTTTTCTTTGCCTTCATCTATGGTAAGAGAGAAAATCGTCCAACGAATTGCATCAAAATGCCTCTCTTGTTCTTTTATCTTCTGTATTTGACTTAATTCTAAGTGACATTGATTATGAAGGATAATAGAGAGAATATTTTTGAATGAATTGAGTGTTTCTTCAATATTTTCACTCAAGTTATGAACTGGAAATGTCATGGATTTAAAAAAAAGAAACTAATGAAAGATTATAAAGGAGAAATAGATAAAAGGATTTATTTGAAAGAAGTATGTATTTATAGGCTCTGGAATTCATTCAAAATGAATAGACACAAGTTAGTTAAGATAGAGTTTAAATTCAAATTAATTTGAAAATTCTAGCAGTTATATGTCGACATGTAGGGTTACACATCAACTCCAAAATTTGGTTTTTGAAATTTTTTGTGAGTTGTGCTATGTTTTGATTTATATATACTTGTTTTTATCATACTATTGTTCATTCCAGAGATGTTTAAGAAGGAATAAAAAGAAATATAAGAACTTCATTAATAATTTAATAAGGATACAAGAATTAATACATAATACTGAATGGAAATACGAAAATAGAAACTAATACAGCATGATAATAAAGCTAGAACTCCGCAGAGGAGGATGACGACAAACCAAGTTTCCTACTAACTTTCCTATCTTCTAACTAAATGACCATTTTAAATCTTTTTGAATGTACTAAAATCTTTTGGTCATTGAAAAGGATTTTGTTGGAAAGATTGATTACATTTACGGGATATTCAATACTTTCTAAGGATGTGTTATCATCATATTCTTCTATTTCCTTTTCATCTTCTTCATCTTCTTCATCTTCACGAGCCACCCTTTCATTTTTTTCTCAAAAGAGTTTTGTATGGTTGAAACACTAATGGTATTTTCATTAAACATATGTTTTCGGAATTAAAAATTTTTCTAGAAATAAACTCTTCTCCTTTGAAATCCACTCCAAAATATTGAAAATACGTGTGAGGTAAATTCCATGTTATAATGTATTTTCACCCACTGAAAAAACTATGTCTCAAAATCCATTCGAAATCACTTGTTCCCAATTAGTGTCATGATTTCTGGAAATAGCAAAAAGAGATTTGCAAACTTTCATAGTTGGACTGTTGAAATTTCCCGAACGATGTGTGATAGTATGTTGAAGAAGTAGGTTGACAATTCTTGCCTTTGGTCAAAAATATTGATTTTTGAATTCTAAATGTTCGTCACTTTCAAAAAGATGGTGAAAGGTCTCTAGGTTATTTTCATTGCTATTAAAATCCGAAAGATCCTTCCCTTGCTTTGACAACCCAAAATGGTGCCTAATACATCACAATTCAAAACTATTTGTGTGCCTTTAACACAACTCCAAGTTTCATTTTCATTTCGTTCATAAAAGCCATGATTTAAATTGGCATAAAACATTTTGACAAGATTTGAATAGCAAAATTCATCATTTTCCCGACAGTAAATAAAACTAAGAACATCATTTTAATTAAAAAGGGTTGGAAGATCATAAGAAGGAAAATCATTAAAAATAGAAAAAATTTCTGTATTGATTTTTTCAAAGATTACATAGTCTATATAAGTTTTGATCGCCTTCGATTGTCGAAAAGGAAGGCTTTGGTAGCCTTGTACAGACTCGTAGTGTATAAAGTGCTTGAGGAAGCCATTAAAGAGGTTTTGCAAAGAGTAGAAGATAATGAAGATATGTTTTGAATTTTGAATTAAAGGTAGAAAGAGATGATAAGAATAGATGGATAAACATATACTATATAGACATGTTCTTTGGTTAGGAGACTCCTTTTCAGAACATTGAGTTTGGTGATAAAGTGGAGGGAAATTCAAAAGTTTGAAAATTCAAAATTTGAATTTCTAATTTGCAGATACGCGTTGACATGTGGGGTTAGCCATGTCGACATGTCTCTTGAATTTTCAAAGGATATGTGAATTCTGATTTTCGATTTGCTTATATATATCTTATATTCTTATTTATATATTTCCTAAGATGATATTTATTATAACAATATTTTTATATTATTATTTAATTAATATAATATTTTAAATTTTAAATATTTAATTTAGGTTTAAAACCTTATTTTTCTAATAAGGAAATCAAGCAAGCAATAATTCAAGCAACCAATTCAAACAAAAATTATTATAAAGGCATTCTACTTTAGATCCTATCTTCAATATCTTCTGATTCGTGAATTGCTGTGAAGCACATATTCAAAATATTTGTTTCCTCTCTTTGTAACTAGAGGATGAATCAGAATCATCTAGAGTAGCAGCATAAACCCTTTTTCATTTCTTTGAAGAATTATTGTTTGAACGATGATTCTGTTTCTCTGGATATGGACAGTCTATCAAAAAATGGCCTGGTTCATCGCAGTTAAAACATCTGATGTTATTCAGAATCTCATTATTTTTCACTGAATTTCTATGCTCATTTGTTTTGAAATTATTCATCTTTTTATATCTTATAAACTTTACAAAATTCCTTGTCATTGATGCTATTTCCTCATCTTCTTCGCTATTCGAGTCTGAATCTTCAGTTATTGCATTGAATGTTATTGATTCTTTACTGATGACTAATTTTTCCTTCTTCCTTGCATATGAACTTCAAACTACATTACATTTCCGGACAACTCTTCAATTTTCATATAATAATGTCGTTGTCCTCTTCTATTGCCAGAATTTTTTGATCCCACTCTGGAGTTAATGAATTAAGGATTTTTTTGACTTGATCTTCCTTAGAATATATCTTTCCCAAGGCTACTAGTGAATGCACAATCTCTCAGAACCTCAGTACATATCAGATATATTCTCATTCAGATTCATTCTAAATAATTGAAATTGATTGGTTAACAAGGATATCTTAGTCGGTTTAACTTTGTTTGTTCCTTCTTGAGTCACTTGCAAACTTTTCCAGACTTCATATGTAGATTTACAAACAAAAACCTTATTAAATTTTTTTTTTATCTAGTGAACAAAATAAAAAATTCATGGGTTTTGTATTATTTTGTCTTGTAGCCTTTTGTTCGTTAATCCATTGTGAAAATTAACAGTGGGGTCAACATATTCAGTTCGTGTGATATTCCAAGTGTCTAATCCTATTGATTGTAAATAAATTTTCATTCTACAAGCCCAATATTCATAATTGCTACCTTTAAATAGCAGTGGCCTAACCATGGAAGGATCTTCTATAAATTAACTAGAAATATTTGCGTTGCCAATGCCAGTGTTGGTAGCCTTATAAACTTTTCAAAAATTCAAATTATGAAAACTTTGAAAACCAATGCTCTAATACCAATTGTTGGGGAATGCGGATTAAGGATCATAAGGAAAACTAAACACTTGGAGAGGAGGAAGTGAATAGTATTTAATGCATTTTATAAATTTCACGAAACCTTCTTCAGTTATTCAGAATGAAATGCAAATCAAAGATATGATGTGATCAAAGAATTAAACATAGACATAGATAATAATAAATAAAAAGCAGTAAAAGGAAAAATACACTGAAATTTTATACTGGTTCAGAGTTACCCTACATCCAGTCGCACACAACTCTGGGTTGATGCAGATTTCTTTTCAAATAATATCCAAATTTACAAACCTTATTCTAAGGCCACGAGGTACACCTAGTCGTCCCGGAGTACATGAGAGTCCATTGATTTTCGAGCTATAACTATACCCAGTCGACTTGAACGGGCTATAACAAGGCCTTTTCAATGTCAGTTTCGGTGGATAGACTCGATATAACTTGGTCTTGTAATCTTTGATTACGAAAACCTCATAACTCTTTAGTAGCACTTGAATCTTTGAGTGAGTATGGTAGAGAATCGAACTAGAAAGAGATTGAGGTGATTCTCATTGAAATTTGGTAGAGTATAAATATATAATTTAAAAAATTAAGAGTTTTAGTGGAGAGAAGTTAAAGGAGGAAGAAGGTAATGAAATTAGTTATTAAATCTCGAATCTAGAAGCCTATTTATAGTCTCCTAACAGTTAAAACCTTTCAGAAAAGATTTGAAATTAAAAGACACTTCTTTTCAAAATTTGAATTTGAAATCCAACGATCACCATGTTGACATGGAGTGTTACCCATGTCAACATTCCTTCATAAAATTTGAAAAATAAAATTTTCAAATTAAGGCATGTAATGTTTAAATAAATTCAGGTGAATCTTGAGTTATAGCAAACTATTTTGCTACATATTAAAATAAAGTACTTGAGGTACAAATATATATTAAAAACATGTACGAAAATGATTTAAAAACTATATAAAATGATATTAAAACATATATTATACTATGAGTATAAATATAAGAAATACTTTAAAACTGATGATATAAATATAAGTAAATGGATTAAAAACTTAAGTAACTAAATTCAAACTTAATTTAAATTAATATCAGTCATATAAATAAGAAATATTTGATATCAGGAGTTAAAATGTTAAAATATTGTAAAATCCGACATTCGAATTTCGACAATAATACATAATCCGGTATTACTTGCCAATACCCGTGTATCGTAAACACCGGGTAGTTAAAAGAAAGAAATTAGAGGGTGCGAAAAGAATGAAAGAAATATTAGAATATAAGAAGATAAGAAGGATCAATACAACACAGAGTCTTACATCACAGCGAAATAAATATAATATAGAAATAAATCTTATATAATGAGCTTGTATAAATACTTACATTCATCAGAGTACAACAGACAACTAATACATCTGGACAGTTATAACATCCTATCCTAGTTCATATACAACACACAGTGGAATAAATACTAAATATGTATGAACTCCTCTGGTATGTCCTCTGTGGTTCGTAGCATCCAAACA
Organism: Allium sativum; assembly: GCA_030737875.1. Lineage (NCBI taxonomy): Eukaryota > Viridiplantae > Streptophyta > Magnoliopsida > Asparagales > Amaryllidaceae > Allium > Allium sativum. Next base: position 389,759,705 of record CM060921.1, read on the forward strand.
TGAACCTATAAAACTCGGTCTGACCCGAGCATTGCAAACGCCACGGATTAGTCTGCTGAACCAGCATGAGAAAACTCATTAAGTTTTTAGGTATCATCCAACTGATTTAAAGTTAAAAATCCTTTTTAAAAGAAAAGGATAATCGTAAGACCAATCCACACATAAACACAACGGATTTTACCTTACGATAACCTAAAACATTTTTGATATCAAATCTGATGATATTATAATAGTGTCTATATCGAATAAATAACCATCTAGAAGAATGCTTGCATCTCGCACCCACATACTTAGTATATAAAAAAACCATATAACAATTATTGGAGAATGGATTTCCAATTATGACAAGGTATGAGACCACCTTCCGATAGTGTACCTCTAGAGAGAAATACACCAAGCTTCAACAAGAATATTTTGCAACCCGGCCACTCATTAACTTGAGTGTACCGAATATATTATCATCCTACTGTTGGCCAACCACCATATTCCCGGGAGATAATAAGCGAAAGAAGAAACAAAAGAAATTTCTCTACATCTTGGTAATACACCCTAATGGGAATGACCCACATAGCCATGCTGCCTACCCGATTTCTGTCATTTTCTTGGTTGATGAGACTTGAGGTCACAATTACCTTTTAGAGAACATCACCTTAACTTTGAATGTTGCATCATCGCATCCATTAAATCACTAATTGACATCCACAAATATGTTATGGGTGTTAAGCTAAAAGAAGTTTCCTTCTCCGCCACCGAACTTGGTATATCTGTAAAAATCAACGTACGTGACTCTTAGGAAATACACTATTAGACATTCGTCCATACAAGTCATCGAGGAACAAGATGAACTGAAGGCGCCTTCCTACTGCATCCTATATAGGAATCACCCTAAGGATTATTAGCGAGTAGTTCATGCAAATCCGTGGATTTCAACCACGACAGAACCACAGTTTATCTCTTGGGAGCTACCTAGAGATTATAAGTAATCATTCCATTTTATGAAGATCTACGGGTCTTCAAATACTCTATCACGACCATCATCTAATATCTTAAGTGTTTATGTATTTGATGGACAGAATGGTTTTCGAATATAATTTTGATCCCTATCTTTCCGTACCAACAATCGATAATAGGCCAGATTTGATAGTTGGTTATTTAACTATCAAATAAATAATCATACAACCATATAATAAAAATGAATTCACTCGTTCAGTACATAGCATCAGTTGGCCTCTTTAACTAATTCAAACTTATTAGCAAATGGTTAATTAAAACTTCTAAATCTTTCAACATTTGAAACACAACATTTTACTTCTTATATTAATATAAGAGTATTCTCAAAACCATTACATTTTACATAGAAAATATTTCATAACTTTATAAAATCTTTTATTTATAAATATCATTTGCAAAACATTTGCTAAAACATTATTCTTTTTCTAATTTTAGTAGCAAAGTTCTTCTTTATAAAATATAAGTTTACTAACCTAACAAATTCAACTTATCATTTGTAAAACAACGTTATAGTTTCTATTTCCAATATCATGAACCCTTTTCTTAGCATATCCATTTTCGCAATAACCAACATTTAAACTTTTATTCAATAATCTCTTTTATTATTGGAAATCCAGTTCATAACCCTACTTTTGGGAAAGAAATAGTACTTTTTCCATTACTTAGAAAATAGTGTTATATACTTAACCGAATGGTATAGGTATAGTCACACTTCATACTTGGGCCAAACAAATGTTAACCTATACATTGTTTACTTTAAAATCGAATAGTTCCAATTACATCTCAAAATCTTTGCAAATAAGTTGCAGTATTCCTTTAATGAAAATAATAAACTAATTTCAACATCCTTTACCATTACAACTAATAAAATCCCTCGATAATAGTAAGTTAGGGCATTTTATTTACCTCTCAGACCTTAATCGACAACGTTCTTACCTAAAGATAGATAACAGTTCGTAATTAAAATATCACTTCAATTTCCATTTACTATTCCATTTAAAATACGAAATCTTTTATTTCACATATCTTATTTACTACGTCCTTAATATTTCTAAGAAACCTTTACAATTATGTTCATAAAATATGAAAACCCATTTTTATAAATTTCTTCACAAATTTATGAATATTTTTATGTCCTTTACATCACTTCAATTTATTTTAAACGACTAGTTCTGAATAACTTAACTTAACTTAAGAATATGTGGAATTTAATTTTAATTACGTTAGATGACTATAAAAAGAAAAGCAAATTAAGCTTTGGAATTGCTTTGAAAACAAAATCATAGTTTACCTTATATAAAATCCACTTTATGTACTTTAAACAACCGATTCAATATATATATATATATATATATATAATCTTAAAATGTTTCGACCTCGATTTAAAATTGACTCCAACAATATCTTATTTTATCGTCAGTATTAAAGAGCCAACGACTGCTAAAATACCAAACTGTGAAATAAGGGTTTATTTCATCCAATTGCACACTCAACCAATATATACATCGTATAAGATAAACATTATCAATATTAGCGAGGAATCGTGTTGGATGCCTCCAACCTCTCTTTTCGTGCATCACAAATTCAGTATTTCAACATAGATCATAATATATATGAAATTTAACAACTATTGGTGAGGAATCCAGTTGGATCCCTCCAACTTGTTTTTCGCTGCATCACAAACAAGTTACCGCAAGATAAAATCATTCATTGCAATATACATATATTATTTTCAACAATCAACCAGTAACAATAATTCAAGCATCCATCTTTTAGTTTAATACATTTATATTACTATAAACATGACCAACAAGGTAACTTACCTCATTTGGTAATAATTATTGAAATAACGATTTGATTTCAATTAAATTAAACAAACATTTAATTTTACCAATTCATTTAATATGTATATATATATATATATAATTATCCAACACGCATCAAACAATCGTCTAACATAGCACACAAATTAAATCTCGACTTGTATAAAAAATAAGTGGGTCAAACTGAGTGATTACTCACTTGATTCCATTTGTCACTAAAGTGATTCGGTTTCAGTTAAATTAAACAGGTGTTTAATTTAACTAAAAATCCCAGTTGTCTCCAACTTTGTCCAAATCAGTTCTAGAATGTTGTGTTCATCATAAAGATTCAAATCTGTTTAATTTAACTAAAAATCCCAGTTGTCTCCAACAATGTCCAAATCAGTTCTAGAATGTTGTGTTCGTCATAAAGATTCCAAAGCAGCTTGTTTCGTCTGATTTTGATTATGAAATAAAAAGCTGTCAACATTTTTAGTACAAGATTTTAATTTAAATAATTACTTTCCTTAATTTTTTTTGAAAGCAAAAATGTGCTATCTTCTAAAAAGAAGAGAGCACACATATATCATACAAAACAAAAAGGCTACAAAATCCGACTACAGAACCAAAAGGAGACCAACAACAACACAACATGACTATATGAATGTAAAGGAAAGGAGATAGATGAGCTCCGGATAAACCACCGCCCATTATACTTCAATATCGAATTCCGGCAAAGCCACCACTCGATAGTGAAGTATATCTACTCCAATACAAAAACTAGTCACTCCAAACTAAAAACAACAAAAAAGATAACAGAACATCTCCAAAACCACACTCAAATATAGCTCCAAAGAAAAAATCAACCACCAATCCAGACAGCTTCCCACTAAGCTCCTCAGCTATAACCAAGTACCTGAAACCCGAAAGAAACTAGCCAAACCATAAGTAACCATCACACACACACACATATATACATACATATATATATATATATATATATATATATATGAGTATATGTGTGTGTGTATATATATATCTAAGAATGTATATATATATGTATGTATCCACACATATATATGAAGAAGAAATAATAAAGAAAAAAAGAAAAAGAGACAATCAAGCAACACCAATGAACAGAAATTAACAACAAACGCGAGATCTATTGCATCTAAAATATTTATTGATTCTAATAAATAAACTCAAATTAAATCTAACCTTAATCAAAAAACTCTCAAAACGCAATTCACTAGAAAACTTATAGTGCGAGTTAGACATCCAATCCAAATAGTAAGTAACAATCCTAATGATTAAATTATCAGCAGAAACTGAAATTGAATGAAAAAATCTTTGATTCCTCTCCAACCATATGAACCAACTAATCATAGTAACTAAAGAATCCAACACATATCTCTGCCTTGAATTATAAACAAATCTACAACAATCCCAATAACCAACACATCTACTAAAAGAATTAAAATAACCAAAAACAAAAATCTCTAAAACCATATTTAAAATATAATTGGTAATATCGCAAGAGAAAAATAAATGGCCAACATCTTCATCCAAAAGACTACAAAATCAACACTTAACATCAAAAATAATATTCCTCTTCTTTAAAAGCTCAGCCGTATTAAGGTTCTTATGAATAATCAACTACATGAGAAACTTAGCTTTGGGAGGAGAATTAGACTTCCAAAGAAACTCAAAAAGGAACAAAGAAACACTAGAAAAATTAAAGAAAATTATACATAGAATAAACAGAGTACACTAGACTCTTATCAAGACCCCAACTAATACCATCTCCATTTTCATCCAAATAGTACAAAGCTAACTTAGCTTTTAGTAAGGCTAATTGCCTTAACATTCCCCCTTCTAAAATATTATCAAAGGTAAACTCCCACTGGGGGTCTAAATCCCCCTATAAACGTCTGTAACCAAAGAATTCTTAAAGCAGCAACTTTCAAAAAGCTCTCTAAAATCAATTTTAAGAGGCACACGAGAAATCCAGGCATTATGCCAAAATAAAGTAAGGTTCCCCAAATGAACAGTCAACTTACAACCTAAATTAAAAAAAAAACAATTCAAAACAGACTTCCAAAAATAAGATAATCTATTAATCCAACTAAAACTGGAACCAACAATAAACTCACCCCTAGAATAATAAAATTTGGAAACAATAATCTTCCAAGTAGCCAACACATCTGGGCACCTAAATCTCCATAACCATTTGGCCAACAATGTAACATCCCAGAAATTTTGACAACTAAATATGGAATTAATTAAAGAATTAGCTATTAATAATAAATTTGTATACTGATACTTGAAATAAAAATCGAATATATGTTTTTGGAGTATGAATTGAACATTTAATCCAGAATGGTTGATTATGAATCAAGTATTTGTTGTCGAATATTTGAATTGAATTTGATTAGACATTTGAATTGAATATTTAAATTCGAGTGGAGAATATAAATGACTGGATTTAAATAACCATTATTAACCTTAAATAAATTGAAATGTAACGGTTCAAATTTAAAATGAAACGGAGTTGTCGATAAATAACCGGAATAAAATCAGTGGACCAATAAATGAATGATAAATAAAATAATGTCCTATAAAAACCAAGTTGAAGTACAACTAGAATAATTTTATTGGATTCAGAATACGAAGACGGAGCGGTACATATAATTTTCGTCATACTCAGAAACTGTGTTAGCGGTGCGAATCTGGAGCATTCTACGATATGCAGGGTAGAAATTTATATTAAAATAAAAACAGATGTAACCTACCCAAATTATATCTCGCAGACCTATAAGCTGAAACACAGCTATCCTAACAACCTATGATTATACGTTGTTCTTATCGCTAACTTTCGCTTCAATAAATCACGCCTATTTTCCCCAAATCTCGTCAATGTTATTTCCATTTCCTCTGCAAAGATCAAAGCTTTTCCTTTCCATTTTAATGGCAGAAGCCCTAAATCGCTCCTCCAGTTGAGATAGAGAAGAGCGTCACTTCCACCGTTGATTCGTTTACCAGATCTCGACAAAATTGAGCCGCTTGCCTCCGGGTTCATATCAATTTTCTCCTACTTAGAAATTGAAGCCTTTCTTTACCACCGCAAGTACACTTGTTTTTTGCAAGTCCTTGGAGGCAAGCACCCTTGAAGTTCGCTGATTTCCATTGTCCTCTTCGCTGCAGTGTAAGGTGAGTAATCACTTACGATTAATCTTTGATTCATGTATATTAACTTCTGAAATTAGTCTATATCGATCTTTATAATTAGATTTGATTTTGTTGGTTACTACATCTTGTTATTAAACACCGTTGTGAGTTGCCTTGTATGGTTGTTGTGTGATCTACCCCTGTGTTGCTTTGATTGATTGTTGTGAGTATTTACTCAAGATTTTCCTTGTTCAAGTATATTAACACCATTTTAAATGAAGTATGATAAGTATATATATATCACATGGGATTTGTGATTGAGTTGTCGATTGAGTTATGGTTGTTTGTTTGCTGACCTAGTACCCGTTGTTCGTCTTTCCACTTGCTCACCTGATCATGAGTTGGTGCATGTCTTGTTGTTTCCTGTGTTGCCTTTATGCATACTATAAATTTGGGAATTTCTATTGGGTGTTTTCACTGTAAGGGCTACACTGTTGTTTTACTTTTTTTAGGTGCCTTGGTTAATGTGTGCGGAGACTCTTTTTGGGAATTGAACAAAAATTGTAGCAATATTTACAAGTATTCTTGAGGATACTGTAATATTTAATATTTTCAACTTATGAAACAACAAGCCTTAGTTTTCAAAGATAGATATGTTACCAAATAAGAACCAGTAATGTGAAATGGTCTGAAATCATTGTATTACCAACATTCGGTTATGCATAAGCGGATTCCAAAGAATTGTGAAAAAGAGAAAAAGGCACATGCAACCCTCTTGTTGATAGGAAGACGAGGCTATTCAGTAGAATACTATTTTTAGTATCAAATATATCTTGCATTCAGAGCTGAAAATCTTTTTATTATTTCTAATGGAATATCATTCATTCAGGTTTATGCTAACTAATTTATAACCTGTTAATGTACACAATGTCATGGTCACAAAGATAAATATTTCAATATTTACATAAACTCGGGTGCTCATTTATAAAAGAAATAACCCATTTTGAAGTTCACATCGGTTTAAGTTTTAGTCTCATGTGTATTTCATTAACCTGATCATATGGATATATATATATTACCCTCTTGCAAAATTGAGATGTGTGTTTAATTTTGTTTTAAAGTCTAGTATATGTGCATAAAAACAAGTCTTGTATAAAACTTAGAAATGACAAAACATTTATAGCTTACTTTCAAATAAAAATCATATTTATGTCATGTGTTGAGAATCATTTATGTGCAATGAAACCTACCCAATGTACATAACAGTGCATTATTATATCTACTATTCATATAGAAAAACTTGACCACCTGCGTGTATGTATGCTTATAAGTCCAAACTTTATATTCTTGCCATTTGCATGAGTGGTTGTAACATGTACTGTGTGGACAAATTACGTAACCATGTGGTTACACGTGTTCACTTATTCGCAGAATTTATAAAGGGATGATACTTCATTTCTTTGGCTCAATAATATATATTGGGTAGTTGGTTAGTTCATCATTTCCTTTAACTAAATAAACCAGTTGTTTACCTGATAAAGTTGGCATTTACAGCGAGTAAAGGGAACTCTAAATATGATGGGAAATTCTAAATATGATGTCAAAACTATGACTGTAAGACATACTCACTTTGGTTGAATAATGACATTATACCAGTTATGTTACTGAGCATATTTATTGTTATGTGCACACCTATTTTGGCAATATGATGCCATGCACTGGCTGCACATGTACTAAATCACTGCCATAAGGTTTGACATCTGCAATTGTTTACTTTAATCATGTGTATATGTATCGTGCTAAGCACAATACTCTTTGCGCACCATGTTTACACTGCATGTTGCGCAGTTGAAACTTATATGTGTATATATACACAATCAAATTTCATTTCGCATTTGGTATTTAAGTGTTAGTGTATTACTACAAGTTTTCACCTCTGTCAGGTAGGGTGTGCGTGTCCAGACTTATTAAATGGGACGGTTTTCCATAATGCCATTAAATTAAACAGGTTATATTATTTTTTTGAAGAATGAATTTAAAAGAAAAATTGGATACATTTTTCATTTGTTTAAAGACATAAGGCTTGGAAATTGGTCTTGGCTGTTCTGTTAAATGAGATAATTTGTCAATGTCATTAGTAATAAATAGGTAGTCATGCAAACATGTTTTCTGTCCTATTTGCCTTTGTAGCAAAGCGTAATGTAATTTGAGTCTTCCACCAAACGTGGTCATTTGGGATGCTCTATTCTAATATATTGTAGGCTAAATTAGTTGTAGACCCCCAGTGTTTTGCATTCGAACCGAATATATGTTTACCCTATAGGCCATTTGTGGAAACCTAAAAGTTCACTTGTTATGCACTCATTTATTTCCGACCAAGCCGTGTGGTATCTTCACTGAGCATATTACTGCAATTACTCACCCTTGATTCATACATGTGCGTATACGTAATATCTTGCAATTGATATATCTTGGTTTCGGATGCTGGGGCAATGCACACTTGTACCTGTACACGTGTGTACATGCAGGCTTCCGTGACCATTTGTCCATGAGATATTATACATGATATTTTACATATGATATATACGATGTTAGGATTAACTGTTATATTTTAGTTTACATTGAAGTTAATTTACTTGAACTATGATTAATCCTAACTCGAGTGTTTTATATTTTTGCACGGAACGCTCGGGTCGGACCCAAGTGTTACATAATTAAAGATTAAAGATTAGTATTCGAAGACTGGTGAAGTCGGGGATCCAAAGACGCGCACTCTGAAGATTTTTGAACAGTAAATATATTTCTTGTACTCAAATTTTAAATTTTGCTGTATAGAAAAATTTGTATCAAAAATTCTGATCATATATAAATGTTATTTTTATTGTTCAATACTGTGTTATCTATTTTATCCTGTGTTTTCTGTGTTGATTCTGTATTTTAAACTCTATAAGCTAAATAACGATCCGTCAATTTGGACGTTTTAAGTTGGTTTAATATCCAATTTGAAGCAGCCAAAAAGGCGGGATGTTACAGTTGGTATTAGAGCTTTGGTTTATTCAAAGCGTAGCTTATCGGGTTTAAAATGAATAGGATCAACACTAGAAATATAGATTTTTGAAAACAAACGGTTTGGAAATATAAATTTTGGGAAGTGTGAATAATTTTAAAACAAATTTTGAACAGGAAAATATTTGGAAAATCTTATTTTAAAAATTTGTATTTTGAACTAATACAACGAAAACAAAAATTTATTTTGAGATTTAAAATTCTTTTCGGAATCCCCAGTCTTCGAATCCAGATTTTTCAGAGTTGTTCTTCGATAAGTTCCCTTAGATGTGAATCTTGAATCCATCATTAGATGATATCTAAGGAAGATAAGTATAGAAGAATTAATGAATCAATCGTGTATATTAGTAAAGCGGAGATAACTGAAATTGATTGGAAATCAGAATTCAAGTGGGAAGAATGGAAAGAGGGAATTTGGAATTGTTTCAAGAACAAAATTAAACAATGAATTTTATTCAAAATATAAATTAATGAAATAAAATCAAAGAAGATTATAATGGGAATTCAACTGTGTCAATTGTATTATGAATTTATTCAGATTAGTTAGAATTTGGCAAGATGATTTATAATTAGGTTCGAACTAATAATGAATAATCGAATATATGAATCCGATGGTAGATTATAAACTTGTTAGTTAATTAACAAGAAGTGAATTGTAGATGTGGGCTATAAATGAAGCAAAATATGAATGAAGATTTGGGGGTGGGGGAATGAAAACAAAGCAAAATTTGATGTGACGAGTTCAGACTTCGATGAAGGGAAAAATATTTACTTTTTCGAAGTAAATAAGGGTTGGAAGCAAAAATATTGCAAATGAGATTGGAGATAGAGGTGATGGATTTAACCACTACGGTGAGGTTATTCTGAGCTTCAGAATATTTTCCGAAATTCGGAATGAATTATCGAATAACAGATATTCGAATGGAAGTTATTTATGAGAGTTGATTTTGTCGAATTTTAGGAAAATATTTCTTAATTTCCGTTTTTAAATTAAAATTTAATATGTTTTAAATTAGTTGTTTATGTAATAAAGTATATTTTAAATATTTCGAAGGCATGGATTATTGCGAAATAAAAAAAAATTAACTTAAAATCAAAAATTTTGAGAATAAATGTTTTGTTAGTATTCGAAGCTGTGAACTTGAACTATTTCAAAGTTAATAATGTTGTTCAGTCAAGGTCTGAGAGATAAATATACCCTAACTTGATTAACTTCATTATTGACTAAGAAATGATTAAGTTTCGATAGCAAGAATTGGTTAAGTGAAGTAAGTTAATGAATTTCAACAGTTAAAGTAAAATAATAATTGTGGTATCTGTTTTAATTCAAATAACGAATATAGGAATGTTCCCCCCTGAGAATAAAGTGTATTTTCTATAAAAAAAAATAAAAAAAAAAGAATTTTTGGATGTTTAGAAAAAAAATCACATATAGTAAGTGATTTTCTAGAATTATAGAAAATGAATATGAATTGTTTTTCAAGGATTGCGAGAAGTTAACCAGTTTTGATAAATCAGAATGGCAAGAGCCGAAAAAAAAAAGCCGCATGTCGAGAACAGAGGTCGACAGAACGTAAGAGAAGTAGATTTGTAAATTGAACCCAGGAATTGCATAAGCAAAAATTTGATAAGGAATAGAGCTAAGAAAATAGGAAACTGACTGGAGATTGGTCAAGTGGATGACTTTTTGAGTGTTGATCTGATGTTGGTTTCGGCCTTCGGGATTGATATTTAGAGAGTCATTCACTAACTAATTTATGATCAGGGATTGTTGAATATGAAAGAATAGAAATGTGTGATAATACGTATAACCACTTGGTTAAGTATATATAGTAATATTTTCAAGCAATGAAAATAATATAAATAGAATTGAGAAATAAAAATAAAAAGATGGTGTAAATAGATTGATTGAAGATCATAATTTTTCAAGAATTAGGATAAACGAGGGTGATGGATACCGTGGAGATGGTTATGCAGAGAGGGGGACTACTGATCAAGAAACAGAGAATCACTAATGATTGTAGATCCCAATTAATGAAAATTTGTGAAAGAATGGAAAGTTTAAAAGAAATGAAAAATTAGGTTGATGTATTCTCGTCTTCTTGTTTGCGAGTTCCATTGAAATGAAATAAGAAGTATATATGTGAATGGATCTGAGAATGAGAAGCCGTTGAATGAGATGAAATGGAGTATGTTCCAAATTAATTTAAATAAGGGAATAAAATAACCTATCAAATTGGTTATAATTGAGGAAACCATTGAAGAAAATAAATGGTGTGTATTTGAATGGAACCCAAAGTGAAATAAATTGCATATCAATTTGGTTGCAATTAAGGAGGTCGTTTAACGAGATTTGAGAATCCGATTCTAGGAAAAAAATCGGAAATTGATTTTCAAATAATTTGAAAATTTACCATATATATAAGTATTTTTGAATAGAAATATTTTCAAATAGAACAAAATCATTTTATAGCCTTACAGCTAAGTTGTTTTGATAAAATAAATTCATTTTGAAATATGATTTGACAAAACAATTTGATTTGGAATATGAAAAGATATATATGAATATTTGAAATTAAAACCCGGAATTAATTATCGAGTTTGGTGCAATGGTAATCTGATATTTTGGAATAATGAGATTGTACGTCTAAGAGATGTATTGAAGAAAAGGGTTAAATTCGTAATTTCCGTATTATTGAATTAGAAGGTGAAATCCCAGTTATTGAATAATTCAATAAGATTTGAAATTTTTAATTGAGATTCGAATTGGAATAAGTGGGAAACGAGTAAGATATCGTAAGTGGAATTTAATAAATTTCCATAGAATTGAAAATTTTGAAAGACTGAAAGCAAAAGCAAGGAATTTGGATAGGAATTTATGACTACAAGGATATATGAAACCTATTAGTTAATATATTTGAATGGGAAAATTTTCAATCGACAAGATTGAAATTAAGTAATGAACTTCATAATTGGAAATTTGAAGAAAATTTGGTTTATAATGGATTTATAAGGCTGAGTTTGGAAAGATATCAAATATCTAAATTGATTAAGAAATCAAAACTGAAAATTTGGAAGTTAAACGGAAGTTCGAGGATATTCGATTCTAGATATTGACTATTGAAGTTTTCGAAACTTGTATGAAAAATATATGAGAATATACCAAATTCGGAAACTATTGGATTAGAAGGTAATCGTTTTGAAGTAAAATCTTATATAACAGAATATAAGAATGAGATGTTTGAAACTACGATTTGGAGAGAAAATCTTATATGAGGAATATGAAATGAAGTACTATGTATATACATAGTATTATATGTTTTCAAATCAAGATAACGGAAGTACCTTCCTTCTCCTTTGAATTTCGAGCTTTGTTGAAATATGTTGCTGGTGGTAGTAGGTTGTCCGAACATAAAACTCGAGTTGTCTGAAAGAACATGACAGTGTAGCGTAATTCGCAGGGTTGTAGATGGCCTACGGCGGACGGATGTTTCTTGGGGGAACCAAGAGTAACCATTGTGTTTGTTGCGATCTACAGTCGTGATAATGGCGTAATCCGCAGAGCTGTGAAAGCTTACAGCTACGGATGTTTCCTGAGGGAATTAGGCATAAGAATTGTGTACCTGCGGTCCACATGGAATATCTACAAGTGAAAGAGATGTAACCATTTGAGTTAAAAAAGGTAGAATGGAGCCATGCAATGTTGAGATATATTAGTGATGTGAAGCCACCTGTTTGATGCAGCACTGGGTCTTCGTGGCCAAATTTATCTTTGTGACTTGGTTTGTCCTCATGACTTGAAGTATCTTCATAATTCCATGATTTGTTTTCGTGATTCTGAGATAGAGCAGCCACTCAGTAACCTCAGGTTTTCTTTTGATTCTTAAATATTTTCCATTGATTTGTCCATGATGAAATTCGCAGGGAAGTGATTTCCTATGGATACAGATGGTTTCTGGGGGATCCAGACGAAACCATTGTGCATCTACAATTCATGAACAATCAACATATCATCACATTGGTACTTTCCGTATCTGTTTCCTTTTGAAAAGATTTTTTTAAAAGAATTTTCACTTGTGAGTTGAAGCAAGGATATTTAATACTTGGAGATTTTAGCCGTGTGTCTGGCCAGCGTATGCCTAACATCTATGAAAACGACAAAAGACTTGTCAAACTTCGAGTTATCAAATATTTTCAAATCAATAACTTAAAAATAAAATGTACCTGATTTATTAAGTAAAGGATTTTGGAATATTTTTGAAGTAATAATATGGATATTTTTGCATGAATTTCGTGTTACGTATAAAAGATTTCAAATTTTGGGAAAATTTCAAGTCGAAAATTTGTGACTTGAAAGGAAAATGATTATTACACTCTTCAATGAGTGTTGGGGAAGATTAAATGGATTGAATATATGGTGACGTAATCGAACTTGTGAAATGATGGATAAGTAGATGTTGATAGAAGAGATTAAAAAGAAATTTGGGATAATTTGCAGGATTTGAAATTTAAGTAGAAATTAATTTTGAAAGGAAATGTGATTTCCCGAATTAATTTAATATGATGGTAAATAATGGGGATCAATAGTTTAAATATCGATATTTAAATTAGTTGTGGGAAATTTTCACTCGAATATGAAAATTGGAAGTATACATTAGTATAACTCTAACGATCTCTCCTTTTCGAGGATGAAAAGTTTTAAAGGGGGAAGATTGTAACGTCCTAGAAATTTCGACAACTAAATATGGAAATAATTAAAGAATTAGCTATTAATAATAAATTTGTATACTGATACATAGATTAAAAATCGAATATATGGTTTTGGAGAATGAATTGAATATTTAGTCCAGAATGGTTGATTATGAATCAAGTATTTGTTGTCGAATATATGAATTGAATTTTATTAAATATTTGAATTGAATATTTAAATTCGACTGGAGAATATAAATGACTAGATTTAAATAACCGTTATTAATGTTAAATAAATTGAAATGTAACGGTTCAAATCGAAAATGAAATGGAGTTGTCGATAAATAAATGGAATAAAATCAGTGGACAGATAAATGAATGATAAATAAAATAACGTCCTATAAAAACCAAGTCGAAGTAGAACCAGAATAATTTTATTGGGTTCAGAATACGAAGACGGAGCGGTACATATAATTTTTTTCGTACTCAAAGACTGTGTTAGCAGTGCGAATTTGGAGCATTCTGCGGTATGCAGGGAAGAAATTTATATTAAAGTAAAAGCAGATGTAACCTTCCCAAATTATATCTCGCAGACCTATAAGCTGAAACGCAGCTATCCTTATAACCTATGATTATACGTTGTTCTTATCGCTAACTTTCACTTCTATAAATCACGCATATTTTCCCTGAATCTCATCTCCGTTATTTCCATTTCCTCTGCAAAGATCAAAGCTTTTCCTTCCCATTTTAATGGCCGAAGCCCTAAATCGCTCCTCCAATTGAGATCGAGAATCGCATCACTTCCACCGTTGATTCGTTTACCAGATCTCAACAAAATTGAACCGCTTACCTCCGGGTTCATATCAATTTTCTCCTACCCAGAAATCGAAGCCTTTCTTTACCACCGCAAGTACACTTGTTCTTCGCAAGTCCTTGGAGGCAAGCACCCTCGAAGTTCGCTGATTTCCATTGTCCTCTTCGCTGCGGTGTAAGGTGAGTAATCACTCACGATTAATCTTTGATTCAAGTATATTAACTTCTGAAATTAGTCTACACCGATCTTTATAATTAGATTTGATTTTGTTGGTTGCTACATCTTGTTATTAAACACCATTATGAGTTGCCTTGTTTGGTTGTTGCGTGATCTACCCATGTGTTTCTATGATTGAATGTTGTGAGTATTTACTCAAGATTTTCCTTGTTCAAGTATATTAACACCATTTTAAATGAAGTATGACAAGAGTGTGTGTGTGTGTGTGTGTGTGTGTATCACCTGGGATTTGTGATTGAGTTATCGATTGAGTTATGGTTGTTTGTTTGCTGACCTGGTACCCGTTGTTGGTCTTTCCACTTGCTCACCCGATCATGAGCTGGTGCATCTCTTATTATTGCCTGTGTTGCCTCTATGCATAATATGAATTTGGGAATTTCTGTTGGGTTTTGTCACTGTAAGGGATACACTATTGTTTTACTTTTTTTAGGTGCCTTGCTTAATGTGTGTGGAAACTTTTTTTGGGAATTGAACGAAAATTGTAGCAATATTTACAAGTATTCTTGAGGGTATTGTAATATTTAATATTTTCAACCTATGAAATAACAAGCCTTAGTTTTTAAAGATAGATATATTTCCAAATAAGAACCAGTAATGTGAAATTGTAATGGCCCGCAAATCCGCACTATCTGAGTTGACTAAATACAACATACGTCCAACCCAAATTGCACAGAAATACGAATCATTAATAGAAAGAAGTTAGAGAGTGAGAAATAGAAAGAAAGAAAATTAGAATAGAAGAAGAAGAAGAACATAAACAATAACATAGCATCTCACATCGCAGCGGAACAAAATATAATATATATATAACACATTTTGGAATATAAAAATTTAACTGTATATACACACATATCAGAGTACAACACTTACAATACAGCGGAAATAACACTAGATAACTAACGCTGAAGCCTCCTGCTCCAAGCTCCTTCAAGAATATCTAGAAATACCTAAACTACTTGACTGCCCGTACAAATTTGGGCACCCAAGAGTTTAGGGAAAACATAGAAAAATAAACTTCAGGTCAATCATGGAACTGGTATGAGCAAACGGTTTAAAACAGCTTGAGGAAATAAAAGATATCTCATAAGACCACGTCGTATAACACGGAATGGGTTTTTCCCTCATGAGAATCCAAAAACAAAGTCTTTATATCTAAACTCATTTGATATTATGATAGTGTCTAAGTCAAATAAATAAAAATCTAGTGGAACGCTTGCATCTCACGTTCCACATATATTATATACAATCAAAACCGCAAGCACTTATTGGGTGATGAATTTCCAACTATGACAAGGTATGGAACCACCTTCCGATAGTGTATCTCTAGAGGAGAATACACAGGGTTCAACAAGAACATCTTGCAACCCGGCCACTCATGACCGACCACTCATTTCGCTTGAGTGTATCGAATGTATACCACCAACGATTGGGATCAGCAACCGTTTCCTGAATGGGACATCATCGAATAGAATAAGGAATTAATTGAATCTCTAGATAGGTGATAATACGCCCTAATGGGAGCTAACCACATAGCCATGCTGCCTGCCCGATTTTTGTCATTTCCTGGTTGTTGAGGCCTGAGGCTACGCTTACTTTCCATTCATATATAACACAATCACTTTGAATGTCACAATGTCAGATCCGTTAATCGCTAATTTGGTTTACACAAATATATTCTGGATATTATGCTAAGGGAATAAATCCGTTGCCACCATATATATTTATACAGACCAACATATTCGATCATTGGAAATACTTTGTCAGACATTCGTCCATATACGTTCGTTCTAGGATTGAACGAAACCGAAGGCACAATTTCTATTAATAGAAAAAGCCCTTGCACTTTACTTCGTCTTCGATTATCTTCATATAATCTGATTCACACGTTACCTTCAATACGGAGTGGTTCTCGGATAACAACCAACCGGTCTCTCCATATTGACAACGATATTGGCAAACACTTCGATAGTCTGTTATTTAACTATCGAAGAAAATAAACACACATTCATCCATAACATCAAACAAATCACTGGGCCTTTTAATTAATATTCCATTAATTTAAATCACTTTTCCGTTTACTTATCAATATTTGTTTAACCAAATATTTCAACAATCATCTTGGCCTCTTACGCTATTTGGAAAACATTTCCATATTTCGCCTTCTTTTATTTTCTATACTTAGAAAATATCTTCTATTAATAATTGGAACACGACCATTCATTTTTAGACTTAGGAAATATTTACTATTATATTTCCAAAATTTCCACTTATTGGGTTAAAACAAATGTTATGTAAAACATCATTACAACAACCCAAAATATTGCATTCGACTAAATCTCTTTAAACATTTCTCTTCGATACTGAATCTTGCTATTTATTAGCTAATAATGAAAACAATCAAGTTGGGTATAATTAACTCTCAGACCTTGACTGAAAATATTATTAACTTCAAAACAGACAAGACTGCTAACTCGAATAATCAATATCATATTAAACCAATTTCCCATTTCTAAAACGTATATACTTTTCTCCTTCTATTCTTACTCGATTTAAATTCACAGATTTATTTTTGTTTATAATATTCAATTTTTAGTTCGTTTCATTATCGAATTCTATATATATCGATACATTGATTTCTAACTATCAAATTTTCTTAAAAATATTCTAACTCCTTAAATTTCCGGAAAAAATTGCCATAACCTCCTTTGTACGGGGTTACCAGAAAAAGTCAAACCTTGCCACACTGGCCTCTCCATTCAAAAAGAAAATCAAAAAGCCAAGCGGCTTGCCGATACGGCGCATAAAAACCCATATTCAATTTAAATACGTATCTTTTTGTCGAGCATTCTATTTATAATCTTTATATACTTCATTCCTTACCTGTCTAATATAAATCCATGCATTCCCAATTTATTACAACTCAATCTAGTTGTTATTAACTCAATTCGTTAACTACTATGCCAGTTAACTCTTTTGCCTATTTCATTTTTATATTTGAACATAATATGTTTAAATATATTTTTCTTATAACTAATTGAATTCCCATTTCAATTTAAGTTTCATATTCGATTTCGAATATGAAATCACAAATCCAATTTTCTTATTCAAAGTCGAACTCGATACCAAAACTTGATTAACTAATTTTTCTTCTACTTAGTTAATCCTATACCATAATAAATATATGATTTTGTTTCAATAATCATTTCATTTACACAACTTGAGTTCGTATTTATTTTACAACTCAAGTCTGGATTTTTCTAATGAAAATTCAGGTTTTTATTTACTTTAAACCCTTTTATTTATTTAAATAAACCGTTACGGTTTTTAAACGATTATGGCGTTGTACTTCTAGAAATTTGATTTTGACATAACTCAAAATCTATAAGATGAATTCCAGATTTTTCTCTTTCATTAGAAAACTATTATTCAATCGGCCCTGACGATTCTTGTTTCAAAGAATTCCGATTTCAATTGAGTTCTATATACTCAATTGAAGTTCGAAACACCAATTCACGAACTACCGCGCCGCGGCGAGTTCGTTTTAATTGTATTTAAATATAAACGTTTATACTTTGTTTATAAATGAATTTCGACTCCATTCTTATATATCTTAATATATTTTCAACCCATTAACTAAATATGACTTATATTCTTGATTTTCCCTATCCAGTGATTATTTCCAGAATTCATTTATAGTTCATTTGCAACTTAATCCTATATTAAATTATAATTCATTTGAAAATGAATTATTTTATAAAATTTGATATAATCGAATTCCACTTTTAACTTACCGGGATTTAACTCGATCCACTTTATATTCCGAATTCTGGAATATAATCAATCGTTCCTATTTTTCAACACGCTTTCAAATCCACCTTTAAATTCATACTTGAATTTAATACTTCAAAACATTCCACGATATTTATCTTACTTGATTTATAAAAACTTTTACAAATTAAACTTCCTTGTTTTATAAATTTAAAACAAGTTTCCATTTCGAAATCTATTAAAAACCAAAATCTTATTTTGGAATATTCTACTTATTTTAACTTATCTATATAAATATAGAATCTATTTTTATGTTTTATTCCAGTTTTTATCTAATATAATTTAGATATCCTAATTGGGAATAATCTATTTTTATAAATTCAACATAGTCGAATTCAAACATAAATCCTAAGGATTTATTCAACTTCATTTATATTCTGAATTTCGGAATAAAATCTATCGTTTATTATTTTAAATGATTCTAAGTTCTCATTTTAAACCCACATTTGAATTTAAATATTTAAATTATCCAAATGATATTTTTTCCTTTTTATTTACAAACATCGTTTATTTTACTTGTTTATATATTAAACAAGTCTCGCTTTCAAATTCATTTGAAATAAATATTTCTACTTTAGAAAAATAAATTTCACTTTTTATAATTCACATTTGTATTTACATTTTTTTCCGAATTATCCAATGATAATTCATTTTAGTTCATTTATGAACTTCGTTCATAAATGAACTACTTGTTTTTAATTATTCAAAACAAGTTAATATTCTAGTCTATTCGAAATTCGAATTCTATTTTTAGAAAAATAGAATTCCCTTTTAAATCTCAAAATATCCTTCTTACGATATTTTTATATGTCAACATTTAGGCCCAGTGGTATTTAAACACCCAAAACAACCAACTATAAATGACAGGTTTTCTAACGCATCATATACGATATATATATATATATATATATATATATATATATATATGAACAACAAACAAATAATTATATTTTTGAGGAATCCAGTTGGATTCCTCAAACTTGTTTTCCTGCATCCACAGACGTTAGCCAACATAAATAATACCCATCCTGCTTCAAGGCAGGATATCGCGGTATGAAGGTCATCCACTATATATATTGTGGGGTGCATAGGGAAATCATCCGTTAATGATACCGCGGGCATCCGCTAAGGAGACTGCGGGAACTATCCAATCACCCTATATATATATATATATATATATATATATAATAGCCAAGCCTAAATAACTAATATATATTTAAATAGCCACAGTAATATTTCAATGCATGCAAACAATCAACAGTTTATTTTTAAATGCTAAAAATAAATTTAACGAGTGAGATTTACTCACTGTGACTTTTATTGTTGAAATAGCGATATGATTTCTGATTAAATTAAACAACATTTAATTTAATCAAAAGCTCCAACTGGCTCCAATCACTTCAACCAAATACTTATGCATATCTTTCATTTATATGAATTCAACGTAACCAATCTCATTGGACTAGGACCTAGATTGGATGAGATATCACGTTTATAAATTAAAATGCCACATTATATAGTTAAAAAGGTTATTAGCAATTTTAACTAAAAATTTACCTAAATCACTCTGTAACATTAATCTTCTTCGGTTTCAATGCATTCGAACTCGCCTCCAGTTCATCAACTACTGTCATGAACTTCCATCTTCCCTTCTCCCTTATTTCCTTGACGAACATCAGAGCTGACCCCTTCATTTCATCCTCCATAACCCACAATGACTTGAACTTGCTCAATCCAGAAGTCGTGACTTGGATGCTGTTATTACAATAACTCGACAGTTTCTTTTCTCTTCGAACAAATTCCAGTGTCCATCTCACATTGTTCACCCAGAACAAATAAAGAACAAACTTCCGTACATTCTTGAATTGCCGCACTGTACAAACCTCCTATTCGCACTCCCTTCATCAAAACTCACATTTACAGAACTCCCTTCCGAGCCTTGACAGTAGCCCCAACTTCAGTCGTGAACCACTACGTCTTCAACCTGAACTCACCCACACTACAACACATCAATCGAAGCTTTCTACCAAAATCCAAACTCCTAAATACCATATCGAGTTGAACTAGCCACCCCCAATCGCGAATCCCCAAACGTCCTCAAAGCGACAGTAACTTCCCAAGCAGATCCTTCAAGTACCACTACTTCCTACTGCTCGCACTTGTGCTCCAGTCTAATTCGCTTTCTCCCTCTTCGTGCGCAAGTCCAAATTATGAATCGCGACAATCAGACTCCACTTGGACGTCGCGATTTCTACTTCCTTCACCTGAAATCCCACCGACGCTGAACCCTAGGTCGACAATTCAAGCTCAGACAATAGCCCTCATTCTCTTCGATGTTCGAGCCTCAAGGGATCGCGATGAAATCCTGGGTCGAAATGGAACAGTCGAATACCTTAACCAAACCGCGAGCTTCAAATACGAGGCTTTGATTTTCTGGTGTTTGATGAGTGCGGCTATTTCAATCGTTTACAGAAGAAAATGAGGATGACGCGATTTTAATAGGAAAGGGGTGTGCGGTTTTAAATTGAACAGCGAGGCCATTATATTTCTCCTTGCTGCTTTGTTTCTGTCCACACTGAAGAGAATGAACGGGGAGAATTTATAGAAAGGAGATAGGAGGGGTATCGTGGTTTTATGTAGACCATGAATACTTAGCTTAGGAAGGAAGCTGTATTTTATTTTATTTTGTTTTGAACCGGTATCCTTAAATTAAAATACTCCATGCTTCCGAACTCCTTTCTGAACCCAATAACTGACATTTTTAGGGTTATTCCCCTATTCTGGACACACTGGGACAGGTTTCAAAGCCTCAATCAATCGTCTGTGGAAGATATTAATTTAAATCAATATAAATTAAATTTAAAGTCATTAATTCCTCAATAGTAAATTAATATTATTATACTAATTCAAACTAAATTTTGTATTGATCATCCGAACTGTTTTCAGTTTAGTTTAACTTCGAATTGAATTAACTTCGTATTACGATAATTTAATATATTCGATATTAAGTCGTATATCTATTATTAAACCGATAACTCAATATAAAAATTCATTTATATTATCAACTCAATATTTAAATCCATATTACATATTTAAAATTAACCAACGAAATATCCGGGTCATTACAGAAATGGTCTGAAATCAATGTATTACCAACATTCGGTTATGCATAAGCGGATTCCAAAGAATTGTGAAATAGAGAAAAAGGTACATGCATCCCTTTTGTTGACAGGAAGATGAGGCTATTCAGTAGAATACTATTTTTAGTATCAATTATATCTTGCATTCAGAGCTGAAAATCTTTTTATGATTTCTAATGGAATATGATTCATTCAGGTTTATGCTAACTAATTTATAACCTGTTAATGTACACAATGTCGAGGTCACAAAGATAAATATTTCAATACTCACAGAAACTCGGGCACTCATTTATAAAAGAAATAACCCCTTTTGAAATTGATATCGGTTTAAGTTTTAGTTTCCTGTGTATTTCATTTACCTGATCATATGGATATATATTACCCTCTTGCAAAATTGGGATGTGTTTAATTTTGTTTTAAAGTCTAGTATATATGCATAAAAACAAGTCTTGTATAAAACTTAGAAATGAAAAAACATTTATAGCTTACTTTCAAATGAAAATCAAACTTATGTCATGTGTTGAGCATCATTTTTATACAATGAAACCTACCCAATGTACATAACAGCGCATTACTATATCTAGTATTCATATAGAAAAACTTGACCACCTGCATGTATGTATGCTTGTAAGTCCAAACTTTATATTCTTTCCACTTGCATGAGTGGTTGTAACATGTACTGTGTGGACTAAGTATGTAACCATGCGGTTACACGTGTTCACCTATTCGCAGAATTTATAAAGGGATGATACTTCATTTCTTTGGCACAATAATATATATTGGGTAGTTGGTTAGTTCATCATTTCCTTTAACTAAATAAACCAGTTGTTTACCTAATAAAGTAGGCATTTACAGCGAGTAAAGGGAACTCTAAATATGATGGGAAATTCTAAATATGATGTCAAAACTATGACTGTAAGACATACTCACTTTGGTTGAATAATGACATGATACCAGTTATGTTACTAAGCATATTTATTGTTATGTGCACACCTATTTTGGCAATATAATGCCATGCACTGGCTGCACATGTACTAAATCACTGCCATAAGGTTTGACATCTACAATTGTTTACTTTAATCATGTTTATATGTATCGTGCTAAGCACAATACTATTTGCGCACCATGTTTACACCGCATGTTGCGTTGTTGAAACTTATATGTGTATATATACGCACTCATATTTCAGTTTTCATTTGGTACATAAGGGCTAGTGTATTACTACAAGTTTTCGCCTCTGTCAGGTAGGGTGTGCGTGTCCAGACTAATTAATTGGGACTATTTTCCATAATGCAATTAAATTCAACAGGTTATATATTTTATAAAGAATGAATTTAAAAGAAAAGTTGGATACATTTCTCATTTGTTTAAAGACATAAGGCCTAGAAATTGTTCTTGGCTGTTCTATTAAATGAGATAATCTTGTAGTGTCATTAGCAATAAATAGGTAGTCATGCAAACATGTTTTCTGTCCTATTTGCCTTTGTAGCAAAGCGTAATGTAATTTGAGTCTTTCACCAAACGTGGTCATCTGGGATGCTCTATTCTAATATATTGTAGGTTAAATTAATCATAGCCCCCCAGTGTTTTGCATTCGAATCGAATATATGCTTACCCTGTAGGCCATTTGTGGAAACCTGAAAGTTCACTTGTTATGCACTCATTTATTTCCGACCAAGCCGTGTGGTATCTTCACTGAGCATATTACTGCAATTACTCACCCTTGATTCATATACATATGTGTATACGTAATATCTTGCAATTGATAAATATATTGGTTTCGGGATGCTGGGGCAGTGCACACTTGTACCTGTACACGTGTGTATATGCTGGTTTCCATGACCATTTGTCCATGGGATATTATACATGATATTTTACATATGATATATATGATGTTAGGATTAATTATATTTCAGTTTACACTGAAGTTAATTTACTTGAACTATGATTAATCCTGACTCAAGCGTTTTATGTTTTTGCATGGAACGCTCGGGTCAGACCCGAGTGTTACAGAATTAAAGATTACAGCTTAGGATTCGAAGACTGGTGAAGCTGGGGATCTAAAGACGCGCACTCTAAAGATTTTTGAACAATAAATATTTTTCTTGTACTCAAATTTTAAATTCCGCTGTATAGACAAATCTGTATCAAAAATTCTAATTATATATAAATGTTATTTTTATTATTCAATACTGTGTTATTTATTTTATCCTGTGTTTCCTGTGTTGATTCTGTATTTTAAACTTTGTAAGCTAAATAATGATCCTTCGATTAGGACTTTTTAAGTTGGTTTAATTTCCAATTTGAAGCGGCCAAAAAGGCGAGATGTTATAAACAAGGAAGAATTAAAACTATATAAATTAATTATCCCCAGACCCCCTTCCTTGTTGGGTTTACAGCATACCTCCCAGTTAACTAAACATTTATAACCTCTACAAATAGGGACTCCACTCCAAAGATAATTATGCCTAATTCTATCAATTTTCTCAATAACCCATTGAGGAAATCAATGAACGACCATCCAATAAGTAGGAATAGCAGACAACACCGAATAAACAAGAACTAATCTACCTGCTCTAGACAGAAATATGTTATTCCAACTCGATAACCTATTATTGATCTTATCAATAATAACTAGCCAATCGTCCTTCTTAAGTTTGAAGGCCTAATCTTAAAACCCAAATAATCAAAAGGAAATTTCATGACATAACAGTTCAAGGTGTCAGCAACTAGAGACTCAACATTGTCAAAATCATTAAGAACCATAATAGCACTCTTATCAAAATTGATTTTGAGACTAGATACCATCTCAAAACAATAAAGAATAAACTTCAGAGCAATAATTTCTTGGGCAAGTGAGAGGAAAATAATAATGTATCATCTGCAAATTGAAGAATAGATAATTCATTGTTAAATACCTCATTACCAATACAACCTAAAACACTTAATCTCACAACTCTCTTAATAATTCTAGAGAAAACATCAACCGCTAAATTAAACAGAAGAGGATATAGGGGATCACCTTATCTAAGACCTCTCTTAGATTGAATCTTCTTGCCCATAACCCCATTAACAATATTATTAGAGCAACCAGACGAAAGCAAAAGCATAATTCAATTGATCCATCTAACACTAAAACCCCTAGCAAGACATAACTCGCAAATAAAATCCCAATTAACTGAATCAAACGCCTTCTCAAAATCAATCTTCAAAATAGCACAAGAAAAATAATTTTTACAACAAACATTAATATACTCCTGCACGGCGGCCACTCCATCCACTATGTTTCTGCCTTTAATAAAGGCAGTTTGGGAATAATCAATAAGTTCGTTCATCATGATACTAAGCCTATTTGCAAGGACTTTGGTAATAATCTTAACGGAACAATTGATTAAGGAAATAGGCCTAAAATCCTTTAGAGAATTAGCACCCTCTCTCTTATGAATAAGGATAACATTAGCAAAGTTAAAACCACCTAAACGTAAATTGCCACTATAAAAATCATTAAATAAGTTAATAATATCAATTTTCAAGACCTCCCAAAACTGCTTAAAAAAAAGAACAGAAAAACCATCAGGCCCAGGAGCTTTGTCACTAGGCATATCACAGATAGCCTTCTAAATCTCCCTTTTAGATAAAGGCTTGTCTAAATCTACTAACTCAATCTTAGCATCAGACGGATAAATGTCATTCCATCTAACATTAATCCTTCTCTTAATCCTAGATCCAAAAATCTGCTTATAATACCTAGTAAAAGCCTCATTTAAATCCCTCTGAGCACTCAATTCCACCTCATTAATAAAAATAGAGTGAATCAAATTATCACGCCTCCTCTTATTAGCCACACTATGAAAGAACTTTGTGTTATTATCCCCTTGCTTAATCCAATGAACTCGAGCTCTTTGCTTCCACATGATCTCTTCTTTTTCTAAAATCAACTTGAGATCATTCCTAAGGTTGCAATGTCTATCCCTCTCATTGGAATTAAGAATCATGGACTCACTAATCTTGTCTAAATCTAACATCTCACACATAATCTTATTTTTCTAATTCTAACACTACCAAAAATATACTTATTCCAACGCTTGAGAAAAAATCTTAACTTACCCAGCTTCGCAACAAAAATCTTCGCAGAATTACCCCTATACAAATTATTAAAATAAAACAATGAATTCCACTTAACAGAAACTAGATTAATAAAACTAGAATCCAATAACCACATCTTCTCAAATTTGAAACTATTACTAGTAGAAATATTCGAATCACACGAAAGGATGATGGGACAGCGATCATAATATAAAAAAGGCAAACCCTTAATTCTACAAATAGAAAATCTATCATCTATCTCAGTACTAATAAAAAATCTATCTAATAAAGCAAAAGAAGGACTATCTCTGACATTAGACCAAGTAAACGATCTATTGTTGAGAGGAATCTCAATTAAATTATTATCTAAAATGAAATCATTGAATTCCTTCATATCAGAAAAGTCACCTTCTCGAGGTGATCTCTCCCCTAAAAACCTAGTGACATTGAAATCTCCCCCACAATCCATTGACAAGATTCCGAAAATCAGAACATTCGACCCATAATAGTCTCCTCTCTATTTTGGTATGGGGAGCATACACATTAGAAATACCCAAAAAAGAATTATCAATAAGAGAAGCTAAAATGATGTGCAAAGAATACAATTTGGGAATCTCCTGAATGATTCTAAATTGATTATCCTTCCAACCAATCATAAGTCCTCCGACACTACCAATGGTCGGAAGACAAGCCTAATTTCTAAAGTGAGATCCACCTAACCTCATATAAAAACTAAGATAAGGATTCTCAATTTTAGTCTCCTGAAGCAAAACAATATCAATATGGAAATCTCTAAAAAAAGTCCTAACCTTATCACATTTTTTAGCTCGTTAAGACCCCTAATGTTCCAACTAACAATCCTCAACATCTTAAAGAATTAACTCTCTCTAATTCTCTACTCCTAATGTAATATGCATCTAACTCAACATCAGAAAAAATAAAAGCAATATCATTTGCAAGTTAAAATAACTGACTAGTAGAAAGACTACCTAAAGCAAACGGTGTATAATCACTAACATAAACAGGAATCATACCCGATCCCAAACTCGAGTTGTTACTACTAGCACTCAAGCTCGGGAACCTACCAAGAAAATAAGAGGAGTGAGATCTAATCCTTGCGATGCGACGGACCAATCCAGTACTGGGAGTTACTCTCTTACGTCTCCCCCTCCTAGGCAATGAAGTGGATACATCCCTAACCAGAGAAACCCCTCTACTAACCTCTTGCAAATTCGAATCACTAGACTGAACAAAAGAATCCACCACCATACAAGTCAACTCACACCCCGTATAAGTCACACCAATACAAGGCCTCACAAACAAGGAACATATTCTCGCTCCCTCCATTCCCAAAAACACAGTACAACCCACCTCATCCATCAAAAACAAAAATCCTCTCCCATCCAAACACATCCGCCCATCAAACAAAGCTACCTGCTTTGCACAAACACCACTCTCAAGCATACACCTACAACCATCAGAAAACCCACCAATACAACCATCAACGATGCCCAAATAACCACCGACCAAACCTCCTTTAGCAAAAAAAAAGATTCATCGCAATCATTAGAGAAGAGACAGACCTCACGACTTCCCCTTTCGTCAGCGAAAACACTACATTGGCTCTTATCGAAATCGCCTCCCAAGCCCAAATTTGCAGATCTCGAATCCAAAATCTTACCATGCCTCAAAACACCAGATTTGGAACTATTCTTACACTTCCTAAAATCAGTAGAAACACCCCTACCACACTGAAAACAAATAGCCAAACCAACTTTGCGCCTACCAACCTTAAAACATCTCCTCTTCATAGAAGCAGTCTTCTTTGATATTCCCTAAATATCATCAGAAACGCAACAAAACCCCTCCTTTCTAGATCCCTCATCGTCATCAAACATCATCAACATCTCAAAACTATTTCTCAGACTAATATCATCAGTTATAAACCAATCTAGACCGTCCTCATTGCAAGAAAAATTCTTATCTCTAATAGGAGAACACTCAAAATGACTGTCAGTTTCGCAAAACTGCATGTTCACCCAGTCGAAACCAGTCATCACCTCCTTACCCTTACGATTTGTTAAAAACTTGTCATCCAATTCAACAGTAGGACAAAAATCATCATAAAAACCTAAACACTCCTTAACAGATGGGTCAAGCAACATAGGATCAAGTCGCTGAACATTCCAAAACCACCCAAAAAGACCCTTATTCTCTTCATCATGAAAAACCAACCCTTCATCAAGCACAAAAACCGTATCAGATTCTATGTCACCATCCATCTCCTTCCTCCCATCCACATCCACAGAATTAGAAAAAAAACCCGACTTTAAAACAATGGCGTCATCACCCAAAGGATAACACTGAAACTCGGCAACACAACTGTCATAGTTTATAGTAGAATTGATTGCAGCAAAGTGTGACATAATTTCATCCAATAGCAGTAAAGCCTTCTTCTTGTTTACCGAGAACGAATTAGAAAATAGCCTCCGCAATTTTAGGAGATTTAAACAGAAAAAGAAGGCATGCTCCTTCCTTTCCAGTGGTCATGGTAAAGGAGGAAACACATCAGAACTCGAGACATCAAGATTCAGCTTACGCCATAATAAACCATCAACAAGCCCCTTCGTATGCTAACCCAATAACAGTAAGATATACGCCCCATCGTTCTCCTGCTTAGAATAGTCCAAAGCGAAAAGATCAAAAAGAGCACTCACTTTCTGGCATAACTTCAAATAGTTGAAGTGCATTAGGTCAAACACAGATTTTCCTTTAAAAAGATCTGGACACCCGTTCTTTCGATGTCCCAAACCTCTACATCTAAAGCAACGAATTACATTCCTGTAATCTCTCGCTATATGTGAAGAATCACCACATCTGAAGAAAATTCGACCTCTTGAATTTTTTTTCCAACAATACTCATGTAAGAGGAAGAAATCCGATCTGAAACAAAAACAGATCTAGGATTAGATTGCTGGATCACCTCCGCATATGATCTCTGAAATCCTCCCCTAAATTCAACAGAAGGAGGAGATATTATCGAAGGGATACCGCCAGAAACTTTTAAACAAGAAAGCAAATCAGAATAAGGAGCCGCTGCGATTAATTTCCTCTTCAAGAATGTATTTTTTCCCCAATGTAATTTTATCACACTTTCAAATAATTACTTTCCTTAATTATAAACTATTAACACTAATTACATTGATTATATAAACTAGACCGCCTTAATTTCTTTCTACTTGTTCAAATTTCCCAATCCACCTTATACACTGCTTCGTTCAACATGCTCACCCACACATAAATTCATCAATCACCTGCTTCATGTAACACCCCGTGTATTCTATAACTGTGGAATTAACAAATTAAAGTATAATTAATTTGAAATTAAAGAACTAAGGGAAACGGGATACGCCATTGCGTTCGTCTCGGAAAAATACGCGAAATAGAGTCCGAGTTTTCGAAAAACGGAGTCCGTATGAAGAAGATATAGCCTCCGGAAGTTTCTGAATTAAGTTTAAAATTCGAACAGCTCAGAAAAACAAGTTTAAAATTAAAAATCGGGCCCAATTGGTCAGGGCGGGAAAATTCCCGCCTAAGACACCCAGGTCGACTGGGCTGTCGACCTGGTCTAGCCAGGTCGACAGGGCTGTCGACAGGGCTGTCGACAGGGCTGTCGACCTGGTCCAGACCCAGGTCGAACCCAGTCCACCCTGGCTAGCCTAGTCTATGTTGGTCAATTTTCAGAAGCATGCTTTGTCATTAGGGCTAGGTGGTAGGCTCTAATTGGTCTCTCTTTCGAATGAATGGCTACGATCAATCCAAGCAACATCGATGGTCCTAATCAGTTCATAAACTCTATAAAAATGACCCTAGACTCTACCTAACCTGAGTCTCTAACACAATTCTCTAGCCTCCATTGCTCTCTTCTTCTAATTGAAAATAAAAATGGCGTCGCTACTCTGCTAGAATCAAAACTAGAAGTCAATCAACATCATCCTAAATTCAAATTTGGGATAAAAGCTTCTGCAACAATTCTGTAACAACTAAAGTTCTTTCTTTAATCCAATCAAGGCAAGTACAGTTATTTTCCGCTATAAACGTTAATTATAATTTTGATATGTTTTTAATTCTGAATCTGAGATTGTATATATATTCTCTTCTGTCAGATCTGTTTTTCTGTGACCGTTTTGTATCCCTTTTCTTCTTTTCTGTTTCTATAGCCAGGCTACCACGAGCCTGTGCCTAATCTCATAAGAGATGAACGTATGAACGCAAATTTTGGGATGAATGATGCGAAATTTGACAAGACTGAATTGAATGTATGACTTTAGGTCTGAGGCATAAAATATATTGGACATGTGACTTGGGATTGGATGCATAAATTTGACTATGAACATATAATTTATATATGTTGTATGCATAGTTATGTTGTAATTTAGATCTGTAATTAATTAGAAAAAAAAAAAGATGAGCATATGTTGTAAACTAGATTTGGATCTATGCATATTCTATGATAGAAGAAAAGAGGAACCATTGTATAATTACATATGATTTGAGACTTTGGACAAAATGCATATAAAAGTCAAGATCTGATTTTTTTTTTAGAAGATATGATTTAGATTGTTGGGTATATTTTGCATAATGATTCATGACTTAATAAGAAGAAGGATATGAAAACGTAGGTGTAAAAGATTTACATTAATTAGGATCTCTACTATTGTGATTACACCTAAATAGGGAATTTTGCATATATGGCATGCACTGTAATTAATGATCATATTTGGTATAATTTATATGTGAATCTGCTGTATAAGGTTAGTTTAACAAAAATTGGAACATATGTTATAGGGTAAATTATGTCCATATTCTGCGCTATGTAAAGGTATGCAAACATGGAAGTATATGATCTTATTGTGAATCACGACAATTATTTAGGCATATGAATTTAGGCCAATTTATGATTAGGCAAGGCATGTAAATAGAACCTTTAGAAATATTAAATTTGCTAAATATGCTAGTTTGCCAAGTTGCCTAAACTGCTAGTTTTGTTATATTGCCTAGACTGCTAATTAGATTGAAATGCCTAATTTGTTAAATTTGTCGGTTGAAATGCCTAACCTGTTATATGCCAAAATCTGCTAAGTTGCTAAATCTGTTAAACCCGTTAAGTCATATAAAATCTGTTATCTGCTAAAGTCTGTTATCTGCTGAGTTGATATAATCATCCTGTTATTGATATAATCTGAATTGGTATATATATTGGGCGTGCGCATAAACGGTAAATTATTAATTAATTGGCCGCAAAGATAAACATGGCTAACTCGAGGTTAGAATGAGTTTGTGGCGTAATTCTGCCCGGAACCGCCCGGAACATCCAGTGGCCGCAAACAATAGGTTCTAATGTGAGAAGTTAGTCATAACCTGCTTAAGACACGAGGTTAGGTCTGGCTTGTGGCAGAAGTCTGCCCGGAACCGCCCGGCCCATCCAGCGGCCACAAGCTAGCGACCTAATGTGAGAGGTCTGGGCATTAATAATTAATTAATGCAAATCTAAGATAAGAATGACGTCTAAAACGTATTGGGGAAAATTGGGATAAACCAACAGGATTAATAGGTGTAGTAAACCCGTCCAATACAAAGTTAGACAAATCTGAAAAATCTGTACATCTGATCCGTTAGTCTGAAAACTTGTTAACTTAATTTGTGAACTAGTAAATCTGAATTCTGTATGTCTGAACTTGTAAACAAATAAATCTGAAATCTGTTAGTCTGGGGACACAAGGTTAGGAGGGGAATTACTTGTGTCATCTGTTGTTTGGGACCCATATTAGTCAGTAACCCTTTCTGGTATCAAAACTTTGACCCAACAGTAGGTAAGGTCCGGGCACGCTTACTGAACTAATTATAAGTGGTTCATTCTGATAATGGCGAGGGGTGTTGATGGTGCGTTCCAACCGGGTCATGTGCGTGCATGGATCCCGGTCTGCCTCTGAGGATGTAAGACGCCGTGACATCTGTAAATAGGTCTGTGCCAATTGGTTGTCACTTTAGGGAGTGATACACCCTACTGTGGGGCCGACACAGAATATTTATGTATTAGGGAGCCGATCGCTTGGGGTAGGGTTTTAGGGTACGCTTAGTTCTGTCTGTTTCTGTTGGTACCGTCTGTTTCTGTTGGGTGGTAACACCTGCCTGTTTCTGTGTGGTACCGTCTGTTCGGGTGGTAAAGGCCCATTACTAGTGTACACCTAATTCTACATTCTGTTTCCGTAGAGATAAATCTTTTTCTGCTTCTGTCTGTTTCTGATCGGGTAGTAAAGGCCCATTATTAGCATTCTGTTTCTGTTAAAGTATTCTGTACCCGTTCCTGCTTCAATTTAGACATTAGGGAGACACCTAATTCTGCTATACTAGTATTAGTGCAGAGAAGTGTAAAACAATAGTTTATATCATTCTGTTTTTCTGTTATATCTGCTACACCTGTTATAGTTATCTCATATCCAGTTTTATGTTCATATCATATTATTATTATCTGTTCATATGCTGAAAGTCACTGGACTTGCCAGACTTTTTGTCTGACCCTTGTTGTTTCGCCTCCTTTCTTCCGTTTCCCCCCAGGTTATCCAAGGAGGGAAATACTTTAGCTTGATCCGGATTTCTCTTTGCTTGAAGTGCTTAAAGTATGGCTTGGCTCTGTATAGCTTCCGTTCCATGGGGATTATGATTTTAAACTATGCATTTTGAAGGCTTTTGTACAAGACTGATATTTTGTACTTGAATTTTGAAATTGAAAGGATGTAACCATATTAATTTCTGTTTTCCGCTGTAATAAAGTTAAAATATTTCAAGTACTGTTTTATCTGTCTTGTAAGTTTCTGTTCTGTTTACTAAAATGCTCCACCAAAGTTAAGGCATTCCCTTTGTGAGTGACCTTAACGGAGGTGGGGTGTTACACTTGGTATCAGAGCTGAAGGTTACCAGATTTTATAAAAAAGTTTTGAAAAATTATTTTCAAAAAAAAAAAAGGTTTTGAAAGGAAGTATTTTCAAAAATAAAGCTTATTTTGAAAAACATGATCCCCAAGAGCCATATATCTTTCTTTCAGTCCTTTTTGTATTGAACCTTTCCTTTTTCGTTCCAGCATGTCTGAAGCATCTGAGATACCAGAGGGTGTTCATGTACCCGGTTGGTTTCGTCAATATCTTGAGGCTAGGACCGTCGCTGCAGGTCCAGCAAATGAGCCCCCTCCTCCACCCCCTCCTCGTGCAATTGCTTTCTCAAAGATCTGTAGAGATTTTAGGGCCATGGGTGGGAAGGATTTCAAAGGAACTGAATCATTCGTAGAAGCAAGGAATTGGCTCAAAGAAACTGAGGATCTATTCGTTATCTTCGAGGTGGACGATAGGCAGAAGGTACAGTTGGCAGTATGGCTGCTCAAAGACGAAGCTTCCTACTGGTGGGAAGTCACTAACGCCGAGAGGCCGGTTGAGACATGGATGGATTTCAGAACAAGGTTTGAGACAAAATTCCTCTCGCAAGCTGAACGAAGTTTACAATTGGAAAAGTTCTTGTCTCTTAAGCAAGGAAGTATGACGGTCAAGGAATACGTCAACCAGTTCAACCAACTAGCAAGATTCAGATTGGATTTAGTCAACACTCAGCATAAAAAGGCTCTCCGCTTTGTTAAAGGATTGAATGAGCCACTGCACAGCCTAGCCATGACCCATGTACCCATGGGAGCAACTTACGAGAAATTGGTGGATATGGCACTATTGCACGAGGAAGACAAGGGCCTGAAAGAGACAAAGAAGGAAGAACCACAGAATAAGAAAGCGGGGCCCAAAAAGGAAACACAAAAGAAGGATAAGAAGTCTGAAGATAAGAAGGGGAAAAAGTGCTTTACTTGTGGGAGCTCAACTCATCTGAACAAGGATTGCAGAAAAAGGAAGGGCGCTTGCTTCAACTGTGGGGAGATGGGACACTTCACTAGGGACTGCCCGAAGAGACGAGGACAAGGAGGGCAGGCGAACACTCTTGAGGCTAGTGGCTAGGATAGAAATAGGAAAATTTCTATAGTAGGTTTAATTTCTTTATCTGATTGTGACTTTTTCTGATTCTGGTATTTTGATTTTGTAATTGATACTCTGCACTTTAATGCTAGTATTATTTCTGAATTCCGCTATAGACTCAGACCCATAAGGGTTATGGATCATCTGTTTGAGATTGGGGTTTGAGGGATATCTGTGTTAGGCGTCAAATATGACGCATACATTCTGAGTTTTCGTGGGGTATGATTTTATCATGCTTAGCTTCCTAAGAATCATTAGGGAACCTGATCTGTACCAGTAGTCTGTAAATATCTATTTATAGGATTTCCAGTTTTGACATTGTCTAAAGAAGGTAATCCTCTGGGTGTCAATTTGATGTTGGTTTCGGTCTTTGGGGCCGATACTTAGGACCCATGTCTAATGGGAACCAAATTTTCGTTCTATCTGTACTCGCTTCCATCATTCGACTGTATCCTACCGATCGAATATTTGAACTTTAGGTAGAAACTAATGGGTGTAAACATGTGTTTGAGACATGTTATGTTTGATGGTTGCAAGTGGATGCAAGTGGTTGCTAGTGGTTGCCCGTGGATGCATATACACACACTAGGCACTAGATCGGCTCGAAAACACTCTCATACTGCATATGGATGGGTGAGCATTTTTCAATTCTTGTGGATGCAAAATGGTTGATTCAGCACATGGATGTTGCATTTGAGTGAATGGTTGTGCACTCATATAGAAATAATATATATCATCAGAATTCTATTGCATACATGTTGGACTCATGGCACTGACATAATTCGCATTAAGGAGGTCAACTGAATCAGTAGACCGCCTGATCTTTGCATTAGATAAGGAACATATACACACACTTTTGCATATGTTCATACAACATTAGAAGTTTTCTAAGGACAATGGATGCTTGTGGATGATGGTTGAGTAGATGGGTGATTGGATGGTAGGACACATTCTTCTTAACTTGAAGATTTCGGGGACGAAATCCTTTTAAGTGGGGGAGAATGTAACACCCCGTGTATTCTATAACTGTGGAATTAACAAATTAAAGTATAATTAATTTGAAATCAAAGAACTAAGGGAAACGGGATACGCCATTGCGTTCGTCTCGGAAAAATACGCGAAATAGAGTCCGAGTTTTCGAAAAACGGAGTCCGTATGAAGAAGATATAGCCTCCGGAAGTTTCTGAATTAAGTTTAAAATTCGAACAGCTCAGAAAAACAAGTTTAAAATTAAAAATCGGGCCCAATTGGCCAGGGCGGGAAAATTCCCGCCTAAGACACCCAGGTCGACTGGGCTGTCGACCTGGTCTAGCCAGGTCGACAGGGCTGTCGACCTGGTCCAGACCCAGGTCGAACCCAGTCCACCCTGGCTGGCCTAGTCTATGTTGGTCGATTTTCAGAAGCATGCTTTGTCATTAGGGCTAGGTGGAAGGCTCTAATTGGTCTCTCTTTCGAATGAATGGCTACGATCAATCCAAGCAACATCGATGGTCCTAATCAGTTCATAAACTCTATAAAAATGACCCTAGACTCTACCTAACCTGAGTCTCTAACACAATTCTCTAGCCTCCATTGCTCTCTTCTTCTAATTGAAAATAAAAATGGCATCGCTACTCTGCTAGAATCAAAACTAGAAGTCAATCAACATCATCCTAAATTCAAATTTGGGATAAAAGCTTCTGCAACAATTCTGTAACAACTAAAGTTCTTTCTTTAATCCAATCAAGGCAAGTACAGTTATTTTCCGCTATAAACGTTAATTATAATTTTGATATGTTTTTAATTCTGAATCTGAGATTGTATATATATTCTCTTCTGTCAGATCTGTTTTTCTGTGACCGTTCTGTATCCCTTTTCTTCTTTTCTGTTTCTATAGCCAGGCTACCACGAGCCTGTGCCTAATCTCATAAGAGATGAACGTATGAACGCAAATTTTGGGATGAATGATGCGAAATTTGACAAGACTGAATTGAATGTATGACTTTAGGTCTGAGGCATAAAATATATTGGACATGTGACTTGGGATTGGATGCATAAATTTGACTATGAACATATAATTTATATATGTTGTATGCATAGTTATGTTGTAATTTAGATCTGTAATTAATTAGAAAAAAAAAAGATGAGCATATGTTGTAAACTAGATTTGGATCTATGCATATTCTATGATAGAAGAAAAGAGGAACCATTGTATGATTACATATGATTTGAGACTTTGGACAAAATGCATATAAAAGTCAAGATCTGATTTTTTTTTTAGAAGATATGATTTAGATTGTTGGGTATATTTTGCATAATGATTCATGACTTAATAAGAAGAAGGATATGGAAACGTAGGTGTAAAAGATTTATATTAATTAGGATCTCTACTATTGTGATTACACCTAAATAGGGAATTTTGCATATATGGCATGCACTGTAATTAATGATCATATTTGGTATAATTTATACGTGAATCTGCTGTATAAGGTTAGTTTAACAAAAATTGGAACATATGTTATAGGGTAAATTATGTCCATATTCTGCGCTATGTAAAGGTATGCAAACATGGAAGTATATGATCTTATTGTGAATCACGACAATTATTTAGGCATATGAATTTAGGCCAATTTATGATTAGGCAAGGCATGTAAATAGAACCTTTAGAAATATTAAATTTGCTAAATATGCTAATTTGCCAAGTTGCCTAAACTGCTAGTTTTGTTATATTGCCTAGACTGCTAATTAGATTGAAATGCCTAATTTGTTAAATTTGTCGGTTGAAATGCCTAACCTGTTATATGCCAAAATCTGCTAAGTTGCTAAATCTGTTAAACCCGTTAAGTCATATAAAATCTGTTATCTGCTAAAGTCTGTTATCTGCTGAGTTGATATAATCATCCTGTTATTGATATAATCTGAATTGGTATATATATTGGGCATGCGCATAAACGGTAAATTATTAATTAATTGGCCGCAAAGATAAACATGGCTAACTCGAGGTTAGAATGAGTTTGCGGCGTAATTCTG
Source organism: Allium sativum (assembly GCA_030737875.1). Lineage (NCBI taxonomy): Eukaryota > Viridiplantae > Streptophyta > Magnoliopsida > Asparagales > Amaryllidaceae > Allium > Allium sativum. Next base: position 389,796,624 of record CM060921.1, read on the forward strand.
CCCGGAACCGCCCGGCACATCCAGTGGCTGCAAACAATAGGTTCTAATGTGAGAAGTTAGTCATAACCTGCTTAAGACACGAGGTTAGGTCTGGCTTGTGGTAGAAGTCTGCCCGGAACCGCCCGGCCCATCCAGCGGCCACAAGCTAGCGACCTAATGTGAGAGGTCTGGGCATTAATAATTAATTAATGCAAATCTAAGATAAGAATGACGTCTAAAACGTATTGGGGAAAATTGGGATAAACCAACAGGATTAATAGGTGTAGTAAACCCGTCCAATACAAAGTTAGACAAATATGAAAAAACTGTACATCTGATCCGTTAGTCTGAAAACTTGTTAACTTAATTTGTGAACTAGTAAATCTGAATTCTGTATGTCTGAACTCGTAAACAAATAAATCTGAAATCTGTTAGTCTGGGGACACAAGGTTAGGAGGGGAATTACTTGTGTCATCTGTTGTTTGGGACCCATATTAGTCAGTAACCCTTTCTGGTATCAAAACTTTGACCCAACAGTAGGTAGGGTCCGGGCACGCTTACTGAACTAATTATAAGTGGTTCATTCTGATAATGGCGAGGGGTGTTGATGGTGCGTTCCAACCGGGTCATGTGCGTGCATGGATCCCGGTCTGCCTCTGAGGATGTAAGACGCCGTGACATCTGTAAATAGGTCTGTGCCAATTGGTTGTCACTTTAGGGAGTGATACACCCTACTGTGGGGCCGACACAGAATATTTATGTATTAGGGAGCCGATCGCTTGGGGTAGGGTTTTAGGGTACGCTTAGTTCTGTCTGTTTCTATTGGTACCGTCTGTTTCTGTTGGGTGGTAACACCTGCCTGTTTCTGTGTGGTACCGTCTGTTCGGGTGGTAAAGGCCCATTACTAGTGTACACCTAATTCTACATTCTGTTTCCGTAGAGATAAATCTGTTTCTGCTTCTGTCTGTTTCTGATCGGGTAGTAAAGGCCCATTATTAGCATTCTGTTTCTGTTAAAGTATTCTGTACCCGTTCCTGCTTCAATTTAGACATTAGGGAGACACCTAATTCTGCTATACTAGTATTAGTGCAGAGAAGTGTAAAACAATAGTTTATATCATTCTGTTTTTCTGTTATATCTGCTACACCTGTTATAGTTATCTCACATCCAGTTTTATGTTCATATCATATTATTATTATCTGTTCATATGCTGAAAGTCACTGGACTTGCCAGACTTTTTGTCTGACCCTTGTTGTTTCGCCTCCTTTCTTCCGTTTCCCCCCAGGTTATCCAAGGAGGGAAATACTTTAGCTTGATCCGGATTTCTCTTTGCTTGAAGTGCTTAAAGTATGGCTTGGCTCTGTATAGCTTCCGTTCCATGGGGATTATGATTTTAAACTATGCATTTTGAAGGCTTTTGTACAAGACTGATATTTTGTACTTGAATTCTGAAATTGAAAGGATGTAACCATATTAATTTCTGTTTCCGCTGTAATAAAGTTAAAATATTTCAAGTACAGTTTTATCTGTCTTGTAAGTTTCTGTTCTGTTTACTAAAATGCTCCACCAAAGTTAAGGCATTCCCTTTTTGAGTGACCTTAACGGAGGTGGGGTGTTACACTTCACCTCGTCCCTTCACCGGAACTCGAACAGACTAAGCTGGCCTGAGCGCCTTGCTTCCCTTCGCCTCCGACCTGAACCATGACCCGCCTGGTCTCAGCAATCACTAGCAGCAACCCATCGAACGCCGCCCCTTCTCATTCCGATCCAGGCCACGACAACAAGAAGAATCCTATCATAACTGTCTATCTTATAGGTCTCTTCGAGATGGACAATTTTGTAGTTGAAGTAATGAATTCGATCAACGGATTTGAAGAAAAATAAGGAGGAAGTTTGGATTTTTTTGATCCTTCGTTTGTGTTTAAGTTGCTGACTATATAAAAAACGAAGGCATCGGGCTTCTATTTAACAACGAGGGTAGCCGAAATTTCTTGGCTTAAGGACAACGTTCGGTAGAGAATTTTTCCAACGAATGACTAACAATATTCTTTTGAAGGTGACTAATGATATTTTTAGCATATAACGTCCAACGTTTATAATTTGTACGAGCACAAACAACGTCCGATCGATACGAAAATCGAAATCCTATAATAAATTACTAATATGAATCCAGTGGCACAAGTTTCATGGATTTTCGAGATATTCTCTTGGAATGATATTTTACACGTAAAATGACGCTATTTTAGACACCAAATTGCCTGGTCTCCAAAATAACAAACTATATACATCCTGACTCTAAACATCAATATGAATTCAATGGAATAGGCCTCGCATCTTAATTCAATTATTAGCTCAAGTACATACAAATTCCTTTTTAATACAATTAAACTCATTTAATTAACCGCGACGTAGAATAATTGCGCGTTTATGTCTATCGAAGTCACATACGATATCGGATCGCCACGAAATTTATTTTCACAATGATTTAACATTATAGATCCAATAAAACTGATTTTGTTGAAATGAATGATTGTTTCAGAATTTGCTATTTTTAACTTGATTAAATTAATATAAAATTCACAATTTTCCAAGTCAACATTAAACTAAATATTATAAAACTCTGTTAACTATCATTATATTCTAAAAACATATGTAACTATACAAAACCATTTGGATTAAATTTCACGTTAAAATGATATTCAATTTATTAAAAACCATTTTTATGTTATTAAATAAAATGTTATAGTTTATAAACGATTCCATAGCTACTTTCTGAAAATTTGATTTGGACATAACTTAAAGTCTATAATATAAAATCTTTATTTTTCTCTTTCATTAGAAAATTTTAATCCAATAGATTCAAACAATTCTTATTTCAAAGAATTCCAACTTATACTGGATCTTGCATATTCAGTTAAAGTTCAAAACGTAATATAACGATCTACCGCGACGCTACGAGCTCGTTTTAATTGAATATAAATTATACGTTCAAACTTCGTTTAATAAATAAATAAAAATCCTTTTAAATTTCCAAATTAAAATTAAAAAATAAATTAAATATTCACACTTAACGGTTAAAAATTTTGGGTTGTTACAAAGATATATTGTAAAATCAAGAGTTAAAGTAAATTTAAAAACTAAGAAATATAGATTTGAAATACGGAAGTAATTTTGAAATTAGTTTGAAGATAAGAATGATAAAAATAGTGAGAAAGATTGAAATAAGGATTCAGTGATATTTCAGAGTTTTAAAAGAACTTTATTACTTTTTATTTCTTGAACTCTTGTTATTCATGAGTCTTCTATCTTGAACTCTTCTTCTTTGACATATTGAATCATTAACCTGTACAGTCTTCAATAATTAATAGCTACATACATTTCCTGTATACACACACACATACACAAACACACACACACACACACACACACACACACACACACACACATATATATATATATATATATATATATATATGAGAATAGTCTTAGTATATATTTTATAACAATAATAATTAAAACCTGGTTGTTGTCATCAAAACCATCATCGCCACCATCTCAATCCCTAACACTCTCCCTTTTTTTAATGATGACAGCCTTGGTCTAAAAATTATTCATACTTGATGTCTTGATTCTCCAGTTACTCCCCGTACTCCGTTATCTCCTTTTGAAACTACTAACTTCCCATTACTCTTACATCCTATTTATAATTATCCCTTTTGTCATCAATAAAAACCTAGACACCTCTAATTACCCTATAACACTCCCTTTAAAACTATTATATAGTTCTATACCTAATATCTAAAACTAATCTGGACTAAGGAATAGTTCTAATATCTAATATTCCCATAATCAATATGAGGCCAATAATATAAAACTAAAAACTAAGGCAATATTAAGACTAATAATCAAGTTGTAATCTAAGAAATCCAATACAAACTTACTATACAGACAAGCATCCAATCAACCCAAACCAATTCAGATCTTGTTAGTAAAAACCGTAATTTCAAATTCATGTTTTAAATTAGTCAAACCACATCAAACTTAAAACAAATTCATATGTTTCTTGGCACTTCTACCCATCCATCACCGCCAAAGATTGGATTAGACTTAATAGCTTCCCATTCTTCATTGTCTTTGGTGAGAGTCGCTTTCATGTTGTTATTTCCTTCATCTTTGGTAAGAGAGAAAATCATCTAGCAAATTGCATCGTAATGCCTCTCTTGTTCATTTATCATCTGCATTTGACTTAATTCCAAGTGACTTTGATTACGAAGGATAATAAAGAGAATAATTTTGAATGAAAATGTTTCTTTAAGATTTCACTCAAGTTATGAATAAGAGAAGTCATGGATTGAAGAAAATAAGAAACTAATGAAAGATTATAAAAAAGAAATAAATAAATGATTTTTTCTGAAAGAAGTAGGTATTTATAGGATTTGGAATTCATTCAACATGAATAGACATAAGTTAGTTAAGATAGATTTTAAATTCCAATCAATTTGAATTTTTTTTGCAGTTATATGTCGATATGTAGGGTTACCCATGTTGACATGTCTTCTGCATTTTGATTTTTGAAATTTTTTGTGAGTTAAGCTATGTTTTGATTTATATATACTTTTTTTTATCATAGTATTGTTCATTATAGAGATTTTTAAGAAGGAACAAAAAGAAATATAATAATTTCATTAATAATTTGAGAAGGATACATGAATTGATACATAATATGGAATACGAAAATAGAAACTAATACAACAAAATAATAAAGCTAGAACTCAACGTGGGAGGATGAGTAGGAGGACAAACCAAGTTTCCTACTAACTTTTCCAATGAACTTGGTTATTTTATAGTACATCTTTCCCATCTTCTTAATAAATGATTATTTGAAAGTATTTGATTGTATGCTAAAATCTTTTGGTTATTGAGAAGGATTTTGTTGGAAGGATTGGTGACATTTGTGGGATATTCATTACTTTCCAAGGAGGTGTTATCATCATCTTCTTCTTCAATTTCCATGTCATATTCTTCAACTTCACGAGTCACTTGCAAAATTTTCAAGATTTTATATGTAGATTTACAAACAGATACTCTATTAAATTTATTTCAATCTAGTAAACAAAATAAAGCCATGGCTTTTGAATTATTTTGTGCAGTAGCCTTTTGTTCGTTATTCCATTGTGCAAAATAAATAGTGGGTTCAACATATTCAGTTTGTGTGTTATTCCTAGTGTCTAATCCTATTGATTGTAAATAAATTTTCATTCTACAAGCCTAATATGCATAAATACTACCATTAAAAAGTGGTGGCCTAACAATGGACTAACCCTCTATAAATCGATTAGAAATTTTTATGTTGTCAATACCAGTGTTGGTTGCCATTTAAACTTTCCAAAAATTCAGATTATGAGAACTTTGAAAGTCAATGCTCTGATACCAATTATTAGGGAATGCAGATTAAGGATCTTAAGGCAAACTAAATACTAGAGGGGGAGGGGTCGAATAGTGTTTAATGCATTTTATAAATTTCTCAAAACCTTCTTCAGTTATTCAGAATGAAATGCAAATCACGGATAAGAGATGATCAAAGAATCATACACAGATGTAGATAATAATAAATAAAAAGGTGTAAAAGGAAAGAACACACTAAAATTTTATACTGGTTCAAAGTTACCATACACCCAGTCGCATACAACTGTGGGTTGATGCAGATTTCTTCTCAAATAATATCCAAATTTACAATCCTTGATTCTAAGGCCATGAAGTAGACCCTACCTATTTTTGAAGTACAATGAAGCTCGATTGATTTCCAAGCTACAATTATACCCAGTCTGTTTCAACGGCTACGAGGACACCTTTTCAATGTCGGTTTTTGTATATAAACTCGATAGAACTTGTTCTTGCAATATTTGATTACAGAAACCCTATAACTCTCGAGTAGCACTTGAATCTTTGAGAGAGTATGGTAGAGAATCAGACAAGAAAGAGATTGATTTGATTCTCTTTGAAATTTGTAGAGTATAAATATATAATTTAAGAAATTAAGAGTTTTAGTGGAGAAGATAAAGGAAGAAGAAGTTAATGAAATTAGTTATTAAATCTCGAATTTAGAAGCCTATTTATAGTCTCCTAACAGTCAAAACCTTGCAGAAAAGGTTTGAAATTAAAAGACACTTCTTTTCAAATTTTGAATTTGAAATCCAATGGTCACCATGTCGATATGCCTTCATAAAATTTGAAAAATAAAATTTTCAAATTAAGGCATGTAATGTTTAAACAAATTCTGGTGAAACTTGAGTTAAAATAAACTATTTTGCTATATATTAAAATAGAGTATTTGAAGTAAAAATATATATTAAAAACATATATGAAAATGATTTAAAAACTGTATAAAATGATATTGAAACATATACATAACTATGAATATAAATGTAAGAAATATTTTAAAGCTGAAGATATAAATAAAAGTAAATGGATTTAAAACTTAAATAATTATATTCAAACTTAACATAAAACTAATATCAATCATATAAATAAGGAATAATTGAGTCAAGGGTAAACTGTTAGAAGATGTATTTTATAATCAAGAGTTAAAATACAATTTTAAACTAACAAATATACATTTGAAATAAGGAAGTAATTTTGAAATCATTTTGAAAATAAGATAAGAATATTAAAAATAGTGAGAAAGATTGAAATAAGGATTCAATGTTATTTCAGAGTTTTAACAAGAAATCTTTGAGTTTATTACTTTTTATTTCTTGAACTATTATTACTCATGAGTCTTCTATCTTGAACTCTTCTTCTTTAAAATCTTTAAACTATACGGTCTTCAATAACTAATATATACATACATTTCCTGTATACACACACATATATATATATACATATATTAAAAAATAATTTTAGTATATATGTTATAAAAATAATAATTAAAACAAGTTTGTTGTCATCTAATCCATCATCACCACTATTTAAATCTCTGAAACAAAGCTTATTTAATAGTTGACCGTTTAAATTATTCCTAGAGTGGTTAACTAGTTGATGAGTTTTGGTACAACTTGAACCCAGGACTCAACCGTAAAAGTTTCATCCAAATTTCCCTTCATAAACTTCTTTTTTCATCCTTCCTTCCTCATCCAGCTGAACCATATTTTGTTCTTTTTCTCTTCCTTTGTCGTCGCCTCGTTTGTTCATGATAAAATGATCCCCTTTTATTATGTATGCAGTCCCTTATCCATCGAGTGTTACCTAGATCCAACTAGGGTTTACTTATCGAACGCTTCCTAGATTCAACCAGGGTTTACGCTACCCAGGGCCACTGGGGTTTATGCTACCTATTGAATGCTTCTCGGATTCAGGGTTTTACGCGACCTAGGTCCAACTAGGGATTATGCTACTTACCGAATGATGCCCTCTAGTCTAGGACACACTACCCGAAGCGGTATATGTTCCTAGACTTTCCCCACGTATGTGTCGTGAATCGTTCTCGATGTCTAGTTGCACATGTCCTCTATATGTGCATCCCGAGTCCCGTGGCAGGGCTGATCAAGAAACACGGAACTCAGTCGGGGGCTTTAAGTTATCTGCTGAGGCAGATGCTAAGGTCTGCTTTTATCTGTGTGTGGCTATGGTCCCACTTGACCCCTCCCTCAACTAATGAAAGGCACCCAAGAAAATCAAGAATGAGAACTGTACACAGGCCCCTCTATGCCCCCACAAACCTATGGGCCAACCTCACTCATAACTAGATAGCAAGTATATGGTCTGTCGGAGTTCTCCGCCTTTCCGCTTCATGTGCTCGATTGACTCAAGATGGTAGGTAGACGACGACGTGCTATCACAGGGCTAATCTAGATATCGCTGTCTCACGCCGGTCCATCCTAGTCTTTAGGTTGCCTTATATTGCAACCAAGGCATACTCTTGGTTCTTCTAACGCAGACCTTAACCTCTGTGAGCCTAGGAGGATCATCTGCAACCTCACAGAGGGATACCAAGAGTACCCACACGTCCCCTCGAAGCCGCGTGCTTCGTAACCCAAACCGTTGGAGCCTTCTTCCTGATCAGACGGACGTTCGCTCCTTCTCGTATTCTACGTGGCTTTCTTGACTAAGGTTTACTACTTAGTTCTCTTAACTAAGGTTTACCACTTAGTTTCCTGAATTGTTTGTTTTCTTAACTAAGGTTTACTACTTAGCCCTCTTGATTAAGGTTTACTACTTAGTTCTTTTTCTCGTCATGTTGAATTGGTTAAGTGTCATCAGTCAATTCAAGTTAACTTAACCCATTCACTTTTCATGTTAAATTGGTTAAGTGTTATACAGCAGTTCACGTTGACTTAACCCACCCATGTATTAAGCCAAATTGGTTAAGTGTTATCTAGCGGTTCATGTTGACTTAACCCACCCCTATATCATGTCAAATTGGTTAAGTATTCCTAACCTTACTCGTTTATCAAGTTATATTGGTTAAGTGTTTCTCATTAACTTAACCCTGTTCATTCATCATGCTATAACGGCTAAGTGTTCTAAGTTTACTTAACCCCGCCTTCTAGTCTAGTTAACATGTTAAATTGGTTAAGCATTTACTTAACCTCACCCACTTGTCTAGTTAATATGTTATAATGGCTAAGTGTTTCCTTAATTACTTAACTCTACCAATCCTATCTTGTTAACATGTTAAGTTGGTTTAGTGTTACCTTAGTTACTTAACCCTACCATTCTAGCTTGATTATTCATGAGCTTTAATTCATTAATTAAAGCACCAACCACTCACATTAGACAGGTATTGTTGTGGTCACTGGATGTGCCGGTCGGTTCCGGGAAGGTTTACACCACAACTCGGTCTAACATCGGGTTCTTTTGGGCTTGATGCGCTAACCTCTCACATTAGACAGGTATTGTTGTGGTCACTGGATGTGCTGGTCGGTTCTGGGTAGGTTTACACCACAACTCAGTCTAACCTCGGGTCAGGCATATTCGTCTTTTACTATATTCACATATTTATCCTTCATGTTTATATGTAAATTATCAATTATTGTCATGGCCCACTTTCCTTCTAAATCATATACATAATTTTTGGTATATAAATTATACCATTTTCATGCCACTATTCATTTACATGATTATGTGACAAACATGCCAATTACGTTTAATTTCATGTTTTTCCCCAACGTTACCCTCGATGTACGTTCACAAAATTACATATAGTGTTAGGCTCGATATTTAGCCTAACTCAAAAAAAATGGGAAAAGCATAGAGCATGTAATATTTCAACAGCATAAAAAATGCGACATATAAATTTGGCATATGATAATAAACTTGCATGAATCATAAGCATGTAAACTTTACATAGATCTACACAAACTAGACTTGACATGTAAGGGTGGATTTGCGTGGAATTGGATCTACTTAACATAGATCTAAACATGTAAGGTTGTAGATCTAAACATATAAAATTATAGATCTAAACATATAAGGTCGTACGAACATTATTTAGCCTAACAACTTGTATGCAACATAGCATAAGGGAATCACCAAGTTTCTAACCATGATAGATTAATTCACAACATGATAGGTTCTTATAAATTTTGTGAAATCATGTCATACAACTTGCATACAATATAAATATAATCTTGACATATAAATATATGTATGAACTTGACACGGCATGTAAGTGTGAATAAATTAGATCTACTAATCACAATTGCGAGAACTAGCATAGATCCAAATTACATACCCATGAACATATATAGATCTAAATTGCATACCCATGACCATATGTAGATCTAAATTGCATCTAACATAAAAACATGTAACTTACATTAAATTAACACATATAGATCTAACTTGGATCTAACATAAAAACATGTTTAAATTAACGTATATACATCTAATCATAAAGTCATGTGAATTTAGACATATAGGATTATGTGAACATAGCTTAGCCTCATGAACTTGCATATGGCATAACTTTAGGAAAATCAACAAACATGATGGCTTCGTGTAAACATATAAAAACTACGAGCATACTACATGAGAACATCAATCCCAATTAGTTTCATCACAAGAATATGACATAGGGAAATTACAAAACATGATAATTTCATGTAAATATATATAAGCATCATTTAGTAGTTTCAACACAAGAATATAACATAGGAAAAATCACATGAATAAACATGAATCTACATAGATAAACAAATAGTCACCGTTCTAATATCAGTTTCTTACAAGCCATGACTTCCAATTAATGTTTTAAATCGGAAATATAACTATACTTACAAAATATAGGCAAGTCTTATTTTTTCTGAAATCTAAATTCTGGAGTTGTAATGCTCGCCTTTGATGTAGACAATCGTTGTTTTGATTTAGTTTTGATTTAGTTTGGTTCGTCTCTATGTTAGCTTCAAGTGGCGGCTACTATAGGTTGTCTAATGGCAGCATGACGGCTCTAGGTTCAATTTTTAATATGATTTAGGGGTGAGGTATTAGGTTGCTTTTATAGAGATTAGATTGAATAGGAGCCGTCAGATCATCTCAGAATCAATCAAGACCATTAAGACAAAATAGAGTTATCTAGAACAGTCAACTCAGCCCTGATGACTCAGCAGTGAGTCAAAATTCGTCACTCAGACCAATTAGAGAAGGCCACGTTCAAAAAAAAAACAATCCTTGAACAAAAATGCGCCACATGATGCGTACACATCATATATATATATATATATATATATATATATATATATATATATATGTGTGTGTGTGTGTGTGTGTGTATTATATATATATATATGTATGTATATATATATACATTTTCTATATATATATATATATATATATATATATATATATATCTTAACACTAAACCACTTTTTGAACTACGTTCACACTGAGCCACTTTTTAGCCATTCCCTTAAAACAAAAAAATTATGGCACTGGCGGGGATTGAACTCTGTACCTCTTGTATGCAAGTCACATGTTCTAACCAAATGAGCTACTAAGTCTTTTGCTTACAAACCTTAGAACAATGCTAAACATTATTCTTTTCTCGTTCCTCTTTTTCATGTTTTACTGCAATATTTAATTTAAAGATATCTTCTTCATACGGAGTCCGATTCACGCAAACTCGGACTCTATCTCAAGCAGAATTCCGAGACGAACGCAATGGCGTAACCCATTTCCCTTGATTCTCAAATCTATAATTAAGTATTCTCTAATTCGTTACTTAATGTATTTTCCGAAAATACGGGGTGTTACATTCTCCCCTCCTTTAAAGGATTTCGTCCCCGAAATCTCTAAGTTAGGAAGAATGTTCATCCTACCATCCAACATCTATCTACTCAACCATCCAATCACAGGCATCCATTGTCCTTAGAAGGTTTCTAATGCTTTTCATGATCATATGCATAGTGTGTGTATATGTCCTTATCTAATGCAAAATCAGGCGGTCTACTGATTCAGTTGACCTCCTTAATGCAAATCATGTCAGTGTCATGAGTCCATCATGTATGCAACTACTCCTAATCGTATTTTATAACTTCTACATGAGTGCACAATCATTCATACAAATGCATCGTCCATATGATAACATATCAAGTTTCACAAATATATATATATATGCACATGTAATAAGAAAGTGACTAAGCCAATCTAGTGCCTAAGGTGTGTGTTTATGCACTCACGAGCAACCACCAACAAACACTTGCAACCACTTGCATCCACCAAGCATAACATGTCTCAAACACATGTTTACATCCATTGGCTTATACCTAAGGATCGACCTTAAAAAGGGTATGATGCGCATATCTAGTCTTCAGTCTTCTTGGTCGCATCTTCTTAAGCTTCACTCCACCGTACCTTAACTAATTTAACTTCACGATTGCGAAGCTTCTTGACCTCCATTTCCAAAACCCACTAGTAAAGATAGGACCTCGATCACTTAATATGCTAAAGGGCATCCGATGTTGTCGAACTATCTTTCCAAGATGAACAGATGTTAACCATGATACCAAGTGTATATACTAAGATGATTAGAGGTCTCTCTTCTACTTAGCTTATCCATCCTGTCACACATCTGATGGTCGATATCTCTCACGCAAACCATCCTAGTCGAACTTGACATCCCTCAAGTACAAGCCCCAAAGGTCTAAACCAATATCAGACAGGCACCCAAGGAATACCTCCTCCGAATTTGGACGATTTATGTGAGATGATACTAGCAAAACAACCAAATAATTGAGCACTTAACCGACTTTGGCTATCCTCGCCAATCTTGCTCCAAAACTATCGTTGATCGTATAACTGGCTTTGCATTGTCAACTAGATATATGCGGAAGTCTATCTCGAGTTTTAGGGGAAAACCACTATCCTAATCAAAAACATCTTGCGTACTCATGGGCTACTCCAACGGACCGAAAATTGTCGATAAATACATAAAGTGATTCTAGGTAACTAAGACAAACTGATCTCTTAGTATCGCACGAAATCTCGAGGATATTCCCGAGGCAAGTCAAAAGTCTAACAACCCTCCTTTCATAATTACTAGCTAACCAATCCATGCCTAGAATCAACCCATAGCCCATGAAATCCAGAAACATAAGCATCTCAAATTCTTACAAACCAAAGATAAATGAGCGAACCACAAATTGGATCTGAGACAATAATGGGACCCTCTATTATACAAGTACTAAGGTGCAGAGAATCAATGGAAGCAGATATGTATGCATGCTAAAATCAGAAGGAGTACTAACAGGATAATCAAAAAGGAAAAACTCTTTCAACGGAAATCTTACAGCCTCTCTCTCAAGTATGCTGGCGGTGAGAGCATGCACTTACCTTCTGGAAAATCCTGTCCTTTGTTCTTGCCCTTGCCCTTAATTATACGACCCGTTATACCAAAATAAAGATACTTCCTCTTGTTTTAGGTTTTACTATTCTTTCCTCCCCTCCTTTGTGAACCAAGTCTATATCCATGAGTTCTTCATCCTTATGTTGTGCTCCTTAGCCAAACTCCCTCATTCTCATCTTTGCCATCCTTGTGAAACTACTGCAGCTATATATGTAAGTTGGGAACTTCTTCGCGCTTTGCCAGGTGTCATAGTCTTATCAAGCCTACAGAACCATGTCGTGATGAGGTTACCTCCTAGATAGCCAGGAGCCCCGGAAACTCAGGAAAGAAGGAAACAAGGACTCAAACAAAGGATCAAAAGATAGTGCATATGGCTTTGGGGAATATGCCTTTAAAACAAAACCTTTCTTTTGAAAATGCTTATTTTAAAACTGTTTTGAAAATAATTTTTCAAATCTTTTATCTGATCCGGTAACCTTCAGCTCTGATACCAAGTGAAACACCCCACCTCCGTTAAGGTCACTCACAAAGGGAATGCCTTAACTTCGGTGGAGCATTTTTGGTACAAGATGCAGAAAAATTACAAGACAGACAAATAAAGCAGCGGAAAATAAATAACCTTTATTGATTAAAAAGAGCTTGTACAAAGATTATTTTACAACACCAATACTTAATACAACAAAGCATCTGTCTTGTTTAAAATAAAGAAGCATAAACTCACAATGATATTCCCAAATAAAGCATGAGCCAGCCATAGTAGTAGAAAATGGAGTTCAAATCAATGCGTCAAAGAATCTTCAAGCTCGGAAAGAGCAACGGTCCAAAATGAGCTGAGCTATTCCCTCCCTGACTACCTGGGGGGAAACGGAAGAAAAAAGGCGAAAACAAACTAGGTCAGACATAAGTCTAGTTATACTTAAGCATGTAAACAAGAAAAGGACTATGACATGAACAAACTGAACTTAGAACCATACTAAGATCAACGGAATTGGCTATCGCACCCACTTCTATTTCTCTGCACCCACTAAGGACTATTTCAACTAGCATTGTGTGTTCATGATAAAATGATCCCCTTTTATTGTGTATGCAGTCCCTTATCCATCGAGTGTTACCTCCAACTAGGGTTTACTTATCGAACGCTTTCTAGATTCAACCAGGGTTTACGCTACCGAGGGCCACTGGGGTTTATGCTACCTATTGAATGCTTCTCGGATTCAGGGTTTTACGCGACCTAGGTCCAACTAGGGATTATGCTACCTATCGAACGATGCCCTCTAGTCTAGGACACACTACCCAGAGTGGTATATGTTCCTAGACTTTCCCCACGTATGTGTCGTGAATCGTTCACGCTGTCTAGTTGCACATGTCCTCTATATGTGCATCCCGAGTCCCGTGGCAGGGCTGATCAAGAAACACGGAACTCGGTCGGGAGCTTTAAGTTATCTAATGAGGCAGATGCTAAGGTCTGCTTTTATCTGTGTGTGGCTATGGTCTCACTTGACCCCTCCCTCAACTAATGAAAGGCACCCAAGAAAATCAAGAATGAGAACTGTACGCAGGCCCCTCTATGCCCACACAAACCTATGGGCCAACCTCACCTATAACTAGATAACAAGTATATGGTATGTTGGAGTTCTCTGCCTTTTGGCTTCACGTGCTTGATTGACTCAAGATGGTAGGTAGACGACGACGTGCTATCACAGGGCTAATCTAGATATCGCCATCTCACGCTGGTACATCCTAGTCTTTAGGTTGCCTTATATTGCAACCAAGGCATACTCTTGGTTCTTCTAACGCAGATCTTAACCTCTGTGAGCCTAGGAGGATCATTTGCAACCTCACAGAGGGATACCAAGAGTACCCTCATGTCCCCTCGAAGCCGCGTGCTTCGTAACCCAAACCGTTGGAGCCTTCTTTCTGATCAGACGGACATTCTCTCCTTCTCGTGTTGTACGTGGATTTCTTGACTAAGGTTTACTGCTTAGTTCTCATAACTAAGGTTTACTACTTATTTTCCTGAATCGTTCGTTTTCTTAACTAAGGTTTACTACTTAGCCCTCTTAACTAAGGTTTACTACTTAGTTCTTTTTCTCGTCATATTGAATTGGTTAAGTGTCATCAGTCAATTCAAGTTAACTTAACCCATTCACTTGTCATGTTAAATTGGTTAAGTGTTATCCAGCAGTTCACGTTGACTTAACCCACCCATATATTAAGTCAAATTGGTTAAGTGTTATCTAGCGGTTCATGTTGACTCAACCCACCCTATATCATGCCAAATTGGTTAAGTATTCCCTAACCTTACTCGTTCATCAAGTTATATTAGTTAAGTGTTTCTCATTAACTTAACCCTGCTCATTCATCATGCTATAACGGCTAAGTGTTCTAAGTTTACTTAACCCCACCTTCAAGTCTAGTTAGCATGTTAAATTGGTTAAGCATTTACTTAACCTCACCCACTTGTCTAGTTAACTTGTTATAATGGTTAAGTGTTTCCTTAATTACTTAACCCTAGCAATCCTGTCCTGTTAACATGTTAAGTTGGTTAAGTGTTACCTCTGTTACTTAACCCTACCATTCTAGCTTGATTATTCATGAGTTTTAATTCATTAATTAAAGCACCAACCACACACATTAGACAGGTATTGTTGTGGTAACTGGATGTGCCGGTCGGTTCCGGGAAGGTTTACACCACAACTCAATCTAACCTCGGGTTCTTTTGGGCTTGATGCGCTAACCTCTCACATTAGACAGGTACTGTTGTGGTCACTGGATGTGCCGGTCGGTTCCGGGCAGGATTACACCACAACTCAGTCTAACCTCGGGTCAGGCATATTCGTCTTTTACTATATTTACATATTTATCCTTCATGTTTATATATAAATTATCAATTATTGTCATGGCCCACTTTCCTTCTAAATCATATACATAATCTTTGGTATATAAATTATACCATTTTCATGCCACTATTCATTTACATGATTATGTGACAAACATGCCAATTACGTTTAATTTCATGTTTTTCCCCAACGTTACCCTCGATGTACGTTCACAAAATTACATATAGTGTTAGGCTCGATATTTAGCCTAACTCAAAAAAAATGGGAAAAGCATAGAGCATGTAATATTTCAACAGCATAAAAAATGCGACATATAAATTTGGCATATGATAATAAACTTGCATGAATCATAAGCATGTAAACTTTACATAGATCTACACAAACTAGACTTGGCATGTAAGGGTGGATTTGCATGGAATTGGATCTACTTAACATAGATCTAAACATGTAAGGTTGTAGATCTAAACATATAAAATTATAGATCTAAACATATAAGGTCTTACGAACATTATTTAGCCTAACAACTTGTATGCAACATAGCATAAGGGAATCACCAAGTTTCTAACCATGATAGATTAATTCACAACTTGATAGGTTCTTATAAATTTTGTGAAATCATGTCATACAACTTGCATACAATATAAATATAATCTTGACATATAAATATATGTATGAACTTGACACGGCATGTAAGTGTGAATAAATTAGATCTACTAATCACAATTGCGAGAACTAGCATAGATCCAAATTACACACCCATGAACATATATAGATCTAAATTGCATACCCATGACCATATGTAGATCTAAATTGCATCTAACATAAAAACATGTAACTTACATTAAATTAACACATATAGATCTAACTTGGATCTAACATAAAAACATGTTTAAATTAACGTATATACATCTAATCATAAAGTCATGTGAATTTAGACATATAGGATTATGTGAACATAGCTTAGCCTCATGAACTTGCATATGGCATAACTTTAGGAAAATCAACATACATGATGGCTTCATGTAAACATATAAAAACCACGAACATACTACATGAGAACATCAATCCCAATTAGTTTCATCACAAGAATATGACATAGGGAAATTACAAAACATGATAATTTCATGTAAATATATATAAGCATCATTTAGTAGTTTCAACACAAGAATATAACATAGGGAAAATCACATGAATAAACATGAATCTACATAGATAAACAAATAGGCACCGTTCTAATATCAGTTTCTTACAAGCCATGACTTCCAATTAATGTTTTAAATTTGAAATATAACTGTACTTACAAAATATGGGCAAGTCTTGTTTTTTCTGAAATCTGAATTCTGGAGTTGAAATGCTCACCTTTGATGTAGACAATCGTTGTTTTGATTTAGTTTTGATTTAGTTTGGTTCGTCTCTATGTTAGCTTCAAGTGGTGGCTACTCTAGGTTGTCTAATGGCAGCATGACGGCTTCAAGTGTGTGTGTGTATATATATATATGTATGTATATATATATATATATATATATATATATATATATATCTTAACACTAAACCACTTTTTGAACTGCGTTCACACTGAGCCACTTTTTAGTCGTTCCCTAAAAACAAAAAAAATATGGCGCTGGCGGGGATCGAACTCTGTGCCTCTTGTATGCAAGTCACATGTTCTAACCAAATGAGCTACTAAGTCTTTTGCTTACAAACCTTAGAACAATGCTAAACATTATTCTTTTCTCGTTCCTCTTTTTCATGTTTTACTGTGATATTTAATTTAAAGATATCTTCTTCATACGGAGTCCGATTCACGCAAACTCAGACTCTATCTCAAGCAGAATTCCGAGACGAACGCAATGGCATAACCTGTTTCCCTTAATTCTCACATCTATAATTAAGTATTCTCTAATTCGTTACTTAACGTATTTTCCGAAAATACGGGGTGTTACAGAAAGATCCCACTAAATCGAATTTGATCCATGAATCTAAGAAATAGTGAGAATTCTTAATTTCACTCAATATCTCTCTCAATTCGAAGATCCAGGATTTGATTCAGCTCTTTGTCTCTGTGTTTTCAAGTCGAGAATTCTTTGTAGATGAAGAGATGTTGGAATATTCCCTTTTTATGTAATCGCTCAATTCTAGTCAATCAACTTGGTTGAATTTTATTCATATTGAAACGAATCGGGGTTTATCAGGAGTTAGTCAATGATGTTTGAACATGTACTTTTTTTAGTGCTATTTATTTTAATTGGTATCTATGGATTGATGACAAGTCGAAACATGGTTAGAGCACCTATGTGTCTTGAACTTATACTAAATTTGGTTAACCCAGTGTATTCGTCTCTAGAGATACACTATCGGCAGGTGGTCCCATACCTTGTCATAGTTGGAACCCAATCTCCAATAAGCGCCCGCGGTTTTGTTTGTATACTATATATGTAGAGCGTGAGATGCAAGCGTTCTACTAGATTGATATTTACTTGTATTTAGACATTATTATAATATAAAAAAAATTGGTTTCAAAACTGTATTGGGTTATCGTAAGGTAAAAACCGTCCGTGTTTATGTGTGGATTCGGTCTTACGATTATTCTTTTCTTTCGAAAGGATTTTAACTTAAAAATCAAGTTGGATGATCCCCCTAAATACTATGCAAATTTTTCTCACTCTGGTTCACCAGACTGACCCGGTGTTTTGTAAATGCTCGGGTTAGCCCTGGGTGTACAGGTTCAGGTTATCGAATGCTGTGAAGAGACGAGCTGGAGATATTCAAACGTATGATATTATATAGACTATTCCTCTGTGTGTGTATATGGAAAACAGGTTATTATAACTGTCCCATCGCGTGATGTACTCTGATACTGTAAGTATTTTTTAAATATCTCAATAAAGGTTTATATCTGTATTATATTTTGTTCCGCTGCGATGTGAGACTGTGTTGTGTTGTTCTTCTTCTTCTTCTATTCTAATATTTCTTTCTTTCTTATCTCACCCTCTAATTTCTTTCTAATAACTATCCAGTGTCTTCGGTGCTTGGAGAGTCGGCATGAGTTACGGTAAAGGTATTTATGTCGATTTTCAGGGCCGGAAACCCTGGGTCGTTACAGTAGTATCAGAGCTGAAGGTTGAGTAGTAACCTTGGCTCTGTGGCGTGACTCAATAGAGATGGGGTTAGTAACACCCTAGATTGAGTTTGAGTGTATGTATATGAGCGCGTATTTGTGGATTTGGTATAAAATTGTTTTGTATTGTGTTGGCTGGTTTGTTGAGTGGTTTATGAATTCTGGTCGATATAGGATGTACAACTATATCGATAGGTGTTTCTAAACTCTCGAACAAAACAATTCGATACAGTATTGTTTAAAAATAGGGTAAATGGAATAATTTTACCCAAAATTATATTTCGATATAAAGGAAAATTTTCTGAATTATTATATATGAGTGTGTTGATTGTTATTACAATCAAATGGAATAATGAAATATTGAAATGGTTATGTGATTTGTATACAGATAAGGTATACAAAGATAAACCAAGATTAAGTTCAAACCAGAATTGGGAATTTAAATTCCGGGTGTTTAGAAAATATTTTCTAAAATATTATAAAGTAATATAATATTACTTTGGAATATTTTTGAATTAGAAATGGTTTAAATGGGCTTTGAAAGTGATTAAGCATTGAAATCACTTCAGTGGCGAGAAAATAATTCTGATAATGGACTGCAGCATTATCAGTATTCATTTTCAAGTTTCTGAGTGACGGATTACTGCCATGAAAGTTCGTTGATTTGAAATTAGTTTGAAAAGAACAAGTTATTTATATAAGATCCAAGTGTTTTGAATTTGCAAAAGATTCTAAATATATGTATATAAATATATGTGATTTCAAAGTAATTTGAAATAAAAACCCGGGAATCTGAGTTCTGAAATTTGTTTAACTTGTAAAAGTTGAATAGATTGAAATGGGTCAAAATGTATCAAGGGAATTGAAATTTAACTTAATTTAAACAAAATTGGATTGTATTAGAAATAATTCCGAATGAAATTAAAATAAAGAGGAATGTTGAGATTCGAAATATTAAAGTGAATTCGACTTGTGTATAAAAAGTTGAATACATATTGGATGTCCTTGTTTAGGATTAAGCTGCGATGAAATTGAACTCAAGAAGAGTAAGAGGGTTAACTTTGAAAATAGAACTCAGTTTGGATTAGTGAATGGAAGTGAACTAATCAGAAGTTAATTAGAGAGTTAAAAACTGGAAGTTGGATCGATTTGGAACCAACTGGAAATGGATATATGTATGCTGAGCAGATATTGAATGGAAACAAATGCAAGAGATGGAATTGTGCCCGACAAAAAGGTACACGTTTACAATATTACTTGGGTTTGATGATTTTATGAGCCTATGAGGCAAGCCGCTTGGCGTTTTGATTTTCTTTGGATTGGAGAAGGCCTAGATAGGCGAGTTGTGGTTGTGCCGATTGAGCCGTGCAGAGGCGATGCTGCCGAAATTTTTCAGAATTTAAGGTATTAGAAAATTTTCAGAATTTTTGAAAATTTTCGTTAGTAAGAATAAATTTATATTTTAATTGAAATAAATTGGTCCAGTTAAACTGAAGTTAAGAAGTAAACAAAAAGGATTTTTGGACCTAGTTAATAGAGTATGTAGCATATTTTTCTACCTTAGCAATTTCGAGGACGAAATTATTTTAAGGGGGAAGGAATGTAACGACCCAGATTTTCAGCCGTTGAATTCTGAATATTTAAATTTGTTTTAAATATTTGATTTGAATTATATATAGGGATTTGTTTAACCAAAAGATATTTAAACCGTATAATTTATAATATAATTTAAAACGAGTTCAAAATGGCGCGGTAGTTTGAAAATTCGATTTCAAATTTCAAATGAATGTACAGGATTCAAAATAAATCGGATTTTAGCAAAACAAGAAATATTTGAATCTGCTTGAAAATATCTTTCCAACGAATGTGAAAAATCCAGATTTCACAGCGGGAATAAAAAGTTATGTCCAAATCAAATTTAGAAATAGTCGTTATAGAACCGTTCATCGGCCGTAACAGTTTATTTGAAATACTGCATACTGGATTCGAATTTGGGCAAGGTTCTTTTAAGGCGTAGTGTTAATTTAATTTTTAGAATTTTATTGAAATTTTTAATTAATTAAATATGCAACTTTTTATTTGGAGTATTTTGCACCCTATATCAATATTTTGGGGTTCCATAATATAAGTTAAACTACCGATATTATTATATTTTCGGGATCGTGACATATTGTTCGACACGATCGTATTTTTAGTTTTGTCCGTAGCAACTTGTATGTGAATGGAATTTTATGTAGCGAGGTATGCTAAACTCTATGACTTAAAACTTAAAAGAAAATTTCAAACCTGAGTACACCAAATCAACCTTTCTTCCATATATACATGTGCTATCTTTACAATAAAAGAAGAGTAGGACATAAGAAAGAAATGTACAAATTCACCAAATTGCTTCATTTACACTTCGGCTATATTATACATATCATGTCCTGGCGTTTTACCACATCTTTTCAAACAGCAATTGCATGTGCTTGCAATTAACGCTGCCATCACTGCATGATTGTCTACTCTTACTTGGGTTCATTCTACACATAGAGTTGCTAAGATAAAGATAACGATAACTACTAAAATTTGACACACAAGCATAAACTGATGAACGTATGTAAATATATTCGCGCATGGCAATTCACTTACCCCCTCTCTTGCATTTATTCAAACTCTCCGTACAATATTATTCTCAAACAGAAGATATATATATATATATATATATATATACTATATATTTATTTATTTTGGTACGTCTTTTTCCCAATGCAAGTAAGAAATCTTAGCTCCATATATTTTTATGTCTGCTATACGTCTAGTATGTACGCCCATGTCCTCTTGTCGAAATCTCACCCTACGGACATTTAATTCCCAGCGGACCTATACATCACCCTAAATTCGGAACCGTGGAGACAAAGTAATCTTCAGTAGCAGACCTACCCTATACCTCTACAGCGTGCGAGCCAAGTAAACTTACCCTATATAATCAAACTGTTGTTTCACTCCTTCTCCTCCTTTTTTTCAAGACCAAACCATGCCTCTTCTTTCTTTGAAATGCTGGTTTCTCAATATGAAACAAAAGAAAAAAAATTGCTTGGCCATGGAGCTTGGACTGGAAGCAGAACATGGAAATACATGGGAGTACATGCGTGCACAAGCCAACGTTTGCAAGGGGAAAGGAGTAGTTAGCAGGTGGTTTGTAGCAAGTGCGGTGGCAAGGAAATGTGATGATGTTGTCGTTTGAATGATTTTGATTCGAAATCAGTGAAGAATAGTTAAGTGATGATGAGGGTGCTGTTTTTACTGTTATTGCATGATGAAGGATCAGCATACGTGTTTTTGTTGGGTTTTAATTCGATCAAAATCGATACCCTAATTTATAAATTAACGCAATTTATAACTGGATCTTGCGATTAAAAGTAAATTGAAAAAGAAAATCATACCTTTCGATGCTTTGTGGATTTTCGAACTCAAATTAGAACGGATCTGCTGCAGATCTGAACATAGCTGAAGCATGGATGATTGAATCGTGAGCTCGACATGTGTAGAGCCTCTACAGGTAATCCACGAGAACGGTTTTCCTCTTGAATCGAATTGAAGAGGAAAAGGAAGTCAACGATACTAGCCGCCTCCATTAATTCTAGGGTTTTGGAGATAAAATAAAATGACGGATTGATCTTTCTTTCTTTTTTTACCGAAATTGCCCTTATACAAGTGTGTGAGTGTATATTTAAAAGGAGGATAAATATCCCTTTCTTTTAAATTTAAACTCTCACCTATGAATAGGTGCCGACCCGTTTATTAAACTCCAACTTCAAATAAAATACCAACAAATTGATGTTTTATATGACCCAAAGAAATAATTTCTCCCTTATTACGTTCTAGTTGTGTGACCCTATAGGTTATTATAACGTTGGCAATAATTTAAATCACATTTAAATTATAAACAGTGAGCGACATCTAGTAATACATCACTGCTACCCAAGTTATAATAAGATCAATTAACGATTCGATGCAACCTTTCGTGATCAGTGTATTAATGTAATATAATCCTTTTAACCAAAATTTCCAGGATTAAACTAGAGGCATGGATCGTATCATCCTCGTTATAATTTAATCCTTTTCCTTGATCGATGAGTAGACTGTTTAAAACAAATCAATATTTGAGCACGGCCATGCATTTCACAGTCTCACTCAATCAAGAGGCCCATGGATATCACTACGAATATATATATATCATAGGGTTAAATTCCATCTAGATCATTCATAATTTTCATTCGATTTTAAATATATCCATTAATCACCGTTATCATTACTCTGTTACGAAATAACTTTAGATGATATCAAAACACAAATATCCTCGAATAAAATTATAATGATTTCAGGTCTGAGGATCATTACATCACTGTCACTATGAGAATAACTTATGATACTGTTAATTATATTCCATGTAGTTATTTCACGGTGGGTCAGTCCAATACGTTATTCTCCAATACGTATTTATATCTTGACATTAATATCACATATATATTAATGATCAATGAGATGTGATCATCAGTCAATCAATACACTAGTCTCAACGCTTTATTGTTGTCCTGTATAAACAATAAAACTCGACTAGGGACTTTTAAGAATTATAATACTTATCACATTACATAATCTCAAGTTCAGTCTTACTCGAACTATATAATCCGTATTATTATTCTAAGGACTTCTATTATGTTAATATTTACATTACGCAGTAAATATAACATAACAGAATATTTTATTTTATTCCAAATAAAATAATAACATCAACAGTGTTATCTATCTATCATATGGATTGCCTCTAGGGCATAAACTCTAACAGTTTTGTGATTGGGGATGAGAGGTGAAATGGTCAATGGTGTTCCCGGTTTGGTATTCGCGAAGGAAACAACAAAATAAAATAAAATAAATGGTGGTATAGGGATTGGAAATTCACGGATGGTGGAGTTAGATGGTGCTGCGTGATAGAACGGGGAGAGAGGTTTGTGGCCTAAACAAGATTAACAGGTTTTACGGGTAATAATAAAATTAATGATATAATTAATGGTTTATATTATTTTAATTTAAATTAAATATTGAAATATAGGCATAACTTACTCATATGATAACGGAATGGCATAAAACAGATCATGTTGGAATCGTGGCAACGAGTTCTACGTTAAGGCACCACTGTGGCTGAGAGCAGAACAACTGAAGTTTTATGGTAAAGTCAAATGCATGTTTGATTTTAAACTAAAACCAAAGTAGATTCATCAACTGCATAACTAGGTGAGTAAACTCACTAACTTCTCGTTTATATTTTTATAATCGAGTTCTAAATTTATGTATAGTTATTTCATACTGTGTGATGGTTGCTTGGTTGATAAAATTGGTTGATATGATTACATCGTTGATTGATTGTTAGTTCTAATATTTCATTTTGATGTGAAATAATATTATTGAGGTGATTAACATCTGTGGATGCAGGGAAACAGGTTGGAGGGATCCAACTGAATTCCTCAACATTTATATTACTGTTGTTATTCATTGTGATATTTGATGTGATATAAAATGAGTGATTTATCATGTGTGAATCACACTGGCCTTAGAAATGTGGTTTTTAATACCGTAAAATATTTTTGAAAAAAAAGGGATTTGAAATTTAAAAAGGGAAATTTATTTCCAAAGTAGAAAATTGAATTCTGAATAGACTTGAAAGCAGGAACTTGTTTTTAACAAATAAAAACAAGAAGTTGATTTTAAACTTGTTTCAAAAATTTAGTAAAATATTGTCATTGGATTAAATTGAATTTATATGGAAAAGTGGAAATGGGTTTTTGGAATCGATATTGGATGAGATTTAGAACTTAACAATTATAAATAAAGTTATAAATTAGATTATAATGAGATAAAACTAAAATAAGATTTCTATGAATGATTCTACCATTAGAAGTCAATAAAGAAAATTTGGATTTTAAAAATATTATTTAAAGTTATAAAATCAAATGGGTTTGATTTTAAAAAAGAGAATATTATTCACAACTAAAGTGAATAATGTTTTAAAGTGAAATTATCTATAGAGGGGATTTGAATTTGGGAATATAAATCCAATTGGAAATTTAAATGGGAAGAAAATTCGTTTAAAAAGGGATATGTTGAAATAAGAACATGGAACCAATTTTTATTCAATGAAGAGGTTTTAAAATAAGTGTTTGGAAAATTAAAACAACGATTATAGCGCTGTTGTTACAATATATGCTTTGTAAATCTAACAGCGATTATAGCGCTGTTGTTATAATTTATACTTGGAAAATTTAAAACAGCGATTATAATGCCGTTGCTATAATATATGGTTTGTAAATTATAACAGCGATTTTAAACGCTGCAGTTATAATAAATGTTTTGGTAAATCTGAATAGAAATTTTAACGCTGTTGTTATAGTTAATGTTTTTAACAGCGATTATAGTGCTGCTGTTATAACGAATGTTTTGAAAATTTAAAACAGCGATTATAACGCTGTTGTTACAATAAGTGTTTAATAATTCTAAATAGCGATTGTAACGTTGTCGTTAAAAGTAATGTCCTATAAATCAAATACAGCGATTATAACGCTATCGTTATAATCAATGTTTTTCCATAAAAGAAGTTGATTCTTAGATTAAATCTAAGAGTTGCGTAAGCGATGTTTCATTAGAAGTGGTGAGCTCTGAGTATTTCAAAGCTAAGAATGTCATTCAGTTAAGGTCTGAGAGGTAATTATACCCCAACTTGACTGACTGCATCATTGACGGAGAAATGGTTAAGGCTCGATAGCAAGGATTGGTTAGTGATATCGTTAGTTAACGAATGATTTATGATTTGAGTTATAATAACGATGTTTATACCATCAGTTTAATTCAAAGGATTTAGAAATGTTTTCTAACTGGAATAAGGGATATTTTCTCAATAAAGGAATTATAATATTGGAAATGTTTTCCAATAATCGAGGGAGAAAATAGAGCTTTGAAAGAACACGAAAGATGGGAAATGGGAATTGGAAATGATAATGTAATAAAGGACTAATATAAAAGGGGCCAGTGTTGTTTGATGTTGATTGATAGAATTTCCATTTGGAAATAGGACCGTTGATTGTATGGATGTTTCTTTGATAGTTAAATCACCGACTATCAAGGTTTTTGATTTATTTTATACCTTCGTTATCAATATGGAGAGACCAGGATCAGATTTAATATCTGAAAACCACTCTGTATTGATATAAGCGTTATGAATCATCTTATGATGAAAAAAATTGAAGACGGAGTTATGCAAGGGCTATCCTGTTACAGGATGGTGCCTTCGGTTTGTCCAGACCCAGGACAACTTGTATGGATGAGTGTCTGACAGAGTATTTCCAAAGGGATTACGTACATTGATTCCTTCAAACGTATGAAGTTGGTGGCATAGAAGGGAAACTTCTTTAGCCTAACAAACTGAGTATCGGTGTGGGAATCAATTAGTGATTTCCGATGGATCTGACGATGTGGCATTCAAAGTGAATGATAGCCATATGTTCTGGAAGATAATTCAAACCTTAAGCCTCACAACCCGGAATTGATAAAAATTGGGCAGGCAGCATGGCTATGTGGGTCGCACCCATTAGGATGTATAATCACCTATCTAGAGAAATTCCATTTGTTCTTTAATCTATCGATGCTGTCCCTTTCGGGAGACGGTTGCTGATCCCAACCGTTGGTGATATACATTCGATACACTCAAGCGAAATGAGTGGTCGGTCATGTGTGGGCCGGGTTGCAAGACGTTCTTGTTGAACCCAGTGTATTTGCCTCTAGAGATACACTATCGGGAGGTGGTCCCATACCTTGTCATTTTGGAAATCCAATCTCCAATAAGCGCCTTGCGGTTTTTGATTTAATATTATATATGGAGCATGAGATGCAAGCGTTCCGCTAGATTTCTATTTATTTGATTTAGACACTATTATAATATCACCAGATTTTGGTATCAAATGTTTTGGGTTATCGTAAGGTAAAAACCATCCGTGTTTATGTGTGGATCGGTCTTACGATTATCGTTTCTTTCGAAAGGATTTTTTTGAAAGTTAAACAAATGGAGAAAGTTTTATCTGGATTCCTCAAAAATATATTATCTGTTTGTTTGTTTG
The DNA here is from genome assembly GCA_030737875.1 of Allium sativum. Taxonomy (NCBI): domain Eukaryota; kingdom Viridiplantae; phylum Streptophyta; class Magnoliopsida; order Asparagales; family Amaryllidaceae; genus Allium; species Allium sativum. Next base: position 389,823,552 of record CM060921.1, read on the forward strand.
CTTGTTTTCATATATTCATATATGACGCGTTAAAAATCAAATGATTGAAGATTGGATGATTTGATTGGTTTAAATATCACTGGGCAAAGTGTTAATTTATTTAAATATCGTGGAAAGGGTATTTGAGATAAAAAGGGAAAATTCTATTTTTTAAACAGAATTTGAAATTTGAATGGAATAAAATGTATAAACTTGTTTCGAAAAATAAAACAAGTAGTTCCTTTATAAATGAAGTTTATAAATAGTTCTTTTATAAACAAAATTTATAGATGAAGTGAAAAGAATTATCAGTGGATAATTCATAAATAAAAATACGAGTGCGAAATTGAAAAGGGAAAATTATTTTTCCAAAGTAGAAATTTAAAAATAAATTTGAAATCGAGACTTGTTTTAAAAAGGAAAACAAGATGGTGCTTGTAAATGAAAAGTGGAAAATTATCACTTGGATAATTCGAATATTTAATTTCAAATATGAAGTTGGAAAATAGAAATTGAATATAGAAATTCAAAGAAGAATCAAATTTAGAATTTGTATATAGAAACTCAAATAGAATTTGAAAATAGAATTTGAAATGGGAATTTGAGTATATAATTCAAATGAAGTTTGAAAATAGAATTTGAATTCAAAGGCATTAAAATAAAATTTGAATTCAAAGGAATTCAAATAGAATTTGAATTCAAAGGAATTCAAATAGATTTGAATAAAGAAAGTCCAAATGAAATTTAAATATAGAATTTGAAAATAGAAGTGAAATGGAGTTAAATCTGGAAATTCAAATGTAATTTCATCTGGATTTGAATAGAGATTTTCTTATTTCTTTTTTTTCTTTGGAATTCTCGTTATAAATATTCTTCAGATTTTCACCAAAAATGTTACGTTATCATTTCACTATTGAAATAATAAATTATACTAACCTCTTTACCATTACAACAAATATCCTCCTCAAATAATCCTGAAGTCGTTCAAGTTGGGGTATTTTCATTACCTCTCAGACCTTGATCAACAACGTTCATATCTTAAGATAGATACGAACTGTAATCCAAAAACCAACATTTCATTTCAAACTCAAATCAAATTCCATTTAACTATTTCATTCAAAATATGACTTCATGAAAATCCTTTTTGAAAACCCCTCCCTCGGTGATAACCATTATTCCTTAATTCCATGATTAAGTAATCTCCTTACCAAATACCACTTTTAACTCTGCCTTTTTAACCAAACTTATCTTATAATTCTGATTTTGTTTACAAAACTCTACGACCCACTTCTTTACCCAAATTCACCTTTACCAACCTTCTTTTCAAATCCATTCTACAATTCCAGCTTGAAAGTCTCATTTCAATTTCCCCTCCTATTTAATCCCATTTTTAAGTAACGTTAATGTATTATTAATGCTTTAACACTTTAAAACCCATTTATATAACTTTGGTCTAATAAACCCTTTCTCTTAATTTCCGTTTTATAAACCTTTATTTAAATAATATATTTCAAAATCTATCTTTAATTATAAAATAAATTTCATAACTTTAGTTCTATCAATTTACCTGACGGTAAATTAATATAAACAAAACAATTTACTTTTAGGCCATTTACTGCTGATTACTCAACCAATATAACCCACTGGTTAAAATACAACACAGGCTGACTTTTCCGATCAATGATCAATACTCAAATCAATTAACTAAACATGACAGTTCATATGATAATATGAAACTAAATAATATATTTGAGAAATCCGGTTGGATCCCTCCACCCTGTTCTTCCCTGTATTCAAATGGTTATCTCAAATCAGACCGTTCAGTTCATTTGATAAATAACGACCATTAACATCAACCAATTCACAAGCAATTCAAACAATTCAACCAATTTAAACACGTTTATTTTATAGACGTGACCAACAAGGTAAGTTACCTTTATTGGAACCAATCGTTAAAATAACGATTTGGTATTTTACTGAAATTAAACGACGGTTTAATTTCCTCAGTTAAATCAACAAATAAATGTATAACTAGCAAACAGTCAATCATTGGCAAACAGAACACATAAAATAAAAATACCCAATTTATATAAATATAAATGGGAAAACTGAGTGAGTTTAACTCACCTTGATTCCGTTGTCGCTAAAGCGGTTCGGTTTTAGCTTCTATTAAATTAAACTGGGTTTAATTTAACAATAAATTCCACCAGTTTCCAGCTCCGTCCATGCTGGTTCCATAAATACCCTTACTGTAACTCATGCCGACCTTCCAAGCACCAAAAACACTGGAACGTTATTGGGAAGAATTTAGAGGGTGAGATAAGAAAGAAAGAAATATCAGAATAGAAGAAGAAGAAGAACCAATACAACACAGAATCAGACTCTCACATCGCAGTGGAACAAAATATAATATAGAAATAAATCTTTACTGAGAGCGTTAAAATACTTACAATCATCAGAGTACAGCACATATCTGGACAGTTATAATAACCTGTCCTCAGATATAACACACAGCGGAATAGTAGCTATATAATATCACACGTCTGGACTCTTCCAGCTTGTCTCTTCATGTCATTCGATAACCTGAACCTATACACCTCGGGCTAACCCGATCATTTACAAAACACCGGGTCAGTCTGGTGAACCAGAGTGAGATAAACACACTAAGTTTAAGGGTATCACACAACCTGATTTTAAATTTAAAATCTTTTCGAAAGAAAAGGGTAATCGTAAGACCAAATCCACACATAAATACGGACGGCTTTTACCTTATGATAACCTACAATATTTTTGAAGTCAATATCTTTTCTGATATTATAATAATGTCTAAATACAAGTAAATAACAATCTAGTGGAACGCTTGCATCTCACGCTCCACATATATAATATACAATTAAAACCGCAGGCGCTTATTGGAGATTGTATTCTGATCTTGACAAGGTATGGGACCACCTGCCGATAGTGTATCTCTAGAGGCGAATACACTGGGTTCAACAAGAACGTCTTGCAACCCGGCCCTCACATGACCGATGACTCATTTCGCTTGAGTGTATCGAATGTATATCACCAACGGTTGGACTCAAACCACTATTTCCCAAAAAGGGACAGCATCGATAGATTAAAGAAGCAAAAGGAATTTCTCTAGATAGGTGATTATACACCCTAATGGGAGCGACCCACATAGCCATGCTGCCTGCCCGATTTTTGTCATTTCTCGGTTGGTGAGGCTTGAGGTTTGAATTCCCTTTTCAACACATCTGGCCACCATTCACTTTGAATGCCACATCGTCTAATCCGCCAGATATCACTAATTGACGTCCACATAAATACTCTGCAGTTTAGCTAAGAGAAGGTGTACGACCTTCTCTGCCATCAACAGAAATACGTTTGAAGAAATCAACGTACGTGACCCCTTTGGAAAAACTCTATCAGACACTCGTCCATACAAGTCATCTAGGAACAGGATGAACCGAAGGTACTCTCCTACTGCATCTCATATAGGAATCACCCCAAGGACAGTAGCGAGAAGTCCTTGCAACCCGTGGATCCCAACCACGACAGAACCACAGTTTATCTTTGGGAGCTAACCAGAGATTATTAGTAATCCTTCCGCTTATGAAGATCCACGGTCTTCAATGCTCCATCTCGACCGTCGTCTGATATCTCCACGTATTTGTTGGTCGGAATGGTTTTCGAATATAAATTCGATCCCGGTCTTTCCATACCAACAATCGTATTGGACAGATTTGATAGTCGGTGATTTAACTATTAAAGTAAACAGTGTTTCAATCATGACAATCCAGTGAGTTCACTGGTCCAGTATTCAGCACCACTTGGCCTTTTAATTAAAAACAAATGTAAATTTGAAATTCTTAAACATTTCGGCATTTCAAATATAGTTTCCTGCTTCTTACTTAACGTAAAACTTTCTTTCAACACGTTCATTTTAATACTTATGAAAATCCTATATTATATTCAGTTTTCTATTCCCACTTACAAAACACTAGCACATTATTATATGATTTTGGGAAATCATTTGAACTTACTACTCGTAAAAACAAAGTTACGAGATACCTTTTATTCGTTACTTGAAAACGATAATCTATGCTTATTCTTATAGACAAAACTCATCTTTTAAATTTCCTTTTCAAATCATGACACTATCGTTATAATTCACGGAACCCATTTATATTTCCACTTGGGATCTCAATATATACATCTATTCCAAATCTTCATCAAAAATGTTGTTTTATTATTTCTCTAATGAAATCATAACTCCTTACTATCCTCTTTTACCATTACGACTAATATCACCTTCAGATACTCCCGATGTCAATCAAGTTAGGGTATTTTAATTACCTCTCAGACCTTAATCAACAACGTTCATGTCTAAAGATAATACGAGTTGTAATCCAAACCCGATACTTTACTTCAATATCACTATAAATTCCATTTCACTATTATTCAAAATATGGTTCCATAAAACCTTCTTATTTCTTTGAGAATCTCCTTCTCGAATATATCGCTATTCCTTGATTTAATAATTAAGTAATTCCTTATAAACACCACTTATAAACCTTTACCCTTTTTTAAACAATTTCATTTCACCATTCGGATTTTCTTACAAAATCCTACTTCCTTTACCATGTTTAGTTTCACAAATCCCTTTTCAAATCTATTTTTAGTTATAAATAAATTTTATAAGTTCAGTTCGATCAATTTAACTGACGGTAAATCGATATAAATAAAATAATTTACTTTTAGGCCATTTACTGCCGATTACTTAACCAATACTACTTACTGGTTAAAACACAACATAGGTTGACTTTTCAGTCAATGGTTACTACCAACATTAATTTCCCAATCATGACAGTTCATATATGATAATTTGAAAATAAATAATATATTTGAGGAATCCGGTTGGATCCCTCCAACCTGTTCTTCCCTGTATACAAATGGTTATTTCAAATCATATCATTCAACCATTTAACTGATAAATAACAACCATTTAATCCAGCCACAAGCAATCCAAACAATTCAACCAATTAAACACGTTTATTTTATAAACGTGACCAACAAGGTAAGTTACCTTTGTTGGACCCAATCGTTAGAATAACGATTTGGTATTAATGCGGAAATTTAATAATGGTTTAATTTCGTCGGTTAAATCAATAGATAAATATATAACTAGCAAACAGTCAACCATTGGCAAGCAGAGCACACAAAATAAAAACCCAACTTATATAGAATATAAATGGGAAAACTGAGTGAGTTTAACTCACCTTGAGATTCCATTTATTCGTGAAGCGGTTTGATTACAGTCAAATTAAACAGCGTTTAATTTAACTGTAAATTCCAGCTATCTCCATCTTTGTCTACACGGTTCCATAATCTAGGGTCCGTCACCGCGATCTTAACGCAACTTGTTTCATCGGATTCTGACTTTATAATGGCCGATCTATTCAAAAATAAAGCTAAGCCTAATCTCCTTTTATTCTTTTCTATGCGACATCCTGTTTTGGTTCCAGACTCATCTGTTTAAACATTATAACATGACAGGTCAGTTTCGGTTTCCTGTGCTCCAAATTTCACAATGTATTTCGCTCCATTCCCTTGTTCCGTTCACGGTCTGTACTCTTCTCACAAGGAATCAGGCTTTACATCCGTTCCAGATCCTTCACTGCTCTTGGACGTCTTATTCAAACCTGTATGATTCCACCGATAATTACCTTCTAATTTGTTTTAAATAAATTCATAAAACCTTAATTAATAAAATCATTTATTCCTTAATCAAGTTAACATAACTAAATAAATGATTACGTTTGTGGTTTGTTTGTGGTATCCTTCTTACTATTCACGTGATGTCCACTTCTATTTGGTTCCTCCGCCCCATAGATCTCGTTTGCCCCTTTATACCTGTACATTCATATTGATTTACATTTAACATTAATTTATAAAATATTTGTTAATTAATTTCAAAGTAATAACTAAATTACTTTGTTTAAGGGAAAACGGGTTCTGTGCAAATCAAAGGGTCAGGTCTTCCTCCTTTTGCTCATCACGTTCCCCTTTTAGTTTCAGCTTCTATTTCTTTTTCTTCTTTTTCTACTATTCAAATACTTCAACATTCCATGCGCTTAACCCCAACACTATGCTACACCGCTCCTTCAACATCCAAACCCGCTGGTGACCCTCTGCCAACATACTGGACGTCGGAGGACGGCCGCCACCTCTCTGCTACCCTCCAGTCCGATCTCAACCATTGCGCAAGACCCCCATCCCTCCTGGACTGACCGCAACTTCGTCAATTCTTTCTCTCTTTTTTTCATTTCCAAAGTTTGGTTTACTGTAAAAGGGAATGAAGAGGACGAAGAGGCTACCCAGTATATATACACAAGCTACCTTGGTCATCACGGCTGCGAAGCGTGGACAGCACGAAAAGAATTTGGTAGGCAGGGTAGGATCGGCCTGTGAAAAGAAGAGGTAGGGCAGCTGTGGTTCCATCCTTTCCCATGGCAGTGTGATCGCGACTTGCCTAGGTTCAGAGAAAGTAAGATAGAATAGCTAGCATGTGATTTCTTTTCCAACATGCTATGATGATAGGAAATGGCATGAATTGTTGAAGGTGAACAGGAGAAAAGAAAGAACCGTAGCTTTATGGTGTTAGCCTTTTCTTTTCAGACATGAGCATGTGCTTATGTCTGCATGCAATAGTTGGTAGGACTGTGTATTGCCATAAATCTATGTGTTAGCCATTCATACGGCATCATAGTTGTATTGTCAAACGAAAGGGGAAATGACAGGGTAGGAAAAGAAGACAGGGTAGCTGCTGAAAGGATATTACAAGCTGTCGTGTTATTGTAAATGGTGTCCATAATGGTTATTAACCAAGAAAGACGGAAACTAGGGTTGGCCTGTTGTAAACTATTTTTAAGTAAGGAAATAATATATTTTAATATTCAATGAAACTTCGTCGTGAAGTAACTTAATAAAACTACTACAGACGATCTCCTTTTTCTGATAAAAAAGCTAATCTTGATGTAAAAAGATATACCGGATCCAATGGGACAAGTTTCATCGAAATCCGAGGTCGTTTGAAAAAAATTCCTTTATAAAACCAGAAATAAACACGCATTTAATTTTTCCACGATCACCAGATAAATCAAATCAACTTGAAACCTTGCAATCCTATAATAATTCTTCAATACGAACCCAACGGCACCAATTTCGTCACATTCTGAGACTGCTTCCCCGGTAGGCCATTTTTACGCGCACCGCAATGCTATTTCGGACACCCAATTTCATGGTCTTCAAAAATAACAAACTATATACCTATCCTGACTCTAATCGACGATACGAACTCAACGGAATTGGTTTCGCTGCTTAATTCGATCGTCTGTTCAAGTTATACTCAAATAACCCTTTATTAAATTAATTACGCGCTATGGAAATAACTGGGCTTTTATAGCTACCGTGGCCACATACGACATCGGTTTGCCACGCAGTTTGATTTTCTTACAATAATTTAATGATACGGTTTCAATGAAACTAATTTCATCGAAAACAGAAACCGTTTGCAAAATGGCCATTTCAAAGGCCGAAGCGATTTCCATAGCGACTATTTCAAAATTTGATTTGGCCATAACTAACAATCTACAACACGGAATCTGGATTTTTCTCTTTCATATGAAAACTATCGATACTACGGTTCCAACGTTTCTCGTTTCACAGAAATTCGACTTATATCGGATCCTGTATATCCATTTGAAGTTCAAAACTCCAAATTACGAACTGCACGCCATTTCCAAGCTCGATTTATAATATATATGAATATATATATCGTTCAACTTCATTTTAAATAGCGATTTAAATATTAAAAATCCATTTATTTTTCAAATAAAATATTTAAAACCAATTTAAATATTCAGATTCAAATGGTCGAAAAACACGGGTCGTTACAGGTTAATATTAAACTCGTACTATTTTCTGATATATTCGATAGTCGCCAATTAAAAGGTGAGATTTTCTCATTCTTTAATATAGCAATTGCAACGGTTGAAGCTGCTAGTTGTTAATTAACTCATTTTACGTCTTACAGCTTGTTTTAAGCCTTTTTGCAGTCTAAAGATGAGAATTTTTGGAGTACTTTAGGGTAATTGAAGTAAAATTCCATTGTAGGGTGGAATTTGGAACACTTGTAAGTGGAAAGAATATTAAAGTTCTCCGCTTTGATTTCCTTTTTACGACATAGGAGAAATAAATAGAAAATGATTTAGACACGTTGATGTGTTGGATGGTAGGCTTTGGATGCAAAATTGGTTGTTTCACACTTCCATTCATAGTCGTATGAGGGTTATGAATGAAAAATGTTTTCAAAATTTTGTATTCATGTAGAACTGCTAGTATATTTTAGGATGTCTGCATCATGTTTTCAAAAGTGTTTTCAAATTGAAATGCATGCGTATATGAGGTCTAATTTAAAACCATTATGCATGTATATTTTGTGGTTGCAATTCATAATGTACACAATGCACATGCGCACATTGGTTGAAAAATTGGATGTACACTAATTAGTTGTGTAGTTTAGGATAATTAGACTCCAGCACATTGACTTCGTCATTGGTAAAATTTCTAGATGAAATTTCTTTTAAGGAGAGGAGAATGTAACAACCCGGAATTTTTGGCAATAATTAATTTAGTATTTAATAGATTCCAAAAATAGAATTTTCATAAACGATGGAATTTAACCATAAAATTTACATCATTGCGTTTATGACTGAATTTCGATCAACTTTCATATTTGGAACTTTGTGAAAGGAGTCTGTATGAAAAAGTTACGGACGAAAGACGAAAACCAGCGGAAAATAAATAAAATAGAATAATTTATAAGGTAAAAATTTATTACCATTAAACCCACATGCTCCCCACCACTGCCAAGTCAACCACTGGATCGACCCCTGGTCGATCCTAATAGTGGCAGCTAGAGTTCATTTATATAATTCATTATATATCGATGGACAGATCTTTATAAAATTAAACCTAATGGTTCAGGGTCATTTCTACGCCTATAAATAAAGAGATAGACCCCACTCTTTTCCTCATATTTCTGAAGGCATCAGTGAAGCTTTGCCATTCCCAATCCTCTAATTTCTTCTAAAACCAAAAATACAAACATATACAATCTAATCAGCAAGAAGTGGAGAGATTGAGTTCTGATTTATGCAAAAGGGTTGGTTGTTCGATTAAGTAATTCTTTTATTTACATCTCCTTCTTCTTTTCCTATTCTTGTTTCAGGTCTACAAATCTAAATCTACGTTTCCAAATCCCCTTTGAAAATATATTATAAATTTGTAAGAAAAGCCCAAAAGTTGTGCTCAGATTCAGATTTGGATGACTTTCAGACACAACACCATAATTTTCATTTCTAAACGGTTATAAGTGTTACAAATTACATTCCTAACAGTTATAACTGTTGGTAGAAGGTGCGTAGTAAATTTTGTAAAGAATTTACTAACTGTCATAATTGTGGGGAGATTTTGTTCTTCCAATGGTTATAACCGTTAGAAATTTTCATAGTCCTCATGATTATAATCATTACGAAGTTTCATAGTTCTCACGTTTGTAACTGGTAGTAAAATCAATATGTTGTTGATTAGCGAAAATGATCCTTCCGTAATTTCAAAACAATGGCAGCAAAGAATGGTTCCTAATTCAATCTTGGTAGCAGATTAGCAAAAATTAAAATCCTATATTTTCGTTATTGAGTAACCAAAATTAAAATATCAACAAAAACTAAAATATGAACAAAAATTATAAAGAATAAAAATAATGCAAATAGATTACAAATAGAGAATAAAGGACGACTGCAAGAACACAATGAAGCAATAAATGTTAAATAAATCTTCTGGAAATATAGCTTATAAACTATAAATTACGAAAAAAATGCTAGATTCTTGGACAAAGGTTTTGATTTATTTTTTAATATTTATTTTTTTAAAAATAGATAATGATGAAAAGGAATGACTTCTAGATTTAAACGAACCTGAATTTGATACAAGGATTAAACCGATAAAATGACACTTTTGTTTGGTATGCTATGGATATTTCAAGAGCAATAACAACAAAAAAAATCACTTTTCAGAGACATCAATACCACGTTATCACCTAACCCATGTTCCTAGCAAAAATACTAAATAGAATCTGAATGATATCGACAATAGCCAAAAAAACATAGTTTGGCGCTTTAAGAACAACAAATATTTGGATTCAACAACGTCAAAGTACTAAAACATCATAGATAATCATAAAAATAATAGGGAAGCACTAATATTATAAATCATGCTTAATGATTAAGAAGCAACATATGCCAATGTTACTTAGAACCATAATCACAAAATTAAACAGAAGAAATGAGTTCTCTGATATTGTATTTTTTCCGTTGTGTAATATTTGTTCGTGCTCTGATATTCTTGTAATCTGATGTATATTGTTGTAATAGCAATGAAATGTTCTCATGTTGGTGTTCTGATGCGTTGTGTTCTCATTACAATCCACGTTCTACCGTCTCTTTGGAGGTTGGGAGAATTCGGTGCATGACATGGTCCATGTTTAATTTTTCTTAACATAGCAAGTAGAAGATGCAGCAACAACAAACTTCTGACTTTAATGTTGCTTTACAGTTAAACGCACACAAAGAAAAGAGGTATATATGCAAGTGAAGTAGTAAAAAATTTTGAACTATAACTATCAAGCGTGCTAAGGAAATGATAACATCATAATACTTGAAAATATTGTGTACAACTACAATTTGTTATTTTATATTTGAAGTGGGTAGTATAGTGTCGGCTTATAAAAATGGAGAAGATTGCCTACCACTACCATTACAATTCAAAAACCTTTTTTTACAAAGACAACAACATAAATAGAGTGAGCTTTTTGTAACAACCCGGAAAATGCGAGCCAGTTTGAAATTTTTATTTTGGCAATTTTAGCGAATTTTGATTATTTAAAATAGATTATTTTAAATAAAATGGACGAGAAAAATGTTTAGAATTGAATTCGACGTATATATTTATATACGTCGTCGTTAGAATATAAATAATTATATATAATTATAAAGGAATTGAAAATGGCGCGGTAGTTCGATAATTCGATTTCAAACTTCAATTGAATGTACCGGGTGCAAAATAATCCGGATTTTAGTGAAACCAAAAATAATGGGATCTAATTGATAATATCTTCCCAGCGAATCCGAATAATCAAAATTTCATAACGGGAATCAAAAGATATGTCCAGTTGAAAATTCTGAATAGTCGCTATGGAATTCAGGCCCTTAAAAATGGGAATTTTGCAAACGACCTCGGATTTCGACGAAACCAGTTTTGTTGGGTCCGTGATGTAAAGTTATTGCTAGGTTTCAAATTTCATAATTTTTCGAATCAATATGTGAGCGCGGCAAAGGAAAACGCGTTTGACCAGTTTCAGTTGATTTTAATCGACTGGAAAATGGCCATTTTTCCAACGGTCTCAGAATTCGATGAAACTAGTTTTGTTAGGACCGTATCGTCAATACGAAGCTAGAAAATATTTTTCAGGAATTTTTCTAGTTAGTATGTGACCTCGGTAATTTGAAATGTACGTTTAAAATTCAATATAGTGATTTAAATGTAAATTCAATGGAAACTAATCGGAACGATCAAATCAGCTTGCGATACATATTCCATTGTGTTCGGAATGGGGGTAATTAGCTAGGGGCGACAGTCGGTGGGCTTGATTTCGAGTTCAAACGGAAAGTCAACTTTAAGTTGAATTAAATAATTAAATAAAAAAAAAGAAAAAAAAATAATCCTTTCTCTCTCCCTCCCCTTTTACCCGCTTTGGCCCCCCTCTCTCATACCAAATCGTTCGGCAGAAAAAAAAAAAGGAAAAAAAAACAACGCAGAACCGCGATTTGGAAACCACCATCGAGGAGGCGGCGCACCTCCTTCGATCACCCCACCGAAGTCCGCCCCCCCCCCCCCTGGCGCCTCCGCTGAGTTCCTCCCTCCTCAGGCCTCTCCCCTCCCACCGTTCGAACCCACGAAGTACCTAACACCCAAAATCGAGACCCCTCCCGCCACCATCGACATCCCCTGTCGCCGAGCCCTAGTTGGACTCCGACCCCCCCCCCCCTTCTTGCTGTTGCAGCCTACAATCAGCGCCTCCCCAATGCCAAAACCTACTGTAAGTTCTTTAAATTAATTTTATTTAGTTATTTATGTTAATTAATTTAAAGGAATTATTTAGAAAAGAGACAAAAGGCAGTTTTTATATGAAAAGAGCATAGTTTAAAAACTGAATTTTTATATATATCATGACATAATAAAGTGGTGATTTTTAACATAATAAAAATGTGATTTTTATATTCTAGAAGGAGTAAAAATATAGTCTTTACTATATAGCGATTATAAAAATATGATTTTTATATTTTTAAAGTATTAAAATATAATCTTTACTATATAGAAGTGGTAAAAATATGATTTTTGTTTATGTAGAGAATTAAAAATATAATTTTTACATGATAGGCATATTAAAAATAGCATCTTTATATAAGTAGCAAAATAAAGATGTGATTTTTATAATGATATTTTTGAAAAGGAGAAATCTTTATATGAAGAATAGCGTGATAAAAATATAGTCATTACTATAGCAGCATCGATGTGAAAATTTAATTTTTTATCTATATAGTAGCGGTATAAAAATTCGATTTTTATATATTGAATAACGAAGTAAAAATTTGATTTTTATATATTGAATAACGAAGTAAAAATTCGATTTTTATGTATTGAATAGCAAACTAAAAATTCGATTTTTATATATTAAATAGCGAAGTAAAATTCGATTTTTTTTACATATGTAGTGAAAGCGGACAACGAAAGCGACAAAAGGCGAGATTGGCGAAGATTTCTATAAAAGAAGAGTCAAGATGCTAGGATAGCTATATGTGAGAATTTCTCACCTTTCAATTTCTTTTCTAGTTATATATATATACTAGGATGTAGACGGTGCTTAGTAGCACCCGACACAATCGTCCACAGACCATGGACTTGTTTGTTTGGTTGCATAAATTAATTTGACGACTTGATTTGAATTGGTTGTTTGGTGAATTTGATTGATGTGTGAATGGCGTGGGCCTTCACTAGACCAGGGATAAGGCTAGGCCTTGTCCCGTTTCTAGTATCGTGCCGTTATGCCGCCGAAATTTTCTAAAAAAAGTTAGAAAAATAAAAATATCATTTTATCGAAGAAATGAACTGAATAGATATTCATATGTTAAAATAAAATGTTTTGTCGTTAAAAATATAATTTTTAACGTAAATGTGAATAAATAAATATTCATTTACAAACCAGACGGTTTGTTTATGTACACCTATTTGAATGACATTGATTGGGTCGATAAATTTTACACATCGCCCAACTTCACGAATAAAAATATGTGTTTGATTGTTTGAAACCCCACACGGGTGTTGGGATGAAATTTGAAGTTCACTCATCCTGATTGATTAAATATGTCGATCGATTGATTGACAGGCTGTTATAAGCATTAGATATCTATATTTGATGCTTATACAATGTAGTGCACTTTGGTTGATGGTTGATTATTTTTCAATGCTATTATACATTTGTTGTATGAAAATCCATATAATTAACTTTATATGGTAATTGATTGGGCCTCATTCCAATTTGAAAAATAAAGAATATTATGAAATAAAAGTTCATGTGTTGACAGTACTCATCCATTGAGATTGGTCATGTGTTGAACGAAATATTTTAGTAATAAAATTTACATCTTTATCGATATGAAATAAAAGTTCATGTGTTGACAGTACTCATCCATTGAGATTGGTCATGTGTTGAACGAAATATTTTGATAATAAAAACTATTTTGAAAAAGAAATATTTGAAATGGAATATTTGAAAATAGAAATTTATGAAGCCGTGTTGATTAGAGTGACGCCATTTTGACGTGAACGATATTTATATCGATTTTAAAATGATTTCGAAATGAATTGAATTGAAACCGAATTCAAATTGAATTGAAAGTGAATTGAAAATGAATTCAAATTGAATTGAAAACGATGTCGAAATGAATTGAATACATAACGATTTCGAAATGAATTGAATACATAACGATTTCGAAATGAATTGAATATATAACGATTTCGAAATGAATTGAATACATAACGATTTCGAAATGAATTGAATTGAAAACGATTTCGAAATGAATTGAATACATAACGATTTCGAAATGAATTGAATACATAACGATTTCGAAATGAATTGAATTGAAAACGATTTCGAAATGAATTGAATATATAACGATTTCGAAATGAATTGAATTGGAAACGATTTCGAAATGAATTGAAACGATTTCGAAATGAATTGAATATATAACGATTTCGAAATGAATTGAATTAAAAACGATTTCGAAATGAATTGAAAGTGAATTGAAAACGAATTCAAATTGAATTGAAAACGATTTCGAAATGAATTGAATATATAACGATTTCGAAATGAATTGAATTGAAAACGATTTCGAAATGAATTGAATACATAACGATTTCGAAATGAATTGAATATATAACGATTTCGAAATGAATTGAATATATAACGATTTCGAAATGAATTGAATATAAAACGATTTCGAAATGAATTGAATTAAAAACGATTTCGAAATGAATTGAAAACGAATTCAAATTGAATTGAAAGCAAATTGAAAACGAATTCAAATTGAATTGAAATTTGAATTGAATAGAAATGAATTTTGAAACGAATTTATAAAGAAGAATTCAATTTTGATTTGAATTGAAATGGAAGTTGAAGTTGCTTTTGAAACGAATTTTAAAACTATTTATATAATTCGTTTTAAATAGAAATCGACGAAATATATATTATATATATAATATATATAATATAATGGCCTGAATAGAACGCGACGCGCCGCGGCAGTTCGCGAATTTCGACCATTTATTTCAAACGGACATTACGGGAGATCCGACCGTCGGATTCTCCTAAAACTGGAACCGTTGGGTTAGTATCGAAAAGAGCTTTCTAACGAATATTTGAAATTCAAAATCTAACGGTTGGATTTGGGATTATGTCCAAATCAAATTTGAAAAAGGTCGCTGTAAGTGCAGTTCGATGGCCATTGATGGAAATCGACTGTACGGGCCTTGATAAAATTATTAAAAATAGTAATAATTTGTGTAAAATCATAAGAAATGATTTAGAAAGAATTGGGATGAAAAACTCCATATTTGAAAAGATAAAAATAGATTTTTATCGAAATGAACTAGTTTTGAACTAGAATTATAATTCTATTTATTTTTAAATAAATAAATTGAATTTGAAATGGTTTTGAAAATAACCAAAATTTCCAATGGTTGCATTGGAATGGATTTGAATCGAAATTGTCTTCGGAATATTTTGATGTTGGATTTCGTGATTATACAAATGTTGTTATGGAAATTTGAAAGATATATATATATATATATCGTTATTTCCAATGCGATATTTGTTAGTCGTAGAATTTGATATTGAATATAAGCCGATATATTTTCTATTCAGAGCCTTATATTGAATATCAAATGTGATTTGGGTTTGTTGCGAATGGTGTCTTCACTAACACTGTTCTTGAACCTAGTTGAGAAAAGATTAAATCTTTTTGTTTAGATTTAACGAAGTGTACCAATTAAATAATATTTAATTGGAATTGAATCGATATTGATTTTTGGGTTTATCGTGAACAGTGTTTTAAATAACACTCATTCTTTAACCTGATAATAAATGGAATGTGATTTTGGGTTTATCGTGAACCGTGTTTTAAATGACACTGATTCTTTAACCCAGTCACAGATTAAAACTAAGTGGAGTTTTAATGAATCTTTAATTAGATTGAAATAATAGAGAATGGAGTATCACCAGTTTTACTCCAGGCGATAGTTAAATCTTTAATTAGATTTGAACGTGAAATGGTAATTGAATTTACCGATAACACCGTGGTGTTAGATATGAAGTATAACAAGTTTTACTTCATGGGGGGAATAGGTTGGGATTGGGAAATTAAAACAAATGATTACTTCGGTAAGGTTCACTAATCCCGACTAGTTTTGAATTGATATTCAAAAATAGATTAAAGAATAAATTCAAGAAATTTATCTTGGATAAAATTAATGGGAACATTTCCCTGTGAATGTGAAATTTAGAAACTAACTGTCGGTTAGCTAAGTAGAATGGTTTTCTGGATATTGATCTGATGTTGGTTTCGGCCTTCGGGGTTAATATTTGGGAAATTATTCTCTTGATTAATTTACGGTTAGTGACTGATGAATTGAAATGAGGCGTATGTTGTGTTTGTGTAACACTTATTTAAAATATACGCGAGTTATTCGGAAAGACCGGGTTTATCCCATTCTGAATAACTGATACGACGATAAGTCGAAGATGAAGACGATGGTCGAAGACCGGAGGTCTTCACGTCGTTTGGGGTAATTACTGATGATCTTGATTGGGTTGTACACCCAAGAAGATGGAAACAGTTAGTGATCGTCCAGACGTACTTGGAGATCGATGGATATGCTGGGTACTAGGTGCCTCCGGTTTCGTTCAGACCCAGAACGGACTTGTAAATGGATTGTGTGTCTGACATTGGATTTTAGTCTGTGTGATTGATCCCTATTAAATATATATCTGTTTGGCGGCGGAGAATTTATTCTCTTGCTTAACGCCCTTCTCTGAGACGTATGAGCTCAGAGGTTATATATTGATGGATATCAAACGCATGGGGTGAATTGCCTGTGTGGCATGCCTAAGTGGAAATTGATTGAGGCTTCTGTTGAAAAGCAAAGTCTTGAGGTGATGATCAAAGCACGGCCTTTGTGGCGTAGCTTTGTGTAACGTTTACTTCGCGAGTTTCACACCCGGTATGAACCAAAAACGGGAGACGGACCTCAGGGAGGGCATGCGTTTCCTTCTAGCTAAAAAGTGGCGTCAGTGGTTTTACACGCCCTGACGAGTTTGACTTATGTGGTTGTTGCTGTTGCGAGGCGCCTCGGATTGATCGGTCGTTCTCGAACCGATAGAGTCATTTAGTTGGCTCATTTACGCCCCAAAGGGCGGGGAAACGTAGTGTTCAGGCATAATAATCCACATCGGTGGACCGGCCCTGTCGCTCCATGGGGCAGTTGCGGCTGTTCCTGAGACATGGGCTAGATTGTCTCGAATCGGTTGAGGACTATCTTTTGCCTCGGTTCATAGACGGAAATCCAATTTCCAAATACGTGACATTTGCGGTTTTAATTGTAGAACTAGTATGGCGACATGATATATGGTAACCATGCCGTCTATGATTGATACTTATGATTTGAAGTTGTTTTATACACTATGCATTTATGATAGTATCAAATGATTTGTTTTTAAACGTATCAAGCATTCTTTGGCTGTTATAAGGGAAAACCCTATCCTCGGCTGCGTTGCATTGTGTGATGGGACCTGGGTCTTATAACAGCTTCATTTTTCTTTATTTAGCATTGCGTTATTTGTTTTATGCACTGGTATTCTTGGGAGGAAACCCGTTCCGTGTTATACGGCGTGGTCCCTTGATTTACCTAACTTTTAAAATAAAGATTAATAACTGTTTTAGTTCTCACACCAGTCACATGACTGACCTGGAGTTTATTGTTTTAACCTAAACTCTGGGTGCCCCTATTTTGACACGGGCAGCTAGTAGTTTTGGTTTTGCAGATTTATATTCACAGGATCCTGGTTTACGGCTGGAACGATATCCGGAAAGCTTTGTATCCGTATATCTCATTCTAGTTGTGTATTGTATTATTTTCCGCTGCTATGTATTTAAGTGTAATTTAAATCTCTGATATTTCTGTGTAATATTCATTTATACTCTGTATATTCTTGTAATCTGATGCATTGTTGGAATATACAATGAAATGTTCTTTTATATGCGTTCTTTTGTGGCTTGTTCTCGAACTATCCGACGCTTTCCTTTACGGGGAAGTTACGGGTTTTCACAGTTGGTATCAGAGCTTTGGTTTACAAAGCTCAGAGAACAAGACATATTAGAACCATACGAAAGAATTCATCAGATATTGGATTAGTAATATCCAACGGGAATGACTCGTTAGAGATGGGATCAGTAATATCCTAGAACGAGTGTGAAGAGTATATTTTTCAAATGAAAACAAATTTTGTTTTGAAAATTTAAATCAATTATTCGTATTTGGTTATTTATTTATATTGATGTGGACAATCCAGTATATATAGATTTTGCGTATACGTCTGATCCGCGTGTATTCAAAGTTTTAATATATTGGATAGATATAGCATCACACTCTAGTCGCCCGAAGATGATATTGATGATAGCGATCGCATCATCAACATTTATGTTCGAGTTTCTAAGGTGTGATTTTTCTATATATTTCCATTAGACTGGTGTGAGAACCAAAACTAATATAGCTAGAATACATTGTTGTGATTTGGCATCAAAACATGATTTTCTTTATATATATCAAAATTATCAATTTGAAACGTTAAAGTCACCAATTGATTGATGTTTGTGTTGTTTGTTTATTTGTTTGATAATTTTGAACCATTATGCCTAATTGTACCTAATATTCAATTGTATTGAAATTTGGTCGCATTTGCTTGCATATACTTGTACTTACATTGAACAGGTCATAGCAAGGAGGCTAGAGCCGAAGAATAAAATTTGTTTGCCCGACAAATAGGTACATGTTTACTACATAATTTACTGTTTTGTTTGGGTGATGATGATTTTATGAGCCTATTGGCTAGCCGCTTGGCTTTTTCTTTTTCTTTTTGAGATTAGAAGGACCGGGGAAGCTATTTGAAATTCCCCGATGCTCCCGGTGCAGGGGAGGTTATGGCGAAATTTTTCGAAAATTTAGGGTGTTAGCCAAATTTTTGAAATTTTGAAAATTCTCAGAAACTAAAGAGTTGGAGAATGGAAGCCAGACCAAACGTAGAGTTGATTGATCAAACCACTTTCTACTTTGTTCCTTTTCGGGGACGAAAAGTTTTAAGTGGGGGAGATTGTAACAACCCGGAAAATGCGAGCCAGTTTGAAATTTTTATTTTGGCAATTTTAGCGAATTTTGATTATTTAAAATAGATTATTTTAAATAAAATGGACGAGAAAAATGTTTAGAATTGAATTCGACGTATATATTTATATACGTCGTCGTTAGAATATAAATAATTATATATAATTATAAAGGAATTGAAAACGGCGCGGTAGTTCGATAATTCGATTTCAAACTTCAATTGAATGTACCAGGTGCAAAATAATCCGGATTTTAGTGAAACCAAAAATAATGGGATCTAATTGATAATATCTTTCCAGCGAATCTGAATAATCAAAATTTCATAACGGGAATCAAAAGATATGTCCAGTTGAAAATTCTGAATAGTCGCTATGGAATTCAGGCCCTTAAAAATGGGAATTTTGCAAACGACCTCGGATTTCGACGAAACCAGTTTTGTTGGGTCCGTGATGTAAAGTTATTGCTAGGTTTCAAATTTCATAATTTTTCGAATCAATATGTGAGCGCGGCAAAGGAAAACGCGTTTGACCAGTTTCAGTTGATTTTAATCGACTGGAAAATGGCCATTTTTCCAACGGTCTCAGAATTCAATGAAACTAGTTTTGTTAGGACCGTATCGTCAATACGAAGCTAGAAAATATTTTTCAGGAATTTTTCTAGTTAGTATGTGACCCCGGTAATTTGAAATGTACGTTTAAAATTCAATATAGTGATTTAAATGTAAATTCAATGGAAACTAATCGGAACGATCAAATCAGCTTGCGATACATATTCCATTGTGTTCGGAATGGGGGTAATTAGCTAGGGGCGACAGTCGGTGGGCTTGATTTCGAGCTCAAACGGAAAGTCAACTTTAAGTTGAATTAAATAATTAAATAAAAAAAAAACCTTTCTCTCTCCCTCCCCTTTTACCCGCTTTGGCCCCCCTCTCTCATACCAAATCGTTCGGCAGAAAAAAAAACAACGCAGAACCGCGATTTGGAAACCACCATCGAGGAGGCGGCGCACCTCCTTCGATCACCCCACCGAAGTCCGGCCCCCCCCTGGCGCCTCCGCCGAGTTCCTCCCTCCTCAGGCCTCTCCCCTCCCACCGTTCGAACCCACGAAGTACCTAACACCCAAAATCGAGACCCCTCCCGCCACCATCGACATCCCCTGTCGCCGAGCCCTAGTTGGACTCCGACCCCCCCCCCCCTCCTTGCTGTTGCAGCCTACAATCAGCGCCTCCCCAATGCCAAAACCTACTATAAGTTCTTTAAATTAATTTTATTTAGTTATTTATGTTAATTAATTTAAAGGAATTATTTAGAAAAGAGATAAAAGGCAGTTTTTATATGAAAAGAGCATAGTTTAAAAACTGAATTTTTATATATATCATGACATAATAAAGTGGTGATTTTTAACATAATAAAAATGTGATTTTTATATTCTAGAAGGAGTAAAAATATAGTCTTTACTATATAGAGATTATAAAAATATGATTTTTATATTTTTAAAGTATTAAAAATATAATCTTTACTATATAGAAGTGGTAAAAATATGATTTTTGTTTATGTAGAGAATTAAAAATATAATTTTTACATGATAGGCATATTAAAATAGCATCTTTATATAAGTAGAAAAATAAAGATGTGATTTTTATAATGATATTTTTGAAAAGGAGAAATCTTTATATGAAGAATAGCGTGATAAAAATATAGTCATTACTATAGGAGCATCGATGTGAAAATTTAATTTTTTATCTATATAGTAGCGGTATAAAAATTCGATTTTTGTATATTGAATAACGAAGTAAAAATTCGATTTTTATATATTGAATAACGAAGTAAAAATTCGATTTTTATATATTGAATAGCAAACTAAAAATTCGATTTTTATATATTGAATAGCGAAGTAAAATTCGATTTTTTTTACATATGTAGTGAAAGCGGACAACGAAAGCGACAAAAGGCGAGATTTGCGAAGATTTCTATAAAAGAAGAGTCAAGATGCTAGGATAGCTATATGTGAGAATTTCTCACCTTTCAATTTCTTTTCTAGTTATATATATATAGTAGGATGTAGACGGTGCTTAGTAACACCCGACACAATCGTCCACAGACCATGGACTTGTTTGTTTGGTTGCATAAATTAATTTGACGACTTGATTTGAATTGGTTGTTTGGTGAATTTGATTGATGTGTGAATGGCGTGGGCCTTCACTAGACCGGGGATAAGGCTAGGCCTTGTCCCGTTTCTAGTATCGTGCCGTTATGCCGCCAAAATTTTCTAAAAAAAGTTAGAAAAATAAAAATATCATTTTATCGAAGAAATGAACTGAATAGATATTCATATGTTAAAATAAAATGTTTTGTCGTTAAAAATATAATTTTTAACGTAAATGTGAATAAATAAATATTCATTTACAAACCAGACGGTTTGTTTATGTACACCTATTTGAATGACATTGATTGGGTAGATAAATTTTACACATCGCCCAACTGCACGAATAAAAATCTGTGTTTGATTGTTTGAAACCCCACACGGGTGTTGGGATGAAATTTGAAGTTCACTCATCCTGATTGATTAAATATGTCGATCGATTGATTGACAGGCTGTTATAAGCATTAGATATCTATATTTGATGCTTATACAGTGTAGTGCACTTTGGTTGATGGTTGATTATTTTTCAATGCTATTATACATGTGTTGTATGAAAATCCATATAATTAACTTCATATGGTAATTGATTGGGCCTCATTCCAATTTGAAAAATAAAGAATATTATGAAATAAAAGTTCATGTGTTGACAGTACTCATCCATTGAGATTGGTCATGTGTTGAACGAAATATTTTAGTAATAAAATTTACATCTTTATCGATATGAAATAAAAGTTCATGTGTTGACAGTACTCATCCATTGAGATTGGTCATGTGTTGAACGAAATATTTTGATAATAACAACTATTTTGAAAAAGAAATATTTGAAATCGAATATTTGAAAATAGAAATTTATGAAGCCGTGTTGATTAGAGTGACGCCATTTTGACGTGAACGATATTTATATCGATTTTAAAATGATTTCGAAATGAATTGAATTGAAAACGAATTCAAATTGAATTGAAAGTGAATTGAAAACGAATTCAAATTGAATTGAAAACGATTTCGAAATGAATTGAATACATAACGATTTCGAAATGAATTGAATACATAACGATTTCGAAATGAATTGAATATATAACGATTTCGAAATGAATTGAATACATAACGATTTCGAAATGAATTGAATATATAACGATTTCGAAATGAATTGAATTGAAAACGATTTCGAAATGAATTGAATAAATAACGATTTTGAAATGAATTGAATACATAACGATTTCGAAATGAATTGAATTGAAAACGATTTCGAAATGAATTAAATATATAACGATTTCGAAATGAATTGAATTGGAAACGATTTCGAAATGAATTGAAACGATTTCGAAATGAATTGAATATATAACGATTTCGAAATGAATTGAATTGAAAACGATTTCGAAATGAATTGAAAGTGAATTGAAAACGAATTCAAATTGAATTGAAAACGATTTCGAAATGAATTGAATATATAACGATTTCGAAATGAATTGAATTGAAAACGATTTCGAAATGAATTGAATACATAACGATTTCGAAATGAATTGAATATATAACGATTTCGAAATGAATTGAATATATAACGATTTCGAAATGAATTGAATATAAAACGATTTCGAAATGAATTGAATTGAAAACGATTTCGAAATGAATTGAAAACGAATTCAAATTGAATTGAAAGCAAATTGAAAACGAATTCAAATTGAATTGAAATTTGAATTGAATAGAAATGAATTTTGAAACGAATTTATAAAGAAGAATTCAATTTTGATTTGAATTGAAATGGAAGTTGAAGTTGCTTTTGAAACGAATTTTAAAACTATTTATATAATTCGTTTTAAATAGAAATCGACGAAATATATATTATATATATAATATAATGGCCTGAATAGAACGCGCCGCGCCGCGGCAGTTCGCGAATTTCGACCATTTATTTCAAACGGACATTACGGGAGATCCGACCGTCGGATTCTCCTAAAACCGGAACCGTTGGGTTCGTATCGAAAAGAGCTTTCTAACGAATATTAGAAATTAAAAATCTAACGGTTGGATTTGGGATTATGTCCAAATCAAATTTGAAAAAGGTCGCTGTAAGTGCAGTTCGATGGCCATTGATGGAAATCGACTGTACGGGCCTTGATAAAATTATTAAAAATAGTAATAATTTGTGTAAAATCATAAGAAATGATTTAGAAAGAATTGGGATGAAAAACTCCATATTTGAAAAGATAAAAATAGATTTTTATCGAAATGAACTAGTTTTGAACTAGAATTATAATTCTATTTATTTTTAAATAAATAAATTGAATTTGAAATGGTTTTGAAAATAACCAAAATTTCCAATGGTTGCATTGGAATGGATTTGAATCGAAATTGTCTTCGGAATATTTCGATGTTGGATTTCGTGATTATACAAATGTTGTTATGGAAATTTGAAAGATATATATATATATATATATATATATATATATCGTTATTTCCAATGCGATATTTGTTAGTCGTAGAATTTGATATTGAATATAAGCCGATATATTTTCTATTCAGAGCCTTATATTGAATATCAAATGTGATTTGGGTTTGTTGCGAATGGTGTCTTCACTAACACTGTTCTTGAACCTAGTTGAGAAAAGATTAAATCTTTTTGTTTAGATTTAACGAAGTGTACCAATTAAATAATATTTAATTGGAATTGAATCGATATTGATTTTTGGGTTTATCGTGAACAGTGTTTTAAATAACACTCGTTCTTTAACCCGATAATAAATGGAATGTGATTTTGGGTTTATCGTGAACCGTGTTTTAAATGACACTGATTCTTTAACCCAGTCACAGATTAAAACTAAGTGGAGTTTTAATGAATCTTTAATTAGATTGAAATAATCGAGAATGGAGTATCACCAGTTTTACTCCAGGCGATAGTTAAATCTTTAATTAGATTTGAACGTGAAATGGTAATTGAATTTACCGATAACACCATGGTGTTAGATATGAAGTATAACAAGTTTTACTTCATAGGGGGAATAGGTTGGGATTGGGAAATTAAAACAAAGGATTACTTCGGTAAGGTTCGCTAATCCCGACTAGTTTTGAATTGATATTCAAAAATAGATTAAAGAATAAATTCAAGAAATTTATCTTGGATAAAATTAATGGGAACATTTCCCTGTGAATGTGAAATTTAGAAACTAACTGTCGGTTAGCTAGGTAGAATGGTTTTCTGGATATTGATCTGATGTTGGTTTCGGCCTTCGGGGTTAATATTTGGGAAATTATTCTCTTGATTAATTTACGGTTAGTGACTGATGAATTGGAATGAGGCGTATGTTGTGTTTGTATAACACTTATTTAAAATATACGCGAGTTATTCGGAAAGACCGGGTTTATCCCATTCGGAATAACTGATACGACGATAAGTCGAAGATGAAGACGATGGTCGAAGACCGGAGGTCTTCACGTCGTTTGGGGTAATTACTGATGATCTTGATTGGGCTGTACACCCAAGAAGATGGAAAAAGTTAGTGATCGTCTAGACGTACTTGGAGATCGATGGATATGCGGGGTACTAGGTGCCTCCGGTTTCGTTCAGACCCAGAACGGACTTGTAAATGGACTGTGTGTCTGACATTGGATTTTAGTCTGTGTGATTGATCCCTATTAAATATATATCTGTTTGGCGGCGGAGAATTTATTCTCTTGCTTAACGCCCTTCTCTGAGACATATGAGCTCAGAGGTTATATATTGATGGATATCAAACGCATGGGGTGAATTTCCTGTATGGCATGCCTAAGTGGAAATTGATCGAGGCTTCTGTTGAAAAGCAAAGTCTTGAGGTGATGATCAAAGCACGGCCTTTGTGGCGTAGCTTTGTGTAATGTTTACTTCGCGAGTTTCACACCCGGTATGAACCAAAAACGGGAGACGGACCTCAGGGAGGGCATGCGTTTCCTTCTAGCTAAAAAGTGGCGTCAGTGGTTTTACACGCCCTGACGAGTTTGACTTATGTGGTTGTTGCTGTTGCGAGGCGCCTCGGATTGATCGGTCGTTCTCGAACCGATAGAGTCATTTAGTTGGCTCATTTACGCCCCAAAGGGCGGGGAAACGTAGTGTTCAGGCATAATAATCCACATCGGTGGACCGGCCCTGTCGCTCCATGGGGCAGTTGCGGCTGTTCCTGAGACATGGGCTAGATTGTCTCGAATCGGTTGAGGACTATCTTTTGCCTCGGTTCATAGACGAAAATCCAATTTCCAAATACGTGACATTTGCGGTTTTAATTGTAGAACTAGTATGGCGACATGATATATGGTAACCATGCCGTCTATGATTGATACTTATGATTTGAAGTTGTTTTATACACTATGCATTTATGATAGTATCAAATGATTTGTTTTTAAACGTATCAAGCATTCTTTGGCTGTTATAAGGGAAAACCCTACCCTCGGCTGCGTTGCATTGTGTGATGGGACCTGGGTCTTATAACAGCTTCATTTTTCTTTATTTAGCATTGCGTTATTTGTTTTATGCACTGGTATTCTTGGGAGGAAACCCGTTCCGTGTTATACGGCGTGGTCCCTTGATTTACCTAACTTTTAAAATAAAGATTAATAACTGTTTTAGTTCTCACACCAGTCACATGACTGACCTGGAGTTTATTGTTTTAACCTAAACTCTGGGTGCCCCTATTTTGACACGGGCAGCTAGTAGTTTTGGTTTTGCAGATTTATATTCACAGGATCCTGGTTTACAGCTGGAACGATATCCGGAAAGCTTTGTATCCGTATATCTCATTCTAGTTGTGTATTGTATTATTTTCCGCTGCTATGTATTTAAGTGTAATTTAAATCTCTGATATTTCTGTGTAATATTCATTTATACTCTGTATATTCTTGTAATCTGATGCATTGTTGGAATATACAATGAAATGTTCTTTTATATGCGTTCTTTTGTGGCTTGTTCTCGAACTATCCGACGCTTTCCTTTACGGGGAAGTTACGGGTTTTCACACTTTTCTTTATATATACAGTTGAAAGCTTGATGTACTAGTCCCAGCTGGGTTTTTTAAAAAGTAAATGGAATAACATTGTCATATTCATACACTGTACATGTTAAAATTGTGACATCTTACAAACTTATAGTACTGAGTGCTGACAATCATGCTGTGTTAGAAGGAAATGCATGAAATAATTGAAAAGTGACAGACTTACATATTTTCATGCTGCTCATGAAAGCACACTCCGGTCTTCCTACTAGTGTGTGTTGCTTTCATACCCAGCAACATCCTAATAATCCAAAAATAATTAAAACTGAATGAACTTCCAAAAAAAGGCTGTTAGCAAAATTGAAGCCAATATAAAAGAAATTAAAAATAGAGAACGAACTTGATATATCAGTCACTGAAGTTGCAAGTAGATAAGGTGATATTATCTGTGTGGAATTATTTGTGTTTGCTACTCCCCTAGAACGAAGCAGCAATCCTCATCCTCCCAATAAATGGAATTAACTGTATGGAACATTAATGGCAGTTACATCTCAGCAAGGCAACTGAATCTAGTTCAATTGATCAGTAAAAACAAGTTTCAGTGATAAGTAAAAACTACTTTCTAGTGACTGGCTTAATAACAAATGGGAGAAAAATATTCATGAGTTTGCAGTTCATTTCGGAGCTCATCACCTAAGCAATCATACACCCATTTTAATGAAGTTCACTTTAGTTTTTCCTACTATTTACAGAGCTCCATTTCGATATAACAATTCATGTTGTTTGGATCCTAACTACAAGTTAGTTTTGGAGCAGGTTTTAATTTCTAATGTTTAAGGAAATCCTCTTTTCGTACTCTTAAGTAATCTGAAAGCTGTCAGATCCACTTTAAAAGAATGGTACGAGAACAAATCTAGCAAGCAGCAACTCTGAAATATTTTCTGGAAAGCCAATGATTTGTACAATCAACTTGTCCTTTAGCCTAATGTTCCAACCCTAGAAGAATTGTATGGACCAAAAATTGTGCAACTTCCAAACATCATAAGGAATATTGCAGTCCAAAAAATACCTAAAGAATAAAAAACAAATGGTTAACCTAGGGTGATAAAATGTCTAAAAGTTTTCATAGTAGAATGTCCATTTCTACAAATAGAAATAGAGATAGATACTTGTTTACATGCGAACAATGATTTAAAATCAACATCAGAGATCATTGCACAAGAAGTTATCTCGAACTATACAGATTTATTTAACCCAACTAGCTACAAGAATCAATTTTCAGGCATCAATGTACCGTACATATACGTCATAGGTAAGAACTTTATAATTTTTCTATCATTTCATATACAAAAAAAGTGTAGATATAATGATAAAATTGTACAAATAAATAATAATCAATCAAATAATTTATAATAGGAAGCAATTAAGAAAATTTATTTTGGTTAAAGCCATGTCTAAGTTTTCTTTTAGTTAAAACAATAATCCATAGTTCAAAATATCAAATATTCTAGCCGCTATTCGTAACATCACACGCAAAAATAATATTACATGCTAAAACTAGTACACAACACTACAAGTGTACAACACAGTGGCATCGACTCACACACAATTGCAACTTTTAATTGAGATCCAATGGTAACACAATTGAATAATTAATTATAAATCACAACATGAAAATAAAAACAAAAATTATCATTGCTGCCTATAGTGGGCTTGGATTGTCCTTTGATATATAGTAATTCGAAAGATTGACCTCTTAAAAATTATTCATTTCTACGTTCAAATCATATAAAATGTTACCATTATGTCATATAAACATGGAAAACAAAGCTCTCTACCTAAAAACCAAATAATTCTTCAGTAACAAAAGCCTTATTGAAAAAATAAGATCATTATGAAACATGACTCAGATGAACATAATGAATCAAAATCAACCATGTCACAAAACAAAAACAAAACCAGTTTCTAGCATTGGTATGCCTCAAAAAATTACTGTAAAGAACAAGAACAGGCACCAACTACTGAAAACCAATAAATTACTAGAATACAATACTCAGTGTTACACCACTATACAATAGAATAAAAACAAATAATTTTATTTGCAACCATCTAAAATTACCTTAAAGAAGAGTTGCTCGGTCAAGGTGGAGATAGAACAGCCGACAACCCTAACATAAGTAATATGGCATAGAGAAACCACCTAAATGCTGATGAGACGATGACAGACTAAAGTTGACGACTGCAGCGACAGACGTAAAGCTGACGGCGGCAGCGACAAAGTTGATCGAGGCGAAAACTCTAAAACATATTTTATTTCAATTGCAATAATGAAAGCAAGAAAGAGGCGTAAAAGCATGAGAAAGGGTTTGGGGAACGAATAATTTACAAAATGACAATTAGTCCCATGGTTTTTCAACCATTTACAAACTCATCATATTAAATAATGGTTATAACGGTTGTAAGAGATTATAACGGTAATGCATGTTAGAACTTTGTAATGGTTATAACTTTTACGAATTGAAACAAAATAAGTGTTACAATAGCGCCTATTTGGTGTAGCGAGATAAGTGGGAAATATATTCATTGTTTATAATAATTTATAATTCAATTATGTTAAATCTGAATTATATTCCTAAAAGTATCAGGTTTGTTTATTTTTATCAAATCCGAAATATTATGAATATAGATTAGATACAAATTTGTAGGCCTTTCAGTTTAATATTATCATATTTCCTGCAACTATCCTTAGATTTGTTTGTGGTTACTGTAAACACCTCAGATTTAGAAATCAATCCAAAATTATTATTAGATGTGTAGTATTTTATTCCAGATTCATAGAATTTGGGTACTGATTTGTGATTTGTGCAGTTTTGTTTAGAATAAAAATCCTGTTTTTGTTTGATATTGTTTGGTTTTTTTGTAACTGTAAATATGATCTTTTTGTTCTTTTAAATAAAAAGACATTATTTGAAATCAGCAAGAAATATATTCCTATTCTTGTGATTTGAAATATGTCGATATCCCCCTTTGAAATATTTTAGGCAAGATTTACAATAATTACAGTTATTAACCTTTTATAAGATTTTCAATCTTAAACAAGATTAAACACAAAAAGGGTTGATTTCGTCGTTAGTTTAGACCAGAACATAAATAATAAATATTAATAAAATAAAAATTAGCAACTACGTTAATTCCGCGCTTAAAATCTATATATGTATATATAAACTGAAATCTAATATGTCCAAATCTACATAAATAGTGATATTATATTATGTTAATAAATGCTTGTTGTTATGTGTTCGAATTTGAATAGTTTCCATTTTATGGGGATGTATGTGAAAACATAACCCATCTTGAATGGAAATAAATATCGTGATTATTATCGCAATAAATAAGGGATTGATTTGACATATTTAGAAGGTCATGAATAAGGTAACAAAAATTGTAACCACATATATATGTTTTGGGGAAATGAATTGAACAGGAAATAAAGGCCTAAATGGTTACAATTTAAATTGGGAATAGGAATAGGGATAGTAACTCCAACATGGAAAATAAATAAGTAGTAACTTATATATATGTATGTATGTATATGTGTATGTGTATGCATATATATATATATATATATATATATATATATGAATGTATGTATATTCAGATAGGAACTAAATGGAATTAAAATTAAATTAGTATTTGGAAGTTACAATAATTAGATTAGAATCTAAATGGGATTGATATAAATAGCATTTAATAGGTTAATTGATGCCTTAGGAAATATGACTGTTAGGGTCATTAGTGGCAGATAACGATAAATATGAATAATAAAGGGAGTTAATGGGGACTGGTCGTTGTAGTAAATGCTAAGTCCAATAAGGAAATAAATAATTAAACATCCTAGGAAAGGAAGTCATAGGTTTTCCTTATTTATTTTAGTTAATTTAGAATTAATATAATTAGAATTAAGGATTGGACTTAGCAGGTTAATGATGCGAGGTCGGTTGCCTTATTCACAGAAGTCTACACTTTCCATCAATCAGATATATGTACAAATGATGTGAGATATCATTAACCATAGGAACCCATGATGGTAGTTAATTACGTAGCAAGAATTATTTCCTAAAATAAGGTTTACTTCAGGTGTTGAGGTATTATGTGGTTGTAGGTCCCACCTCCCATCCAAAAGAAGAAACCAAAAAGGAAATAATTTATTAGCGTAGCCCACTTTTGGATTTGAGGTATTAAGTAGATCTATCAAAATATAACCCGACCCATTTCCCCAGGTTTTAAATCTTGGATATCGGTCGCACTTTGTCTCAGAGATTTTAGAGACTTGATCTCGTATCGGGGGAGATCTCAGATGAGATGAGTCTAACTTGGAGGTTCGACTCGGATTTCCATCTCGGGTTTGAAAGTTCATATCGGAACAATCTCGGGGAATATGATATATTAAAAACTAATATTCTTACAAAATGATTTTTATGAATGCTATTAAAAACATAGTAATTTAAACTTGAATCAAAAAATTACTTCATTATTCTTAATTTACGAAAGATCATCATACTCCAAATCGTAATATTATTAAAACAAAAAAATAACACAATGCAAATAGATTAGTGCTTACTGCTTACAACATATGATCCATGAACATGAATCATTTTTAGACATAAAACATAAAAAGGATTCAAAACATTAAAAAGTTCAGCATGGGTATAACATAAAATACATAATTTCATTGGTAACATGTACGTAAAAAAGATGAATATGAAAATCATAAGCATTGAATAACATATATGAACATACAATATGGTCATTTTACAGGCAAAATATAAAATAGCATGAGATTATCATGGCTAGATTTGAGTTTTTTAGTTATTGTTCTAGTTCATGCACGGATTTAAATTTTAACCAAAAAAGCCAAGATCTCGGACGATATTCTAGTATCTCGTCTTGGTCAATATATCGTTCGATATTCCAATATCTCGGGCGATATATTCGAAAGGAGATTTACAGTGATATTTGCCGTTTCATTTCGGAAGGAGCCCAAAATGAGATCTCAAAGGAGATCTCAGGCGATATTTTCAAGATTTGAAACAATTCTTACAGCCCATGAAAGGTGAATCCATTTATGAATTATTATTAAATGGGTCTACAAAGGATTGACCCACTTTTTAAAGGGTTATAAGTGGGTAACCCTTTACCCATATAACTCTGAATAAACATAATTCACTATTTGAGCTCTTCCTAGACTCAGAGCGGTTATTTTTTTTCGTTCGGACTGTTTTTTCCTCTTCATAATACCTTAGAATTGGGAGAGACTTCTAATTGATGAACTCACACTTATATTATGGATAATATGAAACGTTCGGATATTTTGTCTCGTAAATGAATGTTGTTGTTCTCCATGGAGACATATAGTTTTACTTAGAAATAACATGCTATATTCCCATATTTGAACTCTGCCTAGTCGCAGAGTCGCTACTTTTTCATTTAGACTATAACAGCTTTTCATACTACATCGGAATCAGGCGAGACTTCGACCGCCGAACTCGTACTAGTATTACGGATAATATGCAACGCTCGGATATTTCGTCTCGTGAGTGAATGTTGTGGTTCTCCATGGAGACAGACAGTTAACTAAGAAACGAACAGTCTACATTCGTATATTTGAACTCTGCCTGGTCGTAGAGTCGTTATTTTTTCGTTTGGATTGTTGTAGCTTCTTCAAACTACCTCGGAATAAGAAGAGACTCCAGCCGATGAACTCGCACTTATATTACAGATAATATGAAATGCCTGGATACTTCATCTCGCGAACGAATGCTGTGGTTCTCCATGGAGACGGATAGTTTTACTTAGAAAATAACAGGCTACGTTCCCATATTTGAACTCTGCTTAGTTGCAGAGCCGCTATTTTTTCATTCGGACTGCTTTAGCTTCTTCATACTACCTCGGAATCAGGCTAGAATTCAATCAATTAACTCACACTTATATTACAGGCAGCATGGAACGCTCGAATATTTCGTATCATGAATGAATGATTTGGTTTTCCATGGTGACAGACAGTTTTACTTAGAAAATAACAAGCTACTTTTGCATATTTAAACTCCGCCTAGCCACAGAGCCACTACTTTTTTCGTTCGGACTGCTTTAGCTTCTTCATACTCCCTCGGAATCGGACGGGACTTTGACCGATGAACTCATACATATATTAAGGACAGTGTTGAATGATTGAATATTTCATCTTGTGAACAAATGTTGGGTTTTATTGATAAAATCAACATTAGAATTTATCAAATCTAACCCTAATTAGCAGGATCTATGCAAAAGAAAACGAATAGATTTAGTAATCATACCTAGGGTTTGCAAATCCATGAATTTGAAGGAGATTGAATCTAGGAGGAATCCAATCGTAGTGATAGAAGGAGGTGTCTTTATCGATATCCACACGAACGATTTTCTATTCGATCGAATCGAAGAGAAAAAAGGAATTGGTATTAACTGCCATTCCTAGGTTTTTATTTGAAATTGGTATTCGGTATATTTTCCTATTCAATCTTATCTGTAATTTTTGGTTCACGCGTGCGTTACAATAAAAGAAAGGAATACCCCCTCTTATAATATAAACGTGAGCCATAATTTTAGGAACCGACCGACATGCTAATTCTAACGTCAAATAAAATATCAGCAGCTTGATATTTTATTTATCCAAAGAATGGTCTTCCCCTTAGAACGTTCTAAGTGTGTGACCCTATAGGTCACTACAACGTTGGCAATAATTTTAAATCATATTTAAAATTATAAACAGTGAGCGACATCTAGTAATACATCGTGGTCACCTAAGTTATAATAAAATCAATGATTTGATACAACCTTTTCTGTGACCAGTGCTTCAACGTAATTTAATTCTTTTAACCAATATATCCCAGATTAAACTCGAGGCATGGAACATATCGTCCTCTTTATAACTTAATTAATTTTTCTTGATCAATGAGTTGATTATACAAAACAAATCAATATTTGAGCACGACCATGCATTTCATAGTCTCACCCAATCAAGAGGCCTATGGATTTCACTACTTATATTGTAGGGTTAAATTCCATCTAGATCATTCATAATTTTTCAGTTGATTTGAGATGTATCTGATAATCACCTTTATTGTCTATTCGGTTAAAAGTAACTTTTGATGATATTAAAACAAAAATATCTTCAAATAAAATTATAATGATTTCAGGTCTGAGGACTATTACGTCACAATCACTATGAGAATAACTTATGGAATTATTAATTATACTCCATGAAATTTTCTCATGTTGGGTCAGCCCAGTACAATATTCTCCAATACATATCTATGTATTGACATTAATATCATATATTTTAATGATCAATGAATATGATCATTAGTCAATCAACATACTAGTCTCAAAGTTTTATTGTTGTCCTATATACAATAAAACTTGACTATACAATAAAACTTGACTAGGGACATTTAAGAAATTTAATACTTATTATTATATTATATAATCTTGTGTTCAAGTCACTTACTTGAAACTATATAATTCAATATTATTATTCTAAGGACTTCTATTATGTTAATATTTATATTACGCAGTAAATATAACATAACAGAATATTTTATTGAAAATAAAATATATAACATCAACAGTGTTATTAATCACATCAAATGGTTCTCCTATAGGGCCCAAACTCTAACAATCTCTCACTTTCATTAGAGTTAAACCATCGTGTATCGTATACCTATGAAAATAGTGTGACTATCACTCTTCTGCTACGACAGAGTTTTAGTCAGTGGATTTGAAACATATGATGCTTTGTAGATATGTATATTTCCTCTGTGAACAATATCACAGATGAAATTATATTTCTTAAATATATGTTTGGATTGAAATGTGATTAAGGTTTCTAGGACTGATCAATAGCTCCATTGTTATCACAATATAAAATCATTGGATCAACAATGGATTAAGTTCAATAATGAACTTCTTAATCCAAACATCCTCTTCAGTAGACTCAGTATTTATTTCTTGTTTTAAACTAACATCATTTTCAGTAATAAATATACAATATTAAGATTATTGTGTTACTCCCACTAAATTCCTTATTCACACAAGGTTCAATGGTATTTTGTGGTTCCCGAGACGTTTTAAGTTCTACTTTATTCCCATTAGTATTTCAGAGACTAGTTCTCCCTTTAAAAGGTACTAACTCGAGCAATAAACATTTCAATCTCAGAGGGTTTGTAGAATTAATATCCTCTTGCTTATTTTAGATATTCCACAAAATAATACTTGTCATATTTGGTTCCAAGCTTGTCAGAGGCAAGACATTTAACAAACGCCTCACATCATAAATATTCATAAAGAAAAATTAGGACATTTCCTGTTCCATATCTTATATGGCGTCTTCAGAATCGTTTTAGTAGGATTGTAACTAAGTATAAATGCAATTGTTTCAAAGAGATAACCCCAATATTTATTGAAAGATCTGTATGACTTATCACTGATCGTACCATATCTTATAAGGTATGACTTTTCCTTTCAGACACACCATTCCATTATGGTGTTCTAAGTGGAGTGAGTTGTGAGACAATTTCACACTCTTTTAGATAGTCATTAAATAATTGGCTTAATTATTCTTCTGATCTGTTTGGAGTGTCAATATATTCTTTCAAAATTGGTTTTGAACTTCAATTTTTGAAAAGTTTGAACGTTTTAAAAGATTCTGATTTGTGTTTCATAAGATACACGTAATAATATCTACTTACATCATCAACAAATGTAACAAAGTAATAAAACCTACCTCTAGCTTATGCATTCATTGGTCCATAAACATCACTTTGTATAAGGCCCAATACATCACTAGCCCATTCACTGTTTTCAATGAAAGGTTCTATAGTCATTTTGCCTAATAAATAAGGTTTTGCATTCTTCATATGTTTCGAAATCAAATGACTTCAAAATTTCATAATTATGGAGTTTTTATATGCATTTCTTGTTTATATGGCCAAAATGACAATGCCATAGGTACATTGGATTTAAATCATTAGATTTAATTTTCTTAGTATATATGTTATAATCAAGCATATTAAATTTAAGGATTCATAAAATCATTAATTAATTGTGCATTTCCATAAGATACTTCATTTAAATAAAATGAACAACAATTGTCCTTTTATTACAAACGACATCCAAACTTGGCTAAACAAAATACAAAATAACATTTATTTTAAATGGAATAACAATATTTTAATTCTTCAATAAAGCCAGTGGTTAGGACAGGAGGCGATTGTCTATGGATAATTGAACAACATTTAGTTCATTTTCACTCGTAAGTCCATTTCTCCTTTTGTTAGATTTCTACTTCTTTTGTAATTCGTACAAATTTACAAAAATATATATGATCCATATCTAGTATCTAATACTAGAGATGAATAAGTAGATAGTTATAACATTTATACCTTATTCGTTGAAGTCATACTTCAGTTTTCCCTTTTAGATCTTCTCTATCTGAAAAACAATTACATTTCAATTTTTCTTGAGGACAATCTTCAAATTTCGACGTTAGTCAAGAAATTTGGTTTAATTCAGTATGTCCTTCTTAAGGATCAATTCTGGTAATAAATTATCAGAGTTATTAGTTATTTAATATCTACAGTAGATAATAAACAATGATAAATGATTTTGCATATATTTATACAAATTTTGACAATCAACATTATATACAACATTGCATGTTAATATAAAAGTATAATATATGCTCCCACTAAAATCAACATCCATATATATATATATATATATATATATATATATATATATATGTATGTATGTATGTGTGTGTGTGTATGTATGTATGTATGTATGTATCAGTATATACATATCTTGGTGATCCAAGGTCCATATCTAATCGTGCCTTGAGTTAGCTTTGGCTAATCCCCAAAACACAATCTTTTAGATAGACATCTTATGTCAATTATGTCTCATATATAACTCTTGGATAGCATGATGAATAATTTTTTTCATTTTAAATATTGAATATTTCATGCTCTTTGCCTCTAAGCCCATAATCTTATTATGGCAGCCTAGTTAAGTCAGATCTAATTATACAGTTGAGTATCACATTTACTCTATTGCATATAACCAAAATAAATAGCGCACCAATGCTTTGGCGTTACCTACATCTATTGATCCTGGCATTGATGAGTGTATTTAATAGAAGACATCACCTTAACTTAATATAAATAATTAGTTTGAAGGATTTAAAAACTTGAAATAGCAACTCAATAATCACGTAATATATATATTGAGTTTATATAATTATTTATAAACATATGCCCACTATAGGCTTTTGAACTTATCAAAATAGAGTTGCACAGAACCTCTGTCAAAATAGAACCTCTAGTACATAATGAAGGGGCATTATATAAATTCAATACTAGTATATCATAATATAGCTTTCATGTAAAATAAAGAACCTGCAATCTATTGCTACTTTTGCAGAAGCATATATATATATATATATATATATATATATATATATATATATATATATATATATATATACCCAAGCCCAGTTTTGTATAATACAAATCTCAAGCCCTTTAATTTCCAAAGTTTCATAAAGCCAGGGCTATTATAAAGCCCAATTCGATGTCTAGATAAACATATAAAATTAAACACACTGATTTACATCCCTAAGGCAATCATACAGGGAGTTAATAAAGCTGAAGACACAAATGAGAAGGAGGAACTACAGTTGAGAGAATTATAAAGCTTGTTATTTTATTCAGTAAGAAATTGTTTTTGATTGACACAAAATAGAACAGAAAGACCTGATATATATATACAGGTGAATGTAAAGGTAAAATACATTATTTTGGGTAAGCAAAATATAACTATGGCAATGTGACGTGGCACGGTATAGGACAAACTTATCCATAATTAAATGTTTTGCTGACTCATCGTTCTATTCTAGAATTCACTGTCTTTCCTTTTATTTCCCCCCTTCAAACCTAGGGTTGGCCATGTCAAACTCTAGTTTGCTTTTGATCTTTTCTCCATTCACTTTGTACTTGACTTAAGTGTACTGGATACGAACTATGAGCCTCAATCGGGTCTTCCTCCCTTGTCATTCGAACTGCATCTTTAATATTTGGCTTCGAGCTGTCGATTTGAAGTTCTGGTTGCTGGTTAGCTACACTTGACGCTGATTTTGTGTCAATTGGCCTGATATTCAGGGCGTCGCGTAGTCCGGTGAAGTTTTTAGCTGAGAGAACCTTGGTAAGTATGTCTGCTTTTTGATGGTAAGACGGTATGTAATTTACTTGTAGCTTTCCCTCCTTTACTTGCTCTCGAATGAAGTGAATGTCGATTTCTATGTGTTTAGTTCGTGCGTGCTGAATAGGATTAGCTGTCATGTATATCGAGCGTTGATTATCACACCAGATTGTTGCTTTTTGATTGTTTAATAGATTTAGCTCCTTTAATATTGATTGCAACCATATTATTTCTGATGTAGCATTGGCAATGCTTCTATACTCCACTTTCGCACTTGATTTTGAAATTGTTGGTTGCTTTTTCGACGTCCATGATATTAGATTGTCTCCTATATAGACATAGTACCCTGTTACCAATCTTCTATCATCGGGATCTGCTGCCCAGTCTGAGTCAGTGAATCCTGTGATATTTAACCCTTTTCCTCCTTTTATTGTTAAGCCATGATGTATAGTCCCCTTTAAATATCTTAGTATTCGTTTTACTGCTTTCCAGTGTTCATCCCATGGATCCTGCAAAAATTGTGAAACTTTGTTAACACTGAATGAAATGTCTGGTCGTGTTATGGTTGCATATTGCAATGCTCACACAACACTTCTATACTCCTTTATATTATTTATAGATTCTCCCCTGTTTTTAGAGAGATGCTGACTAGATATTGTAACACCCCGTATTTTCTATGAACATAAGAGTAACAAATCAGAGAATAATTAAATTGTAATAAAATAATTAAGGGAAACGGGTTACGCCATTGCGTTCGTCTCGAAATTCTGCTTCGAATATAGTCCAAGTTTGCGTAAATCGGACTCC
Organism: Allium sativum; assembly: GCA_030737875.1. NCBI lineage: Eukaryota > Viridiplantae > Streptophyta > Magnoliopsida > Asparagales > Amaryllidaceae > Allium > Allium sativum. The sequence goes on from CM060921.1 coordinate 389,861,846, forward strand.
GTATGAAGAAGATATGGCCTTCAGAAGTTTCAGTAAAAACCAGCCCGAAAATTCAAAATTCAGATTTCAAAATTCAAATAGACACCCGGGCTGGGCGGGAAAATTCCCGCCCAAGGCCCAGGTCGACACTAGGGTCGACCTCCCCACCCCCCCCCCCCCTCTTTTCCAGATCTGTAGACAGGTCCATTTTCTGCACCTGGATGCCTTTCTGACCGGATTCATGAGCTCTAACCTATTTAAACACCCCCAAACCCAGCTTTCTCTCCACACAATTTCATTCTGCCTATACTCTGCCTCTATTCTAATTAAAAATAAAAATGGCGTCGCTACTCTGCTAGAATCAAAACTAGAACTAGTGCATCTTCTTCCAAAACTGAATAGGATTAAAAGAACAACTAGTCTACATCAAAGGAGCGCTATTCAGTGTCAGAACAAAGATTCCAGAATACAAGAATCGTTCCCTTTTTGTGAGCACAGTTATTTTCAGATATAAACTTTTATTATGATCTTGGCATGGTTATAAATCTGAATCTGAGGTTATGCACATTCTTATCTATCAGATCTGTTTTTCTGTAACTAGTCTGTAACTCCTTTTTCTTTCTGTCCTATAGCTAGGCTACTACGAGCCTGCGCCAAATCTCATAAGAGATTAACGCATGAACGCTAATTTTGGGACAAATAATGAATATTGCATAATTGGACATGACTGATATGTGATTGATTTGAGAAATGAATATAGGTTGTAAATTAAGATCTAGAATCAGTGCATACTATGTATAAAAGACTGTGATTTGGAAGAAGAATTATTATATAATAGCATATAACTTGGGATTTGGAATATAATGCATATTATAATGCAAGATCTGATTTTGAGGACTTAATACATGATTAAAATTTAAGATCTAGATTTTGGGGCATATTTTATATCACGATCTATGACTTGAAAAGAGAAAAAAAATATGTGACTTAGGCGTAAAGATCTATACTAAAATAGGTTAACTATTAATGTGAATGCGCCTAAATATGGAATTAGGATATTTGGCATCATAGGCTATAATTTGGTATAATTCACGTTGTTTGGGACTTTTTAGAGAATATTCTGTACTGTGCAAAGTTTAATTAAAATTTGGGGCATATGTCGTATTATGAATTATGACCATGATTTAGGCATGTAAATTTAGGCAAGATATGTAAATAGAACTTTAAGAAATATTTAATCCGCTAAATCTGCTGAATTGCCTAATCTGCTAATCTATTATCTACTAAATCTGTTGAATTGCCTAATCTGCTAATCTGTTATCTGCTAAATATGTTGAATTGCCTAATCTGCTAAATCTATTATCTGCTCAATCTGTTGAATTGCCTATCTGCTAAATCTGTTATCTGCTTAATCTGTTGAATTGCCTAATCAGCTAAAATTGTTATCTGCTAAATCTATTGAATTGCTTAATCTGTTGGAAGCTGAATAATTATAAATTGAGGCTCGATCTAAAATTGAGCAAAACATGTTAATAGAACTTTGGACAATCTGCCGTAACTTGCAAAGAAGCTAAATCTACTAAATGGACATAATTAATCTGGTACGTTTTTGTAAAGTGGCTATGACACGAGGTTAGACTCTGTTTGCGGTAGAAGCCTGCCCGGAACCAACCGGCTTAACCAGCGACCGCAAACTGTCAGTCTAATGTGAGAGGTCATAGGCATAACTAAAATATGCTTAGACACGAGGTTAGGTCTGGCTTGTGGCAGAAGTCTGCCCGGAACCGCCCGGCATATCCAGCGGCCGCAAGCTACCGACCTAATGTGAGAGGTATGTGCATTAATAATTAATTAATGCAAATCTAAGATAAACATGATACCTAAAACGTGTTGGGTGGATAGGGCTAAAACAATTGGACTGATGAATCTAATAAACCTGTTTCGTAAATCTGTAGGCCCAATACAAAGTTAGGTAAAACAATCTGTAAGTCTGTTAAATCTGTACATCTGATCTGTTAATCTGAAAACTTGTTAACTTGATTGTCTGATATGTGACCTAGTAAATCTGAGCTCTGTATGTATGAAACTTGTAAACAAGTAAATCTGAAATCTGTTAGTCTGGGGACACAAGGTTAGGAAGGGAAATACTTGTGTCATCTGTTGTTTGGGACCCATATTAGTCAGTAACCCTTTCTGGTATCAAAACATTGACCCCACGTTATGTAGGGATCCGGTCACGCTTACTGAACTAATTATAAGCGGTTCATTCTGATAATGGCGAGGGGTGTTGATGGTGCGTTCCAACCGGATCATGTGCGTGCATGGATCCGGTCTGCTCTAAGGATGTAAGACACCGTGACATCTGTAAATAGGTCTGTGCCAATAGGTTGCCACTTTAGGGAGTGATACACCCTACTGTGGGGCCGACACAGGGTATTTATGTATTAGGAAGCCGATCGCTTGGGGGTAGGACTTAGGGTACACTTAGTTCTGCCTGTTTCTGTTGGTACCGTCTGTTTCTATTAGGTGGCAACACCTGTCTGTTTCTGCGTGGTACTGTCTGTTGGGGTGGTAAAGGCTCATTACTAGTATACACCTAATTCTAACATTCTGTTTCCATAGGGATTATTCTGTTTATGTCTCTGATTCCGTTTCGGATTCAATTTCCGTACCTTCTATCTGTTGGCGTGGTAAAGGCCCATTAGTTGGCTGGTAAAGGCCTATTATTAGTATTCTGCTTCTATACCCTCTATCTGTTTGGGTGGTAAAGGCCCATTACTAGCATTATGTTTTTGTAGAGATTATTCTGTTTCCGTTTCTGTTTCAGTTTAGACATTAGGGTAACACCTAATCCTGTTATACTAGTATTAGTGCAGAGAAGTGAGGACTAAGTAAAAAGCTTAGCTTAGTCTATATCATTCTGTTAACCTGCTATTCCTATTACGGTTATCTCTCATCCAGTTTTATTTACATGTCATGATACTATTATCTGTTTATATGCTGAAAGTCACTAGACTCACCAGACTTATGTCTGGCCTAGTTTGTTTCGCCTCTTTTCTTTCCGTTTCCCCCCTCCCCCAGGTTTTTAGGGTGGAGACATAGGAGCTTGATTTGGATTCTCTCTGCTTGAAGTATTTGAAGTATTGCTTGGCTTTGGCTCTATCTTTCCATGGCAGTTTATATTGGGGATTATGACTTTAAAAACTATGCATTCTGAAGGCTTTTGTACAAGACCGATATTTTGTACTTGAATTCTGAAATTGTGATTTGGAAAGATGTAACCAAACTTATTTCTGTTTCTGTTGTAATAAAGTTATAAATTTTTCAAGTACTACTTTATCTGTCTTGTAAATTTCTGTTCTGTCTACTAAAACGCTCCATCAAAGTTAAGGCATTCCTTTTGTGAGTGACCTTAACGGAGGTGGGATGTTATAGATATCATGGGTGTTGGTTGAGGTTTTGCTTCATGCATATCAGTCTTTATCAGGAGTTCAGTTATGTACTTCTTTTGACTAAGAACCATTTCTGTTTTTGATCTTCTTTGGGCTTCTATTCCCAGAAAATATGATAGACTGCCAAGATCCTTTATTGAGAATTGCTCATTTAGATACTGAGTCAGTTGCTTTAGCTCACCTTCATTGTTCCTTGTTACAATTAAGTCGTCAACATATATTAGTACATATGTTGTATAGTAATTATTTGATTTGATGAATAATGAAGTGTCAAATTTAGTTGGCCGATATCACTGTGTCACTAGAGTTGATTTTAATTTGTCGAACCATACTCTAGGAGCCTGTTTTAGACCATAAATTGCTTTCTTCAGTTTGCATACATAATTTGGATTCTGAATGTAGCCCTCTGGTTGTTGCATGTAGATTTCCTCTTGTAACACTCCATAGAGAAATGCGTTGTTGATGTCTAAGTGCTTTATATTCCATTGTTTAGTGAGAGCAATCGTGAGAATTAGTCTTATGGTAGCTGGTTTGACTACAGGTGAAAATGTTTCATTGTAGTCAAATCCATATTCTTGTGTATATCCTTTAGATACTAACCTTGCTTTGTATCTTTGAATAGATCCATCTAGAATTTTTTTTGTTCTATATGTCCATCTGCATCCAATTAAATTTTTGTTGGTTGGTAGTTGAACAAGTTCCCATGTTTGATTATTCACCAGAGCTTTGTACTCCTCGTCCATGGCTTCTCTCCAGTTTTCATATTGTGCAGCTTGCTGGTATGTAACTGGTTCTTCTGAGTTGATAGTTGTTGTGAGCAATTTTGGTTTAAAAATACCACTTTTCGCCTTGGTTATCATTGGATGCCCAATATTTGTTGGAGATTTTGTCTCGGATTGGCTCTCTTGATTGACTGTGGTTGCTGGCATATTGCTGTTATTTGTACTTCTGATGTCGCTTTCAATATTTTGGCTCTCATTTTCTTCTTGTTGTTGTCTTTCAGGTGAATAGTTGGCGAGGTTGATTGGCTTTTCATTGCTGGTATTGGGTGTAACTGATCCGGTAGTGCAGTTTTGATTGCCTTCAGCAGCCGCTGATTTGCTAGTACCTGCTAGAGAGTCTGTATAGTATGGTATGCTAGGTATGCTACTCTTACCCATGATTACTTTATTTTTGGTTTTGATGTCTGAATATTTGTATGGAAATACCTCTTCATTAAATACCATATGTATGCTAATGAAAATTCTGTCATTTTCATCTATACACCTATATCCATTTTGCTTTGTAGCATATCCAATAAATGTACATGGTTTGGATTTGAAATTTAATTTATTTGTGTTGTATGGTCTTAAGTATGGGAAACACAAACATCCGAAAGTTTTAACACTTTGGTAGTCTGGTTTGATGTTATATACTTTTTCAATGGGACTTAAGTCTTTCAACACTGCTGTAGGCATTCTATTTATTAAGTACACGGCAGTGTAGAAAGCTTCTGACCAAAATTTTAGTGGCAGCGATGCATTAGCCAATAAAGTTAGTTCGGTCTCCACGATGTGTCTGTGTTTCCTTTCTACTAAGCCATTCTGTTCAGATGTGTAGGGGCAAGTGGTTTTGTGTATAATTCCCTTAGTTTTGAAGAATTCGCATAGGTTTTTATACTCAGAGCCACCATCAGATTGCAACACTTTAATTTTGGTATTGAACTGATTTTCAACCATATTAGAAAAATTAAAAACAGTAGCATAAGTGTCAGATTTTGCTTTTAGAAAGTAAATCCAGGTGTACCTAGTGCAAGCATCTACAAATGAAATGTAATACTTGTAGTTAAATTCGGTGCAAACAGGGGCAGGTCCCCATAGATCAGTAGCTATCAATTCAAATGGTTGTGTGTAGTTAGTTAAAGAATTTATAAACGGTAGTTTGTGGCTTTTGCCCATTTGACAATAAATGCAAACATAGGGATAAGATATATCATCAAAAGCAATTTTATTGTTCCTAATAACTGTTTTGACTACGTTTACACTAGGATGACCTAACTTGTAATGCCATTTATCAAAAGTACTTCTATTATTTTCTTCAAGTAGCATGACAAAATTGTAGCAGCTTTTCTCTTTAGTATTGTTGTCTTGACCATCAACTTTAAACTGATACAGTCCATTAATAGTGTTCCCCTGCAATAAAATTTCCTTAGTCAGTATGTCCCTGACTAAGCAATATTTTGGGAAAAATTCAAAGTAAACATTGTTATCTTTCGCAAATTGTGATACGCTTATCAGATTTTTCTTAATATTGAGTACTCTAAGTAGGTTATTTAAATATATTGTTTATTACCATTAATTATAGCATTTCCCGTGTGAGAAATTTTTACGCACTTACCATTACCCAAGCTTATGGTTTGATTGCCTTGATACTCCTTGTTTCCGAGATTAAGATTTTCCAAGTTGCTAGTGATGTGATTTGTTGCTCCCGAGTCTGGATACCAGTTGTCGTCATGAATATCTTCTCCTTTGGCTTTGTCATTTTGATTGTAAGCTCTGCTGTTATTGTTTTAATTTATCCCTTCTGTTTGAGACACAACCATGTTGACATTAGGATTGCTTCCTCTTTGATTATTGTTACCTTGATTTGGTACATAGTTTAAATTAAATCGAAAGTAGCACTTCACCGCAGTGTGTCCAACTTTCTCGCAAATTTGACATTTAGGTCTGTTGTTAGGGCTCCACCTGCTACGTCCTCGTCCACGATTAGAGTAACCACCTCTTTGACCCGTGTTATTGTAACCACCTCTTTGACCAGTGTCGTTGTACATATTACTTTGATTTTTCCCTCTGTTGCTAGTAGTGAAGTTCAGTTAGTATTCACTTTCTGATGGCTTTTTGCTGTTGATTCTTGCTTCGTGAGAGAGTAGTATAGCGTAGACATCGTCCAGTGGCGGTGTTGCCTTTTGTGATGTTATGACGGCTACTACGGCTTCATATTCTTCTCCCAATCCATATAGTAATGACAATACCTATTCAGCTTCATCTATGTTGCTGCTAGCAGCCTTCAACATATCGCATATATTTTTAACTTTTGATATGTATTCTCTCATACTTAGATTTTCTTTTCTACAGTTTTGTAGTTGTCTTTTATAAAATAGCGACTTTGCAGTCGATTATGAGTTGAATACTTTCTCCATAGTTAGCCATATATCACTTGCTGTTTTATAGCCTATGACTTGAGATAGTAGGCTTGGACTGATGGATGACAACAGCCATGCACTGATGAGTCTTTCCTGTCTATGATATTTTGCATATTCATCGTTGCTAATGACTCCGTTTTGATTGTCAGTGATATATCTTGCTGGAGTTGATAGCATTCCTTATAAGTTGTCTTCTAATCCGTAACCTTGCACGGCAGTTTCCACCTGAAGTTTCCACAATAAATAATTGGTTTCTTCAAGTTGGATACTGATTAATTGGCTTTGTGGGCTGATGATTGTCTTAATCAGTTGTTCGGCAGATTGCATGGTAGCATTAATGTTGGAAGTAGCAGAGTTCTCTTCAGACATGATTATAGATCACAGATCTGAATCCACGAAAAGCAGGTAAGTGGTGAGAACTTTCGTTGCCTTTTGAATTGGGGGGTTTCAAGAACTTTAATATGGTCTTGTGTACTTTAGGTGATGATTGTATGACGGGATTTAATTTCAGATGGGTAAAGAACCAAGTGACAATGGTTCTTTCTTGATTTCAATCAGCTTGAATCGTTGTAGCCGTTAGGCTGTTGCTGGCTCTGATACCAAGTTAATAAAGCTGAAGACACAGATAAGAAGGAAGAACTACAGTTGAAAGAATTATAAAGCTTGTTATTTTATTCAGTAAGAAATTGTTTTTGATTGATACAAAATAGAACAGAAAGACCTGATATATTATATATATATAGGTGAATGTAACGGTAAAATACATTATTTTGGGTAAGCAAAATATAACTATGGCAATGTGACGTGGCTTGGTATAGGACAAACTTATCCATAATTAAATGTTTTGCTGACTCGTCGTTCTATTCCAGAATTCACTATCTTTCCTTTTATTTCAGGGTGATAAATAATATTTGTGCACTATTCATAAATTCCAAAATATGTGTGTGTGTGTGTGTGCCTAAGCCCGCATGTAATTTCAAAGCCTTATAATTTCCAGATCAAATACATTTGATTACACAAGCTAAGCTTGATCGATATCAAAACATGCAACTGAATTCACATTTCAAAATTAAACATTATACACACAACAAAATTTCCAGAAACATATAAGGTCACACCCTTTCATTTATAATAATATTTAAAGATTTAACATAAAATCTATTAACTTACATCTGCTAATCTTTATACATACATATGACAATACAATATTCTTGTTATAAGCATTCAGTCATGTTATTCATATAAACGAACTCTATATTGATAATTAATGCCTAGATTACAAATATGTATGTATATATGCATTTATAAAACCAAGTCAGACTTGTGCAAAATGTGTGTATATATATATATATGTACGCAATAAGTAGGTAGTGTCGATTGATGCAGTTTTGTTGCTCCTTCAACTGAAACAATTTCCGTATTTAGCAAATCATTCTCGCCGCCCCTTGTTAAAACAATTTTTAAATCACAGGGTCAACATAACTTAAATACATCAAATGTATGTAATATACATGCAGTATTAACTTATATACATCAAATGTATATATAATATATTTGTTGTAACTAATGTATATATAATACATATGTTGTAACTCACATATACATCAAATGTATATGTAATATACATGTTGTAATTTATATATACATCAAATGTAAATATAATTCAATGTGTTTACATATAAATCAAACTAATGATAAAGTACAATCTCCTAGTACTAAAATAATATGGGATACTATAAAACCATGTGCTTGTTTCTAGGTCCGGATGAGAAAACCAGGCTTGTTTATATATATATACATCTAAATGTGATATGTATAACTATATCAGCATATAACAAGAGATAAAAGAGTAAAATATAAGTCTAGGTTTTATTTAACTACATGTATTAGCATTATATACATTTATACAATAGACCTAGCACAACTTTTATACCAATATTCTTTTTACTGATATAACACAAAATGTATTCTTTTGGATATCTAAATATCACTTACTTATAAATTGCAGTACATATGTTAAAAACATGAATATACAAGTTGTAATCTGTATATATATATATATATCAGTGTTAGAGAATGGAATTTTGATGACAACAACCTTGTTAACATTATTGATTATAAAATATACACTAACTTCTTTATCCAAAATATATATATATATATATGTATGTATATACAAGATTTATATGCAGGAAGTGAATACGGAAGACTGTAAAGTTAAGAGTTTTTAGAGATTCAAGATCTCAAAGGAGAATCAAGACTCACGAGTATCAAGATATCAAGATTTCAAAAGTTCAAGATTATCAAAATAATAGAATCTAGTTAGTATGTAAAACTTTGGTTAGCACTCCCAAAAATCTGTTTTCAAATTATCCTTTTTAAATTGATTTCAAATTATTTCAAAATGGTTTTAAATCATTCAAAGGTTTTACTTATGATTTCAATATATATATAAGTTTCTTATATAGTTTATATTATATATATATGTGTGTGTGTGTATTATATAGTTTTATATCATTTATTTATATAGTTTTTTATAATGTATGTTTAAATTATATATTACTATGTTTTTATACTTTAGATAATATATTTTAAATAACTAGTATTGATTCAAGAATTTCCAGAATATATATTGGTTTAAAACTCTTGGAAAATGATTTAAAAATTCGAAATTCAAGTATATGTCAACATACCCTTTTGTACATGTTGACATATAACTGTTACAAATTCTAAATTCAAAACGAAGTGTCTTCTCATATTTTAAAACATTTCAGAACTGTTGTGACCTTTGGAACACTATATAAAGGCCTCATTTTCGAAATTTTAAATAACTAATATTCTCCTTCTTCATCCTTTCGCTTACCTCCATTATTCTACTTTAAATTCTTGATTTCTACACTTATATTCTAACGATTTCAATACAAATTATACCATTCTCTTTATATCCTCGATCTCTATCAAATACTCTATGTTTGGAAGTGCTATACAAGAGGTCTAGGGATATTTGTAATTGTTAAGGAAATGGTATGTTCCTTGTAGCCCGTAAATCAAGGAAAGCGAGCGGTGTTAACGTTGTAGCCATGAAACTAAGGGTGTTGAGTCGGTGTTAACCTTGTAGTTATGAAATCATGGGTGTTGAATTGGTGTTAACCTTGTAGCCATGAAATCAAGGGGATTGTAATTGGATTCTGATATCAATAAAACTCTGCACAATCCAACGTTGCCTGGGACTGGACGTAGGAGTAACCCGAACCAGTATAAAATCCAGTGTGTTCTTTCCTTTTCTGCATTTTATTTTTGTTTATATTTGCATCTGTGATTGTTTCAGTTGTGATATTCATTATGTGATTCATATAGTTGTTTGAGTAATCGTTAATTGTCTAACTTTTCCATAATCTCTTTAAAAACACTATTCACCCTTCCTCTAGTGTTAGTTTTGCCTTCAGATCCACGATTCTCATCCCTAACAATTAGTATTAGAGCGTAGGTTTTCAAAATTTCATCAACTGAATTTTGGAAATATTAAATGGCAACCAACATTGTAATTGCTAGTAATAATAGTTCATTTGTAGAGGGTCAGTCCACCATTAGACCACCACTATTTGATGGCAGTAATTATTCATATTAGGCATGTAGGATGAAAATATATTTGCAATCTATAGGAGTAGACACTTGGAATATCACATAGACTGAATATGTTGAGCCTACTACTAATTTTGCATAATGGACTAATGAACAAAAGCCTACTGCACAAAGATATTCTAAGGCTATGAATATGCTATTTTTTCATTATATAGAAATGAATTTAATAGAGTGTCAGTTTGTAAATCTGCTCATGATATATTGAAAACCTTGCAAGTTACTCATGAAGGAACAAATAAAGTTACACGGACAAAGATATCAATGCTAACTAATCAATTTGAGTTATTTAAAATGAATCAAAATAATTCTGTCTTCGATATGTACTACAGGTTCTAGGAAATCGTGCATTCTTAATGGCTTTAGGAAAACTTATTCTGAAGAAGATCAAGTCAGAAAAATCCTTAATTCTCTAACTCCAGAACGGGATCAGAAAACGTTGGCGATTGAAGAGGCCAATAATATTAGTGAAATGAAAATTGAGGAGTTAATAGGTAATCAGATGTCGTTCGAAGTACAGTTACAAAAAAGAAAGGAGAATAAGCCAATAGAAAAGAAATTTATAGCATTCAAAGCAACAACTGACAGTTCCGATTCAAGCAGTGAGGATGATGAATAAATTGCCTTAATGACAAGGAATTTCAGAAAATTTATGAGATATAAAAGGAGAAATGATTTTCAGAAAAATAATCAAGGAAGCTCGGGAAGAAATGACAATAGATACTATAATTGAACCAAACCAGGTCATATAAAAAGGATGTATCCATATCCTGATAAATCGAATCAACAAACAGACAACAATTCGTCAAAGAAGAGGGAAAGGGAATACACAGCAACTTTAGATGACTCAGATTCATCATCAAGTGACGAAGAGCCAGAAACCAGAAATTCGAATATGTGCTTCACACCAATTCAGGATTCATAAGATATCGAAAAAATGGATCTAAAACACAGGTACGCCTTAATTAATAATTTTTGATTGAATTGGTTGAATGGATGTTTTGTTTGCTTGCCTTGTTTGAAATTTGAAATAATAATAATATAATTAATTTTAAAAAGTTTTAAAATTAACAACATCTCAGGAAATAATAAAATAGAAAATATAGAATATTAAAATAATAAAACAAAGTCAAAAAGCAACTTGTCTTTTTAAAACACACATATATGTCGACATGCATAAATGTACATATCGGTATATACACCAGAAATTGAAATTGAAATTTTGAATTTTAAAAGTTTAAACTTTCAAACTTCCCTCCATCTTTTCACAAACTCCCAAGGTTTGAAAAGGTGTCCTTCTACTTAGAAAGATGTGACCATTCACTCTTTATTTTTATCTATTCAATTCTATTCTCTCTACCTCTCATTCAAAATTCAAAACTACTTTCTTCATCTTATTCTCTTCAGAACTTATCTTTAATGGCTTCCTCAAGTACACCAAAGACCATTAGACTCGCTAAAACTCTCAAATGTCATCTCTACAACGATCCGGAGGCTATATAAGCAAATATTGATTATGTTGCTAATGGAAAAGTTAATACAGAATCTTTTGCTATCTTTGAAGATTTTTCTTCTTATTATCTTCATTCTCTTTTTGAACAAAATGGTTTTGGCTATCGTGAAAATTAGTTAATGGCATCAAGAACTTCCCCTTTCTTCCTCTTCGATTCTCTCCACCACCTTTTCCTCTGCACTCTCTTGTCTTTCTCTCCCCTCTTTTTCTTTGTTCTAACTTACGCCTGCGTTAGTTTTTCATGAGACCTTACTTTATCGTCTCTACTGAAAACGCTAGTTACTTTTTGACCCCAGCTTTATCTGTCCTCTCAACAGCTTCCTTTTACCTCTCTCCTGTCTACCATCTCCCATATGCCGCGGTGGCCTTTCCAGATTCACTCGAGATTAGATGTTGCTAGCACAGTTATGTTCTTATCACTCGTAAATGTACAATTACCATAATGAGCAACGTTAGGTGACCCAGTGTTTTGTGTTGTTCATTTATCGGTGATATTGTCCGATTTTTAGTGTTTTGATTTGTTCCCCTGTTTTGGTCTCATCTGTTAATGGTCTGTCTTGGTTGTGGTTTCGGATTGACGAGCGAGGGATTGTCTGGCTAACGCGGAGTATAGCCAATGCATAAATTACTGATGATTCTTTTCAATTACGCGACTTGTTGTGATATTGATGTAACAACCCAGAATTTAGGGCCAATTTAAAATTTTCATTTTAGAGATTTTAGGGGTGTTTAAATATTTAAAATAAATTATTTCAAATAAAAATGAATGGAAATTTATTTTGAGCAAAGTTAATGCAAATATATTCAAATAAATTACATAAAGAATTAGAAATAGGAAGGTAGTTGGAAAAGTCAAACTTGAACTTTGACTAACTACACAGGATGCAGAATAAACCGGATTTTGATGAAACGAAAAATATTTAAATTTGTTAATGAATATCTTTCTAACGAATCTAAAAAATCGAAGTTTCATAGCAGAAATCAAAAGTTATGGCCAAATGAATTTTCAGAAAGGTCGCTATAGAGAATATATCGCCCTTGAAAATAGACATTTTGCATACGACCTCGGAATTCGACGAAACCACTTTTGTTGGATCCGGGATGTAAAATTATTGCTAGGTTTCAAATTTCATGATTTTTGAAGTTAATATGTGAGCGTGGCAAAGGAAAATGTGTTTTGGTCAATTTCAGTTATAATGGATCGACCAGAAAATAGCCATTTTTCAAACAGTCTCAGAATTCGACGAAATAAATTTTGTTAGGATCGTATCATCATAAGAAAGCCAAAAATAATTTTTCTGGATTTTTCTAACTTCGTATGTGACCCCGGTAAAATCAGAAAGTACATTCGAATTAAAAATAAAAGAATTAATTGGAAAATAAAGAAAACACACTGTAAACTTCAGAATTGGACTTCGGCAATAGCGCCATTGCGTTCAGAAGGCGTCAAAACCTATTGTTCGACAGTCGTTGAGCGCGAATTGGAGTTCGAATGAAAAAACCATATTTTCCGGAATTAAATAAATAAAATAGAAAATAGGTGGAAAATACTAGTATATATACGGCCGTACCTTCTCCTTCTTCTTCCTGATCGCGTCGAACCCATAGCCCCCCCCCCCCCCGCCTCTTCGAAATTTCCTCTCCATTTCCCATCAATCCACTCACAATTAGACTTAGTCGTAGTTGAACTTTTTGAAGCTCTTCCCTTCCTCTCCAATCTCCGACAAGTTTCATTCGATTTCACGCCCCGTAGCTCTCGAATTTCGAGCCCCAACCCGCGACATTAAAACCGCCTCCGCCCCCTGCACAGGCCGCCGCACCCCCCTATTTTCCCGGCGTGGATGCGCCTCTCGTAGCTCTCCAATCTCCCGCAAACCGTTCGCAAAACCATCGACTACAGCTCCCGAAATCTGGATTCAAAGTTTTGAACTTTTCTGAAAATTTAAGGTATGAATATTTCAAATTTTGTGATGCTTTTAAGCGTTACAGCGACAGTTGTTAAAAGTCAGTTCTGATTTATTTGTATGAACTTCGAATTGAAATCTTTCAGATCCGTAACTGTCGTGACTTTGAACACGAAATCTGATCAAATCTGAACCTTCCTTCCAGTCCCGAACTGGTGACAATTTATTTTTAATATAATTTAATTAATTTAATTATTATTATTGTTGCGTTATGTGAAATTGAAAATCAAACAAGTAGACCTGCGATGAATGTTGCCATGGGATGGATTCAAATTGTTGTGATGCTATGATTTTAGATCCGTTATTTTAATCATAGATCTGTTAATTAAAAACATAGATCGGTAGGAAAAATTAGATTTTTCCTCGTTTAAATTTGTTGAAGTATGCCTTATGGATATGAATCATGTATAAATCTATCATCATATACATCGTTATGTAATTCACCTCATTTTAACGTGAATTAAAGTAGGAATTTACATCGTTGTGAAATTTACATCGTTATGCAACTTACATTATTTTATTGTGAATTAAAGTAGGAATTCATATCGTTATGAAATTTACATCAATATGCAATTTACATTATTTTTATTGTGAAGTAAAGTAGAGGATTTACATTTTTATAATGTTAAATTAAAGTAGATTTTGCATGGTGGTAAAAATTACATTTTTCTTTGTAATTAACATGTGAATTTAATCGTATGTTAAAATTTACATTTTTTATATGTAAATTATATAGGGAATTACACCGTAGGATAAAATTTACATTTTTATGTGTAATTAAAATATGAATTTACATTGTGTGTTAATTATTACATTTTTATATGTAATGTCTATAGGAAAGTATACCGTACGACAAAAACTACATTTTTCTGTGAAATTAAAGGATGCATTTCCATCATATGATAGAATTCACATTTTTTTATATATGTAACGTAGAATGAGAATGAACATTAGAAATAAAATTTATTTATTTTATATGTAATAAGATGTAGGAATGGGGCTTGAGATTAAAAATCATATTTTTACAATGTAAATTGGAAGTAGAGTTTGCATTGTAATTAAAAATCATATTTTTACAATGTAAATAAGAAGTAGAGTTTGCATTGTAATTAAAAATCATATTTTTACAATGTAAATAGGAAGTAGAGTTTGCATTGTAATTAAAAATCATATTGTAAATAGGAAGTAGAGTTTGCATTGTAATTAAAAATCATATTTTTACAATGTAAATAGGAAGTAGAGTTTGCATTGTAATTAAAAATCATATTTTTACAATGTGAATTAGAAGTAGAGTTTGCATTGTAATTAAAAATCATATTTTTACAATGTAAATAGGAAGTAGAGTTTGCATTGTAATTAAAAATCATATTTTTACAATGTAAATAGGAAGTAGAGTTTGCATTGTAATTAAAAATCATATTTTTTCAATGTAAATAGGAAGTAGAGTTTGCATTGTAATTAAAAATCATATTTTTACAATGTGAATTAGAAGTATAGTTTGCATTATAATTAAAAGTTATATTTTTACAATGTAAATAGGGAATAGAGTTTGCTTTGTAATTAAACATACATTTTTATATATAAATTTAGAATAGGATTCACTGCAAATATAAGTTACATTTTTATTATGTAACTATGATGAGAATGTACATTGAATTTGAAATTTACATTTTTATATGTAATTTAAAAGTAGGATTTTGGATGTATCAAAATTTACATTATTACATGTAAAAAAAAAATAGGAATTTACATAGGAATTAAATTTACATTTTTTTTATGTAAATAAAAAGGATGGAATTTACATTTTAAATGTAAGTAAAAGAATGAATTTAGGATGCGGTAATATTATCTTCATTTTCAAATGAATTAAAATTTAGTGAGTATCCGTAATTGTGTAGAGCGTTGTTTTAATCAAACGACGTTATTACGATTCAATGATTATATATATTTAAAAATATAATTAAAATTAAACAAATAGGGCGGGGTAGTTCGCGTTTTGAAATCGTACCTTTAAAGGACTATAAAGAAGATCCGAGCATCGGATTTTCTTGAAACTGAAACCGTTAGGACCGTCTTGGAAGAATCTTTCCGACGATATATATTACGTTAAGATCCAACGGTTAGATTCTGACAAATGTAAAAATCAAAATTGGTTGAATGCAGCGCCAAAGTCGCCCATTGACTTAAGGCGTTGTTATACAAAATTTAATTATTTTAAATAATTAAAATAGAAATGAATCGTTAATAAAAATAATTATTAATGTATAAGAAGGATTTTAAATATATATATATATATATTGTAACAACCCGTATTTTCAATAACCTGTAATAACATAAATCGAGGCAGAATTTAATTCTAAAATGGGAATCAAGGGAAACGGGCTATGCCATTGTGTTCGTCTCGGAAAAATACGCGAAATAGAGTCCGAGTTTTCGAAAATCGGAGTCCGTATGACCAAGATATGGCCTCGCGAAGTTTCACGAAAATTCCCAAATTAAAGTATACTTAATTAAGTGAAATGGGTTGTGTAGATATATATATATATATATATATTGATATATATATATATATATATAATTGAAAATTTAATAAATAAATATGCAAAAATGCTCAAAACAGCGAATTGGGAGAGGGGAATAACCGAACCGGCCGATTTTTGAAGTCGACCCGAGCCCGCTGGGTCGACTAGGGGTTAATCCAGGGTGTTTGGCTGTCAACCCGTGGGCCGATTCGCTCAAGTGCAGATTTTGCATTTGAATGGTTCTCATGGTCCATCTTTAATCTAAAGGCCCTAGATGGTTCCTACACTTGACTTCTTCCCCAAGACATGCTTTGATGGCTTGGATTGAATCTAGGGTTAATCCTATGGCCTAAAACACTTGCCTAATCTATAAATAAGACCCTAACCTACCCTAATTCATTCATAATTAAACCTAGTGACTAAACTATGGCAAAATGCTAGCTCTCATGGCCTCCACTAATTTTATGAAGAGGGTTGCATACTAATCACTCTCTAATCAACTTCTAATCCCTTCTTAGCATCTTAATCTTCTTCATTTGGTGTTCAAAGTTGCTAGTTGTGAGTTTCTATCACTTTGATGATCTTTTGGTAAACTAATTAGATGAGATGTGATGAGATTTATGGTTTTGTATGTGGGTTAATGAGCTTTGAATCATATGATATGATGTTAGCATTAATCTTATGTTTATGCATGTTGAGTATGTAAGCTTATGCAAGTTTAATATGATGTATGTTATGTTTGCATGATGCTAAATATGCAAGTTGTGGGCTATGTAATCATATGCATGTTATGCAAGTTCATGGTAATATGCTATGCAAGTTACATGTTTGTTAATATGCAAGTTACATGTTTGTTAATATGCAAGTTACATGTATGTAAATATGCAAGTTACATGTTTGTTAATATGCAAGTTACATGTATGTAAATATGCAAGTTACATGTTTGTTAATATGCAAGTTACATGTTTGTTAATATGCAAGTTACATGTATGTAAATATGCAAGTTACATGTTTCTTTATATGCAAGTTACATGTTTGTTAATATGCGAGTTACATGTATGTAAATATGCAAGTTACATGTTTATTAATATGCAAGTCCATGATGACACATTATGCAAGTCTATAAGCTAATATGCAAGTTTGTTATGCAAAATGAATATGTAAGTTATGTGACATATTATATGCAAGTTATGTGACATGTTATGCAAGTTCATATGCAAGTTATGTGTTTGTTAATATGCAAGATGGCACCTTTGAAACATGTTCATTCATATGCAAGTTGACACCTTTTATATGTGTTATATCATGAACGAAATTACGTGGGAACGATGGGGTAATTAAATGCATAAGTTAATAAGATTGTGTGAAATTAATATAATTATGCATAACACAAAATAAATAAACATAGTATGGGAATTTGCCTATTTGGTTAGGTGTACCCATACTATGTGTTGGGAATTTACCTATTGAGTTAGGTCTACCCCATGGGAATTTACCTATTAAGTTAGGTCTACCCATGTTAAGAAAACTTGATTAATTAGGGATAATTAATATAAAATTATGAGGGTGATTAATTAGGTGTAATTAATTGACTAAGACACGAGGTTGGACTCAGTTGTAGCGTAAAACTGCCCGGACCCAACCGGCTTAACCAGTTGCTACAAATGTTAGCCCAATGTGAGAGGTCTTAGGCACAAACTAAATACGTAATTAATGTAAAGACACGAGGTTAGACTCTGTTATGACATAAGGCTGCCCGGACCCAACCGGCTTAACCAGCGGTCATAAAAGACAGTCTAATGTGAGGGGTCTTTACAAAGGTTACGTTCTTAATTAATTAATTAAGAAACACTTAACCACATTAGCATGTAGAGGGACATGAGGGGTTAAGTGGGTGCCTCGGGTGGCATGAGAAAATCTAGTGGTTGCCTTGGGTGGCAATAGAAAATACGATTAGAATACTTAACCAAAATAGAACATGTAATTAAAACATGATTAAAGGGTTAAGTGGGATATACTAGAAAAAGGGACAAGCTTAGGTGGGTAGCTTGTGGAGGCCCATTTCAACCAGTAACCCATACGTATCTTTGTGGGCTCGACCCATGTCGAGGACGGGACACGCATACTGGGCTTGACTGTAAGAGGCAAACGGGTTAGCGGTGGCAACGCAAGTCCAACGGGCTTCATATGCGTGAGTGGGCCCGGGCTGGTAGGTAAGCCGTTGTTGCATCGAGTAGATATAAGCCGTGCACCTTTAGTTTCATCAGGTTGCCACATTGGGGAATGATACATCCCACGGTGGGGCCAGCACGGGTATCTACGTTAGGGAGCCGATCGAATGGGAAGTAGTGTGTACACCTAGTGGATTGTAGGGCCCCGTGGCGCCTACTTGGTCACCTAGGGGTACGCAGGTACTAATTAGTAAATTTTATAAGTCCTTGGGTGGGATCAACCTTTAAGTTAGGAACGACTGGTGTGGTGCAGTTTAGTAATTTACCTTAGGGAGGGTAGATGCGTCTTTATCCTTTATCTTCGTTTAGTTGACTGCTTAGGGTAGCCATTCATCCCTATATGTTACCGTATATCAGTTTATGTCTTCTCTGGTTACTTTAACAATTGTATTGTTAAAGTTATAGGACTCGCTCAGACTTATGTCTGACCCTGTTGTTTTTATCTTTTTCCCAACCCTCAGGTCCTACGGTGGATCCTAGCAGTAGTGGAGCTTGATCGGATTGCTGTTCCAGTCTTTAGGAGCTTGGATAGATGTAAAGCTCCAGTTATCCAGTTATCTTTTCTTTTGTTTGGCTATTGTATGAGAGTGGGATTATGTACTTCTTTATTTTGATGGATATTGTACTTGACCTTTATTGTGGTTTTATGATGTAACCAGACATGTTTTACTTCTGCTGTTATGAGATGATGTTTTAAAATTTCAAGTACTATTTATATCTGTCTTGTTGTAATTTTTCTGTTCTATATTCACTAAAATACTCCACCGATGCTATGGCATTCCCTTAGTGAGTGATCATAGCGGGAGTGGGGTGTTACACGTGGTATCAGAGCTTAAGGTTACCAGAACAGATAAAATTTTTGAGAAAAACTACTTTCTAAGAGTATTTTCGAAGAAAGTATTTTTAAAAGCATGTCTTCTAAGAGAAAAAGTTTTTGAAAAAGAAAAGCATAATCCCCAATAGCCATATCTTTATCTTTCGGAATCTCCTTTTTGAATCTTTCCTCTTTCGTTTCAGCATGGCTGAAGATCTTAACATCCCGGAGGGTTTAGTTATACCACTATGGTATAGGAGGCTAGGGCCGCGGCTGCGGGTCCGGCCAATGCTACTACACCAGAGACAACCGCTCCTCCTCCTCAGCCTAAAGTGGATAATTTTGCTAAGGTTTGCAAGGAGTTCAAGGCTATAGGAGGAAAACCTTTTCTTGGTTCAGAGACTTTCGTAGAGGCTAGAGATTGGCTTAAGGAAGTGGAAGAGTTGCTAGATATCTTTGAAGTGGAAGAGGGAAAGAAAGTCAAGTTGGCGGCTTGGTTAATGAAGGGAGAGGCCTCATTCTGGTGGGAGGTCACTAATGGAGAACGCCCTGTTGACTCTTGGGCAGATTTTAAGCAAAGGTTTGGGGCTAAGTTTCTCTCAAGGGCGGAAGAGAATCTGTTTATGGAGAAGTTCTTGAATTTGAAGCAAGGGAATCTCACGGTGAAAGAATATGTCAACAAATTCAATCAATTAGCAAGGTTTGGCATAGAGTTGGTGAATACACCGGAGAAGAAGGCTTTGAGGTTCGTTAGAGGCTTGAACGAACCATTGCAAGGAATAGCTATGACTCACATTCCTATGGGGGCCACTTTTGAGAAGCTTGTCTACATGGCACTTATGCATGAGGATGATAAGAATTCTAAGGCACCAGAGAAAAAGGGGGATCAGAAGAAACCGCAACAGCAACAACAAGGCAAGGGCGGAAAAGGCAATGGTGACAAAAAGAAGACGAAGAAGAAGTGCTTCAATTGTGGAACACCAGGACACCTCAGTAAGGATTGTCGCAAAAAGAAGAAGACCGGTTGCTTTCATTGTGGTGAAGCAGGGCATCTTGTGAAAAACTGCCCAAAGAAGGGGCAGAAGACGGGGTCTACCTCAGGAGGCCAGGTGCAAGCTCTTATAGCACCACCTCAGTCAGGGGGGCAAGTTCAGGTTCTCTCAGTTCCACCGATTCAGCAGAGAGGTAGAACTATTTCCGTTGAAAGTCTGGTTTTTCTGTTTGATCATCCAGTTCGTACTTTGTTTGACTCTGGCGCATCGCATTCTTTTATCTCATCATCGTTAGTTGAGTCACTGCACTTAGACACCAGTCTAGTTGATGATCCCTTGGTTGTCTCAAACCCAATTGGGGGCTCCATATATCTGTCTATGATATGTTTGGGTTTGAAGATTTCTATACTTAGCGTTGAGTTTAGATGTGATGCTTTTGTATTGGGCTTCACGGGCTATGGGTTGATCTTGGGCATGGACTGGTTATCCAGTAATGGTGCCGTTCTTGATTGCGAAAGGAGAGTTGTCAGGCTCATGACCCGCTTGGGTAACACTCTCGAGATCTCTTGCAATCCCATGGAATCTGTTTTGCTAAGTTATCTTGAATCGCTCGATGCTTCGGTCGAAAGTTTGTGTTCTGTCAGAGTAGTCCGGGAATATCCGGATGTGTTTGAAGAAGTAAAGGGTTTGCCTCCGAAGCGGGAGATAGATTTCCGAATTTATTTGGTGGATAATGCCAAACCAGTGTCTTTGCCAGTACGCCACATGGCTCCTCGTGAGAGAAGAGAACTTCATAAGCAAGTAGGGGAGTTGCTTGAGAAGGGGTTCATAAGGCGAAGTATATCGGAGTGGGGAGCTCCAGTAGTGTTTGCCACGAAGGCGGATGGGTCCCTCAGACTTTGTGTGGATTATAGGGAACTTAATAAGCTCACGAAGAAGAATAGACACCCATTACCGAGGATAGATGATCTCTTTGATCAGTTGGTTGGCGCGTCAGTATTTTCGCAGATGGACTTAGCTACAGGGTTTCATCAGTTAAGAGTGGCGGAGGACAGTATAGAGAAGACTGCTTTCCGGACTCCGGATGGTTTTTATGAGTGGCTAGTGATGCCATTTGGGTTGACAAACGCCCCCGCATACTTTGTTGATCTCATGAGTAGAGTGTTCAGAGAGTATCTGAATAAGTTTGTAGTAGTTTTTGTGGATGACATCTTGGTCTTTTCCAAGAATGAAGAAGAGCATGCCTTACATCTCAAGGAAGTGTTGGAGACTCTTCGAGCGCATAGTCTTAAAGCTAAATTCTCTAAATGCCATTTTTGGAGAAGAGAAGTGCGATTCTTAGGGCATGTGGTCTCTAAGGAAGGGATAGCTGTGGATCCCGCAAAGATAGTATCTATCCAGGATTGGAAAGTTCCTAGAAATGCTACCGAGGTAAGAAGTTTCTTGGGGTTGGCAGGATATTATAGGAAGTTCATCAAAGACTTCGCGAAGATATCAGCCCCATTAACCCGCTTGACGAAGAAGAATCTGGTTTTCTCATGGGATGTAGATTGTGATGATGCTTTCCGACGGTTAAAGAGAGCTTTGACCACCGCTCCAGTTTTAGTGCTTCCAGATGGGAGTAAGCCGTTTGTTGTTTATACCGATGCTTGTGGAACAGGATTAGGCGCAGTCTTGATGCAGGAGGGAAGGGTAATAGCCTATGGAGGGAGACAATTGAGAGTGCATGAGAAGAATTACCCTACCCATGATCTAGAGTTGGCCGCGATTGTTTTCGCACTTAAGTCTTGGCGCCATTATCTTCTTGGTGAGAGATTCGAGTTGTTCACCGACCATAAATCATTGAAGTACTTATTCTCTCAGAAGGATTTAAACTTAAGACAGCAAAGGTGGATGGAGTTCTTAGCATCCTATGATTTCGAGATAGCGTATACCCCTGGTAAGGGTAACGTGGTGGCAGACGCCTTAAGTAGAAAAAGGCTATCTTTGAGTCCATTGTTCGTGGAACGACGAAGCTTGGAGTTTCTTTCTTTGTTTGACTTCAGACCTTCTGTTGATTTTGTACCTGGTTTGTTGGCATCCTTGGAGGTTAGACCTACTCTTTTGAGACGGATTGGCGAGACTCAGCGAGACGACCCACAGTTGGTTGTGTTGGTAGAGAAGCTTATAAGAGGGGAGTCGTCCAGCCATTTGGGTAGATACACCATAGATGATAAGGGATGGTTGCATAGAGACGGTAGACTTTGTGTACCGCAAGATGAGGGTTTGAAGAAGGCTATTTTGGATGATGCACATCGTTCAAGAATGACTATTCATCCCGGTGGAGACAAAATGTACCAAGACATGAAGAGAGTTTTCTTCTGGGCCGGTATGAAGAAAGATGTGGCCGAGTATGTGGCTAGATGCTTAGTGTGCCAACAAGTTAAAGTGGAGCAAAGGAAACCCGGTGGGTTGCTACACCCATTGGAAGTTCCACAGTGGAAGTGGGATAGTGTCTCGATGGATTTCATCGACGGGTTACCGAGATCGAGGAAGGGCAATACGGGAATTTGGGTTGTGGTAGACAGACTTACCAAGAGTGCCCATTTTATACCCGTAAAGAGTAAGAGGACCGCTCCATGGCTTGCTTCAGTCTATGTTAGAGAGATTGTTAGATTGCATGGCGTACCATCCAGCATTGTGAGTGATCGAGATCCTATTTTCACTAGTGAGTTTTGGAGAAGTTTGCAAGAGGCGGTAGGGACTCAGTTGTGTTTGAGCACCGCATATCATCCTCAGACGGACGGTCAGACCGAGAGGGTGAACCGTATCTTAGAAGATCTTTTAAGGCTTTGTATCTTGGATTTTGGAGGTACATGGGAAGAACATCTTCCTTTGGTGGAGTTCGCATATAATAACAGCTTTCAGTCCAGTATTGGTATGGCTCCTTTCGAAGCTCTTTATGGAAGGCCTTGTCGATCTCCTACATGTTGGTGGGAATCTACGGATAAGATCTTGCTTGGGCCGGATATGGTTAGAGAGACTTCATAGAAGATTGATTTAATTCGAAAAAGGATGAAAGCAGCGCAAGATAGACAGAAATCTTATGCGGATCGGAGAAGGACGGATCTTGAGTTTGAGGTTGGGGACATGGTTTTTGTCAAAGTATCTCCATTGAGAAATGTTGTTCGCTTTGGGTCCGTAGGGAAGTTAGCACCGAGATTTGTTGGGCCGTTTCCTATTAAGGAAAGGATTGGACGGATGGCATATAGGGTGGAGTTGCCCGACAAACTTAGTGGTGTTCATGATGTATTCCATGTATCACATTTGAGGAAGTGCTTACATGAGACCGCGGAGGTGGTAGAGCCGAGCTTGCTTAGAGATGTAGAGGTAGAGCGTGATGCGACGATTCGACGAGCTCCTACTCGCATCCTTGGGTCAGAAACTAGGAAGTTGAGGAACAGAGAAGTTCAGCTAGTTAAAGTGCAATGGGGAGATGACGAAAGCAATGCTACTTGGGAGACGGAAGCAAAGATGCGTTCTTTGTATCCATTTCTTTTTGAGAGTATGTCTTTTAACTTCTCCTTTATTGCTTGTCTAGTACTTATCTTATCTTTAGTATATCCTCTCGCTAATACCTATGACCTTTAGATAGGGTAAAACCTATGGTTGAAACATGTGTTTGAAACATGTTATGGTTGATGGATGCATATGGATGCAATTGTTTGCTAGTGGTTGCTCGTGGATGCATATACACACACATTAGGCACTAGATCGGCTCAGTCACTTCATGTTGCATATTGCATAAATGGATGTGGTAGTTAGATTGATGGATGTATCATGGCTGTGTTATCATATGGATGATGCATTTTTGTGTATGGTTGTGCACGCATGTAGAAATTTGTATGTGTCAATAGGGTTTCGCATACATATTGGATGCATGGCACTATCATGGTTTGCATTAAGGAGGTTTACTGTATCAGTAACCGCCTGATTTTCGCATTAGGTAAGTACATATACACACACTTTTGCATATATCCATCCAGCATTTAGAATCTTGTAAGGACAATGATTGCTCGTGGATGATGCTTTGAGTAGATGGATGATTGGATGGTAGGATACGTTCTTCCTAACTTGAAGATTTCGGGGACGAAATCCTTTAAGGAGGGGAGAATGTAACAACCCGTATTTTCAATAACCTGTAATAACATAAATCGAGGCAGAATTTAATTCTAAAATGGGAATCAAGGGAAACGGGCTATGCCATTGTGTTCGTCTCGGAAAAATACGCGAAATAGAGTCCGAGTTTTCGAAAATCGGAGTCCGTATGACCAAGATATGGCCTCGCGAAGTTTCACGAAAATTCCCAAATTAAAGTATACTTAATTAAGTGAAATGGGTTGTGTAGATATATATATATATATATATATTGATATATATATATATATATAATTGAAAATTTAATAAATAAATATGCAAAAATGCTCAAAACAGCGAATTGGGAGAGGGGAATAACCGAACCGGCCGATTTTTGAAGTCGACCCGAGCCCGCTGGGTCGACTAGGGGTTAATCCAGGGTGTTTGGCTGTCAACCCGTGGGCCGATTCGCTCAAGTGCAGATTTTGCATTTGAATGGTTCTCATGGTCCATCTTTAATCTAAAGGCCCTAGATGGTTCCTACACTTGACTTCTTCCCCAAGACATGCTTTGATGGCTTGGATTGAATCTAGGGTTAATCCTATGGCCTAAAACACTTGCCTAATCTATAAATAAGACCCTAACCTACCCTAATTCATTCATAATTAAACCTAGTGACTAAACTATGGCAAAATGCTAGCTCTCATGGCCTCCACTAATTTTATGAAGAGGGTTGCATACTAATCACTCTCTAATCAACTTCTAATCCCTTCTTAGCATCTTAATCTTCTTCATTTGGTGTTCAAAGTTGCTAGTTGTGAGTTTCTATCACTTTGATGATCTTTTGGTAAACTAATTAGATGAGA
This sequence comes from Allium sativum, assembly GCA_030737875.1. Classification (NCBI taxonomy): domain Eukaryota; kingdom Viridiplantae; phylum Streptophyta; class Magnoliopsida; order Asparagales; family Amaryllidaceae; genus Allium; species Allium sativum. The sequence continues at coordinate 389,887,115 of CM060921.1, forward strand.
TGTGATGAGATTTATGGTTTTGTATGTGGGTTAATGAGCTTTGAATCATATGATATGATGTTAGCATTAATCTTATGTTTATGCATGTTGAGTATGTAAGCTTATGCAAGTTTAATATGATGTATGTTATGTTTGCATGATGCTAAATATGCAAGTTGTGGGCTATGTAATCATATGCATGTTATGCAAGTTCATGGTAATATGCTATGCAAGTTACATGTTTGTTAATATGCAAGTTACATGTTTGTTAATATGCAAGTTACATGTATGTAAATATGCAAGTTACATGTTTGTTAATATGCAAGTTACATGTATGTAAATATGCAAGTTACATGTTTGTTAATATGCAAGTTACATGTTTGTTAATATGCAAGTTACATGTATGTAAATATGCAAGTTACATGTTTCTTTATATGCAAGTTACATGTTTGTTAATATGCGAGTTACATGTATGTAAATATGCAAGTTACATGTTTATTAATATGCAAGTCCATGATGACACATTATGCAAGTCTATAAGCTAATATGCAAGTTTGTTATGCAAAATGAATATGTAAGTTATGTGACATATTATATGCAAGTTATGTGACATGTTATGCAAGTTCATATGCAAGTTATGTGTTTGTTAATATGCAAGATGGCACCTTTGAAACATGTTCATTCATATGCAAGTTGACACCTTTTATATGTGTTATATCATGAACGAAATTACGTGGGAACGATGGGGTAATTAAATGCATAAGTTAATAAGATTGTGTGAAATTAATATAATTATGCATAACACAAAATAAATAAACATAGTATGGGAATTTGCCTATTTGGTTAGGTGTACCCATACTATGTGTTGGGAATTTACCTATTGAGTTAGGTCTACCCCATGGGAATTTACCTATTAAGTTAGGTCTACCCATGTTAAGAAAACTTGATTAATTAGGGATAATTAATATAAAATTATGAGGGTGATTAATTAGGTGTAATTAATTGACTAAGACACGAGGTTGGACTCAGTTGTAGCGTAAAACTGCCCGGACCCAACCGGCTTAACCAGTTGCTACAAATGTTAGCCCAATGTGAGAGGTCTTAGGCACAAACTAAATACGTAATTAATGTAAAGACACGAGGTTAGACTCTGTTATGACATAAGGCTGCCCGGACCCAACCGGCTTAACCAGCGGTCATAAAAGACAGTCTAATGTGAGGGGTCTTTACAAAGGTTACGTTCTTAATTAATTAATTAAGAAACACTTAACCACATTAGCATGTAGAGGGACATGAGGGGTTAAGTGGGTGCCTCGGGTGGCATGAGAAAATCTAGTGGTTGCCTTGGGTGGCAATAGAAAATACGATTAGAATACTTAACCAAAATAGAACATGTAATTAAAACATGATTAAAGGGTTAAGTGGGATATACTAGAAAAAGGGACAAGCTTAGGTGGGTAGCTTGTGGAGGCCCATTTCAACCAGTAACCCATACGTATCTTTGTGGGCTCGACCCATGTCGAGGACGGGACACGCATACTGGGCTTGACTGTAAGAGGCAAACGGGTTAGCGGTGGCAACGCAAGTCCAACGGGCTTCATATGCGTGAGTGGGCCCGGGCTGGTAGGTAAGCCGTTGTTGCATCGAGTAGATATAAGCCGTGCACCTTTAGTTTCATCAGGTTGCCACATTGGGGAATGATACATCCCACGGTGGGGCCAGCACGGGTATCTACGTTAGGGAGCCGATCGAATGGGAAGTAGTGTGTACACCTAGTGGATTGTAGGGCCCCGTGGCGCCTACTTGGTCACCTAGGGGTACGCAGGTACTAATTAGTAAATTTTATAAGTCCTTGGGTGGGATCAACCTTTAAGTTAGGAACGACTGGTGTGGTGCAGTTTAGTAATTTACCTTAGGGAGGGTAGATGCGTCTTTATCCTTTATCTTCGTTTAGTTGACTGCTTAGGGTAGCAATTCATCCCTATATGTTACCGTATATCAGTTTATGTCTTCTCTGGTTACTTTAACAATTGTATTGTTAAAGTTATAGGACTCGCTCAGACTTATGTCTGACCCTGTTGTTTTTATCTTTTTCCCAACCCTCAGGTCCTACGGTGGATCCTAGCAGTAGTGGAGCTTGATCGGATTGCTGTTCCAGTCTTTAGGAGCTTGGATAGATGTAAAGCTCCAGTTATCCAGTTATCTTTTCTTTTGTTTGGCTATTGTATGAGAGTGGGATTATGTACTTCTTTATTTTGATGGATATTGTACTTGACCTTTATTGTGGTTTTATGATGTAACCAGACATGTTTTACTTCCGCTGTTATGAGATGATGTTTTAAAATTTCAAGTACTATTTATATCTGTCTTGTTGTAATTTTTCTGTTCTATATTCACTAAAATACTCCACCGATGCTATGGCATTCCCTTAGTGAGTGATCATAGCGGGAGTGGGGTGTTACATATATATACGAGGATTATTTGGAAAGTCCGAGTTCTTTCATTCTAAATAATCAAAACGACGTTAATTGAAGTATGAAGATGGCGTATGAAGACAGTAAATCCTCCCTCGAATGGACAACGATCGAGGCACTGATTTGACTTGCTCCGAATTCAAGGGTCACGGTCATTGCCCAGACGTACGTGTTGATTTCACGGGTTTGGCTTTTGCTCAGACCCAGAGCATAAGCTAATAAATGGATTGTGTGTCTGACATCATACTTTATCAAATATCATGTTATTGATCTTTTGTCGAAGGTATGGATGTTTGGTGGCGGGGAATTTATTCTCTTGCTTAACACCCGTTCATATATTTCTTCAAAGGATTGATAGTACGATATGGAGTGATGATGTGGCATGCTAAGAGGCATAGGATCAAGGTTTTGTTGAAAAGCAGGCCTTGTGGGACGATCAAAGCATAGTCTGTTTAGGCATAGCTTTGTGTACAGCGTGACTTCACGAACCTCACACACCGGCGGAGTCTAAAACGGGAGAAGGGAACGCAGGGAGAGCAGCACGTTTCTTTCTAGCTAGAAGTGGTGATTGGGTTTTAACACGGCCCAACATTTTACTTATGTGGATGATGGAATGAGGCGCCTCGGATGATAGGTCCTATAGGACTGGGAAACGTGTGTTCAGGAATAACTAATTCGCAACTCGTATGGTGGACCGGCCCTGCAGCTTTCCAAGGGTTCACTGCGGGGGATCCTGAGACATTAGCTCGAGTGCCTCGAATCAGTAGGAGCTCCTCCCTAGCCTTGACTCATGATGGAAACCAAAATCCAAATACGACCCTACGAATTTGATTGTATTACTAGTATGGAGGCATAGTAGTATGGGTACTATTCTTCCTAGGATTTATACATTTACTTTGAAATGTTTTGATATATACTAATAATAATATTAAACTCGTATTTGCCGTATTTAGCATGTTTAATCACTATAAGGTAAAACCCTATCCTCTGGTTTGTGTTGCATTGTGTGATGGGACCTGGGTCTTATGGTGATTCCATTTTTCTAAAAAGCATAACGTTGTTGTACGATTCACTTATCATTTATTCTGACACTTTTATGCATGGCAATCCATAGAGAAACCCGTTCCGCATTAGCGGCGTGGTCTTTGGATTTGACCTATTAATAGTGATTAATTAGTTAAGAATTCTCACACCAGTCCCACGACTGACCCGTTGTTTGTTTCCACCTTTTTGCAAACTCGGGTGCCCTCATCTCTACACGGGCAGCTAAGTAAACAGGTTTATTCTTCGCTTGGAGTCTTTTCTTTGGAGCTGCTTATTATTTTCCTTGGATTTGCTATCGTGGAGAGGTGAGGACTTGGAGTTTGAAGACATCTATCATTCGCTACTATTGCATTTCTCTTTTTAATTCCAGACATTAAACTTGGTTTATTCCACGTTGTTTAAGTGGGAGTTGGAACTTATTTCTTTTTCTGCAAACTTGATGTAATAATTTAGAATTCTGTGACTGTGGATTTTCTGTGGTTGATGACATTATATTTCCGCTGCTATGATGTTGTTACTCTATGAATTTCTTATGCTATGTTGTATCTGTGATATGTATTATTGTATTTATGTTGTATTCCAAATGATTATTCCTTACTTTCATTCCGTGGAAGTTTGGGATTATCACAGTTGGTATCAGAGCTTTGGATAAACTTAGCTTTGGAATATAACATATTTATGATAATTCGTTTACATAGAATCACAATATTCTATGGCGAACATTTCCTGAGATTCATAATAGACAGTCACTTTATCATCATCTTTTCATTCATCCTTCTATCTTTTCTATCTATTTGAATCACCATTACAATTATTCTGACTCTTTCCTTGATCATACAGAACCAACTAAAAATGAGTACTTGTGCCGCTAGAACTGCTAGAGTTAGAACAAAGGGGCAAAATGTTATTGGAACCGAGGAGCCCGCAGTTCAACAACCACCACCGCAGCCCTTTGACTTGGTGAGGGTAGTGAAGGATTTTAAGAAATTAGATGGAGTTCCGTTCGCAGGTACGGAGACCGTGATACAAGCTCAGGCATGGCTTAAGAATTGTGAAAAGATATTTAGAGCGTTAGAACTGGAAGATCAAAAGAAGAGATTTGTGGCTTCATGGATGCTCCAGGACGAAGCACAGCTTTGGTGGGAAGAGGTCAATATAGGAGGTGATGAAGAAAATATGACTTGGACCAAATTTAAAGAGCTGTTTAATGAAGAGTATACTGCAAGGCAAGAGGTGGAAAGGCTTCATGATGAGTTTACCCGTCGCTATGAAGAAAAAAACAAGAAGAGTTCACAGCAAGATAGAGAAAGGGGCTAGGCCAACAATAATAAAGGGAAGCAACCCAAGAAGAAGACTGAAGGAAGTGGTTCTGGAGCCGCTAAGACTCATGATATGACTAAGCTGCAATGCTACCACTGCCAGAAATTTGGGCACTACAGCAAGGACTACGGGAATCCAAAGAAGGCCAGAAGGGAGGACACTAGAAGATGCTATAACTACCATAAAAAGGGTCACATCAAACTTAATTGTCCACTATTGAGGAGTTCCCAAGTTGCCTATGTGTACGAGGGAGCAAGTACACCATCTTCTTCCACACCTACTTCTTCTGAAGGAGCAGGTAAGTCTGATGTTTTAGGAGGTACGCTTAAGAATATTTCACATTCCCTGAGTTGGTTCCTACCCTTATATTCTTTTTCCTTTTCGAGGACGAAAAGTTCTTAAGCGGGGGAGATTGTAACAACCCAGAATTTGGGGCCAATTTAAAATTTTCATTTTAGAGATTTTAGGGGTGTTTAAATATTTAAAATAAATTATTTCAAATAAAAATGAATGGAAATTTATTTTGAGCAAAGTTAATGCAAATATATTCAAATAAATTACATAAAGAATTAGAAATAGGAAGGTAGTTGGAAAAGTCAAACTTGAACTTTGACTAACTACACAGGATGCGGAATAAACCGTATTTTGATGGAACGAAAAATATTTAAATCTGTTAATGAATATCTTTCTAACGAATCTGAAAAATCGAAGTTTCATAGCAGAAATCAAAAGTTATGGTCAAATGAATTTTCAGAAAGGTCGCTATAGAGAATATATCGCCCTTGAAAATAGTCATTTTGCATACGACCTCGGAATTCGACGAAACCACTTTTGTTGGATCCGAGATGTAAAATTATTGCTAGGTTTCAAATTTCATGATTTTTGAAGTTAATATGTGATCGTCGCAAAGGAAAATGTGTTTTGGTCAATTTCAGTTATATTAGATCGACCAGAAAATAGCCATTTTTCAAACAGTCTCAGAATTCGACGAAATAAATTTTGTTAGGATCGTATCATCATAAGAAAGCCGAAAATAATTTTTCTGGATTTTTCTGACTTCGTAAGTGACCCCGGTAAAATTAGAAAGTACGTTCGAATTAAAAATAAAAGAATTAATTTGAAAATAAAGAAAACACATTGTAAACTTCAGAATTGGACTTCGGCAATAGCGCCATTGCGTTCAGAGGGCGTCAAAACCTATTGTTCGACAGTCGTTGAGCGCGAATTGGAGTTCGAACGAAAAAACCCTGTTTTCTGAATTAATTAAATTAAATAAAATAGAAAATAGGTGGAAAATACTAGTATATATACGGCCGTACCTTCTACTTCTTCTTCCTGATCGCGTCGAACCCATAACCCCCCCCCCCCCCCCTTATAAATTTCCTCTCCATTTTCCCATCAATCCACTCACAATTAGACTTAGCCGTAGTTGAGCTTTTTGAAGCTCTTCCCTTCCTCTCCAATCTCCGACAAGTTTCATTCGATTTCACGCCCCGTAGCTCTCGAATTTCGAGCCCCAATCCGCGACATTAAAACCGCCGCCGCCCCCTGCACAGGCCGCCGCACCCCCTATTTTCCCGACGTGAATGCGCCTCTCGTAGCTCTCCAATCTCCCGCAAACCGTTCGCAAAACCATCGACTACAGCTCCCGAAATCTGGATTCAAAGTTTTGAACTTTTCTGAAAATTTAAGGTATGAATATTTCAGATTTTGTGACGCTTTTAAGCGTTACAGCGACAGTTGTTAAAAGTCAGTTCTGATTTATTTGTATGAACTTCGAATTGAAATCTTTCAGATCCGTAACTGTCGTGACTTTGAACACGAAATCTGATCAAATCCGAACCTTCCTTCCAGTCCCGAACTGGTGACAATTTATTTTTAATATAATTTAATTAATTTAATTATTATTATTGTTGCGTTATGTGAAATTGAAAATCAAACAAGTAGACCTGCGATGAATGTTGCCATGGGATGGATTCAAATTGTTGTGATGCTATGATTTTAGATCTGTTATTTTAATCATAGATCTGTTAATTAAAAACATAGATCGGTAGGAAAAATTAGATTTTTCCTCGTTTAAATTTGTTGAAGTATGCCTTATGGATATGAATCATGTATAAATCTATCATCATATACATCGTTATGTAATTCACCTCATTTTAACGTGAATTAAAGTAGGAATTTACATCGTTGTGAAATTTAAATCGTTATGCAACTTACATTATTTTATTGTGAATTAAAGTAGGAATTCATATCGTTATGAAATTTACATCAATATGCAATTTACATTATTTTTATTGTGAAGTAAAGTAGAGGATTTACATTTTTATAATGTTAAATTAAAGTAGATTTTGCATGGTGGTAAAAATTACATTTTTCTTTGTAATTAACATGTGAATTTAATCGTATGTTAAAATTTACATTTTTTATATGTAAATTATATAGGGAATTACACCGTAGGATAAAATTTACATTTTTATGTGTAATTAAAATATGAATTTACATTGTGTGTTAATTATTACATTTTTATATGTAATGTCTATAGGAAAGTATACCGTACGACAAAAACTACATTTTTCTGTGAAATTAAAGGATGCATTTCCATCGTATGATAGAATTCACATTTTTTTTATATATGTAACGTAGAATGAGAATGAACATTAGAAATAAAATTTATTTATTTTTATGTAATAAGATGTAGGAATGGGGCTTGAGATTAAAAATCATATTTTTACAATGTAAATGGGAAGTAGAGTTTGCATTGTAATTAAAAATCATATTTTTACAATGTAAATAAGAAGTAGAGTTTGCATTGTAATTAAAAATCATATTTTTACAATGTAAATAGGAAGTAGAGTTTGCATTGTAATTAAAAATCATATTGTAAATAGGAAGCAGAGTTTGCATTGTAATTAAAAATCATATTTTTACAATGTAAATAGGAAGTAGAGTTTGCATTGTAATTAAAAATCATATTTTTACAATGTGAAATCAGAAGTAGAGTTTGCATTGTAATTAAAAATCATATTTTTACAATGTAAATAGGAAGTAGAGTTTGCATTGTAATTAAAAATCATATTTTTACAATGTAAATATGAAGTAGAGTTTGCATTGTAATTAAAAATCATATTTTTTCAATGTAAATAGGAAGTAGAGTTTGCATTGTAATTAAAAATCATATTTTTACAATGTGAATTAGAAGTATAGTTTGCATTATAATTAAAAGTTATATTTTTACAATGTAAATAGGGAATAGAGTTTGCTTTGTAATTAAACATACATTTTTATATATAAATTTAGTATAGGATTCACTACAAATATAAGTTACATTTTTATTATGTAACTATGATGAGAATGTACATTGAATTTGAAATTTACATTTTTATATGTAATTTAAAAGTAGGATTTTGGATGTATCAAAATTTACATTATTACATGTAAAAAAAAAATAGGAATTTACATAGGAATTAAATTTACATTTTTTTTATGTAAATAAAAAGGATGGAATTTACATTTTAAATGTAAGTAAAAGAATGAATTTAGGATGCGGTAATATTATCTTCATTTTCAAATGAATTAAAATTTAGTGAGTATCGGTAATTGTGTAGAGCGTTGTTTTAATCAAACGACGTTATTACGATTCAATGATTATATATATTTATAAATATAATTAAAATTAAACGAATAGGGCGGGGTAGTTCGCGTTTTGAAATCGTACCTTTAAAGGACTATACAAGAAGATCCGAGCATCGGATTTTCTTGAAACTGAAACCGTTAGGACCGTCTTGGAAGAATCTTTCCGACGATATATATTACGTTAAGATCCAACGGTTAGATTCTGACAAATGTAAAAATCAAAATTGGTTGAATGCAGTGCCAAAGTCTCCCATTGACTTAAGGCGTTGTTATACAAAATTTAATTATTTTAAATAATTAAAATAAAAATGAATCGTTAATAAAAATAATTATTAATGTATAAGAAGGATTTTAAATATATATATATATATATATATATATATTCGAGGATTATTTGGAAAGTCCGAGTTCTTTCATTCTAAATAATCAAAACGACGTTAATTGAAGTATGAAGATGGCGTATGAAGACAATAAATCCTCCCTCGAATGGACAACGATCGAGGCACTGATTTGACTTGCTCCGAATTCAAGTGTCACGGTCATTGCCCAGACGTACGTGTTGATTTCACGGGTTTGGCTTTTGCTCAGACCCAGAGCATAAGCTAATAAATGGATTGTGTGTCTGACATCATACTTTATCAAATATCATGTTATTGATCTTTTGTCGAAGGTATGGATGTTTGGTGGCGAGGAATTTATTCTCTTGCTTAACACCCGTTCATATATTTCTTCAAAGGATTGATAGTACGATATGGAGTGATGATGTGGCATGCTAAGAGGCATAGGATCAAGGTTTTGTTGAAAAGCAGGCCTTGTGGGACGATCAAAGCATAGTCTGTTTAGGCATAGCTTTGTGTACAGCGTGACTTCACGAGCCTCACACACCGGCGGAGTCTAAAACGGGAGAAGGGAACGCAGGGAGAGCAGCACGTTTCTTTCTAGCTAGAAGTGGTGATTGGGTTTTAACACGGCCCAACATTTTACTTATGTGGATGATGGAATGAGGCGCCTCGGATGATAGGTCCTATAGGACTGGGAAACGTGTGTTCAGGAATAACTAATCCGCAACTCGTATGGTGGACCGGCCCTGCAGCTTTCCAAGGGTTCACTGCGGGGGATCCTGAGACATTAGCTCGAGTGCCTCGAATCAGTAGGAGCTCCTCCCTAGCCTTGACTCATGATGGAAACCAAAATCCAAATACGACCCTACGAATTTGATTGTATTACTAGTATGGAGGCATAGTAGTATGGGATACTATTCTTCCCAGGATTTATACATTTACTTTGAAATGTTTTGATATATACTAATAATAATATTAAACTCGTATTTGCCGTATTTAGCATGTTTAATCACTATAAGGTAAAACCCTATCCACTGGTTTGTGTTGCATTGTGTGATGGGACATGGGTCTTATGGTGATTCCATTTTTCTAAAAAGCATAACGTTGTTGTACGATTCACTTATCATTTATTCTGACACTTTTATGCACGGCAATCCATTAGAGAAACCCATTACGCATTAGCGGCGTGGTCTTTGGATTTGACCTATTAATAGTGATTAATTAGTTAAGAATTCTCACACCAGTCCCACGACTGACCCATTGTTTGTATCCACCTTTTTGCAAACTCGGGTGCCCTCCTCTCTACACGGGCAGCCAAGTAAACAGGTTTATTCTTCGCTTGGAGTCTTTTCTTTGGAGCTGCTTATTATTTTCCTTGGATTTGCTGTCGTGGAGAGGTGAGGACTTGGAGTTTGAAGACATCTATCATTCGCTGCTATTGCATTTCTCTTTTTAATCCCAGATATTAAACTTGGTTTATTCCACGTTGTTTAAGTGGGAGTTGGAACTTATTTCTTTTTCTGCAAACTTGATGTAATAATTTAGAATTTTGTGACTGTGGATTTTCTGTGGTTGATGACATTATATTTCCGCTGCTATGATGTTGTTACTCTATGAATTTCTTATGCTATGTTGTATCTGTGATATGTATTATTGTATTTATGTTGTATTCCAAATGATTATTCCTTACTTTCATTCCGTGGAAGTTTGGGATTATCACAGTTGACTGGTATGTTTGCGAACTCTACCTATCATGTTTTGCTTCAGGGTAGCTTTGTTAAGTCTCTTGCACGATGAGTAGCATTTTTGGGTTCTTACGTACTGATTGATGTCCAGTTGGGTTGGTATTGTTTGAGGATTTAGTCGTTTTTTGTGTTAGTTATTTCGTCTTGAAAGTTTGGATTGTATGTAGTAGATTGGGTAATAGTTTTGTTATTCGCGATCTGGATTGTATTTTTGGGTCAGTTGGTTTCGATTTGGCATGTATTAATTGGAATTTTGTAAGTATGGACGTGTCTGGTTTGGATGTGGTGCACTGGTTCTCCTCCTTGCCGTTGTTAGCCATATGATGAAGCTTTGCTCTTGAGTGCTGACAATGTGGTATTTCTCCTTCCTCGCCATTTCAGATCTACATTCTCCTTACTTGTCAAGCTGGACGTCCTACGTTGTCCTTGGTCTACTTGGCTCTGCCTTGTCCACGTCCTAGCTGTTGCGTGTATTTAATGTAAAGTCTTCTGTTTATAAGCTTGGAGCTCCGTGCCATGTAATTGTGTACAAGTGGGGTGATGTAGCAGTATGTTGCATGTACTTGTGTATTGTATATCAATGTAATGCTTGAAATGTTTTTCTGCCTCCCTGCGTGGAATGACGTTGATAGGAAATTTTAGCCTAGTAATTTAGCTAGCTCCAGTGTTGTTAGCCTGATAGGTACAGTGGACGGAACACTATAAACTCCGTAGGCGGTCCACCTTAAAAACTGAATTAGCTGACTTCTAACTACAGTCACCTATACAATATTGTATTTTTATTATTAGTCATAATAAAAAGTGGTACGCCCACTATAAAATCGGCTTGCCTTGCCAAAAAAATGAAGCTTTAAGTTTGATTGATTCTCGGGATAACAATGAAGTATGTTACCCAAATCTCATCAAAATGTTTTATGCGAATTTAAACAGCGGTTTTTTAATGGAAATGAAAATCAAGTTTGGGGTAGTGTGAAAGGCACTCAAATTATTTTGTATTGTGATATTTTGGGAATAATTTTGAATTGTAAGAATATGGGTTTAGATTTTTTGGATTTTGGAATTGATGAACAAGATTTGGAAACATTTCACCACATCTTTGAAAGCGATGAACATATGGATTTTAAAAATAGCTTTTTCCACCCAAAAGCAAGAATTTTCAACCTCCTTCTTCAACATAATCTCATTACGCATTCCCGAAATTTTAATAACCCTACATTTAACGTCCAAAAAGCTCTTTTTCCATCTTTGATGCTTATGTTATTAATTTGGCCGATGTGATTTTGAAAGAATTTAAACACAAAGAAATGTCCACCAAAGAAAATACTCTCTATCATGGAGTTTATCTTACCCGTGTCTACAAATATTTTGGAGTGGATCTCAAAGGAGAGGAATTTATGCCAAGAAAGGTTTTTAACTCAGGAAATATCCCTTATGCAAATTCCAATCGTTTTTAAGCCTTATGAAACATTGCCGAAAAACAAGCTAGAATGGAACAAGAAGAAAACCCAATGGAAATCGATGAAGAAGAATCCTCCATGGAAAGTGTAGAATGTCCAACATCTACAAGAGCCATGACCAAAGAAATAATTATCTAAAATCAAGTCAAACTAGCCAAGAACCAAAAGAAAATCAGGAAGACTCTCAACCAAATGCCTTCTAAAATGAACAAATTTTTCGGAAAAGTAGGAAAAAAAATTGGATTGTCATCTTCATCCGCTAAATTCTAAGTTTATTAGCTTATGTTATCATTTTATATTAGCTTGTATTTCCTTTCTGTATTTCATATCTTGTATCGTATGAATGTATTTCCTTTCTAGTAGTAATGAATGATCTTGTTTGTGGTTAAAATTGATCTCTAGTATATGCAAAAACATTAAAATAATATACTATAGTAAGAAATAACTCAAAATTGTGTAAAAATCCAAAAATACCCAAAAGAAACATGAGTATGTCGACATGCATATATATACATGTCGACATATAACTGCCAGAAATTCAAATTTGCTCAAATTTGAATTTTTAAATAACTACCTTATGTCTCTTCATTTAAACGAATTCCAGACTCTATAAATACCTTTTTCTACCAGAAAAACTCCATTTTAATTCTCTACTTCTTCTCTATTCATCCATTCGCTAAATAATCAAATAATGGCCAATCCCATTCATAATTTAAATGAGAACCTTGAAGAAACCCTCAAGTCTTTCAAGAATATCTTATCCATAATCCTTTGCAATTAACGTCATCTCGAATTAAGTCAAACAAAGATGATTGAACAACATGAAAAACTATTTGATGCGATTCGTTGGATGATCTCTTCTCTTTCAAAAGATAAAGATAATAACATCATTGGAGAATCTATCACCAAAGACAACGAAGACTGGGAAGTCATCAAAAAGGATCCAATCTTCGGTGGAGATGGATGGGTGAAAGTTCCAAGAGATGTATGAATTTGTTTGATTTGATATGCCTTGTGTAGTATGAAACTTGTACGTATTATTTGATTGGATTTGATTTGTATTGATGGGTTTGATACATACAATGATTGCTTATAAATATTTATTGGATTGATTGGAAATATTGTTTAAATTGCTTGTTTATACTATAGTTTTTTTAGAATTTCCATAGAATTAGAAGAGTTCAAAGTTTGTAGATTTAGAATTATAAGTTTAAAAGGGTTCTACTTTGGATTAGTACTAGAATTATTATTAGGGGATATAGTTAGATACATTTTTCATTGATGAAAAAGGGGGATAAATTATAAAATAGGGTATAGTTAAGAAAGGCATAGTTTAAGGGGGAGTCAGAAGGAATTCGTGGTGAAAGGGGGAGTAATCAAGGAATCAATTCGATAGGTACTATCAGATATGAATATTTTATAGACCAAGATTGTCTTCATCAAAAAGGGTAAGATTGTTGGAGAATGAAATTTTGATGACAACAAAATTATTGATTATAAAATATATGCTAACATCTTTATACATAACATATATGTATATATATATATGTATATATATGTATGTATGTATATGTATATACAATATTTATATGCAGGAAGTGAATATTGAAGACTGTACGGTTAAGAGTTTTTAGAGATTCAAGATTTCAAAGGAGATTCAAGACTCATGAGTATCAAGATTTCAATAGTTAGTATGTAAAACTCCGATTAGCACTCTCAAAATTTTGTTTTCAAATTATCTTTTTTAAATTGATTTCAAACTCCTTTCAAAATTATTTTAAATCATCCAAAGATTTTACTTATGATTTCAAAATATATATAAGTTTCTTATATAGTTTTAATATATATATATATACTATATATGTATTATATAGTTTTATATCATATGTTTAAATTATATATTACTATGTTTTTATACTTTAGAAAATATATTTTCAAAAAATAGTTTTAATTCAGGGATTTCCATAATATATATAATTGTTTAAAATACTTGGAAAATGATTTAAAAAATTCAAAATTCAAGTATATGTCGACATATACTTTTGTACATGTCGACATATAACTGTCACAAACTTAAGTTCAAAAGGAAGTGTCTTTTCATATTTTAAAACGTTTTCGAACTGTTGTGACCTTTGGAACACTATATAAAGGCCTCATTTTCGAAATTTTAAATAACTAATCTTCTCTTTCTTCATCCTTTCTCTTACCGCCATTATTCAACTTTAATTTCTTGATTTCTACACTTATATTCTATCGATTTTAATACAAATTATATCATTCTCTTTCTATTCTCAATCTCTATCAAATACTTTGTTTGGAAGTGCTATTCAAGGTTCTAGGGCTCTTTGTAATTGTTAAGGAAAGGGTATTTTCCTTATAGCCCGTAAATCAAGGAAAGGGAGCGGTGTTAACTATGTAATCGTGAAATCAAGGGTGTTGAGTTGGTGTTAACCTTGCAGTCGTGAAATCAAGGGTATCGAATCGGTGTTAACCTTGTAGCCATGAAATCAACTGGATTGTAATCGAATTCTGATATTAATAAAACTCTGCATAATCCAGCGTAGCATGGGACTAAACGTAGGATTAATCTGAACTGGTATAAAATTCGGTGTGTTCTTTCCTTTTCCGCATTTTATTTTTGTTCATATTTGCATATGTGATTGTTTCTATTGTGATATTCATTCTATGATTCATATAGTTGTTTGAGTAATCGTTAATTTTTTAAGTTTTCCATAATCTCCTTAAAATACTACTCACCCCCTCTAGTGTTAGTTTTTCCTTAAGGTCCTTGATTCTCGTCCCTAACAATCAGTCCATATAATGCATATGTAACAATTATAGAGCATGCATATTTAAAATTAACATTTACATTGACTTTTTGAATTCATTATCATCTTCTTGAATTATTATAAATAATAACAATTGCACATTAGCATAACAGGCTACTGGTTAAAAAAAAATTGTATGTCGGCACATCCATATGCGCAGGTCATTCATGAAGTAACCCATATCAATACATATTGACAAAGAAATGTATGCATGCGTAGGATCATATATATATATATATATATATCAGTATATATATATGTACCACTGAAAACTTTTAAAAAAATGTGCATAACTTGAGTTTTAAAATAGCAAGTCGTATATGTTGTTTTAGTACTTCTCAAAGGAAAATAAAGAATGTGTGTGTGTATATCAAGATATAGTTTATATATATGTATGCTATATTCAAGTACTAATTGCAAATCAAATTTGCAGTGATAATTTTTTTGAACATAAATAGTATGTCTTAGTATAAAATATATATATATATATATATATATATATATCAAATATATATAGTACTTTATGAACCAAAAAATTTCACATCAAGTTTTATGTCTGAATATATGCATATATATTTCAAGCAAATATATGGTAAATAAGCAATGTCAATCAACATTGCATGCTAGCCTAGATTCAGGCAATAATGTAAGGTACCATTAACATGGATCCAATATGTAAAAATTTTTTGTTTATTTCATTAACTACATACTTGCATTAGAAATCATTTCAAATAATATAGTATTCATATCCTATATTACATACAGTTTCGAAAGCATATATATATATATATATATATATATATATATATACCATTGAAATGTATATTGTAGATTTTCATATATATACTTAATCATACACAAATTGATAATATAAAACTGCAAATCATATTTTCATATAACATTTATCAACGTGTACTCAAATGAATGATTCAAATGATTTAAACATATATATATTACGCTTTAAAATCATCTCAATGTCTTAGTACTGTAATAAATTCTAGTAGTTTAAATGCAAAAATAGGTCATTAAAACAATTATATAACATGGTTAAAATGACATCTTCAAGCAGTTGCTATAATCCCCCTTCTGAAATACACTCATAGGTTAAAACATAGTCTTGTATATATCTTTATATGTATACATTCAAACAATGCATATACATTTGCAGATGAAAATTTCATGCAACATATGATTGTATATATGCAGCAGTGGTTTCGATAGATTATACCAAACAGACATAGCATTGTATTTATCATGAAAGGAAGCTTATATTAAACAAAGCCAAAGTGATTCAACATGTTCATCAATTATCAGTAAGAACAATGGGTTCAAAAAAATAACAAAGTCACATTTTTTAGTTTTAGCAATCAAACAGTTTGATTCATAGTTTAATAGAACTCAGCCATATTAGCAGATTCCAACACCTTTATATAAATCATCCAGATAAAGAAAAAATTAATCCAAATTTCCATAGTTCAACAGGGAATGGAACAACAATGTAATCGATATCTAATATCAATCCATAAGGTTATTTCCATATTTATATCGAATATAAATCATATTTTGTATTTTGTCCAAGCTAGACAGAGTCTTCACTTCTGAAGGATGGTTTGGCCTACCCTTCACGTTCTCTATCTCCCACCTACATCGAACCTTTTCCGGCCATACTCCTATGCTTCTTAGTTGTTCCCCTCTTTCTCTCTCTGGTTTGTCCTCTTTTAGATACCAAAGTATGTGGAGATCTCACCATTCCTTCCGCAGTGTGGTTGCAGAGTCCTGGGATTCCCCTTAGAGTGGTCCCCCCCTATGTTGTTTTCCCTCACAAGCTGAAGCGTCTTAAGACTTGTCTCAAGGCGTGGAATCTGCATATGTTCAAGAATATCTTTGACCGTGTTAGAGCGGCTGAAGAAACCCTAGTCTTGACAGAAGCGTCTTTTGATGAGGACCCAAATGTTGTCAATAAGGAGGAATGGGCGTTGGCCCAGCTTGCCTTTTCTTCGGAGCTTCGTATCGAGCATGACCACTTTCGCCAGAAAGCTAGGATCAAGTGGATCGTCGAAGGAGATACGAACTCCTGGTTTTTTCACTCGACTATTCGTAAGAAGAATAGTCGTCTCACCATTTGCCAGATCCTCCGCCCTGATCTTTCGTTGGTTTCTTCTCCGGAAGAAATCAAAGATAACATTTCATCCCACTTCCAATCCATCCTTAGTTCTCCCTTTGTTTCGGTGTCTGACCCGTCCTTTCTTTCATTCCTAGTCTAATCATCCCATCGGATAGCTCCGACCTAGCCGCACCGTTTCCACGGAAGAAATACGTGCTTGCGTATTTTCTATAAGCAAGGACAGTGTAAGTGGGCCGGATGGCTTCAACGGTTTTTTTTATAGGAGTGTGTGGCCCATCATTCAGGCTGACTTTTGTCTCGCTATTCATTCCTTCTTCTCGGGTGGAGATCCCCCTTCTGGGTGGACCTCCGCCAACCTGGTGCTTACCCCAAAATGTGATCATCTGATCTCTTGTAAGGATTTCAGGCTGATCAGCTTGTGTAATTTCTCCAACAAGGTCATATCTAAGGTTATAACCTCAAGGCTAGCACCTTTTCTTGAACGCATTATTTATTCCTCCCAGGCTGGGTTTGTAAAAGGACGTCCTATCACTGATAATGCCCTTTTAGCCCAGGAGCTGATTTCTCAGATTGATAAAAAGGTCTGAGGCTCTAATGTGGCCGTCAAGCTTGATATGGCTAAAGCTTATGACCGCTTGTCGTGGTTCTTTATCATCAAGGTCCTAAGGGCT
The DNA here is from genome assembly GCA_030737875.1 of Allium sativum. Classification (NCBI taxonomy): domain Eukaryota; kingdom Viridiplantae; phylum Streptophyta; class Magnoliopsida; order Asparagales; family Amaryllidaceae; genus Allium; species Allium sativum. The sequence continues at coordinate 389,904,735 of CM060921.1, forward strand.
TTCGGGTTCCTATAACTCCTAATCGATGTTGTCTGGAGGCTTATCTCCAATTGCTAGTTCTCCATTCTCATTAACGGATCGGCCACAGATTATTTCAGATCCGGGAGAGGTCTTCGCCAGGGAGGCACCCTTTCCCCCTCCCTTTTCGTTATTGATGTCGAGGCTTTCGTACGAGGTCTGCACTCTCTTACGATAGTCGGGCAAATTCATAGGTTCAACATCCCTAGGGGTTGTCCTCTTATCTCCTCCTTGTCTTTCGTTGACGACATCATCATTTTCACGAATGGTTCTCGTCATTCTACTATTAGACTTCTGGGTCTTATTAGGCAGTATGAGAGTTGCTCGGGGCAACTCGTGAACTCTGCTAAAAGCTGCTTCGTCCCCGCCAAAGACTTTTTTTCGACAAGGCCCTCATGGATCGAGTCATCTACTGGCTTCAAGGTGGCCCCCCTCCCGCTCCCTTATGTCGATATTATATTATACCGAGGCAGGAAGCTCAATGCCATTTTCGATCCCCCAACTGACAAAGTCAGGGGAAAAATCATTAGGTGGAATGCTTCCCTCCTCTCCCAAGCTGGCAGACTAGTTCTCATTAAGTTTGTTCTTGATTCCATGGGATCTCATATCTTTGTTGCTTTGACTCCCACTGCTTCCTTCGCTTCTTCCTTTTTCTAGGGAACCAAGGACATTGCTTCTCACCACCACTGGATTACTTGGAATACCATTTGTCGTCCAAAATGTGAAGATGGCCTTGGCCTCCATAATCCTAAGGACATTTGTGTGGCCTTTGCTTGCAAGCTTTGGGCCCGGTTTGGAGCGAAACAACTCTCTTTGGGCGACGTTCCTCCACGCCAAGTACCGTAGGCTTGCTGGTACGAATTACACCGGTATCCCGTTCTATGCTAGTGAGACGTGGAAACGAATGCAATCCGTGAAGGACTTAACGGATGCTCATGGGGGTGGTACCGTTTGGGATGGCAACCCTTTCTCGCTCAAGGCGGAGTAGAATTCTGTGCTGACTTCTAGTCCACGTCTCCTTGTTTTCAGTTCCGTGTGGAATGTTCGGATTCCGCCAAAGGTTTCTCTGTTTATGTGGAGAACCCTCCATGAGGGGTTACCTACGAATGAGAACCTTCATCGAATCGGCATCCCTTCAGTGTCTAGGTGCAGATGCTGCTTTTCTAGCAGCTGTGTATCTTCTTTTCATCTGTTGGTCTCTGGTTCTTGTGCCAGGGTAGTCTAGAATTACTTCGGGAATCTTATGGGTTGCCGAGGCAATGCCACATCGATGGAAGCTTTACTGAGATGCTGGTGGTCCGACATCTCACGTAAATATGTCCGTTCTATTCTTTTTCGTCTGATACCTTGTCTTGTTTGCTAGCACATCTGGTGCTCTAGAAATAAGGCAGTATTTGACGACGTGGCAATGGACCCTCCTACCATTATCAGGAAAGTTAGGAACGATGTGTTCCTTGCATTCCGTGGTAGACCTTTCCGGGGAACCATTGGAGCCCACTCTTCGAGGCTGGTTGTTTCCTTCGATGTTCGATCGATGACGGCCACTCTCAAGGAAGGTATTGGCTGGTTTTGGTTACTACTCTTGTTTACTGTTACTTTTACCTCTTTTTCACACTCCCCCCTTTTTCGATCTGATTTCATTTGCTAGTTGTGCGGTTTCTGGCTTTTAGGTTGTTGGTTCTGGTCTTCTTGGAGATGGGAGGAGCTGTTGTGTCAGGCCATTGGAGCAGGTACTATAGAGGCTTTTGGTAGAGTTGGAGTTTTGTTGCTATCATTAGATTTCGCTACCCACCTGGGTCTAGGGGGAGCATGCGGAGCAGGGTTTCTCAGAGGTTTAGGATCGACTCATTGTCTCCCACAGCCCTGGCCAACAGCCTTTATAGGCCTTGTCTGCCCATCTACCTCCTCGGTGTAGCTCGAGGAGCAGAGGTTGCCAACTGCGGAGGCTTCATCTGCCTTTTCCGAGGCCTTTCTTAGTGGTGTCTTGAGTATGTATTTTGATTTCCTCCTTTGTAGTTCTGTTGTTTTTATTTTCGTCTGTGTATGCACGGTTTCTGCATTTTCGGAAACTGTTTTTGTGAGCCGTTGGAGAATGGCTAGATTCTCCTTTTAATTATATATTATTCATTTCAAACAAAAATAAGATAGACAAATAATTATATAATAAAAATAATAATTTTAGTATTTAGTTTTTAATGTGAAATATTGTAAATAAAAAGATCCTATACTAGTAAATGGCAAAAACTTTTTACCGACCTCTATCAACCATTACCAACCATAAACCGAACTGTTGGTAACTGATTTCTTTAGCTGGTAATGGTATGATTTTTCTATTACCATATAAGTCGGTACGGTAGTAGTTTTGAATATAAATTTCTGGTACTAAACTGAATCCACCCCTATTCATAACACGTTATCATGTCTGCCTAGGAATCAAACATACAAACCCAATACAAACAATCAACAAAAAAATTTCGCAAGACATGCTTTGATACCATTGTTGGGTTTTATTAATAAAATCGACATTAGAATTTACCAAATCTAACCCTAACTAGCAGGATCTATGCGAAAGAAAATAAATAGATTTAGTAATCATACCTAGGGTTCGCGAATCCACGAATTTGAAGGAGATTAAATCCGGGAGAAATTGAATCCTGGCGCTTGAAGGAGGCACCTCTATCGGTACCCACACGAATGATTTTTTATTCGATCGAATCAAAGAGAAAAAGGGAATTGGTACTAGCCGCCATTCCTGGGTTTTTCTTTGAAATTGGTATTCGGTGTATTTCCCTATTTGATCTTATCTGTAATTTTTGGTTCACGCGTGCGTCATTATAAAGAAAGGAATACCCTCCCCCCCTTATAGTATAAACGTGAGCCATAATTTTAGGAACTAACCGACATGTTAATTCTAACATTGAATAAAATATCAATAGTTTGATATTTTATTTATCTAAATAATGGCCTTCCCCTTATAATGTTCTAAGTGTGTGACCCTATAGGTTACTACAACATTGCCAATAATTTTAAATCATATCTAAAATTATAAACAGTGAGCGACATCTAGTAATACATCATTGTTACCCAAGTTATAATAAAATCAATGATTCGATATAACCTTTTCTGTGACCAGTGCTTCAACTTAATTTAATCCTTTTAACTAATATATCCAAGACTAAACTCGAGGCATGAAACATATCATCATCTTTATTATTTAATTCTTTTATCTTGATCATAAGTAGACTATATAAAACAAATCAATATTTGAGCACGACCTTGCATTTTATAGTCTCACTCAATCAAGAGGCCTATGGATTTCACTACTTATATTTTAGGGTTAAATTCCATCTAGATCATTCATAACTTTTGAATCGATTCTTGATATATCTGATAATCACCTTTATTGTCTACTTGATTAAAAGTAACTTTTGATAATATCAAAACACAAATATCCTCGAATAAAATTATAATGATTTCAGGTCTGAGGACCATTACGTCACAGTCACTATGAGAATAACTTATAACAATATTGATTATGCTCCATGAAGTTTTCTCATGTTAGGTCAGCCCAATACAATATTCTTCAATACGTATCTATGTATCGACATTAATATCATATATTTTAATGATCAACGAGATATAATCATTAGTCACTCAACATACCAGCCTCAATGTTTTATTGTTGTCATATATACAATAAAACTTGATTAAGGACATTTAAGAAATATAATACTTATTACTATATTATATAATCTCATGTTCAAGTCACTTACTTGAAACTATATAATTTCGTATTATTATTCTAAGAACTTCTATTATGTTAATATTTATATTACGCAGTAAATATAACATAACAGAATATTTTATTTAAAATAAAATATATAACATCAACAATATTATTAATCACATCATATGGATTGTCTCTGGGGCACAAACTCCAACATTTAGATGGGTTAAATGGGTAACCATCTTATTAGTTAAGTGGGTTTGGTTGGACGAATCCTTATATTAAACACGTCAAAATAAATGGATGATAAATAGGTCAGGTCAAATTTTATTTCATCCACATTGACCCTACCCACTCCTTTTGACACCTCTAAGTTTGATCAACAGAAAAAATAATCCAAACCTCTTGTTGTTTCCCATACTACAATAGTTTGTTACAAATCATTATTTCTATTTTATGTAGATTAGCAGGAGTATTGAAACATGGTGATAAGCGTATGACCCATTCATGAATGTAAGAGCATCTGCAGTAAACTAATTATCCCTCGATATTCGAAGAGTTAAACATTACAATTTTTTTATTTTATCCGTAGTCGGTCCATATTTAGTGGCTATCTTACTGCCTACTACTCAAGCACTTGATATATTAAAAGCCAGAACATTTTGTGTGTTAAATTAAAAAAAAAATCAAAATGCCTATATAGTAGGCACGTGAGATCAAGCACCCTTCAAGTGCTTTCTTGGACTATTTTTTTCCTCTTATGTTGAATAGTAATGCACTGTTGGAGATGCTAATATTATTTGTTTATGGTGTCATTTGCAAGCATAACTGGGCGGTGTAGGTCGACGTCTGCGTCGACGCCTCTGACGCGTCTTGAGTGGGCCTCATGCGTTTACCCCTTCTGAATGAACCGTTGGAATTTAGCCGTTTGCGTCTGACGCGTCAGGACGCCAAACGGCTATTCCCTACTGGTTGTTTCCCTTCAAAGCTTATATATCATCCCCCCATTTCATCATTTCACTCATCCAAACCAACCCAAATCTGAAAATTCTCCCATTTTTTCGCGAATCTACGTCAACATTTCAGGTAAACGTTGTTATTTTCGTGTTTTTCATCTCAATATCTATCATACATGTTTTTTTTTTTTTTTTGAAATTTTTTCCAGAATGTCAGGTAGCCAATCATCTTCGACCCACACTATCGTCGACTGGAACGACGAACGAACCAACACTTTTATCGATGTTTGCATGGAGATCCTGCTGCAACGTCAAGGTTTTGTGGCACAGTGGTACGAGGACGTAGCCCTGCTTTTCAACCAGCGCGCTGGCCTCAATTACAATGCAAGCCAGATGAAGAACAAGTTTGACAATCTCAAGAGGGATTAGTCTTTGTGGAACCGACTACTACAAAGATCTGGCGGGTATTGGAACGAGGAGAAGGACACCAATGGTGGAACCGACAAGTGGTGGGATACGGTACCCGCACAGTGCTGCAAGAACAAGCATGCATCTCCCGGCAAATTTAGAGATATGGATGCTCTTTTTGGAGGCTGCATGAATATAGCAGAGTGTCAGTTTATAGTTCCACAAGACCCCCTAGTTATTATGCAGTTCGCATCCCAGCTCTACGAGCGATACTGCTGAAATCTCTAGTCGTCCCACTTGTTGACATGCTAGGCAGAGTGTCGGTCCGTCTCATTCTGCTCCTCCTATCATGTCATAGGACGATATTATCGCTGCGTGCATGGTTTTTGCTCACGATACTGACGACTATGAGGATTGGGAGGTGACGGAGTATCAGACCAGAGGGAACAACCCTTTTCTTTCTCTGCTGGACAAGCTAGAGCAGCTAAGAAAATGTGTTCGTTATTCTGTGGATAAGCTTAGAAGAAATGCATTGTAGTGTTGTTTTTGTATTTTCTACTTTTTAGTTCTGCATTTTAATTTATGCACTTTGTATTATGCACTTTTTGTATTCTGAAATTTGAATTCTGCAATTATATTCTACAATTTGTATTTTGCATTCTACTACTTTATTAAACACAAACAAGTAAATAATAAAATAATAACAATATCCATTTCAATTTGCCTCTGTCGTTTAAAGAAAAAACACATTCCTCATTCGCGAAAATACCCCTTCCCCATCCCTTCCAAATAACCTCTCAAAATGCCCCATTGTGCTCGTTTGCAAATACACCCTATATTTATGGTTGTCTTATGCTACGTATCTTAACGTTGCTTCCCAAACTGCTTACGTGTAAATATAATGGAAAATGATAATATGTGTCTAGTGTGTTTGTCAAATCTTGCACCAAACATCGAAAAAGTGAAAAGGACCCACGTTGAATGACTATTTTTCCCCTTGAATTGCACAGTTTTGTACTGTTTTGCAGTCCTTAACAAAAATATGCTTGGACATACTAGCACCGAGTTTGTACACACTGTTGCTCGGACATACTAGCATCGAAACCGAGTTTGTACACACTGTTTTGCATAGTGTGTACAAAACCTTCGATTTCATTGGTTGAATTCAGAAAGACTCGTATCGGTCCCACTGATTTCAACCAATAAAAATGAATGTTTTGTACACACTGTGCAAAAACAGTGTATACAAACTTATATTTTACTGGCATCTCCCAAATATAATTGACATATTTTTTTAATACTGATGAAATTTTATATTATGAATGGTAAAGAGGCACAATTGTGAAAAAAATAAAAATAAAATCATGTTTTCTTTCTTAGAAGTTCCAGGTCTCCCAATCAAACCAACAATAGACAACACTGGCAGTCCAGTTTGGTTTTGAACTTTTACCTTCCATATCAAATAGGACCTGCTATATCAAGCGGCTATTCTACTCAATTAAATAATGAACTTCCTTCAAGCATAATAAAGTGAATAAAAGTTTATTTCTTATGTGTAAGATGTGTCAAACTATTTAACAATAAAACCATATTATTATTTTTATCCCAAATTGGTAAACATGGGACCTGCTTCAACCTGTTGAATAATACCTTCATATAATGATATGCTAAAGGCAAACTACTTTTTGATGTATATTATCATTTATTATTGGTTTTTCATTGCTCAAAATGTTTTTGATACAAAATTTGCATTTGCATCACAGTCAGAGCCACAGCCAAATAGATCCCTCCATTTTTGGTTATTTTCCTAACTTTTTATCATATGTTATGCACAAATTTCCACTCTATCCGTTGTTGTCAAACATTAGAAGAACATAATTTTACGCTTTGGATTCTTTTTTAGTTCACCCTGTGTGAATCATGGACTAACACTACTTTTAGTAATAAGCATGTTACAGGCTCGTTTAACTAAATAGTTTTCTAATGCAAACTCATTTTAAATTTATCTTTCAATAACCCGTTGTTAAGAAAATAGTATATAGAGAAGAAAAAGCCAACTTCTAAGAAACCATCAAATTACCCAAAGCAGCCTAAACATTGTACTAATGTAGCGTTTGATTTTGTGAAAGAACAGTCAACGTTCGCGTCGACGTCGGATGCGTCCAACATGGACCCCACACATTTATCCCTTCCATATGAACAGCTCAAAAAGGAGCTTTCGCGTCAGAGTTTTGGATGCGTTGGATGCCAAAGAAAATTCTGAATCCGCCGATTCTCTTCTTCCTCTCCTATATATTCATCCAAATTCCTCACTAAATCTCACAACCAATCCGAAAATTCAAGCTTAAATCCCCGTTCAACCGTCATTTTTTCAGGTTTTTGTTATTATATTTGCGTTTTTTAGCTTTTTAACTTCGTTATTTTTTGAATTTTTTTTATTTTTAAAAAAATGGATGCAAGTCAATCCTCCTCCACACGTTTCATTGCCGAATGGAATAACGACACGGCAAATGCTTTCATCGATGTGTACATGGAATATCTAGAATTCCGTGCGCATAACGTGGGAAATTAATACCAGCTTATCGCGACGATGTTCAACCAACGCACCGGCTTGGACTATAATGCGAATCAAATGAAGAAGAAGTTTAACAATATGAAGAGAGACTGGAATCCATGGAACAAGCTGCTTTAGATTCAGGGCGGACAATGGAATGAGCAGATGGATACCGACACTGGGATAGACGATTGGTGGGCGACGGCACCAGCAGCGTATCGCAAATTCAAGGATGGCTCCCCGCACGATTTAGAGAGCTAAACTCACTTTTTGAAGGATGCATTCATATTGACAAATGTCAGTACATAGTTCCAGCCGCTCCACCAGTTCATCTGCACGAGGCCCGAATGTACGGCGATTTAATTAGGAGCGATACTACTGAGATCTCAAGTCGTTCGCCTAGTATGCATGTCAGGTCCAGTGCTGGTCCTGATCCTTCTGCTCCTCCTTCCGTGGACCGAGATGAGCGTACTGCTCTATGCATGGCAGTACGTCACGATGATGATGACTATGCCGAGTGGAAGGTGGCGGTTGTTCTATCAGAGAACGACAGAAAGTGCCACAACCCTTTTTATTCTCTTATTGACAATTCAGCACAGCTTAGGGGTTGTGTTCTTTATTATGTTCATAAGCCGAGGACTGAACAGCTGTAGCCTGTTTATGTATTTGTTGTTGTTTTTTATGAAATTCTGAGTTATAATGTTGTTTGAATTATAAAATTTAAATTTTGCAATTTTTATTGTGTATTCAATAAAAGCTATAATAAACACAAATACAAAAACAATAAAATAAGTGTGCTGTTATTCACACTCTCATTTAGACTACTGACCACCTATACTAAAGGTCACCTCTTTTTTGTGCCTCTCTACTTCTTTACACCACCTAAATTATTCAATTTCTAATCGGCTGCCACCTCTGCTTTAATTCTTCATCGTTCCAACAAAAAAAAAAACGTCTTCTTCCATCGCTCTACAAGCTTGAAGATTTCCTTAAATTATCAACGCAATTTCAAACGTCCAATCAGTTGATTAACACCATCAAATCGCTCTACAACAACATTCAACTTTTTCCCTGTTGTTTTACACCATCGAATCAGCGCGTTCTGCGAATCAAATACCTGAAATCACATCATTTAATAAAAAAAATTAACATACTTCCAGTTTTACATGAATTATAGTGATTGTAAATTAAATACAAACTACATACTTTATCAGCTATAAAATGATCTGTTAAATCAACTTTTGTGTTGTCAACAGCATTCGACCGATCATCTTATGGCATATTGCTATCATTCACATAGTTATCAAATTTATCGTAAATCACATTATCTTCTTACAAAAATCAAATAAGAATAATTAAAATGATTTTTTTTTTTTTTGTATATTTTGACATATAAATTGTTGTTGTATGAAGAAAACCCTAAAATTCAATAACTTACAATGTCATTCTCTATTACAACGTCATCGAAATTAATGTCTTCCAAACTCGAAGTAGAGAGAAAGGTGAAAGAAAGCTCCTACAAAAATTAATACAAAACCCTTAAAAAAAAAATCTATAACAATAGAATAGATTATGCAACATGATATACAAAACTAACCTCTTTTTTGTCTTTATCTTCCATCCTCTACTCAATCCAAAAAAAAATATGGTTTGATATCTGAGAATTTATGTTGTTTGAGAAGAGAAGAGACAGTACGACTGTTATTGACTGAGTGAAAAAAAAAAAAATGATGGTAGAAAGTAGGTCAAAAATAATACAATCTATTATTTTTTTAAAGGTGGTCAGTAGTCTAAATGGGGATGTGAATAGCAGCACACTAAAACAATAACTCTTCCCTTTCCAGTTTGCTCCTTTCGTTAACAAAAAAAAAAAAAAAACACACACATTTTCTGTTCACAGCAATTTCTCTTCAAATTACCCTTTTCCAATACTCCTCCTAAAATCAAACGCACCCTAAATGATATGCAACTCAACTTAGAAATATTATCAAACGCACACTAAATAATATGCAACTCAACATAGAAATATTATTTGCATAACACTGGCCAAGCATGTTGCCATAGCTAGTAGTTTATCTTTACGCTCAAATAGAAAATTGGATTTAACCATCAAAACAAAATGACCCTACTTTAAACGCAACAACTTTTGATCATGCAGCAAAGCATACGAGCACAAATACAAAAAGAAAAAAGAAAAGTAAGAAAGATAAAGATTGATTTGCTTCAGATTGATTTCGAAAGAGCAGTCATTTTTTCC